>CM069540.1:30330000-31820000 GCA_035773235.1 Eospalax fontanierii | reverse complement strand
TTAATTTGGGCAAAACTGGGGAAAGAAAAATTTTCACTTTTTCTCCATCTTTCTTATATCAGAGTTAAATTTTATTTTCAGGGAAAGTAAAGGTACTATTACAAAACTCAGGAGTTTTCCATACGTGGATTTATAAATTATTGAACTTCTCTTCTTGGAAGGGAGATCCCTTTCTGGCCCTATTACCAGAGTTTTTACAGTCAGAGCTGGGTCTTGGCAGCCCTAACAAGCTAGCTCCACCACCCTGTCCACAAGTCGACTGAACAGACAACGAGCGGTAAAAAGCAGGAACGGTGTATTCAGCGTGGCCGCTTCGGACCTCTTTGCCTCAACTGCCTCTACCTCCCCAGTGCTAGGATTGAAGACATGAGCCACCACATGGCTAGTCAATGACCAGTTTGAACCAGCTACCATGGTACATGATGAGGTGCTGCCCCCTGATGGTGATTCTGAAAACTGCCTGAAACTAGCCTCTACCCATGCTGGGACCCAGTATGTTTTGAACAAAAGCTATAAGACCTGGGGGTGAGAAAAACATCTCCTTTTCCACCGTCTAGTCAAGTGTCTGCCCCATCCTCTCAAGCCAGAGAAGAGCAACGTCCCATCTGCCAGCATCTGCCACTTCTTGCCAGCTTGGGCTTGACCCTTTTCCCCACTCATCAAAAGGACTGGAGTTAGCACAGAGCTGACAGTCACTGTCTGGACAGAAGCAGACTGGAAAGTGGCCTCTCACCTCTCTAGGACCAGAGTGTTTGGTACAGACATTCCAGGTCAGTGGATCTCCTAGAGCAGGGTTGTCAGGTCAAGTACACACTTCTACTGAATATTACTTGTTGATCTGAAAGTTAAATACACCCCTACTTTTGAGGGTTTGGAGCCAAGGAAGGAACTTTAATGGTATGGAAGGAGACAACTACCCAGTCAATGCCAGATGCTTTGGGCATCTCACAAGTTGGTGAGAGGAGCCTCTGTCATTATCGCCACTCATTGTGAAGCAATTGGAGCTGCTGCTGGCCAAAAGCCATGTGGCTAATATGAACAGGATCCTGGAGGAAAGCTGGGCCCTGGCCATGGATGGTCACAGTTGGAGGAACCAAGATTGCAGGTGTCATAGAGTGGCAGACCACGGAGCTAGAGAAAGCACAGAGAGATTCCTGTGTTAGCCAAGAGGGTTTGCACCTTGGAGGTAGAAGCTGACTGGCCATGTCTCATTCACAGTTGCCTCCCGTCCACCACTGTCTCCTACAGACACCTGGAGCCTACCACAGATGCTGCTGGCCCCTTTGGGGGGTGCCTTGTGCCCCCTCCCTTCAAGCTTCACCAACTCCTGGGAGGAGAACCTGCTGGGCTTCACACATGAGCCTCAAGGAACCCAAAAATGATGATGGGATACCAACATGAGTCACATCAGAGTCTGACCATGAGAAGACTCAGAATGACCAACAAGCTGCCTCTGTCCTCCTGGGATGAGGGAACCAATTATTCACCTTGTAGCATCTCCTAGGCTAGTAGGTAACTCCCTCAGCCAAGTTCTGGAATCTGATATCTCAACATGGAGAGATGGGAGCAAGGACTGGAGAGCAAGGAGCTGAGACAGCTCTCAGTTCCTCTCCTCAGCTCTGCCCTAAGCCACAAGTCAGGTCCTCCTGCCAGAGCCCGCCGGCAGAAATCAAACCGTACCTGAAGCGGAGAGTGAGGATGGAGAAATGTAGAGATAGAGGAAAAAAAAGGGACAGACTCGGGAGGGCTTGTCAGTCAATACTGAAGCAGCTTGCCTTTATTAAGGACCCCCTATTTATACTCTGTGAAATGAACAAAACAATGGGTCAAAAGTTCAACACAAAAACAATACAAACACAGGCAAAATAACTTAAGCCAATCACATCCTCCTTCAAGGGTCTTCAGGTGTCCCTCAGCCTTGGGCATAAGATAGACTTCCCCTCAGGTGTAAATTATTTGCATAGCAATCCTGCTCCCAACAACACTTCTGTGCACAAGATTGACTTCTGCCCAACCCTAAACTAGGGCATAGGTCAAGGCAGGCAAATGGCTCCCAACATCCTCCCAGGGCCCGGCCTGGCCTCTCACAGTTCAGGTGCACCCTGACTGTGAACATCCCCAATTGTGAATGTCCATGGCCAGGGCCCAGCTCTCCCCCAGGATCCTGCCTATATCAGCCACCAACAGCTATGATGAAGTAGAGAGCACTCCATCCTAGGGAGCATTCATTCAATTCTGAATTTGAAAGGTCCTTGGAGCCCAATAGATAGGCATCTAGTGAGGCAAGAGGGGGCTGTGGGCTTGCAATCCCAAGATCTTGGAAGCCATGTCATCCTCTGAACCTCTTGTGCTAAAAGAAAGTAAACTAACAGCTACCTACTACATACTGTTAAGAAGTGCTTCTCTTTGCTGCCTGATAAGGGATGGGCTGGGGCTTCCATCACTCTGTTTAGTCTTCCTAATATCCTTCCCTAAAGTCCTCTGCAGTAGCTACAAGAAGTTCCATTCTCAGATGAGGAAAACAAAACTTGAGGTCACATAGACAGTTGAAACCCTATATCAACTGTGTTGGATAGCTTCAGTTGTCATCTTGACACACCAGGATAGAGGGAACCTCAACTGAGGACCTGAGAGGTGGAAGATAAAATAAATCCTTTCCTTCCCAAGTTGGTTCAGTCAGTGTTTTGAATAACAGCGATAGAAAGTAACTAGGACAGAAATTGGAACCAGGCGTGGTGTATTACTGTGATGGACCTACGCATATCAGTCTTGGAGGATTATGGAAATTTTGTGAGCTTTGGACGGGAAAAGCTTTGAGCTCAGTGAGCTTATCCGTAGGAACTTGGAAGATAATGCTGAAAGTAGTACAGACAATGGAGGCCTGGCTTGTGAGCCATCAGAGGGAAGCCAAGACTCTGTATGAGCTGTCTGTAGGATATATTTCAAACTAGGAAATTTTGGAAGTGAAATCTTTTGTGCTTTGCTGGGATGGTTGAAGCTGGCCAGCTGGGACTGATAACTCAGCTATGAGTGACAAGAGATCAGCATCACTGGGTGAAATTTCCTGGGAAGTACTTCTTCAAGGTCAGCACAAGGAAGCTATGGTCCAGAGGAGGCCAAGGCTGCACATCAATCTGGTAGCAGAGCTTGCAGTGTAAGAGTCTCCCAGAGAGTACTGGTATTGAAGGCAGGAAGGAGTTGTGGAGAGAATCTGAGACTTTGGGCCAGGAGAGGCCACTGGTGAAGCCTCGGCTGCAATGGAGACTCCAGCATATCGGAGATGCCAGGACCCTGGAACAACCACCAAGAGCAATGGCAGGTGTGGAATGGAGCTGGCTTGAGCCTACAAGACAAGCTGTGTGTGCTGTGGATGGCAGAGCCAGGGAAGTAAAGCTGCCCTAAGCCCTTTGGAGCCCGGAAGATTGTGAGTGAATTCCAGTTGTCTATGCTGCTGGACTTTGATTTTATTTAAGTATATGCAGTTCTTCCCTTTTAATTTTTTAAAAAATGTTTGTGTATTAGTGTATTGTGTGTGTGTGTGTGTGTGTGTAAGTGCACTGGTGTTGTGCAGTGCCAACAGAGGCCAGAAGAGGGCGTCAGATCCCCTGAAACTGTAGTTATAGACGATTGTTAGCTGCCATGTGGGTGCTGGGAACTGAACCTGGGTCCTCTGCAAAAGCAGCCAGTGCTCTTACCCATTCAGCCAACTCTCCAGCCCCCAGGTCTTCTCTTTTAAAATAAGACAATATGTAACTTGTTTTAGAATTTAGAGGAACCCACAGTTAGACTTTTTAAGGAGACTTTGAACTTATGAAGTGTTTGAATTTTAAAGACCTGTCAGACTTTTGAAGTCATACTGTTTTATAATATTAATATTAATCTGAGGAATGGTTTAATGGAGATGTGTTTGTGTGTCAAGTTGAAAAGAGGTCAACTGTGCTGAATAGCTTTAGTTGTCAACTTGACACACCTGGGTGGAGAACCTCAATTGAGAAATTACCTCCATTGGATTGGTCTATAGCCATATTTATGGGTCATTTTCTGGACTGCTGAGGGATGTGGGAGGGCCCAGCCCACTTTGAATGGTGCCATTCCTGTGCAGGTGATCCTGGGTTATATAGGAAAGCAGGCTGAGCACAGGTCAGAGGAACAAGCCTATAAGCAGCATTCCTCCGTGCTCTGTACTTCAGCTCCTGACTCCAGGTTCTCTCTCTGATTTCCTGCACTGACTTCCCTTGGTGATGAGCTGGGAGATAGATGTAAGATAAAATAAACCCTTTTCTTTCTAAATTGGCTTGGTCAGTGTTTATCACAGCAATAGAAAGTAACTAAGATAGCATCCCTAGATATCTGGATTGGCTTCTGGACACTATCCTTATATCAGCATCTAAGGACACTCAAGCCACTTATGTAAAATGGTGCTGTTATAGCTTGAATCTAAAATGTCCCCCACAGGCCCATGTTTTGAATGCTTGTTCCCCTGCAGGTGGTCCTGTGTAGTTACCTTTAGCAGGTAAGGTCTGGCTGGAAGAACACTAGGGGTGAGTCTTTGAAAGTTACGCCTGATCTCTGGTTCCTGCATCATTATTCTGCTTCTGGACTCATTCTTGTCTTTTACACTACCATAGCCTCCTCTGCTATGATGGGATAAAGCCTTCTGAAACTGAGTCAAAATAAACCTTTTCTCCCTTAAGTTGTTTCTGTGGGTATTGTAGTTATACTGATGCAAAAACAACTAATCCATGTGTAACGTGTGCATACAGCCTACACATATCCAGACACTTTCCATCATCTCTCAATTATCGATTTTATCTAATACAAAGAAAATGCCACAGAAATATAGTTGTTATACACTGTGTTACACAAGGAATAATGTCAAGAAGTCTGTGCATAATTATGCATGCATTTTTTCCAGATATTTTTGATGTGTGGTTGGTGGGATTTACAGGTGTGGAACCTGTGGAACGGGGGACCATCCCCCCTCCACACCTGAACAACAGTTCTAGGCAATGTAAGTGATCGCTCAGATGCCTTCCTGTTCCTACTATTACACTGTTTGCCTCTCCAGGCTCTAATTGGCCTATGTCTCTTATACTATAAAACCAAGCAGCTCACTGACACTTGATATCATGGATTTTGCTCATGGTGACACCTGTCTGAGTCAGAGGCATCTAGGTCATCAGCTGTTGAGGGTGGATCAGGGCCCATAGCCTCACAGCATGGCAGCTAGAGTCTGGGAAATGGGTTTGAAGAGCCCTCTGAACCTACTAAGGTTTTCCTATACAGAAGTTCACCCAAAACTTCAACTCTCGTGGTTTGAGTTGGCTGGAGACACAAGACAGGAGCTTTCTGGGCAGGGATAAGCCAGGGCCTGTGCTTGCTGTGTAGCCTTTGGCAGGGCTGTGGTTATCTGATACAGCTGTGTGTTTATGTGTAGTCCTCCAAACCTGTGGCTGCCTAGGGCAGTGCTCCCTCTCCCATAATGTTTGATAAAGGGTTCAGCACCCAGGTGCCTAGGACAGAAGTTGTCTTTGAAAATGAACGAGGCAAGCCCATTTGAGACCTATTTGCCCATCCTCTTGCCTATGGGTCAGTGATTAGTGAATGGGAGTGAATGGTAGGAAGAATCTAAAGTCAGCTGCTGACTTTTCAAGAATCCATGAGCTGGTTGTCAAACAGCGATGTCAGTTTTCCACCATAGTGACAAAAGTATGACATAAACATCCTAAAATGAAGGATTTACTTGGGTTCATGGCTTCAGACGTTTTGGTCCATAGTTGACTGGCTCCATCACTATGAACTGTGGTAAGGCAGAGCATCACAGTGGAGAGGATGTGGTGGGCCAGAGCTGTTCGCCTCATGGCAGCAGAAGCAGAGACAGACCGGAAAGGGTGGGGGCAAGATACAACCTTCAGCAGCGGAAGATGGTGGTCCCTAATGGCTCTGGTGCTTAGAGTAGTCATTTCCTAGGGCAGGGGCAGGCTCCTCATGGCCTTTACCAGCTCAGAGGCTAGCAAGAGATAGACCCACCTCGCAGACAGCTGCATCCAGGGGATTCTGGAAGTTGCTGAATGGTCAGAATTCCTCAGGCTGCAAGTGGAGGGAGGTAGACCCTCTGATTCCAATACAGATTTTCACTGGATGTGGTTACGGCGTGGGCGGCAAGAGTCGTGGTTGACTGTGGTAACGTGGCCTTCATGAAAGGGGCCCAGATGGACTTCAGCCAAAACCTGATCCCAAGCTCATTTCAAGTCCTGAGCAATCCTCAAGCCCAGCAAGGCTGCTCCTGTGGGGCCATCCTTCTCTGTCAAACTTAACAGGTGACCCTGAGATTACCACAGGTTGCACCAATATGAAGAACTTGGGATTAGTAGAATTCTAACAGTTTCTTTATCATGACCCTTTCTCAATTTTATTTTAATTTTCCCCTAGTATTTATAGAATGTGAAGCTGTTACTCTTGGCCAACATGCTTTCCCTGTCCCCAGTACAATGTTAAGAGCTCTTCCAGATGCTGTTACCTAGGATTTCATCATTGGTTGGTTGAATCTCAATATAATCTGTACAGCCTTAAAGACTCCAAAATTTGTAATTATCTCTCCAGCCTTCAGAATTGTGTGTGTGTGTGTAAAATATCATTTTAAACTAAAAAAAAAAAATCCACATGCCCATGTGGTTATGTCCTCTAGCCAAGCCCCACCTTCTAATGGCACCTTCAGAATGAGCTCATCAGTGAATTAACCCATGGATGAAGCTAGCACTCTCAGGATCCAGTCACCTTTCAATGACCCTTCTGAAGAATTCTTTTCATACAAAAACATAATGACAGCCATAACATTCATACAGGGGCTGGTGACTAAGAGCACTGGCTGTTCTTGCAGCAGACTTGGTTTGGATTCCCAGCACCCATGTGGTGGTTAACAACCATCCTAACTCCCCAGTTCCAGGGGAATCTGACATCCTCCTCTGTTCTCCACAGGCATTGCACACACAGATACATGCAGGCAATACACTCACGACATATAAAAAATAAAAATAATAAACAACTTTTAAAACACTCATATAAAAGTAATACAAACATTTCAATACATTATATTTTAAAGGGTAGTAAATATTCAAAAAGTTAATGCTTTCTCATTATTTTACTATCCTTTCACCTATAATGTTAGGGTTCAGGATCAGATAAGTGTAGAGGGTCCGATGGCACCTGTGGTTTGAGGCACTCTTAGCAAGGGTACCCCACTAGCTTCCTGACGATTATCTATGTACTGTGCTGTTATATGCCGTTTTCCAGCTATGTTCAGAGACCTCGTGTGGGTAGCTTAAAAGAGGCCGTGGCGGGAACATTTTCACTATGGAAATGGATAAGCCAGAGTCCTCCTATCTTAATGATGCCAATGCTTAAACACTGACCAGCACACCACTGCTCTGGTCCTCTTGCTAACCCAGAAGGGGAGCAGAAAGCATGGTCCAGATCTAAATTCTAAGAATCAGGGAAAGACCATGAACTGGGACAGGCCTCGCTGCAGAAGGTCACAGGTAAGACTCGGATCTGGTCTGCTCTTCTGTCTCCCAGAGCAGCCAGGTAAGAGACCTGAAAGCCCACCTGGGCTGTGACCCCTTCCTGCCTGAAGCCCTCCCTCAGGACTTCCTATCACCGCTCTGACGTTCCCACTCCTTCCTGTAGCTTCTGCCCCCAACATTCTGCCACACTTCTATCTGTCCCAGCCTGGAGGATGGCAGCGGCCTGCAGCTTACTCCTTGGTGTGCTTTGTGTCCCCTCCAAAGTTCAGTTGTTGGAGCCTCAAGTCCTCAATGCAACAGTGTCAGGATGAGGCCTAGTGGGGGGGCATTTGGTGTTTGTCACGGCGGGGGGCAGTTCTCAGGAGTGGATTGGCACCTCACCCCTGCTGGGTTAGTCAGCAGAGTTCAGACCTGCCGCCTCTACACCTTGCTCTGGGATTTCCCAGCCTCTAGAAGAATGGACTAGAATAAACTTTTATTCCTAATGACCTAATCTCTTGTATTCTGTGATAGCAGTAGAAATCAGAGCAAAACACTTCTCTTCAAGCTTTTCACTGACTTATTTTAATTTTTTCTTAAAAAAATTTTTCTTAAATTTATGTGTATGAGTGTGTGTATGTAAGCGCACCTATGTTGTGCAAATGCCTGTGGAAGTCAGAAGAGGGTGTTGGATCCCCCGGAACTGGAGTTACGGTTGCTAGCCACCATGTGGGTGCTAAAAACTCAACCCCAGTCCTCTGCAAGAACAGCCAGCACTCTTAACTGCTGAGCCATCTCTCTAGCCCAACTTCTTTTTTACATTAGCATCTAAGGTGTTAAATACCATGACCTCTCTGGACAGCGTGGTTTAGTGGTTCCCGCAATGTGCCTCTGCCCCTGTGTCTCCTCCTGTAGCTCCCTCCACAGTCTCTTTTCTTGTCTCCTGTGTCCCACACCCCACACCCATCGTTCCTCATCAGTTATTGTTTAAATACTGTTCTTATACCTTTATCATTTTCTAAAAGCTCATGTGTATGTGTGTGTCTGTGTGCATACAGGTAGGCACAGAGGCCAGAGGGGAGCCACAGATTCCCCTGGAGCTGGAGTTACAGGTGGTTGTGAGCTACGGAGTGTCGGTCAGGAAACAAACTCAGGTCCTCTAGAAGAACAGCAAATGCTCTTAACTGCTGAGCCGGCTCTCCATCTCCTCGTCACCTATTATTAGCATCTCGTGGTCTCCTTTCTAGTTTTTAGGCTTTACCCACACTTAGATCTGGTTATATGTACAGATATATACCCTTAGAAGCTAGGATCTGCATATGGAGGAGAATGTGAGTTTTTGTCAGAGTTGGGTCACCTTGCTTTATATTATTCCTCCCAGATCTATCCATTTCCCTGCAAATTACTGATTTTGTTTTTCTTTACACCTAAATAAAATTTCATTGTGTATATGTTCCACACTTCCATTATCTAGTCATGTTGATGGGCATCTAGGCTGGTTCTATTTCTTGCTACTGTGAAGATACTTGCAAATGTAGATGTGCAAGTATTTCTGTGGTAGGATCTGGAGTCCTTTGGGTTTAGGCCCAGGTGTGGTATAGCAAGGTCATGGTATTTGTATTTTTTTTAATTTTTAATTTTATGTGTACAAGTGTATTGTCTGCATATATGTAAGTGTACCCATGTCATGCAATGCCCGCAGAGGTCAGAAGGAGGCATGGGATTCTCTGGAACTGGAGTTACAGATGGTTGTCAGCCACCATGTGGGTGATGGGAATCAAACCTGGGTCCTCTGCAAGAGCAGCCAGTGCTCTTAACTGCTGAACCATTGTCCCAGCCCTAAGGTTTTGTTTTTATTCTTTGTGTATGAGCGTATTGCCTGCATGTGTGTGAATACACCCGCATCATGCAATTCCTGAGGAGGCCAGAAGAGGGCGTCAGATTCCCTGGAACAGATGGTTGTTAGCCACCATGTGGGTGCTGAGAATCAAACCCAGATTCTCTGTAAGAGCAGTTGGTACTGTGCACGCCATTTTTGTTGTTGTTGTTCTTTTTTGAGACGGGGTCTCCCTGTAGCTCCAGCTGGCCTGGAACTCGCTATGTAGACCAGGCTGGCCTTGAACTCACAGAGGTCTGCCTGCCTGTGCCTCCTGAGTGCTGGGATTAAAGAGACATGAGCCACCATGCCAGGCTTCCAGCCCCATCCAAATTTCTGAAGAACTGCCACACTGATTTCCATAAAATGGCTGTACTAGTTGGAACTCCCAGCAGCAGTGAATAAAGGTTCCTCTTCCTCTACCTTGTCTTTTTTTTTTCAACCACTTCTTCTTTTTTTGCGGGGAGGATGGTTAAGACAGGGTCTTCCTGTAGCCACAGGGGGCCTGGAACTCGCTATGAAGACCAAGCTGGCCTCTGACTCCTGAGTGCTGGGATTAAATGTGTCACCACTACATCCAGTTCCAACCACTTTTTAAACAGTCTGACAGGAAGTTCAGACTCCTTGCCAGAGCTCTCAGGGCCTCTTGTCACCCGGCTGATACCACACTGCTCTCCATGTGACACCCTCATCTCTCCACCGAAACCTTCCCTTCAGCTGTCTCTTTTTGGTTTCTTGGATCTAGTATTCCTCTTGAATGGGATGGAGACATCTCCTCCTTTTCTTTCTCACACCCCTTCCTACAGGGCCAGGAAACCTCCCCTTGATAAAAGCCTACTCACTCCTTCCTCAGTTTACCTGCTCAGGAAGGTCTGTTGCTGCAGCCATATCCCTCATAAGAGAAGGAGAAAACGCAATGTCTTAAAGGTTTATTGGACTAGCACCTAGCTCACGGCTGTCCTGCCTTCCAGCCAAGCCCCAGCAGCTCCTCAGCAGGGATGGGCTGGCTGGAGAATCTGTCCTGAGGTGTCCCAAATGCTGTGCTTCTTTGTTTCTCCCTGAATCCTTGAGTCACACTGAAACAAGGTAACGTAGCTGAGCCATTGGACATCCTGGTACTCAACTTGTCATGTGATCTTAGGTGTATTCCTCACCCTCTCTGAGCTTCAGTATCCTCATGCTCCATGGAAGGATACAACCATCCCATCCAAAGACAGCCAGGGTCTTCTTCCATTCTGTACAACAGTCGCCACTAGTGTAGACAGCGTTGGGTCCCACCTCCGGCACTCGCTGCAGCTGCCACTCCTTGGGGCCTTTGTCTCTAGGCTTAAACCCACTCAGATGCCCAGGACCATGGACCTTGGACAGTCAAGCATCCACATTCCCTGATGTGAGTGGGCCAACCCGTAGGCTAGGTACCAGGGCAGAGTCAGGAGGAGCTGGGCTTCCCCACTGATGGGTAGAGCTTACGAAGGCTGGAGTCCAGGAGGAAGTCTACTGACCTACAAGAAGGGTGGGGGTGATGAGCAGGTGGTCAAGGATGAGGGGAGGCAAGACCTAGGCTTGTCTGGATATAGGGTGCAAAGGGCGTCCAGGTGGAGACCCACCTTATCATACTCCTCCCACTTGGGCCCCACTCGACCCCCTAGAACAACAGCCACCTTCTTTTTCTTATACACAGTGGGTCAAGGACCACTGTGAGGCTCAGGGTGAGTTATGCTCCTGTGGGAAGACCCTCCTGATACTGTATATTGGTCTCCTTTGGGTGACACCCAACTCAAGCCTGGCTAATCAGGAGAGAGAAAGCGGGTCAGATGTGGGCATCCAGTCTGGACAGACCAACCAGAGCCTTCCCTGGGACTTCTGTGATTGCTATGGAAAAGCTTCTGGTGTAGCTTGTTAAACTATTAGAGGGGGAAGCTATGAGGTGCCAGGGGGCCATCTCTGCTCCTGTGAGAGGAGAGTGAATGAAGCCAACAGGAGAACAGTGGGATGGAGAGGGAGCTGACGAATGGGGAGATCCAGATCCCTAATGACATCACTTGCTGCCTAGATTCAGCCAGCCGTGCCTGAAACAATCTACCCCTGGACTTTTATTTCTCCTGACCACTCTAGTTTTGAGATTGACTTCTGTGTTCAACACCTCCGAATCCACTACTCCAGCGGCTGCTCATGCCTACTTCAGCTGTTTTGCAACAACACTCTCCTTTCTTTCTGGGAACTTACTTGTCCTCTGTCCGGTACCCTCAAGGCACTCCTTTACTGCCAAAGTACCTGCCACATCATATGACAAAGGTACAGACTGTCCTATCTGCTTCAGCCCGGCCTCTGCTGCCACGGTTCTGTGCCAACACCTCTCACAGCCCAAATCGACCTGCAGAATGGCACCTACCTGTCAATGGGGTGGACGATGATGGGGATGGCCAGCAACCCAAGCGTCGTGGTGGTCCACTTGCGGACAGCCAGGGGCCAGCGGGTAGCAGTGCCCAGGACATAGAGAGATGCAGCACACAAGCGGTTGATAGTGAACCCGGGAATAGCCACAGAGGCCAGAGCTTGCCACACAAAGGTGTCTACCACAGCCACAGTCACCCTGGTGCTGCGACCTGCCTCAGAGCTTGGCACCTGGCGGGTACAGAAACACTTGGGACATAAGCAGGAAACCTGTGGACCGGAACATGAGGGACGACCATGGGAGGAAGATGGAGGGGCACCGGGTGTGAGCGGAGAAGGAGAGGAGGCAGTATGGACTGTACCACACTCAGGGCTGGGGTGCACTTGTCCACATCCAAGAATGAAGTATGGCCTGTCACCTCGAAGTATGAGGGTGGGAGTGGGGTGAGGTGGGGGGGGCTACCCTACAAACAGGACCGGAGTGTGACTGCACCATGAGATGCTTTGGGGACGGGACTGTCCCACGGGGACTACCACATGTGGAGTGCGCTGGGGTGGGGTGGATCAGCAACACTCACCTCTCCCGCCTTCTTGCCTTTGTCAATAGCATCGGCCAGCACGTAGGAGCTGGACACACCATAGCTCAGCCACACCACAGCGGCAGGCACCATGGAGCGGAAAGCCTCCCCCACCTCGTTGGCATAGCCTAGAGGGAGAAGGCTTTTAATTCTCCGGGCCCAGGGCTGTTCCACAAGGGGGCACTAGACAGCCTGCTTCTAAGCCTAGCCTGCTAACTACAGTTGGGTGGGCGACCTGAGTCAATGGCTTTACCTTGGTTTTCTGAGCTGTGAACTAGCGCCACCGATGAAGTCCACCCTAGAGGGCTGGGTACAGAAGCAGCACTCCCATCGTTCATCGGTTCGGGTTCCCAGCTGTAGTTTTGGGAGTCTGCACTAATGAATTGCCAGGCTGCCAGAAAAGGGCTGGTCTTGGGCTCCACTGATCCAACCCTTATCAAGTGCCAGGCCTTTCGGGGGACTTATCTCATTCCATTCTCACGACCAGCACCCAACGGGAGGCCTTTTTTGTAGAACGGGAAACTGAGACCCACAAAGGGTCAGGGAGTCAGGGCCGGAATAGGAGTCCAGATCCTCTAACCCCGCGGCTAGCGCATGGTCAGGGCAGAAGGCAACTCGCTGAGCCTGCTCATGTCTGTCTCCTTGAGCCAGCAGAGCCCTGAAAAGGGAGCTGAACGCACCAGTGTTGTGTGACCTTGGGCAAGTCCTTAGCCCTCTCTGAGCCCAGTCTCCAGCCCAGGCTGATGAGAAGTAAAACCTTCCTCCAGGCTCCAGATTCGCACCCGTTGCCCCCAGTTTCCCAGCCCTGGAGTGGTAGGGTCGCCCGCTCTGTCACCCCCACACTCACCGAGGTATCGCACCCACGTGTCCCGGTAGAGGTCGCACTCCGCGCCCCGCGGCTGCCGCTCTGACATGACGCTCACTGCAGAGTCCGAATCACTGCAGCCACGTTACTACCCGGCAGCGACCGACTTCCGAGACACCTCGACCAGACTCTATAGAAGGCTTGGGCTGAAGGACAGGTCGGGCAATCTCCACCGCAGGGAGCGTCTGCAAATTGCCGCACGCACCCAAAGCCCCTCTCCTTGGCTTGGGTTTTGCAGATCGATAGTCGTGGTTTTTTTGCTTTTTGTTGGTTTGTTTGTTTCCTGAACGGTTAATGCAAAACTCTCCCAGACCTGATTATCCATTTGGGGGTAAAGAGGCCAGAATTCCAATCGAATGTTACACTTCGTAGGTGTGGGACTTCCCTGTGCTTCACTTTCTGTGTAAAATGGGAGACATGTTAGCTTTCATTATTCGCAAGAATATTAGAAGTCATCATTTACTGAGTCCACTACCAACCCTGAAGTTTGCTTCCTTAAAACCTCGTACCAGCATGCGCATCTATCTTTCAGAAAAATAACGGGAGACACAGAGAAGATGGGTCACTTTCCTGGGTCACACTGCCGTTAAGCAGAAAAGCTGCAATTTGAATCTAGACAGGGTGGCTTCAGATCCCAGCTCTTATGGTGGACTCAGTAAATGAGGGGATGTGATTGTCAGTGGTGAGTGCCCTGGAGAAAGGGGTGCCAGAACTTTCAGAGTTCCTTGTCAGCAGCACGTATGTATCTATGCTAACTGAATTAGTAGGCTCCCAGACTGAGCTTCTTGGGGACCTGACATTGAATGAATGAATGAACGAATGAATGAAGCAAGGAGATAAGGTCTGGGATACAAAACTCTAGGGAAACGAGAACAGGGGAGAACTTGGGGGTTAGTGGTGACAACTCTGCGAAGACACAGCCCCTGGTGACAGATCCCAGCAGTGCTGCCTATTCCACATTAGCCCCTCCCCTTCCCACATCTGCAAAAAATAAAAATAAAATGGAGGGACTGGAGAGACGCCTCCTTGGCTAAGAGCACTTACTTCTCTTTCAGAGGACATGAGTTCGGTTCCCAGCACCCACATAGGACCAACTCATGCCTATAACTCCAGCTCCAGAGGATCTGACATCCTCTTCTGACCTCTTGCAGGCACACAACACACATGGTGTACACACACACACACACACATAATTAAAAAATAAAATCGTTAAAAGTAAATGGGAATAACCGGTATTTATGGAGTGCTCTCTTGTAGGTATAAGTGCACTTATTATATTTTCCTAAATCTTTGCATTATTCGGGAACTGAAGCTTATAACTTTAATCCCAGCACTCAGGAGGCAGAGGCCAGAGGAACTCCACTGAGTTCGAGGCCAGTCTGTCTTCAGTTTCTGGTTTGCAAGAGGTACATAGTGAGACCCTGTCTGCAACAACCCCAGCTGCGGTGTGTTTTGTTTTGCTTTCAGACAGGGTCTCAGTGTCACTATGTAGCCCTGGCTGGCCTGGAACTCGCACTATACACCATGCTAGTTGAACACACAGAGATTCGCCTGTCTCTGCCTCTCAAGCGCTGAGATTAAAAGCTGTCGCCAATGCCACGCTTCCAGCTGGTTAGTTTAAGAGCAGGGTTTTCTGCACGGTACTTTCGGTACTTTTAGCTTTTGTCATCATCAAATAAAGATCTGGAAAGTAAATACCAACACCCTACCAAGACCACCGTTTCCAGGCTGTGTCCTTACAGGACCGTGTGTGGCAGGAGATCCCCGGTTAGGAGGTACTAACTAGGTCCTGTGGGGGTGGGGAGTGCATATCTGACCGAAGTCCCTGAAACATAGGCAGTGCAAAGCAGAATTAGGAGACGGTCCCTTAAACCACGTGACCACCGCTCCTCTTCCTCCCTCCCTCTTAGCTCCCCTGCAGACGCAGCGTGCGCTCGCCGGGACCGGCACCGGTCAGTGCGCACGGACCGCCTGGCACGTATAGAATCGAATAAGGCGGGATTTCCGCCCTCACTGTGAAGGCGGTCGGGGTTGAGGGGCATCCTAATGCCCTGAGCAAAGATGGAGAACGACGACGACACCCCCCCCTTCACACCCCCTCTTGACTGAGCCAATCAGGATACAAATTGATAGTTGAATTGCTCAGGAAAGTTCACGCGAGAAGAGAGCTAGAAAGCGCAGCTGCCTGTGCGTCACTTTGGCAGGAAGCCGCTTTTGGGCTTCTGAGCAGTTCAAGTATAGTTCTCAAGTCTTAGTGGCTGCTAGAAGCCTGGCTGTGGTCATTGAATTCCACTCCGTGTGCATTGAAAATTGCTTTATTCATTGGTTAATGTTCCTAACAGCATTGTAAACCAAGGCCAGAATATCCTCCTGAGCGACGTGAATGGAGACTGTGCAGCCTCGGCCCGCAGTGGTCCCGAGTTGTGGGCAACCCAGGCCAAGGCGATCGTTCGCAGGGCGAGTCGGGTCAAGTGCTTGTGGCCGGCCCCTGCCCCTGGCTCTGTGAGATGCTAGCCCGACTTTTGGCCACGTGCCCAGGCAACCTCAGGCACGGGAAACGCACCGCACCCGTTATACGCCTCCACAGAAGTAGGTCTGTCAAGCCCTTGCTCAGGTCAGTCAGGAAGCCGGCTGGCAGGCCGTGGAAGACTGAGACGGGGAAATGTCCTCTCCATGTCCAGGTGCTGTCTGGATCCCCACTTGTCATTTTCGTCTTTTTTGTCTGGGGTGTTCAAATGGAGGTTTACTAGTGGGAGGACGAGGACCCACTCAGCCTCATTGGCCCTTCCTTACCTATGTTCCTGGAGGCAGTTACCCTTGTGCTTCGGGAGGTTTTGTGTTTTCTGTTTTGCTTTGTTTTGTTTTTGCAATGGAGGACTGCCTGGGCACCGAAGTCCCACAAAGCTCTGAGTCACTGGCAGTCATTCGTGGTCAAACAGGCAGCCAGTGGAGCCCGGCAGTCACTGCAGCTCACAAAGGGAAAAAGAGGGCTGGGGCTGCCTATATGCTTTCCAGTGGGAAGATCTCTGCTGACGGGCCACTCCTGATACTGGGGAAAACCAAGACATACCCATGCCTTATGACAGAAACTCTGGAAGAGCTTCGGATCCCCCTGTCCTCTAGCAGCCTGCTGCCTTGTCACTGTCGTGGCAGTCGTGGAGGCTCACTTCCATGTTCTTTTGGGAGCAAGTTTCTTCCCCACAGCTAGTTTCCCTGAGTATTACATCTCAGTCTCTCCCCTGTCTAGTGTTCTTCCCTGCTGTCACACTGTGTACCACCTCCCCTCCTTGTCTTAGCTGACACTGGGCAAACGTGGCAGGGTTTACAGGACAGATAAATCCTATCCTGACAACCAGTCTCTGGGAACTCCTTAGTAATCTGAGAGGCAAGGAGACCCAATCTAACTAATTGTCCTCTTCTAATGGTGAAACCAAATCTCCCAGATCCAGTCTGAAGTCTTCCCTCCAGCCCAGTTTCTTTGAGCTGTGAGGTTGTAGGAAAATGATTACTACAAAGAAACTGACAGGGAGACACTGAAGGGGCCAGGCCTGCTGGAGGAGGAGCCGTTATTTTGAGGTGTTTGCCCCTTGCTGATTCATTTTCTCTTCTGCAGCTTTGTCTGGAAGCAGGACCTCCACAGTGAAACTGACTTTCTTGGCATGAATGAAGCTGTAGGTGTTGTCAAACCGCAGGACATCTGGGGGAGCAGAAAACCAGACATTTAGGCAGTTCTGGCCCAGAGCTTGGGATAATGATTGTGATTGATTTTTACTGACTGAGCAAGGCAGTGTGGTAGGAGATGGAGATAAAGGTAACATAGGTAAATAGTCCTTGACCTTCTGGAACTTGGTCTAGCTGGACTGACATGTTCATGGAGCAGAACATGTATAACACAGAGCAGGCCAAGTGAGATGGGTGACAGAGGAGCACATCTGGAACAGATAGAAGGAAAGGGTCTTCAAGGCCAAAGTCATGGCTTTTTACAGCAGGCAGAGCATGAACTGAGCTCTGAAAGGCAGGGGTAACGCAGGAGTAGCAGTAACTTGGTGATGATAAGGTTTCTGGAGTCACTGGGTTTGTAGTCTACACATATGATCACCCTCACCCTCACAGTAACTCTGAGTTCAGCAGTAGCCTTGTTATAAACCAGGTTTTAAAAAAAGAAGTTCTGTGTCACACAATAAGGAAATGGTAGAACTGGAACTTCCTTAAGGATTGCATTTCTGCCCACGGTCCTGTTTGATTTGGGCCTGGAAAGCCCAGCTCCATTTAGTTTCTGTATAAAATTCAGTTTCTGCGCAAAACTTATGAAACAGAATCTTACTTTGTAGAAAGAAAAATAGGGCAAGGGTGCTCACTGCCTACCTGTCCTTAATAATAAAACAATGGAATGTTCATCAAAGGGAAGTTGCCTAAGCAATTTGTGTTGTAATCCATATGCTAGAACACTGTTCTGATATAAAAAAGAAAGAGCTTAGCTGGACATGGTGACACATAGCTGTAATCCCAACACCTAGGAAGCTGAGGATCCAAAGCTCAGGGCCAGACTGGGCTATGCACTGAGTGTGAAGCCAGGATGGACTGCTCAAACAAAGGGAAGAAGGAGAGCTGGAAGGAAGGGAGCTGAGTTCCGAGAACAAGTGGGGAAATTTCTAAGCTACATCCTGAAACAAGCTGTAGAACCATTTGTAACACTATTGTTAATATATGTAGAAAAATACAGTGTATTGGCTTTTTTATTCATCCGTCTACACTTAAGGTTTTCTGATGATGCCACTCAGGTTTGACAGTGGTGGAAAAGGGAAGGGGTTTGCTCAAGTCCTATGGTGAGTGCTACTTCAAACTTCCTTCAAACATATGCCGAATGACATATATAATCCTTGTGGCTGTATCTGTGTGTGAGTACCTGTCCTGCTTATTAGGGAAGCATAGTGTTCCTGAAAGAATGGGCTATATTTGGTGGAATGACAGGATCTGTTAGCTGTGGTTTCCTCTGGAAAGACAACATGGACACTCAGTTGGCACAGAAAGTTCCTAAGCCTTGGCAACTAAACAGGCTTGGTTTTAATCTAATCCTGTGCCTTTGAGAAGTTGTTCCATCCCCTTTAAGAGAACTAAGCATGAAAACAAAAGCTAGCTTCGCCCCTTCCCCACACTGTTCTCTCACTTGTCTCAATGTAGGGAAAAGCAATAACGTGTTTATCCTAAAACCTAACTTTTTTTCCTGATCCTGGATAAAATGCATTATCCCAAGAGCCAACACAGTCCCCATTCCTCCTTCCATCCATGAAGTATCATTCAACTATTTTCTGTCTCTGCCAGAGGTCCTGCATGTCCCATACTCCCTCTGCCCTGGGTAACAGCCTTGGCAATCAGAGTTCGTCATACTTTGATCTCCTTAGACCAGGATTGAGATGGCTTTGCCTAGCAAGATTCTGCCCTCAAACACAAGGAAGGGCTTTAAGGGAGGCACAGGGGAAGTGAAGTCACGGCAGCTCTAAAGTCTGCAAGACTCCCTGTGACACTGATTGTCTATTCATAGTGTGTAGATCCCCTAGAGATCCTCCAGGCTAGGGATCCTCTACTTTTGTGGGTAACTGGTCCCTTTGAGAATCCGAAGGCAGCTTGCAATTTCAGATTCCCTCAAGCCACTGTAGCTCCTTACAGGCCATGTCCCTAAGGGAAAGATGCTGTTCTGAAGAGAGGTGAGGCAGTAGGTGTCATCTTACCCTCTTATTTATATAGTGAAAAAATGTGTATATTCTAGGTCTGGGGCTGAATCTCAGTGATAGAGTACTTGCCTAGCATGCAGAAAGCTCTTGGTTTGATCCCTAGTGCCTCATAATAACTATATTCAAAATGAGTTCCTTTCATTTCACTTTATATTACAGATTATATTGATTTTTAAATTGTATGTTGTAGGAGGTTATATTATCAGAGTTTCATTTTAGAATGTAATGGAGACAATAACTAGTGTTTCTAAAAGGGAGGTGTTGTTCCCTACCTTGAGAACCACTGCTCTGAGGAGTCCATAGGCCCCAGACAGTGACTTGTTCTAGCCCACCTCCCTCCTTTTACAGAGAAGGAAAACCAAATCTGTTACTTAGAGACACTTGCTGAGAACACTCTGGGAGAGTTGGTAGAAAAGCTAGACCTTCTCAGCAAGCAGGTCACTTGGTGCTTAGCTGGCCTCTTTCACCCCAACACTGTCTGACACCTTTCTAATGTATTTCAGGTTTTCCAGACTATATTATCCTCTCCTGCCAAACAAAGTCTTCGCTTTTCCTCAATCTCCCCATTCCTAGCTGGGCCTTCCACACTCAGCAGGCCCTCAGCAAAGATTAGGTGGGAGGAAAAAGGTGCAATCAATCCAAAGTTGTCCTCAATACACCCGAACAAGGGTCAGGCAAAGCCATAACGTTTTAATTTCTTTACTGGGTGATCATGTTCCACCTTGCAGGGGGTCGCCTGGTCCTCAGAGGTACTACTCTCCCACAGTTAAGCTTGTAACCTAATCCTTGGATCTCCAGACTCTGGTCTCAACAACCCTGGCTCCAAATGACAGCTGATCCCCTCAATGGCTTTATAACTTGGGAGGGGGACTTGACACTGGCCTGACTTTGCTCAACCTATGAATGGGCAATAAGCAGATTCCAGGCAGGAAAAGGCTTCTGTGGGGAACAGATCCATGAAGGGCTAAAATAAAATTGGGATTTCCAGACCCAAGCCTAATTAACAGGCTGTGTCCTCTTTCAGCTGGGAAGGAGATGAAAACCGGCAGGGCTCTCCTTCTAGCTCCATGACCTTTGGGAAAGTTCTTCCTTGATCTGGGACTCCACACTCTTTTGTCACATCAAGGATAAGTACCTGGGAGTCTCTACTGGTCTCTTCTTTTGGTCTCTACACAAGTTACTTTGTGGGAGAGGGAACATCCCTTTTCTATATTTCAGTTTCCTCATCCTTTAAAGAAAAGGCAACCTTGTGAGTAGAAAGTGCTTTCCCCTTTGCAGATGACAGCTCCAGGCAGTGCTAAGGCCCTGCTCTTACTGAAGTACATAGTCTGCATTCTCCCCTTGATACCTGGCTGCTCTCTAACAAGAATGTTCCCTGTACCCAGGGAGCCAGACTGTGCCCCAGTGCAGCTGTGAGGGGTGGGGTGAGGGGCAGCAGGGACTCTGTGTTGTGGGATGGGAGGGAAGCCAGCAGACATCTGTGGGGCCAGTGCAGATACCTTGGTGATGCTGCCTCAGAAATGGAGCCCAGGGCTTCTCCCATCTTGCAGCACAATCTTTGGGAATGGCCCCGACCCCCCACTGGCTCTAATAAAAGCAATAATGGCTACAGACACTGAGTTGCTTGCCCTCCCTCTGGCATTACGCCATTCTTCTCACAGACCTTATCACATGTAATCTGGTCTCTCTGTAAGTTGCAGCAATCAGAAAACTGAGACTTAGGAAGATTGAGTCACTTGGCTAAGGCCACACACCAGCCAGTAGTTTGGTCCAACTCAGATCTGAGTGTAAAGCCTTTGTTCATGCTTTTCCTTTGGCTCAGAAAGGAAACTAGAAATTTGGCTGGCTTGCGTGTTGCTATGTGCATGTACCTTTTCCACTTACGAGTGTAGTACATTGTCACTGTAAAATGTATTGACAGAAGGGCTGGAGAGATGGTTCAGCGGTTAAGAGCACTGACTGCTCTTTCCGAGGACCCGGGTTTGATTCCCAGCACCTACACAGCAGCTAATAGCCGTCTGTAACTCCGGTTCCAGGGGATCTGATGCTCTCTTCTCACCTCTACGGGCACTGCAGGACATGGGTGTATTTATATACATGCAAGCAATACACGCATACACATAAAATAAAACATTATAAATAAAATACATAAATATATGTATTTACAGAAATACCAAAAAAAATGAAAGGCTTCTATAAGCATCCTATTACCCTATAGTTGATGTAAATTTCCCAGAATTCCTTTCTGTATACACACCTTTTTTTCAACCAAAGTGAATATATATCATAGGCTGTTTCATGTTTATCTGCTGAAGATACGTTAACATCTTAGCTGTCAGGGAATTCTCTTAAATGACTACAGGATGTTCTATTATATGGATGGACCATAAGTATTTACTTATTTAGTTTATGACGGGTTTTATAGGCTGCTAAGAACATCCTGGTCCCTCTATCTTTGTGTGTTTGTGTAAATGTTTCTGAAGGATACATTTCAGAAGTAGAACGGCTGAGTCTAAAGGAATTTTAATCAATACCACAAAGTGAACAAGATTAGGCACCTTTTCAAATATCTGCCATTTTTAGTTCTTCATGTGTAAACTGCTTGCTCATGTCCTGTGCCTGCTCTTTGGACAACCTGGAGGTGAGTGATGTTCAGAGGGTTCACAGCTGGGCTTTTTTCAGCATACTGCGCCCCATGGGATCCCTATACCCATCCATTCAATTCTGCCTCTCTGGCCTGTCAGGGAGGAGCATCCACAAGAAATGTCTGGCCACTGTCACAGGCCTACTTAGCCTTGGACCCAAAAGCAGACTTTTTGAAAAGGATTTATTTGTATTTTATGTGTGTGTCTGGTTGCATGTGTGTATGTGTTACCACATGTGTGCCTGGTGCCAAAGGAGGCCAGAGGAGGGTATCAGATCCCCTGGAACTGAAGTTACAGATGGTTATAAGTCACCATGAGGGTGCTGGGAATCAAAGCTGGATCTTCTACAAGAGTAGCCAGTGCTCTTAATTGCTCAGCCGTCTCTCCAGCCCCAACTTTTTTTCAGACAAAGTCTGTATAGCCCAGGCTGGCCTCAACTAGCAATCTTGCTTCAGCTGCCTAAGTGCTAGGATTACAAATGTGTGTCACCACGTCCAGCTCCCAAAAGCAGTTCTGAACTCCTGGGCTCACCCGATACTGTGACTTACCTCTACCTAGGAGTATCAGGTGAGAATCCTACCCTGCAGTTAACTAGCAGGGTCCCATTAAGCAAATCACTGCACCTTTCCAAGCCTACTTTTCCTCATCTGGGTCAGGAGCGGTGATGTCAGAGTCCCCTATCCTATTCTAACACTGAGGAAGAGGGGCCTCACAAGCAGAAAGGTGGCAGGGGCTTCATGCATTGTCAAGACCTGGATACTTACAGATGCCTGGGTCGCTGCAGGTGAGAGTCCCATCCTCAGGGACCATGTGGGAGTTGTACCTCTGATTGGGCAGCACCTCTGTCATCTCCCCTGCCCGCTGCCGTTCTCCCATCTTGGTCTTCAGGAAAATACCAAAACCAACATCTGCCCCCTCCGACATAAACTGCCACCTGCAGAGGACATCACCCTCTTAGACATAGTTCTACTTGTGTGTCCGTGGCAACAGGCTTCTTCCACCCCAGCCTACCCACTGGCACCATGAATGAAAGGCTCCGGTGGCTTGGAAGGGCCCAGTCCTACCTGAGGACGCAGCCAGGGAAAAGGATCTCATACTCCACTTGGTGGGAGGAGCCTCGGGATATCTGCACGCTGTGCTCGTACTGCTGCTTCACCTGGTCTCGCACATAGTACTTCTTGGGAATATCACCCCCATAGTTGATCTAGAAGCAGAGCATGGAGTGAGCTGAGGTGCACATCTCAGCAAAGATTCCCTGTTGGCCTCCGGTTGCCTGCGCGTACCTTAGATTTGCACTTAGGGTTTCCATCAGGGTCTGTCATGGTGCCTCCATACTCCACCGGCAACTGGTCAGGGCTGATGTGTTTGAGTAAAACCTCCTTCCAGTTTGCTAGCAGGAGAGGGAAGGACAGAGACATGTCACTAGGCAGGATTTCAGCCCTAGTGGTCATCAATGAAGAAGCAGAAAAATACTGTCTGTTCCTTAAAAGGGGGTGTTTATGAGCTGGGCATGGTAGTGTACACTTGTGCATTCAGCCTTGGCTCCACAGTGAGACTCTGTCTCAGAAAAAAAGGAATACATTATGAGCATGTGATACATGCACAGTTCTACAGGGAGCTTGGAAAGCCATCGCCCAGAGGATGACCCTGGCTGGGTCAGGAATCAGAAGCCCTGAGTTGCTGTCCTCATGGCCTCTGACCAGCTCAGAAAACTTAGGAAACCACGCGTCATTCTGAGCTGGGTCTTCCTCTGTGCAGGGTTATGAAGGACATAAAATGAACTAAGTATATGTGAGAGGGCTTTGTAAACTGTAAAGTGCCCTGCACTTCCTAGAGCATATTACCACTCCCGGGAAAATGATACAAACATTAAAATACAAGCAGCGTGTGGGGACAAAGCAGGGAAAGGCGTTCCATGCAGAGCAGTGTGTGGCAGACCGGAAGTCTTGAATCCACAGGGCCTGATCTAGTTAAGGTTGAACTCCCCGCTCCTATACTTAATGGGCTTAGTCATGACTTACTGAATGAGTAACTTATGTGGGCTCATTTGGCTTTACTCCCCAACTTTACTTCTGCCCCTGTTGTTTGGGACTGGTTGGCTCTTATTTCTAACCAAATTCTCCTGATTAGAGAGGTTGACTCCAGAGTATCTGAGGCTAAGAACCACTCCCCCTATCCAATTTTGCAAAGAAATATCAGCCAAGTACAATATTATAACTGGAAACTTTTCCATGCTGATTATTTGGATTGTATGTAGGTAGCAGCTCCAGGCCAGAGACAAGCCTCGTTTCCTGGGAACCACTAACTAGAACCCTGCCGACCATCCAGGGTCTGCTAAGGCTCAGATGTTTGACGTCCTCAAACCATGCAGCTCCTGAGAATACAATGTCTGTGACTTTAGGGTGATTTCGTTGGTACTGCTAAGCTCCAGTGACCAGCCTGGAGTGAATTTCATCCCTCCTGTACTGAAAACCCTGTTCCTTCCCAGTCCGCCCAAAGCGAGTTTGGTTGAAAGAGTTTGCAGTGTGGGTGGGAGAACAGACCGAACCTCCTACATAGCTCTGCTGCCAGGAAACCAAACCATGCACATGGTGGGTGGTAGCAAAGGAAAATCAAAAAACCATAAAACCCTTTTGCTTTGATTTTGTTATTTCTTCTCCCAGCCGAGCAGGAGAGCTGGGATAAAGCCAGGAGAATTCTTCCTATCTTACAGGGAGAATAACTGAGGCACCACAGGGGAGCATTGGTACTACCAAAGCTAGGACTAGAATTCAGAAGTCCTGTACTCCCTTTAATGTTTGAAACAGGATCTCACTCTGTGACCCAGGGTGTCCTGGAATTCACTATGTAGCCTCAGCCTTCCTTTGCCTCCCAATGTTGTGATTTCTTAAATGTGTTTTGGGGGTTTTAAATTTTTATTTATTGTGTATGTGTGATGTGTATGTAATATAGTCATGTGCATGCCATAGCGCATGTATGGAGATCAGAGGACAACTTTTGGGAGTTGGTTCTCCCACTATGGGATCCTGGGATCAAACTTAAGTTATCAAGTTTGCTGAGCTGTCTTACCAGCCCACAATATTGTTTAGAGACATGGTCTCTAAACTATGAAGCCCAGGTTGGCCTTGAACTTAGGATTTACCCTAGGTAAACCTGGTACTTGAGATTCTTTTTCCTCATTTCCAAAGTGCTGGGATTATAGACATGTACCACTTTCCCAGTCCAAAGTTACCTCTCAGTTGATTTTAGCCAGAAGTCCAAGAACCAATCCAAAATTGCCATTTTCACTGTGTCATGGAAGGTGGATCTTCAGAGACCTTCAGACTCACTATTACCTACTTCCAGCTCAACTCCGTAGCCTGGCCCAGTCTGCCCTTCTAGCTCCACCTCTCCGTTCCACTCCCTAGTTGGCTTGGTTTCTGTGTGTCCTCCTGGAAGGTTTGGGAGTCGGGTTTTCCCCTGTGCCCAGATGTTGCCCCCACCATATCCAGTCATTGCTTATCTGCTTCTTTGCCAACCTCATTAATCATTTCTCAGTCTTCCCAGTGGGCTCCTTTTACTCTGCCTGCTCTTGAACTTGGAGATTTCTCCAGAGTTCAAGCTCTATTCTTTCTTGGTAGTTTTAACTATTCTCAAGGTTCTACCAGTTTCCTGAATTTGACAACTTCTAAATCTCCAGCTCTAAATTCCCTCCTATGGTTCAGACTCATATTCTCAACATCTGGTCTTGCACAGTCAACCTCTAGCTCATCCACACTTCTACAAGTTTTTTCCCTGATTGAACAAATGCATCATCCTGTACTCAGTCACTCATGCCAGACACCAAGGAGCATTCTAGATTTCTTTCTCCCCTTATCATCAACCAATTGAGTTCTGCTTCCTGAACTCAGTGGTGAACACAGCTTTTCCTTGAATCCCTGTTGCCACTGCCTCACGGCATGCCATCTTGCATGGGCGACAGCCACAGCACAGCATACAAACTGATGTCTATCTTTCACAGCCTTGCCAGAACAATACAACTGTTGAAAGTCTGACTGCGCTACTCCCTGCCAAGAACTCTTCTCTGGTTCCCAGTGGCCTGTAGAGTCATGTCCCAGCCTCTGAGCATGATACCCATGGATTCTATACAGCCTGGCTCCTGGCTCCCTCCCCAGCCTCATCTCTTGCAGCACCCTGCCTCACTCACATTCCATGATGACTGCCTGGAGCTCTGTGCTCCTCTTCCTGCCAGACAACTTCCGCTTTGCCCCATGCAGCCAACCTACTTATGTCTCTGTGTATAGTGTGGGTGGGCATGGCCCTTGCCCCAGCTCGGGTGGGATAAGTGTCGCTGCTAAGCATGACTGTGCACTCTGGTTTCCCCTTTCTTCCATTTATCATTTGCTGATAAGTGTGCTTGTGTCTCCCTTCCCTGAGAGCTATTCAAGGAACTCTGTCTTAGTAATCTTTGCAACCTGGCACCTAGCCCTGGGCCTGAGACAGCAAAAGTGCTTGTGAGAGTGGACCCATTCCTGGGTGATCTAAACTGACTTCAATGGCACCTTCTTGATGCCCTTTCTAGTGCCTTCTTGTTCAAACCATAACTATCGCACTATACTTGTCTCTCCCCTTAATACTGTAAAGCCCCTTACAGGTAAGTATTGGAATTTCATTCATCTTTGAATTGTCAGTGGTGAGCCCAGTGCTTGCTTCTAGAGTATCTGAGAAAGAGTGTCCTACATATAGTCAGGAAAGCCCAGCTCTGTTTCCATTTGTCCCTGTATCCCAACTACTACCAAAGCAGAAGATGGGCCTTTGCCCTGGATGCTATGGCCAACTCTCTAAAGCCAGACCCAATTTAGACTGCCCATCAATCTCTGAGTTTGGGCCACTTACCTCCCAGGACCATAATCTTTTTACGAGTGTCCTCACTCAGGAAGGGTTTGATGAGGTTATAGGCCACAGGAAACAGCTTGGGGGCTGGAAGAGAGATCAGACGGTATGAGGCCAGGAACAGGATAACTCAATTGCTGAGAGCGTCATCTACTACTCACCTCTCTGCAGCACCCACCCCATGTTGGCACCCATGTTCCCTGGTGCTACAGAGTGACCAGGAGTCAGCCCAGGGCTTGAGGTTCAGCCTGGCATGTTGGAGATTTAATTCCTATCTCTACATGGGGTATGGCCAAAGGATCTTCTCCTATCAAATCACTAACTCATATTCTACTGGGCCAGGTAACTCACAGGAGGTAATGAACAGTAAAGCATCTATACAGGTCAAGGGTAAGGTCAAGGTAAGACTTTTGAACATGTCCTTTGACTCACTGTTTCACTCAGTCTATCCCCAAATAATGTATCTGGCCACTCGTTCCCATTTGGTTTTATCGCCAGAAATTCCCAACTTACCTTTAACAACAAACAGACGCTTCAGTGTTTCGGGATAATTTTCCTCAAACATGCAGAGAAACTGTGGAAGCAAAATGACTCTAGTTCCAATAGGCTCAAGCTTCTGTGCCAAGCAGAGAAGCCCTGTTTCCCCCAGGGCTGCAGTCTGCCTTAGCACTGCACCCATCCTTCGGGACAGCCTAGCTGAGAGACTCCCTCCCACTCCCGCTGTCTTTGCCCCTCACCTCTCCATAGGCTTCCACAGCAGGTTTCCAGAGATGTTTGAGGCCAAGTCCTTCGCAGTCATAAATCATGGTGATGGTCTCTATTTTCTTCCCCAGCTACCGGGAATAGACAGCAGGAAGTCACATCACTCTGCCCTGCTGTAGAAACCCAGCCTAATTTAGGGCCAATGCTGACTGTACCAGGAATGAACGGAGCAACCAGATCTGACTAGGTCCAGGACTTTACAGATGGAGAAAATCACCCCAGGTTGGGACTGTGATCTAGATAAGTTGTTCCTCCTGTTGGGTCTCTGTTCTTCTCTGGTAAATGACTAGGTGAACTGAGATCACATCTGGGGCCCTCTTGTCCTGCAGGTTCTCTTGGTGGCCTCCCTCTTCATCTGAATCACCATATGCCCTCTGGGCAGCACCCATGAGACACCTGGATCTAAGCCACATCTCCTTCAGGCATGAAGGCTCTGTTTGACCTAGGCCCTAAGGAAGCATCCAGGTTGAATTGCTTCTGTGTCCCCAGTTCCTCGGGTTTCTGCATTCAGTAGGCTCTTTGGGAGCATTTGCAGGTGACATGATAAAATGTCCCCCAAACTTTGACATACCCTCTGCAACTGCTGGGAGGAAGGAAGGCAAGAAATCCGGGTGGCGGCTCCAGCTTGTGCCTTCGTCTTTTTCTTTTCTTTCGTTTTTTAAAATTACATTTTTAATGGAGTGTGTGTGTGTGTGTGTGTGTGCGTGTGTGTTACTAGGGATTAAACTTAGAACCGGTCTGTGCTAGGCAAGTGCTCTGCCATTTAGCTACATCTCTAGCTGTAGTAAATTCTTGGTTTGGGGTTTTTATTTCTTTGTTTTATAGGGTCTCACTATGTAACCCAGGCTAGCCTCAAATTCAGGATCCTCCTGGCTCAGATGTTTGAATACTGACATGTAAGCATACTGCTCCATCCTGCTGCCGTACATTTTTTGTTTTTTGCTTGTTTTGGTTTTGGTTTTGCAGTGCTGGTGTTGGAACATAGGACAAGTGCTCTACCAACTGAGCTACAATTCCTGTCTTGTAGTGAATTATTTATGAAGCTAAATTTGTTCAATTTTAAAAATTGATTTTTATTCTCAGACTATACCATTCCTATAGTTTGGGATATTAATTATGACAATAATAGTCTTTTTTTTTTAGTATTTTTGAGACAGGGTCTCCCTGTAGCCCCAGCTGGCCTGGAACTCACTATGTACAACAGGCTGGCCTTGATCTCACAGAGATCCTCCTGCCTCTGCCTCCCACGTGCTGGGATTAAAGGTATGTACCACCACACTCAGCCCCAATAATATTCATTTTAAGTCTTTAATTAGCAAAATGAAAATGTGACAAGCGGAGGGTATAGTGCAGTGGTAGAGTAGAGCACTTGCCTAACATGCACAGGGCCCTGGGCTCCAGTGGAAGAAAGGCAGAGAAAGAAGATGTATTGACAACATTATGTTAATCTACAACTCTGAGATTTCAGGTCTATGAAACCCAAAAGTCTGGGCCTCAGCCCTGAGGCTGTTCTTTCATCCTTGTGTGACATTCCTGCTAGAGTTCCTACACTATGGTTAAACTCATTCATGACATGAGGCAGGCCACCCACCTTTGTGGTCTGGTGGGCACACTCCTGCAGAAGCAACTCACAGTCCCGCATCTTGGTCCTGAGTAGGTCCTGCTTGGAGGCGGAGAACAGTAGACCCTTGGCATCCAGAGGCCCAATGATGTCATACCAGACTGGGCAGCCATCCAGGTCATAGCCACACCTGCCCCCAGACAGATACTGTTGGATCACCTGAGCAAAGACATGTAGAGGCACTTGGTGGGAAGGTCCAAGGCATCCATACCATCCCTGATCACAGCACTTTATTATGGGTTCATCAGTCTCTTCTACCACATCCATCTCCTGGTGCTAACCAATACCTATTTGGAACCATAGCAAATCCTTTGGCTATGTCAGACTTGTCCTCTGAGGCTTTCAGTCCAAAGAACCATGGTCTAATAAAGCATCCTCACTTAGGGATAGAGTGTATTGGTCCTCACCTCTGGAGGCTGCCAGCTGATGATATTGTCAATGTCCTTTTGCTTCCGGAACTCCACATGCTGCAACGTACAAAGATTTAGAAAGGAAAAAATGAGAAGAGAAGGGGGTGGTCCTGAATAGGTGCCTATCAATAAATGATAGCATGAGCTGACCACCAGACCATGGGTGACCCCTAGAAGGCCCTGGACAGGAGTAGAAAAGGAGACCCCCACCTTCATCAGAGATCTCAGCAAAATTATCATTCTTGGCTGGTCTGGAAGTAGGAAAGCTCTGTGTTTCCAGGGAAGGAAACACACGTTTGTCCCGCAGGGATAAGGCAACAATGGTTGGCTAATAGATATATCACACAAACCAAAGACTGTGAATGGAGAGGGTGGGGAGTGGACAAAAGAACTTCAGGCAAGATGTGACTCTGTCTGATGTTCAGAATTGATGTGACAGTGGGCTCTCACCTTCCGAAGCATGGCCTCTGACTTCTGCAGGTCAAAGCTTCGGGCTGTAACAAAAACATGACCAGGTTAGGCCATCAGACTACATGTCCAAGGATGCAGAAATTAGCCTGTTTCTGGGTTCAAGCCAGCTCCTCTTACAGGTTTCTCCAACTCACTGTCAGATGTGACTCTCAGAGGGCCTCCACTGAGGACTTGTGAAATACCACAGCCCCTGAGTTTGTGGAGTAGTAGATCAAGTTCAAGGCAGTTGGGAGGGCAGGGCATTGTAACCCTAGGGTCAGAGTATCCTAGTGCATGCAATCAAATAAAGGGTCTTATCTCACAGAAAGTGAACCCTGGATCCCCTTATCAATTGTCCATCCCTTATAAGGACAAACTTTATCTTCATAGTGTAACATCCAGCCCCAAGAAACTGACCCACAGTTCAAAGATGAACATAGCTGCCCCAGAAGGAGGCGGAGCCAGCAGAAGACCTCAGCAAGGTCAAGGAGTGGATGCTTCTCCAATCAATCCCGTCATTTCCCTACAGGATCCACACATCCCTTACAGGAACACAAAGGGTTCCTGAAAAGTGTCTGAATCAAAGCTTACCTGGCCCCACATTCTATTTTATGCATGTACCCCAACAAGCTGTCCTGCTCAAGGCCCAAGATCTTGAAGACAAGATCTCAATATTCTCTAAGGCCACTTGCCCCGAGACAACCAGAATACCATCTGCACTTGTTTCTTGTCTTAAGCTACAATCTATACCAAAGATGTTTTTCCACCACTTGACAACCCTATCAAGATGTAAATTCTGTGTTGTCACTCTGGATTTTTCCCTCCCATTGGGCTCGCCATCCTGGCAGACTATCTTTGTTTCTCACACTCAGGTGCCAAGCCATCTCAATGACTTGCCTTTGGATGTTGTCCGCCTTGCCAGGGCCCCTCCTAGATGAGCTTCCCAAGCTGAACTCACTCCCAGGTGTTGTTTGCCTTCTGCACTAAACCCTAAGAATTCTCTTGGCAACAGTCAATCCTGAAGCTCAGGTAAGCTTGGAGTCAACTGAAACCCCCAAACCCTTCACACCTGTGCTCTCAGCCTCCAGTTCCTCCGTGGAGAGGCGGGACCTTCCATGCATCCCTCTCAGATTTCATCATGATAGTCTGCTTCATTCCATCATTTGAAGAATGGCTGAGCTTCTGACTCCATTGGCCATCTAACCTATGAACTGTTCCTCCTGGTTGTACATCTTCTGTGAATCTGATTAACACCTAGATCTGCTGATAGTCCTGGATGCTGCACAGATGGGCTGCCCTCTGGACTGTCACTGATCCTTTCATTGTTGCTCTCTGGGAGCATGGGAGCACACTCCCTGACTCTGCTGTTTTGAAATCCAGTCCTCTCTCCTGAGCCAGAAGGGTATGTCAAGAGGTCTGACCAAAGCTGGGTGTGATACCTTTAGAGGCTGAAACAGGAGGATCTCTCAAGTTTGATGTCAGCTTGGGCTACGTAGGAAGTTCAGACCACTTTGGGATACATATTGAAACCCTTCCTAAAAAAGCAACAAATGGGAGCCTGGCATGGTGGTACATGTCTTTAACGTGAGCACTCAGGCAGAGGCAGGCCTATCTCTGTGAGATCAAGGCCACCCTGGTCTACATGGTAAGTTTCAGGCCAGCTGGTGATACAGGAAGATCCTGTCTCAAAAATATCAAAAAAAGAAAAAAGAGAGAGAGAGAAAGAAAGGAAGAAAGAAGAAAGAAAACCCAACAAGTGGCATGCCCCATGCCACACAATCATGTACACACACAATAGTAACACATTTTCATTTTTTTAAAAAAGAGGAGAAAAAAAAGGGGGGGTTGGCCATTGCCACAGCCATGATGAATGCTAGATGGACCCTTTCTGGCAGAACCAAGCAGCTGCTCTTGGAAACTAGTGGCCTTGGGAATTTCATCCTCACCCATCCTGTGTGATCTCCCAACTTGGGGCAGCTTTTAGAAGAATTTAATGTGAGTCTGCATCTCAGCAGACCTTCTGTATTTTATCTTGGATGAGATACTGCATATCCCTGACCAGATCACCTAAGAAGAAGTTAGAAACCCTAATAAAGCAGTGTCTTCTTGCCATAGAGGGGCTGGACTATGAAAATGGGAGCTTCCCACAAAAAGGACACCCCTCTAGGGAGAACAGCCCTTATCTCCCTAGAGAAAGGGGCCCGGTAGCAATAAACCCCTTATCTAGGGGGAACCTCTCCAGTTAACCCTTATTTGCCAGAATCCAATATCCAGAGTCTTCCTCAAGGCCTCCCTTAGCTGCCTGGTGCTCCCTATGCCTGTTGAGTCAGGCCTCTCCAGGCTCCTGATGCTCTGCTCAAGGACAACTGAATGCCTAGCATGGGACACTGCACCATCACCCAGCCCAGGAGCAGCCATTCTGGCCTCTGGTTTGCTCATAGCCAATAGCCTAGCTCCATTAACTGCTCCATGAACAGAACCACACTCTGCTCCTTCTCAGGGTTTCTACAACCTCTTTGTTCTGCCTTGCTCACTGGCCTTCCCTCCTAGGTGCCCAGAGCTCACCTCCAGCCAGAGAGAAGCAGTAGGGATTTGGCCTACCTGCCGGAAGGCCAACAGAAAACTGAACCCCAAGTTCATGCCACATTCTACCGCAAATGTCTCCTTCAGAATCAAAAAGAGAAAGAATAAACTTTTTTTGAAAGGCAACAAAAACTCCAATTCAAATTCATAATAGGGTCTGACTAGGCCTGAGCTCCTGCCCAGAAAATGTGAGGCACAAATGACCCACACAGGAGAAACTTCCTCTGTTTTAAGAAGCAGAGCGTGGAACCAGGGGTGTAGGTCAGTGGTAAAATGCTTGCCTGGCAGGCACCAGGCCCTGGACTTGATCCTCAGCACTGCAGATACAAAAAAAAAAAATTACAAAGGAGGCTGTGGTTTACTAGGAAGGGTGCTGGCTGGGACTCAGGAGTCCTAGGTCCTCTCCTGATTGCACTTCCCAGGTAAGTCCCTTCCTTTATCTGAACCTCAGTTTTCTCATCTGGAAAATGGGAATGACCATACTCTGGTATTCCCATGAGTGTCTGCCTAGTGCCAGATATGGGCACTTGGTGAACGATCAAGTCTCATTCAAGACTCTGGTTGCATGTTTAGTGTCTGGGAGACCAGCTGCCAGGACCTCACTCCAGCCTGTGCCTAAATAAAACAGCTACCTAGATGTTCAGCGGTTCTCTAGATCCACTCTTCCTCCTAGCAGCAGCTCCACGGTTGGTTGGATCATCTTGCAGCTGGCCCTTTAAGGAGGCCACTGTCTTCCCACTCTCTCCACCCACCTGCTTCCAACTCCAGCCCTTCAGCAAATGCTGGGCCAAAATTTCCTCCAATATAGACTGACTTCATCGACACCCCCACACTGCCCGTCCACCCTCTGGGGAGGGATGGGATCACAACTATGGAAGGAAATGGGCAGGTGACACTTCCAGAGGCCCATGAAACCCACGTGGCTCTTCTGGGTGCACCTGCCCGTAGGTGTTACTCGCAGACCTTCAAGAATATGCCAGCTCTATTACATTTCTGGAAAGCAAAATAGCAAAGGAAATTGCATCTTTTCACCTGTCCCAACTCTCTCAGAGTATAGAGATGTGTGAATGTGTCTACAAATAAATTGCAGGGCATGGCTTGTGCTTTAACATTTTGGAAGAGAATTCTACATCACAACTGGAGCTCTGCTAGTCAAAAGAGTAGAATTTCCTTATTTTTATGTATGCTAATAAAGTTTTCATAAAGAAAAGTAAAAGTGTGTCAGAAGAGCTGGGAAGGGTGGCACACACCGTGAAGAATAGGAAAGAACAGAAAGATCTTAGACACCAGGCCGAGTTTGATTCTGACATTAGCAGCAACATGTTCCCATCATCCCACAGGTGGACTTGTCATGCTGTATCTTGCAAAAGGCAGGGCACCCTGTCTAATTCTGTTCTTCCAGAGGAGGAGCCTGGAGAAGATCTGAAACCTTGGCCCAAGTGCCACAGTCAGGCTGGCACAAAGTTAGAACTAAAATTCAGGACCCTGGGGCCTGGCAGGGAGTTGCTCCCTTTAGTTCCCATATACCCTGCTTTTCATTCAAGCTGCCAGGGCCAGGAGACTGGTTCTAACCTCAACTTTGCCTCCAACTTACTACATAATGGGGCCTTTCTGGGCCTCGGTTTTCCTCCTCCATAAGCAGACTTACAGAATGCATAGACAAGGTACTAACAGTCCACACCCAGAGAGTCTAGTCTTTCTCCCCGCAGCTCGCCCAGCAAGCCACTTCACCTCTCTGAGCTCCTGTGCCTATATCTAATAGAAGGGCTGGGGGGTTATAACTGCCAGACATCTTTTTGTCTTCACTTGCAGGGTTTCCAGAGCCTGTCCCGGCCCCAGCCCCCCTAAAACCCTCTTCCCTCACCTCGGAGCCACCGAAGGAGAAAGTAGTCATCTGGATTCGGCAGGGTGGGTAGCACATCCTGGACATTTTCTCGAAACTGTAAGGAGAGGCAGCTGAATGAGTGGGAGGTCCTCCCGCCTGCACTCTGCTGAGTGCTCCACAGAGGCCTTTGCATGAGTCCTCTTTTACATAGCAATGCTGTAGACAGGCTAACTGCGGGCACTGTTTGGGGTACCAGGTAGCAGAGAAGGGCACTCACTTCACTTATGAGCACGTCTCCACATTAGTCTGCTGGGCAAGCAGGAGTGTTCCCAGCTAACCGAAAGCAGGCACTCTGGTACATGGCATGTAAACACTGTCTATACACCTAGCACTCTACATGTGCACAGCACTGATCTTGGCGCTGTGTCTTCTACCTCAGAGCTCCTAGTATCACTATCCCCATTTTACAGATGAAGGAATGGAAGCTCAAAGAGACTAACGAAGATCAAATGGCTGGGGTACAGATCTGAGGCCAGATGACCTGCTCTTTCCACAGCAATCTTCTGTTCCCTTGGTAATGGACTGGGGAGCAGAGAGGAGGAAGAGGATAATCTCAAATGACTTCACTCAAAAATGGCACTTGAGCTGAGTCTAAGAGATTTCAAAAGCAGAAGAGGGAGAGATGGACAACTCAGATGGAGGGAACAGCTCCAGTGGGAATTCACAAAGGGGAAAAGTACTAGGAAAGCTAATCAAGTCAGACGGACAGTGACCCCAAGGGACAGCCACACCCACCTCTAATCTTTCACTACCCAGAGCAGGTACCTTGCTGTCCTCCCCAAGCCTTCTGCCCCAATAGTAACCTTTTACTGGTCACTGACCTATAAGACACCCCCAGAGGGGACCAATGAGGATTGGCCACCTCTTCCCCTTGCCTAGGTCAGCTAGGTACAATCAGACCCTCCCACTCCCCAAACAGCTCCCAGTGCTAGCGACAATGGTCATCCAAACAGCAATTGGAAGCCACCCCTCACCAAAGACCCTACCTAACCCCCTGGTTTAATCACCACCTAATCCCATCTTGGCCAGACTTCTCCTGCAGATCAGCAGTGAACTTGGAATGGGGAAGGCTCAGTCTGGGAAAAAGCCACACACAGTAAGTGGCATCTGCTGCCCCTTCCTAGAATAGGCAACTGCCCAGCTGTGGAGCCTCCAAAGCTCGGGGGTGGATCCTACCAACTCTGGGCCAGGGCAACTAAATCTCCGTTTGTGGGGAATAAGGTCCAGCCCTTGAACTTGAATGGAGTAGATGGGCTCCTCTTCTGCCCAGTGCCAAGGCAAAGCCTGGTCACATCCTTGCCTTCTGAAGAGTATCACCTCAGTGCCTTGCCAGGTCAGGGTCTAGGATGCTAGAGAAGAGAATTCTTCTCAGCAAAACTAACCCAACCTAGTGAGTCTCGGGCCATCTTAGACTTCACATACAGAGAGGTGCCCCCTTCAACATCCATGGGTCCAAACCTCCTTTCATTTAACCAAAGTGCAAACAGGACAGAGCTTTGCCAAGGTCGCACAGTGACTTGGTACCTCTCAAGGGCTATGGGAGTACGCTAGGGAGCTGTCCAGGTCTCTTCCATCTGCCACCGTCCCCACAAGAGGAAAACCTCCCGGAAATGGGAGGAATCCTGGGGCTCTGCCCCTGTCCCACGGCCCGGCTGCCAGTCCCTGCCAGCCCTTGGATGAATGTTGCCTTTGTGCCCTCAGCTGCCTCCGAGGGCTTCCAAGCAACCAGTTCTTCCCAGGTGGCGCCGCCTGGGCTGCTCCGACTGGGGACCGCGAGGACCAAACTTCCCGAGGTCCTCCAGAGCGAGGAGCAGGCCATGGACTCGGGCCAAGCGGGGGCGACCGGCTTCTGCTCCCTCCGTCGTCTGCCCGCGGAGACCGTCCCTCGCAGCCGCTTCCACCCGGAGGGCGAGGGCCACAGCCCGGAGCCGGGGCGGACTCACCTTGGCCAGTGCCTCCTTCTGTTTGGGGCTCAGGTCTCCGACTCTGCCGCTCATCCTGGCTCAGCCTCAGGGCGCGGCGGTTGCGGCAGCTGATGGAGCTCCGACTCCCTTGCCGCCGCCACTGGAGTAAAGTCCCAGCCTTTGGCCCCAGCCGCCGGCCTGGTGGCCAAGCCCCGCCTCTTAAAGGAGCCCAAGGGGCGGGGCTAGACAGGCGAGGCACATTAACTCATCCCCTCCGCGATCCTGATCCCGAGGTCTGAGATCTTGCAAGAGGCCTGAGACCTTGCAAGAGGCGAGCAAGCTTGCCCACCAGGTCATCTGAGCTTCTTGGGCCGGGTTCTCCATTCCAGCAAAGAGGAGATTGAAAGGCACTAGCTAATGACTTCTAAGATCCTATGCCACAGGGCAGAACTTTGCAATTTCTTCACCACTTTCTGCCCCAAAGGAACTCTCCTGGTTCCCTCTCCCCACAAGGGATGTTACCTAAGTGTCGTTCTGCCTCTAGGAACTGTCCTGTTGACGCTGAGCTGTTGCTGTCCACCCAGCGACCACTGCTACCAACCCAACTCGGGGCCATTTAGAGTTGGCATCCAGAGCTGGGAATGCAGCTCATTTGTAGAGCGCTTGCCTAGCATGCACAGACTTGAGGTGAATCCCCACCACTGCATAAACTGGTCATGGTGGCACAAACCCACATATGCCTGTAATCTCGGCATGGAGAGATGGAGGCTGAAGGATCAGAAGTTCAAGGTAACCTTGGTTATATATTGAGTCTGAGACTAGCCTGGAATAAAAGCAAACAAACAAAACCAAACAAAGTTGACAGCCTTTTCCCTCTGCTTACAGAACAGGCAGTGTGAAGAACATGGCATCTGGCTAAGGGACAAAGGAAAACAGTTTCCCTACCCAGAACCCAGTCCTCTGAGTCTGAGTTTCCCTGTTCTCCGGGAGCCACTTCCGAAGTTCTCACACCTCAGCTGGCATAACTGATTCTGCTCTGGAAACCAGGAAGCTTAGGTTTAAGTGCCAGTGTTCTATATCTTTCTACAAGCTTCCATTTGCCTCTCTGGGTTATGGCTCCTTCACTAACTAGGGATGATCATTGACCTGTATGTTGGCAAAAGGCTAAAGGGTCTCAGTAGACAGACTTCTCAGACTTAGCTCCTTATGGCCACTTCCTAGCCTGCCCTGAATAGCCACCTTTTGCTTGGCTGCCTAGCTAGACCTCAGCCTAAAGTTGGACAAAGAGGAAGCTACAGTGGAAGCCAGGACCCAGAGAAAAGCAACTCTGTTATTAGCTTATCTGACACCCAACTCTGGCCCAGGGCCTGTGGGCTCCCAGCTAGTGACAAGGCTGACTTGTGGGTGGATGCTGTGGCAGCTGCGGCCCAGCAGCCTCTTGTCTAGCCTATGCCATCAGACTGTCCCAGCACTCCCCAGTCACTGCCTCTGCCCCACATGGTGAAGCCATTTCCTCTTCTTGGAGCTCAGCAGCCTTCCCCTCTGCTAGGGTCCCTTGCCACGTTGATACTACTTCCTTGTAGCACCTGGTCATATGTCCAGGGTCACTTTTTCCTCCTCCTGTGTTGCCATGCAACAGGTACTGTGCTGGAGCCCAGAAATGTTTAGACAGCTCCTTTTCATCCCCCAAACAGTAAACAGATACCTGCTTAGGCAAACTAAATGGCAAAGGAAAGGAAGCAATTGTTAGGAACTTAGAAAAGATGAAATTTGCTTTGGAATGAGAGACCCTAGATGGCTTCATGGAGAGTAGAATTTGACCTGTACCTTAAAATGTGGGGGACATGGAAGAGAGACTCCTCATTCCACACCAGCACAATAGCACAAACTAAGTTTTGGTGGTGGATAAGCAATGTGGTTATTACCAGAGAATGGGAGAGAGGCACAGATAGAGAGGACCTAAGCTTGGTATAACCTCGCTTAGTAGCTAACATCTTACCTTCTAGACCAACAGGTCCTTGGACACATGCTCTGCTTCCCTCACCAGTGTCCCACAAGCCCTTCATCTCCCAGCACAAGCCCCTGTAGACAGTGATGGCTAGTAAGCACGCACTGTGTACATAAATGCAAAGAATGCTTTAATCCAAGCTAAGCATGGTGGCATGTATCTGTAATCCAAGACTTGCGGGGAGGCAGGTTGAGGCAAAAGGATCACAGATTTGAGGCAAGCTAGGCTACCCAGTGAGACCCTAACAAATGCCAAAAATCAGAGGAAGAAAGAAGAGAGAGAGAGAGGACTCCAAACCAAAGCAGGTGCTGGGGATGGCCCCAAAGGAAGGGTCAGATAAGTCTCAACCATATAGGGTTCATGTGACATGCCTCATTTAACAGCTAGGGAAACTGAGGCCCAAAGAGGTCATGGCTTGCCCAAAGTCACTAGTAGTATAACAGGGGCAGAGGTGCCCAGTGGTTGGCCCATGGAAAGAACTCCTCTTCCTGACATTAATGCAGAGGTGGGCACATCCCCCAGCCACCTCAAAATTCCTGATGTCTCCCCTCACTGGGAAGTAGTAGAAGTCAAGGCAGGGGCAGCAGGCCCTTTAAAGACATCTGAAAGAACTGTGCTGTTCCCCTGGTGTGGCCTCCACCTCAGAGATGTGATGCAGGGTGGGCTGAGGGGCAGCCTGTGACTGACAGACCCCCAGCCTGACTTGGGGAAGAGTCTTAAGGCTCCTTGGCATTCGGTTTGGGACAGGACCAGGCTGCCTTCCTCACTGGACACATGGCTAAGGTCTTTATTTAAGACCCCTCCAGGGGCAGTGTGCTCTTTACTGGGTAGAGCCTACTCAAAGGAAAATAGAGCAGCCCTTTCTGGGTTCAGCCCCTTAGAGTTCACAATGTCCTGTCAGATAGCTTTTCATGGAGAGGCTGGACAGGCCTGTAGAGTGACAATTCGCTTGATGTATGGAGGAACTCGTGGGAGAGGGATTGTTACAGGAGTCTGCCTGCAGTCAAGACAAACTCTGCCATGGCTTTTAGGCCATCTGCTCCCAGGTACCCTCAGGACCAGCCAGGAGCTGCCTGCAGGGGCAGCCCAGAAAAACACAAGGGACACATTCACCCCCAAAGAAAGAATCTCTGAACTTCCCAAGTCCAAATCTGTATTTATAAAAGAAGAACTCTAACAAAGAACTCTCCTCCTGCCTGTCCCTTACAGTTCTTCCACTGAGATTTACCTATGGCCAGCCCACTGGGAAGCCACTAGTTAATCTGATAATACAAATCCTAGAAGAATAATCTGGTAAACTCTTCTGAGCTGGTTACTAAGAGAGACTCTCTCATTCTTACCCTTATTTTTTCTCCAGTTCCCATCCCCCAATCTCCCTCCCTGAGAGGTATGTTCCTTCTCTCTGCTCAAGAACCCTGGCTCCCTGTTCCTTCAGATGTCACCTCAATCCCACTGACTTGCTTTCAAGATCCTTCCCAGGATCCTTTGTGGTCTTGACTGCCAAAAGCTACACACTTTCATTTCAGTCAGAGATGTTATGTTTCCTGCTGTCTCCTAAACACATTCCTGCCCTCTTGCCTCTGTCAGAGTTCTCATTCTCTCTTAATTCCCTCTGCCAGCTCCTGTTTGGCCCTCAAAACCTTGATCCATTGCTGTTTTCAGAAACTTCTCCCTGATGTACCCATTGCATGTGACCTCTGCCAACAGAAGCCCTTCCCTTCTGACCTTGATGGGGACTCTTTTGTACTATGGTGGTGACTATTGCCTGACCTAAAAGGAAGAATCTGGTGTCCAGGATCAGGCAGCCTGGAGGTGAGTGTGTGTGTGGTGGGTCTGAGAGCATCTTGCTGGGGACTGAGGCACAGGAAGCATGAAAAATGTGAACAACTGAAAGAGGAGCTTGGGGAGCAAATGTCTTAATTTTTAAATTACGGCATTGAGGTTTAGATTCTTCTAGGAAGCATCTCTGGGCACAAGGAAGAACACTGGAATGGGAGTCCAGAGCATCAGCCTCACGCCATGTCCCCGAACTAAGGTGCTAGAAGGACTATTCAGACACCAGCATGCACAAGGTGTGTGGAGGTGCTCCTTTCTCTGTTGATTCCCTGTGCCTTGGGGCCTTGGTGCCCTCTTGACCAAATAGAGAGCACTGGGCTCAGAATCAGAAACCCTCCCCCGGTGTCCTGACTTCACATCTCCTGATACCAGTGACAGAGGGAGTGGCACAGAGATTGGCACATGGTTCAAGAGTCAGAAGCAACTGTCTTTTAAATCCTTCAACAAATATTTGTGGAACACTCTACTTCTACAGGGACTGGGCCATAGGTACTTTTTCAAGAACCCTTGGACTCGTAGGGTAGCCATGTAGAAAGGCCTTAGAATCTCTCCTCCTCCTCCCAGCCCTACTTTGTAGGGCTGCAGCTGCCTCAGATCACCTGCCTGCTCCAGGTGCCAGCAGCCTGGGAGAAAAACTAATCCTTGCCTTTCTCTCTGGAGCCACTGTGATAATTCCAAGGGATACAATGGTTGGGAAAGTGGTGAATGCACATGGCCAGGGATTATTATTATTATTATTATTGCTATCATGGGATATTTGCAAAGACACAAGAGAAAAATGAGAACCTGGGTCCGTCCCTCTCCTCCCCTGGAATCCCACTTCCTCCTCACTTCCGCAGTCCACTCTGGCTTTATGAAGGGATACAAATCCTCTCCTGGCCCCACTTCCACACCCTAACCCCCCCTGATTAAGTCCCTTACCTTCCTGGGTATCACTGTCTAATCCCTAAGTCCGTTCTCACCAGTCTCCAGTTGTCAAATCCCTTTAGAATGAGGTGGCCCAGTTAGCTGGGAACCTGGGGGCAGGGAGCTAGGACCGGAGAATTCTCTCAGAGGAGCCTGGAGGACAGGAAGGGTCTCAGGAAGACCTCACTCCAGCTCTGGCACAAGTCTCCAGGAGCCTGGAGACTTCCCTGTGAGAGAGTGGGCTGCCATTTCTGCATCCAGGATGGAGGCTGAATCCCACCACTACTAGGCTTGTTCTCTCGACACTGGGGACTCGGGGAAGCAAAATGGTAACCCACCAACTCTGGAACCAAACCACCTGGTTCCGACAAAATGACCTGTCATTGTTACCTTAGTTTCTTTCAGAAAGTGGTAGTGACCACCTTCCTACCTCACCAACTGGAGTGAAACTAAGTGAACGAGTCGTTGAAAAGTGCCTAGAACCTGGAGAGTGTGTGTCAGCTCTTTTCTATTTGCACTCCCTGTTTCTTCCCCCAGATGTTCTTGCCTTGTAGACGGCTGCTTACACATCACTTCACCACCTCTGGCCTTCCTGGTCCTTTCTTGAGGTTAAAGTATCCCCTGACCCTCCTCCTGATCTCATTCTGTGTTAGCTCCTTCTCATGGCACTCAACCCTGGTCTGAAATGATCTTGCAGGGCAGATGGTTAGGGTTTATCCTGTTCTCAAGGGCTTAGGCATTGCCCCCGTCATGGTCACCGCTATATGCCTGATGTCTAGACCAGGCAGCTGTTTGTGGTACCATCCTAACTCACTCTATCCCCAGAGGGGATGATGGAAGTAAGGCGTCTGTCTCCGTTTTCCTCAGCCCTCCTCACATGTGATAGTTGGCCACTGCTACTTTTCATCTGACCTGTGTGATCCTGGGTGCGGCAGGAACCCTCTTCGGGCATTCAGGTGCGTAGAGGAAGGGGCGTGATGGCAATGAGGGATAGTTTATGATTCTCCTTTTTTTGCAGTGGGTCTCATATCTGCAAGGTAAAGGAACTTCTGAGTTCTAAAATTAGCGCCCCCAGCACCCAGCCTGTCTCTTATTAACACTGAGCCTTAAACCTGTTCAGCTAGAGGTTCAATCCACTGAGCTGGGCACTTCCTCCCTGAAAGCCCGTTCTTTACAAAACAATAGAGCTCAATCCCGAGTCCCAAAGTACCTACCTTCCCCAGGGACCAGGCTGCCACCTGGTGGCATGATGACATCGGCTCTTCCTCCTCATTGGAACACATGGATATGGCATGTCTTGCCCATCACAGTGGCATTTGCACAGCCTGATGGCTTGTGGAAGAACTCACTTCACAGCAAAGGGAATGAGCAGAGGGAAGATAGTGTGCATGGGGCTCACTAGTCTCACCATGCTCCCCAGGGGAGTTTCCCTTGCTTTTATTTTTGTTTCTGGCTCCCCCTGAAGCATTAGGGGTTAAGGAGAGATAGAGAAACTGGGGTCCCCTCTGTGCAAGTCACAGCTTATCCAGAGCTAAGAAACCTGGTATAACAAGAAATAAGCTACTTAGAACCAGAGCATGTGTGGGTGGGGTGCAGAGAGGCAGGGAGGCCTCCCAAGTCTTTTCATCTAAGTTTCAAAGGGAGATGGGTCTCTTGGAAGCATGTGGTAAGAGAGTGGCTGTCTGGCCCCCACTGGCTCTCTACCCTGTCCCAGTAGTCAAGCAAACTGAGGACTGCAAGTCTGGCTCCTTCAGTGGGACTGTCTGTCCATTCCTGCGAGTAGGTAGTCTGCTTTTTAGGCTCCTCTTTAGACATTCCACTCCAGGTGGGGCTAAGGTCACCACCTCCTTGCAGCCAGTCTCCTAGCCTTGGCTACCCACTATCGGGGGCTTGCTCTCCCCAAAACATTGCTCCTCCACGCATCTAGACTCTGCCCACAACAGCCAGGCTCTGACCTACACTGAGATGACACTGTCAAATTTTGTTTTCCAGGTAAATAAGGGCCACCCAGTGGGAAGATAAACCACAGAGTACGTCTATCTACCCACTGAGTTCTCAGGGAGCTTTCACTGCCAGTGATGCAAGACTTGCATATGGATATTTATAGGGATGCAGAGTGTGTTCCAAGGGGATAAGGATGAGCAAGAATTTACATCTTGCTAGTGTATATGTTTGAGGAGACGAAAGTCATTGAGGATGTCCTGCTCAGGAGGTAGGGTGGAGGCTGGGAGCAAGTAATGAGAATAGGGATAAGCAGATGGTACAACCAGAGACCTGACTGATGACAGGGTGGGTCCTGTCAATGGGGCTCACAAATGGGCTGAAATAGTGACAAAATGGGAGGAGAAGAAAGACTCCATGGAGACTGGGCATGGTGGTTCATGTCTGTAATCCTAGCACTTGAGCGGCAAGATAGGAACTTTATATGAGTTCAAAGCCACCCGGGATTACATAGTGATTCCTGGGCCAGCCTGGGCTACAGAGTAAATGAGATCCTGTCTCAAAGAGCATTAAGATCATCCACAGTACATATTGTAGTTTATGAGGAGTGATTTCATAGGTGTATATGTTAATGACATATAAAGACCAGCCAAGTGTGATACATGTCTATAATTCCAGCACTAGGGAGGCTAAGGTGAGAGGATCACAAGTTCAAGGCTAACCTAGCACACAAAGCAAGACCCTGTTTTAACAACAACAACCATAAAGAATACTCATGTGATTTCAAAGCAGACTGCCAGACTGGGGTGTGCCTAGTGGTAAAGTGTGCACCTGGCAGGCATTAGGTCCTAAGTTGGATCCCCAGCACCACAAATAAACAAAAACGGAAAAGCAAACAAACAAGACCCTCATATTCTCTCAATACCACCAGAGTATCCTGAGGCTCCTCCTCAATTATATCCCACTCTGGTGAGCACTGTGTGCCTCCCCTGATGTTCTTCATGTTTGATGTGATTCATTCCTGAAAAGTATGGTCAGTTCTGCATGATGGAATAGGTTTTCTTTTTTTTTTTTTTTTTAGTTTTAAGGTTATTAACATTTACAAAAAAAAATTCTACAGTGTACAGACCTATTCAAATAATAATTTTTATTTAAGGTAAAATTCACAGAAGATAAAATTAATCATTTTAAGTGGGAACTTCATGGGGCTGGATAGATGCCTCAGTGGTTAAGAGGACTGGGGTTTAGTTTCCAGCACCCACATGGCAGCTAACAACTGTTGGTAACTCCAGTTCCAAAAAATCAGACACCCTCCTCTGATCTCCACAGGCATTACACATATGTAGTGTACTTACATATATACAGGCAAAACACTCATACATGTAAAATAAAAATATATACACATTTGTAAAGTGGGAAATTCAGTGACATTTAGTAATTAATAATGTTGTCCAACTATGTAGTTCCAAAGCACTTTCATCATTCATAAATAAAACCATAAACCCATTTAGCAATCAATCTTCACCCACCTAGTTCCCCAGCCCTCAGGTGCTGTTTGTCTCTCTGTATGAATTTGTCTTTTCTAGCTATTTCATAAAAATGGAATCTCATGGGTGTGACATTGATATCTGGCTTCTTTCCATAATGTCTTCAGCATTCATCCTTTTTCTGGCTTAGTGACATCCCATTTTTTTGTATGTAACTAATTGTTTATCCAGTCATCTGTTCAGAGACATTCAAGTTGCTTCTGCCTTTTGCTTAGTATGTATGACTCTGTTATGAGCATTCATGTACAAATATTTAAGTACTTTATTTCAGTTCTTTGGGGTATATACCTAGAAGGTGTGTGTGTATGTGTGTGTGTGTGTGTGTGTGTGTGTGTGTGTGTGTGTGTGCATGTTGTGTGTGTGTGTGTGTGTGTGTGGGAGTGTGAGGTCAGAGGCCAGAGACTGATATTAGGATGTTTTCCTCAATTCCTATCAGAGACTGATAGGATGTTTTCCTCAATTGTCTCCCCTGCCTTTTTCTGTCCCCCTAGCTGGCCTGGAAATCACTATGTATATCAGACTGGCCTCGATCTCACAGAGATCTGCCTACCCCTGCCTTCTGAGTGCTTGGATTAAAGGCATGTGCCACCACACCAATTTCCACATTATTTTTTGAGGCAAGGTCTCTCGTAGAACCAGGAGCTCACTGTTTTGGTTTGACTGGCTGACCACTGAGCCCCTGAGACCCATCTGTCTCCACCATCAAGTGCTGGGGTTTCAGATGCATGCTGCCAAGCCTGGTTTTTATGTAGGGACATGAACACAGGTCCCCATATTTGCACAGCAAGCATGTTACCCACTGAGCCATCTCCCCAGCCCCTAGATTTAACTTCTTGAGAAATTGCCAACAATGGACCAAGTGTCCAAATTTCCCACATCTTCACCAGCATGCATCATTTTTCATTTCGTTTTTCAAATTTTTTTTTTGCTTTGTTTTTATGTGTATGTGCATACTGGCATGCACGTATGTAAGAACACCCATGTTGTGCAATGCCCCTGGAGGACAGAAGAGGGCATCCGATTCCCTGCAACTGGAGTTACTGACAGCTGTTAACTGCCATGTGGGTTCTGGGATTGGAACCTGGGCCTTCTGCAAGAATTGCCAGTACTCTTAACCACTGAGTCATCTCTAAAGCCCTATTTTCCATTTCTTAAGGAACTGTCATACTGTTTCCATAGTGACTGCACCCTTTTACTGCTGATCCATTTAAAGTTCCTTTTCGCATCTGATGCTAGATGAGGGTTCAACTTCATTGTTTGGCATATGAATATTCAGTTTTCCCAAAGCCATTTGTTGAAGAAACCATTCTGTTTTCCATTGAATAATCTTGGCACCTTGCCTTCTTAAAAATCAGTTCTGAGTCTGGGCATGGTGGCACACACCATTAATCCCAGCACTCGAGAGGCAGAGACAGGTGGATCCCTGTGAGATCAAGGCCAGCCTGGTCTACCTAGCAAGTTCCAGGTCAGCTGAGACTACAGGGAAACCCTGTCTCAAAAAAGATCCAAAAAAAAAATCAGTTCTGTGGATGTATGGTCTTCTGTAGAGACCCTTGATTCTATCCTATTGGTCTCTCTTCTGTCTTAAAATTTTTAAAAATTTTGTGTATCTATGTAGGGGGGAGGTATGTGCACATGAGAGCAGGTGCCCTGAGGGGCCAGAAAAGGTTATTGAATTTCCTGGAGCTGGAGCCACAGGTGACTGTGAGCCACCTGACATGGGTGCTAGGAAACTTGAGTCTTTTACAAGAGCAGTACATGCTCTTGAGCCCTGAGCCATCTCTCCAACCCATCTGTCTATCTTCATACAAGTACCACATTGTTTTGACTACTGTATTTTATAGTAAGCATGAGTCTTCTGTTGCAGTTCTACAAGAATTGGGGGTGGATTCTTCAATTTCTTCAAGAAAGATCATTGGAGTTGTGATACTGATGGTACTGAATCTGTGGATTACTTTGGGTAATGCTACCAATTTAATCATATTAAGTTTGTTAAGTCATCTGTATGGATACCTTCCCAATTTTTTAGGTCTTCTTATGTATTTCAGTAACATTTTATGGTTTTCAGTGCATGAATCTTTTTCCTATATATATTAGAGAAAGGGTCTCCCTGTAATTCCAGCTAGATTGGAACTTGCCATGTAGATCAGTCTAACCTCGGCTTCACAGAGATCCAACTTCCTCTGGCTCCCAAGTGCTGGGATTAAAGGCATGCACCACCACACTCTGCCTCTTTGTTTATTTTTATCCATAGGTACTTTATTATTCTTTTGGGTGCTGTTATTATAAATGAGATTATTGTTTTAATTTTCTTTTCATATCGTTTGTTCCTTGCTGGTCTATAAAAAACCAACTAACTTTTGTATATTGATCTTAGATATCCTAATGAGTCTATTATTGAACTTATTGTTAAAGACTTGCTTGTTTTACTCGGCATTCTGAAAGAATTATCTGTGTTGCTACACATTTTTTTCTGTTTTATAATAGTCTACAGAGTACCCTGCTTATCTCTTCTCCTAGTGATGAGGAAGGAGTTGGGCCATTTCCAGTCTTTCCCAAAACAGCCTTGCTGCTTTGTACATGCTAATGGGGTGGTTCTCAGCCAGAATTATACAGAAGAATTATCTAGCAGGCAGGCCTACAACTAACAAAAAAAAGCTCACTTTAGAGGCATTGATATTGATTTGCAGTCTAGATGAGAAGCCAGGTTTTTTAACGGTTATTAGAGTTTTTGAGACACGTCTCAAAATGTTGCTGAGTCTGACCTCATTTCCTAGGCTCAAGCAGTCCTTCTGCCTCAGTTTCCTAAGTGGCTGGGATCACAGGCCCTGCCACAGTGCTCAGATTTGTGTATGCATGTTTTTATGCATTTGTTTGTTTTTCAAATGGGGTCTCACTATGTAGCTCAAGTTGGCCTTGAATTCTCAGTCTGCCTGCTGTTGGGAGTGCAGGTCTGCACCACCACCCAGGGCTGTGTCGGGCTCATTTTTAAAGTTTCTTAAATAATACTAATGTTCAGTCTATGTGGAGAATCTTTGCTCTAGAACAGACTCTTCTCCCTAGAATGCCCCAGAATGTGCACTTTCAGTTTTCTTTGATACAAATAGGTTCTCAGTGGCAGTACCTTGTCTGCACAGCCACGCTGCCCATACCTCTCAGCTGTGTGATGGTTCTATGGTTCCACACCCCCAGCAACACCTGCCATTGTCAGGCTTCACTTTGCAAGTTGATCTCTCATAGGCTTTAAAATTTTTATTTCCCTGATCAATAATTAACTCCAAAAATGTCATTTCTTTCTCTAAGATTTTTTTTAATTGTATGAGTGTTTTCTCTGCATATATATAAGTATATCACATGGGTGCCTAATGCCCACAGATGCCATCAGGTCCCCTGGAACTGGAGTTAAGGATAGGTGTGAGCCACAATGTGGGTGCTGGGAATCGAACCTGGGCCCTCTGGGAAAATACTAACCACTCAACCATCTCTCCGGTCTCTGCCCTTACCCTCTCCCATGCACTTGCCTTCTCCTTTCTCGCTCAGGATTGAATCCAGGGTCTCATACATGCTTATCACACACTCTATCAATGAGCTACAGACACCCTCAGCATCTTTTCACATTTATTGGCCATTCGTATTTCCTCTTCTATTCAGTCCCTTATTTCTCTCTCGTTTCCATATCTATGTATTATATATTCTGGTATGAATCATTTGGTTGAAAATATCTTTTGGTTTGTGGCTTTAGTTTCTATTTATTCATGTGTGAGTGTGTGTGTTTGTTCACGTGTGTAGATGCTCATGTGTGCTGGGGTGCATGTATGTGTATGTACATGTAGAGACCAGAGGTTGATGTCAGGTATCAACAAGTGGCTCTCTGCCTTATACACTGAGGCAAGGTATCTCCCTTTAACCCAAAGCTTGCCGTTTCTGCTCTAGCCAGCTGGCTCTGATGATGCTCTGACTCCCTGAGGCTGTGATTACAGGCCACATCCATCTGCCATTTACATGGTTGTTGGGAATGCAAACTCCAGTTTTCATGTGTGTGCTGTAATTTTTATCTGATGAATCATCCTCCCAGTCCCTTCTGTCACTTCATTATATTTTCCTTAAGAATGTTTTTCCTTTTATCATGGATACATTTTTTCATTATTTATTTATTTTAAGTATATTTTACATTTATTTTAGGTGTGTGGGTGCACATGGCACATGTGTGAAGGTCAGAGAACACTTGCAGAAGACAGAAGTTGGTTCTCTCCTGCCACTATGTTGTTCCCAGGGATCAAACTCAGATCATCAGGCTTGGAAGCAAGCACTTTTACCCATTGAGCCATCTCACTGGCCTGATTTTACTTTTTAAAAAATTATTTTTATTTTATGTATATAAATGTTTTGCCTGCGTATATGTTAAATGCACCCATGCATGCAATATCAGCAGAGGCCAGAAGAGGGCGAGAGATCCTGGAGTTACAGACCGTTGTTAGCACCCAGCAGGTCCTCTGCAAGAGCAATCAGTGCTCTTAACCACTGAGCCATTTCTCAGTCCCTGATTTTACGTTTCTTTGAGACAGGCTGGCCCCAAATTCAGTCTTCCTGACTCAGTCTCCCAAGTGCTGAGATTGTAGTCATACACACCATGCCCAACACAGTATGATTTCTACCCTATAGAAACTCTACTGACTTTGAAATAATCAAAGTATTCTGTTTCTTTATATTAAGTGTTAAAGTTTTGCTTTTCTTGTTTAGGTTTTTGATCCACATGGAATTGGTTTTCTGAATACAGCATGCAGTAAGAGTCCAATTTAATTTCTTTTCCTAGTGGTTATTTAGTAGACTTCTTAACACAATTTATCAAAGAACCCATCATATTGTCTCCTCCATCTCTTCAAATACAACACTTCCTTTGACACACCAGGTGTATACATATTTGTCAGGTTCTGGTCTGTTTCATGTCCCAGTTCCTTGTTTGGGGCTATCAATTTTTTCCTCTACCTCTGTCTTCATTAAAAAAATAATTGTACATGAATCAGTGTTTTGCCCACATATTTGTAAGTGTATCAAGTCCACGCACCCATATAGGCCAGAAGAGGGTGTCTAATCCCCTAGAACTGGAGTAACAGAAGCTTGCGTGAGTTGCCATGTGGGTGCTGGGAATAAAACTCAAATCCTCTGCCAGAGCAGACTGCTGAGCCATCTCTTCAGCCCCATTTTAGTCGTTTTTAGGAATATTTTGACCACTCTGTATTGGTAGCTGTACAGGTGTTCACTGAAAAATTCTTTCCGGTTTTCTGTGTGTGTGTGAATTTCTGATTTTTAAATTTTATGTATATGAGTGCTTTGCCTGCATGTAAGTGCACCTGTGCGATGCAGTACCAAGGAGGACAGAAGAGGGCGTCGGATCCCCTGGAACTGGAGTTACAGACGATTGTTAGCCTCCATGTTGGTGCTAGGATTCGAACCCTGGTCTTCTGCAAGAACAGCCAGTTCTCTTAACCTCTGAGCCATCTCTCCAGCCCATGTTTGAATTTCTAATAAAATAGTAGGGGAGAAAATGTCGCAGTTCATCTGCTCTTTGCTCTTTTATCAGGGTAGAATTAGTGAAAGGCTCTGGTTTCAGATTAAGCCAGCTCCCAGCAGCCACAACTTTCTGAGTAAAGGGCAAATTTTAGGAGAAGAGTGGAACTTTCATACTCCAGCAGGTGTTAAAGATTATGGTAGGGGGTGGGGGATGCAGGTTTATATTAAGCCCATTTCACAGATATGAGGAAAATCCAGCTCTCTTTCTCACTAAGGATCTGTCTGCTTTATCCAGTCTCCGTAGCCTAGCCCCTCCCCTGGGCCCTTGAAGGCCCTTGCCTCAGTTTCCCCACCTACTACTTCCCAAGTCATCTATGGTTTTCTGCCTCCTGCTGTTTGGTCCTATGAAGAAATGCTGGCTCAAGGAAGAGGGAGACATAATATGGCCCTGACCACACCGTAGGTCAGTCAGCCCAGGCCCTCGGTTCTGGCCTTCTCGGGTTCGGTCCCCGGACTACCCTGCACCTGACTACTGACAACCTGGCGGGTGTGTTCCTGACAGCACCGAGACGCCAGGACCCGGCTCCACCCCCTTTCAGCCTCTGGGGACGCCTGCGCCCAGGTTCTCAGCGGCCACCAGGGGGCGCGCGCGGAGCTGCGGAGGTCGCTGCTCGCGCTACTGGAGCCCCGCCCCGTCCGGCCGCAGCCCCGCCCCTCTCGGCGCCCCGCCCCGTCCGGCGAGGCCTCTGCTCTTCCCGCGTCCGGGATCTCGGTCTCGGGTCTCTCCGGCCCTCCAGTCCGACACCATGGGTCCCACCGATCGTCCCGCACTGAGGTCGCCGCCGCCGCCGCCGCCGCCGCCTCCTCCGGCACCGCCGTCGCCGCTGCTGCTGCTGCTGCCCCTACTGCCGCTCTGGCTGGGCCTGGCGGGACCCGGGGCCGCAGCCGACGGTAGCGAGCCGGCGATCCGAGCAGGGCGGGGCGGAGCCCGCTCTGTGCGGGTGGACGTGAGGCTGCCGCGGCAGGACGCCCTAGTCCTGGAGGGCGTGAGGATCGGTCCCGAAGCCGGCCCGGCACCTCCGCTGAGCGGCCGTCTGCTGCTGGTGAGCGCTGCCTCTCCTAACTCTGCCTTTAACCCCCTGCACAGACCCATCACCTGGAACCCATCTTCCGGGACAAGCCCTGACAGCCCAGCGCCGCCCACAGCATCCAGAATTCACAAATCTGAGGTCCCTATGCTCCCCCGAAACTCATTCCCAGACCCTGACCTTGCGTCTTCTGTGGCCAACCCTAGCTGCCTCTTCCACTTCCCTTGCCTCCTGTTCATGGTCCCTCACTACACAGATGGACGTCGTGGATGCTGAGCAAGAGATACCCGTAGAAGGCTGGATTGCCGTGGCATATGTGGGCAAGGAGCAGGCCGCCCAGATCCATCAGGAGAATCAAGGCAGTGGCCGGCAGGCTTATCCCAAGGCCCTGGTCCAGCAGGTGCAAGGGGTGTTTGTAGGGGAGGGGGAGGAAGAAAAGGGTCCCAAAGTATCTAATAGAGCAAGGCTAAGGTAGTTTGTATACAGCCTTCCAGAGACGCCCCGGACCTGAGCGGGTCCGGAGAATCTTGGCTATATGGTGTGGAAATGGGACGGTAAGAGGAGGTGGAAGATTAAGAAGGTGAATTAGTTCTCAGAATGTGTGATGGGAGTCAGTGGGGATGTAAGGAACTGCCTTGAAAGGATCAGGGAAAACGACAGGGTTCTTTTTGGATCCCACAGAATAGGAGGAATGGAATTGTTTCCCCATTTACTTCAGTGAGCTTATAGCTAATCTGCCCAAAAGACGGGCTCCTGCAGAGCTGGAACCACAGGCTGTCCAGCAGGTGTATGGCAGAGTATATGCTAGCCTCTTCTGTCTTCCTTGCAGATGCGTCGGGCCCTCTTCTTGGGAGCCTCTGCTCTGCTTCTCCTCATCTTAAACCACAATGTGGTCCGAGAGGTAAACTGGAGCAGGCTGTGAGGGTGAGCAAGTCAGGGAAGGGAGAACCAGAGCTTGCTGACTTTCCTATTCCCTGCAGCTGGACATATCGCAGCTTCTGCTGAGGCCAGTGATTGTCCTCCATTATTCCTCCAATGTCACCAAGCTGTTGGAGGCACTGCTGCAGTGAGTTGGAATTCGTTTGGAGGGGTCCCGAAGCTTGGGTGGTATGGGCTCTGAAGGAGGAGGATGTCTGAGAAGGGCCTTATCTGTTAGCCCTCAAACTGTATTATCCAACGTTGAGAAATAGGGTGAGGGGAGGGTGAAAGGTGCCAGGACCTGGAAAGGGGGTAGCTCCATGGGCAGAGGGAACTAGCCCAGCATGAGGAAGTTGGATGCCTGGTTGACAGTTCCTTGACCTGGCTGAGTGAGAACCTGGAAAATCAACAGCCAGAAAAGGCCTGGGAGTCAAATCAGGACTACAGCAATGGCATCCACCTCAGAACCAGATAGATGAATCTGGGCCTCCCTTCCCAAGGGCCCTTCTGTCTGGCTCCTCTGTGATTCTTCCTCCCAGGAGAACCCAAGCTATTGCTGAGATCACCAGTGGAGAGTCCCTATCAGCCAACATTGAGTGGAAGCTGACATTGTGGACCACCTGTGGCCTCTCCAAGGATGGCTACGGAGGCTGGCAGGACTTGGTCTGCTTAGGAGGCAGTCAGGCCCAGGAGCAGGTGGGTGCCAGTGGATTGTACTGGATCCTAGAATTGGAGGCCAAGTGGGGCCACACACATATCTTGGTAAGGACAGTCCTGCCTATCTCATAGAGCTGATATATTTGGTAACATGGAACCAGTGGGCACTAAGCATGGGTCACTGGTAGCTACTGTTGTCTTTATGTTTTCCTCTCCTCTGTAGCCTTCACAGCTTTATTTAGTCCTATATTTAGTTTTTCTTTCTTTGTCTTCCCACTGGAGACAGAACAGAATTCACAGTCATGTACATGCTAACCATGTATTCCACTTAGAGCTCAACCCCCACCGATCATTTATTTCTAGACTTAAGTTCTGCCTACTTTGCACCACTTACCAGCCCTCATACACACCCTGACCACCTGCCCCTGAGCCTTGTAAACACCAGGAATCGGTTCTGGGTGCTCATGCCCTTTTTTCTCTGTCTGCATATGCCCTGGTAGAATTCTCACAGCTCCTCCTGCCTGCCTGCTTTGGAATGTTCCTTCCAGCCCTGTGCTCAAAGTCCCACTATCTTCTCAGTCACAGCAGTGCTTTGCCAGACTTTCCCAGGGCTGTTAGGAGATCCCATATTGTATGTTGGAGAGTATGACTTTGTTTCTTCATGGCTAGGGCTGTGTTTTGTATCTGGATTCCCCAATGCTTGGCATCTAGGGGTTCAAGATGTTCAGACCATGGCATTTCCTGAGCCCCAGTCGATACAGGTGGTAGAAGAGCATGCATACTTTGTTCTAGTGTGCAGCCTCCAGCAGTCTGTGACAAACACTGAGTGGTTTGAAGTCAGACAGGAAGTCAGGTTCAAACCCTGGCTCCAAAACCTTACCTGAATGACTGTATGTAAATGACAAATGATTTCATGTTCCTCTTTTGTGAACAGGGACAATATACTGTATCTCCCTGACCTGGGTAGATTACACAGACCTCTGGGCAGAGGAGTCATTTGGTGAAGGATAGGAAGAAGGGTTATTAGCTGAGAGAAGAGCAGGCTGGGAAAAGCCCCCTGGTGGCCTGCAGGTGAGAATGTAGTGTTCAAGTTGGGCTGGCAGGTACAGAGGACAAAGCTAAACAGCTGTGGAGGTGCTGCCAACCAAGATGGGGGTGACCCGTGCAAGTGTTGTATAGCCATGGCAGCTGAGATGTCTGAGTGATTACTGGGCAGGCGTCTCAAGTAGCTGCCCTGATGAACACTAGGTCCTCATCCCTGACCCCAGTCCAGTCACCATCATAAGCTAGCTGTTTGTGGACTCTAGGAATGAATGTAGAGCTGCAGCACCTGTCCAGAGCTGTGCTGAACAACATCCTGACTGGTCTGATGGACAAACCCTGCCCTTGTCCTCTCTCACCTGCTCCCAGATGTGCCAAAACTGGCTGCCCCAGAGCATTGACTTTAGAGCAGTTTTTCCCTGGAAAGCACATGGTGACCACCAAATATGTCCTGCCACAGCATGGCACAGCACAGGGCAGCTTCAGCCTGGGCTGAAGCTGGGGAACAGATAGACAAGAGATAGTGTCATTCTGTTGGGGTCAACCCCAAACCCTTCCAAGTCATAGCAAAGTCACTTGAGCCCAGCCTAGGATTCAGGGAGAGTTTCCTGGAGCAGGTGTCAGTACCACTGTGACTATAAGGGATAGGGACAGTTAATAGACATCTCTTAAGGAATGACACTTAGTGCTTCCACCCCAAGCTAGGCCACATTTATTGTTCCCAACCCAGTCTAAAATGGTGGCCTTTTACTACCAAATGTCATCATGGAAGTTAATCAGCTTAGGAAGAACAGCTCCAGAGAGGTTCTTTGTCAGGCTTTCGTGGGGCTGGCAGGACATCCTACCCTGTATGGTGGGGAATGTGATTTTGAACTTGAGTCAGGGAAGAACACAAAGAGCTATTGGGAAAACTGAGAGCTTTTAAGTGAATGTGTTTATTAGTCACAACACATCTGAAGGCTGTGTGAAATAGTGCACCTGTGTGGGAGAGCCTGCACGGCTTGCTTAGTCAGCCACGTCATCTCCTAAAACAGTGCTGCTCAGTGCTCAAAGCTTGGCAGCCAGGCTGCATGTGGTAACGGCTAAGTCAAAGTCATTTGTTCCCCAACTCTTAGGCTCCCATAGCCCATGGTTTTACAGTGGCCTCTCAGTCATGTTTTCACATACATTCATTCCACAAAGACTGAGGCTACAATGTGACCATGTCAGACTTGGTTCTCTTCCAATGACAGGGCCTTGAGGACCACCCAGAGCTGCAGCAAGGAAACCCATGGTCAGTGGGTTTAAGGAGGGTTGGGCAGGTGGAGGTGAAGGGGAAGCATTCACCCTGGTGGTCAGGAGGTGCTTCTTAAGTCCAAAGCCATTAGCTAAGGGACAGGACAAGGAAGAAGGGATTTTTCAACATAAACATGGCAGGGACAAGGAGGGAAGCACAGCAGGGTCAGATTTGCAGGTGGAATTCCTGGGTCTGTGGGTGAGACATGGGTGGGTGTGGTTGAAGATGTGAGGGCTGTAGAGTGGGAGGAGGAGGTCTGACAGACCTCCAGAAGAGCAGAGTAAAAAGGCTGTGACCTCAGCTGGGGTGAAAGTCAGTGGGGGGTGGAAGGGACTGAGAAGAAGCAGGAAGATGTGCAGGTTGGGGACGGGGGGAAGGGTGCTAGAAACAGATGTAGCACCTTGAGGTGCACATAGGTGGGAGAAATGGACACAAGATCAAGCTAGGAGCCTGCAGACATACAAGTCAGTGCATGTCACCTGCCTGGTCACCAGTGTCCCCGGGGGTGGGTGTTCCTAGAGGAAGCACATAGAACAGCCCAGTGCCCTTGACATCTGCCTCCCTCCCCAGAAGCCCCTGCAGCAGCTATGGAATGCCATCTTGCTAGTGGCCATGCTCTTGTGCACAGGCCTCGTGGTTCAGGCCCAGAGGCATGCAACGCGACAGAGCCAGCAGGAGCCTGGAGGCCAGGTGGGAGCCAGACTGGAAACCCTCATGCCCTCAGCCCTTGGGCCTTCGAGACTGTGGCCATCCTTTTCCCACAGGGGGACTTGTTCAAACGCCGAGTGGTTCGGAGACTAGCATCCCTCAAGACCAGGCGCTGCCGGCTGAGCCGGGCAGCGCACAGCCTCCCAGAACCTGGCACTGAGACTTGTGCTGTTTGTCTGGACTATTTCTGTAATAAGCAGGTCAGTGCCTGGGCAAGGTCATGGCATCTCTGATCCCAAGAGACCCTGGAACACTCTGGCCAGGCTCTTCTCCCAGACTCTGCTATCAGAAGCAGGATGGGGGTAAGGCCCCAAGAGTGCTCAGTGCCTAACTCGGATGAGGGCACAGACCTGTTCCCATCTAGAGCCTGAGTCCCTCCTCCCTGCCCTGTAGTGGCTCCGGGTGCTGCCGTGTAAGCATGAATTCCACCGAGACTGTGTGGACCCCTGGTTGATGCTACAGCAGACCTGCCCACTGTGCAAATTCAATGTCCTAGGTGAGCACCAGGAACCAGGCGGGCTCTGGGCCACCCGTTGACCTGATACCTCCCTCCCTGATCTTCCTTCTCCCCCTACAGGAAACCACTATTCCCATGACTAACTGTTCCCATGGTGCAGATTCTGCATGTGCGGATGGACCCCTCCCAGCCTGTACACGGGACAGAATAGTGGGATGAGCAGACCAGCCATCCCTGTGGGCCAAGGAAGGGCCCTACCATGCCCATGATGGATGGGAGGGACTCATAGCCCCAGGATGAAGATGCAGAGCCAGGACCCAACAGGCAAGGAGAAGTCATTAGGGCCCTTCTCTGCAATTCTGGGGAAAGAGCACATGGCCAGTACATCTGTCCTCAGTGTTTTGGGGCTATAATGACTGAATTTTCTGCTATTTATTGGGATAGATGGAGAAAAAAGGTGTGTGGTCAAGTCAAGGCCACGAGGTTAAACTGAGCCCCTGCACTGCCTGCTTCCTTTGTCTGAGACACTGGAAGCTGTAGGTCTTGCTGTCTGACCAGCTGGGCTCCTTTCCCTAGTCTGGGTGGGATCAGAGGCCTTAGAAACCATCTAGTGCTGTTCTTGGTTGGGCTACATGTTACTGACCAGGATACTTGAAGCCACAGAATATATGTGGTGCATGTCCCAAGGGCATCCATTAGAAAAAAAAGTTGGGGTAGGGAAGTTTTAATAACAAAATAAACATGGAATATATTTTAACATTAAGACATAAAATTTGTGCAGATGTTTTAATATTTTAAATAAGAGCTGGGTATGGTAGCACATAACCTGTAATCCCAGCACCTTGGAGGTAGAGGCAGGAGGATTAGGAGCTCAAAGCCAGACTAGGCTACTGGGTGGTATAAGTGATCTCAGCACTTGGGAAAGGAAACAGGAAGATCAGGAGTTCAAGGTCATCCTCAGCTACACAGTGAGTTCAATACCAGTCTGGGCTCTGGGAGGCCTTCTCTCAAAAATAAGTAAATAAAATCCCAGCCGCCTTGCTGCTGGTATTTGCTGCTGGTGGCAGATGGAATTCTCATGGCTCTCAAGGCCTTGCACTCCTATTCTGCCATGAACATGCCTTGCACAGTCTCCAGGACATTGACTTTAAGGAGCTTTACTCCCTGTAAGTAGGTTATATGTACATTGACCTTCAGATGAGAAAAGCAAGGGCTGGTGGTATAGCCCAGTAGTAGAGGACTTGGCTAGCTAGAATGCACAAGGTCCCAAATTCAATTCCCAGCACTTTGAAGGGGGAGGGGAGGGCAGTAGTCTGGCTAACACATGAACCTGTGAAAAGCAGTTTCCTCCAGCTGGTGAGAAAAGAGGAAGTCAGAGACTGAAGGGTATTCAATGCAGGAAACATTCTCTGCTGACTGAAGATGAGGGGTGGGAACAAGAGGCCAGGCAACAGCAAGGTGGTACTCCAGTCCCACAACCCACACCAAAGGATCAAATTCTACCAACAACCAGGAGGCACTGACAATGGGATTCTTCCCCAGAACCACCCAAAAGGAACATGCCCTGGGTGATACCTTGACTTTGGCCTAAGCAGAGGACTTGGCCAAACAGAAACAGGGCCTGGACTTCTAGATTTTTTTGTTGTTGTTCATTTTCTGTTTGGCTTTTAGTTTCGTTGTTTTTGTTTGAGACAGGACCTCCTATGTAAGGTAGACTGGCCTGAAACAATCCTCCTGTGTCAGCCTCCTTAGGACTGGGATTATAGGTATGTATCACCAGGCTGAGCAGGGTCTGGACTCCTGACCTGCAGAAGTTAAGAGCTAATAAATGAATGCTGAGTTAGTGGAGTCCTGCCTGGGATGCTCAGCTGTGAGGGCCTCATTCCTGGACTTGAGCCAAGCCTCTCTCAGGAGGCTGTGTCCAAGCCTGGCTTTCCTCTGGGAGAGTGGCCCAGAGTATCCAGTTTCCTCAGGAAACCCTGGGCTTCTCAGAAGCAGGAGTTGGGAGACCTAACAGTGCACTAGCTCAACTAGACACATGCCTCTGTAAACTGAGGCATTCAACCTGATACCTTTCCTCAGTGGGTAATAATGCCATAGAGGACTGGGTCATTGTGACCCTGAGAAGGCCTCAATGAGACTTTAGATCCTGTCTTTCACAGATAAGGTGACAAGACAGGCCAGGGCTTGCTGAGGAAAATGACCACTGTATGCCTGGTGTGGCTGATGGCATTCTTGTTTAGTCATATAGTATCCTGAACTGGGTAGGTCCTCACACTGAACTGTCATCAAACCAGGGCTTGTTAAGGTAACCAAAGGCCTGGCCTTGCCTTCAGTGGTTTTGTGGGGCTCTGACCTCTAGGATATAGAGGAATCTTTGGTGAATCTCAGTAGTTCCTAAAGGCAGTAAGTTCCACAGTGCTCTTGGGTCCTGCCCCAGATGCAGAGCCAGGATAGGAAGCAAAAGTATTACTGTTCTCTACCTGCCTTAGTGAGCCAGAGTTGTCATCTTGACTTCTGACTCCTTGCTTGCTTCAGATATCCTCACTGGCCTTTTGTCTGTACACCCAACTCTGACCTTCCTTAGTAGGTGCTGGTCAGTGAGTCTAGAGTTACCTCTTGGTCCTTGCTATGGGGCAGAAAAGCTGCCCTTCACTGACTCAGGCGCTGAAAGCTGCTTTCTGCCCTCAGGTGGTTTCTCCTATAACCATTATCAGGATGGAGATAGGAAGCTCCCACTCAGTGCTAGGCCATTATTGGCCACTGATCTGCATGGTAGGATCACAGAGGCTTCTGCCCAACAAGGAGGAAAATTCTGTTCCCCCAGCTCAGCAACGCTGAGGCCAAAATTGCTGTGGGCAGATGGCTAGGGCTTTTATTCCACGGGGGGTTGCCGGCCACCTGCCCTCCTGCCAGCCCTACCCCTGCTGCAGGCTACATGGGTCGTTCCTGGAGCTGGTATGTAGGGCCAGACTGGCCTCGGTTTGGTGAGAGTTTCCTCCTCAGCTTGGCCAAGGCCCGGATGGGGTTCTGGGAACATGTGGCTGAGTGGGTCCTATCCTCTGAAGAGGACTTGCTGGGCCAGCTGCAGGGTTGCCGAGATGGGGACACTCGGGACCGGCCTGGCTGGGTCCTGCCTGCACTGCTTGTCCTGCTGCCAGGAGAGTGTCGCCTGTCCAGAGGCCTAAGGGAGGACCAGAATACAAGACGGCATCTTGTGAATAAGGGGACCACACCACCTACCTGTGCCACCTCAAGAAAAGCCGCACTTACCTTGGAGATACACTCTGGGCCTGAGTTGAGGGTGCTGTTGCCTGGATACCCTTGTAGGGAGAGGACCAGAGCTGGCCCTGTGGGATCAACTGCAAGGAAAGTCAAACTCAGAAGTGCCCAGGATCCCTCCCTACTGTACAAAGGGTGTCAAAGGAGGGTGGGAAGAGTCCCAACGCAGACATACAAGTCCTTTTCACTAGGGTACAGGGCTTGGGAAGCCATCCAGGACCATCCTTAGCTGTAAACCATCAAGCAGGCAATATATGTTGACTTTGCACTTGAAGTCAAAGAAAGGCTCTAGTGGGATTTGGAGGTGGAAGGCCCTGGAGCTTCCATAGCCTCATGACTAGATATATGGGAGAAGCTTTCCAAATATAACCTAAAACGACATGCTGTAAGACAGGTTCCCAACAGGCTCCCATGCAGACTGAAGACCTCTGCCTGGTAGGGACTCCCTCCAAGTCCCCATACCCATTCTCAGGCTCACCTTGAGGCCTCCCTGTTCTGCCACCTCTCGGATCTTGGTTAGCATTGCCTGGAGCCGCCCGTTCTCTTCCTGCAGTACCCGGATACGAATATCATTGGCCTGCACTTGCTTCTCCATGTCATGGGTGACATTGCCAGAGCCTGCAGAGACATGCTATTTGGGATCCACCTTGCTAGATGTGCCTCTTGTATCCAATTGGACACAACCTTAGGATGAGGTGGGTGTCAGGCTGTGTCCCAGGCCTCCCTCACCTCTTCCTTCTCCTGGGACCTTATTCTCTTTCAGTACCTACTGTGAAGGTGATGCTGTATTTTAGAATTTGAGAGCTGGGTGGGTCCTATTAAGGAAAAGAGTGGCTCTCATTCAAAGTCATTTGTCCTTGGCAGAGAGGTACTAAAGTTGTCTAAAGAGACACCTTTGGCACTCTGGGATTTGAATCACAGGAAGTCATCAAGGATATCTTTCCCCATCCTGTCTATGTTGATTGATGAGAATTTCCAACTCTAACCTGAGCAAGTTGCTGCCCATCCTGGTTCTTAATTTTCCTGATTTATAAAAAGGGGCTGTAGGGCCAGTGAGATGGCTCAGGAGGTAAAGGTGCTTGCCACCAAGCCTGATGACCTGAGTTCGATCCCAGGACCTATATGATGGGAGGAGAGAACCAGATCCCACAAGTTGTCCTCTGACCTCCACACATGCCATGGCAAGTGGGTACACATTTTAATGTAAAATAAAATTTTAATTTAAAAAGGTCCATGGGACTAATGGTTAAGAGCACTGGCTGCTCTTGCAGAGGACGCAGGTTCAGTTCCCAGCACATACATGGTGGCTAACAACCTTCCATAATCTTAGGTCTAGGGGATCTGACACTCTCTTCTGCTCTCTGGGGGCACTGCATGACATGGTTGCACTTCCATGCATGCAGGCAATACACATATACACATAAAATAAAACGAACAAAATATTTTTTAAAAAAGAGTTCATGATCTACTCCATGGGGCAGTTGTGAGCAACAAAAGGGTCTGGCACTTAGTGCTCAGGAATGCTGATTTACTGCAACTGGCTAAGTTACAGCAGATCTGACAGCTCGGGAAGGATCCATCCCAGGGCCTTAGAGGTTGGGAAGGGCTGACAAGAAAACAGAGGTTGTCTGACATCAGATGCTATACCAATTTGGGTGCCGAACACTCCTGACCCTGAGGTCCAGGACAATGGAGAGCTGGGGGCTGTGTCCTTGGAACTGGTTCCACGGTATGGTGAGACGAAAGGAAAGGAGATCCAAGGAAGGCAAGCAAGGACTGGCATGTGACATGGTGAAGGTCACATGTTAGTGATAGCCAGATCTATGTCTGGATTCAACTATGGTGATCAGGCGCAGTCACTTCACCTCTGGGCAACTGTGTTCCCTCTATACAGAGAGATGGACAAATACCAAACACTTGTGGGTTATGGTGGCTCCATAGGGCCACACGTTTCACCTTCCTGCTCCCTGCCCCCTATCTCTCCTTGATGAAGGCCAAAGGAGTTGTAGGCCTCAGTAACATGTCCAGGCATGCCCTCAGCTGTGACCTACCAGGACCCACTATGCCTTCAACAGTAACCCTAGGCCCCTACTTTGGATCTGGGCTCCCATGGGCTGGTGCAGGTCTGGGAAGGCCACCAGGAGTCGCTCCCGCTCCCTCAGTTCCTCCAGCTCCTGTTGTAGCTCTGAGACGGTCAGCTGCAGGTCTGTAGCTGACTGCTCCAAGTCCTGCTTCTCCTGCTGCAAACTCTGCAGCAGTTCCTGGGGTAAAGAAAAGCTCAGATCTGGCTCCTCAGATGAGAGGCCAGGGACTGCCTCTTCTGTCACCCTGCCCGTCCCACCTGCTGGGCCTGCAGCTGGCACTGTCCCTGCTCCTTATCACTTTGTAGGCTTTGTAGCTGCTCCTCCATCTGGGCCCTCTGGGCCTCAGCCTCATCCAGACTTCCCCGAAGCTCTTCACGCTCCTGGTCCAGACTGTCCAGCTGTTGTAACAGAGTCCGCTGTTTGGCTTGCAGGGACTAAATGGAAATGGATATGGAGGGCAGCTGTGAAGACCCCAGGGCCAGCCCCAGCCTCATGGGACTAAGGAGGCTACTGTATCTGTGACCCTCTGTGCCATATTTGGGTACAGAAGAGGCTAGCACACATGGAAAGGGACAGAAGAAAGACAACAGGCAGACACACACCCAATCTGGATAGGCCCAGACCCCGCTGCTTGCAGACTAGACGCTGCTGACCCTGGCAACTTCACCCTTACTTCACATGGTTCCCACCCAAAGAGGATTCTGAGAACTAGACTTTTCTTCTTTTCCTTGTCTCTAGCATCAATTTATGTATATGAATGAAATCCCCATTTCCTGGTGCCCAATGAATAGAAAGACCTAGCTCTTGTCTCTCACTAGCTATATGGCCTGGGGTTATTTAACCCCACCAAGCCTCAGTTTCTCCATTCATAAAATGGAGGACAACAGGAGTTGTGACAAGGAGTAAGAACATGAGGGTTGCAAAGCCTGGAGCACGCTGCCTAGATTGTGGGCCTCACCTCCTGATGGCGGACCATGCTGTCGACACGGGCTTTCTCCTTGTCCAGCTCTGTGCTGGCCCAGCGGATCTGCTGGCCGGCCCCATCCAGTCTTCCTGCCAGAACTTGTACTTGCTCTTCCAGCTGTTGTACCCGCTTCTCAGCTGCCACTCTATGCTCACCTTCTAACTCCAGCTGCTGAGCCTTTGCCTCTGCAGGATTGAGCAAACAGGTGTGAGTCCCTGCATTATCCCTGACTGGGACTAAGGGGAGGTCACATCACAGATCTGGACTTCAGTGTTCTCAGCCACAGCACAGGGCTCTAAACCCCTGGTGGGTCTGAAAAACAAATGGGAGCTGTGCCCATTGATGTTGAAACATCACCTTGGGTCACCCCCCCAACAACGTAGACAGACCCATCCTCCTATAGTTCTCATTATTCCTGCTCTAGAAGTTTGGGAAAGAAATGAAGGATGCGTGTCTAGCCTCAGCACTGGACAGGATCTTGCGAAGGAGCTTCTTACCCATGGCCTGCATGGACTTCTGCTGCTGCTTCAGCTCTCCCTCCAGAGTGGCCACCTTTATCTTTAGGTCACATGTTTCTATGGTAGCCAAAAGAGAGGTCCTTCAGAGGGTCACTTAGGCCTGGCCAGTGGCCTCAGCCCAGTGCACCTGTAGACCAGAGACAGACATGCAGGATGGAAGGGTAACCTGAGTTGCTAAGGAAGGCCTGGGCTAATATAGGAAACCTTGGCCCTACTCTGCTTCTCACTGACTGGCTGCCACATTCTCTCTGCCTCTCTGGACCTGGTCTTCTCCAAGGAGGTGATGGTGAGGCTCAGAAAAGGACAAAACTTGCCCTAATTCTTTAGGCCTTTTAACAGTGGACACTGGTGACTTCCAGTGCCAGAGACTATACCTGTTGGTATACTTAACGGCTTTTGCCAAAGCCGAAAGAGGCTGCCCTGTTGAAATGGAGATATCAGAGGAAAACATTCCCTGCAAGTGCCTTCACTGACCACCAGGAGGGAGTACTAGACTAACACCCTAACTCTCTCCTGGGACGTGACCGAGGTACCTAGCTGTCAACTGGCTTCCTAGCCCCCGCAGGAGGATAGAGCCCCAGCTCTCTCCTCCTGGGACGTGACCGAGGTACCTAGCTGTCAACTGGCTCCCTAGCCCCCCGCAGGAGGACAGAGCCCCAGCTGCTTAGTGTCACCAGTTGAACGTTCACACCTTCTTGTTGCCTTCCCTTCCTGAAACTCTTGCATACTCCCCAGCCTGGCTTTCTTCCATGCATACTTCTGGGACTCAAAGCTTTGTCTCAGGGCCTGCTTCAGGGTAGGGAGGGATGATCATGCTAAGACCATGGCAGTGTCCAGACTCTGGGGAATAGACCTGTGAGCAGCTGTTGCCTGTCCTGCTCCCATTTGGCCTGGCGTCGCTCGGCCTCCTCTGTCTGCCGCCGCTGTTCTCCCTGCTCCTGCCGCAGGGCCTGCTCCAGCTTGCCCACCTGCTTCCTCAGTCCATCCTTCTGCCCCTCAGCCTCCTCCAGTTGGGCCCTAAGGGGCCCAACAAGCTGAGTAAGGGCTCCCATATGCTTAGTGAGGCGTGTCAAGTCTTTGCTCTGCTCTGCTGCCCAGTGGCCCATGGTGGCGGCTGGCAGTGGCTTCAGCCCCATACTGTCCTGCACCAGCTTCTGGAACTGGCCCAAGGATGAGGGCAAGTTTTGGCTCTGACACAGGCTGATGACCACCTTGCCCACTTCCCACAGACTGCCCTGGACACTGGTGCAAGCATCACAGGGCACCAAAGCTGTCTCGATGGTCTGGGAATGGACACTCTTGGTTTTTTCGGAGGTCCCAGCTGGGCCCCTCAGGGAGACTCTTACAGGGATGCTCTGCAGCCCTTGGCAGATCAGGGGCAAGCCTGGCACCGGGGAGGGAGGCTTGATGAATTTGGCAGTCATGCATTCGGGGCTCCTGGCTGGTTCACCCTTAGCTGTTGGCTTGGCGGTCAGAATCTCCCCTTGGTTTGGCCTTTTCTGGGGTTAGGGGAAAAAAAAAAGAGAAGGCAAGTGAAAGAAATGGGTCTGGGAGGTAACCAGTTCCCTAGGGATATTGGTGACAGCCTTGCCCAATGCTCAAACCCTCAGATGTTATGTGACACCAACATGAATCAGAGATAACTTCTTTTTCCTATGACTCAATTTACCAAGTCCAAGCCTTTTTGCTGTTGTACCCTCTCCAATCCCAGGCTTGATATAGTATATATGCATGGAACTGGGAGGGTAATGGCAGCTATATCAGCTGTTATTGAGTTCCTGCTTGCTCTTGTGTCATTATAACCACTCTGTTTTAGTTTACTCTCCCTCACAGTGATTGTCCTTTCCCTCTAGGTCATTGTGAGGATTATGGGATAACCTCCATCAAGTGGGCTATTATTAATCCCACTATATCAATAAACAAACTGAGGTGCTGAATACATAGCTTTCCAGAGTCCCATTGGGGAAGTGGTAGAGCCAGGGAGCTGAGACATGACCCCCCAAGGCAAGTTTTCTCAACTGTCAAGCCCATGGACCTTAACTAGGAAGCTTTGGGGTTTGGATTGCTCCAGCAAGGCAGTGGGGAGCTAGGAAAGGATGCGTTACACACAATGGTGTGCTAAGAAGCTAAAGCTAGAACAGAATGAGAAGGAAAGCACAGCTGGAGGCTAGGATGACCCACCTGGGGGAATGCCTGCTGATAAAGCATGCCCAGCCTCAATAGGCTGCTCCAGAAGCGCCGCACTGTGAGCCCCACAGACATGCATGGCCCTGTAGCCCGGGCAGGTGGCATCATCTGATCCAAACTAAGGTTTTCCAGGTAGCTGGCACAACTCTGAAGCAACAGCAGGAGCCTGTGGGCAGAGATGCCAGGGTGGACTGGGGCTGAGACTGCTGCCAATGTACTTGTCATATAATGGGAGGCTTTGAGCTCTGGGGAACTGGCCTGGACATCAAGGACCTGGAGAATCCATGCCAGCTTCAGACTCAATCCAGGGGTCACTTCAGATTCAACCAGGGGTCACCTCCTCAAAGATGCCCTCTTATGGGCTTCCTGGGTAGCAGCCCTTCTTGTCCCAAGATTTCCCACTTCAGCAAGCCTCTGAAGAAAGACAACCTGGTCTCACTGAAGATGCATCATGAGTGATCAGATGTTCTGGGTGAATAGATGACGACCCCCTCGATAAGACACCCGCCTCCTAGCCACAGAGTAAACAGAGCAGGACAGAGGAAGGGCATGTCTCTCTAGTTCTACTCAGGGGTGGATCCTGCAGGCTGAGCTGCTTGTGTGACAGCGGAGACCTGGGGTAGGACAGTTAGGACTTTATGCTAACTTCTAAGTTTAAATTAGTGCTGTTAAGGAAAAGAGGTGTTAGAAAAGGAAGTGTATTTGCATGGCCAGGTATATTTTATAGGCAGAGTTGTATATTTTTAGTACACACCTGGAAAGTGACCTTATCTTGTTGCAGATTCAGTGGGGCACTGCAACCCCCTGGGGTCTTAGGAAGGAGGTGCCACGTGGATATCAGCGCTGGGGAATGAGGGCAGAGTGTGGCCTCAGCAGAGCAATCTGTGTTCTCCGAGACAGACAGATGCCCGTGGTGGGAGATGCTGTGATATCTGCACCCTTTCACTTGATCCTACCCCTGACATTTTCTGAGCACTGTAGAATGCCATATTATTGCTAGGGGCCATGCCCAGTCCTGAGGATTTCTGGGCTGGCCTAGGCTCAGACTCAAGTGGCCTCTGGCAGGAGTAACTTTTATAAACAGGAGTCACTAATACACAGAGGAAGTTGTGGCCAACTCAGCCAGACATGTAGACAGAGATCAGACAGGTTGGGGGGCAGGGACATGCCAACAAGAGCGTTGCAGGAAAGGGCCTTGGGTGAGGGGGTTCTGCCAGAGCAGGAAAGGGTGGGAAGAGCAGGCCTAGCTGAGCAACAGCACAATGCAAAGCCCTGGGAAGGGAGTATTCTGTGTTCATACCTATCCAGCCCCTTGAAGAGTGAAAACAGTTCTTTCATACTTGGGGCTTCTCCAGGCCTCAAGGGTTCCCTACCCTCTCTGTCACAAGGCAAGTCATTTCTCAATACATCTGCTCCCTATCAGGCCCCCACTGCTTTACTGGCATGGAAATTTTTTAGCACGAAAAGCGTGGGTTTTTGTCCCAGGAAGAAGGCTGGTGGCTATGTTAACTTTAACAACAATGGCGAAGGGTTGGTGCTGCAGGGAATTCCTTGGTCTCCTCAGCCGGACCAAGAACTGGGAAAAATACCTCCCAGTGTTTGGCCTCATGATGCAGAACACAGCCCACCAGATGTCAGAAAAAAAGAGCCTAGGATGTAAACTCTGGGATGTAAGCAACAGCTATGGGGTCCCTGACACACAGGAATCTTGAGGTGATAGCAGTCAGAGCTGCAGTACTGTGGGGACCAAGAGTAAAGGGCTAAGAGGAGGGATGGGGACAAGAACTCTGAGGTGGACAAGGTAGGACAGTGTTGTACAGCACAGATTGAAAATTAAGGTTAATAGCACTAGAGAGGCAGAGGCGGGAGGATCTTTATGAGATCAAGGCCAGCCTGGTCAACAAAGTGAGGTTAAGGTCAGCTGGGGCTATAGGGAGACCCTGTCTCAAAAAGACAAAAAAAAAAAAAAAAAAAAGTAAGGTTACTTTGAGGGTCTTGATCAGTTCCTGATCTGCATTCACTCCATGGTGACTGGTAACCTTTGTTCTTACCACCCTAGAAGGGACTCCTAAAGCTGTGGTCTGTATGAGGGGCAGGCTTGGTCAAGGTCTCACCTGTCAATGACCAGTTCCAGCAGCACAGCATGGGACAACTGTGTGAACTCAGGGTCACCTGGCACATGGTCATAGTGCTCCAGCAGGGTTACCATGTCGAGGTCACAGGCCACCCGGTCAGGGAACTTCCAGGAGGGGAATCGCACAGGCCCAGCACGGGAGAACACATCCACAATGGTACCCTGTAGGTCAGTGAGGTCCTTGCGCAGGCTATCCATACAGGCCTGGCTGCCCAACAGGTGTGCCATCCCCACAGCTCCTGGCAGAGAAGAGCCCTAGTCAGCCAAAGTTACATGGCTATTGCCAGTGAAACCTTCCAAAATCCCTGACCTGCCTGGGTGTTCCACAGTCAAAATCTACCTCTGATCTTGGGGAGAAGTCCTGGGGGACAAACTACGCCTTTTAAGACTTAGTTCTAGATGTCTTAGTCAGCCAGCCTCACTTTCACCAACCCAAGCAGTGTTCATCCTGCTTCCAGAGAACATGTGTCCTAGGCCCCTCACTAAATCTGAAGAGGAATGAGGCTCTTACCCTTCCTTCCCACTCAACCAAAACACAATCATAGCTTTAGGATCACAAGGAATGCTGGGACCACCTCCATCCCCCAGGCTACTATCATCTGCTTAGACCTCTGTGGCAGCTTGAGGCAAGTCAACAGGCTTCCCTGCTCCAGTCTAATCAACTTATTCTCTAGATATGTGTGCCAAACCCTCTCTGACCCTAGCAGAAAGGTCAACAATCCCTCTCAGAGGGACTCCCCAAGGCCACCTCTAGCCACATCCCTCACCTCATAGCTCTTCCACGCATCCATACTGTTTCTGCTATTAGCTATGAGAGAGGTCATGTGCCTGTCACATTCATTTCTGAATCTTTGTTCTCTGTCCTCTGTGGATCATGTTTCCCCATCCAATTCCCATCACCCAGCTTACTGTGCTCATCCTTCAGGGTTCCCGGATATCACTTCCTTGGGAAGGCTTCCTGAATTGCCCTCCAGGCTGATTTAGAACATTCTTCTCAGCCCTAACCCCTCCCTGATAGAATGGAGGCCTCACACAGGCCTCCTGGTCCTTAAGGAATTTCCAGCTATCACATCTACCCTACTGTAGATGCTTACTGACAAATGAATGAGTGGCTGGATACAGAAAAGAAAAAGAAATACAAAGGAAATTTGAAACATGCTGACTTTCAGGGGAAACAAGTGCTAAAGTGTCAAAAAGGAAAACCTGAAAATTTCTATCAAGTTCTAGTTACTCTGGTGACAGGGAGCCCTTTACATACTGACGCACAGCACCAGCCCAACCCTTCTGGGCTTCATGGCCTCAGGCAAGTCATTACACCTCTGTAATTGTACCAGCTGCTTTAGCTGTAAAATGAGGACAATGACCTTAACCAGGCTTGAAGACTCCAAAGAATCATGAGCAAAGTGCTTGCTCAGAAAAGTACTAGTAAAGGTAGCTGGCAGTGCCAATAACAAAGACCATACTGTCCTGAGCCTAGACCTAGCTCCTATTCTTCTCAGACCCCCACCCCCAGAATGCTTCTTATCCGTCTACTGGAGCCTGTGGACATCCCAAGACAGGCATTTGGATAAGCAAGCCTTGGCCTTCAGAAAGTAGAGAAGTAACATTGTCCTGACCCCCTCTTGTGGCCCAGCCTCCCCCAGACAGGGCTGCAAGTTTCAGAGCCAGCATTCAGTTAGGTGCTGGGAATGTGAATGCTGAGCCTGGTCCCTCCCCCATCTTGTTAGTAGGGGCCCCTGGTCCTTGCCAAACTTCCCAGCAGCAGGAAGCACTCCCATATACCACTATACCCCTTCCTGAAATGCAGAGGCTGCTTGGCAATATTTGGCCCCAGCCCTTTTGCCCCTGGGTACCCCAGGCCCATCTGGGAAATGTCTCTTCTCCTAAATATATTTTTCCCTAAACTTCTGTCATTTCAGAAAGTGGTACCTGCTGATCACTCCGTGACTTGACATAAACCTGGGGACTTCATCTCCTTCTTTCTTCTAACCATATCTAAGAACCCAAGAGCTGCCAAGCCTATGGCAAGACCCCACTGGGCCAGCAGTGTTCCCCACAGACACCGCTCCTGCCCCACCATTTTAAAGATTGATGCTACAGTATGCTGGAGAGGTTGCTCGCTTTCCTTCTGCCTAGCTCTACCTGATCCATTCTGCAGGGCAGCTCACCTGGTTTCAAGACTGCCACAGCTCCTCCTGCACTAAGGACTAGTATGTGCCCCCTCTCTACACGTCCCTCAGATAAGGCACTTCTCTCAGGTCTCCACCCAGATGTCCCCTCCTAACAATGGCTCTCCACTGTTAGGAGGGTCCTATGTTACCCATCTACAGGGTACCCTTTTTTTGTCCCAGTATACCCCACCACTGGGATGAAACCACTACTCAGTTATCTGTGGTTAATAGCTTGTCTCCTTGTGAGCATGTGGATGACTGTATCCTTTAAGTTCATTACTGTATTACCTGGCTAACAAGTCTGAGACATGAAGACCAGCCTGAGCCCAAAGGTGCTGGAAAACTCATAGGCACCAAGGGGTATTGCCCGGGTCTGAAGTCGACTCTGGGTTTCCCAGAAGACTGGGCTTACGCTTACCTCTCACAGATGTTTGCCCATGAAGCTGGAGTGACCGACTATGTCCAGCTCTTGGAGCTCTTGGACTAGACTGTGGGGTCTGGGGCTTATGCAGGTGCCTGACTTCCTGGCTTCTGCCTTCCTGGCTCCGGTCTAGGGCTGGCCGCAAGCGGCCCTCCCATCCCTAGGAATGGATGCAGGTGAGTGAACACACAGTCAGGCAGGACTTCCTAAGGGACAGAGTGGGAGCTGTCTGTAAGAAGAGGAGGTGTTGGGGGCTGGAGAGATGGCTCAGCAGTTGAGAGCACTGACTGCTCTAGCAGAAGACCCAAGTTCAGTTCCCAGCACCCATATGGTGGCTCACATCTGTCCATAAATCCAGTTCCAGGGGATCTGACGCCCGCTTCTGGCCTCCATGGGCATTGCAGGACATGATGAACTTATATACATGCAGGCAAAATAAAATAAAATAAAATAAAAAATTAAAAAATAAATAATAAGCCACTTACACAGAAGAGAAAACCTGGGTCTCAGGGAAGTTACGGGGTTAGCCCAGGGTCACTCAAGGATCTGAGTTTTTTTTTTTTTGTCTTTTTGAGATAGGGTCTACCTAGAGCCCCAGCTAGCCTGAAACTCACTATGTAGACCAGGCTGGGCTACACTTGAATTCACAGAGATACACCTACCTCTGCCTACCCAGTGTTGGGATTAAAGACATGTGCTACCATACCTGGTCAGATCTGGGATTCTTAATCTAACACAATGCTCTATCTTTAGGCCTGCTGCTTGTAGAGCAGGAATGTCCAAAAGCAATATAATACAAGGCATGTATGGGATTTTAGATTTTATGATAGTCACTGATGAAGTGCAGAAACAATGGATCAAAGTATGGCATCTCTGAAACTAAGGAACCAGCAAAAGCACAAAGGCCACGACTTTCCCTTTCCCCTCATTGTCTTTTCTAAAATAGGCCATAAAACTTAGGAAGGTCACTCTCTGCCTTCCCTCCCTTCTCCTCTAAAGACCTCATGTGATGGGCATCCTATCTTAAATCTGGTTGGGAAGGAATGTCATACAAAAATGAAAAGAAAAATCTGGAACTGACAAGATGGCTCAGTAGGTAGAGTTTTCCACACAAACCTGGGATGACTAGAGTTCAATCCCCAGAACCTATATCATACAAGAACTCACAAAAATTATCCTCTGACCTACACACATACACACACACACAGTGACATGGGCACATGTACGTACACACACACACACACACATACACACACACACACACACAAAGTGAAACATGCACATGTACACCTGCACACACAAAATAAGTAAAATTTTAAAAAGAAAAAAAATTGAACAGTCTACTATGGTTTGAATATGAAGTGTCTCCCACAGGTTTGTGTACTGGGGGCTTCACTGCAAGTTGATGAGCTTTGGGGAAGTCACTGAAGGTTCTGATGTAGTCAATGGATTAATCCCCTGAGGGATAAATAATATGATGTCATTATTGGGGATAGCAGAAAGTAGGAGGTAGGGCCTAGTTGGAGGAAGTGGGTCACTGGAGGTGTGCCCTGAAGGGTTGTGCCATGTCCTAGCCCCTTCCTGTATTCTCACTCTCAGCTTCCTGTCTGCCATGAGGTGAATAGCCTCCTCCACCACATGCTCCTGCCACCACATGTCTTCCTCACTACTGGCCCAGAATCAACAAGGGTCCTAAATCTCTGGATGAGGAGCCAACATTAATCTTTCCTCCTTTAAGCAACAAGAAGTTCTTGCTTTGTTTTCCCCTCTTTATTATTGTTAGATCATACTTTGTGTTCTCTAATTATATGTAAATTTTACAAAATTTTCATGTATGAGTACTTTTCCCTGCATGTAAGTTCACCCACGTGTGCAATGCCTGTGGAGGCCAGAAGAGGGTGTCAGATGCCCTGGAACTGGAGTTATAGACCACTGTTAGCCACCATGTGGGTGCTGGGAACCAAACCTGGGTCATCTAGCAGCTAGTGGTATTAACCTGTAAGCCATCTCTTTGCCCCTCCAATTATACTTTTGTATGATTGTCCATAAAAATACACAGATTTCCTGGTTTCTTTTGGGTCTTCATTTCTGAAAGTTCTCAAATCATGAAAATGTCTTATTAAATAAATTTCTATGTTTTTCTTAATCTGTCTTATGTTTTAGGGACCCCAGATATGAACCTTGTTATGGGTGAGCTAAAACATTATTTTTCCTTGCATAAACCATATCAAAAAGAGTAAAAAGAAACAGGCAAATTTAATTTTGATAACATTTAATTTACACTAGTATACTCAAAACTTTATTTCAACATGAACTCAATATAAAAATTAAGATTTTAAAAAACTTTTTTCAGAGAGTCTCATGTATCTCAGGCTGGCCTTGAACATGAGGAAAATGACCTTGAATAATGTTCCTGCTTCTACCTCCCAAGTGCTATAATTACAAGTATGCACCACCATACCCCTTTCTATGTGGTTAGAGATTAAAGTCATCACCTATGTGGTCACAAGGCGCAGTCTAATAGAGAGACTGGACACAGGGCTTTAGGCATGTTAGGGAGGCACTCTACTGAATAAGCTATAACCCCAGGCCCTTAAGCTTTTCATTTTTTTATTAAGTCATGCCGGGCAGGAGGTACCTGTAATCTTAGCACTTGGGAAGCTAAGGTAGGAGTGCTGCAAATTCAAGGCCATCCTGGACTACAAAGTAATATCTGGGATGGGGGTGAGGGGTCGGGGGGTGGGGGGAGGAGAGAGGGGGAGAGGGAGAAACTAGAAAAACTATGTCTGAGTTTCCCTGCAAGGACTGTTGGCCTCCATATTACTCACAAACACACAAATACATCTAACTCATACTTCCTATGTGTTGACTTGGCAACTGTCTCTGGTGAGATATTGGTGCTCAAGAGATTTTATGTCCCCAGGGAATGAAGTAGAGCCAAAAAGAAAAAAAAACAAAAATGAAACCTTCTGAATTTCTTTCCTGGAAAGGACATGAAGGAAATCAAGCAAAAAGCCCCAACCTGGGAAGAAACACATTTAGGAGGCAAAGCAGGAAACTCATGGGTACACACACAAAAAAATCGATCTGTTCACTGGGGCCATTTGGAATACCAATTCCCATGTTATTCTGGTTTTGATAAGTAGCAAATGTCAACACATCAAGAATATCCAAGATTAGGCTGTGGTTGTGATTTGGTAATAGAGCACTTACCTAACATATGAGGCCCTGGGGTCAATCGCCAGCACAAACATGCACACACAGAATATTCACAGTTATCTTAGGTTGATTCTTCTGAAAACCTATGCAGATGCATAGTTTGGGAAACACTTAGATGTGTGTCAAGTGAAAGAGCATTTTATATGGGCTTTCTTTGTAATCCCTGGGTCTTAAGTGGAATACTTGGCCTGAAACTACCAGGTCTGAACTGCACCTTGTGCCCACACAGGTGATGACTCTAATTGAGCCAACAGTGTCCTGATGGGGGCAGCAGTAATTCTGTTCCAGGACTTTTTGACACCCAGAGGAGAAGGGTAGAAGCCTTTTCTCCACTCCAATTCAACATTCTTCAGGCTCCCCTCTCTCACACAACTAGCACTTCACCCTGTGGTGAAGATTATGCTTACCTCTCAGTCAGTGTGCCCACTGAGATGGAGTCACCAGCAGGAAAACAATTTTGAAACTCTATAATCACTTACACGGTGGTGGTCAGTCTCTGACCAGAGATAGCTATTGTCTGGATCCCTTGACATGAAAGTGATTGGGTGAAGATATAGCAACAACCATCATATCTGTTACGGAAAACTGGCCTAAAAATGAGCTTCCTTGTCCTTGCCAGCAATATAGCTTGCTGTAAGTAGTAAATGATGTAACAGATAGTGTTTGACACAGTATCTGGCTTGCAGTAAGTAAACGTTGAACAAATCCTAGCTGTCATTATTCATTAATAATAACAATCAAATAAACCAGCTACATGCAGTGTGGGTGGAGAAGGAAAGGGAAGGGTCTTGGTAGTAAAACTTACTATGGCTGTCCCATTTCACAGGTAAAGTCCCTCAGACATGGGCTTAGAGTCTGCTCCCTGTAATCTGGAGTTGGGAAGAGGAGAGGGGACAGGGACTAGACGATCTCAGAAAAAAGAAAAGCGGGCTATTGGGATGTGCCTCCGGGAAGCAAGGGGCATGATCTGCAGAACAGCTCCTGTGGGCTTTAAGAGTGGAACAGCTACGATCTGAGGATGTTCAGTGGGGGTTGCAGACTGAGCTATGGAAGTTATAGGTGCAACCTAGAAAAGACAGGCCCACAAAAAGACCCTTGGAGATTAAGGGCATGGGGCGTGTGGATCGGGATCCGGAGGAGATGGTCCTGAAGCAAAAAGGAGGGAACTAAAGGACTTCAGGGCAACAGGTCTAGTGGGAGAACTCTTCAAAATGACAAATCAAGAGAGGACATAGGACGAAGGAAGGGAGGACATGACAGTCGGGCTCAAAGGGGGCAAGGGACAGGCCAGGGCAGCGGTGAGTTCGACCGATGATGCAGAATAGCTCACCTGTTTCCGGCGTCGCAGTCTCAGCTTCGGTATCTGGCGGGCTCACAGAACTTCCCTCCTGGAGCACCCGCGACCCCGGGATCCCTTAAAACCCTTTAGCTGGGCGCCCAGGCCGCTGCCAAGGCAACGGCGTAGCGCGCCGCCTAGTCCTTGGGGAGGGGCGGGAAGCACACCAGGACGAGTGGGCGGGGCCGGAAGTACGTCAGCCTCGCCTCCGCGGCGACTCGCTTGGCCTCCGCCATCTTACCCACTCGTCGTAGAGTCGGTGCGGGAAGCTTATCCTTGATCGAGCACCGGTTGTCGACCCCGAGGCGGACTGGCAGCCCTGAGCGTCGCAGTCATGCCGGCCGGACCCGTGCAGGCGGTGCCCCCGCCGCCACCAGTAGCCACTGAGCCCAAACAGGTACTGCGTTCCCCGCACCGCAGCCTGCAGCCCGAGCCTAGGCCTCAACTCTTCCCTCCCGCGCCGGCGCTCGGGCCCTTCTGCAGGAAGCCGAGGCCGCCGTGGACAGCGTGGGGGGACTGCAAGTCCCAGGAGTCAGGGCGAAAGCGCGCTGCACTGCCTTCTGGTCGCGAAAAGTTCTCTAGAACAGTAGTTCTCCGAAAGGCCTGCGGACTAGCCGTCTGGGCATCACCTGGGAACTCATTAGAAATATGATTTCTTCAGCCCTGCCAAGTAGGAATCTGCGTTTCAACAAAATCTCAGTGTGATTCATTAAAGTGAGAGAAGCATTGGACCAGCCTTTACAGCAGTTTGGTAGTTGAACTTACCGGCCTTTGCCTAGTAATTTCTAATTTCCAAGCATGCACTATATATTTCTTGGGCATTGTTAGTGCCTGCTAGGTGTTTACCGTTATCCAGACAAAGTGCCATTCTCCTACATGCCCAGAATGAATGAGGCAGAACCCTTGCCTTCTGAGAGCTTTCAGACGAGTGGGGAGATAGACGTAACATGAATACTCACTATCTGTAAATGATAAAAGTGCCAGCCGACCTTTAAAAAACTCTTGTAGCTGTCTAATCCCAACAGTTGGGAGTTTGGGACGTAAGGATCATGAGTTGGAGGGCAACGTAGGTTATACAGTGAGAATCCGCTCCCAGAGGCCTCAAACAACTGAGGAGGAATGGTGTGCCTAAGTAACTGCAGTAGAATTGAATACAAATGAGCCAGTACTATAACCAACACTGCTGGAGTAAAGGAAGAGACAAAGGGAAGGGAAGTCCACAGCAATGGGAAGTTGGGATGAAGGGAAGTCGACTGGAGAGAGAAGTAGTTGTGTTGAGACAGGGTCTCAGTTTTGTAGCCCTAGCTACTCACTCAGCATATGTATAAAACATATACTAAATGCTTATCAGTGCTTTGGTTTCGGAATAAACATGGAACATGACAAATGAGAGCCATGCACCTTCTCTAAATATTTATGTGCCTCTGTGTGTTCCTGGCATGTTCCTGAGCACTGGGAAGAAACACAGTTGATACCAGACAATAAGTGTAAAACAACCAAGGTAAGAATCAGATGGTGCTTTGCTCTGGTCAAGGGCACATGAGCAAGTGTGGTTTAAATGCACATTTGGTATAGTAGTGATAAGAGATGCAATTCTTAGGATTTAAGTGTGTCCATGAAGATAGTGGGAGACATTTGTGTATCAGGCAGATAGTGTTGGGAAGAATTGAGAGGAGGATGAGAAACAATGATGCTGTTCAAGAGATGTAGAGGGCCTGATCTAGATAAAGGCGAGAGGGATGGCCAGATGCTTGTAACAGAATGGTTGGTGGGACAGGTTTTCCAGCCAAAGTGAGGGGTTGTACTCCTGATTCAGTCTGTGGAGCCAGATATAAGCTTGCCATTCCTTAATTCTATTATCTCTAGTATGCCTCATAGGGCTGTGTGGTAAGAATTAATACATTTAAAGTGCATGGGATGTACTTTGTGTTTAATCAGTGTTATTGAGTAGAGACTGAGAAAGGATGATTGGGGGTCTAGATTTCTAGTTGTTACTAGAAAGCCATTCATTGGTGAGCAATGAAAGTACCCAGGAGCCTGCTGGACCTAAGCTCTGTGGCATTATCTAGGAGTATGATTTGGGTGGGACTTTTCAGCCTACATTGGAGAAGGGAAGTGGAGAACATAGTTGTCAGGGGTGTCTGAGCAGTGTGAATACTGTGAAGAGAGCACAAAACTTTTTCAGAGACCTCCAGCAGTATAGGGAAGAGGTAAAATAGAAGCCAGGAAGGAGACTAGGTTGTAATGGTAGGCAGCCAGAGCTGCAGTTTTTGATTTGGACAAGAGCACTTGAAATGAATGAAAATCAAATAAGAGATGAGGGAGTAGGATGTTCAGCCACCAGAGGAAGAACAGGGAAAAGCAGCAACAGACATGAACACCAAAGGCAGGAAAGAAACCTTATTTTTCTAAGGTGAGACACTCAACTCTTAACCAAGAGGAAGAAGCTGCTAGATAAAGGATATGGGAACTTAACTGGACCATTAATTCTGACTTTTCCAGTGGAACTTCACAAAACGTTGTTGAATAGTGGCCACATTTATGGACTGGTTGTGTAGGAAAAGGGCAATTCAGGGTAGAAAGCTACTACCAGCCAGATGTTCCTGAATCTGAATCTAGCCTTCCTCCCTCCCTCCCTCCTTTCTTGACAATCATTTAGTGTCTTCCATGCCAGTGCTTGGTGCAGAGCTAAAGACAACACCTTCTTGATTCTGGAATATGGCTTCCTAGATAGTAGTCAGCATCCTTGGGTCTGAATCATATGGGCACTTCGTAAAAATGGAGATGTAGTGCAGTGGTAGTATGCTTGGTTAGCAAGTGTGAGACCCTAAATGTAATCCTACTCCTAGCAATGCAACAACAACAACGGCAAAAAAATGTAGTTATCTGGTTTTTCTAGTTTCTAGGGGAGCCAAGGAAGCTATTCTTTTATCTAGTTCCTAGGAATGACCCATGCAGGCACTGTCACTTAGGAGAACCACTTTTTTCAACTCTTCCTCTGTTCATAATCCGAGGAAGCATTCTTGACAAAGCCTGTGCTCTTGGTGATATTCTGGAGGAATGTTGAGGGTTGGGTAGGGTTGATGATAATCTCAATCCAAACCAGGGACTTGAAGACCTTACTTCTTTTCCTGTTTTCACAGCCAGTTGAAGAAGAACCATCTTCAAAGGAGGATTCCACCCCTTCCAAGCCAGTGGTGGGAATTATTTATCCTCCTCCAGAAGTCAGGAATATTGTTGACAAGACTGCCAGCTTTGTGGCCAGGTAATATAACTGCTTCTACACAGTGGGTTAAGGAAGATTGTAGTATAAAGGACTCCTGAGTCAGCACAAGGTCAGCCTGGGCTTTTTACAGAAGCTGTGGCATAGGCCTGATAGTTCTCCCAAAACCACAGTAGGGCAGTTCGGTGGGAAATAAAAAGGACTGGTGTCTTTGACATACCACATCAGTAACCACAGTGAGAGCCATACCCTGCTGTATAGTCACCAGGAACCTCTACTTCCAAAACAAGCTAGAGGAAATTCCTGGAGAGCTGTTTTGTAACAGACATATGTGAATACATACATGTTCTGTGGCCTGAGGAAAATGAAAGGGGTGGGGCAGGTAGTGATTGTTTTCACTATGTAAGGCCTATTTTTTACATTTTATTTGTAAATGGCCTCAAATGATCATTGACAAAATTGAGTAAAATGCCACTTTGTTGCCAGATCATTAACGAGGCAAAAGTGAGCTGATAGGACTTATTGCAGTTCAGATATGTCATGCAAGTGCATTCCTTCCAGCCTCCCCATCCTACTTAATACACACTCACATCCTTAGATGGAAACTTCTTGAGGGCCACTTGACTCCAAAGGTCAACATATCCCTTGGCTTAGGACATTTATAAAGTATTCTCTTGGCAGCCAGCAGACTATATCTAGTTGACAGATGTTTTGTTTGTCCTTAGAATATATATATTTTTTAAAACTAAAAAGGCTATTTCCCAGTAATTGTGGATTTATAGGTTCTCTTGAGGAAGACTGTACCTTGCTTGCATAGCAGTAGTAGTTGACTCTGTGCAGAGTGTTTAGGAGTAGATGCTGTCTATAGCCTGTACCTTGACAGTCATTCCCTTGAGCAGCTCTGCCAACTGTGTCATTTAATAAATGTTCCTTTCCCAGCTTCCCAATAAAGTGAAACATTGGAAAAAAAAGGCTCTGGTTGATGTCTTTCATAGTGTCTACTTTATAGTTCATCTCAATTTAAGAACATTTTTTTTTTTGGAGATAGGATCTTAGCATAGAGACCATACTAGCCCTGATCTCATAGAGATCTGCCTCCCAAGTGCTGGGATTAAAGGTGTGCACTACCATGCTGACAGACTTAATTAACCTGGATTTTCAGTTATAAGCTGCTCTGTGATTAGGGCATTGGGTGTTGTATTTAATTGGTTAATGTTTAATAGCAACCCTAATGCCTTCCCCTGTCTGAAATGGTAATAAATAGGAAAAGGCTGTTAGATAAGAGAATCAGTGCAAATTTACTACCAGAATCATCTCTGCCAGCTGGGAATTTGAGCATTTTCTTTCCCTTTTATATTGTTTCCTTAGAAGAAAAGATTTCTGGTGCTAGGGAGATGACTCAGCTCAGGGAAGTGCCTTTCACACAAGCATAAGGATTTGAGTTCAAATCCCTATCACCATGCAAAAGCTAGGCAATGTGGTAGTCACTGCATCTGTAGCCCCAGTGCTGAGGAATACAACTGGCAGATCCCTGGAACCTAGGTAACCCCTTAGCTCTATGCTAAGACCCTGTCTCCAAAAGAAAAAAGATCTGTGAGCTCCAGTTTCAGTGAGAGATCTTGTCTCAAAAAATATAGCAGAGCTGGAGAGATGGCTCAGAGACTGCTCTTGAAGATGACCCAGGTTAAGTTCCCAGTTCCCACATGGTGACTAACAGCCTTTTGTAACTCCATAGTTCCAGGGGATCTCATGCCCTCTTCTGACCTTTGTGGGCATTGCAGGGCATGAGTGCACTTAAATGCATGCATGCAGGCAATACACTCACACACATAAAATAAAAATAGTAAATAAATGTTTTTTTTAAGAAAAAGGTAGAGAGTAATCTAGGAAAACACTTGACATCAGCCTCCAAGTACCTTTCCAATAATTTTGTGCCATCCTCTGCTGCCACAGACATAAATCCATGATTGTCCATGTTCTTTCAAAAATAAGTGTACATTACTGAGCTTAGTGACAAACAACCTGTCATCACAGCCCTGGGACAGCTGAGGCAAGAGTATTTAAAAGTTTGGGACCATGGGACTGGAGAGATAGCTCAGTGTCTTAAGAGTACTACTTCTGTTGTAGAGTGCCTGAGTTTGATTCCCAACACCCACATGGTGGTTAACAGCCGCCTATAACTCCAGTTCCAGGGGATCTAACGCCTTCTTCTGACTGCAGGCATTGCATGACATGGTGTGTTAATATACATGCAGGCAATACACTCATACACATAAAAATAATAAATATTTTTTTAAAAGTTGGAGACCAGCATGGCTACACAAAGGGCCCTATCTCGTAAAAGGAAAAAAAAAAAAAATGGGTGGGTGTATAGTTTAGTGATAAGTGCATGCTTGCATGTGCAAGGACCTGGGTTTCATCCTTAGCACTGCAAAACAAAATAAAAAAACCCCACCATGTTTTTAGATATATTTTTAGCCATGATGATCACTCTTGTAGGCATTCTAAAAATCTAAGCTTGAGATGGCTCAGTGGGTAAAGTGCTTGCACAAGTATGAGGACCTCAGTTGGGATCTCTAGTATCCACATAAAAGCATGATGTGGTAGTGCATGTCTGTAACTCCAGATAAGAGGAGACAGGGAAACCCTGGGGCCCACTGTCCAGCCAGTCTAACGGAAATGGTGAGGTTCAGGCACAGTGAAGAAACCTTGTCTCAAAAATACAGTGGAAAATGACAGAGGAAGATACTGCATTGACTCTGGTTTCTGTGTGCTCTAGTGAGCACACCTTTACAAACATGGACACAGCACAAACACAGAGTTGTAAGTAAAATCTGAACTTGCTTTTGTATACATTGTAATAAAGGACCAGATCATGATCTTGCTCTTGACAGACGGCACACGGGACTTTGCTGTGCTGCTGCCAGGCCACACATATTCTGGAGCAGGCAGTGGATATCTGCAACCAAGTTCAGTATCCAAAAAGAGCTTTTTTTTCCTGTGAGTTAGATCTTCCCTTTCCTTCATTTTCTTGTCAAAATTTAAATTAGAAATTACTTTTAAATAATCCTGCCAGCTGGGCTGAGTCAGAATTACTTCTTTTTCTGCTGAAATCTGTTCCTTGTGTTGGAGACTGCAATTCTAAAATTAAGAGTAAGCCAGCTTAAAGCAACAGAATTTCTTGGAATTAACACTTCTGCCTTCTCTTTGCATCTTTTCCACTGTTGTCAGATGTGTTGAGGGTACAGCTTAGGCAGCAGCAATGCAAGAGACTACCAGAACCCCCTTTTCTAGAAGCCATTAGTCTGTCATGAGTGTTTGCCAGGTATAGTGACCTGGTTTAGTAAGATCCAAGTCTGTATCCTTCCTGTTTGTATGTATGGTTCACATTTTGTAGAGAAGTGGAAAAATGCTTCTTTCCAAAGCATGAGGTTCCAGTTGGACTAATGCATGGTCAAATTGAGACCTCATGATATTAGTCACACTTCAGGGTATAACCATACCTTGCTAAGAAGCTAGACCTTTTAGTATGTGCCATGGATGAAACACATTGTTGTGGTGGTTGATTTGGACCATAAAGTTGCCTGCATTCTTTCTTGTGTCCTGTTTAAATAACAAAACCAGGGATGTGAAATTTTTAGAAAAATAGAATAACCTGGAGCCATGGCTTGGTGTATTCAGGATGCCTGTGAGTGTAGATTTCTAACCAGAGAAGCAGTGGAAACTGTGTTAGCCTTTCCTAATATCCCCGACATCTCCAGTGTTGGTGGAACTACTACCCCCTTCTAGGCTCTATAGGAGTAACTGCCCTCTTTGTTTGCAGACCACCATGTAATTCAAAAGACTTGGTTATCTCTTTAAATAATGCTTCCCAGTAACACTTCAAAACAGAGGGAAAGTGATGTTTAAGGCCAGTCTAAACTTGGACTACATGAGATTTAATCTAAAAAACCAAAAGAGGGGGCCGTAGAGATGGTTCAGCAGTTAAGAGCACTGGCTGCTCTTGCAGAGGATACAGGTTTGCTTCCCAGCACCCACATGATAGCTAACAGCCATTTTTAACTCCAGTTCCAAGGGATCCTATGCTGCTTTCTGTCCTCTCTGGGCATTGCACACACATGGTGCACTTACATAGATGTAGGCAGAACAATCATAACACATAGAGTAAAAATAAAATCTTTAAAAGCAAAACCAAAAAGGAAAAAAAAAAAAAAAAAAGCATGGCCTCTTGAATGATTAACTACTGGGGCTCTAAAAATCAAGATTCCTTGAGCATTGTGACTGAGAATTTTTTTCATTATCCTTTGGGAATCCATTCTCTCCTACCATATGGACCCTGGAGATCAAATTCAGGTTGTTAGGCTTGTCAGGAAACACTTTTACCCACTGAGCCATCTTGCCAGGGCTTTATCCTGAGATTTTGAAGTTGTGCAAGCTCAGAATATTGTATATTTTTATAGAACATCCCAGGTGAAGAGAGCAGTGGGAGATAACCCAGCCCATCTTAGGTTCCTGTCATCTGAATCTGCCTTCATAGCCTCGTAATCTGAGCCTTTATAGAGTAGTTTTTCCTTTGTGGGCCTCATTAGTAAATGAGGTGATTTTAGGCAGTATTTGGCAAGACATTAAATCTTATTAGCTGTTTTATTTGTGGTGCTGGGAACCAAATCCAGGGCCTTGTGCACATTAGACATGCACTGTCCCATAATGCCACATCCTCATCCCCAAAGTATGTAAGTTTTATTATGAAAAATAAGCAATCATCCAACTGGTTGTGGATATTGCAGAAAGGTAGCAGAGCTAAGGAATGACTGGTAGGTAGAGGCAGCATGGACCAGGCCCAGTGCAGCAGATGACACTAACCACTGGTGCCTGGAAGCTCATGAAGGAACTCCTATACAGATGATGGATTGTGAGTGGTGGCAAGACATGAAATGGTGGTGGTTTAGATCTGAATAGTCACAATGGTGGTCTGTGTATTGTTTGGTGTTGCTTTATTTGTTTGCTTGTTTGCAGAAATGGGCCTGAATTTGAAGCTAGGATACGACAGAATGAGATCAACAACCCCAAGTTCAACTTCCTAAATCCCAATGACCCTTACCATGCCTACTACCGCCACAAGGTCAGCGAGTTCAAGGAGGGGAAGGCTCAAGAACCCTCTGCTGCCATCCCCAAGGTCATGCAGCAGCAGCAACAAGCCACCCAACAGCAGCTGCCCCAGAAGGTTTGGATTGGGTTAAGAAGGAGCAAGGATGGGAAGGGATGATGGGGCACAGTTACCTTTGCTGTTGACACTAAACAACCACCAGAGACAAAAGTAAAGTTTTCATCTTCTGGGGACACACACTGAGGTAGTGATGACAAGTAGCACTTCTTGAGCACTGGTTGCTCAAGCTCTGCTCTGAACTCCAATGTTTAGACTCCTCTTGGGATGTCTGCATGAGGAGCCCAACAGATCTCCTGTTTTATATGAGACAAAGGTGAAGCAGAGGGTTGGCCAAATATACAAGGTTTTGACCATGATTGTAAGGGTTAGTATTGTAGTGTGTGAACAACTTCTTGCCCTGACTGATGTGGCCTTGTACCATCTCTACCCTTGTGCTGAGCCCAGGAGTTCTTGAAGCCAGCACTAGGGACTATTAGGAATGTCAGTGAAGACAGGACTCGGACATTCTGTCTGCTCTATAGAACTGGGCTGAGCTCTCTTTGGTGGAAAAGGCAGTCTTTTTCTTTGGCAACAAGAGAAATGTTTGAAGACCTTGCATTGAGATTGTTGTTTGTAGGGCCACAAGTTGCCTTAGTTACCTCATTTAAATATATTTTTATTTTTTTATGTGTATGAGTGTATTGCCTACATGTATGTAAGCGCATTTGTGTCCTACAATGCCTATGGCAATCAAAAGAGGGCGTTGAATCCCCTGGAATTAGTTTCACGATTGTTAGCTGCCGTGTGGGTGATGGGAACTGAGCCAGGGTCCTCTGCAAGAACAATCAGTGTTCTTAGCTGCTGAGCCATCTCTCTAACCCCACAGTTACCTCATTTATAAAAAGCATTCATAGTACCTATTCTGTCTGCCACATTATTCACTTGGGGGTTGTGGAAGTACTTATACAGTGGGATTCGAGACACACAGGTGAGTCTCACTATATTTCCATTACCCTCAGATCATATTTAAAAGGCCAAGTTCCTTTCATTTCTTTGCTACTTATTTAGGCCTTTGATTTCAAGACAGGAGCAGAGATAATAGATAGTCTCACTGAAAGCAGTTCAGGGAGTTGAGGTACAATTGGATAAGAAATTGATTCTCTTAGGAGTCAACATTCTTTCATAGCAAGTACTATTTATGCTCACAGTTAACAGAACATAGAGGTCTATGGTCATCCAGCTGGGAAGAGCTAGTTATTCCTGTTCCTCTTGCCTCACACTCTCTGTGTCTTTAGGTCCAAGCCCAGGTGATCCAAGAAACCATTGTACCCAAGGAGCCCCCTCCTGAGTTTGAGTTCATTGCTGACCCCCCCTCCATCTCAGCCTTCGACTTGGATGTGGTGAAGCTGACAGCTCAGTTTGTGGCCAGGAATGGGCGCCAGTTTCTGACACAACTGATGCAGAAAGAACAGCGCAACTACCAATTTGACTTTCTCCGCCCACAGCACAGCCTCTTCAACTATTTCACAAAGCTGGTGGAGCAGTATACCAAGGTACTGAGTGGGGGCCAAGGGTGAGCCCTAGGAGGACAGCATCTCACCCCTGGGAATACTATACCCACTCACTGTCAGAAAGGACACTGTTGCTCTCTGGGGCCTCTGGACAAATGTGAATCCCCATTTTAATGTAAAATCTTGACTTTGAAAATGTTTACATTTATTGTTAATGCATATGAGAGAGTGAACACGAATGTGCAGGAGTGAGCAGATACTTACATGCCATTGGAAGATCAGAAAACAGCTTTTGGTACTTCTTTCCTTCTACTGTGGGGTCTGGGAATGGAACTCAGGTCATTAGGCTCCATGGCAAGCACTTTTACACACTGAGCCATCTCACATGCCCTAAATCTATTATTTATTGTTTGCTTATTTTTATTTTTGAGACAGGTTCTCTGTAACTTTAACCCTGGATGGCCTCGTACTCACAGGGACCTTCATGCCTCTGGGATTAAAGGCATGGATCACCGTGCCCAGCTTTTTTTGTTTCCTTAAGTTCAATAGAACCTCTTGTCCTTAAAGAGACATAGAACATATCTTCAAACTTTTGTGATTGCCTGCTGTGTGACAAGACTAGGTAGCCTAGCCGATTTTAGGTATATATACATTTTGTCTAGTACATTGCCTTAGAAGCAAATTCTTAATAATTACTTCCTATTAACTAATCCTCACAGAACTCCATGAGATAAGTGATGTCTCCAGCTTTCACAAGAGAAACAAGCTAAGAAAGATGGTGTTATGGAGCTAGGGATATGCACCTCAGTGTAGAGTGCTTTCCTACCATGCATAAGACCTGGGTTCCATTCTCAACACAGGGAAAAAGTAGAAAGGTCAAAAACAAGATAGAAAATGACCTCCATGGTCTTAAGGTAGTAAGTAGTGGTCCTATGATTTCCACCTATGTTTAACTTTAAAATCTTTGTTATTTTTACCCTGTAAAAGAACTTAGGCTAGAAACAGTTAAATATAAATCAGTGTAGCTAACACTGAAAACATGCACATGCAGCGTCTTCCCATTTAACCTCTTTACAGAGAAATTTTTCTGGCCTGTGTCATAGGTTGCAGAACTGGGACTAGAGATCTAGCAGTTCAGAAAAAGGGTTTTTTTTGCTCCTAACCCTAAGGTCTTACTAACAGCTTCCACTGATGCAGTCATGTGTCTGAATGCATGACATGGTAGTGCATACTTTTGATCCTGGCAATCCTATTACAGTGAGTTCAGGACAGCTTGGGCTTCCTAGTTTCAGAACAGTCTGGTCTAACAATCACTGAAGTCTCAAAGCCAAAGGGTTACTGTAAGTACACAGTTATCACTTTTAAGTAAGGACTGGGTTAAATTTGGACTGCTTCCTTGGTAAAAGCTTTCCTGATCTCATTTGTTAACTTTTTGTTCCTCTGAATTTGGGTATTGGCATTGACTGTTGTTAACTTGAAGTCACTAGTGTTTGAACCAGTGAAGTGACATGGGACATATACTGGCAGGTAGAGGAACAAGGAGGGGCAAGGCAAAATTGAGCTGCATTGTCAGTTTAAGTAGATACTATTGGGACATTATTTGGGGTGCTAGGAGTATAGAAATATGTCCTCCTGAAGTTTCTAGTGTAGTGGGAAACAGTTAAGCAAGTGAAACTATGTGTCACGTGGTGATAGATACTATAGATGAAAAGGCAAGGGTTGGGCTGGGCATGGTGGCACACACCTTTCATCCCAGCACTTGGGAAGTAGAGGCAGCATGATCTCTGTAGATTTGTGGCCACTCTTGTCTACATAGCAAGTTCTAGGCCAGCCAGGACTGCATAGACCGTCTCAAAAGGGCGATGGGCTGTCATCCTGAACAAGACAGTAGGATAGGCCCACCTGCTGATGCTTTACATACTTTTCTGGGGATTCTGGAAATTACCTTCTCTAAAGGTGCTAAATGGTGCTAACTCTTAAATAGTGAGTATCAACATTTGGAAAAAGAAACACAAGTTCTTGTTAATTAACTTGCCCAGAATCCCACAACCAAGTGGAGCTGGGATCCCATCCTTGGGGCTTAGAATCCCATCCCCTGTGCCCTGTGATAGGCCCTGTGTGCTACTTCTTTGTCTTATGCTGTGACAACACACTGACAGTTGCTCTAATTCTTCTGTTACAGATCTTGATCCCACCCAAAGGCTTATTTGCAAAGCTCAAGAAAGAAGCTGAAAACCCTCGAGAAGTTTTGGATCAGGTAAACTGAATAGAATTTCTTGCAATAAATTACCAAAGCTTCTACTGTGTGGGCTTTGTTTTGTGTCAGGAAACCATCTCTAATCTGAAATTTAAACCTTTCCAAAATCTGAAGCATTTTGAGTGCCTACCTGATACCAGAAGTATAAAATCTACATCTGACCTCATATGATGGGTCATGTTCAAAATACAGGTACACTAAAAATGTCTAAAATTGCATTCAGGCTGTGTGTATGGTGTGCATATGAAATACAAGTGAACTTTGGGTTAGACATGGGTCCCATTCCCAGGGTGTATCTCACTGGGATATTTGTGTCTGCAAATATTCCAGAATTAAAAACACATCTGAGCCGCTTGTGGTGGCCCATGCCTTTAGATCCAGCACGCAGGAGGCAGAGGCAGGTGGATCTCATGAGTTCAAGGCCAGCATGGTCTACATAATGAGTTCCAGGCTAGCTGGAGCTACAGGGAGACTGTCTCAAACCCCCCCCCCCAAAAAAAAAAAAGAAAAAAGAAAAGCACTTCTGTTTCCCAATATTTTAGATAAGGGATAGTTAGCCTGTACCTCGTTGCTATGTTCTTAGTCACAGGATGGTGAGAAGAAAAGCCTGTGACTACAGAGGCCAAATCTGCTTTGCTAGGGCTCTCTTTTCTATTCTAGGCAGAAAGCCATCTCCCAAGCAGATCCTCAGTGATAGGTACCTTTTAACTCCTGGGTTTTCAGAGTTGAGCAGGCTCATTGGTGCTGATTGGTTTGGGCTATGTGAGGCTTCTGTTTTCTGAGACTCTCAGATTGTAGCTACTCTTGAAGATACTAGGTTTTCTTTCTTTTGTCTTTAATTGTTTTATTAAATATTATAATTACTTAAAAAATTTATCAGAAACTTTTCAGAACTGAGGACCACACCCGGGGCTTTGTGCTTGCTAGACAAATGCTCTACCACTGAGCTAAATTTCTAATCCCTTTTATTTTTTTTAATTAAAATTTTTTTTGATAGCTTCATAGGATATAATGAATTTTAGATATTTTCAACCCCTTTATGCTCTTTCATCCCTCCTTCATTTACTGAAGCCTGTCTTCCCAACAAATCCCCTTCCTTTCATGTCTTTTTTGTGTGTGACCCACTGTGTTAAATTAGAATCACTTACATAAGCATGGATGGGAGGTTACTTTTTGGAGCACAGCCACCTTACCAGTAGCTAGATCAATGAATAAAATACCTCTACCCAGCACCCATAACTCCTGGTAGCTTCCATTCACGATGAAATACTGATTGTGTGGGTAACTACAGCTGCAGTGAGTTCATGAGTGCAACAGCCATGTCATCTCCAGAGATGTCTTTTTGCCATACATCTCCTCATCCTCTGGTTCTTAGATTCTTTCTGCTCCCCTCTTCTTCAGTGTTCTCTGAGCTTTGCAGGGAGTAAAATGAATGTCCACTTTAGAGCTGAGTATGCTACTGTCTTTTACTCTCTTCATTTGGCCAGTTATGAATCTGCATTAATTACCACTATCTGTAATAAGAAACTTCTCTGCTGAATGCAATACTAATTTATGGATGTAGATAGTGTTTAGAATGCAGTTTGACAATGTGACCATTTAACAAAACAATAAGAGATTCCCCCTGATGCCTATAACCTCTTGGCCACCAGCTCTTAACAAGGTTTACAGTACCAGATACTAGGTTTTCATGTTGACTTCCTGGAAGGAAGTTTGCTACTGGGAGCACAGAGCCCCCTTGTCAACTGTACTGAACACTGGAGTTGTGGCCACAGCAGCATCTTGATCTGAAGGAGTTGCTAACTTTGAGGATTGCTCTGGAGCCTCATTGAAAGCACCATGCTGTTTCCTACCTCCACAGGTATGTTACCGAGTAGAGTGGGCCAAGTTTCAGGAACGTGAGAGGAAGAAGGAAGAGGAAGAGAAAGAGAAGGAGCGAGTGGCCTATGCTCAGATCGACTGGCATGATTTTGTGGTGGTAGAGACAGTAGACTTCCAGCCCAATGAGCAAGGTAGGTCTGGGAGACAGGTGTGAGCCAAGAGCCCTGATGTTCCCAGGTTGCAGCCAAATCTGTCACAAAACCTTATTAGTGTTTGTTTCCCTCTGCTCCCAAAAGGCTTAATTTCTACAACTTTGCCCAAATTAAATGCAGTTCAACAACTTTTTACTATGTCAGACTCTGATATCCTTTACAGATAATGAAATCAGACAACTCCTCAGCTCTTGGGGAGCTCACAGATAGGACAAGGCATACTTTTGATTCTGGCTCTCTCCTTTTAGGGAACTTCCCTCCCCCAACCACACCAGAGGAACTGGGAGCCCGAATCCTCATTCAGGAGCGCTATGAGAAGTTTGGAGAAAGTGAGGAGGTAGAGATGGAGGTGGAGTCTGATGAAGAAGATGAGAAGCAGGAGAAAGCTGAGGAACCTCCTTCCCAGCTGGATCAGGACACCCAAGTTCAGGACATGGATGAGGTAAGCCTCCAGGAGGCTTGAGCCTGACCTTTCCCCTGGAGCCCAGGAGTTTGGGTGATGCTCTTTATTGAGTCCAGGGTCCTACTCCTTTTGGGACTGAAAAGGTTGTCAGCCCTGAGAAGGCCAGACCAGCTATAAAGTTGCCCAAGCCCAGGCAGCACAACACTTCTTTCCAGCTCCAGCAACAAAGATTGATTCATGCGCAAGGATATGAAAGTTGTGCCAACCTTGTTCTTTGGTCTTTCCTTTGATTCAGAGGTCCTGCTCCCAACTAACCCCCCACCAGCCCTGTTAGGGAACTACTGCATCACCCTGTGCTTTGATGCCTTTCGAGCTCTTAGGTCCCAAGGATCGGTACTTCCCAAAGGTTTTCTAAATGTAGCACACACCTCCTTTCAGACATCCCTACCCGCTTCCAGCTTGGCCTTCCAAGTAGGCACAGAGTCCAAAACCAAGCTATTCTCCCTCCTCAGAAAGAATTTGTGTGCAGCCTGAGAAGAAAGGGCTCCTGTGTCTGTGGGAATTGACTTTTTCTCTCCCTCCCAGCATTGCTCTCAGAGCAGCTACCATTGAGAGCTAACTTGCCCCCTGTGCCCCTCCCCTGCATGTTAAGTGCCTTTGGCCTCTTGGGACTGCCTGGTGCCAGCTGTTGGAAATGTCTGGGAAGAGTGTTAGCACCATGGCCCTGACGCACTCCCATTCATGCTGTGAGGAAGCAGCTTGGCCTTCTGCCTGCTGGCCTTAGCTGCCCCAGAGGCTTAGCACATGAATGCTGGCTAGCAGAGGCCAAAGTTCCTTGCCACCCTGAGAACTGCCAAGGCTCAGCTTTGGGGAAGTAGCCTCCCTGAGTTCTGCCATTGCTTTATTTTTCAGGGTTCAGATGATGAAGAAGAAGGACAGAAAGTGCCCCCACCCCCGGAGACACCCATGCCTCCGCCTCTGCCCCCAACTCCAGACCAAGTCATTGTCCGAAAGGACTATGATCCTAAAGGTATGGCTTGCCTCCCAGTCATTGGACTGTCTCAGGAGGTCCTGCATGATCTTGTGCGTTCTTCTGGGCTGTTTCTAGGAGGGTTTGAGGTGATACCTGTGTTATAGGCCTCATAGTGGAAAATTGAATATAGTTGTCTTCAGTTTCTGGGTCTTGATATAAGGGTGGCACTGAATGGATGTTTCCAATGAATGATGCCAGAATTACCTCTCCTTTTAAAAAAGATTTTTTATTACTTCTTAATTATGTGTATATGTGAGTCTGAATGTGGGTGTGACACATTTCTGTGGGTGCCCATGGAGGCCAGAGGCATCAGATCCTGTGGAAGCTGGAGTTAACAGGTGGTTGTGAACTGTCCAGTGTGGGTGCTGGGAATTGGACTTGGGCTCTACAAGAGCAGTATGTGCTCTTAACAACTGGGCCATCTCTCCAGTTCCTAAAGTTTTATTGATTTATTTATGAGTGTGTGTATGTATCTGTGTGTGTTTGCATGCACAGGCACACTAATGCCATAGTACACATGATAGGGTCAGAGGACAACTTTCAGGAGTTCTCTCTTTGCATTTTGATTTCTGGGGATCACACTCAGGTCATCAGGCTTATGGAATATTATTACCCACTGAGCCACCTCACCAACCCTGTACCACACTCTTAAACATCCAACTACCACCTGGTATTCTAATTTCGATATCTCTGCTTTCATTTAGCTTCTAAGCCCCTCCCTCCAGCCCCTGCTCCTGATGAATATCTTGTGTCCCCTATAACTGGGGAAAAGATTCCTGCCAGCAAAATGCAAGAACACATGCGCATTGGACTTCTTGACCCCCGCTGGCTGGAGCAGCGGGATCGTTCCATCCGAGAGAAACAGAGTGATGATGAGGTTTATGCACCAGGTAAGTTGGGGGTTGCTAACCTATAGCTTGCTTTATATAAACACAGAGGACAGTTGAGGTCAGTGAAAGTTTGAATGATAAGTGCAGCCTATGATATTGCAAAAGAACTGTATTTTCCAGAGGATTCTTCCAGAGGCTGGCATGGACATAGATGTCACATGCCTGTTGGTATCCCACAGCAAGATCTGGCAGTAGCTGGGAGGGATGCTTATTCCTTTGCTTTCTTGGATTCATGATTGAAACACCTTCTACTTGAGTGACACCAATGTAATTACCATTTATGAAGCATCAGAACAAGTTGAAACTGCCAAGGACTGGGGAGTGGGTCTTTAATCCTATAAAAGAGGTTGAACAAGCCCTGGGTCTTTAAGCTTAGTGCTGGTCCGGCAGCCTCCCCTAGATTTACAGGATAAAAGTGACATGTTAGGGCAAAGAGTCAGTACTGTGCCATGGATCGAGCTTCTTCCACCCTGTATTCTTAGGAAGCGCTGACTTAATCAGAAGGTACCAGGTTTAGCTTCTTACTCTCCCATTCTGCTTTGTACAGGTCTGGATATTGAGAGCAGCTTAAAGCAATTGGCTGAGCGACGTACTGATATCTTTGGGGTAGAAGAAACAGCCATTGGCAAGAAGATCGGTGAGGAGGAGATCCAGAAACCAGAGGAAAAGGTGCAATTCCAGTGGATCCTGGTGCCTTCACTATCCTCTATCTCCCATACCCGGGCCTAGTTCCAGGAGTCCTGATGGGTTGTATCTTTGCTTTCTCTTGCAGGTTACCTGGGATGGCCATTCAGGCAGTATGGCCCGGACCCAGCAGGCTGCCCAGGCCAATATCACCCTCCAGGAGCAGATTGAGGCCATCCACAAAGCTAAAGGCCTGGTGCCAGAAGATGACACCAAGGAAAAGATTGGCCCTAGCAAACCCAATGAAATCCCCCAGCAACCACCACCTCCATCTTCAGCCACCAACATCCCAAGTTCAGCACCCCCCATCACATCAGTGCCCCGGCCACCTGCAGTGAGTCAGCAGCTCCCCTGTGACCAAGAATTTTAAACCTTGGTTGTTGGAATGGGATAATACTATGGTATCAGAGGGCCAACTTTTTTAAAGAGGGGCTGATTGTGATGCTAGTGGGTCAAATTGAAAAAGGATCCTTTAAATAGAAATGGAAATGTCTAGTTTGATCCTCCATAGAGGAGAATTAGAACAGGGTAGGAGCTGAGTGAGAAATTTGTGAGGCAGGTTTGAGGCAGAGAAGGGTTGTGAGCGTAACAGATTCTTGAGAACTCCTGGCCTGTATCCAGGAGGTTGAGTCAAGGTCAGCCCTTTCAGTGGTACTATATGCCATGAAAAGCTGGTTGAATCTGAACCCAGAGTATTATCATAGGCCCGATATGAGGCCTCAGTTTCATTGTCAGCAGAGTCCCAGTTCCCCCCCACCTTTGGTGGCCAGTTGCTCCTTGTATGTGTCAAGCCTTGGTTTCTTGTAACCTGTGGGTCTCTTTCCTCCCCGTCTCCCCACCAGATGCCGCCTCCAGTCCGTACCACAGTTGTATCTGCAGTACCTGTCATGCCCCGGCCACCAATGGCGTCTGTGGTCCGGCTACCCCCAGGCTCAGTGATCGCCCCCATGCCACCCATCATCCATGCACCTAGGATCAACGTGGTACCCATGCCTCCCTCAGCACCTCCTATCATGGCACCCCGCCCACCACCCATGATTGTGCCAACAGGTCAGTTTGTAGTATTACTTTCCCATTTTCTGGGTCAGGAATCACAGGCCAAATACTGTCTATACAGAGCCACAGCTGGTGTTAATGGCAGCTGTTGAAACTAGGTGTTCATTCCAGAAGAAAGCCTAGACTTCACACATGAAAGGTCTCCAAGCTGGGAATTGGGAATCACAGTTCCTAGGGGAGAGAGGAGACTGCGATGACATAGCTGGTGTCTACATTTTGAGGTTAGGCCCTTAACAGGCTCAGAAGCTTGACAAATGATAGTTCATCAGTCCTGCCCTGCCTCTGGTTCCTGCTGTCTGATCTGGCAGTCTCCATTGGTCCCCTGCCAGGGAACCTGTTGGCTACTAGGCTCATCAAGGAGTGGTACTACCCATTGCTAAGGAGCAAAGGCTTTATAATCATCCTTCTCAAAATCACAACAACCCTACCTTCTGGGTCCTTGGGCCCCTTCTTTACTCATGGGGCTGCTGCTCCATGTCTTTGCAGCCTTTGTGCCTGCCCCACCTGTGGCTCCTGTACCAGCCCCAGCCCCAATGCCCCCTGTGCACCCCCCACCTCCCATGGAAGATGAGCCTCCTTCCAAGAAACTGAAGACAGAGGACAGTCTCATGCCTGAGGAAGAGTTCCTGCGTAGGAATAAGGTCTGTGATCCAGAATGCTGCCTATGTCCTGGAGTATCTAGTAGGGTGAAGGGGGTTGTCCAGGTCCCCTACTCCGTATCACTCCCATGGTTTTAGCTTCTAAGGTATAGATCAACCATTGGAAGTTTCTGGGCATGTGTTAAATGTGAGAGCAGGTGTTGGGGGGAGGGGGGTAGTGATGATGTTGATTGGTCCAGTTTCAGCTTTTTAAAGGCCAACTTGGAGATCCAGCTACTTGAACAGCATGGCCTAGGTGATGGCGGCACTGAACAGCTGGAGGAAGTCCCTGGCACAGTTCTTAAATTCAGACCTTCCCCCAGCTGCAATCCTAGAAGGGATGCATTAGGAATAGACTCTGTTGATGTGTTGGCAGTTTCACCTTGGCACTGCTGGTCCCTATGAAAGCTATTCAACTTAAGTGAGGAGATGGGAACAATCCCAGTTCCCACTACTCAAGCAGATTTGACAAAATCTGTTTTGTTTTCTTTCCAAGACTAAGATCTATTTCTTGAGCACCTTCCAAAGGTTCAGGGCAGAGCTAACTTCACAGGCTGTTCTCTGTGTAATGTTCCCAGGAGCCTGTTTTATAGACAAGTAGCATCAAAGTTAGATGTCTTATCAGCTCTAGAGCTAAGTTGGGATCTCATGACTTCACGGACCACATTCTTTCCCCTATTGGTGCTTTTGGGGGTAGCAGAACATTTCCCCTACCTGTTTCACCTGAGCTCCAAATTCACTGGAAGGAAAGGCAGAGGTATACTTAAGGAAGAACAATGAATGGGTGTGGTAGTGCATCCTCCAGAGGCAGAAGGATTGCCTCAAATACGAGGCTAGCCTAGAGGTACATAGTGAGATCCAGTCTAAAAAATCAGAAGGAAAATAGCAAGGTGCACTCAGAGGCAGAGGCAAGCTGATCTTAGTGAAATGGAGGCCAGCATGGTCTACACAGCAAGTCCTAGGCCAGAGGGCTTATAGAGAGACCCTGTCTCAAAGAAACAAAAAAATAAAAAGTAAATGAAATATTGGGCAGTGTCAGAAATGACATCAAGTCAGACCAGAATGCCGGAGCCCAGAGCAGCAGGAGTTGTTGAAATGGGCCTGCTGATAGCAGAGCATAGTTCCGGTTAGGGTTCTCGAGGCATAATGATCAGTCCTTTTACAGGGTCCAGTGTCCATCAAAGTGCAGGTGCCCAACATGCAAGATAAGACCGAATGGAAGTTAAATGGACAGGTGCTGGTCTTCACCCTCCCACTCACAGATCAGGTATGTACTGCTGCCCCAAATTGGTGTAGGTGCCTGGGAACCAAGGGATTGGGACAGCTTTTTCCAGCTGGCATTAGCAAGGGAATGAATGACTACTTCTTGGTCCCACAGGTCTCTGTCATAAAAGTGAAAATTCATGAAGCCACAGGCATGCCTGCAGGGAAACAGAAACTACAATATGAAGTAAGTTAGAATAACCCCGTTCCTGCCCCTTAGGTTCCAACACCGCTGCGGTCCCAGTAACAATCTATGACAAAGCAGGGTAGAGAGAGACCTGGAAATGATGCATCTGGACTGTTGGGGAAGGTGTATTCTGACAGCATAGTCTAGTGTGGGGTCCACAAAACCCTTTGCCACATGACCCAGACTGAATTGGGGGGCAAGACTTGGGAGTGCTGACTCTGTGGGACCAGCCTAGTGATGGAATCTTAGACACCCTCACTCTGTGCAAAGCAGGTCTGTCAGGTCTTTCAGGGGTGCTTTGTTCTCTACATCTTCCAGACCTCATCTCTGTAAAGTGAGACTGTTAAATGAAGTGATCACTAAAGTGATTGGTGAGTCAGCTTTCCCCTAGTGTTGGTTAAGACCAACATCTTGGGGAGTTGAGAACTGAGTTGAGTATTGACAAAGGTCTCTTGTCTTTATTATCAGTTGTAAGAAAGGAAGGAAAAAGTATTGTAGGGAGAACCAGAGATCCATAATCTACTTACCTCCTGACCTTCCTTTAGGCCTCTATATCAGTGAAGTCCAGAATATAAACAACTAAGTTGTCAGAGTGAGGCTGCAGCAATTTGGTCAGGGCCAGGTGCCACACTCTTAAGGAATCATGCATCTTTCTTCCAGGGTATCTTCATCAAGGATTCCAACTCACTGGCTTACTACAACATGGCCAATGGTGCTGTCATCCACTTGGCCCTCAAGGAGAGAGGTGGCAGGAAGAAGTAGAGGGAGAAACCTACAATCAGTCCCTTGCCAGAGGACCTCTCCTGTCTACCACCACCAGTTCTAGGAGCCTCGTTGGGACCTCAGGCACTGTCTGTGCATTGTTACCCTCTTAAATCAATTTGGAAATTCATACCATCTTTAGGAGGGTTGTTCCCCACTATCTCTCCCAGACGTTGTTAAGAGTAGCAGAGTTTTCAAGCCAGTCTTTGGAAAGTGTTTATTGTTAGTTTTATTGATTTGAGGTCCTTCAGGCAGCCCATTAGGAATCGAAAGCCCAGGGCTGCCCTGATGGATAGTTTCACAGTACCAAGTAGACACTTGAGTGATAGGATATGATTATTGTTATTCATCAGTTTGTATCATGCTGTGATCTCTAATAAACCTCTTGAAATCCGGTATGGTGACATATGCATGTGATCCCAGGACTTGGGAAGTTGGGGCAGGAAGATCCAATGTTCAGAGTCAGCCTCAGCTACACAGCAAGTTTGAGGCCACACCCTGACTCAAAAAATTTTTTATTTTAAAAGAAACCTTGGACCGTTATGAAAGCATTGTAATAAAACCTGTCTTTTGGTAGCTGTGCCCACTACACAGTACTGTGTAGCTTTTGGGATCTGAGCAGTTGATGTATATATATAAATTTGTGTTGCCATGATGTCTTTCAGGTATTGGTCTTCCTTTTAAAAACCATTCTGGGCTTTGGCTCAGTGGGTAGAGTCTTTTAAGTTTAGATCCCCAGAACCCATGTAAAAGTCAGTAGCACAAGTGGCTGTAATCCTAGAGCATCCCTACTAGAAGATGGGAATCTGAGGCAGAATCACCAGAGGCAGTCAACAGTGACAGACTCTCCAACCAGGTGGAAGGTGGACTGACTGACACCTGGGGTTATCTTCTACACATAGAAACATTACTTATATATATGTGTATACTCATACAAAAGCATTTTGTCTTTTTAAAGCATTGGGATCCTTCAGAAACCTTCCTTCATTTTCTACAGAACAAAGGCCACAGTGCATGAGATAGTAGTTTTCTTGTTGGCCTAGAGTCAGTCACCTGTCACCTAATTGGCACAGTAGTTTCAGGTAGATGCTTCACCCAGTGTGAGCACAGACATACAATCAGTGTTCTTTAACATGTATTTAGTAAATAATCTTGCCAAGTCCATACACAGATTTTAAGACTTCGTTATTATCTGTTTTGAACACTTGTCAACTTTACCTTGGTAATCCTTATGTGAGTGTTCTTCTTTGAACCTCCAGTAGATTCAGGTACTGAGAATAAATCACATACCCAACAAGGTTTGAAGATGAGTATGTTCAAAACGTTTGCCTCAGTCCTGGTCCTTGAGTTCAGTCCAGATACAGGTTATTATTTTTGGATTGTGCTTTTGCACAGAGGCAGGCACTGCTGTGGGTGTTCAGAGGGAGGGAAGTGAGAGGTTGTTGATAGCTGGTTGATTTTGAGGATCACGCATACCTAAAGCCCCTGAAAGTTTCTGGTATCCTTTTATTTGTAGTCGCCTGATTTTATTCAGGTATCAAAGAGGTGAAACCATTCCCAAGATCACAGAACCATTATTTTATTCATGACCGTACTCCTCAACATTTCCATCCCAAACCTAGTCTCAAGCATCCCCTATACAGTTCCAGTAACTAGACTCTATTGCACGCTGCTGGACCCTCACATGTTAATGTCATGCCATTCTGTGCTCTGTATGACATTTGCCTCTCATTGTTGCTGGAAGTTTGCCCCAGGCACCAGTGCCAAAATTGGTTTGCTGAAGTGGCCTTTTCTGGCTTGGATCTAAAACAAGCTCATTGCTAGGGCAGCACTAGAAATCCCCTAGAGTGCTACCTTGGCGCATTCCAGGAGGGAAAGGTATCAGGAGGCTTTGGGAATCCCCTGCCCAACCTCCTCCTTTTTGGTAATGGGAGCAGGGCACACTCTACAGACTGGCAGACACCACAGTGCTCCATGACTAAGGCTATGACAGGAGGCCAGGAATGTAGCTGGGTGGAATGCAAGTGAATGGGCCCTTTGAGCTGTACTCCATGGAGTTAACGGTTTCCTGGAACTCTTGAATGGACGTCTATCCTGGCTCATTCGTGGGTTTTAACCACAGAACCTTGTAAAACCTATTAGTGTCCATAGACCCAGATTGGTTTCCTGGCACTGTAAAAAGTAGATAGGCCTTAGCCTTGCAGGTAGTGCCTTGTAGTTACAAAGCTGCTGGTTTACACAGCTTGGCTCAGCAGTTAGGAGCACTGCCTGCTCTGGCAAAGGACCTGGGTTCAATATCCAGCACCCACATGACAGCTAATAACCATCTGTAACTCCAGTTCCAGGGAATTCCTACACCCACTTCTGACCCCTCAGGGCATTCTACTTTTTTAAATGCAGGCATCATAGTCATACATAAAAAATTTTTTTTTAATTTAAAAATTCTTCTACTGTTTCATAAATATTTAATGTTCTTTGATCTAACCCCCATATTAGCTTCTCATCATCTCCTGCCCACCAAGCACTTCTCTACAAATCCTCCTTTCATGTGTTGGGTGTGTGGTCTATTGCGTTTAGAGTTGCTTATTTGAGCAAGGGCACTTTACCAGTGACTACACCACTAAAGTTGATAAATCTTCTGGGAGGGTGGGGCCTTAGGAGCTCCTCCCCCTTCCATTGTGGAATGTTGGACCCAGTTTCGTACTGGTCTTGTGCTGTGAGTTCATGTCAACAGCCACATCACATCCAGGAGATAGCATTTCACAGCGCTTTCCCATCCTTTGACTTACCTACTTACACCCTCTTCCATGACATCCTCTTAGCCTTGGGAAGTATTGCACAGTATTCTAGCTCTCATTGCAATCTTCTAAAGATCATCCACCATCTTCCCCTCCAACTTCCCTGTACTGGGAGAGGGGATGTGATAGAACCCAGGGCTTTGCACGTGCTGGAAAGTGCTCTATCACTGAGCCACATCCCTAGCCTGCTACCTGATTTTTAAAATGAGGTGCAGTACCCAGGGTCATGCAGGTTGTGAGGGCTTTAGAAAGCTAAATATTCATTCTTAGTGACCACCCGTGTGGTGCTCTACCAGAGCAGCCTAGGAATTAGGAAGAAATGTTCCTGTTGTGGGACCCCTGGGAAGACAGGGCAAGACTGGCTGCCCCAGAGGCAGGCATTGTACTTTGAAGATGTGCAGAGGGCCCTAGAAGGCAAAGACATTAAGTAATTTCACTTTCTGTTTTACTTGCTGCTTGAAATGAGTATTCACAGTGAAATGTATTTTACATTTCACTATGTATTAGGAGATACATATAGCAATCATGCTAGATCCTTAGGACACGTTTGAATGGAAATATGTACTTATCCATGTAATTAAGAAATGTTTGAGGATAAACATACATACTGTATAAAATTTTTAGACGTTTACTTTTAAAAAAGAGAAGTAAAAATATAACCTCATAGAATCTTTCACTTTATCTGGTTTGGGAATTTGCCATTAACTGTTCTGCTTGTTGTATAACAATAAGCTAACAATTCTAGGTTCCTGTGTATTCTATAGTCCATGAAAGTAGGACAAGATGAACTGTCGCTTATCATGTCATTAGCAGGTAGGGACTACTGTTGCCTTAAGCTGAGTTCAGTTAAGCTGTCACTGTTCCTTATCCTGAGTCGTGCTTAGATCAGATAGGTATCTGGTAAGTGCTCAACACATCAAGGAATTCAGCTTCCTCTCCAGCAGCAGCTACCACCAGAAGGCTTCTGTTGTTATTATGAGGGGTGCAGGTTGACAGGTTTCATGAACACATGCAAAAGGCACATTTCAGGAAGGAGAGCAGTATACATGAGCATCTCCACATGAGATGCCAGGATACCAACACATCCCTGTAGTCCTAGTAGGCATCTCTTCCCTCACCAGAATAACCAAGACATTTCACAGCATTGTGTTTTGTTCGTTGAATTCTAGTAAACCATATAAATGTTAAAAAAAAAAACTTTTTTAGATAGGGTCTTACTGTGTAGTACTGGTTGGCCTGAAAGTCACTATGTAGACCATGCTGGCCTATATAGATACACCAGCTTCTCCCTCTTGAGTGCTGAGACTAAAGACCTTTGCCATCATGCCTATGCCCACTGTTTTTTCTTTCTTTTTTTTTTTTTTAAGATGGGGATCTTTCCATATTTTCTAGGCTAGTTTCTAACTTAGGCCCAAGTGATCCTCCTGCCTCAGCCTCCTAAGTAGCTGGGACTGCCATTTATTGATCTGTTCAGTCTGCCTCTATTCAGTCTCACCACACCATCTGAGCCCATATCTCCTTCAAGAAGATGCTTTTTACACTTGCTGCTCTGCTCCTTGTCGGTGTTACTCCCACTCCCACCAGTGCCCCACCATTTTCTGCACCTGCCCCTGCTTTGTTTCTTCACGCTCCATGACAAATATTCTGTGTTTGTGTTCTCTGCTCTGTTGGGCTATAAACTCTGTCCAGCCAGGACTGTTCTTTCTCTGTGGCACTGGGGAATGAACCCAGGGCATTCTGATTGCTAGGCGAATGTTCTGTTGAGCTAGAGTCCTGGCCCTTCATCCCTCTTGTTCACTGGCATAATATTTGACTTTTCCTAGGTATATTAGATGAGTTAAAGAGCTTTGACTCTGGATGTGATGGTACACACCCATAATCCCTTCTGTCAAGAGAATGAGGCAGGACTGAGACTAGAATGGGCTACATACCTTGGGGGGTAAACCTGGATGTGGTGGTTGTCTCCTGTAATCCCAGCACTTGGGGGAATAGAAGCAGAAAGATAAAGAGTTCAAGGTTATCCTCAGCATCCTAGTTAAAGGCTAGGCTACAGGAGAGCCTATCTTTAAACATAACATACACAAAACCAAAAACAAAGGAAAAAACCCAAACTTGAAAGTGCTCTGGAGTTTAAAGAAATTAACATTGGAGCTGGGGAGATGGCTCAGTGAGTAGAGTGCCCAACAAGCATGAGGACCTGAGTTCAGGTCTCCAGCATCCACATACAAAAGTTGGGTGGGGGCTGGAGAGATGGCTCAGCAGTTAAGAACACTTGCTGATTTTCCAGGGGACAGAGGTTCAATTCCCAGCACAGCAGCTAATGAACTTCCAGGGAATCTGATGCCCTCTTCTGGCCTCTATGGGCATTGCATATGTGGTACACTTAAATTCATACACATAAAATAAAAAGAAAGGGCTAGAGAGATGCCTTAGTGGTTAAGAGCACTGATTGCCCTTGCAGACCTGGGTTCTTTTAGCAGACCCCACATAGTAATTAACATCCATAACTCCAGTTCCAGGGGATCTGACACCTTCTTCTGACCTCCAAAGGCATTACATGACATAGGTGCACTTACATACATAAAGGCAGTACACTCATACACATAAGAAAATAATAATAAATAAAAATAATTAACTACTTAAAAATAAGTAAAAAGTTGGATGCCTCAGTACATGGGAAGCAGAGATGAGGCTATCTGGAGTTTGCTCTCCAGCCAGTCTAGCAGAATTGGTGAGTTCTAGGTTCAATAAGACCCTAGTTCAGAAAGTAAGGGGAAAGAGAATGAGGAAGACACTTAACATCCAATTTTGTCTTCTACATACATGTGTACATATATGTATGTTGTGTACACATAGAAATGCACACACACACAAACACTGAGTGCCTGCTTTGCCCTGGAAGCCTCAGAAGCATAGCTCAGTGACTCACCAAGTAATTATTGACATTTCTGTTTTTCAGAAGAGGAAAATGAAGTTCTGAAAAGTGAAGCAATTCTATATAAGAACACCCAGGTACTGAGGAGCACAGTTGTGAAACAAAGTCTCCCAGGCCATGTGCCATGGATTAAACTCTGTTAACTCTCCTACTACATACAACTGGAGGCTGTGGTGGGAAACAAGACTGATGAATCTGAAAATTACAAATGCTGATCGAGGTCAGTCTGGGCTACATAGCAAGACCGCAGGCCAGCTGGGGGCTATAGGGAGACTCAAAAGAAGAAAAAAAAAGATCACAAATACTGTCATGCCTGGCTACTGGAAATTACAGATACCCAATGCTTAAGGATATGTCATGCTAAAGTCTCAAAATAACTACTCTTAAGTCCCCCTGCCCTTGAGTATTTTTTACTGATGAAAAATGGTCTAAGAGAAGCCTGGCATAGTTTTTGAGTTTGGGGTGGTTTGTTTTAGATAGGATCTCCTGTAGGCTGGCATTGAACTAAGATGCTGAGGATAACCCTGAATTCCTAATTTTCCTGTCTCTACCTCCCAAGTGCTGGGGTTGTAGGTACTTTGTATGTGCCTATAGTCCCAACTACTTGGACTTGGTGAAGCAGGGTGATCACCTGAGCCCAGGAGTTGGAGGTCAGCCTAGGTAACATAAATCGTGACTCAAAAGAAAAAAAGAATTTTAAAGCCTCAGAATAGATTTGCCTCGTGGTCACCAACTGGAGTTTGTCTCGTCTCCAAAAGATGGGTACCCAAGTATCACGCCTTTACCCACAAGTATCCCTGGGTGGGTATCTGTGTGATGATTAATTTACATCATCAACTTGACTGGATTTGGAATGACTTAGGAAGCACGCCTCTGGGCATACCTGTGAGGGCATTTCCAGGGAGGTTTAACTACAGAGGGAGCCCCACCCTGAACGTGGGTAATACAGTTCCATGGGCAGAGGCCCAGGACTAAATAAAAAGGGAAAAAAAGGTGTGAGGCATGCTGGCACATGCTTTTAATCTCAGCACTCAAGAGACAGAGGCAGGCAGATCTCTGTGTGTTGGAGGCCAGCCTGGTCTATATAGTTACACTCTGTCTTAAAATTAAAAAAAAAGGAAAACAACTGGAGCATCAGCATCTCCACCCCCCTCCCCCGTCTCTCTCTCTCTCTCCTGTCTGTAAACACAGACCAATGACCTCATGCTTCCACTACCATGTCTATTCCACCATGATGGACAAGACCCTTAAGCTGTGAGCCAAACAACCTTCCTTCTCCCTCCCTCCCTCCCTCCATTCCTCTCTTCCTTCCTTCCTCCCTTCACTAGTTATTTGCCACAGCAAGAAACATTGTACAGTCTGTGTATGTGCCCTAATGGGGCTGAATAGTAATATGTTTGTGAGATGAAACCTTAGGACCAGAATTATGAAGTCAAAGGTTGTGGATAGTTTGCCATCCACCCCAGTTTATATCTGGTTCCTCTCTCTCCCTTTCCTGAGATAGGCCCACACCCCCAGGAAAGGCCCAGTCTGTCTCTCCTGCAAGCTGGGAACTGAAAGTCCACAGGTCTGTGTAGCCACTGGAACAAAAGAATGTCCTCCCAAACTGAGAGTTTAAGAGCAAAATAGCCTCTACCCACTCCCATGTCTGCTATTGCTCTTTTTGAGGAAAACCAGAAGTGCAAGGAATGTAGACTGTGCAGTGAGGTCTTCAAGAATGTCTGGGCCACGTGGCATCAAGGAAACAGCTGGTGAATCACACAAGGCTTTAAATTCCTTTCTCAGAGCTTGCTTCAGACTCTCCTTAGCCTGTTTCAAGCTCTGCAACTTAGGTGGTCTCTTCTTGTCCCTTCACCTTTCTGGGCCTGTCTCCCCTATGTATCTAGGGGAGTGTCAAAAGTCAATGTGGTTGCGACTTGAAAACCATAAAATACTATATGAGGGAGGAACTATCATTACAGTTCCAAGAGTTGACAATCTCTAGGGTCAGAAGTTGGCTGCTGGGGCTAAATCCATATAAATATAATTGGCCCAGTTCTCTCAATATAAGCATTTTTTAAGAATTGGGTTCAAATCCTAGGACTGCCATAAACTGATTCTGGGACCTTAGGCAACCGACTTTACATCATAGAACCTCAATTTCCTTACGTGTAAAATAGGACATATATAAAATTGCCAAAAGATAACAAGAGATTGTTTAACCAGTATGGAAAGCAACTTGCCAGTTACCCCAAAGGTTAAAAAGAGTTGCCATTATGACCCAGAAATTCCACCCCTAGAAAATTCCACCCAAATGAAAATATATGTTAATACAAAAGCTTGTGCCTAGTCAGACAGCATTATTCCTAAAGAAAAGAAAGGAGAAAAGAAAAGAGCATCTAAATGACCTTCACTGATGAATAAACAAATGTGGTATAGCCACACAATGGGATATAATTTAGCCAAGAAAAAGAATGAAGCACTAATAAGTGCTAGAATATGGGTACATCTTGGAACCAGTAAAAAGAAAGTTTAAGGCCAGCCTAGGTCACATAGCAAGACCCTCTCTTTTTTTTTAAAGCCCAAATTAAGTTTTTAAAAAGCTATTCACACAAAATTACAGTTATGATTTTAATTATAATGAAATGTCTAGAAAAAGCAAATCTATAGACAGAAAGTAGGTTGGTGATTGCCCTGTGCTGGGAGAGGAAGGATAAGAAAACTGTTAATGAACAGAAGGGTAATGAAAATGCTCTAAAATTGAGCCCGTTGTGGTGGTGCACACCTTTAATCCCAGCACTTGGGAAGCAGAAGCAGATGAATCTCACAGTCTGGTCTACATAGTGAGTTGCAGGCCAGCTGAGGGCACAGGGTGACACTGTCTCAAAAAAAATGCTAAAATGTAATTATGTTTGTACAACTGTATACATATGCCAAAATAACACGCGTTTGTACTATTTATTTATTTGACATAGAGTCTTTCATTGTAGCCTAGTCTGACCTTAAACTGACAATATACCTGTCTCAGCCTGCTGAGTGCTGGATTACAGGTAGGTATTACTGTGCTAATTTTTATTTCTGTTTTTGTATTGTGATGAGGCTCAAAGTATGCACTTTAAAAAGATTAATTTATGGTGTGGTACTAGGTCTCAATAAAACCATTAGCGGTCCAGGCATAGTGGCCCATGCCTGGAATTTCAGCACTTGAGAGGCTGGGGTGGGTTTCGGCTACAAGAGTGAGCTCAAGGTCACCTACTTTGGAGACCCTCTCTCAAAAAACAAAGCGACACAAAACAACCCTCTCTCCCACCAAAAAAAGTTAGTGGGAGGCGGAGATTACAAGAGACAAACAAGCTTGGAGCAATGCGTCCCGGGGAAGCCCTAGGCCTGGTGCCTGCGAGTGCCGGCAGGTGACAGGCCTGGCGCCCGCCAACCCGGAAATGCCAGCAGAGCTAGTCCAGGTGTTTTCGTGATTGGCAGCCAGGGAAGGAGGGGCCCTGGTGACGGTTGCCCCGCCCCCTCACGTCGGTCCTGTTGGCGCCAGCCTGGAGGAGGTGGGCGGAGTCCAGGGGTCCTCGTTGCTCATTGGGCGTGCGGGGGACAGCTCCCCGGGGAGCCCCGGGGTCCCGCCCCCAGCCTGGCGGCAGCCAATGGACACAGCGCGTGGGCGGGGCGTCGGCAGCGTCGGCGGAGGCCGGGCGGCTGAGGTGGCTGAGGTGGCCGCTGGAGCTCTGGTGGCGGGCGCGGCCGGGATGGCGAAGAGCAGCGGAGAGAATGGGCCGCGCGCGCCCGCAGCCGGCGGGAGCCTGTCGGGGACCCGGGAGAGCCTGGTGCAGGGCCCCGACGCCGCCACCGCCGATGAGCTCAGCTCGCTCGGCTCGGACTCCGAGGCCAACGGCTTTGCCGAGCGCCGCATCGACAAGTTCGGCTTCATCGTGGGTTCGCAGGGCGCCGAGGGCGCGTGAGTAGCGCTGGGGTCTAGGCCCGGGGTCGGGACCGGGCGCGAGGTCCGCGCGGGCGCGGGCGCGGACGTGGGCGGGACAGCGCTGCCCCAGGACCTACCGACGTATCTCCCTCCGGACCCGGCCGGTCGACCTTCTCCCCACTGCCCCATCCCCACAGACCCGCCCACAGCAGGCTACTTCCTACCTTCTGACAGACGGGCTATCTCCTTCCCCTGTCCCCATACCCGTCCCTCTCCCTCCCCCCACAGACTGATCCGCGCTGCAGGAAAGACCCACAGTGCCCTCCCGAGTGGGGGCGAAGGGGAAGCCACAAGCATCAGTTCCAGACCTGTCGCCCTGGCCTTAGGATTGATTGACTTGCCCTCCCCCCGATGGTCCTCATACTCACAAATGGCTGCCCCCCACCATAGCTATTCTTCATCTCTTCCCTCCCCCCACAGAGTCCTGAGGACTCTACCCCAGGAAACCCTAGGTTGACTTCAGAAGGCCCCCTGCTCTGCTCTGCCCCACTTCAGGTCACACTAACCCTTACTCCAGGACACATAGACCTCAGATGGACTGACACTGGCCAACTTCCTCCCAGACAGTCCCATCTTGATACTGATAGTCGCTTTCCATCATGGAGGGTTAGAGAGTATCATCCTCCCCGCCCCCCCACCCTTCTGTCAATCTTTCTCTGTTGTCACAGGCAACAGGTGGGCAGACACTCCCCCTTCCCTGTAGCTATAGGGTGACAGTGCCTCATCTCCAGGACTCACTGTCAGCTTCATGGGCCAACCACCAGACTCCCAGGGTGCTGTGGGTGCACTCCTCCCCAAATCCAGATCTAGGATGTGAGGAGGAGGCAGACAGCAGAGACCCCATTCATGTAGCATGTCCATATACCCCGCTCTTGAGCACCCAGGCACCTACCTAACCAGTGGAGAAGGGTGAGGCAGTTAGAGCAGCACCTTCCCTCCAAGATGAGCAGGCTGAGCTGCAGTCTTCTGCTTCACAGGAGCCCTGGAACCTAGTCCTCCCAGGGATTGTGGATGCAGTCTGGTGGTCCTTTAGGAAAGATGACCTCTGGCTCTCACTTGCATCCCAGCTGGCTAGTGCCATACACAGAATTGACAAGCCTCCTAGTTAACAGACAACCTTTTTACAGTCACCAGGGGACCATACTGCAGCCTTGACCCTGATCCAGAATGTATCTTCCCTCTTCTCTGACTGGTTGTGACTGTCCAAGATGCCCTCAGCCATTCTTATGCCTTAACCAAGTACTTAACTATGTAAGAACTCTACCTATAAAGCTGCCCCATATAAAGGTCACATTTGGAATATCATCTTTCCCCTATATCAAAGCCTCTTATTTAGTAGGCCTCCCCCTTCTGAGGAAACATCTACAAATTAGGACCCTGTCCTAACAGTTTCCTCCCACCCTCTGGATCTGTTTCTTCCAGTCCCTCCTCACTTGCTCACAACCTAGTCCAGTCTAGAACTTGGAGTACCCCTCATCCTGATTTAACGCTTTGCCCTAGTTTCCCTGGGATGAGCTTGTGAAAACCCAGAGAGGATTTAGGGTGTGTTTCAACTAGGATATAGTCATCAAGGGATTGATGATCAGGGAGGGGTGAGGCCTTGAAGGGGTGGGAATGAGTTCTTAGTTTTGTGTGTGGGGTCTTGGAAGTAACAACTCAGATTTGCTGGTGAATTCTAAGGCATGAGAATTCTTCCATACTTGCTTATCAGGCATTTAACCAGATCTCAAGGCACAGGGCAATGTGATATACCGGGAAAGGCCAGACTTAGGGATCATCCTTGCTGGTTTTGTGACCTTGGACAGATCTTGTATTTCTGAGCCTGTTTCTCACTATAAAGGGTAATAGTAACACCCATATCCAGTGCTACTGAGAGGATTAAATGAGAATCAGATATATGAAAGTGCCTACAATAGTGCCTGGCACAAGTAATAGCCCAGGAAATGTTAGTTTTCTTTTTCCTTCTAAGGGTCTGAGACATGAAGAGAAAAATAAGGGTGTCCCGCTGGTATTTGTGGGCAGAGTCCCAGTGGGAGTACCTCCCTTTGGCTGTAGTACCCACAAGGCAGCCAGATATCTGTCTTCCCCACACCCCACACCCCAACTGCAAACCTCAGATGTGACTTTGCAAGTTGCCTGCTGTACCTCTGGTGTGTTTAAAGCCAAGGCTGAAGTGGATGTCTTTCTGCTTCACTTTCTTGAGCCTGTCAGCTAGCAAAATCTCTGGTATCAGAAAACTTGGATCTTCCTTGTTTAGTTTATATCATGGTTCTAGAAAAGCCAGGACTAAGTCCCTGCCCAAGGCCATAAGAGGGGAAGTTGTGGGAAGTTTCAGGGTGACCGCCCTGAACCCAGTCTCGTGGTTCAGGGTTAGGAGTCCATGTGTTGTCGCAGAGAAGTGAAACATTAGCACAGCCAGCTGCAGTGGACATAGTTGGGGTGCTGGCTCCAGATTAAAGGTTCATTTCAGCTACCCTGGACCAAAGGTTGTCTCAAGACAAACCAGTTTTAGAAGTTGCCAAGGACTTGGGGAATGAGAAAGAAATCAGAGGCTTCTTCATTCAGGTGTCCATTAGGTATCTGATTTAAGTATATCATAAAATCATAGGCTGAGCTAGAAGGGATCTTGAGAGATTGCCTAGTACACTAGCCCTTGTATAGAAGATTGAAACAGAGGCTAGAGAGGTGAATAATTTGTTTAAGGTCACATAGAATATTAGCAGCAGAACCAGGACTTAGATCCAGGGTTTCAGAATCCCAGGTCAGGACCAACTTCACCATCCATGTGTTCCTGTGGCCTTAGCAGGAAATCAGGTGTCAGACAGGTAACAATGAAGATAACTTGCAGGAATCTGCCTACCTTCATCTTCCCTTGCTTAGCTCAGCACTTTTTACTCACTCAGTGGTGTAGGAGGCTAACAGGAATGGAGAGGAAGGGCAAGAGTATGTTGTCATCAGTTTATTAGTCTGCTCAGCCTAGGGATGATTTATTGATAGACATTCAAAGTTAGAAAACTAAAAATGAACTTAGAGAGCTGTCCATCATCATATGGATAAGTATGAGACAAGTAAATAGCCATCTTTCAGCCTATGAGGAACAAAGCTGCTTTTTGTTTTGTTTTGTTTTTTTGAGACAGGTTCTCCCTGTAGCCCCAGCTGGCTCGGAGCTTGCTATGTAGATCTGGCAGGAGATCTGCGATCTGCCTGCCTCTGCCTCCTGAGTGCTGGGATTAAAGATGTGTGCTACCACACCAAGCTCAACTTGGGGGTTTGAATTTAAGGGTCCCCAATTTCCAATTCTTTACCTTTCCACTTTTTCATGTTGTCTTTTATACTACTCTGCAGGTACCGGTTAATGGGACTGAAGTCTGCCTGCCTGCTCTTGAGTAGTAGCCAAAGGCAAGAAAGTAGCTGGCCAATGAATGACTGTGAGTGGACTAGGCACAGAGGCCCTGGCACTTTAGTTCTGGCTTGGCCTGAGAATGAGCTAAGCATTGAACCCTGGGAAAACCAGCTCTTCTGAGCAGGGAAGTGGGAAGAAGTGATGTTACTCTTCCATACCTCTTGGGGGTAGAAAGAGCAACCTGTGTGAAAACCCTTCTGGATCCTAAAGGAGCCAGTGAGGAAGGGAAAGGACCACAAGTTAAAACCCAGGTCTCCTGGCTCAAGGGAGATAACCCAAGTCCCTGACCTTTTTCCATGTGATTACCCACACTGGCCTGAGGCTAGAGCTTCCTAAGCAACCTCAGTCTGCTCAGTCTGCAGGCCAGATGAACTAGAGTTATACTTTTTCGGATCCTGTGAGCACTGGCTTCCTGTTAGAGAAATAATTGATCTGAGCCAGTCTCAGGGAAAAACATCTGGATCAGCAGTGTTGCCTTCTTTAACTCCCCTGTTCCCTGTACTTCTAACCAATTATGACAACCCAACAACTTTGGAAGTCATAGAAGTGGCTTAATTGGCATCCTTATAGATTGGTCTGTGCCAGTTTTTGTTGAGGTGGGGCCAGGGCCCTCATGGCAAGCCAGAGCCTGCCTCTTTGCTGTCCTGCTGTCACTGCCTTCTCTGGTTTATAAGCTCAGACTATTTACTTCTTTTGAGCTAGTACAGGTCCCAGGAGAGTGCAGAGCTGACAATGAGTGGTCTCTGGGTGGCCCATCTGGAAGAATACAGCTGATGTGTAGGACCTAGGTCTGTGACTACACACCACAGGGCCTCCCTTTTTTCCCCTCCTCATTCTCTTCTTTCAGCCTCAATGGAAAATCCAGTTTGATGGTCCTGTGGGTATTCTAGAGCCTCAGACAAGACCTGACTTGGCAAAAGAAAGGGCAGCTGCTCTGGGAAGGTACCTGTGTGTCCACTAGTTGGAAACCCTAAGCTTTGGGGAAAGAGATAAAGCAGTGGGGCATGTTTGATGTTTTGTTCTCTGAACGTCTGTTCTGAAAAAGACTCATTTGGGGGGTGGTTTGGGGAGAAGAGGTAACAACACTTGGCTCAGGCCCAGTCACCTAAATTGTTTACATTAAGGTGGGAGAAAGAACGTAGTCCTAGGTCCCCTCTTTATACAAACTCTGGAGTCTGGCTGTCTGTGTGACCTCAGACATGTTGCCTCATTTCTGAATCTCAGTGTCTCATACATGCAATGGTTATGCTAATAATTTTGTGGTTACTGTGAGGTTAAAATAAACTGATGTTTGAAAAGAGCCTAGTGGAGTAGATGCTCAGTGAATAGTCTCTTCCCTCTTAAAAACTAAAGTAGTTAGTGAAGTGAGCTTGTCCTCATTTTTTACTTCCTATCTCTGGTCATAATGAGTGAGGCCCAGCCCTATGGGCAACAGTGAATCCTAATCCAGTTGAGCCTCATTTTCCCCATTGGGTGGTTGTTTCCATTCTGCATGTGAGAACTAAAGACTATTTATGCAAAGAGTGCTCCAAGTTTACCACCTAGTAAATCCTGGGACATTGAAGCCAGTTTTCTCATTTGTTTTCTTTCTCCTGGGGGTAAAAACTAGTCTGGCCCCCACTAACCAACCAAAACTCCTGCTTCTAAACCCCTGTATCTAAGATTTTAGGGAGGCTGGTAACTTGGGTTTCTCTGTCTCATTTTCCCTTTCTCCATCTCTCCTACCCTGTCCATTTCTTCAAATGCCATCACAGATTAGCTCTTCCCTGCTTCTCAGGTAGGGAGGTAGTCAGCTGAGGCAGCAAGCTAGGAGAGCCAGCCAAGGCTTCATTTTGCTAACTTAGCTACTTTAATAGGGCACTTATTTTCCATACACTTTTGAATACCTACTCTGCCAGACACTGTGATTGGGAAAAGAACTGAACAAGACATTTCTGACTTGTTGGACTCAAGGAATTCAAAGACTGGCTGGAAGACAGAACCACAAACAAATCTTTACAATGTTGAGTGATAAAGGCTCCATTTGAGGTGTGCAGCTGCCCTTGGAGTCTATAAGAGAAAGCAGCAGCTCTTCCTACAGCAGCCTGTGAAGAAGTAGCATTGGATCCTAGGACTCACAGGGACAAGCATGGTCATTTGATTGGATGGAAAGAGACTATGTGCAAAGTACCACCCAAGAGCCAGCTCTTTGAGAAGTATAATGTGCCAAGAAAAGGGGTGGCATACATGCCATTAATCCCAGTACTTGAGAGGGAACAGCAGGTAGCTGTCTGTGATATAGAGGCCAGCCTGGTCTACATAGCAAATTCCAGGCCAGCTGGGGCTACAGGAAGACCCTGGCTCAAAAAAAAAAAAAAAAAAAAAAAGAGAGAGAGAGGTGTGGACAGGATCAAGGATAGGCTGGGAAAGGTCAAATAGCCTTGAATGTCAGTCTGAGTCACCTTGTGTTTTAGAGATGTTAGTTGTGGAAGATGGAAGAAAGAGGAGCTGGATCACAGGTGATAAGACTGTCATGAGAATCCAATATAGCCCAAAAGAGCTATAGTGGGACCTGTGAAAAGGTCTAGAACTAGGAGAAAGAGACTGACAAATCATTAGGACTTGGAATATGGCTGGCCATGTCAAGCGACAGGTAGAAAGGCTTCTCACAGCTTTTCCAGGAGCCTGGCTTCAAGGAAGGCAAGGCTAGCTGCTCTTTCCTCTGCTGTAGGTAGTGGACTGCTGCTGATTGGGCTTTGCCACATCACTGGATTCCCCAAGGTGCATGGCTTGGTTAGAATGCCCAGGGCACATCAAGGGGCTCTTTGTCTCTCTCCAGCAGGAGATCGGATTGACTGACCTGGTTTGGGGGAGAGAGTGAGGTAATACTGAGCTTTGTGGTCTCTGCCTGGTAAACATATTAGATGGCAAGAAAGACTGGAAGGAGAGCCAGGCTCCTTTCTAAGGAGCAAGGAGTGAGGGTGGCATGAAAGCTGAAAGGAAGGATGTGGGCCTTTCATCATAGCATAAATTGATCAAGGGGAGGCAATGACAGCCAAGGCCAGTTTGATCTCACAGAGTATCTTTATTCTCTTCTTGGAACTGTTGCGTTGACTGGAACAGATAGAAGGGAGTCCTGTACTTATGAGAGACAAACTCCTAGGGACATTACCAGAGATCCTGGCTGGAAATATGGCTTTAGGCTGCTGTGTGGGAAAAGTATTCCTAAGCAAGCACAAAGTGAGGGTGATGGTGCCAGCTTCCTGATTGGCCCCTCTAGTTCATGGCTTTGGCTTGTCTCCTTATCTAACCATGGGGTTAATGTTCCCTACTTTTTATCCAGCACTTACTATGTATAGCAGCCCTGTGCCACCTTCTAACTGGAGACCAGTCTTCCTCTCATAGGACTTCCAGGCTAGCAGGGAAGTCTTATATCAGACAAGTAGTTACAGGTATATCTGTGTTCAGAGGATTGTGAGGCTCAAACAAAATAATTGGATTAGGAGTACAGTGCAGACTTCTGAGCAGGGATCAGAAGACTGAAGTCCTGGCATCCCTGAGCCACTAACTAGCTGTGTGTGACCTTCAGAAGGTAACTTAGTTTTTTGTTGTTGTTGTTTTTCTTGAGTCAGTGTCTCATGTATAACCCTGACTGGCCTGGAACTCCCAATATACACCAGACTGGCCTCAATCTCACAGAGATCCACCTTCCTCTGTCTCTTAGTGCTGGGATTAAAAGTATATGCCACCACACCTGAGGTTGCTTAGTCTTTTAAAACCTCAGTTTCCCTGCATATAAAATAAAGTTCATCTATCTCTCAAACATTCTAAAACTGACCTTGGAAAGATACTTTGGTAGATTACCCCAACACAAGTGGTCATTGTGACATATCCCACAGAAGCCAGTGCTGCCACCATGCTTTGTTCCTCTCCTATGACAGTCTCACTTTGTGTATAGAACCAATCGTCCTCATCTGTAAAAGTGTGATGAAATTGAAGGATGCGCTGATTTATCTATCTCTGTAGGTCCTCGGTAATCATTACAGGTACAATGGGAAATTGGCAGAATAAGAGTTATTTTACTTTGTTTACAGATAAGAAAACTGAGCAAGTAATGGAACTGGAATTTCTCTTTCCTTATTTTCCATTCTACCAGAGCTGGTGGCCACCTTGTGGCCTCTCTTCCCACTTGCTATCCCAGTTGTAGGACTTCAGCCCAGCTTCAGCTGTCTGTGCTTTTCCTAACAGGACTCCTGGGTTGTTTTGTTGGCTGAATTATTATAAGGGATAATGAAACTCTGTCCCATGTCTGCACATAATACATACCCTCACATGTGCCCCAAGATAACACAGGAAGACCTAAGTTGTGGGGGACCCAGGGAGGGAGCATAAGTATAGGGGACCCAGGGAGGGAGCATAAGTATAGGGAACCCTGTTACTCATCAGTGCATCTGGGCCCTGGACTGTGTACAGAACAATCTTTGCTGGGCTGACCCTTTTGGAAAATGCTGCTACTTTCTTTTTCCTCCCTGTCTTAACTTTACAAGGAAAGTCAACCTGAACTTGGGTCTAAGGAGAGCCCAAGTTGAAGATACCAGTAGACTTAGCTTTCTGTCCTCCTTCTGATGCTTTCTAGGTATGTGATCACTCTGAATTCCTAAATAAGACATTGGTGGCATTAGGAGAGGAAGTTGTTAGGAGAATGATGTTCAAAAAGTACCCAGCACAGTATCTGACACAGTATAAAGGCTATGTGTTCATAATACATGGTGGCTTTTACACTTAAGTAAGATTCAAGGGGTTCACTTTGGACCTGTAGTATAATTGTGAAGAAGCATAGCAGTAGGCATTAAGATCCAGCTTCCCTCACGTGTTCTGCCCACTTACCCAGAGAGTTAGGGGTGAGGCAGAAGCCATTCCCACTCAGCTTGAGGTCAGGAGTTTCCTGAGCTATCAGGGCAGGTTGGGAATCCCCCATCAGTTCCTCATTGAGTCATTTGCAAGGCTGGTAGGCAGTCCTCACTCTTAAAATTGCTCTTCCCTCCCTTTGGCCTATGAAGAGAAAGCAGAAGTGAGAGCAGAGGTGGGCCTCCTCAAAGCTTCAGGGCCAATATGTGACCAGAGGGTTGCCTGGGGCCTCTGCCCTCCTAGGTGCTGTTAGTCACCTGCGGAAGAGTCTTAAGTTTGCCTCATAATTACCTCCACCACTCTCCTGTGTGTACTTTGTATACCTTTGTCCCGAGCATCCTGGTATATCTCTAGGTGACCCCCTCCATTCTTTCAGCATTGCTGTCATAATGACATTTCACAGAGGAACTTGTATGGTGGCCCAGATTGTCACCTACCCTTTCTCATTTAATTCCGTGAGATGTGGTCATCATCATAATCCTTATTTTACATAGGTAGAGGCCAAATCCTAAAGAGGTAAAGTGACTCACATAATGTCACACTGTAGCTTGGAGTTCCAGGTTTCTGGGAGCAAAGTTGGTGTACACCCAGCTAAACAGACAACATCCTGTGATAGAGGTAGATGACAGAACCAGAGAAGAGCAGAGGATCTAGCCTCACCTACCAATGCCATCCTGCTTGCTATGGACCTTGGACAGTGACTGACTGCCTTGCTGAGAACCTGATTTTCTCATCTGCCAAGTGGGATTGATAATTGGAGAATGCATCTCATGAGCTTTGTTATTAGGATTAAATGAAATGATGTTAGTTAAATGCTGAGCAGTATCTGGTGCTTAGCAAGTGCCTGGTGAGTATAATCATGGACATTCAGTTAAGTTAATTGAATAGAATTGAAATGCTGAAAAGGCCATGGTCTAGCAGATCTGTGCTCAGCCCTAGGTTGACCTTCAAGCAAGGTCCAGAGCTAGTGTTAGAGTGGAAAAAATGCTCTTACTGTGCTTGTGCCACCTGGTCTCAAGGTAGAAATCAGTATTTCCAGCTCACTGCTGAGAACGCTGAAACTCACAGGCCTGAGGTTGCAAGGCGAGCAAGTCAGTTACCACATGTTTATCAAGTGCCATCCAGGTACTAGGTACCAGACATTATTCTCAGCCTGGGACATGCTGTAGAGAATGGGCCTGATGGAGCTCTCCAGGAGCAAACCTCAAGGAATGTTGCCTCAGCAGAGCAGAGGTCATGCAGGGAAGCTGGACCTGCTCTGCTAGACTGTTCACATTCCCCACATAAGCCATGCCCTTCTGATTAACTTGTATTAGCAAGTACTGGGCTTTCTGCCTGGTGTGTCCTTTTCCCTTTCTCAGGTTAGCCACTTCCTGTCACCCTTCAAATCTCACTTAAAAGTGAGCTCCTCAAATATCCCACCCTCACCTTGGGGAATTCTTGCAGATTCCTTGTACCTTACATGCTCTATGCTAGCATTTTTGTGTGTGTGCTAGTGATTTATGAACCTAGCTTCCATCTCTGCAACATTGACCACCTTAAGAACAGGGGCTGCATTTTATTCATCATTGTAGCAAGGCTCTGGAAAGATGTGTATGGAATGCAATATGCTGATTGTGCTGTCCCTGGAGCAGTTAAGGAGAGGCATTGTAGAGATGAGAGGCAGTTCTGAATGAGGCCTACAGTGGTGAGTGGGAGCCAGTTAGAACTTGGGGGAGGCTGAGGGAAGTGACTTTTGGGGAGGGGCACCTAGAAGTAAGACCAGGAATGAAAGGAGTAATGTAGGAGGGACAGAGAGCCAGGGCCTACAGTTTTTGTTGGAGAGGTAAGGCAAAAGGGAGTCATGAAGGAGGGAACTTATGTAAACAGTGAGTCAAACCAATTAGGCGAGATCTATTAGTAAAAGCTAACAGTTTGGTGTGGATAGGTGAGGGAGCCATACATGAGCCAGGTGGACTCTTAAGTTCCTGTAGGGAGTTTGTGATCCCAGTACCTAGTCACTGGCAGGAAATTTCAAGCACCACTATGCCTGACCAGGGTTGGGTTTTATAGAAGAGATGTGTTCTGTTGAGAACAACTTCCTGCAGTTGTCAGGGAGAGCTGTTCTGGGGATGCTGCTATCTGCCCTTTCCCAGCTGAGTGGATCAGATGAAGGGGGATTCCTTCATTTTTGGAGTTACCAAGACCGGTGATTAAAGGAGCCATTTCTTCTGTCTCAGTGGGACAGGGTGGAGCTGAGCAGAGTGGAGAACTGGGCAGAGGCCCAGGACGCTGCAGCCAGTGAAGGGTGGAGAAAACCTGTTTACCATTGTGCACTGACCCAGAGCCGGAAGGAGCAGAGCCAGGGAATGCCTCATGAGAAAGAGAGGCAGGCCCAGAATGTGCTTGCATTGGGAGTGAGGGAAAGTGAAGCAAGCCAGACTCTCACCCAGAAGGGAGCCTGGCCACTGACAGCCAGCACCAAGGCAGGGTGGCCAGACCACAGGAGGGAGCACCAGCCTACTGTAAACAATCACCTTTTCCATACCACTCATAGCAAGCCCTTGAGCAAGTTACTTATCCTATGAGCCTTAGACCTCTCCATGTCTTTGAAGGGTGTCCTCACTGCGTGATCTCACAGGCCTGACTGTCAGTTGTTTGTACACCCTAATCTATCTTCTCCTGCACTCTAGTTTCCCCTCTCCCTTTTTTGTGAAACTAACTGGTTTAAAATTATGTGTGCAAAGCAAACAGCCTCTTATCCTCATTTTTCTTTCCAGTTCTCCCACCCTCACTGTTTCTGGACTCATGATTAGCCCTATTTTTTCTGCATATTCCTGAGATCCCACACTTTGGTAAGACTTCCTGAGATTACCTCTTCTCCATCGTACAGGCAACTGTCATGTTCTTTACTACAGCTTAGAGGCTGGTAAAGTGTTGGAAAGTGAATATGACACAGCTCAAGGCTGTGTTATGTGTGGGCCACTTTATATTTGTTGGATAGTTTAGTGCTTTAGTGGCAGACTCCACTTCCAGGCTGTGTAATATGGACAGTTCACTCGTCCATGTTACATGTTAATATTCTTGTCTATTGAATGTAGGCAATAAAAACTACTTCCTTGGGGAAATGTATGCCCTGTTGTGCTTGGCAGAGTTAGTACATGATCAGTACTTAAAACATGTCATCTTTATAGCTGTTCCCTGGGCAAGTGACATAGCCCTCTTGTTATAGATGAGAAACCAGAAGCTTAGAGAGTAGAGATGCCCTATCCTGTTTCACACAGATGTAAAGTGGGAGCTGGGAGAATAGTAGAAGCCAGGAGTTACAGTATGTGTGGCATAGAATAAATTACATAATCTCTTGGGCCTCTATGATTTCCTAGGCAAAATGGAGATAATCTTACCTCGTTTGCTTCCAAGAGTTGTGTTTGAGAATTGGTCAGATGAGAAAATAAGTGTGAAAGTTATAGCTGCAAATAACAGTTGTCAAATGGATACCATTTTCTGGATGCCCATCAATATGTATTTTTCCTTCTTGCAGTCCTATGTAATAAGAATTGTGCATTGTGGTTTCACTAAAGATGTAGGGTTAGGGATATAGCTCAGTGGTAGAATGCTTGCTTACACCATGGGTTTGAGCCTAGAAACCAGGGAAATGGGAGAGGGAAGCCCATAGTTTCCAAGCTAATAGATGGAGAAACTATAATACATTTCTAAGTCTGTTTACTTCAGGGTCCACATTCTTTATTTTCTCCTATGTCCCATTTGGTCTCTCTGATGAAGGAGATGAAAATTGTCAGTTCTGTGGTCTGACTTAAGTAAGAGTTTTTGCTTAGGGTGTGATTCTCTTTTGGGTTTGTTCAGGGAGTGAGTCTTGCAGAAAGGGGACCAAGATTTATCTTCCACAAAGAATACAAGGGTCCTTGGCATATGCAGTACCCCTACTGACTTTGCCAGGCCAAGGGATTGAGAGTAGAAGTCTAAAAGAATAGAGGAGAGAAGGTACCAGGATCCTTAGGAACTAGGCTTGTCCCTCTAACCTTTTGTAGGCCTCAAACTTCTGACTTTTAGAGAAGACTAAGGAACTGGGAACCTGCAGAGAATAGTGCCTGTGAAGTATCACTGCCTCCTTTTTGCCATGCAGCACAGCTAGGTCTGGGAGTCTGAGAGCCAGGAAAGATCTGTGCTCAGTTACCACCTTTTGTCTCCTCTAAGCTTTCCTTCCTCAGTAGGCAGGGGTGTTGGCAAACAGCAGATTGTATAGGCAGGCTGCTCACTAGAGTTCTCAGAACAAAGGAGTTGGGGTTAGACTGTCTTTTGGGGTTTAGAAGCCAAATAGAGCCATGTAATAGCACCTGGAAAGGGACTGGATTTCCCCTACAGACTTCCCTCAGGATATCATAGGCAACATATGGCAGAGAGAAAGCCTAGTTCAGCCACTTACTTAGCTGCTTGAAGCTCTCTGATCTAGTCATGCCTCCTCATTGGCCTAACAGAAATTACAGATGATCTATGAGGGCTCTACAAGGGAAAAATAAAATTGTTTTAGGGAGATGTGCCTTGTAGACCTGAGAATGATACATATGAAAGTAATAATGTCAGAGAGAAAACGAGGCAGGCATCAGATGTGCATCTATGAGGTATGTAAAAGGAGTTACTGCAGAAGTTCAACACCTGGTCCAATTGGGGAGGGAGGGATAGTGCTAAGCAGTATGAGCAAGCTCATATTGTAATGAATGTTCATCTCAGACTTCTGTCTTTTATCCATTCATGCATTGGTATTGGAATCAGTTTCAATGGATTATTAATAACTTTAAAAATGTTTTTACGTATACTTATTTATTTTTCTTTTTTGTTTATGAGTGTATTGCCTGCATAATGTAAGTGTACCTTTGTTGTACAGTGCCCACAGAGGTCAGAGGAGGGTATCTGATTCTTCTGGAACTGAAGTTAGGAACAGTTGTTAGCTGCCATGTGGGTGCTAGGAATTGAACCCAGGTCCCCTGTAAGAGTAGCCAGTGTACTTAACTGTTGAGCCATCTCTCCAGCCCCGAATATATTTATTTGTGTGTGTGTGTGTGTGTGTGCACAGGCACAGGTCAAAGGACAACTTGCAGAAGTCCTCAGTGTTGTTCCTAGGGCACAAACTCAGATTGTCAGAGATAGCAGCATGTGCCCCAACCCATGCTGAACCGTCTTACTCTCCTATAATAAGTACCTTGTTTGTTGGTTTGTTTTTTGAGACAGGGTCAGCCTTAGACTTGTGGTAGTCCTTTTGACTCAGCCTTCCAGGTGCTGGGATGTGTCACCATACCCAGCTTACCTAGCTTGAAAAAAATAAATACAATGTGAAAAATAGATTTTTTTTTCATAAAATAACTTTTGCTAAAAACAAATATGAGAGTATATATTTATACATATAAGGGAAACTTATTTTATAAAACATTTTTTGTTGTTGTTTTTCTGTTTTTAGACAGGGTCTCATTATGTAGCCCTGGCTGGCCTGGAGTTCCCTATGTAGACCCAGACTGGCCTTGAACTCACAGAGATCCACCTTCCTCTTCCTCCAGTGTGCTGGGAATAAAGGTGTACACCACTATGTCTGGCCCTCATAAAACATTTAAATTATGTGTGTATGTATACTTGGTATGAATGTGAAATACAGATCTTACTATGGGTCTCAGTTTGGACTTTGAGAAATGGCATTCAAAGCCAGGGTGAAGATCTTCAGGTTGAAGTGCAGTTAGTGATAGATATCTGGGCCCATAGGTGGTTAGGCTATGAAGATTTTGAGGATTTGGCATCGGCGTTGGGGGTATAGGAATGTAATACAAGGATCAAAAGCATGGGCCATGGAGTCAGATAGACCTGGGCTTAGTCTCAGCTTGTTCCTTACAGCTACATGCTCTTTAGCAACACTCTTGACTTCATACTGTCTTGGATTTTACTGTGCGATGGGAGAATGATATTGTCCTGGGGTTATTAAGAAAGGTACATGATAAACATATGTAAAATTTTGAAAAAGAAATTAGTAAGTAGTAAGTGATATATAAATGCTAATACTATTATTGTTGTAGTTGGAAGTTTGTGAGGCCCTTGAAGGGTGCTGTGACTTCAAGAGGGGAGAAGAAAAGGGGCTCCAGACATGGGTGGGTGGGTCACAAGGGATAAGCATGTGTATGCCTGGTATAGGAGTATAAACATTAAGAAGTGTTGAAAATATAGGGAGAAGATACCAGCAAATCTTTGTCATAACATGGAAAGACAGGTTTATCAGTAGAAACTGTTCAACAATAGGATGGCTTCCCTTGGAGGTAATAAAGCCTTACCTAGCCCTGGTAGAGTTCTGATAGTGCCTCAGAGACTGTTCTTAGTAGTAGGCTCTTTGTTTTAGAAACTCCCTCTAGCTACCTTCAGGAAAGAGGGGTTTTCTGGAGAGTGAGTAAGGTCCTGATCTGAGGCATTCTCCCAAGGAGCATTTGGTCAGCTTCTCTCACTTCTAGCAGCTGGCTCACAATCTGCACTCTCAGGTAGAAGCTACCTAAAGGCCTTTATACCATGATGCTATCTAAAGCCCTCCCCCATCCCAGCTTCATTCCACAACTCCCCTCCTGGCGCTCTTTCAGGGTCAATTCACAGTGCATCCTGCTCAGGCATGAAGGGAAACTGAAGCTCAGAGAAGGATGGGGACTTGAATTTCTACAGCTAAAACAGATGCTTTCTGAGACCCTGACTGGCTTAGTTGAAGGATCCTTTAACCTTTGTTCACTTGTTTGTTTGTTTTGTTTTTTGAGACTGTCTCACTGTGTAGCCTTGGAGGCCTAGAACTTGCTATATAGACCAACCTGGCCTCAAACCCAAACCTGCATCTGCCTTCCAAGTGCTGGGACTAAAGGCCTGCGCTACCACACCCAGCATTAACTGTCTGATTTTTTAAAAATATATTTATTTTTATTTTATTTGTATGAGTGTATTGCATGCATGTATGTAAGTGCCTGCATGTCCTGCAATGCCTGCAGGAGTCAGACGGCATTGGATTCCCCTGGAACCACCATGTGGATGTTGGGAACCAAACCCCGGTCCTCTGCAAGAGCAGCCAGTGCTCTCAACCATTGAGTCATCTTGCCAGCCCACACTCAAACCTTCTGATTAAAAAAAAAAAAAATGGATATCCTATGTGAGAAGACATGTCTACCGCTAGTTAATTTGCTACATGCTAGGAACAGCCAGGCCTCTAGTGTCCTCCCTCTTACCATCTCCAGACAGATTAAATTTCTGCTTATTTGAAGAGAGACTATTTAAATGAGTATATTTCCTCAAAAGTTTTCCAGTTTAAGATTTTAAACACAAATAGATCTTATGAATATATATTTAGAGCAATAGCAATTTTTTATGTTTCTGAGAAGATCAGTAGTGTCTTACAATCCAGGAAATGCAGCGGTTTGTTTTGTACCCTGTTATAATTCCGGTTTGAGGTTTAACATTGGGCTTTGAAACTGCCAAAGCTCTTATCTGACATCAGGTAAAAGAACTTCCAGCATGTTCCTCTGTGTATTTGCAGTTGGGAAGAATGGACATCTCTGAGGCACTGCAGATTTTACCAACAGAGCCAGACCCATGGTTGAGGCGTTTAAATCAGTATGGATTTAATCATGTAGGAATCCTTTGGAAACTGGCAATTTCAGTTGAAAGTTTCAATTTCTTTGAGCCTCAGTTTCCTTATCTGTGCCGGAGGGGAGTTTGGTAGATCAGATGTTATCATACCCGTAACTGCAAGAACTTCCTGTTGACTCATCTGGGCACTGGATCGTTTAGTTGACTACAAGGTTCATCCCTGACTTATTGCGTAAGTGAGGATGTTGTCAAAGTAGATGTCACCATGACAGGGGGCATGTAGGGATCTTGGATTTCTGCTTCTTGAGTGCTTGAGGGTTGACTGAATATGCATATTCTTTTGTAAATTACTTGACCTAAAGGCTTGAGTACTGCTCTGCCCTTATCGAGGAGGGAAAGATATCTTTGTGTCCTAGTTCTGCCTCTAGGTGGTGAGAGATAGCAGTTTGAGGGAAGATGACTATGTCAGTGTGTTGAGTGGCCCAGTTTGTCCCAGACTGTGGTCAGTCCCTCCTCAGCTATTCCACTCCAAGGCTGCTCTCAGGCCTGAGCAGTTCCCTTGATAAAATGCACTAAAGAAGAGGACGTACCCTTCCTTTTGTGTCTGGAGGCCTCAGCTCTGCCAGAACCCCTCCTTCTGCTCTTCTAACCAGTAAAAGTCACAGCAGCACATTTCCTTCCTGCAGAGAGAATCAGAAACTCTAGGCCTGGACCAGGCCCCAGCTTCACCATGTCCTGTTCCCAAGAATTCCCTGAAGCTACCTCAAGTGACTCCTACCCTGTGCCACCTGTTTCTAGGAAGTCAGATAGGTCTGAATACCAGCTCTGGATTAACATAGAACCCACATTTTCTACTGATTTTCTGTTTGATTCTCAGCAAGATATCCCTCCTGGGTATCTTAACCTCTCTGAGCCTGTTTTCTCATTTGTAATTAATCCTTACATAATATTGTCATATTGTCAAGTTTGTTCTTCCTTCCTTCTTCTCTCTCTTCTTTCTTTCTCTCTCTCTCTCTTTCTTTTCTTTTCTTTTGACAGGGTCATCTATTCCAGGATGATCTTAACTTACTGTGTAGCTGAGGATAACTTTGAACTCCTGATCCCCTGCCTCTACCTTTGGAGTGTTTGACTTGGAACTTGCTATGTAGACCAGGCTGGCCTTGATTTCACAGAGATCTACCTGCCTCTGCCTCCAAGATGCTGATACTAAAGGCATGAGCCACTATGTCAGGCTCTACCTTTTTTTTGTTGTTTTGTTTTCGTGGCGATTGAACCCAGAGCCTGACAATGCTGACAAGCACTCTACCCCTGAACTACATCCCTAACCCAAGTACTTTCTTAATTGAAAATAAAAAAACTTCATAAAAGCACAACAGAGAAATAAATGTAAGAGATCCATAATCCACTACTTTAAAATATATTTGAGGAAATTATGTACATGTAAGAGATGTGCATATATGTTTTGTGTTATAAGTTTGCCTACTTTACCAGTTACTCTGTAGGCTAAATTTAAAAACTGCTTATGGGGGGCTAGAGAGATGGTTCAGCAGTTAAGAGCACTGGCTACTCTTGTAGAAGACCCAGGTTTGAATCCCAGCACCCATATATCAGCTAATAACCATCCATAACTCCAGTTCCAGGGGAATCTAAAACCTTTTCTGTCCTTCACAGACACTGCATGACATGAGTGCACTTACATATACATAGGTATAATACTCATATGATAAAAATTTTTAAAAAACACACACAGAATTCCTGGACTAGAAATGCTGGTCTTCTTTTCTCTGTCCTTTAGAGCTCTGTGAACTTATGAATTCCCAGGGCTCACTCCCTGAAGGATGCCTACTCAGTGAATGTGCCCTCTGGTTAAGCCAAGGTCCCTTCCCAAGCCCATTTCTGATCCGCCTGAGCTGAGTCTCAGTACCCATCAAATGTCAACTCCAGAGGGTCATGAGAACACATCTGTTTAGCCTGCACAGGGCTGACACAGCTGCTCAGTTAGTAGGTGTACAAAAATGGAACTTTGAAGTATCTGTATGATTTTAATAGGTGGAGACAGGTTGAGGAGCATTCTGGCCAAGGGACTAGCATGAGTAGAGGCTGAGAGATGGGAAAGAGTTAGGGCATAATTGGGGGAAAGTCTGAGTAACTAGTTTGGCTCAGGTGAAGAGGTGAGCATGTTATTTCTCTACTTGTTTGACTAGTTTTCGTATCCAACCCTGCTCCTAGCATATAGGCCCTCTCAAGAGGCTTATTTACTGAGGCAGGCCCAAGATAGGAATGCTTGACATCAGTTTGGAGAGGCACACACTCAGCCTCTGCCCCAGAAAGGCAAGCTATTTTTGTTCCTTTGATACATTGGGAGAGTGGGCTCTTGAACCTGGTGTATCTGGCCTGTGCCTACCATAGCAGGGGACAGAGGCATGGGGCCAGCCAGACTAGTGGCTGGGGTTAAAGCCAGGGCTTTTGCTTCTCAGCACATCTGACGGGCCCGGTCCTCTGCTCCACAGGCTGGAGGAAGTCCCCCTGGAGGTGCTGAGGCAGAGGGAGTCCAAGTGGCTGGACATGCTCAATAACTGGGACAAGTGGATGGCCAAGAAGCACAAAAAGGTGAGGGGCCTTGCCTTGGGCCTTGGGGTGGGAGTCAGCAACCTGGGGAGGAGGGGGAAAAGGGAGGAACATCAATAGAGCAAGGCAGGGGATTGGCCAACTGTCACGCTGCCTTAGGTGTTCTCCTTTGGCCAAGTGGGGAACAGAAACTGGCTTGAGGACAGGGGCAAGTTAGGTCCTGACATATGACTTCAGAGCCATGCAGAACTTTGTCCTGTAGTTAGACTTCAAAGTCTCTCTGTAGTCAATAGCCCTTCGTTTGCCCTACCCCTGCCAGAAGAAGGACTGAAGAGCTTCCCGGTATTTGTAGCAGCTAATTTGTGGGGAATATTTTCAGGGTTCTGACTCCAGTAATCTATGTAACACCCTGATGAGGTTAGTAGTAGTGACAGTATTGCTTTACCAGTGATCTAAAGAATCAAGATTAAAGCCAGGTACCAAACTCAAGTGTCTGCCCTATTAACTACCAGAGCAAGGGCCTTCTTCACTATCTAGATTATTTGATGATTTTCTCTTGTCTTCTGTCTAGAGTGAAAAGAAAGAGAAGTAACTATAGTTACTTCTATAACTATAAACTATACAGTTTACAAATAGTCATAAAAATGAGAACACCCAATCTTTGCCTAGTTGGGCTGTCCTTAGGTACTAGCCTGCTCATGGTGTGGGAACAGTATGCTCACCAGCCATTCTAAAGTGTGTGTATTAATATTCATGGCAGCTTTTGCAGGATTTAGTCACTCCCTGGCCTCTGAGGGCCACAGTCTCTTTGTACAAGTTCTCAGCCCACAAGGTGAGCCCATTGCCCTTGTCATCAGCTGCAACACGGATATGGTTCTACTGGTCCATTTGGCATCAGGGCCTGTCAGAAGCTCAGGACTGAGAGTCAAGAATGAGTCTGGGTCTACTCTCATATCCTGTCATCATGCCTGTGCCAAGCTGTGTGACTTAGGACAAGTTTTCTTATCCTCTCCAATTCTGTCACTGTCAAATGGGAATCCTACAAGGTGGTAATAGGAAGTGCTTTGTAGATTGCCATGGGGAAGAGGCTCACTCAGGCTTGGGCTTTGGAGCACTTATCTTTTGCTTATTAGAAAACGTTTCTGGGCTGAGGGTAGAGTTCAGTGATAGAGCATATGCTTAGCATGTAGAAGAAAAGAATCTCTCCTCCTGCTTGGCGCACATGACTGTATGTGTGCCTTGCTTTGTAAGTCAGGTTGGCCTTCAACTTCCAGCAGTTCTCCTGCCTCCTACGTGCTGAAATTATAGGGATGTGTCACCACAGCTGGCAAACTTCTCTCAATATTTTTAGGACAGTTGTTCCTCAACTATTCCCTGGCTAACTTTGGGGCTCTGCCTCATCCTTCCTCAAGCCCTTGCCCTGAGCTGTAGCTAGCTCTGCAGCTCTCTGTTGTGCTGACTGGTGGCTGGCAGGGACTGGTGTTGGCCTTCTTGTTCAAGCCTGCCTTACATACTGGGACTCCCTGAGGGAGCTATGGACAACTTCTTTTAGAGAACAATCAGCAGCACTTCCTCTTCCCTTTGGCTTCCCTGGCACTGTGGATAGAGACTGAGGGCTGCCCTTTCTCAGGAGAGGCCTTCAAAAATATGCTTCAACCCACTCTACCTAGAGGCCCAGACCAGGCCTGCTATAGGGTGCTCCTTTTGTCACCTCAGGTGTGACCACTGCCTCTCTTCCTACCCGGCTGTTAAGGCATGGGCTCTTCCATCAGGAAGTCATGGCACAAGAAAGATGTAATACCTCTTTAGGACTCAATATTTCTACTGGACTCATACATAGTCCCTTTAGGAAAGTGCCTTCCTCCCCTCCCAGCTATGCCCAGAACAGAAATGAGGGCCTCTAGTGAGGCAGGGCTATGACTGTCTTCCCTGGCAGTACTCTGCCATCTTAGAGTTCAGCAGCCAAAGGTGCAGTTTAACTCAGCTGTCACACCAACCTCCTTTCTCAAACTTGCCTCAGAGACTGCTAATCCTTTGGGAACACTTTCTCATGTGTTATTCTAACTCATTCTCTCCATTCTCCCTAAGGCAAGCAGCTGACCTGTGCTCAAAAGAGTACAAAGCTGAGAAGCTGAGAAAGGCTGTCTGTGTTCTTGACTCTCCATCCTTTTCCTTGACCCCATCTTGCATGGGGGCAGAGCCTGTTGGGGTATCTCAGTGGACTGAATGTGTTCCAGAACTGTCCTGGAGCAGGACATCTGTGACAAGCTGTGATGACAAGGATGTCTTAGGGTGAACTTGGTCAAGTGTGCAAGTTTGAAGGACCCGCGGCTCTGGGGTGTCCTATGTCCCACTGTCAAAGCCTGCCCTCAGTGGCCTCCTTAAAGTGAACCTTGTCCCACAGCAATGGGAACTGTTCCAGAGTCTGGGGCCAACTCCCTTTCGCTCCCTTCTCTCCCTGTTTTCAAGAAGTCTTGGAAGCTTTAGTTTGACTCTTGTGAGTAGCCAGATGTTCTTCCCCCAATGCTTGGGGCCTGAGGCCTGCTGTCTGTCTCTTTCCTGGTTCTTGACTTTCTCTGACCTCTGGAAAGTTTTCTCTTGTTTGTGTTGGTCATCAGAAAGGCCAGGTCCACTGTGCCCCTCTTCTGAGAGCTTTGGGTAGGACTGTTTGAGGGGCTTTCCAGGTAAGGGGAAGTTAGGCAGCAGCTGAAGCCCTGTAACTTCTGTGCCAAGCATCCTTCCGGGATGAGGGTGGAGAGGAAGCCGTCACTTACTGAACAAACTATGCATCAGGCCCCACACTAAACACGTTTCCTCCTTCTAATTGACTTTACAAGTTTGCAGAGTAGTAGGTAACATCATTCCGATCTTAAAGTCTGTGAGGAGTGATTGGCCCAAGATCAGTGTGGGATTCAAACCCACATCATCTGTTCTTCTCATGCCACAGATACTTGACTCATTGCTCTCAGGCCAGGATGCTTAGTGTAGGAGTGAGGGAATGTCACTGTTCTCAGAACCATTTCTCTGCCCCAGCCCCATCCTCATCCCCGCTGCCAACATCTCACAGGTTAGGCCCTCTGGCTTTGTACTCACCCACCAATGGGTCAGGCAGGTTCCTTCAGAGCTGCTGTTTGGGATTAAGCCCAGGAGGAGCCTACTATCACCAAACCCTGATCTCTGAGGTAGCGGCTAGTAAGGTAGAAAGTACACAGGGTTGGATCTCTCCAGTATGTAAGCCACAGTATGGAGTAAGGGTTTCTGTGTGAATATAGTGTTTTCTAGTCTAAGGAAAAATTTGTTTTCCTTTTCATAAAAGACACGGTAGTTTTTAAAATTAGCTTGTAGAAGACTTTTTCTTCTTTAAAATATTTTTATTGAGTTTTTATATATTTCATATAATAGATCTTAGTCAAATTTAGACCCCTTTTCTGATAAAAGTACCCAGTCTGAATTGGGCCCTAGCTATGGGTCATAAGCTGCCTCACATACTTCCTCAGTTCTATTCTGTGAGTAGGTAAGACCTGGGCCCTATTAGCACATGCTACAATCAGGACTCAGTCACAGACCAGTGGCCTCAGTGTGTAGGTAGGGCAGGATGAGTGGGTCTCAGGAATTCAGGGTCAAGGAAAGAAGAGAGAAGATTCCTGACCCAAACAAAAAGGGAACTATTTAACCAGCCAGCCTCCATCTTTGGAGTTCTGGTGAGATTCTCCTCTCTAGTCTGGCTAGGTCCTGCCACACAGATGCTTAAACCAACTCCCTCTGTGAAAGTACCTGGAACATACCTCTGGACACATTTTGGTTCCTGTTGTGAGTAAACTTTCTTGTGACTACAGCTGTGCCCATATGATGCATAGTCTTCCCTGGTGACAAACAACAAGGAGCTCCATTAGTAGGATTCCACTTTGACTCAGAAATAATTCTGTTTGTGGATTTCACAGCAGTGGATTCAAATTATTGCAGATTAAAAACAGTTAGGCCTATGATGATTGTATCTACCGAACAAGTACATCACATCCTTGTCATCACTCCCTAAAAAATGTAGTCTAGCAGTTATTTTCAGAGCATTTGCATTGCATTAGGTATCATAATCTGGAGGTGATTTAAAGTGTACAGAAGAATGTGCATTGATTATGAGCAAATACTACTTTTTGTTGTTGCTTTGAGACAAGATCTCATTATGTAGATGTGGCTAACCTGGAACGTGGCTGTGTGGACCAGGCTGAACTCAGAGATCTACCTGCCTCTGCCTCCCAAATGTTGGTATTAGAGGTACGTGCCATTACTATTTTTGATTTGTTTGTTTGTTTTGAGACAGGGTTGCCCTTTAGCCCCAGCTGGCCTGGAACTCCCTATGTAAACTAGGCTGGCCTTGATCTCAGAGAGATTCACCTACCTCTGCCTGCTGGGAGAGTGCTGGGATTAAAGGTGTGCGCCACCATGCCTGGCTTATTACTATTTTTTCATGTGAGGGATTTGAGCAGAGTTTAGTGACTACAGGGGATCCTAGAACCGATTTCCCATAGATGCTAAGGGATGACTATAGTTAAAGGGTCTGAAATGTGCCAAACCTCAGGAATGCCTGTGTTGTCACTAGAAGAAATACCTGGTGGCAGCATGTCTAATTGTAGTGCCCTCTGTCTTTGTCATTGTAGCAACAGGAAAGTTCTCTATTCTCCCATTTTCTGCTCTTATGGTTTTATTCACTGAAGGCCCACCAATCCTTGGCAGAGGAACCTAGCCCAAGGAGCTTCCAGGGTGGATGCATGGGCACAGCTTTCTTTTTGACTTGCAGATTCGTCTTCGGTGCCAGAAGGGCATCCCACCTTCTCTGCGGGGCCGGGCTTGGCAGTACCTGTCAGGAGGCAAGGTGAAACTTCAGCAGAATCCTGGAAAATTTGATGTGAGTTTCCCTTCCTTCACCTTACCCTTCCTGATGTGTCTCTGGATTGAGTATCTTGCCCTGAAAGTGAATCCCCCATGTGCTGTCCTAGAAGGATGGGCAGTTGACAGAGTCTTCACTTGTAGGCCTGACTGCTCAAGACCCATATTGGCGCAGTCTGTGAGCCGTGATGGCTGGAGTCTCTGTTCATCTAAGGCTCTAGACTAAGTAGGTCTCAATGACACAGACTTCATTCTAGTTCTGCCATCCTGTTCTAGCCCTTTCTCTCATGCTTTCTTGAGCTCAGTGCACGACTTCACAGCTCTTGGTCATCAGAAGACCCTCAGACCACTTCACCTGATGTCTGATGCCTTGAACCCGTGCTCTAGGCCTTTAGAGATATGCCCATTAGGACCCAGTTGCCTTCACACTTCTGAACCCCCATCCCGTACTCTGTCTCCTGCTTGTAAGCCTGGACCACTGGGTGGTCCTCTGGGTTATTTGAGGGTCTGTCAGCCCTGGAAGTGGCAGAGCCAAATCACTATCTTCAAGGGTCAGAAGCCAATTAGTGGCCAAAGAAAGTACTCCCTCTACAGTCATGTCTCCCTCTGCCTGCTTGTCTTCCCACCACTCTGCTTTCCGATCTTCCATCCCATGACTGGCATGGCACAGTACCCTTCTATTCACTGAGCTAAGCAACTGAATCTGCTCCCTGGGGAACTCTGGGGAAGTAGTTGGTTTTCCTAGGGTTGCCCTAGCTTACCTACTAAACCTGGTCCCAGGCATCAGGGCTTCTCCCACACCTTTGAGACTTAATGACAGGCAGTGAGACAGAGCTGCCAGCTACTAGTTCTTTGTTGACATCCTTCATGCTTCAGTGAACACTTCCATCTGAGAAGAATGAGCTGGGGCAGAGAAGGGAAGCCTAGAGTTTCTGCCATTGACCTGGAGAGGGCATAAGTTATTTTTTGGCAGCACTTGACCCTGGAGGGAAAAGGAGACAGGTGGGATGTTTGGCTAGGGTCAGCTATGAATTATGGTGATTTGATGTTCATACAAGCACCAGTACCAGGCCCTACAAGAACAGCCTCTTGACTTCAGAATCTTCCTTCATATGGCTGTATACCCTATATTCCAAGGGGCTCCATTCTGGGCAGAGGAGGTTCAGGATGGGAGCACCACCCAGAGTCCGTAACTATATCAGGCTGCTGGGACCAGGTAAGAGAGCTGAAGCCATGATTGACCTGGCCAGTCTCCTGGGTGCACTGTCCAACAAGAGTGAGCATAGCCACAGTACAGTGAGGCATGGAGCTTTGTGCATCTGTATGTAGAGTACTAGTATGTCCAGAGATGGCTGGTAGGTTACTGGTGTGAGGTGGTAGATTTGCCATGAAAGGCCTTTACAGAGCCCTGAAGCTGAGTGGTGGGTCATCATGGCAGTACTGGGGGCTCCAAGACTGTTTGCAAGCACACCTGAAAGGATTTTGTGGATGACCTACAAGGGTAGGAAGCTTTCCACTGCTTTGAATGCATGAGTCATAACAGGGGTATGGCAATGGGTGTTGTGGTGTGTTGCTCATACCTCTTTCTACGCTTAGGCTTTCTGTCCACACTACAGCCTAGGGAACTGGCCCTCTTCAGCACTTGGGACAGGTTCTGTAGACCTGGTGGCTCTGATTTCTCCGGCACTTGCTCTATCTTCCCTCCTTCCTTGGTAAGATCTTTCTGCCCTTTTAACTTGTTTTTCTTCTCTGGCTTCACCTCTTGATGGTGTCAGCACTGCTTATGCTCAGATTGTAGGCTCAATGATTACATCACCCACTGGTCTGCTGACAGCTGCACCTGCCTGTGCACTCAGTGCCCTTCCTCCCTAGAGACCCTGAAGTTACCCCTTTCCTTCTTCACCAGCCCACATGTGGTTGTGCACCTTGGACAGCTGAGGTCCCAGATGAATACATCCTAGGAACTGTCTTTTGAGGTTCTCAGATCCTGTGTACCTCAGGAGAACCACCAAGAGAATTAAGGAAATCTCCTTTTCTGAGAAAAGCAAACCTGCACTGTTCTCAGAAGGTACATGGGAATGCACAAGATATACACAGACCCTAACTTGAGGGTTCTTGGAGTTCCAAAAGGGTGACGCCTACTCCTTCCACTGTGAAATTTAAGCCTCTTCCTCTGCCTTACAAGCCTTGACTATTCCATCAGCCTTTGCTCTCACTATTTACTCACTAGTCAAGTTTCTGGCACCTCAAATTCTTTAGTTCAATTCTAGGTACCTCTACTTCAGAATATGATAAGGTGGGGTCCCTGAATGAGGTCACTGTCAGCCAGGGCCAAGGTCTGGTCTATGTCCACATGGTGGTATGTTTACTGAGGACTTGCTCTAGGACCTTCCCCGATGCTGTTCCATCCTGCAGGCAACTAGTACTTGTTTGGTCTCTACCTAGCCCTCTGGATTTCCTTTGTATTTTTTCTTTTCTAAAAATTGAGATATGAATTTACATAGAGTGAAATGGACAGATCTTGAGTGTACAGTTCACTGAGCCTTAACAAAACATGTTCATGTAACCACCATGCAAATCAAGATAGAGAATTTATCAAATGACTATGAAACCATCTTTATTCTGTTATAGCTTTGTTGTTTCTTAAAGGTATATATGCTCAAAAAAGAAAGCCAAACTTTGTTGAAACCTCAGCACCCAGAGAAGCATCTAAGGTTAATGGTTTGACAAATGTCACATCCCTTCCTGAATAGGTGACACCAGTAGCACAGGAAAGCAAGCAGCAGAGAGTATTTGGGTTGGGTGGCTCTGACTCATAGCAGCCTTTAAGTCTTAGCCCCATCATTTTTCAAGTTACAAGACCTTAGACAAGAGACTGTCATTTGACCCTCAGTTCTTTCATCTGTGAATAGGTTCTATCTTGGGGTTCAGAAGGGTCAGTGAGATCCATGTGGCCTCCATGCTTGGCATCTGGCTCTAAGCAGTGGTAACACCTGGTAGCTATTGCTAAGAGAAGTAGCCTTCTTAAAGATGTGACATCATCCCTAAATACACTGAGTCCTGACTGGAGTGCCAGGAGGTGATTCTACCCACAGCCAGGATGGACACTTGCTCATAATTGTCTTCCAGAGCTGGGTCCTGCTCTGTCTTGCCAGGGTTCTGCTGTGCTTGCCCTTGCAGGTCTCGTCACCTATCTTCAGGAAGCCAGGTCCAATGATGAGATTGGGTGGGCATTGCCTCTGGTGCCTAATTTGATGTCTGGGTCAGTCATCTACAAAGAGTGTCCCTTACTGCCTTCTCTGACACATGCTCTTGCCGTTCTTTCCAGGAACTGGACATGTCTCCTGGGGACCCCAAATGGCTGGATGTGATTGAGCGTGACCTACACCGGCAGTTTCCTTTCCATGAGATGTTTGTGTCCCGAGGAGGCCATGGGTAAGCAGGCTGGGTATATGGGCTGGGAGGTGGTTCTGGCCCTGTGTCTCAGGGTGTCAGAGGAGGTACAGTGAGTTTGGGGCATCTTAAGGATCCAAAAGCTTTGTGCCCAGAACTGCACTTGTAGCCTTTGCCTCCCGTGGCTTGGTTGTATTTAGCATTATCTCCGACTCCTAGGGCAGCTTGCATCATTTACTGTCTAGACTGCCAGAGCTTTCCTGGCCTAGCCTCCTAGACATACTGGCGGGGGATGGAAAGGGTAAGGGAGTTTGGTGGATGGAGAATATTCAGGAGAGGAGAGATGCGGTAGGCTATGCGGCCAAGACAAAGCTACCCTGTGAGGGGCCCTTCTTCAACCCTGACATCTTATTTCTATCTGTTTGGCATCCAGCCCTGTCCCAATCCCTGCTTTCTGTTTGAGCCCTGCTTTTACTTGATCATGTGAGTGTCTGTATGCTGTAGTTGGGAGACCAGCCCCTTGGTGACCACAAACAGATCTCCCCACTTTCCAGGGAAGGGCAGATTCTGAGGCAGGTCTGGTCCAGTGAGGCACAGGTGTGGTGGTGGGCAGCAGAACCACCCCTGTCACTGCTACCTGTGCATCCTCTCCATAGGCAGCAGGACCTGTTTCGTGTGCTGAAGGCCTACACTCTGTACCGACCTGAGGAGGGATACTGCCAGGCCCAGGCGCCCATTGCTGCTGTGCTGCTCATGCACATGCCTGCTGAGGTATCTTGGGCCCTGGGTGGGCAGGCACCCTGATTCCAGCAGCCAGGCCTCACATCTCTCTCTCCCACAGCAAGCCTTCTGGTGTCTGGTTCAGATCTGTGAGAAGTACCTGCCTGGCTACTACAGTGAGAAACTGGTGAGTGCTTGCCTGGGCCTGGGACCCACCCCAAGGTGGATGTCCTGTGGCCCCTCCAAAGCCTCAGCTACTCAAGGCTTAAGACCTGTCAGAGGTCCCTCAGGCAACAGCCTCATCAGTTACATTCACTTCCATCTCTGCCTCTGGCCACTTGTCAGGATCAAAATTCCTCCAGGACACCCAGTTCTTCCCTCCTTGACCTTTGCCATAGGCTTGAGGCCCTGCCTGAACCTCCATTCTGCTCCTTCACCCAGAACACCTTTCTTCAGCTTTCAGGCAGTACACAGAGCTTTCCTTGACACACACAAACAGGACCTTCCCACTTGTGCTTGCTAAATGTTTCTTTCATATCGGGTACACTCAACTCCACTGATCCCTCCCCCTGCTCCATCTCTGTGTTCATGGACTCTTTTCACTTTAAGATCCCTAAGGGACTGCCTGCATCTGTTTTGTTCATCACTGTATTCCAGTCCCCTATAGGTTCTAGCTACCTGATGAATTAATGAATGTTGACCTGGTGCTGGGAGTCCCTGTGGACTGTGATCATGGCCTTGTGGCCTTGGTGTCTCTCTAGGAGGCAATCCAGCTGGATGGCGAGATCCTCTTCTCGCTGCTACAGAAGGTGTCCCCTGTGGCTCATAAGCACCTCAGCCGGCAGAAGATTGACCCCCTGCTGTATATGACAGAGTGGTTCATGTGTGCCTTTGCCCGCACCCTCCCCTGGAGTTCCGTGCTACGTGTCTGGGACATGTTCTTTTGTGAAGGTACCACGCTGTGTTGGGTTGTGGGGAAAGCAAGAGAAGCCCTAAAAGCGTTCCCCGCCTCTTTTTGCACTCACCACCTGCCCCCCATATAGGAGTTAAGATCATCTTCCGAGTGGGGCTGGTGCTGCTGAAGCATGCGCTAGGTTCACCTGAGAAGCTCAAAGCCTGCCAGGGCCAGTATGAGACCATCGAGCAGCTTCGGAGCCTCAGCCCGAAGATCATGCAGGAAGCCTTCCTGGTCCAGGAGGTGCGGCCCACACCTTCCACTTGTCGGGGGAGGGAAGGGGAGCTGGCAAGGGGCTTTGGAAGGGGTCTGGGAAGACCCTGACCCTAAGGATTAGTCAGCTTAGGTGAGGAAAGTGGACCTTATCCTTTTGGGTGAGAGGAGTGGGGCACAGAGAGGCCCAGCTTCCCAGCACCTTCCTTATCTAACCTTCTTGGGAATGAGAAGGAACTGGGACCTGCAGCTCCCTCAATTTTCTTTGTGGATACTTGTCTCGCAGGGGCTCTAAATTATGAGATGCCAGCTTCTCTGGGTGGGACCAGGGCCAGGCTGATGCTAGTATGTATCGTGGGGGACAGACAGCCATTTTGTGCCTGCTTCCAGTAGCTGCTGAAGGTTATGATATTGTCCCCATTTTGCACCCAAGGAAATGGTGACTCACAGAGGTAGGATCTCAAACCCCCATCCCCTTTATCACCAGCTAAAAAGTGGTAGAGCTGGAATTTGAGTCTAGACAGCCAGGTTGCCCTGGGCAGTCGGGGACAGTATTAGCTGAGAGTGGGGTTGCCCATCTCAGACTTGCCCCTTCTGTCCAAGTTGAGCCTGTGAGTTGTAGGTAGCTTTCTTCTCTAAGGCAGTGGCTTTTGTATCTAGCTCACATGGCCTTCAACTCTGGGGCTTGTGACCACAAACCCATTCTTCCTGGGGTCAGCTTTTAGCAGCCACAGTTAGGGGTTGCTGATGAAGAGCAGAGTCTGAGCACAGCTGGAAAGGTCTTTCTGGTATTCACCTGCCCCTCACTGCCCCACAGGTGGTAGAGTTACCCTTGACAGAGCGCCAGATTGAGCGGGAACACCTCATCCAGCTGCGGCGCTGGCAGGAAACGCGTGGTGAGCTGGAGTGTCGCTCCCCACCCAGGCTGCATGGTGCCAAAGCCATCCTGGATGCAGAGCCTGGTCCCCGGCCTGTCCTGCAGCCTTCACCATCCATCCGTCTACCGCCAGATGCACCCCTCCCCAGCTCCAAAGCTAAGCCACCCAAGCAGGTCCAGAAGGAGCATCAGAAGTGGACAAAGGCCAGTGGGCAATTGGACAAATCCCCAGGCCTTAATCAAACCTCAGTGGTGACTGCTGCAGGAGATGCCTGTCCACCACAGGATGTGCCCCCAAAGGACCCAATCTCCCAACAACATCCAGTCCCCCAGGACTCTACTCCCCAGGACTTAGCCCACCACTGCTCCCAGGAAAGCCTGACCTCCCAGGAGAGTGAGGATACCTACTTGTAACCCTGGCAGCTCAGGCCTCCAGGGTGGGGTCTCCATACGGTTCAAAGACTGACAACACTCCAGCTCCTGTGTACCTGAGAGTTCATCTGCTTGGGCTGGGGTAGAATCTGACTGGCTCAGCACAGATTCTGCCTGAGCCTCCTTATTTATTTTCTCTGGAGTCAAGATGGTTCTGCTAACACAGTCGGAGGCTACAGCCAAGTGGGTGGGGTCTCACCCCCCCCTCCTGGGGTATGTTCCCCAGGGATAGGGTGCTGGCATGAGGGGAAGGGGTGGGGTGCTCTTTGTATATAATAGAAACATGGTTTTGTACAGAAATAAACAGGCTTGTGTAAAGAACTGGTGTGCAGGTAGGGACCGAGAAGGAATGTCCCCCTCCATCCTGAGCCCCCAGCCCAGCAGAAGTCTCTCTGAGAAGTACCTTTGGCAAAGAGGGTGCCAAATCCAGAACCAGCCTCTGCCCTTGGCCCTACTTACTCAACCTATCTCCACTGCCCCAGGTTTGTCTTCTGATACAGATGTGGCCCCCTGCACGGAATGGCCCCCAAGGCTTTGCTCTCTGCTTTTTACTGAGGACGGGTGCTTCTTGTAGAGGTTACCAAAAGCTGTTCTAAGGTCATACCTAGATGCCACTGCAGGACCTAATTCTAAGCACTAGGTCAGAGGCTTGCACCAGGTGTGAGGCTCTATAAATCAGTCTTTGAGGCAGACCTCCAGCAGAGGCAGGGAGATGAGGAGAAAAGCCTGCTTCCTTGATACACCTACCACCATGCCAGGCTGGGAAAGAGGAGCTGAAGGGGAAGGGAATTATGCCATCCCTGTCTCCCTACCACCAACACATTTGCACCCAGAGCCCCTCATCATCTCTCCTGACCAAAACTCCAAGTGAGCAGATTACCACTGAGGGACCAGGCAGGTGTTTGGTGACAACTTGATAACTGGGAATGATGAGAACAGGGTGTCCCTGGGAGAGCACCTCCACCCACTTCTGCTGAGGAAGCAGCTTTTCCAGTCAAACAATAGCTGCTGTTCCTGGCCTGAGACCAATCTGGGCCAGACCATAGCGGGAGGGAGCAGGGAAGGAGAAACATTCATGGGGAACTCTCAGGTACAGCCTGGGCCTGGAATGTGTTCTCCTGATACAGCTGGGGGATACTGAGGCTAGAGGAGAATGGCCACCAGAGACTCAGAGCAGACCATCCACTTTCTGCCTCCTGATCTCACCCCTGCAGTTTCCTACCATGGATGAGCTAGGCTCAGCCTTCGGAAAGCACCCCCCCCACACACACACACAAACACACCCTCTAGGGGACTGGCCAGGATGTGGTGGCTGGACAGTATTCCATGAGAGTTCCCTGGAGCTGGAGAGGCCAGGAAGGAGGCTGAGCCCAGCTTCTATCTGCCTCTGTTGAGGTTGTTGCAGGGTTCAGAGCAGGCAGAAGTCCTACACAGGCCTGCTGGGATCCCAGTCAGGCCAGAGGCCTAATTTAACTCACCTGGTTGAAAACCTCCCATCAGGCTCGGGATGGGGCCAAACAAGGGCCCCTTGGAACATGCTGGGCCCTGCCATGGAGTCAACTGGAGCTTGCTCATGCTTGTTCAGCCTTGGGGTCTTCTTAAATTTGCAGAAGCTTTATCATACCTGGGATGTCTGCCAAGGCTTCCGGCCTCTTTGGGTCTGAAGTGAATTTAGATGTGCTCAGGCCAGTTGAGTTATGCTAATGGCCAAAAAAAACTTTGCGGGAATTCTACATGGTTCAAGTCTCTGCCCCTAGTGCCCAGCCATCCTCAGATTGTAATGGCACGTTGCCCCAAAATCTGAGCCTTGGGCATTGCCGATACTTCTGGGTTTGTTTGCATTGAGGGTCCTCAGGCTTTGGTCTGGGCCCCACCCCACAGTATGTTGCTCAGACAGGTGACTAGGACTCTCCTTTTTTTCCATGCCTGTTCCTAATGGGAAACCTTCTACCCTGGAAGTCAGGTGATAAACTGGGCCATTCAGGCAAGGTTTCAGCCGGTCAGTCAACCCAATCACAAAGTGGGGATGGGTGTTATCAATACCAATCCTGGGCAGCACGTGCTCTGGAGACTTTAGTCTACCACTATCCCTGCCAGCTCTGTTCTCCCTGCCCCCAGCACTAGGAGGAAGCACAGAAAAGGCACCCCGGTTGGTAGCAAATCGCAGGCCACCCCAGCTGTACCCCCAGCTGCGGGTTTCTGGCCCTCCACAGTCCATATTTGGTGACAGCGTTCCAGCCTCAACCTAACTCGTACCTCTTAGGGTTCTTCGAAGCCTTAACGACCCCAATCACAAAGCCCACGTGAGAGCCTGCATAGACACGACCCTTAGCTTCCTGAACGCTCCCAAGCTACATCGCCAGCAAGCAGCCAGCCTACGGAAAGGGCGGGGCCAGGACGGAGGCGCGGCCCGGGCGGGGCCTGGAGGACCAGGAGAGGGTGGGATCTGACGGGGATCCGCAGGCCTGTGCCAGAGGGGTGGAACTGTCCGGGGTGGGGGTTCCGAGGGCACCAAGCAGAGAAGTGAAGTCCTGGCGTCAGGAGGAGGCGTGGCCATCGAGGAGTGGGACGCTGGGCTGGGTGGGTCCGTGGCGTAGCGGGCGGCGTGGATGCTCACGCACAGCGGCTCCTTTAAGTCCGGGGCGCCGCCCACGCCACCCCGCCTCCGGCCTGGGTCTAGCAAGTGGCCGGGTCGGGGCCGAGCGTTCTGCGATGGAGCTGCACATCCTAGAGCACCGGGTGCGGGTGCTGAGCCTCGCCCGCCCGGGTCTCTGGCTCTACACCCACCCACTCATCAAGCTGCTCTTCCTGCCCCGTCGTAGCCGGTGCGCGCCCGGGTTCGGGGGCGCAGGTCGGATGGGGATCCGTTGGATGGGAGGGTCAGAGGATTGGGGCCTCTGCTAGGCAGTGGGTAGCGGGTAGGGAGGCTCTCCTCCACTCAGGCCTCCATCCTTCCTGGGCCTACCCGTCCTGGGACGCCGCCTATCCGGCCGGACGAGGCCCCCTCCCAGGGCTTGTCAGGGCGCAAACAGCCTAGGGTGGGCATTGCTTAATTCTTAGGGTGTTAAGTGAGGGCATGCCTCCCTGCCCACCGATGTCAGTCCCTTCCAGAAGCCTCACTTAGGATGAGAGCTCTGCTCCCACACCTCCCAGGCTGTCGCTAAGGTGTGGAACGGAGGGAGGTCTGGAGTTGGATAACCGCCAGAGATCTGGGAATTGGGACTCTTACCCCATTGCTCCGGGAAAGAAATGAGGCCTGCGGGCGGGTCAGGAAGGCGCCCCGCGGGGGTCCTTTAGGGCGGTTGGAGCAAAGTCCACCCGCCCTCTCCCACTTCGGGTAGGTTCACTACAGGATGAAGATCCTTCCTAACCCCCCACCAGGTGCAAGTTCTTCAGCCTGACGGAAACTCCGGAGGATTACACACTCATGGTGGACGAGGAGGGCTTTAAAGGTGGGAACTGGCCTATGCTCCCCTCTAAGCAGGATTCTTACCAAATGTAGTGATCCGGCGTCCCGGGTCTGGGTTCGAATTCCCCACCACTCGCTTGAGCAAATAATTTACCCTATCTGAGCTGTTTTCTCTTATGTAAAATGGGTAGTTATGGTGGTGGATTAGTTTTATAATCTTAAAACCCATGAGGGGTTGGGTGTTATTCCTAGGCCATCAAGAGGGTCTCGGTTACAGTTTTAGGCCAGAGAGAGAGAGCGTGTGTGTATGTGTGCATGGGGAGGTTCCTGCAACTGTTTTAACCTCCTGGATATTATTTCCTTTTGGACTTATCTCCCCATTGGGAGTCAGCTCCTCCCCTGCTGGTCTGGGAACTCCAGGAGTCTGAGTGTTGGAAAGGAATGCAGGAGCAGGCAACAAACCCAGAGCAGGGTCCTGGGGCCTCCTGGCTGTGCTTGGGTGAACAACAACCACTCTGGCCCTTGTCCCTGCTCTGTACTGGACGCCAGCCTGGGCCTTCCCAGGGCCTTGGAGCTGACTTCTGGCTCCCACTTCTGTTTGCCTGGCCCATCCTGGAAGGTCTGGAGTCTAAAGCCAGCCACCTGGAGTTTGGCCTAGCCTCCCTCCCACAGGACTTAGTTTCCCTGTTTGTTCTTCTGGGAAGGGAGAGCTTCCCCCACCAACATGATCGGCTGGCGCCCTCTGGTGGTGTCTTGTGCTATAACCCCTCAGAAAAATCCTGAGGAACATTATTGTCCCATTTTATTGACGTGAAACTGAGACTGAGTTGTGTCTGTAATCCCAGCATCCAAGAGACTGAGGCAAGAAGGATCAACTTGAGTTCAAGGCAAGATTGAACTTCATTGTAAGACTGTGCCTTGCAGAGTGACAGAGAGAGAGAGAGAGAGAGACAGACAGAATCACTTGCCCCAAGCGAAGCAGCAAATACATGGTGAAGCTGGGATTTGAACCCAGTTCTGAATTTGGAGTATTAATCTTTACAGAGAGGGTTTGATCCCCAGCCCACCAGCTCCTACAAACATACAGAGGCAGAAATAGTGAGAGACAGCCCTGGTCTCTAAGACCTGCCCTGCCTTACTAGAACACTCCAAGGCATAGATGGAGAAATTGGGATCCAGTGTCCCGTCCAGCGGGCAGCGTGGACATGAGACTCTGGAAACCTGGAATGAGTGGGGACAGAAAGACACACACACAGAACAGACACACAAGGACAAACACGTAGGACAGTCGGACCTGGGAAATGTCTCTCATCAGGCCGCTCAGACACACAGGACAGACATACAAGGGCAGCCACACAAGACAGAGACATGAGGATTGACGGACCTGGGCTCTACAGGCAGGCTGCAGGCCTCAGCCGCATGCTTTATTGTTTCAGGGCATACTTATAGTCTTGGGGAATCAGGAATGCAGATACATCCATACAGCAATATGGTAATTAACAGAGAGGCACTATCTCTAACCTTCAAAGCCCATCAGGAAGGTGGCACTAAGAGGGGGCAGGGGCTTTGAACCAGGGAAGTGCTAGAACCCCGGCGCCCTCAGTGCTTCCTTCTTAGCTCAGCTCCGGTGAGAACAAGGTGAGTCCTTTGGGAGGACCCCAGGGCATTCCTGTTAAATTCCTTAGTTACAAAGATAAAGGACTGAGTTTACCTACAGGTGGTCACAGGGGCGTGGTATCTCCCTAAGGCTGATTTCCTCTGAGAGGAACTCAAACTACAAGCTGGCTGTTTTCTCTAACTCGCAGCGGCTGCGTACAACAATCCAGAGAGAACACTCTAACTAGGTATGTACTTCCTACTCACAGAGCTACCCCAGTCTGAGTTCCTGCAAGTGGCTGATGCCACATGGCTGGCGATGAACGTCTCGTCTCACAGTGGTGCAACAGTGCAGGCTGCTGGAGTCACCAGGATCGCTCGGTCTGTCATCGCACCGTTGGCTGAGCACCATGTGTCTGTGCTGATGCTGTCCACGTACCAGACTGACTTCATCCTGGTGAGTTTTGGCAGACGCTGGTGCAGGGCAGGATAAGCAAAGGCATCTGGGGGTTCCATAAGGTGTGCCATCTGCTTTTGCCCAGGTTCGGGAACAGGATCTGTCAGTGGTGATCCACACACTGGCTCAGGAGTTTGACATTTACCGTGAAGTGGGTGGGGAGCCTGTACCTGTTGCCAGGGAAGATTCCAGCAATGGCTTTCCCCGAGGCCAGCATGGTGAGGTCTGCCCCCTGACACCCACACTTGGGTGGGGCCTCTTCCCTGAGGGAAGGGGAGGAAGTGGCCCCTTGTAGGGGTGGGACCTTAGGCGAGGCAACCAGCCAACACCACCTTAGAACATGGAAGGTGGGGTGGGTATACCCAGGCCTTTCCCTTCTGGGCCACCAGGGGTCGCCCCAGCCCACGAATGCTTTTTCACCTGGTCCCTGCCCCACACATCCTGAGCAGGGCCCAGCCCCACGGTGCATCCCATTCAGAGCCCACAGAACCGCTTCTGTGTCCTCACACTGGACCCCGAGACACTGCCAGCCATCGCCACCACCCTCATCGACGTCCTCTTCTACTCACATAGGTGGGCCGTGTGTGCACTTGACCCCTGGCCTCACACCATTGTCTCCACACTCTGATCCGTTACCTTTCTCCCATCTATGCCTTGTGTCACTATACCCTGCTCAGTGTCTGGTAGCCCATGCCCTTCACCAAGGTTCTAGGAAGTTACCCCTTAGCCAGAGATGTTGGCAGAGCCACTTGACAGCCACACTGCCCCGTCAAGTCCTCTGCCCCAGGATCCTCTGTTTGGGCTGGTCCTTCAGGAGGTCAGGGCTCTCCCAGTGGAACAGAGATGGGAGGGGAGGGATTATCCAGAGCTGTCCATGCCGGCCCCTCCCCTAGGGTCTGGTAGTCAGGAGATGGAGAGGGCCATGTGTCTGGCAGAGCTTTTGACCCTGTCATCCCTCCCCAGTGTCCCCAAGGAGGCAGCCTCAGGTGGTCCTGAGCCAAGCTCCATCCCATTCTTCTCTTTCTCCCTCATTGAGGGTTACATCTCCATTGTCATGGATGCAGAGACACAGAAAAAGTATGTGACCCTTCCCCTGAACCCCAGTATGCCACAGACTCTAAATCAGCCCCAGAGAAGGAGGAGGTTGGGTGCCAGGCTCCTGGGTGACAGGAGGGCCTGCTCTCGGGCTCATGGTGGGGTGAATGGGGTTCCCTGCCCACCGCCCATGTGCCTCCCCAGGTTCCCTAGTGATCTCCTGCTGACCAGCTCCTCTGGTGAGCTGTGGAGGATGGTGCGCATCGGGGGACAGCCTCTGGGCTTTGGTGAGGGCTGCTTACTCTCTTTGTTGGGCGTGGGGAGGGTCTGTGGGGTACCCACAGCAGCTAAGGTGAGCCATGTGTCTTCAACCTCAGATGAATGTGGCATCGTGGCCCAGATTGCAGGCCCCCTGGCTGCTGCAGACATCTCTGCCTACTACATCAGTACCTTCAACTTTGACCATGCCTTGGTAAGTACATGGGCTGGGCTGGAGGCTCCTGGAAAGGTACTAAAGCCCCACAGGTGGGGAACAGGAAGTGGTTCCAGCTGGGCATCCCTGAGCTGATTCAGTCCGTCCTCAGATTCATCCCTGACACTTCTACTTGCTCACTCCCAGGTGCCTGAAGATGGGATTGGAAGTGTCATCCAGGTACTCCAGCGAAGGCAAGAAGGCCTGGCTTCTGAGGTCCCCTAAGGGAACATCAGGCTTCTGGCTCACCCTTGCCCTGGGGCTTTCAGAGACTTCTCTAAGCTATTTCCTAAAACTCCAGAGTGAGCCCCTGATCCTGCCAAGGGACCCTCATTCTGCTCTCTGTATGTAAGCTGTGTGGCACTGGCACTTGTAGACATGTGTGCACCCCTAGGTGCAGTGACAGGTGCTGGTCCCACCAAGTGTCTACCCACAAAGGACACTCTGGTGCTTGGGGCCTAGGTCCCCAACCCATCACTTTCTGCATGGCCTCGGTATTTGCACAGTCCCTGCCCGAGGCCTCAGACACCCCTGTCTTATCCAACTGGGTCTGGCTGCCCTGGACTGGAATCTGATCTCTGGCCTGGGTTGCCTTCATGGCTAGGTGAATTCCCACAGTGCCTTCCCCTCCTGGGGCTTCCAAGGAAAGTAGTTTTACATCTCCTATTTTTATTGACTGTTTAAATAAATCAAAGAATTGCTGTTGACCAGGTTGGCTGTGTCCTCTGGGTTGGAGTGTTTGTTAGCCAGTGTCAGGTCCTGGTCTCTCCCTGAGTAGCTGACTCAGCCAGATCTGCCACATTTCCCTGCTTTCTCACAACAGCTTCCCAGGCAGAATGTGTGTGTGTGTGAGAGAGAGAGAGAGAGTGTGTGTGTGTGTGTGTGTGTGTGTGTATGTGTGAGAGACAGAGACAGATGAGGAACCGAAGTTTCCAGCCACGGCAGGACTTAGTCACGTGGTTCCCAACCAAAGCTGCCTGCTTCTAAAGTCTGGGTTTTCTTCGTTTCTTGTTACTTACAGAATAACTTAGTTCCAGATACCAGGAGGAGGTTCCAGGGTCCTCTTGCCTAAGGGTCGCCTGGCTGGACTCCTGGGAAACCCATCAGTGAGAGCCCCAGACACCTTTCTCTCAGACTACCGCCTGCTCTTTTGCACCTCACCTGGGTCCTGATGTCCCTCTTGTGGAGAGGTCACACAGTTTATGTAACCAGTACTTTCTGGTGTGGTGGCCCCACTTCTTGCTGAGACCAAGGGTTAGGAGGGCAGAGCAGGACCCTAGAGGCTGCTTGGAGCCCTCTTCATCCTCCAGCGCTATATGCCTGGGCACATCTGGGCCTGGGTTTTCCTGTTGTGAGGTAGCCTCCTGTTAAACAAGACCAGGACTCCATTGCAAGGTTCGGGGCCCCACATATTCCCTGGGAGGTTATCAGGTGCCCTCAGCCCAGACCCGCCCAGGCTCAGAAGGGGAAGAAGGGTGTGACTTCTGTGTACCCAGGTTGCGGTGGCTCCCCAGAAAGGCCAGCACAGGCGCCAGGCCTCTGGCAGTATGCCCGCCTGGCCCTGGGGACCCCAAGGCTTGGGCCTCGGGCTGCAGATCAGATGAGTCTAGAGCACAGCCCGGCCTGGTGAGTGAGCAGTGGGAGGCCTTGGCCAGCCCTTTTCTTCAGCCTCAGTTTCTCCATGTACACGGAAACCCAGGAAGCAGCTCTTTCTAGAACCCTGGGTGAGAGCATTTCCTTGGAGCTTGTCTGTGGTTGGGAGTAGGACAGGGAAGTCCTGGTTCCTCTCCTGGGGACCAGTGTGGGTGCTGGCTTGGAAGGCAGTTTGCATTGGAGCTGGTGGTTTGGGGTTAGTACCACCTAGGCTACCCATCACCTGAAAACCCCACCCCCAGCCCTGTGCAGCTCGGAGGGTCTGACCATCCATGTGCCTGTGAATCGCTGGCTGAATGCCTCTGTTACCCTCATTCTCAAAGGAACTCAGGCCTCACCCAGCTCTTCAAAGCAGATTAGAGCTGTTCCCAGTGGGCTGTTCAGATGGACCCAGGCCTTTGTGTCCATGTGTCCATCCCTCTCTCTGCCTACATCCTAGTGGACAGCTTTTAGCTTTCCAAAGCCTCCAGTAGATCAGCTTGGAAAGTCTGTTGAGGGAGTTTGGAGGGGGCTTGTGGTCAAACATGGGATCATAGTCATGGCACTTAGAAGGTACCCTGGGGAGGGTCTCCGTCTCCGTGAGATACCCCAGGACTAGTCTTCACTCACTGGAGGCTGATCTATAGATTGTGCCTAGCAGTCTCCAGGCTGAGTAGGGGCTCTGTCGCCCTCATACATGGGGTTCCAGATCAGAGAAAGTGTAGTCAGCCTGAACTGGGGTTAGCAAGCCTACCCTACTCCCTAAGTCAATAGAAGTGTGCCTGGGCCTCCATCAGGCAGTCCCAGGTCCAGCTTCTGCAAGAGATGGGGCCTAGCCAGGTGGGGATGGGACAGGAGGAGGCCTAGCCAGGTCCCTCTCTAATCTGCCTGCTAGTGCATTGGAAGCTACCTCTCTAGTCTTCCTCAAAGATTATAGGAGCAAAACTTTGGGGTTTCAAGACCTCAACCCCATCTCTGTCCTGTGAGTGCCAAGTTGCCCCAGTTGGCTTCTTGCTCCTCTGTAGGAGTAAGAAAAGGAAGTTCCTGCCACCTTGTTGTCCCAGGATCCTGCCTGTGGAAAGGCCCCAGCATAAGCAGGGAGGGGTGTGCACCAGCCCGCAGCTGCCTGGCTGCATGCACATGGCAGGCTGCTTCTCATTCTCACTGGGTACCCTCCTCCGAACTAGAGTAGGGGCCCAAGAGAAGCATCCCCTATTGATTCATGTATATATCTAGTCTTCTGTTATTGCCCACTTTACGTAGATGGAAGCAAAAGGCAGAGAGGAGTGACTTGGGGTCAAACTGCTGGGGAAAGCAATATCAGAATTCTTAAAGGTTGCAAGGTTGCATGTGCCTACCACGCCTGGAGAATTTCCTGGTTTGAATGAGAAAGAGACTGAGAGAGAGAGACTTTAGCTGAACCCTGAAGGATGAGAAAGCTTTTGCAAGATCCCGTGTACTCCCAGCCATCTGCGTTGGTGGCCTGGTGTCTGCTGCTGGTGGCAACCAGTGCGTGGGCAGGCACGCGAGGCCTGGCCCTGGCTCCTCCCTGACCCTGGGCTAGATAGAGTCGGGGTGTTGGGCACTGGCTCTGGTTTGTGTCATTTTCCAAAGCAGGTCATGGTGTTGGAGTTCTGAGCCATGGAGCGTGTCATTGGGGCCCAGAACTTCACAGGGGGTTAGTTGTGGCATCATGGGTGCTCTGTGTGTGTGTGTGTGTGTGCACGCACGCCTGCATGGGAGTGCACGCATGCACATGTGTAGCCACCTACTCTGGTATGTCCTGGTTTGGCCGTTACCTTGGCCCTCTGGTGACTGGGTGTCTGTGTGGTCTGTGGCTGTGTCGTGTGCGTGTCCACTGTGGGCCTGACCCGTCTCTGCTTGTGTGCTCACGTGTGGTTGCCTGTGTGTGCATCTGTGGCAGGGCATCACTTGTGTTTCCATGATTGTGCGTTTGCTCCCCGTCTCACTGCTCCCCCACTTCCCGCTGCTTCTCTCTAAGGCCCCCGTGCTCCCCAGGACAAGGTTGAGGAGTTGGGGCTCTGCCCACACCTTCCCCTTGACTCCTCGCGGGCTTCAGCTGCTCGCTGCCTCCACCTCCCACTTGCTCTCCTCTCCAGCTGCGACCAGAGCAAGCCTGCTCTGCCTTCTGCATCCAGCCTGGACTCCAAGACATCCCCCACTCTCCAGCTTGCCTGGCACCTTTGCCTCTTGCAGGGCCCCCTCATTAACCCACAGGGCCCTTACCTGTGCTCCTGTCCCTTTGGACCAGTGTCTCAATTTCCCTTCCATCCGACCTTGCAGGTGAATTGTCCCCAGCACCACCTTTGTGGAACGAAGCCCCCTCTGCTCGCAGGTCTCCCTCCGAGACTGTCAGCCCACACCTCCATCCTCATAACTCCTCTGTCATGTCACCTTGGAGACCCTTGGCTTTCTAAGGTTGCTGCATGTCCCCCGTTTCCCGCTTTGTGTTAAAGACCAACCCAAGGTCTCTCTCTTACTGTGTAGCACCCCCCAGCCTTTGCTGTGTCTTTTAAGTTCTATCTTAACATATTTTTTTTGTATGCATGTGTATGCATGTGGCGGGGGGCGCGTTGCATGTACATCTGTGTAGAGGCCAGAGGTCAAAGTCAGGTGTCTTCCTTAATTGCTTGCCACCTCTTTTGTTGTTGTTTTGTTTGTTTTTGACAGGGTCTCCCTAGTTCCAGCCTGCTTGGAGCTCACTGTGAAGACCAGGCTAGCCTCAGTCTCACAGAGATCTGCCTGACTCTGCTTCCCAAGGGCAGAGATTGAAGTCACATGCCACCAAGCTGGGTATGCCTCATTTTTTTAAAAAATTATCTTTATTTTTTTGACTGCATGTATGTAAGTGTACCATGTGTGTGCAGTGCCTATGGCGGCCAGAAGAGAGTGTTGGATCCCTGGAACTAGAATTTTGGATGGTTGGTAGCCACCATGTGGGTGCTGGGAACCAAACCTGGGTCCTCTGCATTTTGCAGCCCGTGCTCGTAACCACGAAGCTGTCTCTCCAGCCGCATTGACAGTGTCTTTTTTTTAACCTGGAGTTAGCTGTCCCTGCTAGACTGGCTGGCCAGAGCCCCTGGGTCTGCCTGTTTCTTCCCTCATGCATGCCCTGATTTCACATGCGTGCTGGGGATCTGAACTTGGGTCCTAATGCTTATGCAGGAAACACTTAAACCACTGCATCTCCTTGGTCCTCACGTTTTTAAAATAAAGGTAAAATTCATCTTCTTTTATTGAAACAGGATCTAAGACTGGCCTGGAACTCATGATCCTCCTGCCTCAGCCTCCACAGTGTTGGGATATGGGTATGCTGACAGCCATTTTAAAGTGGGTAACTCAGTGTTTGAGCATCAACTCCATTTAGTTCAAAACATTTTCATCACCCCGAAAGGAGGTCCATATCCGTCAGCAGCCCTTCTCCGTCCCTCCCTCCCCTAACGCATCACCAATCTGCGCTCTCTCTGCTTTCACCTCTCAGGAGCAGTTCACATGTACAGAATACACAGCCATACAGTGTGTGATTTTTTTCATGTTATCTTTGCTTTCATATAGCTTAATGCTCTTGAGGGCCATCCACACTGTAGTTTGTGTCAGTACATCATTCCTCTTCATGGATACATAGTACTCCATTGTGGATATACACTATGTTTCTTTATTCATTGTCTTTTGAAGAACAATTTGGTTGTGTCCGCTTTGGACCTTTAAGCTCTGCTTTCTAGTATGGAGGTGCCCAGCATTTGAGTGTGCAGTTCGTGTCTGCTTTCCTCATTGTAAGCTCATTTGAGGACAGGGTGATCTGCTTCCTCCCCTTTCATACTCCACCATCTTTGGAAACAGCACCCTTTGCTGACCTTTCTCTTTGGAACTGCAGGATATGTCTCTTTTTTTTGTATCGAAGTCATCAAGAGGCATTTCCTTGTGGGCTTCTCAAGAACAAGATGAGGAGGAAGCCCTCTTTCCACAGTACCTGTTCTAACTCATTTCCTCAGTGCACTGATGGGCAGTTTTGCCTTGAAGTCACTGTGTGTCTCTACCCCATGGGGAGCCCACCTCTTCCCGCCATTTTTCTCCATGTGTTTTCTCTGTGAAGTCTGGCCTCAGTCACACTTGCTATCTCAAGCAGCTGCACTAGGAATAGCTACAGTTCTGTCCAACTTCCTCCTAGTCCCTTCACCCTGCCCCCCAATGTTGGTACAGGACGGGGACTTTCAGCCAGCAAAGAAGAGACCCCTCTGCATCTCTCCCTGTAGAGTGGGGACATGCTGTGGGACCTGAGTCCCTCTGGCTGGGCTCACTACCCTCCCTAGAGCAGGATCCCCCTCCCCGTGCCCCATGGAGCTGGGGAAGGCTGGCTTCTGAACCAGGCTGGTTCAGACTTCCAGCTAAGTGGCAGAGATATACTTCCCTTTGACATCAGTCTCAGAGCCAGCTGCTGTCTGGTCCTGTACAGGATGTTCAGGGTACTGTAGATCCCAAGGTCTGGTAGACTCCTCCTCCTCTACCAGTGGATGGGGTGAGGAGTAAGCATCTGTCAATGGGCCTTCCAGGCCTTTGCTCATCCCTCCAGACTAGGATGTAGAAAGACATTCACAGCAAACTTAGTCATCTTTCTTGCTATTTGGTCTCCATGCCCAGCCCTGGTGCCCAGCTCATCGTAATGCAGGACTGGAAAGCATTGCAGATTGCCCTTTGTCTTTATAAAGACAGGGACTGGGGAGGTGGTGCAGTTCACGAAGTGTCCACCTCCTAAGCATGAAGACCTGAGTTCAGATCCCCGACACTCACATAAAAGCTGGGGTCTGTAACACCAGTGCTGGGGTGTGGGGGAGAGACAGGCAGATCCCCGGAGCTGCTGACCGGGGAGTCTAGCCAATTGGGAAACTCCAGGTTCAGTGAGAGACCCTGTCTCAAAAAAAATAAGATGGTGAGTGAAGTCATCTGACATCAATGTCAGTCTCTGGCCTCTACTCAGATGTGTGCATACGTGTGCACACAACACACACACAGAGCAGTCATCGCTCCAGCAGCAATGTCCCTCTTTCTGTGAGACCAGCAGGTGCGGCCCTTGTGGAATTGGTGCCCAAGTGAGTTCTACAAAGGAAGAGGAAACGTGATGGGCTCTTCCTTTCAGCTACTTTTCCTGGAATGTGTTGCAATCTAGAATGGTCAAAAAAGCATATTTTTTAATTTGCTTTAAAAAAGAGTCAAGGAAAGAGTCAGCGTCTTTTCTAGGCTGCCCGGAAATAAGATCACGTGTCTCTGTGTGCCAAGGAAGGCAGAGATTCGATTCCTCAGGAAAGGAAGAGGGACTGGGACGTGCATCGGTACAGGCAGGCACATATCTGGTCCTGCAGGCTGGGAGCCACCAATCCCCTTTCCAGTAGCTTCTGCAGACAGCCACATTGGGGCAGCCACACGTTTGTTTGCTGAGGGTTTCTTAAATACCTGCTGTATTCTAGGGCCCCTTCTGCTCCCCAGCAGCAATAGGGAACCCGAAAACACAGCGTGTTATCTAACTTTCACAACCGAGTCGTAAAAGTGCCCCAGTCTGAAGAGTGCTCCACAGAGGGACACTGAGTACTCGGAGAGGGTCGGAGGGACAATGAGTGCAGGGTGGAGGAAGGGGGGGGCTTCCTTGAAGAGGGGGAGCTTAGATTCGACTTTGATGCCTGGGTGGCAGCTGGGTAGGTCAAGTATTGAAGTGGGACGGCATGTGCCAAGGGTGTGAACTTACTTCCCTGAGGGATGGAGGAAGATCAGAGGTGTCCAGTGATGGAGGCTGGAGAGGTAGGAGAAGCCTGATGGCATTGCAACCTAACAGGAAGTGTTTTAAGCGTGGCAGCTCCCCTGGGCTGTACTGTGTAGGCCCCTCCACGGGGCTGTAATGGAGGGAGGTCTGGGAGAATGATGCTGTCCTCTGTTTACCTCTCTTCCCGTCAGACTCTGTCATTCCTACCTGGTCCTGGGCCTCCTTCCCTCTCAGCATGTCACCTCTGCCACGTTCCCCACAACGAGACCATCATTTTTGCTTCTGTTGAGCCACTTAGCAACAGCAGTTCTGGGTAATCCACTGAACTTGATGGATCTCTTGGCCTAGGAAGGCTGCCAGGGCTCCAGCCCGTGTTTTCTCCCCTCTCAGGATTCGGCCTCCATTTCTTCATCTGCAAGACAATGCCTACGTCCTAAAGCATTTGTGAGAACTGAGTGGTGTACCTGCATGGGGTGTGTAGTTCCAGGCCTGGCATGTGATGAATCTAGAAACATACCTGATTTGGTGCCAGAGAACTCAAACATTTTAAGCAAGAATCGAATGCTTCAAAACAGGCATTCTAAGGACTGGGGATGGAGCTCAGCTGATCGAGTGCTTGTCTAACATGCACGAAGTCCTGGGTTCAATCCCCAGCACCACATAAATCCATGTCAGTAGGACACACCTGTAATCCCAGCACTCAGAGGCAGTAGGCTCAGAAATTCGAGGTCATCCTGGGACACATGAGACCTGTCTAAAAAAAAGATGGGGGTTGGTATTCTATGTTGTCATCATAAGAAAAGTCAGGGTGCAGCTGGATTTCTAACATGTTATTGTATGGCATGGTATGTCAGACTCAGAGCTGGGAAGGGGTACTCAGTTCTGTGGGGGCTATGGATCCTCTGTGATCATTTTGCCTGTTGCCTTACTAGGCATGACCCGGGTTCAGAGGGTAACAAGGTCAGCCTGAGCCAGCCAGCCAGTGGACAGTGGGTCCCCTGGTTTCCCTTGGTCTGGGGTTCCCTGAGCTAGGCCTGGTAACAGGAACTGTGGCAATGGTTGGTGGGGGGTGGGATAGAGAGAGGAACGGAGCTAAAGGGAACTCCCCACTCACCCTCCTCGGAACAGGCCTTCAGGCCTCTGGGAGGGTCAGTCACCCATTGGGAAGCACAGGGCATAGGGATGCTGGGCCTCGTGCTCTGTTGGCAAGTCACATCTCAGAAGGGGTCTGTGGCAGACAGGGAATCCGGGGTCCCTGCAGCCCTATGACCTCTCTGACCTGGCATGTCCTTGCTCACTGGGGCTTACGTAACCCCGCCTTTCCCAACTGCCCCAAAGCCACCCGATGACATAAACCACTGTGTGCCTCCGTCTGCCCCAGGACCTCCAGATACGTTTGCCAGATGCTGAGGCTCCTAAGTGACACTTGGGAGTCCTAGGAGGCGGCTACCATCACTGAATGTTGAAAGCTCAGACGCAGTCCTTATGCCATCAAGTACATGTAATCCAGTGTTTTTTGTGTAGTGAGGGTTGGACAAACATTGCCACTGTCCAGAACAGTCCTGTCATTTTCCCCAGATCTCTTCAGCAGTCACTTCCCACCCTTGGATTCCCGAAACTGCTGGCACCCATAATCTGCTGTCTGTTTTTGGCTCAGTGCGTATGCGCATCATCACACAGCGTGTTTGTGCAGCCTTTCCTGTCAGCTTTCTTCACCTGACATCAGGTTTTCAAGGCTCATCCATGTTGTGACATGTGCCAACATTTCATTCTTGTTTGTGATTTAACAATATTTTATTACTCCTGTAATCATTTGCAAATTTGTATGTAGGTATGTGTTTTCTGCTTTTGCTTTCTGTTTATTTGTATTGGTTTGGTTTTGGTTTTGGTTTTTTTGATAGTTCTCACTATGTGGCCCCAGCTGGCCTGGAATGTGCTATGTACACCAGACTGAATTGAACTCAGAGATCCACCTAAAGAAAGGTGCATCCTGAGTGCTGGGATTAAAGAAAGGTGTGCAACACACATCCAGCACCGCTTTTTTATTTAATTTGATTTTTGTTTTGAGATGGGGAGTGGGGAGGTTGGAGGGAGATCTCACTATGTAGCTCTGGTTGACTTGAACTCACTATGTAGGCCAGACTGGTCTCGGACTCACAGAGATCCACCTGCCTTAGCCTTCCAAGTGCTGGGATTAAAGGCATGCACTGCCACACCTACCTGGCTTTGTTTCTTATTTATTTACTTTTAATTTACGTGTATGAATATTATACTTGCACGTATGTAAGTGTACCTGTATCATGCAATGCCTGTAGAGGGCAGAAGAGAATCAGATTCCCGAGAACTGAAGTAATGGGTGATTGTTAGCTGCCATGTGGGTGCTGGGATTCGAACCTAGGTCTTCTGTAAGAGCAGCCAGTGCTCTTAACCACTGAGCCATCTCTTCAGCTCAGTTTTGCTTTTTAATTGAAACAAGGTGGGTTTTTTTCCCGACGTGGTACCCACCTATGATCCCAGCACTTGGAAGACCTAGGCAGGAAGCTTGCCAGACCTTTGATGCTGGTCTCAACTATATAGTGAGTTACAGACTAGCCTGTGGTACAGAGTGAGACCTGTCCCAGAAAAACAACAACACCCCCCCCCCTTTTTTTGCACGTGGTTTTAGTTGTCTGGGATATAAGTCTAGGAGAGGAATTTCTACGTGTATGGTATTTCTGCATTTGCAAAACTATTTTCCAGGCAAGATTTCACATTCCTGCTATGGTTCTTTCTGGCTTCTCCGTATCTTTACCGACACTTGTTACTGTCTTTAACTCAGCCCTGGAGGGTGTGGTAGGCTCTTCCTGTGGTCTGGGTTTAGAGCTTCCCAGTGCCTTGGGTAGTTAAGTACCCTTATGTGCACTTACCGAACATTCCTATGTCTCATATCTTTGAGGGGAAATGTCTATTTCAATTCAAATCCTTTGTTGAGTCTTCTTTAAATGAACATGTGTTACACATGTGTGCGCATGTGTGTGCACGTGTGTGTGCGAGCACGGGCTTGTGGAGTCTGAGGGACAGCCTCAGGTGTCATCCTTAAGAACATTATCTACCTCCTTTGAGACAGTCTCTCATTGGCCCAGAGCTTGCCAGTTAGGCTAGACTGGCTGGCTACTAAGCCCCACACATTCCCTATCGCCTCCTCCCCAGCACTGGGATTACAAGGACATGTCACACCTGGCATTTTCATTTGGGTGGAATCAAATTCAGACCTTTTGCCGATAAGGCAAGTAAATTGTGGACTGAACTCCTCCAGCACCCTTTGCCCAATTTTACTTTTTTTTTTCAGTGCTAGAGATGGAACCCAGGTCCTCATGTATGCTAAGCCAGCACCCTACCCTGGGCACCACCCCCAGCTTTAAAATTTTTTTTCTTCCTTTTTTTAGACAGGCTTTCATGTAGCCCAGACTGGCCTTGAACTCATTATGTAGCCTAAGGGCTGTAGATATGGCACATTTGTTAAAAGCTAAGGATAACAACCAAAATGTCATTATGCAGTCAAGGATGGCCTCGAACTCCTGGTCCTCCTTCTCTACCTCCCAAGTGCCACCACCTGCAGCTTTTTGCCCATTTTCAAACTGGATTGCTTTGCTGTTCTTTTGTTGTACCATGGAAGTTTACGGAGAGGGGAAACCAAGGCCCCAAGAGTGGATGTGACTGGGCCCAGATGGCCGAGCTCAGCTGGAACCCGCATGGGTGCTACTTGTGACCCAGCAGGTGAGAGCCCTCCCTCCCTGCTCAGTGGAGCCCACTCCAGGCCGTCACAGGTCCTGTCCATGCATTTGAAGGCGCAGGGCCCTCAGTTAGAGGATGGGCCGGAAGGGCTGGGAGATAGCAGTTCTGAGGAACAAACCCATCCTCTCTTCCTCTCCAAATCACGCGGGCTTGACTGACGTGGCCCAGGAAGAGGGGACAGCCCGAGCCCTGTGGTTGAGGATCCTATTTATACTGACTGTTGCAAGCCTTTCCTGCTGGCGACAGGGACGTCACTGGGTGCTGACCTCACCAGAAACGCTGACGCACCTTCCCCTCACGGTCTGCCCTGATGCTGTCGAGGCCAGCCTCTGCCTGGGCCACTCCCACGCCCCCTGTGCAGCACTTTGCTCTGGACCCTCCACTGGTGTCCCCATTCTCTACTGCCTCTCAACCCTGACTCCTCTTGCAAGCTGTTACAGGCTAGACAATGTTCTCCTCAGTTATCTCTGGTGTGACTATATTTGGAAACGGGGCCTTTAAACAGGGAAACAGAAAAATGGGTGGGCTCTAATCCAGGGTGACGTCCTCCCTCCCTTCCTCCCTCCTTCCTCCTTTCTTTTATATGAGTGTTTTGCCTGCATGTATGTAAATGTACCATGTGCATGCAATATCTATGGACACCAAAAGAGGGCATCACATCTCCTGAAAGTGGAGTTATGGATAGTCGTTGCCTCCATGTTGGTCCTGGGAACTGAGCCAGGCAGGGTCCTCTGTGGGAGCAACCAGTGCCCTTAACTGCTGAGTCATCTCTCTAGCCCCAATGACTGATACTCTTTTTAAAATGATTAGCTGGGGAGATGGCTCCATGGGTAAAGTGCTTACTGTATAAGCATGGGGACCTGAATTCCAATGTCCAGAACTTACACAGAAAGTTGAGCGTGGTCATACAGGCCTGCAGCCCAGCTCTATGTAGGGTGTGTACAGGAGGGTTGCTGGGAGTTGCTGGCCACTCCAGGTTCTCGATGGACACCTGATATCCTCCTCTGGCCCCTATGTGCACACACACACACACACACACACACACACACACACACACAAACCACACATCTATCCTCCCCCACCACAAAGAAATAAAGGAACTAATGGATGGTCATGAGGACATACAAAAAGATCACTGACCAAATCATAAGCCAAAGAGAAGTCAGGTCTGATGGATGTTCCTGTAATACCGACTCTAGGGAGGCTGAGGCAAGAGGATTGAGAATTCAAGGCCAATCTGGACTGTAGAGTGAATCAGAGGTCAACCTGGACTGCACATTGACAACTTGTCTAAATAAATAAACAAACAAATAAATAAGGAGAGAGGCCTGGAAGGAATCAATCCAACTGACAGCCTCCAGGACTATGGGAAAATACATTTCTGTTGTTGAAGCCCCCTCTGTGGGACAGCGCCCCCACCCACGGGTTCTGCATGGGAAGACCCTAATAAGTGCCTGGTAGAAGAACCTGTGGTGTGAGCCACGTGCAAACGCTCTTCTTTCTTGTGATCCCCTCAACAACTGTTGTTTGTACAGCACATCTTCACTGCGATGGGATTCTAAGTCATCTAGAGATGGTTCGATGTCTACTGGAGGTTGGGTGTGGGTTCCACGCAGATGCTATGCCGTTTTATAGATGGCACTGGAGCCTCTGTAGATTGGGGTGTCCCTGGAGAGGGGGTCCTAAACCAATCCTTACCTTGACTAGCAATTCTCCACTTTACCCATCCCTAGCCCATCTAGATCCTCCTCCTGCGGCCTCCGCTTCTTCCACTGAATCCCTCACCCGTGCCTACCCGGTGGAGCTGTTCCCTGGGGCCAAGGGAATTGTCCCAATTCTGTGGGACAGTTAGACCCCATTATGATAACTCTGGTAAGCAAATATGCAAGCCGACCAGCAACCGTGGTCCCCGGAGCCTGGGCCGCACAGGCTGTGCTGGAAACAGCCCTTCAAACCAGACAGGCTGGGTCAAATGCCCTCCTTTCTCCCCTCATCACTTCAATAGTAGGATGATCTCAGGGTTTTAAACATCTTACCCTGGTTTACACCTGTAGTTCTTTTTATTTATTTAATTAAATTTTTTTACTTAGAGACAGCATCTCATTATGTAGCCCTGGCTGGTCTGGAATTTGTAGTAAGGAGCGAGCGTCCTGCCTCTGTCCCCTAAATACTGACATTACATGCCCAACTCTTTATTTTGAGACAGTGTCCCTATATAGCTCAGGCTGGCCTCTAACTCAGTCTGTCTCAGCCTCCTGAGTAGCTGGGATTATAAGTGTGTACCACCGTGTCCAGTCCCACCGTGCCCAGTCCCACCGTGTCCAGTCCCACCGTGCCCAGTACCACCATGCCTAGTCCCACCTGCCCAGTCCCACCGTGCCCAGTACCACCGTGCCCAGTACCACCGTGCCCAGTACCACCGTGCCTAGTCCCACCTGCCCAGCTACAAATGTCCTTTCAGTCACACAGGCGGCTCCAAGCAGGGCAGTTCCCTTTCTTGTACATCAGTGGTATTTTTAAACAGAGGAAAGTGCCAGGTCCATAGTCAGGAGGAAGGACCGGCTGAGGTGAAGGCACGGGTCTCCTACCAGTGTGGTGACCTGTGGGGCAGGAACAGAGATGGGCAGTGAGTTCTCATGTGCTGAACCAGGCCTGGGCTTCTGAGAGCTTCGGTCTCCTAGTCACAGTAAGATGATTTAGGTCCCTATTAGGACTTGCAGGGGGCCAGTGGAGTGGGGCAGGGACTGTCCCAGGATGAGATCAGGGATGTGAAATACAGAAGGCGCCCTGTCTGGCCTTGGCCCCAGGGAACAGCTCCATGGGGTGGGCAGAGGTGAGGGATTCATTGGAAGAAAGTGGAGACCTCAGGAGGAGGATCTAGACTGGTCTGGGGATTGGTAAAAGTGAGGAATCGCTAGTCAAGGTAAGCACCCCTCTGGGTCAGGGAGTGGGTGGGCAGGGAGCACAGACAGCAGCCTCCCGGCATAGAAGTTGCTTGGATTGCCTGTGGGTGGCTGGCATGGAGTAGAACTGAAGCAGTTTGTTGAATGAGTGCAAGAACTGCGGCAGCAGGAGTATGTGCAGTGCTCCCCCAGCTGGAGAAGCTCAGGTCCCGGGAGCCTCCTCCTGCATCCTCCTTTGAGCAGCCTCTTGCTAGGCACCTAAGATTTTTTTGTTGAGGACCCTGGTCCCAGTCTGGTAGATGCGCTGGGACTGCCGAGCATAGCCTGCAGGCCTGGGTCAGCCCCTGGGCCTCAGTTTACTCCACAGTAGAGTAGCAGACCGCCTGGGGAGACACCATCTCCAGGGCCCCTGAGTTCTCATGTTCCAGCAGCGTTAAAAAGGACCAACCCACGATTGCTATCTTTCAGAGAAAGTGAAACCTGGCCTCCAACTGTCACCACAGCAGCCCCCCTTCCTGTAGCTTCCCCTCTGAGCTCACAGCTTCCCCATCTCCTCCACCCTCCTCCATCCTGTCCCCTGAAAACTAGTACTTGGAATTTGAGTTTCGTCCTTTCTTTTCCTTCAAAGGCTGTTTTGCCTTTGAAGTCCATGTTGGTAGCATGTTGGTAGAGAGATGGGTCGAGAAATGCTTTTCTCCTCTTCATTTTGCAGGTGAGGCTCAGAGTAGTTAAGTGACTTGCCTCAGGCCACACAGCACATCAGAAGGCTTGAAATCTGGTCTCTAGTTTCTTTTGTTCCAAGTGTCCAATTCTCCTTGGAGGATCCTGACCTCACAGAGGGGACCTTGGATGGGAAGGCTGGAAAGGGATGGCTGATGGAGGGAGTGGACACAGAGGAGCTGGGGGTGCTGGTCCTGGGGATAGAACCACAATCTTGGGGCTGCTGGCCGGGGTCTGGCTCTGTGCCCAGAGCTGGGTGGTTTCCGCTCACTGATGTCCCGACAGCCCAAGCGAGAGGGTGGGAAGGGCACTCAACGAGGAAGATGTCTGGCTCCCTTTGGCCCTAAACCTCAGTGTCCTGTAAGGCTAGTGGCTCCTGGGCCGAGGCTGGCCACTGCTTCCAGAAGCCTGGCTGGCAGCTTCTCCTCCCATTCTGGGGCTGACCCCTGAAGATGGCAGGGACCCTCATGATGCCCACTCACCCCAAGAAGACTGAGACTGTGGCTTACATCATCCTTGGGCGTGGGGCTGACCTCGAAGAACGAATTCGAAGAAAACAGGAGGAGGAGCGGGCATGTCAATGCGCCCGACACCCATTGGACGCTGGTGGAGACTTTGGTTTTTGGGGTCATGTTCCCAGAAGGCCTGCCCCTCCCCCTCCCCCTCCCCACCCACCTCACGAGGTGTTGGCCAATCGGCCCAGCGGGCATAAAGTGGCTGCCAACCCTCAGGACTCCCAGCCAAGCCGTGTCACCCTCAAGAGGCACGGGCCGGAGCGCGGGCACCCAGCATGCAGGCACAGTTCCCACAGAGGACTCTGCTCAGTAAGTACTTCCTTCCTTTTTGCCAGTTCAGGGCACAGCTGTGCCAGCTGGCCAGGTTTGGGGCACCCTCTGTCTTCAGGAGCTGCAGGTCGGCATCAAGGGAAGGATGCTGAGGAGAGCGAGAGGCAGGAGGTCAGGCAAAGGGAGGGGTCCACTGAGACCCTAGCATCACTACAGGTGGAGATCGAGTATCTCTGGGGCTTCCAGGAGGAGGTGACATAGAGCCCATGCTGGGGACCGGGGTTCGAGGGAAGAGGGAGGAGGCAGGGGAAGACGTGCGGGGCAGGGCAGGACGTTGCGGAAGATCAGTGAGGAAGTGGAGAAATGGCTGGAATGGGGCCACCTTCTTTCCTGGATTTGATTCTCAGGGTCTAGGGTGGATGGAAAGTCATCCAGGCCTGAGAGCCTTGGAGTCCCCAAAATCACATGGCACATACAGGCACATCTACATGGGGACAGGCAAACAAAGTCCAGGATGTCCCCAAGGGCTCTCTCTGTCTCTCTGGAAAGGCTCACCTGCAGACCAGGGCCTCCACTGAACAGGCCAGATGCCCATTCCTCACACAGGCCTGGCCACATATCCCTGCAAGCACCTAGTCCTTTCTGCACTTGTTACATGCTGGCTGTGGGCCCTCTACCCGGAGTGTGGCTGCAGATACCTGGGGAGGCAGGGGCTTGCGGTTTGCATGCCTGGGTACCTGGCCCTCCCCGGCAGCTGGTCCTCCCCAGGGGGCTGGACGGTTTGTAGGAAAGGAAGGATGGTGTCATGGCTTTCCGGGCCATTGCGCCACAGAACCCCTTCCGACCACGTGGCTGCCGGTGTCTGTGGGGGTGGGGGGCAGTGAGCTGGAACTATACCAGCCCTCCCCTGCAACCTCTCAGCATCCCTGGGTGGGGGTGTCCTGACTGAGGTCTCATTTGTGGAGAAAGGTTGAGGAGAGTTCTGTCCTTGTGTAACCTGGGCAGGACTTTCTCTTGTAACCTGGCTTACCTTTCAGTAAAATGGGTGTGAATACTGGCTGACCTCTTGGGCAGAGAAGTGCCCTTCTTGGCTCTGTGCACAGAGCTCAGGGCATTTGCTGTTCTTGGGCTGCCCACCAGGCTAGCTCCAGCCCACCTACATGAAGTACAAGAGTCTATTACGGGGGAAAGGAGGCTGGTGAGTAAGGGTCTAGGCCAAGGCCAGTCCTTGACCCAGAAGTCTGGCAGAGGATTTATGTCCTTTTTGCCCGCTGTGCCCCATGAGGTCAGGACAGGGACAGGGACATGAGCTGGCTTAAACTCAGCCTTCGTGCAAAGAGCTGCTTGGTAATCACAACCACTATTCTGGTCCCTCCCACCCTGTCAGTCTGTTTGGTCGGCATGGTGACTTGCTTGGAGGGTGGTGGCAGCCCCAGTGAGTGTCCCTTGAGGACCCAGTGCCTGTTGCATGCCTAGCTCCTGCCCTGGACTGACAACCAGGCAGGTTCCCAGCTTCCTCCCCGGGTCAGGTGACCACACCCTTTTCTGCCCCAGGTCTAGTCCTCAACCTCCTGTTCCTGATCTCCGCGTTGGCCATGCCTGGCTGTTCCAGCTCTTACCAGAAGCTCCTCAGCCAGCTGCAGAGTCTGGCAAACATCACAGAGGACCCCAGATCACTCGCAGAGCCATATGTGAGCACTTAAACCTCTAGCGTATCCAAGCCTCAGTGAGCTGTGGGGGCTAGTGAGACAGTGACCAGTAAGGGGGGTGGGGAAACTCAGTCCCAGTCATTCCATTTCCATTCCTCGTTCTTCTGCTGTCTGGTAGGTTTGGTGTATTGTTCTAGGGGCCCAGATGTAGCAGTGACCAAACCAGCCTACTCTGCAGCCTCCTGGATCCACACTTGGATACCCTCGCCCATCTACCGCATACACAGTCACCCGCCCTGGCAGCCCTCCCATCTCATCTTTGGTGATGTCAGAATTCTCTTTTTCTGCATCTTTCCACTGGGATGATCACAGAGGGAACCAACGAGGCAGGACTAGTATTTCAAAGGCAGTCAGGGCAGGTCTCTCTCTCTCTCTCTCTCTCTCTCTCTCTCTCTCTCTCTCTCTCTCTCTCTCTCTGTGTGTGTGTGTTTAGGGTTTCTGACATGCACTCCCCATGCTCTTGCTTCCTCAGATGCACCTTCAAGGCCTGAACACCCCAAATCTGAGGGAGTCCTGCACAGAGCACCCTGCAACTTTCCTAAGTGAGGATGCCCTGCGGGCATTGAGCAAATTGGACTTCTTATACACCATCCTCTCCATCCTGAGCCACGTCCGGAACCAAGTGGAGGCTTTAGAACAGCAGTTAGTGAGAACTCAGGACTTCCCAGAGCTGGAGGATGCCCGGCGCAATATCCAGGGTTTCCAAAACAACGTTCACTGCATGACCTGGCTTCTCTCTAGCTCCCAGGAGACACCTGAGCCCACACAGGCAGTCTCTAGGGTCTCACTGTCCCCTGTCCCAACATCAGGCATCTTTCAGGCCAAACTGGAGAGCTGTCGCTTCCTGTGGGGGTATCACTCCTTCATGGGCTCAGTGGGGCGGATTTTCAGCGAGTGGGGGGACAATTTGAGCTGCAGCCGGAGACACAGGCCCCGACGGACCCTGCACAAGAAAATCCACAGGATCAGACACTCCAGGAGAAGCCAGAGGGCCATGCCCAGGGGTCAGCCTCCCCGGTAGCCTGGGGATACACTGAAGGACACAGCACACTTTATGGATGCAGGATGCTGCCTCAAGGGGTCTCCAGCCTTCTCCTCCATCCTGGGCTATGCAGAAGAGCACTTTAAGGATAGTCAGTTTGTGGTGCCCCCCACCCCAAACCCCACCTCTGGTTTCTCAGTCCTGGTGGGGTGGCCGGGTCAGACCACGAAGGGCCGACTTTCCATTGATTCAGGGGTCTGATGACACAAGCTGACTCATGACTGGGCTGACCCCCCAGGCCTGCCAGCCGTTCCCTCTCATGACTTGAGGGTTGTCACCCCCAGACTTCCCCCTTTCAGTAGTGGCACGGTTCCAAGCGGGAGGTCAGGCCCTGAGCTAGTCTATGCCTCATTGCCACTCAGCCCAGACACCTGGACATCTGAGTGACCTCACTTTAGGCAGCTGTGACAGGGGCAGGGTGTCCTAGAAGGAGCACTGATGTTTGGGTGCAAGGGAATGGAGCTCAGATTCTAGTTTGTGCCCCAGTTCTCCATGTGACCTTGGGTGGGTCACTTTACCTCTCTGGACCTCAATTTTCTCACTGGAATACTCTGTGTGTGTGTGTGTGTGTGTGTGTGTGTGTGTGTGTGTGTGTGTGTATGTAATGCCCTCTCTGCCTGTCAGCTTCTGGGACTCTGACATAGAGTGGCCATCAAAGTCTCTGTGAATCAGCACGAATGGTGCAAATGGTCTTGGGTGGATTGGTGCTGTGTGCTCTCCATAGGACATTTCAGATTCTGCAAACCTCATCTGGGGTACCGCTGCTCGGTGCTCCCCCTGGTGGTGCATTGTGGGATTTTCACACGCTGAAACGGGAGACCCAGAAACTGCTGGGCAATTCCTTGCAGCGACATGACTAATTTATTGATTTTATTCATTTTTAATGTTTCATATTTATAAGGCTTTTATTATATTTATAATGTATATTTAATGTTAATATTTTGCTAACATTTATTTAAAACTTGCCTGGTTTCTAAGACTGGTGTCTGTCTTTTCTTATGGGAGAGAATTGGGGGGTGGGAGGGCAAGGCTGAAGGTGTCCCTGCTCTGGCATGGGTTGGCGGGTCTGAGAAGCAGACCCAGGAAGGAAAGTTGCATGCCATAGCCAGCAGGGCTGTAGCGTAGGGCATCTCCCTTCCTTAGCTTGTGTGTGTATGTCTGGGGGATGCATACATGTTCATGTGGTATGCACATGTGGAGGCCAGAGGTCAATATATGTCTTCCTCAACCATGCTCCATCCTATCGTTAAGACAGGATCTTTCACTGAACCTGGAGCTCAGTGATTTCGCTAGGTTGGCTGGCCAGCAAGCTCTAGTGATGTCTGTCTCTGCCTCCCCAGCACTGAGGTTACAGACCCACACTACCTGGCTTTTTATATGGGTGCTGGGGACCTGAAGTCAGGTCCTCATGCTTGCACAGTAAGCACTCCTTTACCAACTGAACTGTCTCTCTAGCTCCCTCTTAGCCTTTCATGGTTGCGCAGGTAGGCCTCCCAGAAGAAGCCGAGGAGGAGGAGGAGGAGGAGGAAGAGGGATAGAAGAACCCAGAGCAAGGAGGAAGGCTACATTGTATGGACAAATGTTGCTGTGTCCGTGAGGGGTGGGTTACTGAGTGTGGCCCGATGGGTTATATATGTTGATAGGTGTGTGTTCTGATGGGTGTGTTTACCACTAGGTACAGTGTGCTAATGGGAGTACGTGCTGATTGGCATATGCTGATGTGTGTGTGCTAATGTGTGCTGATGGGTATGTGTACCACTGGCTATAATATATGGATGTGTGTATGTTTTGATGTGTGTGTGTGTGTTGATGCATGTGTATCCTGGTGTGTACATGTGTTGATGTGTGTGTATGCCAATGTGTATGTGTGCCACTGGGTATAGCATTTGGATGGATGTGTGCACTGATGTGTTTGTGCATTGATGTGTATGTGGGTGCTGATGGGTGTGTGCACTGATGTGTGCCCTGATATGTATGTGTGCTGATATGCGTGTGCTGATGTGTGTTGTGTCTTTTTCTTGCCTCTTCTTGAAGCCTGAATATTAGTGATATAACAGATGCTTATGAATGTGTGTTGGGTGGTCATATATGTATGGAGATGCCATGTGTTTCTGCACTGGTCTGTCATGGGCACACATCTTAGTGTATCCTCGCGTGACAGGGTGGGAGGCAGAATAGCAGAAGCAGGCCAATGTGGCTAGTTCAGGCTCTTCTCAGTCCCTTCCTGTCTGTCTGAAAGATGGTGGGCAAGTTAAGACTCTCAACCCTGAATTCTCATCTGTGAAGCACACCAGGCCATAGCAGAGCTTACTACCTAAGACAGAGCTTATGACCTGATGTGCACTAACACTGCTTTCTGAGAGACCTTGTGTTAGAGTTTACCTCTGAACCTCAGGAGATCAAGCTCCCACCAGGTCAGTGGCTCCCACTGGGAAAGGAGTGGGCCAAGGCAGGGGAGCACCAGTGGGAACCAAGGAACATGGATTTTAATACCTCTACACCTTAAGGCATTGTAAGAAGTTTTTGTCCTTTTTTTTTTCTATAAAAAGTGGGAGCCCTGGGGATGTAGCTCAGTGGTAAAGTACTCATATACTATGAGTAAAGTCCTGGCTTTGACACCCAGCATTTCCAGAAAAGAAATAGAAGCAGATGAACTTGATCTGATCAGTTCCCAGCCACCCCAACTTCCTGTAATAGGGGTCAAGATGGAAACCCAATGCAGGACTTTGCAGAAATAGGACTTTCTTGGTAGACAAAAGACTGTGAGCAAACAGCTGGGAACGGACAGGCATGGTTAGAATCAGGCCTGCTGGACCCCAGGGTAGGAGCATATTCCTGGTCCCCTCTACCTCCCACCTTTGCAACTTAGCTGACAACTGCAAGAGTCCCCAGAGACACTGAGCTCCAGGGCAAGGGGCAGACAGACAATAGATGAGCAGACGAACCAAAAGGAGCATTCATGATTGCATGAGCTGAGCAACCATACAGAAGGGTGATGTAACAGAGAGAGCGAGAATCGGGCAACGTGGGTGGTCACGCCAGTGTCTGGAGAGGTGACGTACAAGCTGTGGTCTGACTGACGTGCAGAGGGGTGACAGGAACAGTTAGGGCAAAGGCCTGCCCAGTATCCACAGATCAGAATAGAGTGAATAAAGGGATTGCGATGTATCAAAAGCCCAGAGAGGCCCAGCATCTGACTCAGGGTCACAGAGCACTTGTGTAAAGTTAGAGCTAGTAGTACTCTGGGGCCAGTATTCATAAGCAGCTGTCACCCAGGGCAACAGTTCAATTTCCTGGCCATTGGCCAAGTATCAATAATAATGGTGGCCCACTGCCCTCGCCAGCTTCCCCGGGGCTCTCTGCTGTTACTTGCTATCCCCCTTGTTATGTTAATTTTTCTTTTTCCTTTGTCAATTCAAGAACACATCTTCAGCTTTCTTTCCCATCTGTCCTGGGGTCCAGGTCCAGCAACTTGGTTACAAATTCTCCCGTCTCATGTGGAAGCATTCCCTCAGTGGTGTTTGCCTTACTGACTGCCTCCCAGGCTGGGGGCATTTTTTTCCCCAGCCCAGTACACTGCCTAATACAAAGTAGGAACTCATTAAGGAGCAAGAAACGACAGAAGATGAGTGTTCAGGAGCTAACCAGAGAGAGAGCCCACTCTATCCTGAGTCATCCCAATGTCCTCAACAGCCAGAGTACCAGGACCTGCCAACTTAGGGGACCGAATCTCTTTCACGGCTGCCCTGACCACAGAGGGGAAGGGTCTTTCCTTGGCTTGAGCTCCTAGGAAGCTGTGGGTGGGAGGTGGCACCTACCAAAAGCCAGGAGCCCTCAGCTTCCTGAAAGAGGAAGGAGAGCCAGGGCTGTGGCGAGCACTGAGGTTGCCCACAGAGAGGGCAGAGGTTGGTCTTCAGAGGAAGGGCAGGGAGGCCTGTGTGGTTGTCCCACCCTGTCTGGGCCCTGCCTGCATCCTTATCCAAGAAGACTATACAAATTGGCTTTGGCCATCCCAGGAAGCAGATGTGTATGCCCCAGGCTCTGGGGAGAGTCTATGTCTGTATCTACAAGGACCTATCATCTAGCAAGTCACAAATCTGATGTTTCCTGAGATGACTCCTTGCCCCCCCACGCCCACCCAGCTCCAAGAAGACCTGAAGGTGCCTCAGATTCAAGTTCACCATCATCTCTGCAAGCTCAGCCCGAGGTTCCGCAATCCTAGCCCCTCCCTCCATCTCTATCCATCGCTCAGTACCTCCCGCCAGGTGCTTTCCCGTCATCTCAGCAGATGCTTGGTCCCCGCTCCCTGACCCCAACCAGTAGCTCCTGGACACTGTTTAGACATTTCAGTGTCATCATGTCTGCTTCTGCTCACGAGCTGTTCATCCAGGACTCCTTCCTGCCTTCCTTCCTGGAGCTTCCATTCCTGACTCGTTACAGAGTGAGGGTCCAAAGTATCCCTACCCAGCAGGCTGGCCTCCAGGGCCCAGGGTATCCTCACCCTGAAGGCTGGACTCCTCTGAGGTCTATCCTGCCCCCTGCAACCTCCTCTAGGGTCCAGGGCATCTCTGTCCCCACCTCTCCCATTGCCCCACTGTAGCACAAGTGCCCCACCTCCTTGGTCTCCCCAGGAGAGGGACCACTGAGCTTCTCTGGTGCTGGTGGCAGGGCCCAGGTGCCACATGTGGAGTCTGCACCAGCCACAGGCAGAACCCCAGTTTCCCACAGTGTCGGCTGGTTGTATAATGGTCCCCACCACCATCTGCTGTGAGAGGCTCAGGGACGGGCTCTGATAGCAGCTGCTTCTGGTCCTGATATGAGCTGAGGCCCCACAAGGTGTTTTCATTTTTCCTTTGGGGTTGATTCAAATAAAATAAGTGCTTCCTACACTGTCCTGTGAAGGGACAGAGTGCTCGGATGCATCCCAGGAAGCTGGCCCCACACTCAGGAAGGAACCTAGCCCGCTTGAAGCTGGGGTTTCTGTCTCTTTTTTAGATTTTTCAGAGTGATAGTCACAGACCCTGTCATTGTTGCAACATGTCACACACCTAATCGTTCCCTAGGACAGGACGCCTGGTGGTCCGAGAACTGTGGGAAAGGACAGAAAGGAGTCCTGGCACATGTGTTTTATCTCCCAAACAAGCCCACAACTTGGACACATCAGAGTCAGCATGCGAACCTGGAGTTCCCTTGGATCCTAGTGCCCTCCCTGTCTTAGCATTCTTTCTTTCTTTGGTGCTGGGGATGGAACCTTGGTCCTTGAGCACCTCTGGCAAGTGCTCTACCACTGAGCTATACCTATACCTATAGTTTACTGTGGTTTGTTTTGTTTGTTGGTTCTCAAAATGGAGCCCAGGCTGGCCTTGAGCTTACTACCCATGATATGTCTGAATTTCTGGTCTCAGATTTCTTTTATTTTTTTTGTGTATGAGTGTTTTGCCTGCATGTGTGTAAGTGCATCTGTGTCATGTAAAGCCCACAGAAGCCAGAAGAGGGCGTTAGAACCCCTGGAACTGGAATTATGGATAATTTGTCTGCCATGTGGGTGCTAGAATCAAAACCCAGGTCCTCTGGAAGAACAGCAAGTGTTCTTAACTGCTTAACCATCTCTCCAGTCCCTGGTCTCAGATTTCTTATTCTCTGTATGTTTGTGTGTTTGTGTGTGCTTGTCCATGTAGGGTGTGTGAGACATCAAATCCCCTTAAAGCTGGAGTTATAGTGTGGGTTCTGGGAACCAAAGTTGGGTCGTCTGCAAGGGCAGTTCACACTTTTAACTGCTGAGCCATCTCTCCAGCCACTCCACTTTCATTTATTTATTTATTTATTATTTATTTATTTAGAGACAGAGTCTCTCACTGAACCTGGAACCCGCTTTTTTGTCTAGGCTCGCTGACCAGCTTGCCCCTGCTCATCCATTTCTGCTCCTCCCCCAGTGCTGGGGTCATAGGTGTGCACTGCCATGTCCAGTTTCTACGTGGGTGCCAGACAGCCAAACTCAGATACTTTTGCTTCCTCAACAAGCACTTACCTATGGAGTCATCTCCTAACTCCCACCCGATCTAATATGATTCTCTTTAATGAGAGGCAAGGACTAGACTTGAGCAAAATGAGCCCACTCTTGCTTTTACCAGCAACCTGCTCGGGTCAAGCTTGTTTCCCCTGGGTACAGTGGGCTGTGGAGGTCCAGTTCCCCACTGCAACGGGGTTTCCTGGGGTAAGTGCAGGGCCAGCAACGACCTAGGCAGGTTTGTAGCTCTCTCTTTCCTTTCCTCTCTCTCTCGCTCCCTTCCTTGCCGGTTCTCATTCTGTCCAGCTCTTCTTTCTGTCCCCATCCCCATCCCTTCTTCTATTCTCCGTGCCAGCCTGGGACCAGGGCGTCCACAGAACCCCTTTGCGGCACCAAGAGAAAGGTCACAGTCCACAGTGGAGGTGGAATGAGAGGCCCGCAGTTCTGCCAGTCCAGCTCTTTGCTTCCTGGGCGTCCCCAAGGCCGGGCTTGCTCAGGGAGGGGCGAAGGTCCTAGGAGAGGGGTTGGGCAAGTGAGGCCCCGGAGACCGGGGCGGAGGGCAGAACAGAGAGGCCAGGTAGCTCCCCAGGTTCCGAGGTGGGTGCCGGGACAGGGAGCAGAGGCTTGGGGACACTGTGTCAGGGGGGCAGCTATAGTCCTGTGAATCTTCCAAGAACGTGGACAAGGGGAGCCCGGCCCTGATGCACACAGCCTGTGGCAGGTCTGAGTCAAAATGCTTAAGGCCGACCCCAGCCGGTCATGTGGAGGGATGCCCAGTCATTGCCTTATGCTGGCCTGGTTCACCCAGGCAGGCTGGGCGCGGCCAGTCAGCTGTGACTCAGGCCACAGAGGAGGGCCTCACCACACAGCCCAGGAAGGGGCATCGGGTACAGGGACGCCCCCTCCCCACAGACAGCCCTGCTTCTCCCTTCAACAACCAGCAGCATCCTCCCCACCATTGTGTCAGGCTCTGGGGGGGGGTGTTTATTACCCTTCTTGTCCTGGCCCTCAGCTTGGGGGTGGGGTGAAAGCGGGGGGAAGCCTTGGGCCACCCGCTCTGGACAGGAAGTCAGGTGGGGGCTGGGTGAGGAGACAACACCACAGACGCCTCAGCAGGAGAGTGAAGCAGAGGGGACCGATGATGATGGTGTCTCCCTGAAGACTGGACATCTGTGGAGACTGCAGCCGTCGGTGACAGGTAGGCTTCCCTGGGGGGCAGGACTGAAGGGCACTGTGGGCCCCCATATTTATTCCCGGGTCGGGGAGCAGATGTCCCATCACTCAGTCTTCTGTATGTCAGGGGCACCGAGTGGCCCACACAGCTCTCCAGACCTCGATTTCCCCATCATGTAACAGTGTGGGTTGTCAGGCAGGTTCTCATTGTCAGGCTGTCGTGGAAAATGTCCAAGCAAGGCAGGAGAGACCAGCTGTGAAAGTGCCCTGTGTCCACAGACACATCAGAAGGGGTAAAGGGCAGTAGAGAGGGAATGGGTTCAAATCCTGCCTTGTAGGATCGTGAGGGCTCAGCTCTCAGGAGTCTTGATTCCCAGATTCCCAAGGGACCCCTAGAGTCCCTTCTATTTAGATCAGTGGAGTTCTGAGCCTGTGGAGGCCTCGTTCACCCTCTGACAGATGGGTGTCACAGGCCAGTCTCTCTCCCTCTAGGTCAGGCTGCAGTGGGTCACAGGGGCCCTTGGGAGGGGGCACTCCAGGGAATTGGATCAGTCAAGGTCATCACTTCTCTGCTTTTGACCTTGGGCCAGAGCAGACCTTGACTGCTGTGTAAACTGGGCCCAATTAGGATATGCTTACCTCCTGGATAGTGGCAAGGAGAGATGAGAAATGGCTCAGAGCCCTGCACTGAGGCTTGGTGATCACAACTGAAAGAGAAGCTCATCTCTAATTTGTGGTTAGTGGTTCCCGAGCCCTGGAAGGGGCTGCCAGGAGGGTGGGAAACTGTCCCCAGGATCCTGTCCTAGGTCTGGATCCTGGGGTCACTTGCCATGCTGGGACAGGACAAAGCAGGAAGGAGCCTGTGACCATGGACTCTGGAGCCAGGTGTTCCTGGGTTAGATTTGGTTCCTGTTTCTTGCAATTAAGCTTGGGCAGTTCATTTCCCATCTGTGCATCACCATGCCCTCCTTTTAAAATGGAGTGTCTGATTCTCACTCCAACCCCTTGGAAGAATGATCAGGGCCAGGTAGGAGGGGGCAGTAGGACCAGAAAAAGGGAGCTGTCCTCGCCCCAGAACCTACACACCAAGGCCGCACCCCCACTGTCCACTGCATGTGGTCTTGGCACCCCCTTGCGGCTGGTCCTCTGGATTTCAACCTGTGGGTACTAGAGAGAATAAAGCCCCTCCTCAGGGATGCCCGTGCCTATGCGCTTTGACCAATGGCTTCTGCCCACCCCACCCACTAACTTCCAATCCCCCAGTCCAGCTCCACCTACCTGCCTGCTCCGGGGAGGCAGCCGCAGAGCCAGGCCTTGGGCTTTCAGGACTGAGACCGATACCTGCTGTGCCTGGACAGTGGGGGGCGCTGCTGCCCAGGGCTTGGAGCTGCTCAGAGGATGCAGGGCAAGGAATCCTGGCCCTGGCCCTTCCCAGCTCTGAACTTGATTTTCCAGGCGACTGCAGAGGCATTTTCTATCCTCCTCTCACCCACGTTTCCAAGACCAATGGCTAAATCTAGTTAGGGCAGTGGAGACTCAAGAATCAAATCTTGACTATCAGTACTGAAGCCCAGGGGTCCTGCTGCCATGGGAGCCCAAGTAGAAGCAGCAGGCCACATGCGATTAGAGATGGCCCACTTACTTGCTGTGTGGCTTTGGGAAAGTGGCTTCCCCTCTCTGGGCCTTGCCTTTTAAATTGTACCAGATAATGATATCAATAATAAAGGCACATCCTGTGGGTCTTGCTAACCTCGTGATTGACAGTACTGTTCCCTCAATCTGTGCTTGTATCAGAGGCCTGAGGGATGAGGTCACCTGCTTGAGTTGGCACAAGTGTCGGAGCTGGGACTGGACTGACAGATTCCAGGGTTCACCTGGCCCCTCCCTTCCACCATGGAGCCTGTTCTGCTCCAGCCAGCAGAGCCATAACCTGCTTTACAAAGCCTGCTTGGGCTCTGTGGGGGTCTGCTAAGATGAGAATTAGAGGCCACCATCCTGCCTCAAGAGGGTCCCTAACTATCAGCCTGAAGGCCAGAGTGAGAAAAGGGGAGTTGCAACAGCTAAGGGGTTCCCAGAGCCTACTGTGATGCCAGGGCCAGCGTGGGTCCCACCCAGAAGGGGAGGAAGCGGAAGCAGGGTCCAGGGGTGGGGTGAGGTGAGGCTGGCTGGGCAGGAGATCAGAGCGGATTGTGTCATGGAGCCCTGTGGCTGATAAGCGCTAGCCACCTGGCCCAGGCAGAAGTAGGTGCTCTCCTAGGCGAGTGTTCCCAGAGACCCCTACTGGCCCCACTGTGCTGTGTACCCCCTGGCTGCCCCACCACCCTTAGACCTCCCAAGTTGGTTTCAGGGAGGATGGGAGAGGGGTAGGGACACAGGGCTTTACATACTGTGTGACCCTGGAAAAAATCACTCAAATCGCTGAGCTTCAGTTTCTGTGTTTCAAATGAGAAATACGTTCTGCAGAGGATGAGGTGGGAAATGGAGGTCTTGAGGGTCTTCTAAGCACTTTGTAATGATTTTCTGGGGTGGGGGGATGGGCAGAGTATCACAGGAGACCCCTGGAGCTGGCAGGCATGCTAGCCTTGTGCCCCAGGAAGGGCATGAAGCTCCACTGGAGGATCCTCAAGGTTTGCAGAAGTCCAAGGATACAAGGCTGGTGAGAGCCTGGGGTCAGGCCCAGGTTGCCTGATAGGTGGAGGAGTCCTGCCATACATATCCTCCTGGCTCCCACAGGCAGCTGCTCCTACCTGTTCCTGTCTCCACTCTGACTCTCAGAGCTTATTCTTCTCTCTCCCAGGAAGAAGACAGTTCACCCCTGACTGAGCCTCATCCCCCCACCCTGGGATTGGCCACTGTAATCTTCTTATCACTGTTTCCAGGCCTGAAGCTCACAACACCTCCTTCCTTACAGCCTCAGAAAGTTTTGTCAAGTCTCTAGCACTACAGGACCGACGGTTTGGAGAGGGAGCCAGGCCCCTCCCCCAGTATCAGCTCTCAGTCTAGTTAGGTAGCCCTAGTAGGCTTGGCTGGAAGAGGCGACGGAGAGGAGGCCAGCCCCTACCTCTGTGGCAGCTTCAGGCCCAGCGTGTCCATTCACTGCTGCTTCCTGTTCTGTTTATTGCCTCCAACTTCAGGAAATCATTGAGTGACACATCCCCCACCCCCACCCCCGATTATTTAATAGCAGCCGCGCTGTGGTCTCTCTCTTTTTTGGAAAACCCAGTGGGAAAAGGAAGCTGTCAGCTCGGCTCTGACATCAGCTTTGTCCCCGTGCCAAGAGTCAGGGTGGCCAGGGTGGGAGGGGGCAGGGCGGGGTGAGGAACCCAGCTGCTGGTGGCCCCTGTGACGTGAGGCTGCCCCATGCTTCCCAGAGGTGGAGGCTCGACAGTGAAGAGCAGAGATTGCTGGAGCCATAGACTGGCGTACACACGGGGGCACACACGGGCACACACAGGGGCACACATAGGGACACTCACAGGAGCACACACAGGGACATATTCATGTATGTGTGCAGGGTCACGCCTCCAGATACACTAGCCCACACAGACTCACAAAGGTGCATGCGCACACAAAGGTGTGCACACACACACACACACACACACACACAGTTCCCGCAGACCCAGACAGATGGATAGACTCGACTCCACCAGGCCCCTGAATCACAGGGAATCCCAAGGGTGCCCTCTTCCGGACTCAGCTGGGCCTTTGGGTCTTGGCTGTCCTGAAGGAACCCAGCCACTTCCTCCTCCCATAGCATGAAGGGCTCCAGCTGCCTAGGAGATAAAAAGCTGGGTGCTTGTGACTGTCCCCAGCCTCACCTAGGTAGGGGCAGAGCAGAGACAGGAGCCCTGTGACAGTCTGAGGCTGAGGAAGGAAGTGGATGGCAAGAAGCTAAGTTCTTTGAGGGCCTCCGTCACTGCTCCTCCAATGCCTGGTCTCCGCCCCAACACTACACCCCCCGCCCTGCCCACACCTGGGTCCACACTGCACCTCTGGCCCATTCCTGCGCTGGCTCCAGGGCAGCCAAGGTGGAAGTTAGAGCCCCATGCTGCCAACTGCTGAGTGACCTTGGGCAAGTCACTCAGCTCCTCTGGGCCTGGCTTACATCACCAATTCTCACAGTAAGGAACACAAGTTGACACATACAGACAACTGGAAAGAATGGTTGAGGGAACGTGCTCACCCCTTGCTCTGGCAATGCCACTGGACTTTGCCATTCATTTCTCTTTGAAAGTACTACTGGCACCTCAGAACTTGAACCCGTGACCAAGAAGAGGTAAAGGCCATCGTGAAAGCATTGTTCTCTGTCTGCCTGAGGTAGAGAGAGAGGTGGACCAGTGCCTAGGTGCTCATGTGTCAGCCACAAAGTGCTGTGTTAAGCAGGGGGTGGGGGAGACGACAGCACAGCCTAGTCTACAGATGGCGGCGTGGAGGGCAGTCAGGGTGGGTCCAGCCACTCACCATGCCGTGACCTGGCCTCTGGCCCTGCTGATGGTCAGCTCTGTGGGCTGCCGTTTCCTTTGCAATTTCTATCAGAAATGAAGAAAAAAAAATATGCAGTCACTGTGATTCACCTCCAGGGGCTTGATTCCTGACGCAGGACCAGTCAGGAAATGTCAGGGTGTTGCTGGCGCTGCTGGCAGGAAGCCAGATTGCTTCTGGCTCCTCTTTGGCCATGAGGGGGCCGTCGCTGGTGTCTATCAGAGATATGATAGGGTGAGAAGGGGCCGATTCCAGGCCAGCATCAGGGCTCTCTAGGACCAGGAGGCAGGAGGTCTGGCTGATGTTCTGGAAGGCTGCCCACTGCCAGGCACCCAGGCTAACCCCCACAGGTTGAGAGGCCCTCAAAACCACCCCCTGCCCTTGTAGTCAGAGTGCTGACCTGTGTCACCAGGCCTGATCCAAGCTCACAACTCAGGCTGTGGTTTAAGCCCCATCTGTCAGAATGCAATATCCTAATTTTCAGAGGGGAAACTGAGACTCAGAGAGGAGTCACGGTCAAGGGCCACACAGCTGGGGTGTAGTTTAGGTAGGGTGCTAAACAGCCCATATAGCCTCTGCCTGACAGCACTGTTAACCCACTCCTCAGGCCCAAAGCTGACTTGTCAACCTAAGGTGTCTGTACAGTTCCACAGTGAGGATCACATCCTCATTTCTCAAGTTGCAGGTAATCTGGCACCTTTGCATTTTTGGTTGGGGCATCGACTGCCAGGCCTGTGCCAGGCATTCTTGAGCTTCTACCATCTCCTCTGGTCACCTGCCACCAGCTCTGGCTTTGGGAAGCATCCTCTAACTCCTAGCTTCCTCTCCAAGCCCATCTGATAATTTTGTGCTCACCTTCCAAGCTAAGGCTTGTCTATTTTCAAAGAACTGAGGTCCTCTTGGGGAGGGGCAAGGCACCAGGAGGACAGGGCTGGCCTGGCTGTGGGGGCTGCTAGGTATCTGGGTCACTGGTCTTGGGGAATTCCCCATGCCCAAAGAGCTGCTTACCTGCTGAGTAACGGCTGCTGGCTGCCCACACAGGATGCCTGGCTGACAGGCTACCTTCCCAAACCCCTGCCAGTGGCCACTGCCATGTGGCCCTCTCTCTCTGGTGCCCCAGGGCCCAGGAAGGAGACAGACTGGCAGGCAGGCAAGGGGCTAGCCCCCGCCCCCGCTTCCCCCCCCTGGCTCTGCAGGGGGTGGCTGGTGATTCAAGCCCCTCTGAGCTGAGCTTCTCAGTTGGGGTCTGGGGCTGAATCAGCTCCTGGGGGCGGTGAGGTCCAGCCAGCAGCTGTCCTCAGCTCAGGCCTTAGGCAGAAGGGGCAGGGGTAGGGGGACACAGATAGAAAACACACCGCCGTACCAGCTCCTTCCACCCTGTTTGATGTTTCTGGTATGCTTGAAGCTGTGGGTGAGAGATGGCCCCTCTTCTGTCTATTGTTGTCATTGGATCCGGACTGTGCCAGTTTCCTCATGTGTAAGTAGGACACGAACCTCTGTTTCATGGTCATTAGGAACCAAGTACACACACAGGGGGCTTGCTGTGTGCCATGAACTCTGCCAACTCAAGGCCCACTATGTGGGTGCTTTTGCTCCCACTTTAGAGACGAAGAGGAGATGACTTCTCCATAGTCACAATTTAGATCTTGCAGAGCCCAAACCTCCAGCCTGCTTTTGAATGAGGCCAAAGTCCATGCATGCTTCAAACCACCACTTCCGCACCTCACCTTCTCAGCAGGAGATATTCTACCCAGACAGAAGGTCAAAAATGCTTCACAAAAATCAGAGCATCTACTGACAATGTCACCCCTAAGCAAGTGCTGTCTAGAGCAGACTCTCCTCCAGATCTTCAAAGACTGAGCAATGTGTTCCTGCTCAAACAAGAGTGGTCAGGAGGACCAAATGAACAGATCAGGGCTGCAGCGGGAGAGAAGGGCCCTTCCTACAAGAAGCCTCTCTCCTCATAGAGGGAGATGTTGCCGGATCCCACAGACCTGCAAGCCAGAGACCTGGGCTCTGCTGTTAACTCTTTGTGTGCCCTTGTACAAGTCCTTTTACCTACTAACCTTGAGTTTCCCCCATGTGAAAAAGAAGCAGCTATTACATTCTAGGGCACACATGGATTTGGATGAAAGTCAGCAGAAAAAGCGAGGCTGATTGACCACATGTGCCCAAGTACATGGAAGAGAAAGCCCTGAGGGTTTCTGAGAAGGCGCAGGCCAGCCTTGGCCCCCAGGCCAACCTGCATGCTTATTTTCCAGAGAGATGTACCCAGGGCCTGGTCTGGTAGTCCTCCACTCCTGCTGAGGGGGTCCCTGTGTGAAAACTGACTGTCTCCCTCACTCTGGGGCCTGTCAAACCCCCAGCAGGCCTAATGTGCAGGAGCAGGACAGGCTACAGATGAAGTCACAGCTGGAAGGGGCTGGGCTGGGGCTGCCACTCCAGGGTGGGGCCCAGGGTCACAACCCTGGGAGCAGGCAGCCAAGAAGGGAGGATGCCTTCTGTGAGGGAGCCGAGGGGAAACACACACAGCAGCACAGGGAGGGAGGGACAAATGCAAACTCCAGGGGAGCCAGCCACGTTGCAGGCTGCTCGCAGACAGAGGCTGGGCTCTGCTCTGAGACCCTGCCTGGCTTCACCCTCGGCCCAGCACAGGTGTTGCCCAGACATGGACGGGAGCGGGAGGCTGGGCCTAGGGCGCCAAGGGGCCCAGAGCGCTGGGGGAGCACGGACTAAGTCAGGTACTGTGAGAAGGGAAACTGAGGCATGAAAGAGCACCAGTCAGGGTCCAGATTAAAAGGCTCTAGTGTCGTGTCTTCTAAAACCTGTTGCCACTTCCTGTTTCCTGTAGGGTGGGGCTGAGATTAAATGGCAGCTAAGGGTGGCCTGTAGAACCAATATTGGGTCTAGGGAGCCAGAGGGCAGTGCAAGGCCTGGAAGTCTACTGGAAGGGTATAAGGGGAGAGCACTGGGTGGAGGTGGAGCAGCCAGGGCAGTGCCTCCGAGAGTGCTGGAGGGGCTTAGCTTGAGGACAGGGGATGGATGGAAAGGGTCCCTACGGGGCTTTGGGCTGGTAGATTTGGGTCACGTTAAGGGAGTCAGAGTCAGATGACATGTCTCGGGGGCATAATAGTGGGACTAGAGGCTGATCAAAAATCATAGTTCAAGTACTCTGAGTGGTGGGAGGAGCTGGGATGTCTGGGGTTGCTGAGCCAGGGCAGGGGTATGTGGAGTAGCTCCAGATGGGGCCCCCAAGGAAGAGGCAAGGTATGTTGGGGTGCAGGGAGGAGGAAGGGAACCGGCCTGGACTCTAAGATCTCCTCCCTGCTGGGAAGTACCAGCTGGGAGGGGCATTTTTATCTCTCTATGATACGAGGCCTGCCAAAGGACCACAAGGAATGAGAATCTGCATGGGCAGGGTGTGTGTGTGTGTGTGTGTGTGTGTGTGTGTGTAGTAAGGGGTGCGGGGAGGGGAAAGCAGTGGAGGGCTCATTCTGGCAGGATGGAGGAATGGCTAAGTAAGTCCTGCATGTGGAAGGAGCTGGGGGCATGGAGCTGGGTGAAGAGACTGATCTTGGGGTATCAGGGGCCAGGCAAGGCTTTGCAAAACCAATTGTCCCACTTGAATCTGGAGTCAGGGACAGACAGACAGGGTTGGGAAAGGGTCCCCAGGGCAGTGAGACATCTCCAGTCTTGGAAGGGCCTGATGGCGCTGAGGACAGCATGGCCCCAGGTGTAGGTGTGTCTGGCCAGCACTCCCTCACCTCATGCTTCAGTTTACTGCCTCATATTTAGTGATGAAACCCTGTGCACATTCTACCCTGTTCCCAGCCTTCCTTACTGCCTGTTACACACTCACCAATCTACCTGGCTATGGCACACACCAGACCTTGGGACTCTGCCTTAGATTGTAGAAACACCTGTCATAAGCCACCACTGAGCTCTCAGACTGAGCTCCAAAGGGCTTCCAAGGAGGATCTGAGAGGCTCCACCATTCTCATCTCCCAGCCATCCTGGGGTGCCCTGACCAAGCTGGGGTCCCATTTTGCCCAGTCTCCCTGGATGCTTTAGATGTCCCTCAGAATAGGAAGGTGCTGAACTAGAGAACCACCTTAAGAGTTCCCAGATTTAATAGGTACTAGTGTTCAGCAGAGGGGGTACAGTGATGGCTGTCAGGGGGTCCTGACCCTTTGGGACACTGGCCATATGCCTCTTAGTGAGTATCTCTTTACCCAGTGGCAATGGGCAGGCTGGAGAAGGTCACCCCTAAGGTGGCTTCCAGCACCCACATTCTGTTCCATTTTATGGCTGTCTAAAGTCCAAAAGGGCCCCAGCCCCTCTTCCTGGAACCTGCTTCTCAGTGGAGCTCCGGTCTGACTCCTCCCACAGCCCCCCAAAGCCCCCCAACCAGGGTTCACAGTGGCCAACCTCCAGTCCTTGCCCCTCCCCAAACCCAGGTAAGTCAGGATGGTCTGGAGCTCCCAAAGCGTGGGGGCCCCTTCTGACTTTCCCTGAGACCCCTTCTCCACCAGAGTCATCTTCAAACAACGCCCAGAGCAAGCCACTCGAGAAAACCACAGGGCGTTTTTTGTTGTTGTTGTTGAAGGCTTCATTATAACTTTATCAATCAAATTCTTAGAAGAAGGAAAAAGCCTGCCTTCCCCACCCTCCCCTCTCATTCGTCCCCCCTCCCCCCTTCACTCTCACTTTCTTCCATTCATAATTTCCTATGATGCACCTCAAACAACTTCCTGGACTGGGGATCCCGGCTAAATATAGCTGTTTCTCTGTCTTACAACACAGGCTCCAGTATATAAATCAGGCAAATTCCCCATTTGAGCATGAACTTCTGAAAACGGCCGGCATCTAAGGTCTCCTCCAAGGCCCTCTGGAGTCCAGCCCATAATGAAGGTCTTGGCCGCAGGTAAATCCACGCGTCCCACGCCGCTTCCGAGTCCCTGCCGAGGCCGCCCGGGCAGCCTGGGGCGCTCGGCGAGCACCCGCGGGACGCTCGCCCGCCGCCGCCACTCGGACACTTGGGGCGCCCGTGCAGTCCGCCCGGGCCGCCGGAGGCGCTGGGTGGCGGCCGGGAGCAAGCCAGCGCTGCACATGGTCCGGGCTCCGCGACCAGCCCGCCGGGCCAGCAGGTTGGTGGCGAGGGAGGGCGCCCGCACAGCCTCCCTCCGCCGCCGCCGCCTCCCGCCGCCTCCCGCCGCGCGCCCCTCTCGGCTCTCCTCGGGATTCACCCTCCCTCTTTTCTTTCTTTCTTTCTTTCTTTCCGCTTTCTCTTTTCCAACTGCGTTCCGGGTGCTCCCTGGGAGGGGCGCAGGCGGCCGAGCCGCTTGCAAACTCCGGCCGGGACCGGAGCAGGTGCCGCTTCCACTCTGCTAGTCTCTGGAAAGCCGTGATCTGCGCTAGGTGAGATGCGGGTGCGGGCACCTCCCCTCAGCCGTCCCGGGGCCTCAACGCTGTCTGGGGATGCCGGGGTGCACAGGGGTCCGGGAGAGTGAACTTGAGGCTCCACCGTCCTTATGAGGGGTACGGATGGGAGGTCTCCAGCTTCACTTAGTGAGTTGATTTCACCCTATCACCTTCGGGTGCCTCGCACTGGGTGCTGGAAAGGCTGATCTGGGGGGTGGAGGGTGTGGGGCGAAGGAAAGCTGAGGCCGAAGGAGGGCCAGGAGCCCCGGGGGGAGGGGTGATCCCGGACAGGCCCGGACAGCTCCCGGCTCTCCTGACACCTTTCACTTTCCTCCTGCCTGCTTGCCTGCGACCTTTTCCCTGATCTCTTTCCTGGTTACACCATTTCCTCTCACTCCAAAGCTAGGTGGGTGGGGAGGGGTGGGGGGGTGGTCTTCACCAGAGGCTGGGGGCTGGGCAAAGGAGAGTAGACTAGAAGGTGTGTGGAGTTATGGGGGGCGGACTGTGGCAAGTGGCAGTGAAAGATGATTTGGAGATCTACAGAAAGAATAGGTGGAGGTGAGGGTCGTAGATAGGTCCCACTGAGGAAGAGTAGAGATAGACGGGAGAATCAGAGGCAGTGGGCCTAGGGAGCCTGATTCAGGTGGCGGGTTTGAGAAGAGTGTCAACAGCTGTCCCCAGCTGCTGTGGTCTGCAGGGGTCCAGTTTGGAGGTCTGGACTGCACTGGGCCAGTGAGCATGAAGCAAGTTGAGAACTGGGATCAACCTGGGAGAAGGAAGATAAGGCCTCAGTTCCTCTACTCCCTGCTGGACCTGAATGCTGATGCGACCCCTCCAGTGTGTCCACTAGGAGACCGTGGGCCTTTGCCTTCCTGACAGACAGGGCTGGACAGTTGAGTGTATTCCTGGAGCCAGCGTCCAGCAAGTGCAGGTGACTCCTGTCCTGACACTTTGCTTCTTCACTCAACTAATGGCACAAGTGGGGAAACTGAGGCTCAAGAGGAGAGAAAGAGGAGACAGAGAAAGAGAGACAGAGAGAGAGAGAGAGAGAGAGAGAAGAGAGAAGAGAGAAGGAGAGAAGTTGAGATCTGGAGCAAGGGAGCCAGGAAAACAACTGCAGAAATGCAGTGAAAATCGTGGAAGGATGGCAGAGACAGAGCTGAAGGGGGGGGGAGTGGGTGACTGCTGACTCAGCCCCCATCCAGGTGCCTCGAACCCCAGGCCACCCTCCGGCCCTTCCAGTCATCCTTCCTTCTTGCCTCTTCCCAGGAGTCGTGCCCTTGCTGCTGGTTCTGCACTGGAAACACGGGGCAGGGAGCCCCCTTCCCATCACCCCTGTTAATGTCACCTGTGCCACACGCCACCCATGTCACGGCAACCTCATGAACCAGATCAAGAACCAACTGGCACAGCTCAATGGCAGTGCCAATGCCCTCTTCATTTCCTATGTAAGTTACCTCCCTGGGATACTGGGGCAGGAGGGGGGCCCTTTTGGAGCTAGAAGAGCACCATGGGGAGAACTTGGTTCAAGGAAACCCATGCACCCATGGCTTCCTCCCCACACCCTTGTCTAGGCTCAGAGACTGGAAGCCACTTTCTTAAGGTGGCCAGTGGATCAGGGGCAGAGCTGGGGGTATGGGGTGGGTCTGCGCTTCTAGTTTGGTCACTGCTCTACATGGACCAGGGGGCCAAAGAAAAGCAGACAGGGAAGGAAGGAAGCAGAGAGGGAGGTGCCCTGAAAACATGTGGCCGCGGGCATCAGGAGGGATGCCCAAGAAGCGGAGTGAGGTGATGAGAAGTGCAAGTGTGTGTGGTGTATTGAGTGAGGTGACACCTGTGAAATGCCACATTTCCTTTCTATCCCTTTTATGGTCACAGTGGTGATGACAGCCACTTGCACGGGGGCCTCTAGGGTTAGCAACTGAGTCCACACTTACGATCACTTGTGACTCGTGATTCAAGTTGCCTAAAGGGTCATGAATTGGGTCCCTATGACATGGGTGGGGGGCGGGGAGGAAGTGGTATTCAAGAACCTGCCTTGAGGGTTGGTGGCAGATTAAAATACCCACCCCTTGATTCCCATATCTCCTCTCCTTTGCTCCTCAGTACACAGCTCAGGGGGAGCCGTTCCCCAACAACCTGGACAAGCTGTGTGGACCCAACATGACGGACTTCCCACCCTTCCATGCCAATGGCACGGAGAAGGCCAAGCTGGTGGAGCTGTACCGCATAGTTGCGTACCTGGGTGCCTCTCTGGGCAACATCACCCGGGATCAGAAGATCCTGAACCCCAACGCCCTGAGCCTCCATAGCAAGCTCAATGCTACCACAGACGTCATGCGGGGCCTCCTCAGCAATGTGCTTTGTCGCCTGTGCAACAAGTACCATGTGGGCCACGTGGACGTGACCTATGGCCCTGACACCTCAGGCAAGGATGCTTTTCAGAAGAAAAAGCTGGGCTGCCAGCTCCTGGGGACGTACAAGCAAGTCGTTAGCCTGGTGGCCCAGGCCTTCTAGACAGAAGGTCTTCCAGTGTGCCATGGACCAAGGGACCTCAGAAGTAGGATCCAGATGTGGGGCCTCAAAGTGTGCTGGGGTTCAGGGCATTGATAAATGTAAATGGGAGCTGCTGGCAGACCCCAGGGATTCCCAGCCACTCACTCTACTCTGGGCTAAGCTGTGATGGAGCCCAGCAGAGTTGACACTTCCATAGGCAGGGCTTCCATTCAGCCTGGCACTGACTAGAAATGGCAACCAGGGTGTTGGACTGAGGAGGCTAATGTGGACAGAATTTCTGTCCCACTAACTCCCTCAACCCCTTGCTAACTATGTGTGTGAACAAGCTGTACAAGTTATCTACAGCAGACAGCTGTAGAGTCTCCTGGTCCTCTGCAGAGTAACTGCCATCTGGGCCTTTGCTGTTCCTTAGAGAGACTTTGAAAAGTTTGGTTGGGACTTGGGTGAGCCAGAGGGATGGACTGGGCTGCAGGACTACTTGTCTTTTTGAAGTTTTCTGGGTGGGAGATAGAGAAGGTGCCTTGGGATAGAATGCATCTTCTTTTGAGCATGGTTAGAGAGTTCAGGCCAAGGGATTGTCAGACAGAAGGTTCTTGAAGGTTACTAGTATTTAGGCTCTTGGGCTGGCAGAGAGGCCACCTTCAGGTTTGAGAAGGAAGATCCTGGAATGGAAAGAGGATCCCAAAGCCTGATGGACTCACTTCCCTTCTCCAAAGGCTTTCCCCACAGCCTGGTTTGGGTGGCGTCTTCCAGACAGACCTAGAGGTACAGTGTGTACAGGTGGGCAGAAGCAGGTTGCAAAGGCAGGTGAGGAGGTTTTGGGAATACCCAGAACTCTCCTTCTAGGAAAGGATCTATAAGAATCTTGGAGCCAGAGAGGGAACAGGACAGCCATCCCGGGGTGGCAATGACTGCAGAAATTATCTGATTCTCAACCCCTAAGCAGGCAGTCCTGAAGACAGCTTAGAGTAGGTCATATCTGAGGCCCTGGAGGTCACACAGAGGTACCTGAAGGGACTGGAGGCTGTCTTGGGTCCCTAGAGCAAGGAGCAGCAGAACTTGAGGTCAGGGTCTCAGGGAAGCCCAAGATCCAGGAGTGCTGTGTCTGACCCAGTGCGGTCGTCTATTTATTATGATGTCCTATTTATGTTAACTTATTGGTGCTTTAAATGGCAAAGCTAATCCCTTATCCTTGCTCCTTACCCAGCAGAAATAGCATGAGAGCCAGGACTAGGGCTCACCTAGCAGGGCCTGGTCTGGGTGCTGGTGATGTTACAAGTAGCATACGTCTTGAGAAAAGCTGAGAGAAGGGTCAAGATCAGAGAGGATGGTCAGCTCTCCTGCCTCCCACTGTAACTCAATATGGGGGTGTCAGGGTGCCCAGCAGGAACTGGGCCTGTTTGTGGGGTGCGGTGGTTGAATGATTCCCCACCTTTTCTGGTTGTGGGAGGAGGGTTGTCAGTCTCACTGTGCTCTCTGGTGCCCCCTCTGCTGCCAGGAGGATCATTCATGGTTGAAATGAATGGCTCTGGAGCCTTGGGCAAAGCTGATTCCTTGTCCCTCAATGAACAGCCGAGGAGCCCTGGGAGAGCCTGACCCAGCACCCAGCATGCTCCCACCCAGCATGGAAGCTCCTGGGGTGGCCGGAACACCCACAGAGGACGAATGCAGGAAGTCGGGGCAGCGCGGGGTCTGAACAGCTGCCCAGTGCTCCAGAGAAGGGGAGAGCAAGGCCTGAGACGCCTGGGACACAGACCAGGAAGCTGTGGTCCTTAGCTGCCTCCCTCCCACTCCCGCCCATGTCTGGGCTCCCAGGCAGGGAACCCGATCTGATCTCTCCTTTGTGCTGAGGCCAGGCAAGCAGAGAAACGCCCTCTGTCTGGGAGTAGGGTAGGGAGCAAGGCAGCCAAGCTGGAGCAGTGGCTGACTACAGTGACTGGCTGTCTCTCAGCCCCCCGAGCAGGGCGGTCCCGACAGTTCAGCGGAAGGACCCTGCTCTGTATATTTTGCACCTTTCTCTGTTGTTCTCGAAGCACTTTACCTGTATGGCAGGGGGCAGGCAGCTGGCAGGCCCTGAGGCTCCAGGTAGGAGACCAGTGTGTGGCATATGTGTCAGTGATGCTGTTTGGAAGGGAGTCACACTGTTGTCTAGGGTCACAGCCTGTTTGTTGCCCTGTTCGGCTGCATCGGGCTCAGCTCAGGACCGGCTGCCCTTCTCCATACTGAGATGCCAGACAGGCAACTTGTTTGGAAGCCAAGATGATTCCGTTGCCCGAGGCTGGCTGGGTCTCGCCATCACCTCACTTCCTTGTGGACATGAAATCCTCGGGCTCAACCATCTAGAAGCCTTGAAGGCTCAGGGACCAATGGACTGGTTACTCTGTGCGCATAGCGCCTGGCTCCATACATCCCACTCTGACAGGTTAGCTCTCTCTGCACAGCATTGCTGAATTGTGGAGCCTTTGGGCAGGCATTTGCATATCTTGTCATCTTTTGCCTGCTACTGTTAACTTTCACGTGGCATGATGGGTCGTATTCCTGGGCTAGAGGAGGAGGGATGGGGCATTCGCAGAGGACAGGATAGGACAGCCATTTTGCAGTTTACCGAGAGAGAAGTATAGGGGCCTTTATTTATTATTTAAAAATTGAAACCCAAAAGCACTGCTTGTTTACTTGTGTCTCCTCCCTGTCCTTGTCCTTCTCCTTGTCCTTGACCCTGACCAATGCAATCCAGCTCTGCTTTGCTGACTCTCCAGAGCAGACACAGCATGTGGACCAGGGCCCCAGAATCTTGCAAGGTAGTGATTTCCCTTTGGAAGTGTAGATGGTATGGACGTCTCTGCCTTCGTATGACCTCCAGTCCCAGCCCAACCCCAGTTCCTGGGCTGTGTCTCCCCTCTGCACTGCTAGCTCAGCCCGGGGGCCTCAGACGTCTCCCTCTTCCTTTCCTTTGGGAAGGACTTGGCCTTGGGCGACAAATTCCTCTTTGATGAATGTACCCTGTGGGAATGTTTCATACTGACAGATTATTTTTATTTATTCAATGTCATATTTAAAATATTTATTTTTTATACCAAAGGAATAGTTTTTTTTTTTTAAAGAAAAAAGAAATAATAAAGAATCTACTCTTGTCAAAACCTCTGGAGTGTAATGATGTGAGGAGATGGGGTTGGATGGGTGGGAAACAGCCTGTTGGGACTTGGCTGGACAAAGGACAGGAGGGTGGGAAGATGGGGTGCTTTTGCTGGACTAGGATGCTGGCACCAGCAGGGGTAGGAGAGTAGGATTTGGGGACCAGGCAGAACAAAGTGGGTTGTGTCCAAGAAGTGAGGTACTATGAAGGAAGGGGACTGATTGCTTCTCTGGGGGTGGTGTGTCATGTTACTACTCACTAAACTTCCAGAACATTTAACTTGAAATGGAAACTGAAGCCCAGAAGGATAAGACTGTATATCCAGGGTTATCTGAAGTGCTGAGATCACTCTCCCAGTGAGAAGTGCAGCCAGTCCCCAGCCCAGTGGGTGTGGGGCTGTTCAGCTTCAAGCCTTCTGGCCTTACCTTGTGTGGAAATTCAGGAGTTTGGTACTTAGAAGATAGAATCATCTAGGACTCTGCCACCTAGGAAGGGCCCATGGAGACATAATGGGCATGGGCCCAAAGGATCTAAGTGCAGAAGGGCTCTTCTGGACTCACCCAGGACATTGGACCTAGCTAGGGCTGAACAGCCCGTAACAAAAGCTTTTCTGCTAGAATTTTAAGGGTCTGAGTGGCTCCTCAAGGGCACTGTTGTCATCCACTCCCTCCCATTGGGAGAAACCTTCATGGCTACCTTCTTCCTAGCATCCTGGGACCCCATTCCTTGGGGTAATGAGATTCATATTGGATAACCCTAAATATACCCTGGGCTTTGCTCTGGGGTTTGAGTCTAGAGTTCCCCTGGGAAGATTCATTTTGGAGTTCTGGGCAGGATTTCTGCATCTGTGCTTTGGTGTATGAAAGCTGTACCTATCCATCATTGTCTGGATGCTCAGGCTGGTAGAGGTAATGACCGACCTCTTTGGGTAGGTGATGGAAAAGGTCCTTAGGTGGGAGATCTAGACTAGGAAATTACTAACTTCGGGGGCCATCAGGGACCTGCAGTCAGCGCCCCATTTTGTTCTCTGTGCCATGAGGAGTGTCCCCTTCACCCCCTCTGATACAGCTCTCCACAAGCTTCTCCGTGGAGGGAGCTGATTGGAAGCATACACTCTCAGAAGCTTCACTGAGATCTCCAGGCACCTATGTGCATAGTGAAGTTAGGAGAAGGCCATGCTCCTCTGAGGTCACTACACCAACCCAGGGATGAGCGACCCAGGCCGGACAGGCAGCTGCTGGGAGGAAAGCCAGGGAGCAAACAGCAAGGTGTGGCTCTGGATCTTTACATTAGGGGCAGCTCCAGGTCTCCTTCCCTCCTTCAACCCCACCCAAGCCCTTGTCCATCCTGATCCTTATCTATGCCTTGGGGAAAAGCAGGTTGAAGCTTTTCAAGAAAAACCTTTCCTACAAAATAACAGGCAAAGCACAGTCAGAAACTATGGAGCTGTGGAGCCTAAAGTGGCTTCTGGGGTTGGTTTCATAGACTGAATCCACCATATGCTTGCCCTCTGGGAGAAGTCCCTGGCTTAGTCTGATAGAACAAAGGACTGTTAATTGGTTATTGGGTCATTCTCCAAAGGACAGTGGCAAACAGGTGCTTGATAGGAGGAAGGGGTCTGTGGGCCTGCTCTGCTGGGAAGGGCTGCTGGGATCCTTGGCTCCACACATGCCATCCCAGGACCATTTTCTTAACTGTGAACTTGCAAGAGCAACAGGTGATAAGAATTGTCTTTCCTATGTCACGGAGGTGCCTGAAGCCTCAAGCAGAGTTGCAGGGAGACCCAGATGCATATGAATTGCACATCTTTCTAGACCCAGTCTGTCTAGCCAAAAGTGGCAGGGCTTCCTGCTTTGCAGGAGAGGCTCACAGACCCCTGATGGATGTGGAAAGGAGGATTCTGCCAGCTCTGAGTCCAAGGGCATGGGCAGGTTGATGGGACAAACTGAGGAAGGTGGACACACATCCCAGCAAATGCTTGCCAGCTGGAAACTGAGTCCCAGGCCCACAGAACTCCCAGGAACATGGTGGTGCTGAGACCCAGGAACTGTGCCTGTGGGCTCCCATTTGGGTGCCTAAGAATTCAAAAGAACAGAACTTTTGATCTAAGAGGACAATTGCCAACAGATGTGCCACTGGATTCATGAGTCCAGGAGTTCAAAGCATTTGTACATTATAGTGTATAAAGCACTCATCATTAGATCTTCTGACCTACTCTGCAAGGATAGAGCTGGACTATTCTCTCTATTTCACAAAGGAGGAAACTGAGGCCAAGCAAGGAGGCCAAAGGACTATTCTGACATTTCTCAACTTACAAGATTATGTGTGTGTGTGCGTGTGTGTATATGCGCGTGCAGGCCAGGAATGAGCATCTTGTATGCTAAGTATACAGCCTAGCACTGAGCCACACCCCAGCTGTGAGATGCTTTTGGCTTTGTTTTATTTTTGAGACAGTCATTGTTTTTGAGACAGGGTCTTGCTGGGTAGTCTAGGCTGGCCCTGAACTGTTGATCCTCCTGCCTTGGCCTCCTAAGTGCTGGGATGACAGGCCTGTACCTCTTCAGCTGTTGTGAGATGCTTTTTAAAGACTTTACACGCACACACATGTGTGAGTCTATGTGTATGTTTGTGTGTACATGCACACAGGTGAACACATTTTGTGGCACAGATGTAGAGGTCAGTAGTCAGTTCTCTCCTTCCACCTTGTTGAGGTAGGCTCTCTCTCTTGTGTCTGCAGCTGGGCTGTTTGGCTGCTGGGTTGTATACTCCAGGCTACCTGGCCCAAGTGCTCCTGGGGGATTCTCCTGTCTCTGCCTCCTATCTCTCCATAAGAGGACTGGATTACAGATATGTGCCACTGCGTCCTGCTTTTTATATGGGCCTTTGGGGATTCAACTCAGGTCATCAGATTTGCAAGTAGGAGCTTTTAGCCAACAAGCCATCTTTCAGGCTCTGCATTCAGCTTTTTACATGGGTTCCAGGATTGAACTGAGCTTGTCAGATTTGCACAGCTAGTACATTTTACTGAGTCATCTCCCCTGTGCACCAACTGCTGAGCCCTCTCACTGGCCCGAGATGTTTTTGATGACTACTTATGTTTATGACTGTCATCTATACCTTGTCACCACAAACGTGAGCAGGCCTGTAAGGGCCTTTTTGTACCAGGTTCTACCCACATGGTCTAAATGTTAAGTTGGAAGACAGAGGATCTCCAAGGTAAACATTCCAATTTTGAAGGTAACACACCAGGAGAATTAATTTACTGCATCAAACCACCCCGATTTCAGCAATAAATATGACTGGCATAATGGAACCATCATGTGTTTATCTCCTGATTATGATCTTCATTGTTCTCAACAGCAGCTTAAGGCAGCATACAATAGAAAGTACATAAAACGCTGATAACATAGAGAATCAACGACAGAGAAGATATAAACAGAATGAGAAGACTAAGACCACAGAAAGAAAATAAATGTTCCAGAGTACAAGGGGCCACACAATTACCATGGCTAAACTTCAAAGTTGTCTTTGACATTCCTGGCATCTAAAGGAAAAAGGGAAATGTGATCTTGTTATGTGATTCTCATAATTAGAAAGGAGAAGGCTTGAGGGAAGCAGAGCCTGGGACTGGGACTGGGTTCCAGAAGGAACTTTTCCCTAGAATCCATGGAGGGTAGAAGTGGGAAGCTGATGACAGAGGGAACCCCACCTTCAGCAGTGCTGTATCCTGAGGGGTGAGTGGCAGGAAGGGGTTTGTTTCTGAAGCAGTCTATGCAAAAGCTGAGGCCCAGTGCAACCCAATAAAGGAGACTCTACAAGGTGTCAGGGTGACACAGGCACACAGAAAGGCTTTTGTCCCTCCCTGGGGTGGGGTGGGGGAAACTTTTGAGTCTTGAAAATAGGGTAGACACCAAATATGTCTCAGGAGCTTCCAGTTGATCTCAAGGTTTCAAAGCCCTTTACAGGAGACAAGGGTGAGACAGGGTCTTACTATGGGGCCCCAAGCAAGCCTCAAACTCACGATCCTCTAACCATAGTCGCCTCAGTATTAGAATTATAGGTGTGTACCCACACCCCACTTTCAAAGCACTTTATTTTTAATTTTTCTATGTGTTACGTATGCATGTGTATGTGTTCATATATACATGCATACATGTGCTCATGGAGGCCAGGGGTTGCTGTCAGGTGTCTTCCTTCATTCTTCTATCTTCTCTTTTATTTGAGACAGGGTCTTTCTATGTAGCCCTGGATGGCCTGAAACTTGCTGTGTGGACCAGGCTGGCCTTGAACTCACAGAGATCCACGTATCTCCGCCTCTCAAATGCTGGGATTAAAGGCATGTGCCCTCAGGCCCCACCGTCATATTTTTTGAGCCAGGATCTCTCATTGAAGCTTACAATGCAGAGACACAGGCTGGCCAGCAAGCCGGGGATCTTCCTGTCTCCTCCTCCCCAGCACGGGGATTACAGGCGCTGCTGCAGTTCCTAGCTTTTCATGTGGGTGCTGGGGATCCAAACACAGGTCCTCATGCTTGCAAGTGGCACTTCACTAACTGATTCATCTCCACAGACTTTCTAACTCCTTTAAAAATATTTTATTTGCTATTTTTATTTTATGTGTATGAGTGTATTGCCTGCATATGTGCAAGTGCACCCATGTTGTGCAATGCCTGAGGAGGTCAGAAGAAGGCGTCTGGATCCCTTAGAACTGGAGTTATGGACGTTTGTTAGCTACCATGTGAATTCTGGGAACTGAACCTGGGTCCTCTGTAAGAGTAGTCAGTGCTCTTAACCACTGAGCCATCTCTCCAGTCCCCAAACTCTTTTTACTGAACTAAAATAAAACAGCCATCAATCAACTTTCTCTTTTCAGGAAGGTTCTGTGAAGGACAGAGGGAGAATGTCAGGGGTCCTGGGGCTGGCTGTGTGGAAGGTGACAAGAAGGAAGACAGGGATTCGGGGATTACTCCATATTATTCTAAGGCCACTTGGGTTCTCGGGTCCCTGGCGGAAAGTCTTTGGCCACTGGTTTGGCAACCAGGCTGCTTTCTGTGCCTCCTCCTGCCATCCCAGAGGCCCAGCTTGAATCTGTCCCTTTGACTTGGGGAACTCTGGCCTCCCTTCAAGCACCAAATATTTCAATTATGAGAACGTGGTCCAACCCTGCCCACTCCATCCAGCCTCAGGGACCGGGGGCGGGTGTATGTGAAGAAGAGAGGCAGAGCCGCAGACGGGCCACAGATGGGGACTAAGCCGGGGTTCAGAGAGCAGAGCAGACAGGCCTTCTCCACTGCACAAGCCCAGAGGGAAACCACTGGCTGAGAGGAAAGTATGTGTGAGGCATTTTTGTCATTCTTAGCAGCCTGGCCAGCTCCTGGCCAGACGGTCAATGAATCAAAGTTGGGAAGGGCTCTACCTGTTGGCAGCTCTCTCCTGGCCCCCTCTGCAGTTCCATGCCTCTGGGCCTAGCGAGTCAGCTGGAACCCGGGTCCTCAGACAGGCAGTCATAGACAAGGGCCACCTGTGGACAGCCCCACAGGTTCAGACCCCTTGGAGTCCTCTTCCGCCTTCTCTCTTCATTGCCAATCCATTCAGGGGTGGCGTTTGTGTTGCCTATTGCAGCAAGTTGAATGCCCACCTAGCCCCCAAAGATAGGGCTGGGGCTACTGCTCAGAATCTGTGATCCTGACTTTAGAAAACATATCTTTGCAGATGCCATAAAGTGAAGAATCTCAACATGAGATTCATGAATGATCTTCTCAGCCTGAGATCCAAGGACCCTCCCCTGGAGGCTTTCAGCTATGTGGTCCTGCTGATACTTTGATTTCAGAGTGTGGAAGAGGAGATTTCTGTTGATTGAAGCCACCTGGCTTGTTCCAGCGTATCAAAGCAATCCTGGGACTATGGTATGGAGTGTCTCCAGAAGGCCTGAGCAACAGCCTGTGGCACTATTAGGAAATGGTGGCACCTTGAAGAGATGGGGCCTGAGGAGGATTGTGGGAATCTAGCCCTTTCCAACCGCCTGCTCCACCACACACTGCTTGACATGATGCACTGCCTCACCACAAATAACAAGCCCTGGACGATAGACTCAAACCTCCAAATCTGTGAGCCAAGCTAGCAAGTCTTTTTAAATTTATTGTCTTGGGTATTTTGTTACAGCAACAGAAAGCAGACTAAACTGGTGCTAACCCACCCAGACCTTTCCCATACCGTCTTTGCCCCTTGCATCAAAGCTGTTCACGTCAGGCGCCCTGCAGCCTGAGGGCCTCCCCTCCTCAGTGGTCCCTGTCACTTTCCTCTCCTGTTGTTGCACAGGCATCGGATTGAAGCCTGTCACCAGCAAGAATTCCAGCACAGTTCCCAAGCCCTTAAGGCTGTCCTCCCATCCCAGCTTTCACACTCATCTCTACACCTCAAGGTCTTCAGCCTGATTAAGGCACCTCCTCACTTCAAAAGCTTTGTTTCTGCACAAGATGCTAACAGGATAAGGCCCATTCCTTGTAGATCACAATCAAATTCCCAACTCAGGGTTGACTTCAAGTGCTTGAAACCAGGGCAGCTGTATGGGTCCTCATGCAGAAGAGCCTTGAGCTTGTTTAATGGTCTGCTGTTGCTGCCTGGCATGTCCATTTTGCAAACCACGTGACTTCTCTTGGACAACCTCACAGCTGGGCTTGTGTCCTTCATCTGGACACAGCAGAGGCTTAGAAATCTGTTCAATGTTGCCTTCTTAGAAGGAGGAGAGGGAGGGGAGGAAGGAGGAGAAGAGGAAGAGGAAGAGAAAGAAGCCCCTCACCCAGGCATCTAGCTGAAACCTGTCGCCAGCAGCAGAGCAAGAATTCCAGCAATTACCAACTGCTTAAGGCCGGTCTCCCTTCCCAGCCATAAATCTGCAGTTTTCTAGGAATCTCACCAGAAACCCCATTTACAGGAAAAGAACACACGCAAGCCCCCTTGTGCAACCTTAGTGGCTCCTGCTTTCACTCCACCAGATCATAGTTTCACCCTTAGCACTGTCTGACTCACCTCACTTGCAACACTTATCAAATGAGAGAGAAAAGGTTTCTTAGCAACCTTTGAGATGCAACCTGACAGTTACCAAAATGGTGCATGAGACTAATGCTAAGACGCATTTAATTACTTATTCTCTTTGAGGAGCCCTTACCCACACTTGGGCATTCTTCCTTTCCCCTACTCTCCTTTGGGAGAGTCACCCCATCTAGCCTAGCACATATCCTCACTTGGGCATATCCTACTTTCTTCTGAGCACCTTTCCCTTCACACTTCTGCTTAAACCTGTGTTAAATTTTTTAAATAAAGCTTCTAACTCTGCTCCTTCAACTAGCTAGTCCTAAATTCTTTGTAGCATAGAAGCTCACAAACACTGGGTTGGCCTGAGTCCCTAAAAGATGAGGGGAACTCCTCAGTCTATTGAGGGTGGCAGCTGTGGAGCTGTGTCTTTGAAACTTTTCGATTAGTAAAATGCAAGTTGCCAACACAATTGCCACCTGAACTTGGAAGGGATTCTCAGGGGCTCTGTTCGTTGCAGATGACAGACACTGAGGCACCGAAATACGTAGTTCCGTGTGGTTCCTGCTAAGGTTCTTGAATTCTCTGGGTCTCAGGTTCTTTCTGGGTCACTAAACTGTCTTAGGGTCATCAAGGGAAGTAGTTAGGAGCAGGCCTCCACACGGCCAGGTAGTGCCTGCATGTCACTGCCTGTCTGTCTTATGAGCCATCTGTCCTTGATTCATTTCTGGAACACTTCTTTCTCTCACACCCATACTGTCACAGACTCCATACCCTTGGAAGATGAACCCCAGTTCGCCTACAAAGGTAGAGAAAGGAACTGGGGTGTAGGGTCACCCTGTCTAGCCTAGCAGAAGAAAGCTCTGCTGACCTTCCTCCTCCAGTGCTGGGGAGGTCCTGCTTCCCGGCAGCAGGGAAGGCCCCAGGGAGATAGATGCTGGCGGAGGGGAGCCGCGCATGAGGTCAGGACCGCGTCAGCCCCTCTCTCTTTCCCGCCGTGGCTGGGAAGAGGCCGCTGAGTGGGTGCCAGCCACAGAGGAGGTCTGTCCCCTGCTTTGGGGCCAGACCACAGGCAGCTGCGCTGGGCAGCAGCCAGACCAGGGGTGGGGGAGGGGGGCGTTCTCAGCCCCCAGCTCCTCTCTGTCTGGGCCTCAGGACCCCTCCCCGACCCCAAATCCCAGCAGCTGCCCAGGACTCTTCCAAGCAGGTGAGATCATTGTCTCCACCAGACCAGCCTGACGCAAAGCAGTCAGCCACCCACGTGGCAGGATGGAGGCATAAGGGTGCCCTTCTCCCCACAGCGGCCCTGCATCCCAACCTTATCCAAGGGACCTTCAGGAATCTACTTCAACACCTGCTGAGGGACAGAGGTGGGTGGGCTGAGAAAGAGGGAAAAGACAGGACCTGGGATCCCCCAGAGTCTGCCTGGGTCCAGCATAGCAAACCCCAGAGTGAACCTTGGGGTGATTGGAAGCAGATTCTGGAAGCTTCCTCGGCAGCATCGTTATAAACATGCTCTCTGGATGACTCTGTTCTATGCTCACTGGAATCCTGTCACTGTTTGGCAGAGTCAATTCCTTACCTCTGCATTTTGGGGTTTCTCTGTATTGCCTAGTTGGATTCTAGATGGCCAGACAGTTTTTAAGAAAGGCCTGAGGAGGTCCCAGGTCTCTGGAAGTGTGGGTGGGGAGCTCAAGCCTGGAATAGGCACAGTCAGGAATTCTCATCTCTCACCAGGGTGCTTGGCACTGACTGGCAATGTTTGTGGCAGGCATACACCACTACAGGATGCTCCTGGCATCTAGTAGGACAAGGCCAGGATTGGGGATGCTGCTAACAGGCTATAGTGCTTGGGACAGTCCTCTACCCCTCAAGAATCATGCTGTTCAAACTGCTGACAGAGTCACCAAAATGAATCCATCAACCAGTCATCTCTCACCTGATCTCTCCCTGTCTAATCTGCTCCCAGATCATGGTGATAAGATCACTAGTGACAAGATGAGGCCTCTGACCTGCACTGTCGCTGTTTGGCTCCTTGACTTCAGATCCTTTTTGTGTATGTGTGCATACATGCACATACACTTCTGCACCTGGTAATTAGAGAAGTCTTCTACAATGCAACTTTATACATAGAAACAGAATGTGAAACAGAAGGGGGAGGGCCTGACTTCCATCTTGGTGTGCTGCCCAGCACTTTATCTCTCTGAGCTTTGGCCATTGTATGAGCCAGCAACAGGCTTTAGAGCTCTACTATCTTGGGGTAGTCTCTGTTCCTGACCAGCTCTGGGGACCAGGACTCCTCACAGTTCTGAGTTGTCATTTCTTTGAATATAAAATGGGAACTCCTGCTCAACTCCCAGGGCTTCTGGGAAGACAAATGAGATAACACCCAGAAGACACACAGTTGGCATTTCATGATGGGTGTTCTTTTCTTAATTCTTTGGGTTCCAAGTCAACCCAGTTTAGACCGAAATGTTGGCCAACTGTGCTCCATTAACCTAAAGTTACAGATACAACACAAGACACTTATCTGACACCCTCTTCTGACCTCTGTGGGCATTGCACAGCATGGGTGCAAATATATACACACAGGCAATACACTAATATTTACACATAAAATAAAATATAATAAATAAAATATTTTAAAAAATAGGACAAGCTGGGCATGGTGGTGGCTCGCCTTTAATCTCAGTACTTTGGAGGCAGAGGCAAGTGGATCTCTGTGAGTTCAAAGCCAGCCTGGTCTACATACCAAGTTCCAGGCTAGCCGGGGCTACAGGAAGACCCTGTCTCAAAAAAGGACCAAAACCAAAAAAAAAAAGACAAAATAAAACAAAAACCAGGACAATGAAACTCTAAGGTAACTGGGCATCCTGAATTTTGACATATCCAATCCAGCCCTCTGCTTGCTTTTTTTTGTGAATAAAACTTATTTGAAACACAGCTACTCCCATTAATTTACATATTGTCTCTGTATTTTTGTGCTATGCTAGAGATGAGTTGTGGTGATAGAGACCTGAACAGTCCATGCTGGTTATGACAGCTCGTATCTGACCTTCTGAAGGAAAGCTTGGCTGAGCCTTAGTCTGTGTCTGGAAATAATTGCACAAGAGTGGTTGGTGTGTGACTGGAGTCCTGGAGTAACTGCTCCCTGTTTTAGGCGGTGGATAGAGGTATGCATGAAAGACAGTGGGCACTCCGATTACCCCGGAAATACATAATGGAAGAAATGAAGAACTCCAAAAGCAAGGGCTTTGGAGTTGGGAGACTGACAGTAGCCTGGGTGTTAGAGCTGGACCATCACTGACTTTGAAATGACCTTCACAAAACCTTTTCACCTCTCTGGGCCTAAGGCTTTCCATCCTTCATCAGTTCAGTACATGTTTATACAATACTATCCTATGTTTGGGATGCCAGCTGCACCCAAACATGGCCCCCACTCCATTCCAGCTGGATAAAGAATGATGAGCAGGCCCATAAATACACAAGATGGTGCCAGTTGGCAATGGGGTGCCCTGGAGTCTGCGAAGGGGCTGATTTACCTGAGTAAGACCTGACCCAGGGCTGCTTAAGGGAGATATAGAGTGGTTCTTGTTTATTTAGAAGGTCATATGCCTCCCAAATCACTCTGGGTGAGACTCCCAGTGGGCTGACCAGTGGGCTCCCTGTGGTGGGGGAGCAGGTAGTTCAGCGACTTCCTCCCTTACTGTTTTCCCAAAGAAGTGTCATACTCTGGACTGACCCCAGTGGGAAGGCTTGTCTGTGAGCTTTCTGTATAGTCTGGGCCATCTGAGCAGTGCCTATTTCCAGCTGTTCTTGACAGCCTTGGCCAGCCCCCTCTGAGCCTCCAACCTCGGTGTCATTCAGGGTGGGTGGCAGGGCCTGAGGGCAGTGGCTTAGCAGCAGTTAGGTCATGCTTCCCAAGACTCAGCTGCCTGACCTGACACCTCAGACTCCCTCTGGTTCCAGTCTTTGCATCTAGACCAGTTTCTGACTGGATTAATCTGGTGAGTGAATGGCTCAAGATGATGGCGTGAGGCCGGGTCAGGGAGCCTGCAGCTCCATGGGAGGTCACACATTCACATTTCCATTAGGGCCTTCAGGGTGACTAACAGCTGAGTTTCAGGCCCATGGCCAGTTGATGGGGGGTTTGTGTGTATGAGGGGGGAGAGGGGGAGTGAGGCCCCCTGGTATATAGTGTGGGCAAAACACTGTTCCTTACCAAACGGGGCTTTCAAGTTTACCACCTTGAACTCACCTCGTAGGCATTCGCATACTTAATTCCCTGACTCCCTGGGAGAGGCCTTATTCCAGACTTTCCTTCAGGCATTCACTCTGCACCGGGCACCAGAACCCCACTGGGAAACACAGGGCCCTCTCACAGGGAAGCTCTGAAGTCCCTGCAACTCATGAGACAGCTGTCAAGTAGGAGCAAGGAGATGACGGCCCAGAGGCACAGTGGGTGTTCTTGCGAAGATCTCGCTCTCCAGCCGACTCACCCTGCTCTCTTTCCCCTGCAACGCCATTGGCACAGCCCACCTTGGTTGCTCTCCACTAACAAGGGCCGTTCATCAGTGTTCAAAGAAAACCAAGATTTTGTGTTCAAGAGAAGCTTAGGAAATAGTAGATTAAACAAAATTTTTAAAAAATCTTTATTGTGGGGCATCTCAGAGCCTTTAGGACAGTTGGGTAGGAATAGAGCATGAACAGGCCCTTGGATTCTTTACAGCAGCTCTTCCAGAACTGCATTCCATGGACACCGTCTGGGAAGCATTGACCTGACCACCTCCTTTAAGGTCCTATTAGCAACAACCCCGCTCCCGTCCCCAGTCAGGCCCTGCATGCCCAGCCCACAGGAAGGCTGGTCTTGTGTTGAATTCTGTCTGCAGATACTTTTTCTCCATGCCTCAAACCTTCAGCCATGGCCCGAGGTTTCAGTCGGCAGGGGAACAGGAGAGAACCAATGAAAAGCTGCATCTCTGAAGCACAGCCCCACACCTGCCACATAAGAGATGAGCTGAGGTCTAGGTAGCTCGCCCCCCTGGGCCCCACCACCGCATTCCTCACAGGACCTGGCCCATGATCTAAGTTAAAGCTAGGGCCAGAGTCACCTATCTGAAATATAAACTAGGGCCAGTGAGATAGCTCAGCAGGTGAAGGTGCTTGAGGCCAAGCCTGATGATTTGAGTTTGATCCCTGGGTCCCATGTGGTGGAAAGAGAGAGTTGACTCCTCTGACTTCTACTTTCATGCACATAAATACATAAATATAAAAAACTTAAAACACAAACTGAGGTAGCTTCTGCTTAAACCTTGGTGGCTCCTCACTACCCTGAAAATCAAGTCGAAAGCCGTAGCACGTGCTTTGCTACCTCAGTTCATTTTCCATTGCTTTCTGGCTATAGAGAGATGCTCAGGACACCCTGCTCACTCCTGCTCCATTTATCCTTGCCTCTGTGCATCTCATCCGTGCTCTGATCCCTCCTGGGCCCTGTGCTCTGTGTAGTGTTACTCCTCCTTGGCGGGATCCACTTTGGGACTCCTTCCTACAAGTACCTCCATACTCAAAAATACCTCACTCTATGCAATGACCTTGGATGCATCCTTTTCTTTGGCTAGATCCTAGACTCGTCTACACCAAGGCCCCCAAGCCCCACTAGCAGAACTACAGAGTGGTCACGTCAGTCCTCACATAGCTGCATTGACCCTTATGTTCCTGAATTGTTCAGAATACCAGGAAACACATGGATTTCAAGAAGACGGTCCCGCTACAGGCAGGCTGTGAAATACAAATTCTCTCTGTGTCTCTCTTTCTGTGGAATGGGGTTCTTCTGAGTCCTCAGACACACAAAGTGTAAGCAATATGTGCCTTGAGCTATGATGACAAGGTGGCTTCAATGCCAGGAATCTGGTATATTTGGGAGTCCTGGCATCATTGAGTGATCTCCCCAACAAGATTTCCTACCTAGAGCTTAGAACCATGATGACAAAATGAGCGGTCAGATGCCAAACCCCTGCAGCACGTTGACCAGTAGTCCTCTCAAAAGACAGTCTCTATCCCAGAATCCAAGAATGTGATCATTTGCCAAAAAACAGTCGCTGTGGATGTCACAACTAAGGGTCCCTGCATAGACGAGATCTCCCTGGATTGTGAGGGGGTTTCCTAAACCCAATGGCAGGTGTTCTTCTAAAAGCAAGGCTGAGGGTGACTCTGACAGGTGGAGAAGGTACCTGATAGCAGATACAGAAATGGGAGTAATACAGCCACAAGCTAAGGAGTGCCCAGAGCCATCTGGTAGAGGCCACCTGCAGGAAGCAAGGCAGATTCCACCCCTGGGGCCTCTGGACCGTGTGGCCATGTGGACATCTTGCTTCAGACTTCTGGCCTCTAGGACTGGGGATGAATAAATGACTGTTGTTTTAAGCCATAGTTTGTGGTAATTTATTATGGCAGCCACAGGGAAAGAATTCAGTCCCTAAGGGCCTCTCCCGGATCCAATGAGAATTGGTTTAGAGAGTCTTCAAAGATCAGAAACGCTGCCCAAGGGCAATTTCAGGATCTCCTGAAGTGGGGAAAGCTCTAGAAAGAGACCCTCCTTTTGTATCTGAGCTATTGATCCTGGATCTGAACACCCACTCCTCCTCTCCCATCACCTCTTAATGACCCGTCAGGACCCACTAGGTTACAGAAAGAGGAATCCCCTCAAATGCCTCTACCTTAGTAGAGGTGGTTCTCCACTGCCTCCTCTGTCTTGATTATACAGCCTGCAAGTCAGCTTAGGTACTCTCTTTCTGGCAAAACCTCTCTATCTGTTCCTCCACCAGCTGTCTTACCAACACAGTAAATCTTGGCCCTTTTCCTAGGAGCCATGTGTTCAATGATTTCTCAGTCATCAGTGTCTAACCCAGTCCTGAGTCCTGAGTAACTCATGTATGTTCCAGTCCTTGTTTAACAGACTCCTGTTAAATACCCGCAGTTTCCAGGTCAGTAGACTCAGCTCAGATTTGCTCTGATCCCCATGGATGGGCATGGGAGACCCCTGATCACGAAGCTGAAGACTACGCCATTGGCAAGTAACGTCACCTCTTTGGGTAGATGGCATAGTTCACATGACCAAGACAATGCTTGTACTGCTTTTCAGAGCTCCAGCCTGTGACACCTGTCTTCCTGGGGCTGTGGCCACAGTTGTCAGGCTGGGTACAAAATTGGGGTATCTCAACTCTGGACTTTGTTGTCCCAAACCAACAGAGCCTGCCTGGGTCTGTTCAAGCCCTTGGCCTATAACCCCTTCTGGGATAGAGAGACTTTGCTGGGCACTGTGAATTCCTGTTTATACTGGGACCCACTGAAATAAACAGAATCCTCAGCTGACCAGAATTTTCCATCTTAGTATGTTCAGGGATAACTCAAGTCACAGTGATCACCAAGGATCTGCGAGTGGGGCCTTTGAATCACCCAACGCCTAGACTGCTATATGTGGGGGGTGCATGCCACCATTTAGGTGGGGTCAGTTGCAGCTTTAAGGGCTTCAGATAGACTTGGAGTCCCAAACAGAGCTGTAGGGAGCCCTGTGAGACTGGGAGGTGGCTGTGTGAGATTTTCCTTTAAGAGGTAGTGGTTCTTTCACTACAGACAAAATAAAAACACCCACAAAAGCTTGGAAACCACCAACTAGTTCAAATCGTCAGAACTTTACAAAAGAAACCCAGGAAGGCAGCTTGCGCAGGGCCGTGGCCTTCCTGAGGTCTTGGGCTGTGGCTTCTACTTAACCCAAATGTTCAGTGACTGGGGCATCTCCTGCCTGTTCTCTTTATTCCAAAGAACTCTCCTTCTAGACTGGGAGAGAGGCACTCCTTAGGTGTCTGGGGTTTGGTAGGCTAGGCTTGGTCCCCTGTCTTTGCAAGTCATTCCATCCTTCAGAGGAGGGTTCTGTTCATACCCTGCACCTCATCCTTCTTGTGGATTGGACTGATGTCTGGGTCAGAGACCTAGACCAAGGGCCCTGGAGGAGCGCACCATCAGCAAGCCGCCTCTGGAGAGGGTATCAATAAGCCTTCTGAGGGGGCGTTTGGGGCCACTCGAGCAACAGCTAGAGTCCACAGGTGGGGTCTCCTGGGCATCTGTGTACATTTCTTTTGTCACACATTCACAACGGCTTTCAGATCGTTGGAAATGGGAAGCTCTTGCTATGTGGGGACCAGGAGTTGAGCAAGACCCAGGAGGCTCCCTGGAGTCTGCTATCCAGTGGGAAAACATGTATGGAGGTACACAGATGCTCTGCCTTTTGGGGAAGCACCAACAAGGAGGACCTGCAGTGGGAGAGATACTTCTAGCACATGAGGCAGAGTTGGGGAAAGCCTGGCCGAGGATCAGGGAATGTGTCATTAAAAAAAAAAAGGAGCAACCAAGGCTTTAGGATGTTAAATGGGATGATGCATCCAAGGTTCAGCATGACATAAACCTGACAGGGACTTTTGCAGTTCCTTGTATGCAATGCTGACATCACAGGATCTCCAGAATCCTGAAGCTTTTTTTTTTTTTTTTGGTCTTTTTGAGACAGGGTCTCCCTGTATTTAAACCAGGCTGGCCTTGAGCTCACAGAGATCCGCCTGCCTCTACCACTGCCCCTGGAGTGCCAGCATTAAAAGCATGTGCCACCATGTCCAGCCAAGCTAGCAGCTCTTAATCAAGGATGTTTCTACTCAGGGTACACATGCTGTGTCTGGGAACAGTTTTAGTTGTCAGTACTGTGAGAGCTGCTGGAATCAGTGGGTAAAAGGCAGGGATACTGTCAGATATGGCTCATCGCAAAGGAAAATCCCACCTCAAAGCAGGTCACGTGTGGCAAGACTGAGAAGCCTGGCTCTGAGCCCACTGCTCTCAGAGTTTGTTCTCCATGCTCTGCCCACTGATCCTCAAAACTACACTTCAGTACCCCCAGCGACGGGGAGCTCACTACCTGTTTGGTTTGCTTTTGTGCATGGTTCCTGGCCCATGACCCTGACCTACCTTATCTGACAGTAGGTCAGAAGGCCCTCCTTGTTCCAGAGCAGTCCTGCCTGCCCCACACCCTGGAGGAAGGCTACACAGAGAAATGAAGAAGATCTGAGCCAAGAGGCCTCGCTGGTTCTCTCAGTCTGTTAGCGTTCTTGTGTATCCAAAGAAGTCTTCCCACACCCAGAAAGACTGGGTTCCAGAAGATTCCAGATTCAGAAAGGTTCCTGGAGAGTAGTGCCAAGAAATGACATGGAAGGTCTGCTCCCTTCTTCCGTTCCTTGCCCTGCATCTCTTCTGTAGTTTTAGTGATCCCTTATAATAAGCCACTCCACCGAAGTGCTTCCCTGGGTTCTGTGAAAGGCTCAAGGAAACCAACAGAAGCTAGGGAGGGGAGATGGGAGCCTTGGCTTATAGCTGCAGGCCAAAAGCCCGGGGAAAACCATCGCTGTCTGAAGGAGGCGCAGTGTTGGGAACTGAGTCCTCACCTGTGGGAGTGTGTCAGAACTAAGGCGAGTCGAGGGTACCCCTGTTGTTCACTTCCAAGAGATCCCCACACCGGCCGTGGTCACAGAAATGCTTTGAGTTGTGAGAGCACAGTAGGAGAAACTGAGTCAGAGATAGAGTTGTTTGTTCCCTCTCTGGCCTCAGACTTCCCCTCATGTGGTCACACCACTTCTCACCATGTGGTCACATTCCTTTTCCATGTTCCTGTGACTCCACGCTCAGGACCACCATGAACAAGCTGCATTCAGCTTTGACCATGATGCCTCTGAACATTGGAAGACATCTATGTGAATCTTCCCTGCCACATTGAAAACCTCCATCGGATCCAGGGTACTGCCTTTTGCTGTGTGTGTGTGTGTGTGTGTGCATGTATGTGTGTGTATTCTTGTGGATGGAATCTAGGGCCTTGTCCATGCCTATCAGATGACCCAGGCTTTGTAACATGAATGTGGGGCTGGTCCCCTCCTCATGCAGAAGCACAGGCGTTCTGTTAGTCCAGCTCAGAGCCAACCAGGCAGGAGGAGAGCAGCATCTTGTTGTTCACTGTGAACTTCGGTTTGCCTCATATTGGATAGGCACAAGAAAACCTGCAGGCCTTCTTCGCCTGGTGCTGTGACCCCAGAGGAAGCGACAAACAACAGGTGATGTCACTGTACAAAACGGCACAAGAGATGAATGCCATTATGCCCCCAAGCAGCCTGCCCTAGAACTACAGCACTTGACAAGTGTTTTCATGCATGATATCTAATTCTCTGATAGACAGAGCAGCAAGAGCGACACCCATTTTACAGATGCACAAATGGTCCTTTAGTAGTGAGAGAGCACTGTTCAGGAGTAGAGTGTATGCCCGGCAGGTAAGAGACCATGGGTTCTGCTCACAAGGCTGAAGAACGAGAAAATGCCTGCAATGTTAAGACAGTGGGGTCTTCTGCCTCCAAATTCAGAACCCATAAATATCAGAACCACGGAGATCCGGGAGGACCATGGGAGGAAAGAGAGTGTCAGGGCCTGGCGAGGCAGGAGGCAATGGAGCAGTGGGGGAAGGCCCTGTGGGCCCTGTGTTTGTGGAGCGTGGCCTGTGTGGCCCACACCCAGACACCTGCCTCTCTCTCACACCTACCCTCCTGTTTCGCTTCCTCTCGTGGCTTGGGTTTCCTTCCTCTCTTCAAAGCTCATGAGCTGTCACCTCTGGAAGCCACTGTCTGCCTTTTCTTGGAATTTGCCCAGGAAGAGACACCTGCATTTCTCTTTCGATTTCTCCTCAGGCACCAGTGTTTCCCGGGGAGGCTCAGAGGCAGGGGGTGCAGGGACAAGGAACAGCCATCCTAAAGGAGGCAGGAGGTGTCAGGGCCTAGGGCCATAGACCTCCCTAGGTTGCAGTCCCACAGTCCCAGTTTGTGCTTAGTGGTGTCCGAGCTAGAACTGTCCACACTTATCTGTTCTCCCTCATCTTCCAGTCCCCCTCACTTGTGAATTCCTTCAAACCTGGACCTTAAACCTTCCTTTTCTGCCCCTCCTTCGTTTTTTCAGACTGAGTATCGCTGTGGAGTCCAGGCTGCTTTTCAAACTGAACCCTCCGGTCTCTGGGATTACAGCTATGTACCATTGCACCTGGCTCTATCTAACCTTTCCTTTTTTAAATGGCTCCACCCCTTAATCTCCTTTATGTCTGTACAGATTTCCCTTCTCTGGAAATTTTATACAAATGGAACCACACATATGACCTTTGGGGACTGGCTTCCATCATCTGAGCTAGTGTTTTCAAAGATGGCCTTGTTGGAGCACAGAGTGAAGCTTCCTTCCTTTTTATGACTGAATAACATTCCTTTGTGGAGATGAAACACATTCTCTTTCTCCGTTTGGGTTGTTTCTATTTTTTTTCTCCTTTGAGTTAGTTTCATGCATCTCGGGCTGGCCTCAAGCTCACTACTGCTTAGTCAAGAATGACCTTGAACTTCTAATCCTGTCTTCTACTTCCTAAGTGCTGGGATTACAGGTTTGTATCACCATGCCTGGTTTATGGGATGATAGGAATCAAACTCAGGGCTTCATGCATGCTAGGCAAACACACAACATCCCAGCCAGCTGCTGTATTTTGCCTATTCTGAATGATGTTGCTCTAAACATCAGTGTACAGATGCTGGTGTGGACCTAGTTCTCATTATTCTTTGAGACGTACTTAGCAGCAGGGCACGTGTTCGCTCCACTTGAACCTGTGGAGGAACTGCAGTCAGTGTCCCACAACACCTGCCCCAAGCCATGCTTCCAGCAGCAGCACACACGAGTCGTGGTGTGTCCCTACGTCCAGGCTATCTCTGGTTACCTAATCTGACTTTGGATTCTAGTCATCTCAGTAGGTGTGAAGTGATGAGTCTGAAATCTTGTTTGCTGAGCAATGAAGCCTTGCAGTCGAGCCTCAGGAAAATCTCAGTGTGAATGGAGAATGGAGCAATAGCAGCAGTTTAGAGACAGTCAACATAAAGTGCTTTAGCATTGTTGCTGCTTGGAACACATGTTCAGTAAATGTTAGCTACACGACACTAACAGCTCCTTCGATCTCTGCAAAAGTCTTTCACATACCCGGAGGCCCTTGGTGCATGTATGTGGGTGGTGTGAATGGCTGGCTAGTGTGTCACAGGGAGGCTTAGGGAGCTGCCCCAGCATCCTGTTAGGGCTGTGGCCACAGTCCATGTCCAGGTTGGCCCTTGCCTGGCCTGTGGAACTGTTTGCTTCTGCAGTGGTTGGAGACTTAGCTGGAGGAAGCTTCTTCCTGATGGTTTGAATTAGAAAGCAGCTGATTCTTCGTAGAAAAGCTGGGGAAAACATTACTGTTGGAGGCTGGTCTCACTGGCAGAGCAGACTGGCCTGGCCTGGCATTCCAGAGCACAAAAGGCTTCGCTGGCAAAATCGGAGCCTTCCTGTCGGGACTCCCGTCCTCCCTCCCTCTCATCTGGCCCCCTGGGTCTGGGAACCTTTGGCTGCCAGGTGGGAGTTGGAGGAGATTCCTCTGGCTGTCTGGGCTCCTGCACCAAGCAGCCAGTTGGTGGGCTGAGGTCTGACTCAGCTCCTAGCCTGGCAAGGCCCTGGGTATCTGGCAGTGTAGAGATGGTATCTACCAGAGAAAGGAAAAGAACTGGGGAGGAAACCGGGAAGGGGCAAGATGGCAACCGGCTGGCTGGACACAGCTCACAAAAGGGAGATGGCATTACTGTTGTTATTTACGGCTATGGAAACTGAGGCTTAAAGAGGTGACGTCATCTGCCTGCAGTCGCACAGCCGGTGAGCGCTGGCCCGAGGACTGGACTCAGGATGACTCTGAGGCCTGCCAGAGGTACCGCACCAGTGTCAGGAGCTTTGAGCATCCTTGCTGCTGCCTTCTTGCTAGGGCGTGTTCTTTCTCACTGACCCAGAGCAGCCCTGGGAGGTGGTCAGAAGACCCCTGGGAGGCCTCTCTTTAAGCTAGGCATTGTCCTTGTGGTAGTTCTGCCTGGTCAGCAACAGTCAGAGCCCCATGACCGGGACTGCCTTATCTTCAGCCCATGACAGGATGGCAGGCCTGTGTTCTCAGAGGCCTGGCCGCAGATCAGCAGGGTGATTGTCAGGCTCTGCAGAGTACCGATAAAGCCCTATGGTTTGAACAGGCCGAAGGTCCCTCAGGCCCCTCCTTCGCCCTGGCCCAAGTCTTTACTCCTTAGGCTCCTTCTTTCCCAGGAGAATGAGCACCAGAAGGCCCATGCCACTGAGCTAGTGAGCCCTAAACCAGCCATCCATTCCCTGTTTTACCTAGTCACAAGTCGACTCTATGCCTAAACCACAGCCTTATTACAGCTAATAGGTACAGATGGCTCAGTTTCCCATCCTTAGATGAGCAGACTCTTGTTTCCACCAATGGGGTGCTGGGAAGACTGAAGGAAGTAACATGTGTTACACATAATAGAAGCTGGCTCAGGGTGGGGACGCCACAGGAGGTCACATTCATTTCCCAGCCCTTTTGCCTCAGCAGGGCTGTGCCCCTTTTCTGGAATTCCTTTTCTTTGTGGTCTTTCCAAACCCATCCCCTCTTTTAAGGCCAAGTCGAAATTCTACTTTCTTCACAAGGCCATCCTGGACTGTCCTAATCCCTGTAGCCTCACTGGGCTTCTCTTTTTGCAGCTCTTGGAATAGGCCTTATCAGAGAATGAAAAGCTGCTTGGAATGGTGAACTATCCAGAGCTTTTGGCTTTCCTGCCTGTTGTGTGAAGGATGGGTGTGTGCAGGCGTGTGCATGTGCATTCAGCCTTTTCTGCATTGCATATCATTTACTTCTAGAGACAATGTGCATCGATGCATTTCTTAAGTCCAGTCACTCGGGAGGCAGGAACACTGCTTGAGGCCAGCCTGGCTACTACAGACAGAACCTCATCTCAAATCATATTACTTCTATAATTAGAAAAGAATTCCAAATAAAAACTAATGGAAGGATCTGCCTCCTTGCTGGACACTTCATGGGATGATTAATCCTGTAGTTTTCACTGCTGTGTTGATGGTGGCTCTTACTCTTGGACATGGCTTTCAGTTACAGGTTCAGCCTTTTGGGTAAGACAATCCCTATCTTACCAGTCTCCACTTCATTGGCTTCAGCCCTGAGGGCAACTCCAGTTCACCTCCTGCCCCGCCTCCTGAGTGCTGGTCCTTTCTGGTGTTTTTCTGACCTGCCACAGGTCTCTACTGAATGACTTTCCTTCCTAGAGCAGAAGTTCCTAAAGAATAGGAAGGACATCCTACACCACCGACCTCCCAAACCCGGTGCAGTGCTGGACCACAGAGTGGCAGGTGTAAGAGGAAGCTGAGTAGGAGTCCCAAGTCTTAACTATGGTTATGATGCCAAGAAAAAAAGACATTGGGTCCTGAGCACTGACCCTACTCCCTTCCTTACCTGGATTCTGTCACATAATGTCCCCTGGCAACCCAATAGCCAACATGCTGATAGGAGTGTCTTACTGAGGAGAAAGGGGGATTGTGGAAGATTTTCTGCCTCGGTGCAGGGGTCCTCCCCGGCTTCCCTGCCCTTCCTCCAGGTAGCTGTGAAGGTCAAAGGCCACATCAGTTCTCTGACTCCTCTCCCAATAGCTTCAGCCATGGCAGGGAAGCTGTCTTTCTATTCCAGTCAGAGGCTGGCTCCTGCCCAGTCTGTTTCCTGTCTTGGAAAGTTCTTCACTTCTGCTCCCTGACTCCCTGCTCTCAGTGTCCACGAGAAGGCAACTCTGTGGGCAGCACCAGCTCCCACCAGGATGGTGCCACACATCTTCTCTAATGAAGCAATGACCACATAGTGATATTTTTCTTGTTTGACTCTTTTACCAAGCCAGGGGCTCGCTGGGGCAGGGAGGGTCAATCTCATTCCATGTATAGGAACACATACGTGGGTCTCTCTGGGAGTGTTCTCTGACAGACTGCATGAAGGAGGGACTAACTGAGGAACACTTCCTTCAGCTCCCTTCATCACCAACACACAGCCCACTGGTGAATCTCATTAAGTCCCCTTAGACGATGCTACATGGGCCTGTGTTTGTTTGTTCCAGCATATGAACGATGGGCTCTGGTACCAGATGGAGTCTAAACCTCTGCTGTGGTACTTAGCTCTGTGATGTTGGGAAAGTTACGCAACCTTTCTGTCTCTGGAATGATCCATTAGTGATGATAACAACACCTACTTCATTGGTGGGAAGGCTGTGGGATTACACAAATTAATGAACACAATGAGTATGACTGTAATTATTATTGCTGGTAATGAGTCAAAGGGTTCCTCTTCCCAATTAATATCTTTGTCCTTTAACAGCCAGAGCCAAGGTCTTGGTGACAGATTTGGAAAGGCCTGGGAGATGAGCCAGAAGCCTGAGACTGCAACTCAGTGGGTTCTCGGACCATGTGACCTGGAAGGAGTCACTGCACCTCAACCATCAAGCACATGACTAACAGCAGCCATCCTCTTTCCTAATTTGCAACCTCATAGGGATGTAGGTGACGATCAAACAGAGAAGTGAATGAGGATTGTTCCTCCACAAATATTTGCTGAACACCTACTGTGTTCTAGGGCTTGGGGAGGACCAAGTCAAGCAAAGGCATGATGGCACAAGCTCTCTCCTGGGAATCCTGACAGGGAAGACAGCCATGGAGGGATTAGTGTGAAGCTGCAAGGGCTTGGGAAAGCCCCGGCTCGAAGAAGACAGCACAAGGGGGCCCGGACACCCTGGTGACTCAGCAGCGTGACCTAACGGTCCATCTTTGCTCTGCTTCCTGCTCACTGTGTGACCTGGGCAGTGCCTTTGAGCTTGGGCATAAAAACATATCTTCCTCTGACTCCGGTGTGAGGATTAAGGGAGTTCATGTGAGTAAAGGGCTTAGCGCCAAGCCAGACGTGCCTAAGACACCACTGGAGGCTGGTTATTGTTAGTACCCTGCCATGACCTTACTATGACAATGTTGCCTGAACCTGAGAATGCAGGTGTGACTTTGTCCTTCAAAGTGTCAGAGATGAACATGGAGAGCACGGAGCCTGTCCTCTTCCCACCTCTAGCCTGTTTTGTCCACATATGCAATAAATACTCCAAACTATTAATAATAAGGTAGTTTTTTGTTTGATTTTGGTACTGGGTATCAAACCCAAGGCCCTTTACATGCTAGGTTATGCCACTGGAGCTATACCCAGATCTCTTCAGGCAGGGTTTTGAGTATATATACTGTTTTGTTGTTGTTGTTGTTTTTTTTTTTTTTTTTTTTTTTGAGACAGGGTCTAAGTTTGTAGTCCTAGTTGGCTTGGAACTCACTATATTGACAGACTGACCATGAACTCACAGAGATCTGCCTGCTTTTGCCCTCTTGAGTTCTGAGATTAAAGATGTGCCTCACCTTGCACATCTACTTTTATGCTCTGTCTTTGCATACTATTTGAATAATAGGTTACTTTTCATGTAGTTTTCTTTGTTGTGATAGAATATACATAAAATTTTCCATTACCGTCACATTTCTGTGTTTATGTGTGTCAGCGCAGTTGTATGCTTGTGGGTGTGACTGGAGGCTGATGTCGGCTGATTCCTCAGCTACTCTCTGTCTTATTTTTAAAGATTTATCATTTATGTGTGTGCATGCGTGCTTGCATGAGTTTATGCGTGCTGTATGCTTGTAGATGTCCACTGAGATCAGAGAGAATAGGCTGCCCTGACAATGGGAACCAAACCTGGATTCTCTGCAAGAGCAGTAAGCTCTCTTAAGCACTGAGTCATTTCTCTAGCCCCTCCACCTTATTGTTTGAGATGGTCTCTTACTGAACCTAGAGCTTGCCAATTCAGCTTTGTTTCTGCACCCCAGTGTTGAGATTACAAGTATGCTCTGCCATCCCTGGCTTTTATGTGGGTGCTGGGGATCGAACTTAGGTCCTTGTGCTTGTGTGGCAAGCACTTTACTGGCTGCGCTGTCCCCCACGCATATTGTATCATTTTAAAGTGCAAAATTTGGTGTCATGAATCCATCGAAATTATTCTGCAGCCAATGCTATCCACCATCTCCAGAACTTTCTCATCTTCCCTACCTGACTGTAAATACTGGTAGCCCTTGGGAATGCACTTTCTGTTGTGATTTGAACTACTCCAAGTGTCTCATATAATCAGAACCACAAAGTGTTATAACTGGCTTATTTCACTTAGCTTGGTGGCCTCAGGTTCATAAATGTTGCAACCTATGCCAGAATTTTGTTCTTTTAAAATATTTTATTTATATTTTTATTTTATGGGCATGACAGTATTGCCTGCATGTATGTAAGCACACCCGTGTCGTGCAAGACCCGCGGAGGTCAGAAGAAGACATCAGGACCCCTAGAACTGGAGTTACAAATGGTTGTTAGCTGCCATGTAGATGCTGGGAATCAATTCTGGGTCCTCTGCAAGAACAACCAGTGCTCTTAGCTACTTAGCCATCTCTCCAACCCCAGAATTTTGTTCTTTTTAAAGACTGAATAATAATCAAAAGGAAGAATAATATTCTTGCAAAGGAAAACTGGGAAGAAAAGAACGCCTGCAGAAGGCGGGGATAGGAGGCCGGGTCTTCCAGGAGTGGCTGTGATTTGTGGCTTTCTGATGCGAGCTACAAGTCGGATGGGTGAGAATTGGGGCAGGTGCCTGTGAACTAGTCTGAAGTCTTGTTAGACTTCCCACAAGTGTTCTAGACCCCCTGTGTCTTGAACAGTGGACAATGAAGAAACTCAGCTGAGGACTGTGACTCACAGGCCACTGAAGCCAGGCAGGGCCCCCGCACTTGGTCTCTGTGGCCCCTGCCATTCAACCTGGGCAGTGAACAGTTGTCTTGCAGTTTGTGCTCCCTTCTGATACCAGCCTGGCTCCCCAGGCTCTAGGGATGACCTAGTTGGCCCAGTGAGTAAGGAGGTCGGGACAATTCCTCCTTTCATGGATCTCCCTGCTGACTAATGCCTCTCAGTTGAGGTCATACTGGGCCCTTCCACCTTCCACCCCCAAACCAGTCCCTGCCCTAGAACCAAGCCCCGGGGGTTTGCCCCCCACTCCCACCTGGTGCCACCCTCCTTCACTGCCTCCTCCCAAGCTCCTTCTCTCGACCCCGAACCCTGTGCGGTCCTCCCCTCTCTGGGCCTTGCTGTGAAGCTGCAGGTCAGGCCTGGGATAAGCAGCTGTTTACTACGGGGGTGCACGGGTCCCCTCTTCCCTCTCCCTAACCTTTGACCCTTAGGACACAATGGCCAGTCTCTTATGGCTAACTCTGGGGGTGACTCCACTGAGGGGACCCCAGGCACTTGAACAGACCAGTCAGGGAGCTATTTCTGAGCACACAGGGACATCCTGAGATTCCTGCCAGGAATTCAGAGCTGGGTTTTGAATTCTAATTCTGTACTTGCTAGCTGGGTGACAGTGGGCAGGGAACTTAAGCTCTCTGAGCCTCAATTTCCATGTTAGGAGAGCATATAGGATGGGGATGGGAATGATCCCTCTCTCCCAGGTAGATGTAAAGCACCTTCCAGACGGCGTGTCACCCTAGCCTAGAGGATGACAATCCAACAGAGGGACTCAGAAACAGGCCTGAGGGAGGTTGTGGCTGGTCAGGGAAGAGTTGATCTGTCCTTGGCACTTGTGGAGGCTGTGATTCTGTAGCTGAGAATGACCTGTTAGTCTCAGGGACGATAAGAGGAAGAATGATGATTCTGTTATGAGTGCAAGTGTCTTTGTTCCTGGAGGGACCTGAGCATGCACAATGTAAGACATCAGACAGCTGAGAGAACTGTTTGGTCTGGAATAGGCTCTCTCTTGCCTTTTTAGTAGCGAGGGGAGGGCCGTACTGCAGTGACGGCCCTGGCCAGCTACTCTCCGTAATGAGTGGGACAGAGGCAAATGTGGAAATGACTTGGCATGTTCCGAGAGACAGTTGGAAAACCGGGAAAAGCCCTGGCCTGGGAGGCAGGAGCTATGATCCCGTCCCAGCTGGGCCTCCCACTGGCTGTGTGGCCCTGGCTGAGTCACAACCTTTGAGTGACACGTCCTTTATCTACAAAGGATAGAGGTAAGATGTGAACCCTTCAGAGAGCCTTCACTTCTCTGAGTTTTGATAGCTCTGTGTCCATCTCTTTTAAGACCAAAAGCAGAGGATGAACTAAAACAGATGCGGCTGATAAAGCCAAGATAGCAGTTTTCTTCTCCAGTGCCCCGAGTCAGCAAGACTTCGGGTGAATTCTAGCATTTGTTCATTTTGATAGGTAATCAAGGCAACATCTATGGGTTGGAGCTTCCGGAAGATAGCCTGATCAAACAGTTCCTGCCTTCTTCCCAAACACACACACACACACACACACACACACACACACACACACACACACAGGGACCTTCTGAATCCACCCGCTCGTGAGTGCTGAGTGTGTTCTCTTCCCTCAGGATCCCCCACCTCATCATGTCCCACACTCAGCCAGGGTTCGGGGATGCCCATGTCCTAAATAAATAGTGTGGTCTCCTCAGGACCTGGCATTAAGATGAAAGGCTCTGGGGCACTTGTGTCTAAGGGAAGTCCCACAAAGCAAGGAGTTGAAAAGGTCATACCCTGCCTCCGAGGGCTCCCAATCGAAGGAAGGCATGAAGAAGGCGGGCAAAGTGCAGGTGCTGAGGACGGGGTTGGATGGCAAGATGGCACAGCTTTGGGGAAAGTGAGAGGAAGAGGGAACCCTGGCAGGGAAACGCCAGCAGCTGAGATAGCCAGGCAGAGGGACGTGATGCTCAGGGGGCAGGAGCTTCAGGCAGGAGGCAGCTCTGGAGGTTCAGTCTTGTTCTAGAGGAGCCCCTCCTCCACTTCCCATCACAACCCTGGTTTGTCTTCATTACATGGGGCGTCTGTCACCTAAAGCTCACTTGTGGGCTGTTGGAATCCTCAAGAAAGAAAGCTCTGGGAGGGAGGAACAGTCACGCTGTTCTTTACCACTCTGCCCAGTGCCTGGACGAAGACAAATGGCCTGGGCAGAGATGGTACTGGAAAGATCCATGGAGGGTGTATAAAGGCATCAGAGAGTGGCTCACAATCATGTTCCAGAATGGTGGCATTGCAAGGCCAAGTCACAGTCATGAAAAGAAGTCAACGATTCCATCTTCTGAAAGCCTGGGATATGTTTTGCAAACTGTGGCTTCCTAATCAGTGGCTTCTTGCCCTTCACTGGAGCCCCAGGCATCCAGACCTGGAACTCTGACATGTGTGGGTGGGATGGGAAGCTGTAACTGGGCCACTCCGAGACAAGAATCAGCCTCTGTCTTCATTGTCACATGCACCTGTTGTCCCCAAACCCTTGAAAAACACTGTGGCATTTACCTTCCAAACCTCTATGAGGACTGGGCCTGGGGGAATGGGGGTGCAGGCAGGAGCCAGAGAGCCACATTCCGAGCATTCCTGCCTCCTGACAGCTCCTGGTACTGTAGCCGCTGAGCCTTCGAAGTCCAAAAATTCCAGCTGACTCATCCGGGGGTGAACATGGCCAACTTGAGGGGCGGGTAGAAGCTCCTGGGGCTGTCTTTATTGAGGTCTCCAGTTCAAAAGGGAAAGTAGGACAGGGAGCAATAACCTGGAAGCAAACTACTTCTGCTTGAATGACACCCAGGTGTCAATGATAATGTCAGGAAGGAGTGACAGGTGTAGCACCTGGCCATGGGACGAAATCCTAGGCTATGACCTGAGATCCCTGGATCAGGCTCCATCTTTACGACCCTTTAACTCTGAGGGTCTCAGGAGTCTTCCTGTGAAGACTGTGTGGGCAAGGGTTCCCAGGCCAATAGTGGTGAGGGATGAAGCAAGAAAATGCAAATAAGCACTTTCCCTTGACACATGGGAGTTGCTTAGCAATGGTGACCTCGATTGGGATGTCACTGTTTTGAGGCGATGACGTGAGACTCACTTCCGGATGGGTAGCAAGTGTGTAATCATAGTTCACTTGGTCCCGCAGGACGAAAGGCTGCCAGATTGTATGGTGGGAAGTCCCTGTCTGATTTGGGATCCAGAGTGGCATTCTCTCTGAATTTCCCCATCAGGCCGGAGTCAGGCAGCTGAGCTTCCCGTGCACAGAGAGCTGTGACCACAATCAGGGAGCAGGACCAAAGGGAAGGGCAGTGGCTTTTCTAGTGCTTACAATGCTGGTCTCCAGATGGCTGATAGCCGGATCCCTGCCAAGTTTCTCCTGCCTCTCCCCAGACTTGTTTGATGCCAAAGTATTTCTCAAAAGGGGGAAATACAGGCCTTTCCTCACTGCTTCATCATGGGTCACAGAGCCCCCACCTTGGCCTTGTCTTCTAGTTGTCTTCCCAGGAAATGTCTCTGGAGATTTCTCCCCAGATCTGTTCTGGGACCATAGGGGAGCCTGAAGTGCTGGAATAAGGAGAGGACATGGAAGACAACATGACCTTGGGTCAGTCACTAGCTCTTATTTCCTTGGCTATGAAATGAGGCTGGCTGAGGTCATGTAAGAGGCAGATGGAAAGACCCAGGAAATTTGTACTTGTCCTTCCTTAGAAGGGTAGCTCTGGGGTTAGGAGACAAATGGCTCTGGGTTTGAATCCTTACCCTATCCCCAGACCCTGAGAGAATTTTGATTAATTCTCTGTTTTATGAAGTACATGTGATAATTATCACCTGTAGAATTGTCTTAAGGACTGAGTTGTGTCTTAAGGATGAGTGTGCCGAGTATGGTGTCAGGACTCACAAATCCCATTTTTATTTTGTCCCTAAAGTTAAGGGCCGTTTCAACTTCGCTGAACTTCCCACCTTCCAGACGGGCTGTGAGGCCCAGGGGCAGTGGGCAGGAAGAGAGCTCAGGCTCTGCTTCCACGTTTCGGCCGCTATGCCAGGTCAGCTTCAGAAGGAAGCTGCAGTAACTTTGGGGAAAAGTCCCAGAGTCTGCTCCAGTCCCCTTGGGCAGCTCTCTGGGCTCCGGCCAAGAGCTGGTTTGGCGGCTTCTCTTTTCCTTTGTGCCGTTCAGCAGCGTTCCAGATGTTTGAGGAAGCAGCCCTGGGAGCTCTTTCAGGCTTTGTCTCAGTGGATCTCCTTCCCAGGAGCCTTCTCATTCTTCCGCTTCTCCCAGCTGGCCACTGTAACTTCGAACATGGAAACCTGCATCTTTGCTGTCCTGTTCACAATCAACCACAGTTCCTTTCTCAGATGATTCCTTGGAGATGTCCTAGTTAGTCAGACTTTTAAAGGGGGAGGGCTATGGACCTTAGAATAGTAACAACACAGACTGCCCGCAGTTGCTTTGCATGCCCAGGGTCCTGAAAAGTGGGAGCCTGGGAAATTCTGGTGGCCCAAGGCAACAAAACAGAACAAGCTCTCTGCTGACCACTTCCTGCATGTGTGACCACTTCATCTGTCATCCCAGTCCCCATGAAGCGGGTGCTCTCTGCCTCCTTTTATGGGGAGAAACTGAAACTCAAAGAGGTCAAGTGGCTTATCCATGGTCACTGAGGCACTGTGAGGACCCACTGGTGTGACCCCCCAGAGCCTGACTTTCTCCCTGACAGATGGATGACTAGAGCACTGCTCTGTGACCACTGTCTGTGAGCCAGACTTTAAACTGAAACCTAGTGCAACGAGACATCCTTGGCTTTGTCTTGTTATTAGAGGGTCAAATCAGCTCTGAGAAAAGTATCAAAAAGAAAGGTGTGGGGGCTCAAGGGTAGCTCAGTGGTAGAGCATATATCTGGTATGTTCAAGGCTCTGAGTTCTATCTCTAGCATAAAACCAAGACAAAACCAAAAAGGATGACTGTACATGTATGTGTGTAGATGTTTATGCATCATATGTAAGGATTCACATGTGTATGAGAGTATGTGTGCATGTGTGTTTGTATGTGAAGGTACATATGTGCTTAAGGATATGTATAAGGGTGAATGTGTACACTACTGTATATGTGTGTGGGTGTATGCACATGTGTGGGACAATGTGTGTATCTGGGTTATACAAATTTGCTTGCATGCATGCTGGGTGAGGACATGTGCTAGTGTATGGAGAAGTCAGGGAGATGATAGAGAGGGAGGGCTGATGAGGGCAGGAACACTCTCGTCTCAAGAGATAGATCTTTTTTATTTTTTATGTTTTTTATTTTTAGCTTTTTGAGACTGTTTCCCTGCAGCCCTAACTAGCCTGGAACTTGCTATGTAGACTGTAGACCGCGCTGGCCTCAATCTTACAGAGCTCTGCCTGCCTCTGCCTCCTGAATACTGGGATTAAAGAAAGATGTGTGTCACTATGCCTGGTTCGAATCTTTTGAATTTTGAGATCTCCTTGGTGTAGAGTACTGGGTGTTTACCAGCATCGACCTTTATTTATTTATTTGTTTGTTTGTTTGTTTATTTTTGAGACAGAGTCTTGTGTAGCCCAGGCTAGCCTTGAATTCACTATGTAACTAAGGATGGATCCTCTTGCCTCCATTTCCTAAGTGCTGGGATTGCAGCCATATGCCACGATGCTGTCTGTGTAGTGCTGGGATGCAAACCTAGGACTTCATTCATGCTAAGTGAAAACCCTACTGACTGAGCTACAGCCCCTGCCCAACCACAGATCCTTAAAGCACATTTATCTTTACATACAACCAAGAGGCAGCATTCAAGTGCACAGCTCCCTTCCTGGATAACTGGCCACTCCCTTCTGGGCCTCGTGGCCTTGTCAGACCCAGCTTCCTGCGCCTGAGTGTCCTGGGCCCATGACTGGCTCTGCACCTCAGGGAGTGGCCTTGCTCTATGCAGGGCAGATTAACTTCCCTGGCGCTGTCTTAGTCTTGGCTCATGAAGCAGCAGTGGCTGCTGAGAGCTGAAAGCGGAGCCTCTCCCTTCCACCCCAGGGCCTGGTTCTGCTGAAAACATTTGATTTAGGCTTCTCACTTTGCTTTCCCTGGCTGGTTGTCCATGGTAGAGGGGAAGCACCTAGGGCCTCGGCTATTTTGTCTGCTGCAATTTGGGGGGAAGGATTTTGGTATCTGCACAGACTGGTTCCAACCTTAGCAGCCATTGTGGGTCTGGGCTGTTTGTTTGTTGAGCACAGGGTGGGTGGGGTAAGGCCAAGAACACTGTAATTGGAAGCAGGAGAGTAGAAGCTGAGACTTGTACAGATAAAAATTCTCCGCTGAGGGTCCAGCATCTGTGATGGTATGAGATAGCCTGCTACTTTGCATGTTTCCCGCCAAAGAAGCCCTGTGAACAGTCTGGTGTTTAACAACAGCCCCCTTCAAACCCCTCCATTTGTATATGGCCTCTTAGGGACCTTACAGACTATGTCTTTTAGCTCTGAAACGTGGGAGCACATGCCCACCCAGCCTGCCTAGACCTTTTCAGGGCCTACTAGACCTCAAGCTTCCTGAAGGCCAGACTTGCAGCTCCCCAGTGTCTGTCACTGTCCCAGTGGCTGGCTCGGGGTCTGTTGCCTGGCACACAATAGGCCTCAAACATATTTCTCAGATGAGTGAAAGATGAGGTAACTACTGCTATGGGTACATGGCCTTGGTAGGCAGCCATATTCCAAAGATCTTTTGAATCCTTGAGCCAAAATCATTTTGAGCCAAACTCAACTTCCCTCTAAATGCCACCTCTGGAATGGTACAGATTAGGCGTACCAGGAAAGCTCTGCGACTATGTGAAGGTGGACATTATGCTCCTCCAAAGGCCTGCAGCCAAACCGAAGATAGCTCCCATTACCAGTTCTCACATGATGGGGAAGCAGGTCCTTTATGGTGTGGTCCCTTTCATCAGGACACAAGCAAGTTTTCGATACTACCCACTTTGAAATCTGACCCCCAAATTATAGATGTAGTGTGGTCAGAAATAAGAATATTGGATCTTGTGAGATTGTATGTGCCCCAAAGCTATCTTGAAGTCCTGACCCCTAGGTTCTGAGCAGGTCACAAAGGGAAAAGTATTGCAACATGGGAAAGAAAAAGAGCCCCTCACCTAGGAGTCAGAGTTGAGGCCGCTGGCCAGCTGAGGATCCAAAATTCCAACACCATTAGCAACATTTGCTTAAGGCTTTTCTCCTTTCCCAGCGACAAACCTACAATTTTCTAGGAATCTCACCAGAAACCCCATTTATAGTAAAAGACATGTCCTAAATCCTTGCGCAACCCTAGTGCCTCCTGCTGTCACCTTATCAGATTATAAACCCACCCAAGGCACCTCTGGAGCCTCCCTATAATCTCACTCATTGAAAAGAGAAAGGGGAAAAAATTCTTAGCAACCATTTGCGATGTAGCTGAGAACCACCAAGATGGTGTATGCGGTCAGTGCTAAGGCCCTCGGGACGCTCCCTCAAGAAGCTCACACCTGTGCTCTTGGGTGCACTCGCTTCTTTCCTTGCGTGCCTTTCTATTTTTAATAAATTCCAACTCTGCTTCATACTGGATTCTCATAAAATTCTTTTCTGCTTGGAATTCAAGGATTGTGTTTCAGCTCCGTTGAGGTCCCTAAAAGAACAAGGGAATTCCCCAGGTGCTTAAGGTGACAGTAAGGAGTTGTACCTCTGTCCCTGTCACTGCTGATAGCACCTGGGAATATGACCTTATGAAAGAGGGTTTTTGTAGGTCTAGTCAAGTCAAGATGAGGCCATAAAAGTCAACAACTCACGGTCTCATGAGGGAGAGATTTGGAGATAGATACATGGGAAGAAAGCCATGTGAAAAGAGGCAGAAATTGCAGTGATGTAAGAAGAGACTGGCATGATTGCCAAGGATTACTGGCAACTCCTGGAAGCCCAGAGGAGGCATGGAGCAGACCTGCACCCAGAGCCTTCAAGGGGGCATCAACCCTGCGATGTGGTGACTGGGATTTCTGGCCTCCAGAACTGTGAATACACTTAACATTTGTTGTTGTTGTTGTTATTTTAATTTTATGTGTATGAGTGTATTGCTTGCATGTAGGTAGATGTACCCATGTCATGCAATGCCTGTGGAGGTCCGAAAAAGGTTTCAGATCCCTTGGAATTGGAGTTATGGATAGATGTTAGCAGTCATGTGGGTGCTAGGATTCGAACCCCTGGGTCTCCTGCAAGAGCAGCCAGTGCTCTTAACGGCTGAGGCATCTTTCCAGCCTGAGAATTGTAAATACACTTTTGATAAGTTTCATTCTAATTTTTTGAGACAGGGTTTTGTTATATAGCCCAGGCTGGGCTTGAACTCATAATCTTCCTGCTTTAGCCTGCTCAGTGCTGGGATTACAGGTGTCTGTCACCACTCTTGACCTACTTCTGTTGCTTTAAGCTGCCTTGTCTGCTGTACTTTGTTACAGCAGCTCTGGGACACTAATTTTTGGGCTATTACCTACCTTAACTTGTACATCAATATAAAATATCATCCTTTGCAATCACATGATTGCAGCCTTAAGAAATTTCATGAGGGGCTGGAGAGATGGCTCAGCAATTAAAAGCACTGACTGCTCTTGCAGAAAACCCAGGTTTGATTTCCAGCACCTACATGACAGCTAACAACAATGTGTAACTCTAGTTCCAGGGTGTCTGACCTCCATGGGTATTGTACAACATAGGTACACTTACATGTAGGCAATATACTCATACACATAAAATAAAAATAGCAAATAAAAGAAATGTATTTATTAACTGGTTATGAAACCAGTTAAAAACTACTGAGTTAATAAAAGGACTTAGAAAAATGACTGAACACAAATTAAATGTAAGATAAATAAGCTCAAGGTATTTGTCTGTACCCATAGGCTACTGAAATCATATTCACAACATTCTATTTACAACAGCATCTGATGCCATAAATCACCTAGCAACAAACCTGTGTGGGATCTTGATAAAGAATGACAGGCAATTTTACTGGGAGATTTAAAAAGAGATTTAAATAAAATGGGTGTTGTTAAATAGGAAAATTAAATTTATAAATTTTCTCCAGACCCAAATTAATTTTCCCATTTATTGTGATTTCAATCAAAAGCACCACAGAAGGGCTGGAGAGATGGCTCCGCAGTTAAAAGAATTTCCTGCTCTTGCAGAGAACCAGGGTTCAATTCCCAACACCCACAAAGCAGCTAACAACCATTCATAACTCCAGTTTCAGGGGACCCAATGCCCTCTTCTGATCACTGCAGGCTTTGCATGCATGCAGTCCATTTACATACACGCAGGCAAAACACTCATACACACACACACACACATTTGCACACACACAGAATAGATTTCACTGTTCAAAATAATCCATATCTAATAATGAGGAGAAAATGACAAATGCAATTCTGAAAAAGAGGGGAGAGGCAAGCCCTGTGGGGCATCAGAGCATAGTAAAATACTAAAGAGCCGGGCATGGTGGAGCACACCTTTAATCTCAGCACTTGGGAGGCAGAGGCAGGCAAATCTCTTCGAGTTTCAGGGCAGCCAAAGCTATATGGTGAGACCCTGTCTCAAAACAAACAAACAAAAAATAAAAACAAAACAACAAAAAAAACCCACCAAAAATTAGCTAAGAACACAAAATAGTACCACACACCAACAAATGCTGGGTCAGTTTTCATTGTCTCCTTCCAGAGGATGGGCAGTGTTGAGAATTTAGGCCACTTGGGTGTTTATTCAGATTAAAGAAAATCCCTTCATCTATGCTTGATAAACTACAACTCAGAATGTTATCTCTATCCAGAGGGGCTCTGAGTTTATAACTGAACCAACTAAATTGCTTTCTGGGTAGGGAGGTAGTTCTTGTGCTCTATGTCTTCAGTGGCATGAAATGTTCCTGAGGGCGAGGAGAGGAACGAGCAGGAAGGACGGTGGTTGATGTATATCTGCTGATTATGCCTGGACATCCTGGGCTAGCTTTGCTACTTGTATTTTCTAAGGAATGTTTCATAAGCATCAGGACAACTTTTTCTCAGTCTAGTCATTTGAATTTCCAGAACCACATTAGTTTAGGGAAGCATCCTGAATTTACAAACTTTATATTCTGTTCCATCAAAGGGTTGTAGAACATCTATGCTATGCCAAGCTCTATGCCAGGCCCCAAATGTGCCAAGGATTCATGACACATAGCTATTTCTAGGAGATAGATTTGCAGCCAATCAATACCTAGGAAGCTGGTTTCCCAGATTTGCCAAGGAGGCAACCAGTTGAGCAGTCATGTGCCACTGAGCACAGCTTGATTTTTCTCATTTCATTATATGAAAATGATTAGATTTGTTAAAAGTAAAATAATATTTATTGAGAATGATGAAGCAACTAAAATTCAGAGTTAAGTTTGAGAGCATTTTAGGGATAATTCTTTTGCCATGGTGGGTACAGAGGCAGATCCCAGGTGCTGAAGTCTGAGGTGGAGCCAGGGTTAGGACCAGGAAGTTGAAACAGTGGTGCCTGCCTAAGGAAAAGCGTCACAGAAGGAGCTGGCATGTGTGGCCTGATTGTGTAGGCCAGTAGAGGGTGGTTCCAGTAAAGGACTGGCCTAACTCAAGAGACACAGGGCCTAGGCACATACTATAAACACAGGAAGGCTTTCAAACACGGGTGGATTCCAGGCCAGTTCAATTGAGCCAGATTCTTGGAAGAGGCATTCAAACACTCAGGCATTTGCTGTTGTGGACGACACGCTTCAGGTTACATGCTCCTGTGAAAGCAGGTCCAAGAGCAGAACTGTGGCCTCTTTTCAACTGCACCTGAATCAGTGCAAATAAAACAGGACACACAATGATGTGTTTGTACACACACATATACACATGTATGAAATTCTTGTCAAGTTATAATTTTACATTGGGGTTTCATGTAGCCTAGGCTGACCTCGAACTCTTATGTAGCCGAGGATGACCATGGACTCCTGACTCTCCTGTCTCTTAACTGTACTCTCCTCAACATAGGATTCCAGATGTACAACATCTCCCTGTATATGTGATGCTGGGGATCAAAACTAGGGCTTCATGCATGTTAGGAGCTATACCTCCAACCTGCAATATTGTAATTTAAAATTTGGGAGGGGTTATTTTTATTTTATGTATGTATGTTTTGCCTGCATGTATGTAAGTGCCCCTGTGTCATGCAAAGCCCTTGGAAGCCAGAAGATGGTGTTGGATCCCTTGGAACTGGAGTTACAGATGGTTGTTAGCTGCCATGTGGGTGCTGAGAATTAAACCTGGGTTCTCTGGAAAAGCAACCAGTGCTCATAACTGCTGAGCCATCTCTCCAGCCCTGGAATATAGTAATTTTAAAGAGCTATATCTTTGGTACATATGCTGTTGGGTACCCTGGTGACTTGGGGATGTGCAGAAGACAATTTCGATGTTCACGCCACCTTAGACTAGCCCTTAGGTCTTGCACATAGGTCTTAACTATTTTCTTTCTTTTTAAAAAACACATCCATTTCTTTTTTGGATGTGTAGGGAGTAGAGGGTTCTGGAGAGGCCTACTGAACAACCCCAGGCACCTTACCTGTTATTTTCTTCTCCATTATCTTTCCCTGGCTTCCGCTGACTAACAGTGGACATATCTTGAACCTCTTCCTTGTGGAAGGCCTCTCTCAGCCAGTTTCTTAGCAGGAGGAACAACAAAAAGTTGGGGTTATATTTGTGCTTTTAAAAGACTTTGCATGGTATAGTGTGAGATGGGGAGATCATGAGGATGTTTTCCTTTCTAGTAATTTCTATTCTTCTCAGACATTTCCCCTAATAGAGGATGGGGTGATGGTTCTGCATTAGGCTTCATCTTACTTGACACAGTTTGACTTCAGAGTCATTAGCCTGATGTTTCAGTTGTGTGCTGGACACCATTCGATATTCCCAAAGGTAAAGAACTAGCATTCAAAGATTTTGGGAAGGGTATGTGTCTGTGTGCACGCATTCACTTGTGTTAAAGAACTCTTGATCCAGATCAGAATGAAGAACTTTAGAAGAGAAAATTCAGTTCTTGTCAGTAGATCCAACTTTGCCTTATCCCTGAGTGTCTTACTTAACCTATCACCCAGTGTCACCTGTGGGGGAAAGCCTGCCTTTAGGGGATTTGGGCTTAAAGAAAGCCTTACTCTCAGAAATTGGGTGCAGCTGCTGTCCTGGAAGGAGCTAGATTGGGAGCTAGACTAGGGATAAGAAGGCAGGCCTCTGTACAAATCTTCCAAGGAGGTAAGAGATGTGGGGGTGTAGGGGAAGATTCCTCATTTACATAGAGAATAAACTTCCTGTCTTATTAAACAATGAGGCATTCAAAATCTGCCTGAGTAAAAGTCCCCTGATGCAATGAGAGGGTGAGCAATTTCATGTCGGGCTGTTGTTATGGGATTTAAACATGTCCTAGCTAGGGCTTGAGGTGAAAGTTGGAGCCAAAAACAATAGCCCTAAACCCCACATGCGCAGAAACTTCATTCCAGCGCAGCTTCCTTAAGAGAGCAGGGCAGACTCTTCACAAACAAAGTGACTTCAAAGATAGGCCTGTATCACATGCACTCGCCCCCACCCCCACCCCTATGTTTCTTGGTTTACTTTATGAGATTCTCACACACATTGCAGTGCTATTATTTGAGCACAAGGACCAACAGAAAAGCAATTGTCACCGAGTACTTCCTTTGTTGAGCACAGACCCTGGTGGCTGTAAGCTGATAGGTATGCTTGGCAACTGGGTACCCGAGGACACGATGCCCTCCCACCCCAACACACCCAAGGTTCTTCGGCTGAATTCCCCAGGGAGGAGGCGGCCAGGGGACAGGGAACGGGGGAATTTTCTTACATCACTTGACGTGCTTGCTTTCACTCACAGAATCCTGAGTCATGTGTGAAGCCGGGTTGCCTCCGGCTCTGGCTGAAATCAGAGGCTATAGATTTGGAAACCCGACTCCACCGGCTGACTCTTGTCCAATTCATCAGAGGAAATGTGTATTAGTTTAGTGGCCCCTCTTCAGGCTGAAGTGCCTTCTGACTGTGGGGATTACGTGAGGAAAGTGGCTCTGTAGTGGCTTAGTAAGCTGATGCCATGCTGGTGAACAATACTTGACATTCGGCGAGTTTACAAAAAGGGCAGTCTCTCTGTTTGTTTGAATCGAGATTAAGTGAAAGGAAAAGTTTTTCTTTCCCATCCCAAGACAAATGGGAAACACATGTTTTCCCTTTTTGAGTTTGTAAGTACAAGGCTCTACACACTTGCCCCGCCCCCTTTAGCTCTGAGTTTTCAAGGATTGCAGGACATCCCTCTCTTCAGTGGCCAAAGCCAATACAGTATGAGCCTTTATATTTTCAGACAGCAGGGCTCATGGCAAGGGCCTGATTCTAGCTCACTTCACGGGGTCTTCCTGGGCCTACTATTTTATGGGCAGATAGAATGGTAAAACCTAGAGCTGGGAGCCTCAGAAACTGGGTTTAAATTGTTGATTGGCCTTTGCCCGTATGATCCCGTCAAATGTCACTTTCTTCATCTGTAAAATGAAACTGAGTCATCTTTAAATGCCCAGGTTAATTTCCAATTCTGGAAAGAATGTTCATCCAGATTTTTTTTTTTTTTGAGAGTCCACGTAACTACAGACTTTACAAGGCTATAGACCAGGTTGGCCTGAAACTCACAGAGCGCTGCCTGCCTCTGCCTCCCAAATCCTGGGATTAAAGGAATGTGTCACCTTGCCTGGCCACAGGTTTATTTTTTTCTGGTATGTAGGACACATATACAGTTAAGGGCACCCTGAACGTGGGCTCCCAGCAGTGAGTGGGCTGAGGCATGGGACACTGTTTGGGCCTGAGGAGTGGGAGACCTCAGTCAAAGAGCCACCCTGCAACTGACTCGCTGTGACCTCGAACAACCCACTTCCTCTCTTTGTAAGCCCTTCTTATCTGAAAGATGAGGTCTGACAGTCTTGCCCCTGACGTAGCGGTTCAGATATGTGACAAGCTTCATTGAGGCTAGGGTGTAAAGTACTTTGAGTTCCTTGGAATGAAAGGATCATTCATCTTGGAAGATAAGTTTTTTAAAAAGTGATAGCCTATAAATGTTTTTCGGATTATCTCAAGAATAAAGAAAAATCAATAGTTTTTTTTACTCTTAGCTTTCATTAAGTTGCTACTTGTTCAGAGAATGCACGTGACAAAATGCTGAATATGGATGGTGAAAACTAGGACCGTGTCTCCCTCCATCCACCCAACAGCATTTCTAAAAGATGGGCTGGTCTACTCAGATTCCTGTGTGATGCAACCCAAACAGATGCTGGGATCAACCTTAGAAGGCCTCTTCACTAATGGGAGGCCAGTCTCTGATGTAATAGCAAGAGAAGCTTTTGATACTCAAAGCAATCTGGACTTTAACAGTTTATGTGCAATCTATGAGAGGCTGTACGGATGAAAGTGCACTGCTTGCGTGCCTGGCGCCCATAGAAGCCAGAAGAGGTTGTTGGATCCCTTGGAACTGGACTTCAGGCAGTTTCTCTGCAAGAACAGTATATGTGCTCTTAATCACCAAGCCATCTATCTCTCCAGCCCCCTGGGTTTTTTTTAAGTCACTACTCACACCAGAAACCTCTTCCTTACATTGAATAAAGTCTGCTCCATTATAAATCCCCACTGTGGGAAGGTCTGGAACCGCCTGGGTCGAGCTTCTTGCTCTTTCTCACTGAAGACAGCTGCATCGCCACCCTGGAGTAATCTCTTTTCCAGGCTGAATGAGCATCTTTAACAAATTTTGAGAGACTTGGTTTCCAGGCTCCTACATTTCATTGTTCTCTTTCCCTGGTCATGCTTCAATCAAATGGTCAACGTTCTGTAAAAACAAATGATTCTTTAAAGCGAATGCACTGTTCTAAATGCAGGGTGGCTGGTGATGCTAGAATCTCACTTCATTATTATCATTTTATACAATAGCCGGATTAGGTAAGAGACACTCTTTGGTCTTTTTTGAGACAGGGTTTCCCTGTAGCCCCAGATGGCCTGGAACTCCTATGTAGACCAGACTGCCCTTGAACTCACAGAGATCCGCCTGCCTCTACCTCCCGGGTGCTGGGATTAAAGCTGTGCGCCACCACACCCGGCAGATACTCAGTGTTTCCTCAAGGTGAGCAATCCTGGTTAGCAGCGGGCCCAGTTCTCTGCCTTTTCTAATCGGGGCTCTGCTTTTCCACGGAGCGAGTACTCCAGTCCACATCCCAGATGCAGGTCGCAGGAAAAAGTGTAACGAGCGGGTGTGCCGGTTAGCGTGCCGCAAGAGAACTTCGGCTCACGCCCATGTGCAGATGCAACACAGCATAGTTTTTGGCAGCCCATGTCAGAACCGGGTCAGCTGAGGAGACCCAGGCCTGGGAGGGTGGAGGTTGGTGGCCAAGTGGGGGTCAGTTGCATTGGTCTTTCAGTTCAACAAGCTCTTTCAAGCGGAAGGGCCGCGCACTCACTGTCTCGCTTGGCATGTGCCGCGTGCCTCCAGCGCGCTCCGCTTCTTTGTCTGGCCTCAGTTGTAATGTCATATCCTCAGAAAACCTGCCTGCCTATCTGGCAAGAAGTGGGGCCTACAAGACTTACCTTTTATCTCTCCAGGCCCATCATGAGATTCCCTTCCTTCCTTCCTTCCTTCCTTCCTTCCTTCCTTCCTTCCTTCCTTCCTTCCTTCCTTCCTTCCTTCCTCCCTCCCTCCCTCCCTCCCTCCCTCCCTCCTTCCTTCCTTCCTTCTCCCTTCCTTCCTTGAGCTCTAGCTGGCTTGGAACTCACTATGTAGGCCAGGCTGGCCTCGAACTCACAGAGATCCACCTGCCTCTGCCACTGCCTTTGCCTCCTGAGTGCTGGGATTAAAGGCGTGTACCATCAATCCTGGAACCTTTTCTTTTTTAATAATAATAAAAAAAACTAAATTATATATATGTATATGTGTCTGTGTGGAGATATGTGCATGTGAGGCCAGAAGAGGGCACTGAATCACCCCCTGGAGCTGTTGGTTGTGAGCCGTTGAATGTGGGTGCCAGGAACTGTACTCGGGTCCTCTGCCAGAGCAATACAAGCTCTTAGTGGCTGAGCCATTTCTCCAAGCCTCTCTTTACGTTTTGTCTTCCTTACTAAACATAAGCTGTGCGAGGGCCTTGTGGGGCTACGAGGAGACCTATCTCAAAAAGACAAAAAACATAAAACCCAAAAGGCTGATACATACTAGGTGCTAAATAAAGACTGACCCAATTAAAAAATAAAAGGGACAGGATTTGTTTACTAAACACAGTCTTATTTGTCCATGTATGACACTGCTGGAGTATGCAGTCAGCCAAAACCCTTGCTCACTTTTCACATTACTGTTGTAAAGATAAACTTCTTCTTTTCTGGGAACCTAGATACAGTGTTTTACATTTGTGCCTCTAGGATTTCAGATGCTTGTATTTTTTAGTCCAAAAAAAAACTTTTCTTTTTAAAGATTTTTATTTTAAAATAATTGTGTGTGTGTGTGTGTGTGTGAGAGAGAGAGAGAGAGAGAGAGAGAGAGAGAGAGAGAGAGAGAGAGATAGTGAATGCAGGTGCTTATGGAGGCCATAAAAGGGACTCAGACTCATTTGTAGCTGGAGTTACAGGTGGTTGTCATTGAACATGGGTACTAGGATTTGAACTCAGGTCCTCTGCAACAACCATATGTGCTTTTAAATGCTAAGCCATCAACCAGCCCCCAAAAGATTGTTTCTTTTGCCTGGCATGGTGGCACATGCCTTTAATCCCATTAATCCCAGCACTCAGGGGGCAGAGACAGGCAAATCTCACTGAGTTCAAGGCCAGCCTGGTCTACATAGCGAGTTCCAGGCCAGCTGGGGCTACAAGGAGACCTATCTCAAAAAGACAACCCCCCCAACCCAAAACAACAACAACAAAAAACCCACCATAAAATCCGTTTCTTTCTTATTTTTCAGCCCAGAGGTCTTTTACTATTTCGACATCTATTATGCCATTATGCCACAGTGAACAGGTTCCCAGATTGGGCTGCTTTCTGCTATCTCTCACAGACTGGTTGAACCCATGAACCTTTCTCTCAGGCTCCTTTCTTTTTTCTGATCATTTTCTGACACGTGATTCAGGAAGTTACTTTGACCCTTAGGGTGTTTGATGTGCTCAATATGCATGCCAGTCTTCTTGACAGAAATCATGTCCTTTACTGGTTCATTACCAACAGCATGCTGGGAACATTCTGGACTTCAATTTTCCATGATAATATTAAAAACATTTTTGAGACAGGGTCTCCCTGTAGCCCCAGCTGACCTGCAACTCACTGTGGAGACCAGGCTGGCCTTGTATGCACAGAGAGCCACCTGCTTCTGCTGCCTGCTTGTTGGGATTAAAAGTGTGCACCATCATGCCTGATTGCCATGATAACATTTGGGGGCCGTTCCTTTTGCACCCCATCCCTTGCTGTCTGCAGGATCACCTTTTTTGTGGATTCAAACATAAGTGGCCAGAGGCACACCCTATGTTTTCCATCTGGCCTAAAGAACATATGTGGATCCCCTTCTTTCCTTTTGTGTCCCTCATTTTGGCAACTTACTGGGAGGTGGTGGCTCAGATGGAAAGGGAGCAAACTCTTTCGATATGTCTGTCACTAAATGCATTTACTTATCCCTTCTAGTTTTGTATCATCTGAAACTGATGTACGGAAGCTGTGTCTGCTTCCTTTTGTCAGTGGCAAACAGTAATGAGGATGGAAAAAAAAAATGGACCAATCAGAGTTCTGTCCTGCCATCAGCCCACTGTCAGTTCTTTGGGATGAATGTTTACTTGAACCAACAGTATGGCAGCCAATGCCAGATGCCCTGTTGAAACCAGAGGCATGAGAGAACTCAAGCCCTCCCATTTCACTCCACACGGAAGCGCAGAAACTTTATATTAGAAAAGTTTAGGCCTGCGGGATGGCTCAACAGGTAAAAGCATTTGCCACCAAGCCTGATGATTTGAATTTGATCCCTAAGACCCATGTACTAGAAGGCGAGAAAAGACTAACATAAGTTGTCGTCCGACCTCTGTATATATATGCATTGTGGTACACCACACACGCACACACATACCCCTCCACACACACACATACACACTAAAACTTTTAGAAAAAACTCAATTCCAGCCAAACTCAAGCATCCCCTCGACTCTTTTGGTTAACAGAAATAACCTTATAAAAACCAAGAGATGACAGTTTACGGTGCTTGACTCTTAATGGTTTAATGATTATGGGTCTCTCATAAGTGTTTACAAATCTTTATAAAAGATGTGTGTGTGTGTGTGTGTGTGTGTGTGTGTGTGTGTGTGTGTGTGTGTGTTGAAGTTCAGAGGACCAATTTGTGAGGTTAGTTCTCTCTTTTCATCTTCCCATGTGTTCTGGGGACTGAATTCAGCCCCTCAGGCTTACTTGGCAAATGCCTTCACCAGCTGAGCTGAGGCATCTTGTGGACTCGTTTTTTACAAACCTATAATTCATAATTTGCCCTTAGATTTTTCTAATTCCTCCATTCCGGAAATCCCGCCACACTGGTCCATTCCGTAGCCAGCCTTCCTTCATTGTTTTGCCTCCAGAGCCACTTGCCCCTCCGCTACTCCTAGTAGGAAATGTTCTTCCTGCTTGGATCTGAGTTACCCAAAACTTCAGAATCTAGCACAAAGATTAGCCCTTCTCTGGGACTTTCCCTCAGCATTGTAGATCTCTCTCTGCCCGGAGTCTCTGTGGGATCTCTCACCTGAATTCCTCCTCAGGGCTTGCTGCTGCCTAGGACAGATCGTCTGAACAGCTCACCTCATCTTGTGGTACTCAGCTGATGCTTTGCCCATAACCCTCTCCCAACAGTGTTCTGAGCTGACCACTGAAAACCAGCCTCGATTCAGGCATAAGAGTTAGCCTCGCATTAACCCTCTTAGGCAGCCAGGCGTGGTAGTGCATTCCTTCAATGCCAGCACTCAGGAGGCCAGCCTGGTCTACCTACATAGCAAGTTCCAGGTCCTCTGGGGCTACAGGGAGACCTTGCCTCAAAAAGACCAAAACCCAACCAACAATCAAAACACCCCCACCCAAAACAAAACAAAAAATCCCCAACTCTTAGCCAAAGCTGTGCTCAGGTAATATGATCTTCCCCTGTTTTTGAAAACTGGAAAAAAAAATTGTTAAATGAAAATATAAATTATAAAATCCCAAAGAAACCTCAGAACATTGGGCTTTTTTTTTTTTTTTTCGTGAAGGAGGACACCAATTTATTTGATATCACATTTCAGGGAATCAAGCCAAGTAAGTACAAACTACATTACACTTACATATTGAATGTTTTAGTAGTAAAGGGAAAATACAAATTCAGAGCCATGAGCAAAATGCTTTTGGAAGTGTTTAGTTACTTTACAGATGTGTCCAGTTATCCCTTGGTTATTAGTTACTGTTAAGTAGCTCTGAGCAAATACCTAACAGAAACATCTTTAAGGAGGAAAGGTCTGTTTGGGCTCATGGTTTCAGAGGGTTTACTCCATGGCTGCTTGGTTTCATGTATTTGAGAAGAACACTACAATGGGAACATATGGAAGAGGAAGCCATTCACCCCATGACAGACAGGAAGCTGAGAAAGGAGGGAAACAGGGCAAGATATATCGCCCAAGTGTATGCTCTCTAGTGACCCACTTCCTCCAACTAGGTCCCATCTTCTACTCTCCAGCACCTCCTGACAATACTATCATTTTACAAATCTGTCAATGAATAATTCAGTCACTAGGTCAGAGCCCCCATGATCTGCTTCTGGAAACACCTTCACAGACACACCCAGTGGTATGCTTTACAAACTCTCTACGCATCACTCAATCCAAGTAACCATCAAAATTAACCAATGTATTTGGGTATCGATGGAGGACTGGTTCCAGAATCCCCCACCACACACAGAATGCCAAAACTACAGGCACAAGTTTCGTCTAAAATAATACAGTATTTGCCTATAACCTATGTACATTCTTATGTAAAATTTAATAATCTCTAGATTATCATACCTAATTCAATGCAAATCCTATATAAACAGCTGTACTATAAAGCTCGGGAGTAATGAGAGGTCTCTCCGTGGTCAGTGCAGAAGCAGCTATCAAAGGCCTCCATTTCTGGTCTGCAGTTCATTGAATGCAGATATACAACCTATGAATACAGAGCGGTGACTGTATTGAGATTTACAAATGACTCCAAGTGGACTTCCCTAACTGCCTTTGTGGACTTAAAACAGTTAACATATAAACCATTAGTATAATAAAGGCCACTTGCATTTGCTGCTACACAACTCCACCCCAGCAGCAGTAGCTGGCAGAGACACTGAGGCCATGTCACTCATATTTGAGAGGAAAAAGTTAACTCTATTAGGTCATGGAGTCCTGGTCCTCCCAGCTGTAAGTAAAAACTGTATTGTGGGGGAGTTGGGGAGAGTGATGAAGTGAGGGAGGGGCTTAAAATGTATGAGGGACCCCGCTACCAGAATTCCGAAGACTTGAAGAGCCCCTTCCTCTTCCCAACCTTAGCCAGCTACCTAAGAAGATTTCAGATAGAAACCTTTTTCCTAGCAAAATGCTGATGACTCTGCTTGCAAGCACAGCTCATTATAAAAGCCCTCTCTGCCGCTCGCTTTCTGAGCTTTAATAAATCCTGGATTAGTATGAAAACCACCCAGGCACTGAGTCTCCACATTTCCCGACGAGCTGTCTGGAATTGGCTTCTTCTTCTTGAGTAACTTCCCCAAACTGGAAAGTTGCCCAGTGCCTGGAACTTAGAACTACCAGTTAAGCTCAGAGCAGGGCGATGGAACACATCCCCGAGCCGGTCCTGAGAACCGCGCTGACCTCGCCTCCTTTTTCCTTGACTTTCTCACTCCTAGCAACTCATTTGAGTCTGTTTTATTTTTGTTTTGCTGGGGATTGTGCTGGGACTTTGTACATTCTAGGCAAGTGCTCTACCACTGAGAAGTCACCCCAGTCATCTATGTTCCTTTTGTTTTTGACCAGGAATGGAATTTGAGTTCCTACCCAGAACTTTGAAATTACAACAGATGGGGGCCAGGCTGCCTGAGCTCTGCTCTCTTCCATGACTTCCGGGCGGGCCGTAGGACGTTCAGAGACCGGAGACAGGAGGCAGCCTCTCTTCTGCTACCTCTGCGGCTCTTCCCTGCCTTCAGATGTGTTCCTCCAGGTTTCTAGGAAACCCCACTGCCCCAGCTGTTCTCTCTAGAGGGCCGCATGAGCGCTTCCAAGCGCAACATTTTTACTGGCTGGCACTTCGTGTGAGCTCACCGCCATTTTCACAGTTTCCAAAATGCCCTTCCAGCCGCCACCTGCCTTTCTTCATTTCCTTTTGCTCTTCTTTCCCTCTGGCTGGGCCTCTAAGCGCCAAGGCCTCAGCCCCACTATACAACTCACCACCCCCTTAGCAGGTGGTTAAGTGGAGACACAAACAGGTGTCAAAGGGAACTTCCAGAGATAACCATTCTGAAGACACCTGTAATCCCAGCATTTGGGAAGCTGAGGCAGGAGGTTAGGGAGCTCGAGGTTAACCTGGGCTAGATAGCTTTTTCCTATCTACAAAATGGTAGGTGAAATCTGCTCAAATGCAAAGAAGAATTTAGTTGTTTTTTTAGTTCCTTGTGACAAATATATACATTTATAATTTGCCATTTTTGCCAGTTATAAGTGTGTACTTCGGTGGCATTAACCACATCCACAGCATGTGCAGCCATTACTGCACACTACATTTCCAGTCGTTTCATCTATAAAACTGACACTTGTATTCATGAACTAATAACTCCCCATTTCCTCTCTCCCCAGCTCCTGGAAATCATCCTTCTACTTTCTCTTAATTTGTCTATTCCTGATAATGCATTCGTAAAATCATGTAATTGTCCTTTTGTGATTGGCTTATCTCACTTAGCATAATGTCTTCAGGTTTCATCAATGTTGTAGTATGTGTTTTCTGTTTTAAAGGTGAATAATATTCCATTGTATGGATATTTTACCTTCTATGTGTTCATTCAATGAAGGTGGATTTCTTTCTTTTAGATAGTGAAGCTTGTTCTTTGAGAGTGGGCGGGAGGGCTTGGAGTCAGTGGAATGTGCTTATTATGAAGAGGAAGAAGAATGGCTTATCTATATGAAGAGTAGAAAAAAGGAATCCAAACTAGACATCAGGAGCCTGGGGCTTAGTCCCTATGTGCTTCTGGTGACTCTGAGCATATGGATCCAGTCACAGCAGGTCGAAGAAAGACTGCATCAGAACCCAGGGTGCCTGGGAGGAATGCAGCTTCCTTAAATCTGTCTCTGGGAGTGGGGCCTGAGAACACACATTTCCAAAAAGCTCTCAGGAGTATTTATACACTCAGGTTTGAGAGTTGCTGCCCTGGGTCTCATTCTCCCCACCTCAACAGAACCAGAGATTTTTTCCTAAAGGGATTGTACTCTTCCCCACTAGAATTTCATGGGAAGAAACTGGGCCCTCCAGATAGATGTGGGTAAGGCCCAGAGCCAAGAGGAAATGCGTGAACAGGGACTGGGCCTTTCCCTAGAACAGCCAGACCAGCTCTGTGTGCTCCTCCTTCCTCTTTCTGTCTCTCTCTTTTAGTCTAAGATTCTACAGGATTCTTTTTTATTCTTTTCTTTCTTGCCTCCAGGATTCTTTAAATTAAAAATAAGGCCAAAAAGTGAATAACTATTAAATTTCAAGTTTCATTTTTAAATTCAATGAAACTAAATTAATTTAGTTTTTGAAATTATCATTTAATTTTAAACCTGGATGATTTTTATAAACTTAGCTGATTAATTCTCTTGCTTTGGGTTTAATGTATGTTGTTCTTATTTAATTTTAAGCTCTGGCAAAAGTTTCCAAAGAACCTTGGGTCTTCTTCCTGCCAAACAGCTGACAGTATATTTCTAATAGAGATGTTTTAATAGCCTTTCTTCTTTTTAAAACATTGTGCTTATTTATTTTTATGTGTATGTGTGGCATGTGTGCCTGCCTGCTTGTCTCTATGTATACCACATACAATGCAGTGGCCTTGATGTCCAGAAAAGGACATCAGAGCTCCTGGAATTTGAGTTACTGGCAGTTGTGAGCCATCCTATGAAGGCTCTGGGAACCAAACCTGAGTCTCTAGAAGAACAGCAAGTGCTCTTAGCTGTTGAGCCATCTCTCCAGTGCCCGACAGTGCATTTCTGTAAATGGCATTCAGCATGCCCAGCAGATGTGCACTGGAGAATGCATATTTCGATCCATATGTCAAAAGTATACCCAATCGTAATATTTCTAATTCTTGATAGAAAAATGTTGATTTTCAGGCCTTGGGGCAAAGCTCATATTTGATTCTTATCTCTTGTTTTGGTTCACCTCATGCTTTCTTTGCTCTCAGAAAAGTCCCTTAACCTTTTCAAAGGGAACCTTTGAGAGTGTCTTCCCCTCCCAGCCCCTCTCTCACCTCCACAAAATAATGAGAACTGGTCACTGTGTGGTACAGTTTCTGGCCCTGCTCTGGCCATTGTAGACACCTCTCATTTGACACTGCCAGGCCCACTATCATTTCCTCTGACTGTGCCCAGGTTGATGACTATTGACTTTGGAGCCATGTGTTGCCATCTTTGGCCAAAGGACTGGGTGTACTAGTTAGCATCATGCCAACTTGATACAGTCCAGAATCACCTAGAAACACCAAGAAGAACAACAAAAAGAGTCTCAACCAAGATTCATCTGTGGACATGGCCATGAACTAAGAAACAGCTCATTATTTTTATTTTACATGTATGAGTAAAGTACAATGTATGTGTATTGCCCGCATGTATGAAAGCACACCCATGTCATGCAATGCCCATGGAGATAAGAAGAGGGTGTTGGATCCCCTAGAACTGGAGTTATGGATGGTTGTTAGCCACCATGTGGGTGGTAGGAACTGAACCCAGGTCTTCTACAAGAGCAGCAAGTACTTGTCTCATAACCGCTGAGTCAGCTCTCCAGACCCTGTCTTGATTGTCTTAGCTGATGTGGTAGGGCCCAGCCCTTTGTTGAGAGCACCATTTCCTGGTCTGGTGGCTCTGGGCTGTATAAGGAAGTCAGGGAGCCTGACAGCAAGCCAGAAAGCAGCCTTCCTCCATGGTTTCTGCTTCAAGTTCCTGCTTGAGCCCTTGCCTTGACTTCTGTCAGTGATAGATTGTGATTCAGAAGTATAAACCGAATAAACCCTGACTCTCCCTAAACTGCTTTTTGTCAGAGCGTTTTATCATGGCAGCAGAAAGTAAACTAGAATAGTGTATTAGCAAGAGCCATTAAAAGAAAAAGGACCTGGAAGATGGCTCGGCAGGTAAAGGTGATTGCTGCCAAGCCGACAACCTGAGTTAGATACCTAGGACCCACATGGTAGAAGGATACAACACACTCCCACAAGTTGTCCTCTGAGCCCCACACATGCCATTGTATGTGAACGTGTACACACATGTACACAAATAAATAAAGAGGTAATAATGAATATTTTTCTTAAAAAAAGAAAAAGAATAATGAATTGTATGTCTAGTGAGAAGCAGAAACAAACCTCCAGAAAACCTGGATTTCTAAAGATTTTGTGGTTTCTAGATTTAGTCCTTATCTAAAAACCAATTACATGGTTGATTTCCAAGAGACACCCTGCATGGTTATAACAAACGCTCTACCTCCTTGTTTTTCTGAAGCTAATTCAGAATGGTTTCTGTTGCTTTGTGAAGTCTGATCCAGTCCATGATAAAGGCCATAGGACTAATGCTATTCGAGTTATTTTTGTTATCAGAATCTCTCCTTTCCCCCTTTGGATTAAAAATACTTTATTTCTGGTCTAAACATCCCAATTGTCCTTTCATTTGGAGTAAGGTGTTGACGACTGGGTTCTGAAAGCAGAGGGTGAGGATTTTGAAATGCAAATATTTTCAAGAGTAGCATGCTTAAAAAATAATTGAGCACTGCCTATGTTCTAGGAAAGGTGCCAGGAGTATTCATTCACTGCTTCTTCCTTGCTTGCCCTGAGACAGGAGGTAGAGCCAAGACTCCTCCTCTTCCTCCTCCCACCTAGTTTTCAGTCTAAGGCGAGAGGAGTAGGCAGGCAGATAGAGCTGTGCTCTGGGTGCAAGATGAGGACAGAGAGGGCCACAGAGGAGGGCATTCTGACCCAACTAGGACTTCCTGAAGGAAAAAAGATTCAAGTTGAGATCCTCAAATTACGAGAAGCTGGAAAGATCAAGAGTATTGTAGGAAGAGAACAGCCTGATCAAGGCGGCCGAGGTAGACCAGAACATGACACATATCAAGAGATGGGCGCCGGAGCATGCCGAAGTGAGCCCGGGTCAGACGTCATAGTGCTTCCGGCCAGGCCAAGCCAAGCCGCTAGCTAGACCTTGGCCTTGAGAGCTGCAGCAGGTTTTAGCTGCTACAGGACAGACTTCCACTCTAGAAAGGTCCCACCCATCCATCCCCTTGGCCAGGGTGGAAAAGGTGTGGTGACCAACAAGTCTCGGGCCAGGGAGGCTGATTCGGCGACTGCTGCAGAAGGGAGCCGCGACCTCAAATTTGCTTTAAGAAAGGAAGGGGCTTGGGAGGGGAGAAGAAATCTCTTGATGTGCACAGCGTTACAAGGGGTTTTACTGGTTCCTTATTTGTAAAGAACCCTGTCCACTTGCAGGTGACTCTCACGTGACTGACTGGCACACTCTTGCTTACACAGCTAGGAAGTGGTTCTGAAGGCTTTGGGATATTAGAATCTTATGTTATTGCCTGCCTGCGGTCTCTTGGCAGAACTGGCCTCCATGTAGAGAGATAGGATGTAGGGCAAATGAATTTAACTGTCAGGGGGAAGGTCTGGGTTCAAGCTGTAAGTAGCTTCCCAGAAGAGCAGGCTTGGTGGGTGTGGACTCCAGGAGTGGAGGACTAGAAGCCTTGGGGTAGGGACAAGGGGATGGCAGGAAGCAGGGGAATCAGGAGACAGCCTCTCAGGAATGGGCAGAAGAACACGAAAGTCAAACACTGACTGACTATCCGACAGTCTTTGACTGCAGTTTAATAGGTCTACACAGTAGAGCTGGATGGGAGTAAAGAAGGAGACTCCATGAGAGGCAGGACACAGAACGCATGGCCACAGTACTCAGCCCTGGCTCCTTCATAGCTGCGATGTGGGACAGTTGGCTCAGCCTCTCCAAGCTATGGAGTAAGCGGTACAGTTTTGTGTCACTTAATAACAGGGAGGCCATCTGAGAAATGTGTTGTTAGACGATTTCATCATTGTGGGAACATCACGGCATAGTCTTTCTCTAAGCTGGCAGCAATGCCAGAAGGCGATATAATCTCATGGGACCATGGCTGTACATGCAGGGTGCTGTTGGCCAAAATGTTACTATGTAGTGTGTGGTTATGTGTGAACCTGATAGATGGTTGTTGTTATTTAAATCATCCCTGTAGAAAGACTGTCCTTGGCATTCGCTGCTCCCTAAGTCGCAGGCCCTTCCCTTGGCGGAGCCTCTATGGAATCCGAGGACTGATGATGAACAGAAAAAGAGAAAAAGGCCGCATGGGGACTAGCTAATTGGTCCCCTGTCCCAGTGCTTTGTCATTTCCCCAGACTAGAAGGAAAAAGTCACAGAAGGAATTAGCACTAGTTTTCAAAACATTTGATATAAGGAGATTTGGCCTCAGTTTGGGGACTAAAGAGAAATTCATCTGCCTGGTCCATATCTAAATTTCAAATGACTCCTCTTGCATCACTCACCTGGCACCTTGGACCCAGGACCTGGAAGTGTGTGTGTGTGTGTGTGTGTGTGTGTGTGTGTGAATATGTGGGGGGTGTATAATTTTAAAAGGACAAATAATGGGATTCATGAAGGAAGACTTAAAGCTCAAGTTAGTGGGTGTTAGTTTCCAAGAAATAAAAGTAAAGTTTGACTTAGCAACTAAATGCAGCTGATTTTCTGGTAGCACCATTCAAGTCAGAACACCAGACAGGAAGTAGGGAAGAACAGTTCAATGGCATGCAGATTCCAGCAGATACTGACTGTGAAAATGGATGTGCATGTAAGAGTAGTTCCCAGAGAGGCCCTCTGAGTGCTTGCCCCTCCCCTCCACTTCCCCACCTGAGAAAGGGTAAAAGCGTGTTTGTGGCGGAGGCAGGCCCAGCCAGTGGGGCAGACAGAGGCAGGCCCTTGGCCGGTCTCCAACGAGCCTCTCTTGCTTCCTTTCCACTTTTTTCATTCTCTGACTTTTCGTTTTTGAACTCTGCTGTTGTTTTTTGTTTTGACTCCGCTTCTTTAATTAGAGTTAGAAATTCAGTCAGTGAAGTCAGGTGGTGTGGTGCATGTCTATAATCCCAGCATAGAACAGGCTGAGGCAGGAGGATTGCTGAGGGTTTGAGATCAGTCTGGGACACACAGAGAAGTCTGCCTCAAAATAAAACAAATAGAAGTAACGATAAATTCGTAAATGCTATTCACTTAATAAGGAAAGCAGTCTTTTAAAGTCAGTTTCCTGGAGGCTGGAGAGATGGCTTAGTGGTTAAGAGCACTGCCTGCTCTTGTAAAGGACCTGGGTTCGATTCCCAGCACCCACATGGTGGCTGACAACCTTATGTAATTCCAGTTCCAGGGGAATCCGACGCCCTCTCCTGACCTCCTCAGGCATTGCATGAGACGGGTGCACTTACACACATGTAGGCAATACACTCCTACACATATTCTTAAAAAGTCAGTTTACTTTTGCTGCTTCTGAGGTTAGATCAGTACTTATGTGCTTGTTTGCCTCTCTGACTGTTGACAGGATGGCATGTGACATGGCCAAAAGGTGTAATCCTTCATAGCAATCACCAAAACTGCCTTGGCTTTAGCTACTGCTCTTTAATGCAATAGTAATATATATATATAGTAATTATTTTGTTTTCTAGGCAAATGGATTTTTTTCAAACATGCCATTATCATCATCATCATCATCATCACTACCACCACCACTATAATCAATACCGTAAATCAAAGAGACTGCGCCATACCAAGGTATAATCAGAGGCCACTGTGCTTCATCAACAACTTTGGGTTTCCTGTTGACTAGCCTACATTTTTCTTCATGCGAACTCACCTCCCCCACCTCACCCTAGGAAACTGAGCAATATCAAGTGGACAGGACATGAAAGGCTTTGAAGGGGAAAGTCATATTGCTTTTAGGCTACATTAGTTTTCCAAGTTGCTTTTAAAAAGTTACATTTAGCTAACTTTCAGGGTAGCTGTCTGAGCTCAGGGAAATAAGACATCTGGTGAATCAGCAGTCCCCCCACGTTACCTCACCAAGCAAGTGCCTCTAAACTTGACCAGGCAAGTGTTTACCAAGCAGAGTAGAAAATGGTTTGACTTGGGCTGGGAAGAAGGCTCAGTGGGTGAAGTGCTTGCTGTGTAGCCATGAGGATCTGAGTTTAGATCCCCAGCACTCATGGAAAAGCTGGACATGGCAAGGCAAGCCTACACCCTCAACAGTGGAGTGGTGGCAGAGACAGGCAGATCCCAGGGGCCTGCGGGCCAGCTAGCATAGATGAAACTGTTGAGTCCTGGTTCAGTGAGAAGATACCCAACATCAATGGGGACACATGGGTGAGTACAACACACACACACACACACACACACACACAGAGAGACAGAGAGAGAGAGAGAGAGAGAGAGAGAGAGAAATAACATTCGAATATTCAACCAAATTAGTCTCTTTCTGTGAAAGAATGTTCACAAGGTATAATGAACTAAAAAAAAATCAGGAAATTTATGTACAGCTATAGTCCACTAAATTAAATACTTATACACAACAAAAGGGACATACACCACCCACGTGGGTGGTGGGACTATGCATCATTTTCTTTCATGATTTTTTAATTTTTCAGGAATTTTTGCACGTGCAGGGGTCATTCCCATTGCAGAGCACGGCGGTTAAAGCTGACTTGGAGCCAGACCGCCTGTTCAGACCCCGACTGTACCACTTCCTGTGGTGATTTTATTCAACTTCTCTGTGCCTCAGTTTCTTTATCTGTAAAATGGGGATAAGGACTGGACCAATCTTAAAGGATTGCTATGAGAATTAAAGCATTAATATGTAAGACATGCTTAGTACATATCCAGCACATGATAAGCATTGTGTTAAAGAAATCATTTTAATTTAATCAAACTGTGGTTAATTTCCCCAGCAGGCTACTTGCCATATGTTGTGATGTGTATTACTGCCTATGTTTGTCTTTAACAAATAGGGTGAAGGTAGATGTGTGACCTTCAGTGGGTGGCTAAAACTCTTGGTTATTTGCCAGGCTATGACAAAGAACAGAGATTTCCCAAGAATATCCAATAACCTTCATCATTTGGTCCTAGGAGAATTACAGAATGCCTAATGTTCTCCTAAACCACATGTCTACTAATTACAGTTTGATTAATGACGCTCACAGACCTGGAAGCATCCTTGACCTTTGGCAAATTCTCCCACTTGCCCAGGAATTGAAATTCCTTGGGTAAACCTGTGCTCAGTAATGCCTGCTTCCCTTCCTCACGTAGGCCTGGACAGAGCAGAGGGAAGTGAGAACCAGCGTGGCGTAGATGTTTAAGTAGTTGTGAAACGACTGCCAACTGCCAGCAGAAGACGAAGGGTCCAATGGCAGGGCCGCAGGAGTTTGGAAGGGCTGTGCTGGGCATCGAGAGTCAACGCAGAGGTAAAGTTGGCTGTAAACACGTCCAGTGTGTGGGAATGATAAATGGACTTTCTGTCGCAGACTACAAAGCTGAATGATTGAGATCAGTTTTTATTTTGTAATTTAAAAATGTAATGTTGACGAGGTCCATCCTAAGAACTGACAGAAAGAAAGGAATCAGAAAATCACAAAAGGTAGGATTCTCTCTCCAGTGGAAGGAAGAGCAGGATATCTCTAAAAACCATCTAAAAATGGCTGAAGTTTCCTTTCAGCCAATGAAGAAAATCTAGAAAAAGGAAACTCCAAATCTCTTGTTTACCCAGCTGTCTGTACAAAGTGAATTATTCATGATTCAGTGTGAATAATAAACCCTATGCAAATATTTGTTGTCTTCTCAATTTTGAGGGAGCAGCAGGAAATGAAGTCACTATAAAGTGATTTAGTTAACTCTTACCTTTGAAAATAAATTTTAAAAATAGATGTTGTTATTTATATCTGCCCCTCCCCCAAAGAAAAAAATGATTTTTTTTTTTTCCTGAGGAGGTTTCTGTCCGATTGGAAATGACAATTTAAAGCTTCTGCTGTATCATGACCTTTATATTATTTCCTTAGAAACTAATTATGAAAGTTTTTTTTCTTTAGCAGATTAAAAAGCTTACAGCAGAAGTTCTTCTATAAAGGGAAACCTTAACTGACAAGTTTCCAAGTACTTGCTGCTTACTGTAAACCCTTACCTATAAATTTCAGTTATAGGCTTTTGATAAAGGGAATATTACAATAATACTGATACCTGGCAGTTTTAAGCTGATCATCTTTTTAGTTATAGAATTGAACAGTTTCCATGAGAACTGCTAGACTGAATTTTTAGAACTGTGTTAGAGCTTCTGTAGTCCAACCATTCTAAGAAGCACAGCCCAGGCAACTGCAGGGTATTGAAAAGTGTGCTGTCATCTTGCAACCTCAGTAACTTCCATATTGTACCATGATTTGGGGCTTGCTCCATCCCCCACCCCTATTTTTTATATTTTATTTTTGAGATAAAGCCTCACTATATAGCCCAGGCTGGCCTGAACTCATGATGCCCTTATCTTAGCCTCTAGAGTGATGAGTGTTGCAAAACCCCAGTGTACCACAATCTTTTAAAGACTATATGCCATGTAAATGACTATTTTATATGCTATACTTATGAATGAATTTCATTAATAAAAACAACTCCTGCTTGAACTTAATCCTGAAGGTTTAGTTGATTCTGACTAAAGGCTGTGTTTCAGTTAACCAGAGACTAGGTTCAGAGGAGTCCCCCTTTTGCTGAACAGTAGTCCCAGAGCCTGGAAGAAGGATGGAGAACTGGTTTGATCCTCCCTGGTTCTTGTGGATCAGGCCCTGTCGGGAATCATTGGTGGATGGTTTGACCCTACCCAGAATCTCTACTCTAAGCCATGCTAGAGCCCAGGCAGAAGGACCACAGCTACTATGCCAGATTTAGAGAGGACTTTCCCAATGCACACTTCTTCCACCTGCCTGGTAAAAAGTGATGTGTAGAAATCAGGTTCCCCACCTACATTTCTTCTTTTTTGGAGACAGGGTCTCTCTGCAGCCCCAGCTGGCCTGAAACTTGCTATGTAGACCAGGCTGGCCTTGACCTTACAGAGGTCGACCTGCCTTTGCCTCCCGAGTGCTGGGATTAACGGCAGGCACCCCCACGCCTGGCCTTTTTTCTTTAGTCCTTTTCTTCACTACACACATTTTTCAGCCAAAGAAATAGTAATAGACAGCTGGACTACTTACACTTGTCTAGGAAGGGGAACCAAGAGTAAGATGAAAATCTGGAGGCTGGAGAGTTGGTTCAGTAGGGAAGGGGACTTACCGTGCAAGCACGAGAACTGGAGTTTGAATCCCCAGCACCAGGGAAAAGCCAGGCTTGACTACAAGCCAAACTGGTGAACTCCAGGTTCAGGGAAAAACTCCATCTCAAGAGAGTAAGTGAAGAGTTGGCTGACGAAGACACCCAACCTCCTCCTGTGGCCTCTGTCACCCCAGTGCACATACCACACACACACACACACACACACACACACACACACACACACCACATCACACAAAAAACTAAAATCTTCACTTAAGAAATCTTTATTAAATTTTCTACACTATTGTGTAGTAGGCCACTCCCCAGTCTACTATGAAACCCAGGAACTGGTGTTAATTGGCCATACTAACAAATGGGAAACTTGGGCCTCAAATAAAAGATGGTACAAAAACTTGAAATGCCTGGAAAAAGCTGATCTATGTTTTGAAAAATATTTTATTATTATTTTTATTTTATGTGTATGAGTGCACTGCCTGCATGTGTGTAAGTTCACCCATTTCATGCAATGCCCTCAGAGTCAGAAGATGGCGTCAGAGTCCCCTGGAACTGGAGTTACAGATGGTTGTTAACCACCATGTGGGTGCTGGGAATCAAACCTGGTTCATCTGTAAGAGCAGCCAGTGCTCTTAACTTCGGAGCTATCTCTCCAACCCCATGATATATGTTTAATAAAACTCTGTGAGGGGAAATTGGCCCACTACCAACATTTCACTATGCTCTTTCTTTGTAGGATCTATCTTAAAAATTTTTTTGTTTGCCTTCTGTTTTTAGAGACAGGGTCTAGGCTGGCCTGGAATTTGTTTTGTTTTGAGACTAGGGCTAGGCTGGTCTAAAATTCACTGTGCAGGTGAGGCTGGACTCAAACTGGTAGCAATCCTCCTGCCTTTGCCTCCCAAATGTTGAGATTACAGGCATGATCCACCATCCCCTCCTCTGACAGGACAGATTGTATAGCAAACTTGCACTTCACTTGATATGAACTTGTCTCTGCTATGACTTAATTCATTGGATTCCTTCTGATACTGTTATAGCTGAGGAGACATTTCAATGTGCTGGGAAGTTTCTTAACATGCAATGCAATTAATTCCTTTAATAGGCCACTCTTTGGAGAAAGCCCATTAGTGGACATCACTATGAATTAACATCTTAGTCTAAGAGAAAAGCTCCTTGGAGACAACAGTGAAACGGATAAATCTTTGTTGAGAGATCTGACCAGTAAACTTAACCACATTCCTTGTGGTTTCAGAATGACATGCATATTCTGGAACTCATAGATAGGCAGAGATACTTGTCATTCTTAGTAATGCCCTGACCACACCAGTTCTCTAACACAAAGAGGTAGCTCTGGATGTTACAATTTCTTAGAAGCAGCATGGCTGGTGTGCACATTGAAGGCAAGCAAAGTGAAATTCTGTCCACTAACTAGCGCCTTTGAAGAAAGGTTACTGGCCGCATCAAGCACACTTGAAGGCTATAAACAAGTTCTTTCTGAGGACTTCTCTCCCCACATCTTCACAAACTGTAATGAGGTCTTTCTGTTAGGACTTAAATATTTTCTTGATTCAAGGTTGCTTTGCTTTCAAAATCATGGCTGTTACTAGTGTGCCACCTCAGCCAAGTGACTTGACTTCTCGTCTTGGCTGTCTCAGCTGGTTACCAAGAAAATTAATAAGCAGATACAGGCACTTACTTAGTGCTCTGCTGAGTGAGTGTGACGGATGTGGACTGATGCGGCGATTAGCTCTGCTCACTGCAAGTCCTACCAATATCAGGGTGTTCTGTTTTCCAGCAAGGAATGGGTGTCTAGGCGCAAGCAGAGTGGACATGAGGTCACTTCTGGGGGTGATAGAAATGCTTTCTATCTTGATAGTTACAGTGACTCGGGTATGTGAAAAGAATCTTCGGGTAATTCTTCCCATCCCCCTCTAATACACTAGTCCAGGCCTCAGCACTTGGCATTTCTGTCAATACATTAGTCTCCGGTTGCACTTTCTGCCTGAGCACTTTCTTTCTAATTCCTCCTTGCATGCCTGTGCTCACCCACTCATTTGGGGCCACTTCAATGATCGTGCCTTAGGTCAGTGAATGATGCGATTTGTTTAAAAAAGCGGGAGAGAAATGAATGTGCGTAAGCAAGCTTGTTTGCTTGTTTATGCCTAAAATAGCTCTGGAAAGATATATGAGAAAGTGGTTATGCCGGTTACCTTTGGGGAGGAAAGCTAGATGGTTAGGGGCAGGAGAGGAGTCCTTTCTCTCCACAGGTTTCTATTCCTTTCGAATTTTAAATCATGTGACTGTGTTACCTAATCAAAAATAATTAAATAAAATGTAGGAAATGGTTAGAACTCTGCCAAGTTGATCTGTTCATTAAACAAATATTTATTATTCATCTACTCCTTGCCAGGCACATAACCGGGTGAGGGTGTCCATGACTGTGTTTCATCCACAGGATCCTTCATAAATTGTGTATCAGAGGTCCCACCACTTGCTTTAAAGCTTGCTCGTAGGAGAGTCAAAGAAAATTGATGAATCTCAGTGGCCAAGGTTGTCATTTGATTTAGGAAAAAACTAGGTCAGAGTTAATAATGCTACAAAAGATGTCCCTCAAGATACAAGAGGAAAAAAAAACTTACAAGCCAGACTGTCAGATAATACTGTGTACTAACATTTATCGAACATTAATTTTCTATGTGTCAGGTGTTCTTCTAAGTGCTTTGCCTATACTGTGGTGATTCACTTAGCTCTCATGACAACTGTGAGAAAGACACTAACTACCCTTACTTTTCAGCGAAGGAAGCTGAAACGTAGAGAGAGCAGGTAGGTGACTTGCCCAGAGTCGCACTGCTACTAAGAAGGGTGCTAAACCAAGCTTTGAACTCCAGAATCTCAGTTTTTAAAACGTCACTGTATTTTTTTAGGCCAGGCATGGTGGCGCACACCTTTAATCCTAGTACTCGGGAGGCAGAGGCAGATAGATCTCTGTGAGTTCAAGATCAACCTGCTGGGCTACAGGGAGACTCTGTCTCAGAAAGATTAGAAAAAAAAAAAACTTCATTTAAAAAAAATTTTATTGAGCTTTTGTACATTTTTACAACGGTTCTCAATCAAATTTAGATCCCCCCACCCCCACATGCATTCTGCTATACATGTTAAGTCCTATCCATCAAGCATTTATACCCAGATGTCCTTCAATGCAAATTCATCCACTGGAGTCTAGTCAGCCTACCTAGAGATCATAAGTAAGGTCTATTCTCCCTCACCCAGTAGTAATCAGTTCCTAACATTTCCCAGGCTAGGAAAGGATTATTAAATATTCCTTTGCTCCCAAATATCCCCTTTAAAATTATTCCATTAATGAAAAGTGTCATAGAACTTTACAGCTGGAAGAGAATCCAGTACTGAGCTGGTTCAACTGTTATCCAAAGGAACAACTTCCTATACAACTGGGCTTGAACACTTCTAATGATGGGAACTCATTACTGCCAGAAGTAGTCCCCAGCTGGCAGCTCTAATTGCTAATAAAAACAGGAAAATGTTGCGAGCCTTCTCCATGCCAGGCACTTTGCTAGAGTACAGAGGAGAGTACAGAGACAAATTTGTATATGTTGGATGTAAAGCTCTTGAGCTTTCTTCTATCTTGTGTATTCAGTCTGTACTTATATCACATTCCCTGGGTGACATTCATTTTTCTTAGTAACAGGCTTCTATTTAATATAGCAAATGTAGGACGGTAGCTCATTAACTATATGATCCTTCCTTCCGTGAACTGTCCTGAAGCACAGGGAGTTTCCACTCTGAGAGCACAGGCAAATGGGAGCATGCTCACATATCAACCCTGGGCTTCGAGAAGATGACACAGGAGCTCTGAGTAGACCGAAAAAACAGTAGAGCTCCTCAGTTCTTGAAGACTAGGGAAGAGGGCATGCTCAGAGTTTAAAACCAGCCATTTGAGGGTCTGGGGAGGTGGCTCAATTGGTAAAGTGCTTGCTGTACAAGCATGAGGACTTGAGTTTGCATCTCCAGAACCCATGTAAAAAACCAAGTGGTAGCATTTGCCTGTAATCCCAGCACTGAGGAGGCAGCCGGGCAGATTCCTGGAGTTTGTAAGCCAGTTAGCCTAACTGAATCTGAAACCGCCAGGTTCAGTAAAAGACACTGTCTCAAACAAATAAGAAGACAGTCCTCTGGCACACACACACAGCAATTTGATGAACATCTGTAGAGCCCTAGCTATAGGCATACTGTGCAATTTGCTTGAATTCCTTGCTTCATCCTCACAAGAGCTATGTATGGGCCAGGTTTCCACATTTCACAGACTGAGTAAACTGAGGGTCAGAGAGGTGAAATAACTTTTCTAGAACATAAAAAGCAGGTTTTTAAACCAGCAGTTCAGGCTCCCTCCCTCCCTCTCTTCTTCTTCCTTTCTCCCTTCCCCTTCTCCTCTCTCTCTCTCTCTCTCTCTCTCTCATTTTTGAGATAGAGTCTCTCTTTGTAACTCAAAACCCAACGTCCTCTGGCCTCCTGAGTGCTGGGATTAAAGCTGTGCATCACCATGCCTGGATATCCCAAGCTTTTCCTTAACTGCCTAGCTAAAAGGAAGATGGAAAACTTTGCTTGATTATCCTGGAGCCATTTAGTAATTATCCTAATGGAACCAGTCTTCTGCAGCCTTTAGAAGTAATGAAGAACCCAGATAACAATCCCCCAAAGCCACTCCTATAGGAGGTTTTTGTCTGTAAGTATTTGAGATCGCAAGGAATGCTGCCATGCTTCACAGATGGTTCTGGCTGTCTCACTTGGCTCACCTTTTCACTGTTGGGGAGAGGGGCTTGTACTGTTGAACCTCAGGCACAGTTAAGATCAGACAAAAATATTTAGTGATACTTCGCTGAGGGCTCAAGGATAACATCATAGAGTTATAACAGAAAAATCTTGACCCTGAATAAGCCAATCTATTCTCAGAACTGCTGGCCAAGACTTTTTCCAAGGTCCCCTTTGGTAAATTTTCTATGTAACTTCCAGGGAAGTTTCAGGAGCACTTTCCCTGATACCACACACAAGTCGGCCAGGCATACCTGCGAGCCCCCACCTCCTATGAAAGTGACTCTCAGCATCTTTGAGTCTCCCAGCCCCATTTGCAGAGATGCAGTGCACCCAAGTGGATATATATGGGCAGATTTGCTCTTGCGTCCCTCTAGTCTTGCTATTTCTGGATCAGGACTTGGCTTTAACATTGTATAACCACTCCCCAAATTAATGAAAGCTTGCTTTCAATAAAATAAAGCAAATAAAGCAAAGATGCCCTAAGTGATGCCCTTATCTTCTACAGAAACTGAAAATTGTATGTACTAAGTCTCAGCCAGAACCTCAGTCCACAAATAACACTTAAAATACTACTGTAAAAACAAAGTAATATTTTCCAAAGAGGATACACTTGGGAATTTTCTCACTTGGGCAGTCTAGACCATTACTTGGGAGTTTCTCCTAAACAATATTGATTATATCTGGGAGTTATTTTTACTATAAGAATCTGAAAGTCACAGAAGATCTCATACTATTGGTTTTGAAACTATGAATCGACTTTTGAGTTATACCAAAAATTGGCCCTAATGGTTAACAGAATTTTTTAAACACCAAAGTTTGAGCTTATCTCAATGTAACTTTGATACTGATACCATTTCCAGTCTCTTCCTGGAAGAAGTGGGCTGGAGTGAAAGAACCCAGACTGCAGAGGGACCTGCAGGAGGGGAAATGAAGGTGCGGTTTTGGTGCCTGGCTTCAAAGGCTGGAGTCAATCATAAGCCTAACCCATTTCTTTCCAGCTAGACTAATTTCTGTAAAGACAGAAAAACCCCAAACAGCCAAAATCAAACTTCCCCCACATCATTTTTTAATTTAACAATGTCCCAGTTTCCAAGCGATCGTCATCTAATCTTTGTAATCGTGCTGAAGAAGCACAGTCAGGGTGAGCAAAGGGCTCGTCCAGCACGACTCGGGTGCCTGGCCCAGGGCTAGGTTTTCTTGATTTCATTTTCTTTCCTTTTTTCCTTTCTCCGTTCTTCCACCCTCTCTCCCCCTCCTCTCCCACTCTCTCTCCTTCCTCCTTCTCCTTTCCTCTCCTCAGCTTGATACACTTGTGTCCATTCATTCTATGACAGTTAGGGACAGAAACAAATAGAGAAAAGATTTCTTTCCTTCAACTAAATCACCAAGTAAATGGAACTGGGGACTCCGTTCCTGAGGTCAGTTGCATGGATGAACTTGGCTGTGTAAAATCAGCTAGCTCACATTTTCTGGTTTCTTTTTGGTTTTCTTGATAACAGATCTCCTTCCCTGTGTGCCCACCCGAGGGCACAGGTCCAGACAGTTTTCTCTCTTACTTCATACACATGCTGCATCAGAAACATGCATTGTACCCAATGGCAGTAATAAGACTTTAGTTGAGGAAGGGTGCTAGAAGATAAAGTAAAATCACTAGAAACTTTCTAGACAAATTTTTCTAAATCTTAAGAATCACTTAATTTTAGGGTAAGTTGATGATAAATGTAAATATATATCAAGAGCTAAATTCCACCCTTAGACAAAATGGCTTCTTCTGAAATACAGATTGATTACTTTGTATAACTAACTTATTTTGCAAGTCAAAGACCCTTAGAGATGTGGTAGAGCTCTTGTGCGTTCAAATGCTTGCAGTGACTTTCAGCTCACCACCTTACAAAAGAACCTGTTTCAAAATACTGACAACCCTGGAGTTAAGAAGATCCTACCTATTCAAAGCCAAATTGACCTCTTGAAGCTTTCACCAATTTGGTCCCAGATCTGCCCTCTGAAGAGACACAAAATAAACCTAATCCCTCTACTAGACAGCAAATCTCTTTATGCAATTCTCTTAAAAGAAATTACAGTGACTCAGGCTGCACTTCTATCAAGGATATAATAAACCCAATTACCTTTCCCCTCCTTCTCCTTTTAGTGGCAGAGCAGCTTACATGAATCCCCTTAATACACTAGGCAGGAAAAATGCCCCCACCCTAGTGTGCCTAGTGCTTTAGCCTAGTTCAAGGCCTCGCCTCAGTTGATTCTCAGCTCCAAGGCCTCAGAAACAGTTGAGAGTCCAGTAAGGGGTAGTGTTAGACAGGCCAACTCCCTTGACTTGTCTTCTCTGGTACGGTAACATATAGACTTCTGTAGGCTAAGGTATATCTGGCCCAGGGATTGTCCTCAGTCAAGAGTCCGTAGGATCTCAATTTCTCTGTGTGATAGAATCCTGTGGCTTCGCCACAGGATCCACCCTGACAGTCTGATGAGTTAGGTTCTCTAAGTCATACGTGAGGAGTACTCCAAGTGCTGATAACCTCATGACACTGTATATTTGGAGACGCGTTAACTTAAGTGAAGCAACTACTAAGTGTGAAACATGATGAGTGGAAAACATACTTTGTGGGGTTAGCGAGATGGCTCACTGGGTAAAGGTACTTGTCATCAAGCCTGACAATCTGAGTTCAATTCCTGGGGTCCATATGGTTGGAAGAGGAGAACCATTTAACATTTAATTTATTGATCCTATTTATTTAAATTATTAAATCACATTACATAAATCATAAATTCTTTAAGTTATTTATTATTCATCTCATACAAATCATTAAGTCTATCAAAATTCTTCCAGAATAAGGAGGGGACAAAGAGCATCATCTGCAGGTTACAGACAGATAAACTCAAATGTTTATTGGGAAATATTCAACATAAGCCTTAAAAGAGAGAGCCTGGTTCCTGAATTGCAGCATGTCCCCTCTATAGAACTGGCCAACAAAACAGGGCCTGGGGCTAGAGTTGAGGAATTTTACAGGGAAGGCACATGTTGGACCCACAGGTAGCTTGACAATCTTGTGACTGAAGTCAACACATAAATCACACCTGGCTAAGCACCTCTACATATATCCTATGCCACTCTGTGGGAATTTTAATAAAGCTATAGAGGGATTCTCACACACAGGTTACAACAAGTCAAAATATTTCACAGCAGTCTAAGTACCTGGAGAGTTTAATTATATAAAGAAAAACCCCTCTTTCCTTTAAGAACAACTGCTTACTTTCTTTCAAAATAACTGCTGTGGTTCTTTTACAGATACCAAGGGTGTCTCATCTCTAACTCAGCTTTGAAGTAATGGTATTCCAAGGCAGTCCTGGTGAGCTGCTTCCTTTCAGAAACTCGAACCCATATAACTTTGCACCTTAGTCAACCGAATAAAAGCGTCAAGCAAAAACTAGGAAAAAGTTTGGGTGATAAAAACTTTCTTTCCTGCTACAACATTTCACACGTTTCAGTAAAATAAGATTCTTTTAAAACCGAGGTAGTGAAGGTATCTAACTTTCATTTTTTTTTAGGGAGAAAGACTTTCACTGGCTTGCTGACCTTCCTCCGCTTCTTGGAGCTCTCAAAACTTGGCTCACTGGGCACAAAATTCATTCTTTCAGTCTGTGAGAATCACCAAAGAGAAGTACAATTTAGCAGAGATATGACATCTGTATAAGACATATGTAAGACAGGTAGACCAAGTATTAATCACTCAAATTGCATAATGGATCCAAACCTGCTTTCCTGTGGGCTTGTTTGGCCCAGCACACAACCCTGCTGCCAGTATCAGAATCTGCCATTCCAAGTTTCAGGAGCTGAGGTCCCCTGGAGGCAGTCAGTTTCTGGGACAGTTTCTTGTCTCTCTCTAGTGAATTCAGCGCATCCAACTCTTAAGGGAAGAGTTGTTGATCAAGATGTGGGGCCAACAAGGAGCAAGTAAGGGTCAGGAAAGATCTAGGGCATGATTGCTTTAGAGGCAAACATAATTTAAATCCCAATTCCAGTTAGCAGAGACATACAGCCTTGTCTTTTCTGTAACATGTTCAGACAAATGAATTAAAAAAGGACAATGACCCTTTGTACTGAAGAAAAGTGTATATTATTGATTAAAGGGAAGTTGATCAGTGAATTATTGCTCATCATCTCTACTAAGCTTAACTTTGGTGAAGATCTTGGGACTTATTTTTGCTTAACTGAGTGAAGCATATATAATCTGCAAGACAACCCCTGATGCTTGGCATTACAGGAAACACAGAAAGGCCATTTATCTATTACTCAGCTGCTAGATGGCAGGAAAAAATTTTCCACACCTCTGGTCCTTTGGAAGGAAAGTAGAATGCAATGTGTTTTAAAGCACAACTTGTCAGGATACCTGGCAGAGGCTCTTATCTTCTGTGGAGATATGTGCTATCACTGATACGGCATCACCACAGAATAGTGAGCACATCACTAAAGAGAAACTTCATCTGAAAATGGATCATTTGAGTACTCGTTTATCCTTTAGTTTCTGATCTCAAAAACCACAAATTCCCTTTGGCTACTTAACTAAGACACTGACTAATAAAAAGTGAAACTTTGAGAAAACAGAGCTGTTTATCAACCAAGTGGTTTGCTTATCCATGCAAAATTTTGAAATGATTTTCTCTAAAGGAAAAAAATAGAAACATCAAAACACAAAACATAAAAAAACAGCTTTCAAATTTAGGAGATTAATTTGTTATAGTTCAGTTGTTAAAAAAAAAAAAACAGTACTTGGTAAAATTCATCTTATCTGGAAATACAGCTGGAACATGCTTTCTATTCAGCCCAAACGACCCCTCATTTCTACAGATCCAGGGAGCCTGATGGCTTGATTGAGTTGTGTTCTCTTTTTCTTCAAGTTTTCAAACAAAACAGAGTTTTATTATAAATTGCAGAACTATAATCTTATTTCAGTGAGTTAAAATGTCTTCAATAAGGTACACAGTTTTAAGGCAATCAGTGAAGCTGGGGAATTCTTAATAGTTTATAGAAAACTGATGTGGTTGGGCATGGTGGCCTTTAATCCCAGCACTTTGGAGGCAGAAGCAGGCGAATCTCTGAGAGTTCAAGGCCAGCCTGGTCTACATAGTGAGTTCCAGGGCAGCTAGGGTTACAGGAAGACCCTGTTTCAAAAGATCAAAACAAACAAATACGCAAACAACAACAAAAAAAACTGATGTATTCACATGGCTGGAGAGATGGCTCATTGGTTAAGAGCACTAGCTTTTCTTACAGAGGACTTGGACCCACACGGCAGCTAAAGACTGTCCATAACTTCAGTTCCAGTGGATCTGACACCTTCTTTTGCAGGCATGGGGTGCACTTACATATATGCAGGCAAAACACTCATACACATAAAATAAAAAATAATGTTTTTTATGTTCAAAGGCAAGCATGTTATCAGTCAGGGGACATTTCCACATAAATAAATTATATTAACTATATAAATCAGCACATCTATCCACACACAAAACAGCATGTAAGGAACATTTTCGGGGTATATTCCAACTGGCTAACTTTGGGTATTTGATGCCCTAAGCCAAGCAAAGACATATCAAACTAGACAAACTAGACATATCATCTGTAAACAATATTATATGAAAAACAATGCAGAGATATATAATTTTTCTGAGACAGGTACTCATGTATATGCCAGCTTAGCCTCAAGGCTGAGGATGACCTCCTGCCTCCACCTCCCAAATGTTGGAATAACAGGTGTGCATCCCCATGCCGGGTTTATGCAGTGCAACTGAGCTATCTCCCCAGCCCTGTCATATATTTTAAACATATAGCTCTTAAGGTGCTTCTCAGTCAAGCACTTGGAGGACTGTTGCAAGTTCAAGGCCAACCTGAGTTCTAGGAAAGAGTGGACTATATTAGTTCCAGGCCAGCTTGGGCTACAGTGTCTTGAAAATAATAAAATTTAATCATTATAAAATGTTTCTTGTAAACAGATTAATAAAAGGCTATCATGATCACTTTATCAGCAGAACCCAAGGAATAATACAGTTTACACATATGCCTGAAAGAAATTTCTGAAGATACATATATGTATTTTCAGATGTATGATACTTAACTACTTTCCATTTTTGATTAGCAACATATTCTCTATTTAAAAGGAAACCCAAGAACAAGCTTTGGCTTAAGCACAGACAGGATAACCAGCTGAGTTAGTAGCAGGATTGGGATGGTATTACCTTCTTGTAAATGACTATTATTTCCTTTAAACTCATTCCCCTAAAAAACACTTATTACCTGAACATTGTCCTAGATTTGTCTTTGGCTATCTTTCTGCCTTTTAAATTCAATATCTCTCTCTCTCTCTCTCCCCCTCCCTCCCTCCCTCCCCGAATCTCAGATTTTGCTTTCTCCTTCCATGAGCAAAGACTTCAGTTCTATAGATTTTGTCTGAACTTCACATCTGCATGTGCAGCCAACACCCTTCAAGAAGTCTCTACACCCTCACTCCAAATAAAACTCAAATGCAGCATGTGCAGCTTGGAATGCATCATCTGCCTCTCTAAGCCTGCTATTGTTTTTTGCTCTCATCTAAGGTATTCAAGTTAAAAACCTGAAATTCATCATGACCGCTTTGGCATTACTGACATTACTGATTCTTCCTCAGTAGTTCTCATACATCCATATTTTTCTGTTTCCACCATCTCTACTTCAGTGCATGCCAGTATAATTTCTTCTAACTTATAATTACTGCTTCTCCAATCTATTCTCCAGTCTGAAGCACTAGTATTGTATATGGCAAGTCTGACTGGTCGTTCTTCTGCTTCATCATTCACCCCTTAACGACTCCCCATTGTCATTAGGATAAGGTTCGGGCGCTTTGCCAGCCTGGCCCCCATATTGTTTAACCTCCTTAGATCCCCAAAGGGGCCCTTTCCTTCCTCTCCAGAGTCTACCTTTAATGTTCACTCCCATGCTCTGCTAGCCCCTCATCTGGCACAGAGCAGTCCCAGTTTCTACCGCCCACTGGCCTTCTTCGATATCCCTACAGCTGCATTCTGTTCTCACCCCTTTGTAGTACTTACTACAAGATATGCAGGCTTTCTTACCAGTCTATCAGTTCTCATAAAAAGTCCTTGAAGTGAGAGACAATATATTAGACAACTTTGTATTCTCAGTTCCTAGCACTTAGCAAGTACTCTTTAATCAGTACCTTAATAAATAAATAGTTGAAATTGACTTTGTGTGTGTGTGTGTGTTTGTGTGTATGTGTGAACTCCTGTGTTGGCAAGTGCTCCTGTGTGCATGTAGAGATCAGAGGCCAACCTTGAGTGTGATTCCTTAGGTGTTCTCCACCCTGATTTTTTGAGACGAGGTCTCCCATTGGAGTTTGCTGATTAGGCTAGGCTAGCTGGCCCAGGGATCTACCTGTCTCTGCCTCTTGAGCACTAGAATTACAAGCACATATCACTACGTCCACTGACTTTTGAAAACTTATTTTATTTTTTTACATGGGTTCCAGGGATTGAACTAAGTCTCTGTGCCTTTATGACAAGCCTTACACCCACTGAGCTAGCTCCCAGGCACTAGGATTGTATCTCTAGTAACACTAAGATGAACAAAACAAAGTCAGTTTTTTCGGAATGAGCTTGGTAAAAAAAAAGGCATTAAGAGTGCAACCCTCTATTGCCAAAACAGACATTCATTTTTTCAGCAATTACTACGCATGGCACAAATCTATGTGAATCCTTATCCTGTGGATTTTGCAATCTGACTATTCCTATGGTCTCGGCTGCTTGTACCCCAGAAGTGGTTATTTATATTTTCCGGAGGGAATCTCCCTTTTTCTCTCTCTCTTCATTGTTTCTTCAGAAAAATGTTCACATCTCCACGCACCTGCTCATCTGCTTTGGCAGACCGTTTGAGAGCTGAGTGCACCCCTGAGGACCCCACTTGTTAGGACTTCTCGGGACCCCCGAAACGCCCGTGCCTTGCTTCTTGCAGCCTGCTTCTCCCTCATTCCAGGTCTTTGCATATGACATTTCTTCTGCCGAAAATCCTCCTTTTCTTCTACCTGCCCTTGTTAATTCTGACTCATTCTTCAGAATCAGATGAAAAATTCTTCATCAAAGAACTTTTCCATATCCCTGTGACAGCATGATACATATATTTTCCTTATTTTCTCTAGAGTTCCTGACTCTTAATTCCCTTCTCAAGGCATGTCGTAGAAACTCAAATCTGCCTTTCTCTGACCTACTTTTTCTGATAGATTATGGATGACAGGTAAGCAGAGATCGCAGAGAATACCCCCATTTTAGAAAACCTCTTGTCCTATACCTGGAAGGAATGTTGTACAGAGAGATCAAGAAGACTCTGAAGAGGCAGGCCGGCCTTAATAGGTTTCTACCCAGTAGAAACTACTGTTAGCAGTAAATATACAATAAAATCTCCACCACAACTCCAAAAGGCCAAGATCTGGAGCGCTTCTAACGACTGAACGTGCGGAGGGAATTCTGTACCCTTTTCTTATGTCTTACCTACGAATCTGTCCCTGATTTCCTTGAAACATTCTTTATTGTAAAGCAGTAAACATAACGTGTCCCTCTGAATTCTGTGAGTGATTCACATAAATTAGATAAACTTGAGGAGGGATTTGTTGGAATAATAAAATTACTGCCAATGGGTCAGAAGCACAGGAAAAACAGACAACTTGTGGCTTGCAACTGGCAGCTAAAGTGTGAGGGAAGTTCAGACTGAATCCTAAATCCATTTGAAGAAGATAGTATCAGAACTGAATTGAGTTAGAGGACACCAAGCTGGTGCCCCCTGCTGTAGAAATAGTTGCTAGCTTGTGAGTAGAGGGAAATCCTCAAATCTTTTGAACTCATGAAGTTCTTCTGGGTTGAGGCTAGGGAGATGGTTTAGTGACTTAAGTGCCTGCCTCTCAAGCTTGAGAACCTGAGTTCAAATCCCCTTGCACCCATATCAAAGCTGAGTATGGTAGTGCTCATCTGTAACTCCAGCAATAGGTGGGGGACAGATAGGTGGATCCCTAGAGCTCACTGGCCAGAAGTCTAGTTGAATTAGTGATCTCTCCACATTCAGTGAGAGACCCTGTCTCAAAAAATAGTGTGGAGACTGACTGGGAAAAACACCAGACATTTCCCTCTGGCTTACACACACACACATGCATATGCACACACACACACACACACACGAACACATACAGGCATATACACAAAGAAATCTTCTGTTTTGGCTACGGTATGAGAGCAAAGGGAAAAATAGTTTGCTTTATCTATATAACCCACATCCCAGTTAAGTTAGATACCCAATCATACAATCTATAGAATTCTAGGAGATCAAGAACATGCTGGCTTTAGTCATATTTGTATCACCAACAACTAGGAAGAGTCTTTAAAATGAATGAATGATTTGATCAACCAATATTCAAAGAGTACTATACTTGCAATGGAGAAATGTACTGGAGGCACTGAGTGGGTGCAAGATGACGGGTCTGCGTGTAGTAGTAGTCAGGTGATCATCTACGTGGCAGTAGAGAGATAGAGAGAAGTTAATATTGAGAGACAGGAGTTAGAGTCAGAAGATTGGCCAATTGGATATGATGGTAAAAGAGATGCAAGTATGTCAGGAATTCCTGGTTTCTAGTTTGGTTAACATGTAGATGAAGGTGCTATCCTCTTGTCTAGAGAATCAGAGAACAATGGAAATTTTGAACCTGGTGAGTGTGGACGGGTTACCTGAAAAACTCTCACAGGGACATACTGAATCTCAAGAGAGAGAAGTCTAGGTTGGAGATGTAAATCTGAGAGTAAGCTGCATATAGAGAATAATTAATACCATGGGTGTGGAAGTGCTGGCTTATTGAGAGATGAAAGTGTGAGAAGGGAAAGGGGCCAGGACATAGCCTTAAGGAATTCCAACATTTAGAGATTAGCTGGAAGAGGAGCCAACGAACAGGACTGAGAAAAAGGAAGATAAAAAGACTAGCAGACTGTTACATCAAGAAATCCAGGTGAAGATCGTGTTCAGAAAAAGAAATGGAGACAGTAAAACATGGCATTCAGCAGTGTCAAGGGTCAAGACGTCAAGGGTGATGAACACTGATGTGTGCCCATTTGATTTAGCCACATGGAGACTACTGGGTACATTGGAGTGGTGGGAGGAGAAGAGCATAAAACATCAAAGACATTGGGAAGCATACACAAAACTTCATGAAAGTCAAGAGGGAGCCTGGAGAACACAGAGAAGCTAAAAGAGTGATACTGATCTAGGTCTTGAAGAATGAGTAGCAATTTGCCAAACTGGAGGTGATGATAGAGGCGGAGGAAGTCATTCGAGGTGGACAGCTCAGCAGATTTAAGGCTGCTGAATTGTGAAAAAGACAAGGAAAGTGTGCTGGACAGTGAGAAATGTCCTTTATTAGATTAGCTCTTAGGGCTAGGTGTTATATATCCTTGAATTATTACTCAACGTGATGTTAGTATAAATTAACTTATCAAATCATCTCCAGGTGTCAGCCAGCTGGATGCAGGATCTCTCGGGCTTTGGAAAGAAGACAGATATATTTCCATATAGCAAGAGTGAGCAGTTCAGGTCCCAGTAATTGTCTTGCATTAGGAGGTAGACCTGTGTGGGGAACCAAGGGATGGGCTGCCCCAAGCATCCAGGAAATGCACCGAGTACTTCACATGCTTTGGATGGGAGTGCAGTGGATTTTGTTTACCTAAAAATTATTTTTCAGATCAGATTTGACAAAGTGTTTCTCTCTACAAAACCAGACCTCACTGGTATGAATATATAATCAAGTCCTGCCTGAATATTTGGCTTTGTCATTTCCCAAGTCAAGAAATTCTATAGTTCAGAGGATCTGTGCCTTTATAAGGAAGTTATAGTATTAATGTTAGTTTTGATCCTTCTCCCACTTATCTTTTTTGGCATCATGAAAGCTAAATCAACAGAAATTTAAAAATAAACAGTACTAACATAAATGTAGGTCATGTTAACATTGCAGTGAATGAGCAGTGTGAATGGCAAATGCTCATGAGAACACGCATCTCCAGGTCAGGGGAGCTGTTGGCTCTGCCATGTTCTAGAAAACGTTTTATGTTTTACTGGGACTTCTGAAGGATTTTGCTCATTTGCTTGATTTCTTTACTTTCTGTCATTTATGAACAAGGTTCTGAAGCATGACTATCTTTATTTAGGAGATAAATGCATATTCCTCATAGGATAATTCCACCAGATAATTCCATTTACTCCCAGAAGCTATAATATCAATTCTCATTCCACGTTCCCTAAGGGTACAGTCTATCTTTAAAAGTCTTATAATTAATTAGCAACTTTTGTCGTTGTTGTTGATTTTTAAGTTTCTTAATATTTTAAAATAATTTTAGTAAATTTTTGGGAATTTCATACAATGTAAATACACCCTTTTGAGCACCTTTTCTGTTCCAGACATTGAGTACTAAAGATTCAAAGCTGATCAAGACACATTCTATGTCCTTAAAGAGAGCCTGCTGGAGAAGACAAATAGAGAGTAGATAAGATGAGAGAGTTGTGTGTATAGCGCACTGTAGGAATTCCAAAAAGGTCTTAGCATTTCTTCCTCAAAGGTCTTAGCATTTCTTCCTCGGGAGACACTGCAAGGCTTCAAAGATGTGAAGCTTGAACTCAGTACTAAAAAGGACAGATATTTACCAGACAAATGGCATTAGGGAAAGAGATGTTCTAGACAGAAAGCATAAGTACAGGGATGTAAGGCAGCACATCCCCAAGAATTTGGAGAATTTATTCAATAAGCATAAACAGGAATGGGTGAGGATCCCATGGGCTTATGGGTTACTTGCTAGAGTATGACTTTGCCTGGAAATGGCATGCTGCTAAAGGGTCCTGAAAGCAGGCCTGGGGCAGCAGTGTGGGGAATGGTTGGAGTGAGATGGGAAGCAATGACCACTTCTGAAGAGATACGTTCTGAGCAAAAGCAGCATCATGGTCAGAGGAAGAGCACAGACAGGTTAGAGGGCCAAGGAGGGAGAATAAGTGCCTAAACCCAAACTCCACCATGACCTGGTCATTAACTGGACCTGGCAGAAGGGCAGGAAAGGGACGAATCAGAAAGTGACACAAAAAAATAACCCCTCTCTAGTAATGCCATGGGCCAAGATGAGAAACAGAAGAAGCTGAGGGTTTGGGAGCTGGGAATACGGTGACCAGAATGGGTGGAGAGAGTGAACCCCACTTTCAAGATTCTGAATCGGAGGTGAGATATCAAAAAGAAAAATGTCCACCAAAGTGCTAGCTATGCAGTCTGGAGCGAAAAATGGAGAAAATTACAACAGGAACACATATGGAAAGAAATACTCACTTTGGACAAAGGAAAGGATATTGCTTTTTCTGAGGTCTGGAAGAAAATAAAATGGACATACAGATGCTTCTTGCTTGACTATGGCCTTACATCTTGACAAAACCATTATTTAAGTTTGAAAAATATACTAAGGTGAAAATGCATTTAAAACACCTAATCTACTGAGTGTCAAAGCACAGCAGCAAAGAACACTTTAGAATATCAATCATTAAACAATGCAAGAATATGTACACAGGGAGCCTCATACACTGCCAGAGGGAGGGAAGCTCTATGGAAAGAAGTATAGAGGTTTCTCAAAACTAAAAATAGATTCACCTTGCGACCCAGTCCTACCACTCTTGGGACTCCAAGTCAATATATCACAGGAATTCTTGCATATCGGTGCTTACTGAAACATTATTCACAATAGCTAAGTCATAGAGCCAGCATAGGTGTCAACAACAGGAATGGATTAAAAATGTGGCGTATATTCACAAAAGGAATTTTTTCAACCATAAAGAACAATGAAGTTGTCTGCACGAAAATGGATGTGAACTAAGCCAGGCTCAGAAGACAAGAATCATATATTTCTTCTCATTTGTAGTTTCTAGGTCTTATATAGTTATATAAAATCATACATGTGCATAAATAAAATGAAATTAGAAGCGAAGTTGCCTGGTGGAACAAAGTGGACAATAGAATGGGGAAATCAAGAAAAGGAAGGGCAGGGGTGGGCAACATACAATATATACCAGTATGGAAATGCTTTAAACACACTTCTTGATTCCACACAGTTACAGTGATGAATAGCGCAACATACACTATATTCTTACTATGTAGGGTGTTGAAACTTTCAAATGCTTGTATAAAAGAACAGAAAATGTATTATGTCATCCTTAAATATTTTTATTCGAAAGTGGTATATCCTGAAGGTATGTGAATCCTAAGAAATATGAACATTATTTTTGTAAATCTTTTACTGGCTCTTTTTCCTATGTTCTCCAGTACAGAGCTCTGGTGGCCATGAAGTCACTGATACTCTACAGTGCGAACTCTCCATTTCACTGGCCCATTTATTAATTGGGTTGTTTTATGTCTTGTTTAGTTTGAGTTCTCTGTTTATTCTAGCTATCAGTCCATCAAATGTACAGCAAGCAAATATTTTCTCCCATTCTGTCTCTTTACTCAGTTAACTGTTTCCTGTGCTGTACAGAAAAAGCAGCAGGTTTTTATTCCTCTTTGACAGTGGAAACTGAAGCTCAGAGGAATGAAATGATCTATGCAGTTCTCACATTTAGTAAGTAGAATCCAGGCTCCTGATTTCAAATCCAGTGCTCCTTATCAATTGCTTCTTCAATGCAAACGGGGGAAACAATGGTAGGAAATTGTAGGAGAGGTCATCAGAACTCTTTGTAGGGCTCATACTTGGGGTGGACTCTTTCTTGAGTGAGCCTACTGGAACCTAAATACAGCCAAAGCTGAATTATTGCACTCTTTTTGTGCCTAATTTTTCCTTATGACTCTTAAATTTCTGTTAATCATCATTTCCCAGTCATCAAAAGTGGCCTACACAGTGTTCTTGTAATGAGTAACTGGAATAGCACAGTTAGGGCACCTACAACAATGTCTCACACGTGCAAGTCATTCAGTGACTGCAATTACTCCCACTACCTTGGGAATCTCCAGCCATACTGAATTCCCTATGGTAGGGTAAAAATTAAGAAATACCTATGTACTAACCCCTGGAACATGTGAATGTTACCTTACCTGGGAAAAGGTAGGTAGGGGATACTTGCTGATGTAAGAATCTTGAGATGGGAATGTTATTCTAAATTATCCAGGTGAATCTAAATGTAATCAAATGTATCCTTAAAAGGAGACAGGGAGAGATTTAAACACAGATAGAAGACAATGGTGAACACACTGGCAGACAGGAGTCAAATGGAGCCAAGGAATGCTAGCAGCTAGTAAAAGCTAGAGGAGGCAAAGTTCCTCACTTGCCTCAGTCACAGTTCAGGTGTTCAACAGTACACATGGTGAGTGGTTAATCTATTAGACATCATAAATATATAACAATTTCACTACCACAAAAATTCTGTCGGACACAACTGCTCTGCAGAAGCCATCTGAGTATCATATAAATATAAAATTTCCAAGGGACCACAGTAATAACAGAAATATATATATTATCAATAACATTTCCTTAAGACACTAAGATTTACTATTGAAAAAACTATTATTCTTAAAATTAACTGATCAAGTTAACATAACCCTGACCAAAATTCCAGTAATACGCATGCTGGAACTTCATACATGGAGAGGAGAAAATGACTATAAAACCTTGCAATACTGGAAAGGAATTATGAGGAAGAAAGAGTTGCCCTACTAGATAGTAAAAATATTATAAAGTTACAACAATTAAAACACAAGTACAAGAGTAGATATGAGTCAGTGAAACAGAACAGCAAGTGTAAAAACAAATCCACGTAGATGAAGTGATGTGGTTTATGATAAAGGTGGCATTCAGGCAGCAGCAAGGGGGCAGACTGTTCAAGTGGCTTCAATACAATGGGAAAAAAATCTTCATACTGGAAAAAATTTCAGCTGGCTTAAGGAGCCAAATATTTTTAAAGGTACAACTTAAAAATTACAAGAAGCAAATACAGAAAACTTTCTATCTTTAGCATTAAAAAGCACTTCTTAAGCAATATAACAATGAAACCATGGATTTGAAGACTTAATATTAGGGTGTCAATACTATAGATTCAATTCAGTCACTGGATTCAATGCAGTATCTAGCAAAGCCCCAATAATGGTCCAGAGATATGAATCAATGTGTAAAGGTGCTTACTGCCAAGTCGGACAACCTGAGTTCAATCCTTAGGATCTAAGTGATGGAGGAGAGAATCAACTCTCACAAGTTGTCCTCTAACCTTTACACACATGCTATGGCGTACGTACATGCACACACACACACACACACACACACAGAGTAAGTACATAGATAAATGTTTGAATGAATGAATAAAATGAATGAAAAGCCTGAGATTCAATTCCTAGCACTGTAAAAAATAGACAAATAAAATAAAATTAATATGGACTCTCTAGGGATTGAAAATAGCCCACATAATCTTGAATAAGAACAAAGCTGGAGGTCTTGCACTTCTTGATTTCAAACTTACTACAAAGTTACAATAACCAAAGCAGTGTCTCATAACGACAGATGCATAGGCTAATGGAAAAGAATAGAGATTCCAGAAATAAATGCTTACATATAAGGTCAAATGACTTCAAATAAGGGTCCTAAAAACATTCAGTGTGGGAAGGACAATCTTTTAGATAAACATTGTCAAGAAAACTAGTATCTATATACAAAAGAATGAAGCTGGACCTTCATCTTATGACATATACAAAAAAATTGACTCACAATAGATCAAAGACCAAAACTTAAGCACCTAAGCTATAAAATTCTTAGAATACTAAGCCAAATATAGGGATTTATGCTTGTAATCCCAGAACTCAGGAGGCTGAGGCTATAAATTCAAGGCCAGCCTGGGCTACATAAAATTCTAGGCAGCCTAGGCTAAAGAATAAATTCCTGTGCTGGGATTAAAGGTATGTACCACCATACCCAGCAGTAAACACTTCTTGAATGACTTTACAGAAAAACTGTATTTCATTTCATTTATGTACATGATCTCATTTAAGCCTCACATTAACCCATTTAAAAAAGAGTAACTGAGGTACAGTTATGTGTGGTGACCTGTCCAGGAACATAAGGAGCAGAAACCCAGTCCAGGTTTTATTGAAGTTCCTATGAGATCGAGGCCAGCTTGGTCTACAAGGAGTTTCAGGCCAGCTGGAGCTACAGGGAGACCCTGTTTCAAAAACAAACAAACAAACAAAACTCAAAACAAGATAATAAAAAGATAACTTTGGAAGGATAGAAAATACAAACCATGTGGCTGTTAAGGGATTCTTACCTATAATGCATAAAAAAATTCAACAAAATAATATGATTTAAAAATAGGCAAAATGGCCAGTGAGATGGCTCCTCAGGTAAAAATGTTTACCATGCAAGCCTGGCAACTTGAGTTCAATCCCCAGAACCCACATAAAGGTGGAAGGAGAGAACCCACTTCACAAAATTGTCATCTGGCCTCCACATGTGCGCTGTAACATGTGTCCCCCAAGTCATGTGCATACACACATATACATAAAATAATAAGCTAAGAAATTTACCAGGCATTGTGGTGCACACCTTTAATCCCAATGCTCAGGAGGCAGAGGCTGGTGGATCTCTGTGGGTTCGAGGCCAGCTGGTCTACATAGCGAGTTCCAAGACATCTGGGGCTACAGGGAGACCCTGTCTCAAAAATAATAATAATAAATTTAAAATGGGCAAAGAACTTGCAAATTTCTCTAAAGATATAGAAATAAACAATAGACACATGGCAACAGGATCAATCAACATCACAAATTATTAAAGAAATACAAGTCAAAGCCATACTGTACTACAACTTTGTATCTGTCAGGATGGTATTTTTTTATTTAAAAATTTTATTTCTTTTTTTACTGTATGAGTGTTTTGCCTGCATATATGTAAATGTACCTGTGGCATGAAATGCCTGTGAAGGCCAGAAGAGATTGTCAGATCCTCTGGAACTGGAGTTAAGGACAGTTGTTAGCCACTCTGGAGAGCTCTATGGGCCTTAACCACTGAGCCATCTCTCCAGGCCCCATGATGGCAATTATTAAAAAAAGAAAAGAAGATAACAAGTATCAGAGATGATGTAGACAAACTGGAACTGTGTATTTCTGGTAGGAAAGAAAAAGGTCAGAGCAGCTCTGAGAGACAGTAGAATAGTTTCTTTAAAAATAGAACTACTGCATGAATTTCACTTCTGGGTGTCTATCTAAAAGGACTAAGAGCAGGAATGTATACAGATATTTGTACACCCATATTCATAGAATAATTCACAAAAGCCAGAAGTAGAAGCAACCTACATGTCCATGAATAGATATGTGTCATAAGCATAATGAATGGAAAATTTGTTATATACATAATAAGTGGATAAATGCTATAGATACAAAATGTGGTATTATTCAGCCTTAAAAAGGAAGGAATTTCTGATACAGGTTACCAAAAATATGAACAACCTTTACATGGGTTCCAGGAATCAAACTTGGGTCATCAGGCTTATGCAGAAAGTACTTTTACTCACTATGCCATCTTACTGGCCCAGAAAATGAAAACTAAATATGTTTTTAATAGGGGCTAGAGAGGTTCATTGTTTAAGAGTGCTTGTTGGGAGTGGTGGTGCACAAGTTTAATTCCCACACTTGGGAGGCAGAGGTGGGTGGTGTGAGATCAAGGCCAGCCTGGTCTCTATAGTGAGTTCCAGGCCAGCTGTGACTATGGTGAGACCCTGTCTCAAAAAGACCAAAAGTAAAAAATAGAGTGCTTTACTGTTCTTGCAAAGGACCCAGGTTTAGTTCAGGGCCTAGAGATATGGCTCAATGGTTAAGAGCACTTACTGCTGTTCTTGCAAAGGACCCAGGTTCAGTTCCCAGCACCCACAGGACAGTTAACAACGATTCTTAACTCCAGTTTCAGGGGACCCAATGCCCTCTTCTGGCCTCCTTGGGCACCAGGCATGCACGTGGTGCACTTACATACATGAAGTCAAAACACTTATACACATAAATTAAAAATAAATAAAATCTTTTTAAAAATTAAATATGTTGTCAGTAGCAAAAATCTGAAACAAACTAGAGCACATTAATTCTAAGGAGTACCATGTTTCACTTAAAAGGAATGAAGTTCACCTAATTATGCTAAAAGAAAAAAGTTCCAAGATACATATTAAGTGAAAAATAGTTTCAGAAAAGACGCTATATCATTTTATGATGTTCAAAATCAAATATATTACCTGATATACTTATATATGTCTATATACATTACTAGTAAATAAAAATAGAATGTAAGATATAATTAAAAGTCATACGATAATTTTAGATTTCAGCTACATTAAAAAAAATATACAAACACATACATAAATATATGCCTACACTGTGTGTACTTCTAGGGATAGAATGCAATGCCTTGCATGCTAAACATACAGTCTACAACTGACCTGTATCGCCAGCCCAGTACTATCTTATTTAATCCAACATACGAAAACACTATCATTCCAACATGCAATGAATATAAAAATTGAGATATCTTACATTCCTTTTTATAGTGCATATTCATAATCTACTATATATTTTATACTTACAATGTATCTCAATTCAAACTAGTCATATTTGTGTATGTGTTCATGCATTCGTGTGTGTGTGTGTGTATGGACATGAGGCTAGGCTGATGTTAGGGGGACCTCCTATTTAAACTTTCACACTATTTTTTGAGACATGGTCTCCCACTGACCCTAAAACTCACTGATTCATCAAGTTTAGCTGGCCAGTAAGCTCCAGAGTTTTTCCTGTCTCCATTTTCCTAGATAGGATTACAGACAAACCTCACCATGTCTAACTTTTTACATGGGCATGGGGGATCTGAACTCAGGTCTTCATTTTTACATAGCAAACACTTTACCAACTAAGTCATCTCTTCAGCCCCCAAACCAGCCATATTTCAAATGCTCAATGGTCATATGCGGCTACTGGTTACTACATAATATGGCACATAGTGTGTTTGTGTGTGTGTGTGTGTGTGTGTGTGTGAAATAAATATCCCTGGTAATTTCTGGATTGTTTATGAGAATATATCAATGTATACATTGAGCTATTAAAGTTTAAATGTTAAACATGATATTCCTTAGTTTGGAGGTATAGCTCAGTGGTAGACTATTTGCTTAGCATGACTGAGGCCTGAGACTCTAAGATTAGTCCTCAATGACAAAAAAGATTCAAGCTATATATTTTATTATCTTTTAAATATTTTTATTATTTTTATTTTATGTATGAGTGTACTACCTGCATGTATGTAAGTGCATCTGTGTGGGGCAGTGCCCATGGAGGTCAGAAAAGGATATTGGATCCCCTAGAACTGGAGTTACAGAAGGTTGTTAGCCGCCATGTTGGTACTGGGAACAAAAACCTGGTGTTCTGCAAGAACAGCTGGTGCTTTTCTGTGCCATCTCTTTAGCCCCCTTAATAAAGTTTTTATAGTTGAAATATAGGAAAACTAAGACATGAAAGTATTAAATATGTTGTTTATGGTGGCTAACAATCTTCTGTTAACTCCAGTTCCAGGGGATCCAACGTCCTCTTCTGACTTTCATGGGCCTTGCATGACACACATGCAGGCAATACATTTATATACATAAAAAAATAAAACTAATATTTGAAAAACTTTTCTAAGAAACTTTTTATTTATAAAATAGGAAAGTAATTAACATGTTTGAATGTCTTAAAGTTTATTTGGTTTTCTTTTTTGTTTGTTTCGCAGGATCGTGCTATGTAGCCCAGCTGGCCCTGAACTCATAGTCCTCCTATCTCAGTCTCCCAAATGCTGAGATTACAGGTATGTGCACAATGCCTGACTATTTGGCTTCCTTTTTAAATTTATAAGATGTTCTAAAATATTACTAGAGACTTTTCAATAAAGGTCAATTACTTCCCTACTTTCAAATGCCTGAGTATTAAATTTTGAATTCTGGCTAAAGATGGACATATAAACCATAAAAGTCTACTCATGCACATACTTAAGTAATTATAAAAATGAAAAAGCTAGTGTCTGGTTTGTAGCATAACTGGAATAAATCTATAGGCAATGACATGATAGTGTTACTAGAGGTACTAAATTTGACATAAATTTGCTGATTATTCAAAAAAAGAGGAAAAAGTATTAGATACAGAATCCAAAAAGCAACAGTTTGGTTCTCAGATTTGATATGTGGGACATTTGTTTGTATAAGTCTCTATAAAGTGCTTTACCAGGAGTTGAAAGAAATACAGTGCAACTGTAATCACAGAAATAACTGCACAGGTAGGTCCTGTGCGATACTAAAGACCTCTTAGGTATGAAGCTTGTCTGAGATGGCAGATCTCTAATTAGTATGCTATCCAAACCTCTGTTTATAATCACCCATTATCACAGGCAGAGAGAGTAAAACAGGGAACAACAAAGAACCCTGGCATCCCCTCAAATAATTTCCACACAATGGAGGCAGAGCTGTAAAACATGCTCATTAAAATAGTTTGATTTTAAGTTGGTCCTGAGTTTACTTGAAGAGGAAAAAGAACAAGAAAAGCTCTAAATAGAAAGATGTACTTAGCAGGAGTGAGGTTAAATGTTAAAGAAGAGTAGCCAGGTGCAGCATTGCACATCTTTAATCCCAGCACTTGGGAGGTAGAGGCAGGTGGATCTCTGTGAGATGCATACTAACCTGGTCTACATAATGAGTTCCAGACCAGGTGGGCTACAGGAAGACCTGTCTCAAAAAAAGTAATAAAACAAAAAACACACTACCACCTCCACCAACAACATCAAAAAGAGGGACAGGTAGGCCCCTAAAAGTAATTTTCCTATCAAAGTTTCTAAGACAGAATGGAAGCCAGGTAGGAACGCTCACTCCTGCAATTCCAGTGCTCAGGAAGCAGAGGCAGGAGGAATGTTGAGCTCCAGACTACCTTAGGATACACTGTGAGATTGTGTCTCAAAAAGAATTAAAAGAGAATGAGAGCCCATTGATAAAAAGAAGTTCCTAAAGTAAAATTAAAATAATCATACTTTTCTGATCTAATTTATTTTTTAACACATTTGAGCCCTTTCCTATAATCAATGGATTTTTCGGTCACTGACTTAGTTGGAGTCTGATTACTTGTTTATTTACATTTTTGTATTATTTAGTTTAATAGCTAATACATTTATGTAGTATGCAATACTGAAGGTAATATAAAGGTGTACAGTGGGGCTCTCCCTGTCATCCCAGAATCACCCAAATCCCCTACTAAGAGGCAATCACTATTAGCAATTTCCTGAACATCTTTGCACAGAGTACCTACTCTTTCTTTTTTTTTTTCTGTTTTCATTTTGAAGTTGATCATATCATTAAAATTTTAAACTGAGGATTTGGAGAGATGGGCAAGCCGTTAAGAGCACTAACTGTTCTTGCAGAGGACCCTGTTCAGTTCCCAGCACCACATGGCAGCTAACAATCGTCTATAACTCTGGCTTCAGGGGATCCAACACTCTCTTCTGATCTCTGTGGGTACAGCATTATACACTTACATACAAGCTAAACACCCATACACATAAAATTAAAGAAACTTAAATTGCTATAAAATTCATGTTATTCTTTCCAAATCATTAAACTAAGCTGTATCAAACCTCATCATAGTAAGAATAAAAAGGGGATTGTGTCTGCAGAGCAACTCTTGATCTCCTAGATGAGGGAGCTTCTCTTTCTCATTGCCTCTAGTTACTTTCCCCATCTAGTGACCACATGTTTTCTTTCTGACTAAAGGAGATTAGACAGAACCAAAGAATGGAAGAGTGAGGGAGGAAGGTCACAAAGGCAGAAGACTCCGACTTCCAAGCTAAGTGCTGGTGGGATTGAGGCCAGTAAGATGGCAGGGACTGGCACTAGAGCATATCAAGTTAGTGAGGCATGGAAGTCACAAAGTCTAACAACCATCTAACCAAGGGGAAAAAAAGAAAAAAGGGCCAAACACAACTACAAGCAGTACGCACTAGGAATTTAGAAAGACAGAGGATGGAGTGAAGGACTTTAGAACTTAGCCTGGGAGTGCACAAGTTTTCCCTGACTCATGAAAATTCTGAGCTGGGACTATTCCAGGGCAGTGTGCTGAAGCTTGGCAGGGAAGTTTTTTTTGAACCAACATGGAGAGGAAAAAAAATCTAAGAAAATTACATATACACTAAATGTAGAAATAATGAAAGTCACAAGTGGTCTTCAGACACAAGTCAAAGAACAATCACAAGCATTTTTAAAACCTTTTACTGTCAAGTTAAAATTGGAGCTGGTGGAGGTCACCAGTTTCATTTTTGTCTGTTTTGGTTCTGAGGATCTAACCCAGATCCTTACACATAGTAGGCAAGTACTCTACCACTGAGCCACATTCCTGTCCCCACACATCAGTTTTAAGACAAAGACTTTCTAAATTCCCCATCACTAAATTTTTACTTGTGTGCAAAGAACTTTTTGTTTTTTTTTTTGTTGTTGTTTTGTTTTGGTATGTATTTTCTATGACTAGGAAAAAAATGTCTTTAATATATCTTCTTAAAAACCCAAGTTGTTGAATATACACTGCAATGTAGCTATGCTACAGAATAAAGCTACATTATATACCTAAAGTATGACATTATATATTTTCCAACCTATAAAGATTTTCCATGATGTGGAAGGGCTTCTCAGTTTCAAATTAAACACTGTTTAGACATGCGGGGCCATTTCAAATCTAGCTGGGCCAGAGAGCAAAATGGAACAGTATTGTTGCAGGGTATATGGCACAGTTCTGCTCTGAGGCTTTCAAGACTTACCCAAATTGTTTTAGAAAAGCTTTTCAGATTTTTACATAGTATTTCTTAATTCACTGCCATGGTCAAATTTAGTAAAGTACAGATATCCATTGAATGGGAAAACAGCATAACAATAGGTGATAGAAGAGTTTGAAAATGAGGTCTGAAATGGATTTTTATAGCACTGCATTTCAAAATTGCATGTTCTAATAATCCCGCTTAGGAAGTATCAATGCAAGTGATACAAAGAAATACTTATCCTTGGAGACAGCTGCCTCCTTCTCCTCTCCCTGCTCTCCATTAATTTTGCTGGAACTGACCTTTTGAATTTTTGACTTATGGATATTGAGCTAACTTGTGATGATTTTTATAATTGATTCACATTTCCCCCTTTTGTGGAAATATTTACCCTGGGGATTTCCACTAAGGGAATGAGAGAGAGCTGAGCGAGTTCTCTGGGGGATATAGCAGCTCAGGTCATATTTCTATCATCGCTTCCTTTAAAAAATTGTTTATTTTGTGTGCCGTGTGTGCATACTACGTGGAGGTCAGAGGACAGCTCTGGGGAGACAGTTCTCTCCTTCTACTATGTGGAACTTTCAGGGACTGAACTCAGAGTGTCAGGCTTAGCAGCAAGCACCTTTGTCCCCTTGAGCCATCTCATGGGCCCTCAGCAACTCTTTTTGCTTACCTCACTCTAGAGGAATATTTTCACACAGGTAGGACTTAAAAGTCTCAAAGGTTCTCATGGAATATTACATATGCAAAATAAGATGATCTGCTTGCAAATGTTTGACATAAAGGTTAGTATGTTAATCATTCAGTACTATGTTTTTTAATCTAGTTGAACATTACCTAATTTTGGTGGACATGGGATTAGCATAAAATTAAACATGCTTTGACTTTGTATGGTGATTTAAAAGAAAAATTGTACTTACTTTGGGGTATGAGAAGTATAAAGGATCTCTGAACATCAAACAAAATGACATATCTAGTAACAGTCTCTCACTTCAAATTCTAGCTACAAACTTCTACTCTTTCCATGAATGCAGCAGTGGGGGTAAACTATGTGTGCCTGAGCATGCTGACCTCACAATGAAGAAAACCTAAGAAAACTGAAGCTAGAGACACTGAATGCCAAAATGCCTAGAAACTGAGACATCCTTTTAAATCCCACCCACGAAGCAAGGAATAGCTTGAGAAGCTATCCGTCTGGCTTTTAAATCATATAGTGCCTAGAGTAAGAACCAGGGGGCTGTGTTCCATCACTGACTTGCAAGTTCCATCACAGTTAAAAGAAAAAAAAAAAGAAGAGAGGGAAATCATATTTGCCATGTAGAAAACAGGGATGCTTTGAGGATTAATGACATAATGTCTGTAAAGAGGTTGGAGCTCCTTGGAAAAAAGACTCTACATAAATATAAAGTTATAATATTTAGGCTTAGTTCACAATGTGAGACCTGGTTTCTTGGGCTCATGAGGTCATCAGCAGTTTTGTAGAATGTTCTCAAACACCCACAGAGCAACCTTGTTCAGTCCTCTTAAGTGGACTGCACAGCTAATCTGACCCACCTGGTTGGAGAAATCACAGAGACAGTTTTTCCTTCATGTCTCCAAAAGCATACAGATGGGAGTGTAATTCGTTAAAGGAGCAAGATATAGCCAAGAGAGCACTTCCACTGCATTTAGGGTTTCCAAGGAATGCACTGGGAGTTGGGTATGTTTTGGCTCAGAGTGAAACAAAATCCATATCATATCCTGATTTAGAAGAAAGACTAAATTTGTGATTCACACAAGAAAAACTTGGAGTAACCACTGGAGTAAGAAAGATTCTTACTGGGAATGGTTGGTTTAGATTTTGAAAAGAGTTTGAGGCAAACTCAGGGACATTAACTTTTTCTTGGGTCAACTTCAGTCTCTAAGAGTTTAGTTTCTCTGATGGTAATATATGGACTCCTCCTCCTCATTTCTCTGTATGAAAAAATTATCAGGACCATCTTGAAGATGCTCACATTCTAATGCTCGTAGGGACCATCAATTCAGTGTAGACATTGCCTTGTAAAATATTGTAGTCTAACTGAATGACAGTAATGTTACTGTGACTCAAATATTTGCATTTCATACTCTTAAATAAGGTGATTTCTGATCCAACAACTTCAGGTATCAGAAAATGCCCTCATCAAGATGTAAGGTGCATAAACATATCACTAACAATTAAGTGCTCAATAGTAATTTTGAGATTGTAACACCAAAACACTTGAACAAAAGATGAAAAACTATGAAAGCAATGGTTGCATTGTTTCTACATTAATTTCAGTTGACTGCTCTTTCAGTGGCTTGACTTTTCACTGAATGATATGTTATTTCAGATAGACTGATGCTAATACACAATTTTTTAAGGTAAAGAACAAAAATGGTATAGTCTTCTCAACATATAGTCAAACCAACATTAATAAATAAATAATTTCTAAATAAAATATTGACCTTAATCCTCCCTCTTTCCAACTTTGATGATCAGCTCAGTCTTGAAACTGGTGTGAGGCATGACTGAGCAAGCTAAGGCAACAGCATGGGGGTGGGAAAGGAGCCCAAACAAGGTGTGGAAGGATCCACAGCGAAGGCAGATGGGTATGAGAAGCCAGAGCCTAAATGCAGTAAGGACAGTGTCCTAAGTATGGGTGTCAGAACAGGAGCAGAGTTAGGAGGGCATCTGCATAGTACGGCGTGTCAAAGCTCAAGCAGGATGAGGATGCAATCTGGGTTGAGAGTCAAGTCTTTGGGGATGAGATAGACATCTGTGGGAAACTGAGGATGAGAGTTTGGTTACATTCCAAGGGACTAACCAAATAACGAAATGTGTTAAGGATAACAAGAATCAGAGTTCTCACTGATGGAAAAATTACAAAAATGGAAATAGAACACTAGAAGAGCTTTCTAGTATTAGATTGGAATTGGCAGTACAGGTGTGTTATCAAGGCCTTCCACATATAGATATATAGGTGTCTGTGTACTTGCATGTATTCTCCAGCTCTGTCTACTGAGATAGCCCATTCCTGACTACTAAAAGGAACCATTAGAGAACAGAGGTTTCAGAGACTAGCTGATTCCAGGACTGGAACAAGGAAACTATAAATCTGAGATAGCTTGTCATATCAAAGAATTAGGGAGACATACCCCAAAACACAAGAGCCTTCTCAATGGCACAATTTACTAGAAAAGGCTGTGAGCATCAAAATAGATAGCAATGAATAAAATAAATACCGTGAATTCATACTGATACAAATGAATAAATGAGAACTTTAATGAGGACAGAGATAATGTGCCAAATAAACATGTCAGGAATGAGATAAATCAAATGCATGTGTCACTGGAAGTAGTGACTATTCCACTCTGCTTCTAGAATGTCTAAAAACCCTACTCATACCTTGAGTCTAATCCCAAGGAATCAACAAATTCATACTGAATGATGTTCTATAAAATAATGTTTCTATTAAAACATGACAAAATCATAAAAGTCAAGGAAAGACTGAGGACCGGGTCCAAGCTAAAGGAAGTTTGAGAAATTTAACAACCAAATGAAGCATTAATTCTGACCTGGCTTATTTTGCTATAATGGATTAACTGGAAAAACTTGAGTGGAGTCTGAGCTAAATAATAAGTTATGAAAGTTTATTTCCAGCTGTGATGGTTGAATTGTGACTAAATAGGGAGCTGCCTCATTTCTAGGAATTGCTTAACAGTATTCAGGGATAATGAAACAAACTGTTCAGAAAAAAACTCATAACTTGTACTGTACTTGTAGCTTCTCTGAAATCTTGATATTATTTCAAAATAAACATAAAACATGTCAATTTTAGAAAAAAAATAGGAAAAAGGCTTGCTTTTTCTGGCTACTATTATATGTATTTTATTGACAAATATTTTGGAAAATGAAGACATTTATTCTTTTCTAACTAATCTTCTGACTGTTCTGTGATGAATACATATGTAAATGAAGTGTCAATAAGCATAGTTTGTTCTGGAAACAGAAGGCCAGAGAAACTAAAAGACAGAAGAATGAGGAGAAATTGGAAGGACATAAAGTCAGAGCCTGGCTGGATCAGAAACAGCTTTTAAGACCATGGTTATCTTCAAGGTTTTTTTTTTTTTTAATTTTTATTTTATGTGTAAAAGTGTTTTACCTGTAAGGGCACCACATACATGTAATGCTCACGGAGACCAGAAGAGGGCATTAGATCCCTGGAACTGGAGTTACAGTTGTTAGCCATCGCGTGGGTGCTGGGAACTGAATGCAGGTCTTCTGCATGAGCAGTCAGGGCTCTTAACTGCTGAGCCATCTCTCCAGGCCTGCACAGACATCTTTAGAAGATGACTCTGGGTGTTTTGTGTCAACTAAACAGCTATTCAAGGGCAAAAATAAAAGCAGAGACCACTGTAGAGCCACTACTTGCTATTTTCTTGGGTGGCAGTAGTGAGATAGTGAAAATGGTTTAACTTGAAATACATCTTGAATGGAAAGCTCAGTGGATGTGGGTTATGAGGGAAAGAGCCAAGGATAGCTTCTAAAGGTTTTGACTGAAGCAACTAGATAAATGATGGTGTTGCTTACTCCCGGAAAGGTAGTTTCAGGGGCTGTCTATATTGAATTGACCTGTGGGCGTATCCATAGGGGATTGTCTTACTTGATGTGTGAAGACCCAACCCACTGCAGTGGCCCTATTCCCTAGGCAGGGGTCCTGAACAGTTTAAGAGTGGAGAAATCAAGCTGAGCAGCACGGGAGCATGCATGCATTCATTTTCCCTCTGTTCTCGATTATGTGTATGTACCAGAACAAAAATGAATTCAACTCCTTCTCATGGCTGAGAAGTCAATCTAACTCAGGAGGGGAACATGTTGGGCAATAGTTAGAAATAAAACAGATAAGTTGGGGCCAGATTATGAGCCACCTGAAAGCCAGGTAGAGATGTTTAGACTTGACATAGTAGGAAATAGGAATCATGAGATCTTTTTGATTAGGGAAGTGATATGATGAAAGTTATAATTAAAGCAGATTAGATAGCAGCCAGTGTAGAGGAGGCTGTGGAGGGTCTAGAGGCAATGGCAACAATTCAAATGGGAGAAGATGAAGATTTGGACTCAGATTTTGTCAGTAAGATACACTGGGAAGGGAGGGCTTGGAGGAAACTTAGAAACACTGAAATGAAGTTGATGCTCAGAGGCAGGAACACTTGGGTAGGGAACACTTGTCCTGGATGTGGAAGGGGAAGGGTAGTGATGTGAATTCCAAATCTAACATGACAGTGGGACAGAAAGGTAGAAATACTGGATATCAAGTTAAAGATACAGAAATGGAACTTTGAGACTTGGTGAGGGCTCAAGATAAGACATTTGGAAATCAAAAGTTTGGATATGACACCTGAAGCCCCAAGACTGAATGGACCCACCAAAGAAAAACATGTAGAGCTGAAAGAGTACCTCGGAGCTGAAAGTCAAATCCTTGGAGATATTAGGGGACACCTATAAGTAGGTGGGAAGAAGAACAAAAGCAAAAGAGAGTGGCAGAGTGACAGGTCAAACAGATGAAAGAAAAGAAGAAGACTACAAAATTAGGAATTTCTTTAACATTTTAAAATGTTTTTATATAGTCAATATCAGAGAATAAACCCAGAAGAATGGAATAGGAGTAAAGATTATGAGACTTTTTAATAGAATTTTTTCTTTATTTTGAAGACCATAGTTACAAAAGTAAAGTTGCAGAAAGAATCCAGCTTTCTGCATGAAGGAATGTGCAAGGAGGATGCAGTAAAGACAAGACATTTTGTAAGAAGTGTGTAAGGAAAGGAAAGAGATAGGACAATAACCAGAATAGAGGTAGTCAGTAACACTTGAAGTTTTTCTTTCATTTTTTTTCTTTTCTGCTTAATGTTTAGATCAACTTCATTCAAAATTTCCTCACTTTCCTCTTCTCTGAGAATTTCAAAATGTAACTTTTGAACAAAGTCAGGTTGATGACACAAAAGTTCAAAAGAAAGTGGAGAAATTTATCTCCCTGAGGTATGTCCTTATAAGTTAACAGGAAAGAATCTATGTTGACTTTCAAACTATCTTTTACTAATATTTTTTTCCAAAAAGTCCTGAAAAGTCTTTATAGAAGAAAATTTTAATATAAATAACTTTCAGGTAATATAGTTTATGCTATTCAGTTGCCTTATGCACAGCTGAGATGTTTATGATGAAATAGAACACAATGAGTTAAGATTCTTCTCAGAGCACTCAAGATATATAATTTCTATATAACTTCCAATATATTTATAATAGTTTTACATTATTAACAAGTATTTTTCATTTAAAAATTTTATGCTATCTTTATCAATTCCCAAATCCTATGTGAAATATGTATTTATTCTTTAGATCAAAATGCATAAAGAAAACATCCGTTGCTAGGTGCTCTCAACTATGGCTAGTATTTCTATTTTTAGTATTTGTTTTTAGAAATGTATTTACTGACTTCTTAACAGAAATGGTAAACTGACATATTTATTTCATTTCCTCCACAAATCTCACCAGGATGAAAGCAATCTATTGATTTATAGAAATTCAAAAGGAGCAAATGAGTAAAACAAGAGAAATGAAAATTTAGAAGCCAGATGGAAGGTCAGTCTAAGGCAGCGGACCTGAGAACCCATGTCAGTAGCTGACCAACCCTAACACCACCCAAACATATGTCGTCCTAAGGAATTTCTAGCAGCAGGTACTCTTGGAAATTGGAACTTAAAAGGGTAGGGAAAGAGTTATAATTTAAGAAATGAACTGAAAGATAGTTGTGAAGCTGTTGGAATCCAGATCCCCTCCTGAACCTTTAGGAGCAAATAGTTGTTTCTGCGATAAATCCTTTCTTATTCTGGGATAAAAGTTTTATTCTCTAGAGAAAATGATATGAAGAATATCGTTGAAGTTGGGCTGTTGTACGGGAAGCAGGGACTAAAGAGAAAGTATGAACACTGGGCACAGAGACCCTCACCTCTCTGTATCTATTTGGCTCTCTAAATGCTGATAAACAGCCTCGCTTTTGAAGACACTGACCAAAAAGAAGGGCTTTAAAATTCAGATATTGTGAATCCCCCTGAAGGTCTAGACAAGTTACTCTATAATGAAGGTCATAGGCCTCATCCACAAGCTTAAAGCTTTAAAATCCATGAACTCTTAAATATGAGCATATAATCAAGGACTACTAGCCTCTAAGAACCTTAAGGAGAGAGACAGAGGAGGTGGGATATAAGTCAGAAGAAACAAACATAGGCATACAGAGAGAGAACAAAAAACCTAAGCTGGGCATGGTGCTATATGCCTATAATTCCAGCATTTGGGAAGCCAAGACAGGAAAATTCTAAAGCTGAGGTCAGCCTAAGCTACACAGCAAGATCCTGCCTCAACAAACAAAACAAAAAGCACCCCCAATCCTCCCTGAATACACACACACACACACACACACACACACACACACACACACACACACATTCTAAATCTATATAGAGGTAATTAATGATCCTCAAAGATAGAAGACAATTCTGTAACCATGAGCAAAAATGGAATTGTAAAAAGGCATGCTCAGAGAATAACAACAAAGCCCTTGGAAATGAAAATACAACTGCACAAGTGAAAAATCAACAGAAAGGATTGTGTTGAGGGGTTTGGTTTCCAAAAAAAAAACAAGATGAAAGCACAAATATGGAAAACCTGATACAGAAGATTTTGCTTGTAAATAGAGTAGTTATACAGAAGATCCAATATCTAAGTAGGGAGACGGAAGGAAGGAAGGAAGGAAGGAAGGAAGGAAGGAAGGAAGGAAGGAAGGAAGGAGGGAGGGAGAAATTGATGGAACATAATTTTCATCAAGGAAATAATTCAAGAAAATTTCCCAGAACTGAGGGAATGCCTGAGTTACCAGATTGATATAAGCCACTGAGTACCTAAGACAAATAATGGATGAAAACAGACCTACATCAAGAGAAGCTGTGATGAAATTTCAGAACCTTGAGGAAAAATGCTTCCACACAGGAAAAATCAGAATCAGAAAGGTTTGAAATTTCTCAGAAAGCAACAATACTGGAGCAGGAAGACAGAGGAACAAAGCCCCCGGAACTTACCATGGCAAATAATTGGCACGCTAAATCTTTATGTTTGTTTTTTTGAGACAGGTTCTCCCTGTAGCCCCAGCCAGCCTGGAAGTCACTATATAGACCTGGCTAGCCTCCATCTCACAGATATCCACCTGCCTTTGTTTCCTGAGTGTTGGGATTAAAGGGATGCATCACCACACCCAGAAAATTTTTAAGAATTATTTTTTTCTCTCAACTCTTACCAGAGAAGCTTCTTCTTGAAGCATATGATGATTAAGAGACCTCCAACTGGTCAACATGCAGAGAATAAGAGACTATGGAGTGCTCAGCCTTAAATAGGACACCTATATCACACCCTATCCTGCTAAGGCTCAGAGATTATTGCAGAAGAGGGCAAGGAAAAAATTGTAAGATTCAGAGGTGGTGGATTATTACAAGGAAACTGTTTTCCAGACACCACAGGGCAGTTGCACATATGAACCCATAGCACTTGTAACAGTGTGCACAAGACCTATGCAAGCCTAAGCCAGACAAAAACCCATCATGGATGGGGGAGATGGGCAAGTCCCAGTCTTAGCTGAGGAGCTGTTGTCATACTAGATTTTTGTTTCCAGCCAAATTCTCAAACATAAGGGTAGAATAATGATATTTTGAGGATATGTAGGATATCAAAAACTTACTTTTCATTCAGTTCTCTCTAAGAAAGTTACCAGAGAATACGTTCCACCAAAATGAGGATACCATGCGGGAAATACCTAATACTGGCAAAGAATTCCCTGGAAACTGGTAAAGGAAGGTTCTAGGATGACAGCCCAGTATTAGGCAGAAAAAGCAACCTTCCAAATTGATCAAAGATGAAAGGCTTCAGGAAAGATTTCTCGGTAAAGATGAAACTGATGTTTCCGAATAGCTGAGGGTAATCAGACCAGCACTGGGTGCCAAAACTACTTTCTATGAGGATGGAAATTTTATATCTACACTGTTTAAAACAGTAGCCACAACCCAGAACACTTGAAATGTGGCAAATATGACCAATGAATTGAAGTTTTTATTATACACACACATATACACACACACACACACACACAAAATGAAGTAAAAAGAGAGAAGTGGGGGAGAGAGATCAGGCTGGCCTTGAACCCACAGATCCATCCACCTGCCTCTGCCTCTTGAGTATTGGGATTAAAGGTATGAAGTTGTCATTTTATTTAACTAAAGTTAATTTAAATTTTACTATCCATGTACATGGTTAGGTACTACCATTTTCAACAGCACAGAGTGAAAGACTAGAAAGTCTGGAGTGGAATTACAGTTAAGTTTAAAAAAAAAACAAATGAGAGACTTTTTCTCTCATGTGTATGTGTTTGTGGCATGCTTGTTTGTATGAATGCTTGCTCAACATGTGTATGGCCATGCACATATATGGAGGCCAAGGTTCAAGGGAGTCTTCTTTGATTGCTCTCCACCTTACTGAAGTAGGGTCTCTCAAATGATTCCAGAGCTCCCTGATAGTTTGGTTACCCGACTTGCTCCAGGGATCCCATTTACCTTCTAAGTGGGACTTAGAGGAAGGCTGCCACAGCCATATAATGTTTACCTGGGTTCTGGGGATCTGAACTCCAGTTCTCATGCTTTCACAGCAAGCATTTTAACTGGGCTTGTTGGTGCACACCTTAATACCAGTGCTGGGGAAGGCAGAAGCAGGTGAATTTCTGTGAGTTGAAGGCCAGCCTGATCTACATACAGAGTTTCAGGCTAGCCAGGGCTACATCATGAGAGTCTGTCTATAAAAAAAAAAGACAATAACTATAAGGGCAAAAAGTTGTATAAGAAAGAAAAAACAATCATGATTCAATTTCATATAGAACTATATAGTAAAGACTAGGGCTTAGTGCAGGGCGCATACCTACCATGTTCAAGGCTCTGGATTCAGTCCCTAGTATCTTCCCCTGGAACAAAGAACCCATAGTTACAATGATATAGGTTCCAATTCCAATTATAATCCAACTTATATCACATGGCTGAAGGTTGTTAGGTGGCTTGTTTTTCTTTTCCTTTACTTATAAAAAAAGTACAAATATTTTCTTTTGGACAATATTTTTTCCTTCATTTTATTGCTCTTCCAAATTTATTGAACCAATCCTTCGCTGAGAGACACTTGAGTTATTTCCAGTTTGGGACACTTATCACTTATAAATAAAACTCTAATGATTTAACACTATGGACCACTGCTTTTTAAAATTCAACTGTTGCAAGGTATGGTGGCACATACCTTTAATCCCAGCACTAAGGAAGCAGAGGCAGGTGGCTCTCTGTATTCCAGGCTAGCCAGAACTACATAATGAGGCCCTATTGCAAAATAAAGTAGATAAATAAATTTCAACTGCAATGAGGAAAAAACAGTGAAATATGCAATAAAAGCACACGTGTGTATTTCTTTCTGTTTTGATAAATGCATACATTCCTATAATCACAGCTACAATGAACATAAAGAACATTTCATCATCCTAAAATGTCCCCTGATGCCACGTTCCTTAATCACCCTCACCAATACCAATTTGTTTCCTCTCTTTACAGATTATTTTAAATTATACAGACATGCTTTTTCGTTTGATTTTATTCTGACTTCTAAAATTCATTTGCCTGTATCAACTATTCCTTTTTATTGCAATAATTCATATTCCAAAGATATTATGATTTGCTTATTCTTTGATGTATTGATGACACTTAGGTTGATTCCAGTTTGGAGCCATTATGAATAAAGTTGTCATGAACATGCACATAAGTCTTTTGTGATTGTGTGTTTTCATTTCCTTCGTATAAATACCAGGAGTGAAAATGGCTGCATTACATAAGTATATGTGTAAACTTTATAGGAAATTGATGAAGTACTTTCCAAAGTAGTTATGCCACTTTACACACACACACACAACAGCAATATGTGAGAATTTCAAGAGTTTTACATTCTTGACAACACTTGATAGTGTAATACTTTTAAGAGTTCATTGGTGTGTGTGTGTATGTGCCTGCATGAGTTTATGTGCACCATGTGCACAGAGAAGCCCATGGAGGTCAGAAAAGGGTGGTTAAATCCTCTGGAACTGGAATTACAGGCAGTTGTGAGCCACCATGCATGTGTTGGGAACCAAATCCAAGTCCTCTGCAAGTGCAGCAAATGCTCTTAATTATTGAGTCATCGCTCCAGCCCCAATAGTGCAATGCTTTTTGTTTGTTTTTTTGACAGGGTCTTCCTGTAGCCTCAAATGGCCTGATACTCCTTATGTAGGTCAGGCTGGCCTCCATCTCATAGAGCTCTGCCTGCCTTTGCCTCTTGAGTGCTGGGATTAAAGGTGTGCACCACCACACTCTGCTAGTATTAAATATTTTAAATTTCAGTTTATAATATTTTAAATTTCAGTTTTTCTTGTGAAGGTATACTAGTATCTCATTTTAACTTGTATTCTCTGATGATTCATAAAATTGTTTAATTCTTATCTATTATTTGGACACTGATATCTATTTTTGTGGTGAGGAAACTGTCAACTCTTAAACATTTTTTTAAATGGGGTTGTTGTCTTTCCTTTTATATTTTATTTATTTTGGAGTAGAATGTGTGTTTTCCATGGCGTCCATGTGAAGGTCAGAGGACAGCATGCAAGCTTTGTCTTTTTCTTTCCGCTATGTGGATTCCAGGAACTGAACTCAAGTTGTCAAGCCTGAGAGTAAGCACCTTTACCAGCTAAACCATCTCACTGGCCATTTTTTCTTTTTACACTTCTTTATTTATGCACTATATATACACGCATATAGATATATATAAAAAGAGAGTGAGTGTGTGTGTATGTGTGTGTGTCTATGTATGGGTATGTGTGTACCATGACAAAAAAGTTGATTCTCTCCTACCATGTGGGATCTGGGAACCAAAAAAAGGTTGTCAGGGAGTTGGCGAAATGGCTCAGCAGTAAAGAGCACTGGCTGTTCTTGCTGAGGACCCACATTCAGTTCCCAGTACCACATGATGGCTAACAACTATTCATAACTCCAGTTCCAATGGACATTACACAACACAGGTGCACTTACATACGTGAAGGCAATATATTCACACATAAAAAAAACAGGTTGTCAGGATTGGTGGCAAGGACCCCTACTCACCTCAGCAATCTTGCTGACACTAAGCTATAAATGTTTTTTGGGTTTTTTTAATGTTTTAAGTACACCATGTGGGTACAATGCCCAAAGAGGCCAGAGGAGAGTGTCAGACTCCCTGGAACTGGAGTTACAGATGATTGTTAGCTGCTATATAGAGGCTGAGAACTGAACTCAGGACGTCTGGAAGAATAGCAAGTGTTCTTAACCACTGAGCCCTCTCTCCAGCCCCAGATATAAATGTTCTTTACATAGTCTGACTACAGGTTCTTTGTTAGATACCTGTATTAGAATACTTTTTCTTTTCTTTTGGTTGGCACATTCCTCTAACCCCAGCTCTCAGAAAGCTAAGGCAAGAGACTGATTCAAGGTTGGCCTAGGCTATGAATTAATATCTTGTCTCCAAAAAAGGGGCGGAAAAAGATGTTTTCTCTTAGTCTTTGATGTGCTTTTAAATTTTTTTTGCTTTTGTGTGGTACTAATGATGCAACCCAGAGCCCATGGAAGTAAGTGCTCTACTGCTAGCTACACTGCTAGCCCCTATTTTCTTAGTCTTTTAAAGAGAAATTCTTACTTTATTGATAAAGCCTAATTCAAACTTTTAAAAATAATCAGTGATTTTAAAGTATGTTTTAATACTTTATTTATTATGTTTATTTTTCTTAATGTGTGTGAGTGTATTGTCTGCAGGTATGTAACTGCACTTGTGTTGTACAATGCCTGTGGAGGTCAGGAGAGGGCATCAGATCCCCCTGAAACTGGGGTTTTGATGGTTGTTAGCTGCCATGTGGGTGCTGGAATTCGCACCCTAGTCCTCTGCAAGAGCAGGCAATGCTCTTAACCACTGAGTCATCTCTCCAACCCTTAATCAGTGAGTTTTTAAAGAGTTATTTTTATGTGTATGAGTGTCTGCTTACATGTGTGTAAGTGCACCACATGTGTGCTTGACGCCCATGGAGGCCAGAAGAAGATATTGGTTCTCTTGGAACAGAAGTTACAAACAGTTGTGAGCCACCATGTGAGTGCTGGGAACCAAACACGGGTCCTCTAAGAGTAGCAAGTGTTCCTAACCACTGAGTCATCTCTCTGGTTCCTATGGTCAGTGCTTTAAGGGAACTGCTGAGATACATTTGCTGAAGTGAGCAGTGACTGCTGCAGAGATTCATAACAGTTCAAAGTCCTGAGAATAAGTGACTGTTGAATGGTCTGCTCCAAATGGACTCAGAAAACATCGAAGAGGAAGATAAAAGAATGTTTAGAGTTGGAGGAAAGAGTAGAGTGTTGTGGAATGCTGTCTTCTGAGCATGACATGGCATTGCACTCTTGAATTCTTGGCAGCTGTGATTATCTGCACAAACCTATACAAGACTGAACCCACAGACATTCCATCCAAAGGTAGTAGAAGGGTTCATGAGGTCCTATGCCTCCCTGAAGATTTATAGTCAGTTAATGGCTGTTGGGGTGGAGAGACATTTTCTTCAGTAGCATAGTCACTGGTAAGCTGTCTATGCACCTGTAAATAACTCCTCGCCTATGCTCCTATAAGTAACCCTAATGAAGTCCATTGATTCAAAGATGGAGGAGGAGGAAGAAGAGAAGAAGGAAGAGGAGACAAGAAAGTAGGAGGAGGATCAGTTGAGAAGAGGATCAATGGGGAAAGAGAGCTTAATGGGAGGGGGCTGAAGAGATGACTCAGTGGTTAAGAGTAATGGTTGCCCTTGCAGAGGACTTAGGTTTGGTTCCCAGCAACCATAACAGCTAACAACCATCCCCAACTCTGGTTGAAGGGGATCTGATGCCCTTTTCTGGCCTCCATGGGCATTGCGTGCATATGTGGTGCACTTACATCCATGCAGACAAAACACTTCAGAAGTTTTATACTTTTATATTTAGGTCTTCAATCCATTTTGAATTAATCTTGTATATAATGAAAGGGAAAGACTGAGATTACTTTTTCCATATGGATATATAGTTATTCCAGTACAACTTCTTTTCAGAAACCTTTTAATTTATCTATTATGGACAGTTATTATCCACCATGTGGGTGCTAAGAAGAGAACTCAGATCCTTTGGAAGAGCAGCCAGTGCTCTTAACCAATGAACCATCTCTCCATCCCCCCAAGTACAACTTCTTGAAAAGACTATATATTTTTTTATTAAAAAATCAGCTGTATATGTTATAGATCTGCTTCTGAACTCCTTATTCTGATGGACAGATCCATATTTAACCTAACCACGATGGCTTACCTTGTTTGCTATGTCTCTGTAGTCTTGAAATCTCAGTGAAGTTCTCTAATTTTATTCTTTTTAAAAAATTTTATAAATTTTCTAGGTTATTTGCATTTCCACTTAAATTTTGGAATCAACTTGTCAATTTATACAAAAAAAATAGTCTTTCGATTGAATATATAGATAATTTGGGAAGAATTGACATCTTGAGTCTTCTAATACAGAAACACAGAAAATATCTATTTAGGTCTTTAATTTCCCTCAACAAGGTTTTCAGTTTTCATTGTATATCTTTGATACATAATGTTAATTTCACCCTAAGAATTCATGAATTTTAGTTATATTTAAATATTTTTTAATTTCACAACTAATGAGGATGTAGAGATGGCTCAGTGGTTAAGAGCACTGGCTGCTCTTATAGAAGTAAATAAAATATTTTTAAATCTACCATATTTCTTTATACTATCAATGAACAACTGGCTGTGGATTAAAATTTTTTTGGATTAATTTATTTTCATTTTTATGTGTATGAATGTTTTGCCTGCATGTATATAAGAGTACTATGTGCCTGCAATGCCCACAGGGGACAGAAGAGAGTGTCTGATCCCCTAGAACTGGAGTTGTGGACTGTTGTTAGCCACCATGTGGGTGTTAGGAATCGAACCTGGGTCCTCTGGAAGAATAGCAAGTGTTCTTAACCGCTCAGTCATTTCTCTGGCTGTACAGTAGATTTTAATGCATTGATTTTGTATTATGTGGCTGTGCTAAATTCATATATCTGGGTAGTGCTTTCTTTACTGATTACCTAGAATTTTCTATTTCATAGTTATAGCATTTTTAAAACAGTTTTACTTCTTTTCAAATATGTATGTCTTTTTTTTTTTTTTATCTTTTTTGAGACAAAGTCTCCCTGTAGTCCCAGCTGGCCTGGAACGTGCTATGAAAACCAGGTTGACCTCAATCTCATAGAGATCTGCCTGTCTCTACTTCCCGAGTGCTTGAGGGTGTGCACCACCATACCCAGCTCAAAATGTATGTCTTTATTTCTTATTGTTACTTTATTGACTAGGATCTCTTACAGTATTGTCTAGAAGTGGTAAGAGTCAATAACCTTTGCTCTGTCTTAGGTACAAAATGTTTAGTCCTCCACCACTAAGTATGAACCTTAGGGCTCTTTTATAAGGCTAAGGCAATTCTCTTATATTCCTGGTTTTCTAAAAGTTTTTTTTTATTTTGTTTTCATTTTGAATTTAGAGACATGATCATAAGATTTTCTCCCTTCTATTCCTAAAGCTGGACATCAACAATTGTTAGTGTTTATAGATATTTTTACAGAATTGATATAAGCTTTCCCCACTAAAACAGAAAAGGCCATAAAAGTATGCAAATACCTCTTTAAAATTATCCTTAGCTGGACATAGTGGTGCACACCTTTAATCCCAGCACATGGGAGGCAGAGGCAGGCAGATCTCTGTGAGATCGAGGCCTGTATGAGTTCCAAGCCAGCTGGGGTTACAGGGAGACCCAATCTCAAAAGACAAATGAATGAATGAATGAATGAATGAATGAATAAATAAATAAATAACTTTCTACTTGGGCTCTCAGTGTCCCTCCAAAGTGATAAGGGGGCTTCTTTTGTTGCCATTGTAACCTTTCCATAGTTCTTGGACTTAATTATAAACTGCATTCTGCTTGGCATTCCCAGTTTTTGGGAAAGTCAACCATAGCCTAAACAGACTTTGATAACACTATACCAGAAACTCAGGAACCATGGACTAAGCTATGACCCACTGCCTTCTTGAGAATATGAACCACCACAAATAGCTACCTAAACTAAGCCCTTTTGAGATGCTGTAGAGCAGGCTCGTCTTAACTATCTCCTTTTAGTTTGATGAAGACACAAGCCACACCTGCCATACTTTACAATGTATTATTAATCTAGAAAATTCAACTCAACAGGCTCTTTCTAGTATAAAAATAAAGTCTTGTGGGCTGGAGAGATAGCTCAGAGGTTAAGAGCACTGGGTGCTCTTGCAGAAGACCCGGGTTTTATTTCCAGCACCCATATGGAGGCTAACAGTTCCAGATGATCTGGCACCCTCTTCTGACCTCCATGGGCATTGCACGACATGAGTGCACCTACCAACATGCAGGCAATATACTCATACTCATAAGATAAAAAGAACATATTAAAACAAAGTCTGGCTTAATATGTCTCAATCTATATAAGGATAACCAAAATACCTGTGAAAGGCTTATATAAAATCCTGGCTCCTACTACTTTGGGGGCCATTAGTCACTATTATTCTATTCTTAATGTTTATGCTTGTTTGATATACTTGTAGTCTATGTTTTCTAGACTGTGCCAATTCCAAATCAAGCTGATGTCCTGCCCACAGTTTTCAACCCATCCTAGATGTTTCATCAAGATTCTATGCCATTAACTGTGTCTACATTAGAATTAGTGGTCTATTCCTCAAATAGGTAAGGCCAATAGTTACAAATCAGCTTTGAAGCAATTTTGGAAGACCATCACCCTTAAGCAATATCTTAAGATTTCAGAGGAAGAAATTAATGGGGAGGATGAAATAGAAATGGGGCCCTCTTGAAGACAGAACTTCTTGAAGGTTCTCACACCCCTAATCCATAATCCATAAACCTATAACTCATCAAGAGTCCCTTCTCTTTTTAACAATATATGTGACTGACCCTTGTCTCACTACCATGAAAGGAAAAACATCAGCAACAAACCACTTAGGTACAGGACAATGCCAGGAAATCGTCAGTGACAAAGTAGTCACTAATCTGTCTCACATAGGAAATTCCTTAAACCAAATGAAGAGATAACTCTGTGTGTGTGTGTGTGTGTGTGTGTGTGTGTGTGTGTGTGTGTTTGTATGCGTGTTGCTGGGAATCAAACTTAGAGACCTGTGCATGCTAGACAAGTACTCTATGCTGAGCCATACTGCAAGCCCTAAGAAGAGATTTTCAAAATACCATGCTCATGACTAATGAAAATGACTAGGCCTCAGATCTCTCCAACAACTCAATAAAATACCTGTTCTTTTTCTCTGTAATCAGTATTGTCCCCTTTTCCCTAGTCTTTTTAATTCTTTTAAGTTTTTTAGTTTTATTATTTTCATTTTATGTGTATGAGTGTATTGTCTGCATGTAAGCAAGTGCACGCATCTTGCACAGTGTTCACAGAGGTTGGATTCCCCTGGAATGGGAGTAGCTGTCATGTAGGTCCTGGGAATTGAATCTGGGTCTTCTACAAGAACAGCCAGGGCTCTTAACCACTGAGTCATCTCTCCAGCCACCCTAGTATTTTTATAAAATATATTTTATTTTTATGTATATGAGTGTATGTATGTTAACAGCAATGGTGTTGTGTGGTACCTGTGGAGGTCTGAAGAGGACATCAGATTCTCTGGAACTGAAGTTACATATGGTTGTTATCTGCCATGTGGGTGCTGGCAACTGAACCTGGGTCTTCTGCAAAAGCAACCAGTGCTCTTAACTTCTGAGTCATCTCTCCAGTCCACTTCCCTAGCCTTTCTCCCTCCTTCCAATGAAAACTATGAAAACTTTTGCCTGAAAATTAGTTCTCTACGTTTATATTTTTATTTCTGTGATTACTGATACCACAAACTCCCACATTAAGAAAATAAAAAGTGGGTCAGAGCCTCAGTAGTAAATGGATGTTTAGCATGGGCAAGGGCCTGGGGTCAATTCTTAGCATCGACTTAAAAAAAAAGGCCAACAGGCCCGGTAGCTCATGTATGTAATCCCACAACTAGGAAAAGCCTGGGGCAGAAGGGTCTTGTGGTCAAGAGCAGCCTGGATTGCAGAGCAACTTAGTTCTAGGCTAGCCTGGGTTATATAGTAAGACTGTGACTCAAAAATAACCAAAAAAATTTTCAATGTAACTTTCCATCTCAAAAACCTGAAAAAACAGGGGCTGCAGAGATAGCACAGCAGTTAAGAGCACTGGCTAGTTTTGCAGGGGATTTGGGTTCAGGTCCCAGCAGCCACATGGTGGCTAACAACTGTATGTAATTCCAGTTCCAGAGGATCCAACATCCTCTTCTGGCCTCAGTGGGCACTGCACACACATGGTACACTTACATACAGGCAAAATACTCATACACATAAAATAAAAATAAAAATGCATTACATCTTTTCAATTGGGGGAGGGGGTTCCATAATATGTGAGATCAGAAAATAACTTGCAAGAACTCGTTTTCTTCTTCTGCCTATATGGGGATCAAACTCAAGTCAGCAGCCTTGGCATGAAGAGCCTTTTACTCACTAAGCCATCTTGCTAGTCCAATACCAATTTTCTTTTTGATTTTATTATTTTACTTTATGTGTATGAGTGTATTGCCTGCATGTATCTAAGTATACAGGTGCTGTGCAACCAATACCAAACTTCCAAAGAGGAATACTATTACTTCAAAAACTTCCAAATAGTAGAAAAGGAATAAATGTTTCACAACTTATTTTATGAAGCTGGTGTTATTCTGATATCTAAACCAAGTTAAAAAATTGAACAAAAACTATAGTTATTATGCATAAGCACAAAGATCTTCAACAAAATACTAGCAAACATAATCCAGAAACACACACACACAGACACACACACACACACACACAGCACTAGGAAGACTAATGTTGGAGATAAGGCAAGTGCTGAATGAGAGGCTCTTTTTGATAAGGAGATTAGCTATTACAGAGAGGCCTACAAATCTGCACTTGAACAATGGAAATAGTACCTTCAGGGTAAGAATGCACCCAGCTAAGCATCCCACTTGTGAAAGAAAAAACTGCAGCATAGAAAAGCACCACGTGAATGGTTCTGCCAAATTCAGCTGCCAGCTTGGCATGGACCCTGGCCTGCTTTATTCACATTAGCAGCTTTTTAAATTACCCTGGCTAGAACTTCCATTACAATGCTAAATAGAAACAATGAAATGTACATCTTCTAGCATTTCTGGTATTTGGAGAGAAGCATCTAGTCTTTCACCTTCAGGTATGGGGGAGGGGTTTGCTTTATTCCTTTGGGGTTTGTGTGCATGCTTTTTATCATGCTGAAGTTCTTTTCTCTTTCTGGTTTGCTGAATGGTTTTTTAATCACAAAAGATTGTTGCATTTTGTCAATTTTTTCTGTAAAATGATCTTGAGTTTTGCTTTCTTTTTTTCCTCAATATTTTATTACTTTACGTGTACAAGTGTTATGCCTGCCTGTGTGTAAGTGCACTTGTGTCATGCAGTGCCCTCAGCAGTCAGAAGAGGGCTCTGAATTCCCTAGAACTGGAGTTAAAGATGGTTGTTAGTCACCATGTGGGTGCTGGGAATTGAACCCAGGTCCTCTGCAAAAGCAGCCAGTGCTCTTAATCACTGAGCCATCTCCCCAGCTCCTGGTCACAATGTTTTATCACAGCAACAGAAAAGTAACTAATACAGTATCCAACAGAAGCTGAACATGCTTTTGGACAGGCTTTCTGGAAATGTGATCATGTCACAGATAATGAAAATGAGAAGGAAAAGATGCTTGATCAGAAGTTGAAATTTTATTTAAAGATGAATTTGAGCTAACTCTAGAACATACAGATCTATACATTGATGGAAGATCTACGTAAAGTCAAAGACATGACAAAGATAAAAAGAAATCATGAAAAAAATACAAAATAAAAGCAACAGAAGTGATCAGCATAATCAAAAGATGACTTTTTGTTTTTGAGACAGAGTCTCACTATGTAATCCTGGCTGTTCTGGAACTTACTATGTAGACCAAGGTGGCTTTGAACTCAAGAGATCCGTCTGCCTTTATCAAATGCTGGAATTAAAAGTATGCGGAACTATGACTGGCAAAAGATAACTTTTTGAAAGACTGACAAAAATAATGATTTGGGGCATAAATAGTCAAGAAAAATGAATGTGGGGTTAGAGAGATGGCTCAGCAGTTAAGAGCACTGGCTGCTTTTGCACAATACCCAGGTTTGATTCCCAGCACCAATATGGTGGCCAACACCTGCCTGTAATTACAGTTCCGGGGGACCCAACACTCTCTTCTGACCTTCATAGGCGTGGCAGGACACAGGTGCACTTATATACATGCAGGCAATACAGTCATACACATAAAATAAAAATAATATTTTTTCTAAATAAAAACAAATATGATACAAATAAATAGCAAATAAATATAAAAAGAGGAAAATAACTGTACAAATATAAGAGATATAAATTGTGAGACTTTAATGACTAACTTTGTATCTATATATATATATATGGCTTAAGGTGACTGAGAAAAAGACCAGGTATTCATGTGTGTGTGTGTGTGTGTGTGTGTGTGTGTGTGTGTGTGTGTGTGAAAGAGAGAGAGAGAGAAAGAGAGAGATTATTGCTTTTATTTCCCATCACCCTTAGCACACACACTACTATGGAACTACATTACACCCTTGGTCTGGCATTTTTTTCTTATAATTAAAAAAATCCTTCTTTTCTTATAGTTACTCCTACCTCCCTTTAGGGAAAGGCATAGAGAGAGTTCAAATCTCTGTAAACTTCAGAGTAAACAAACATTTCTTTTTTTAGAAAAAGTATTTTTATTTTATGTGTGTGAGTGTTTTGTCTGCATATATGTCAGTGTACCGTATGTGTACAATGCCCAGAGAAGCCATGAGAAGGAATCAGATCCCCTGGGTCTGGAGTTGTGGACAGTTGTTAGGAGTCATGTGCTGTTAACCACTAAGCCATCTCTCTAGACCTATCTTTTTTGTTGTCATTTTTTGTTTTGTTTGAAGCAGGGTCTCCCTGTAGTACCAACTGGCCTGGAACTCTCTATGTAGACCAAGCTGGCCTCAGTCTTATAGAGATTTGCCTGCCTCTGCCTCCTAAGTGCTGGGATTAAAGGTGTGTGTCAGGCTTAGCTCTTTAATTTTTTAAAAATTTGTGTGTATGTGTGTGTGCTCATGCACAAGTACTAGAAGAAGGTGTTAGATCCCTTGTTGCTGGAATTACAAGGAGTTATGAGCCACCAGACATGAGTGCTGGGAACTGAATTCACGTCCTCTGGAAGAGCAACAAGCGTTCCTAACTGTTGAGACATCTCCCCAGTCCCGGAAACAAACATTTCTTAAGCAGGATCCCAAGTTGCTAAATGCAGCTGAAAAGATTGCCAAACTGGATTATACTAAAATTAAGAACTTGAAAAGTTGGTACTACAAATTATTGACCTGCATACTTTTTCTTTACCCTGACTCATTCCTTATTGGTAGGCTCAATCTTTTTGGTATTTGGATTACTGGCTCAACAGAAGCTGGGAAAATAATTTTGTAGTATCAGACTGCTATCCAATTACTTTTAAAAAGTACAGCATACAGAAATATTCAAACAATGAAAAATATAACTTAAAATTCAGATTTTTCAGTAAGGTAAAAGCCCCTCATGGAATTACATGTAGATACTTCCCATTTAAGGACTTATTTTGCATTGAAAATGTGCTATATGCTGAGTATATATGAAGTATTATATGAAGTATAATGTACATAAATATATATACATGAACTAATTAGTATGCCTTTTTAATGCCCTTTCTTAGTCTCCTTTCTAAATGGTATAGTATACGCATATGTACATTTTTTACATATATACATGTATACACTAGATGCTAGGATCTACATATGAGGGAGAACATGTATTGTTTTTTCCTGAGATTGGGTGACCTCAATATTATACATTTTAGGTCCATTCATTTTCCTATAAACTTTGTGATTTCATTTTTCTTTATATATGAATAATATTTCATTTTATATGTATACCAGATTTTGATTAGCCATTCCTCTGTTGATAAACAAGTAGGCTGGCTCCATTTTCTTGCTATACTAAATAGAGCAGAAATAAACATGCGGGGTGCTAATATCTCTATGATAAAGTATGGAGTCCTTTGGGTATATACCTAAGAATGAAATAGCTAGGTCATATGATAGTTTTACTTTTAATTAATTAATTAATTATTTCTAATTTATGTGTTTAAGTGTACTGCCTGCATGTATGTAAGTGCATCTATGTGGTGCGATGCAGTGCAGAGGAGGGTGTCAGATTCCCCTGGAACTGGAGTCACAGATGGTTGTTAGTCACAATGTGGGTGCTGGGAATCAAACCTGGGTCCTCTGCAAGAGCAGCCAGTGCTCTTAACTGTTGAGCCATTTCTCCCTCCCCCACTTTTAATTTTTTTGAGAAAAGACTTCCTGTAGCTTTTTAAGTACTAATAAATTTAGTGTACTTTATTAAATGAAAAAAAGAGAATTTTAGCCAACTATATAATATTTACTTTATTTTGAATAATGGTGAGCAGTGCTCAATAAATATTTTTCCTTTTAGAAACAGAACATCTGTTCATAATGCATCTCACCAAACCAGTAAACAAGAAAAAGACATTTACTATATATGTGTTTGGCAAATGATTTCTACACAGACTGTATATACAGAATTCCTACACACCAATAAGAAAGACAATCCAGCAGGGGAAAAAAATCACAATTTGAAAATAGTTTCATAAAAGAAGATATGCATATGAAAAGGTGCTAATCTAGGAAAATGTAAATTTAAACCACAACAACATACCATTGCACACTCACAAATGTTACTATAATTGAAAAAGATGAAATATACTCAACATACAATCGGTGCCTCAAAAATAAGATGGAAATATCAATGGTGAGTAAGGATGTGAAAGAACCTCAACCATTCGAGGGAGTGCAACTTGACACCACCACTGTAGAAACTTTCGCAGTAGCTATAAAAGACCCTTTGACCCATCAGTTCTCCTGTCAATCCTATTTCCACCAGAAATATGTACATCTTTGACAAAACATCATGTTCCTTAAGTTTCAGAAATATTACTCATAATAGTCAAAAAATGGAAATTACCCAAATGTACATCAATAACAGAATGGACAAATTATGAAGTGGTCTATGATAACATTTTTAAAAAGCATGAATTTCAATCATAACATAATTTGAACTGAAAAAAAAAAGTTCAAAAGAAGAAACTACAATATGCTAACCGGAGGATAGCAATATTCCTGTTTAAGCAAGTAGAAACTCCCAGTTAAACTGTCTCATTAGTAAGGAGCTGGTAGTATCCCACTGCTAGATCTGACTGATGATTTAATAAGTTTTGCTCAATAGGGCTGGGACAGAGTGAGGCAAACAAGACAGCCAGGGAGAACCATTTAAGAAGGCTCTCACTCTTGGCACCTGCAGGTATTCATCCTCTCAATGAACATTGGTGATATACTGGTGAGCTTAGCTGCGTTCCTAGGTATTTTTCTTGCCCCACACTTGTCCAACCTTACTACTCAGTTTGTGGATATTTACTGAGCCTATCACTATGATACATAGATTTTCTGCATATACATACTACTTGGAGTTAAAACGGTTAAGCACTCTGGCCTACCTCATACCATAAATGAAATAAACTCTTAGAAACCTAAATACATGAGGTTAATCACCTTAAATAGAGAAGGATTTCTTAAGAATACTCATAGGATATTGAAGGAAAAGATTAGACTACATTAAAATGAACAATTTCTCTTTACCAAAAGACTTCTTAGAGAGAGTGAGAGACAAGCCACAAACTTGGACAAATTATCACAACATAAATAAGTAAAAAATAATGGTTAGTCAGAGAATTTTTAAATCAACAAGGAAAAGATAACTCAATAGAAAAACACATGAGAGACTTGAATGGCTATTTAATACAAAAGAAAACCAGAATGACTAATTTAAAGATGCTCAAACATCATCAATAAGAAAACATACTAAAATCATGATGTATTACTACACCAAGCAGACTAGCAGAAAATATAAATTCTAATAATATTAAGTGTTTGCAAGAATGTGGGCTAGCTACTGTCTTACACTATTGGCAGAATATAAATAAGTACAACTATGGAAAACTATTTTGTGCTATCTAACAAAGTTGAAAATGTGCAAGCCTAAATTTATTTAGTATATTCCCTACAGACACTCTTTTGTATGTATATTAAACATATGTATATGAATATTTTTAACAACGGAAAAGAAAGAGTTCTATTAGGAGTAGAATATTAGCCAGGTTTAGTGGCACACATTCATAGGCTGAAGCACAGGATCTCCAGTGAAAGGCCAAACTGAACTACGAAGAAAGCTTGAGGCTAACTAGTGCTACATAGAAAGATGTGTTCCAAGAAAAATAAATATCATACATACTCAATACAGTAGTATGTCCTCATAGACCCAGGGATCACTTGATGCCAAGAGTTTGAGAACAGCGTAGACAGCATAGTGAGAACCTGTCTCAAAAAAAAAAAAAAAAACCCAAAATGGCCAAGCATGCTGGTATACATCTTTAATCCCAGCATTCAGTAGGCAAATGTGAGCAGATTTTGGTGATTTAGAGGCCACCCTGGTCCACATGCCAATTCCAGGCCAACCAGGGCTACATAGTGAGACCCTGTCTCAAAACAACAACAACAACAACAACAACAAACAAACCAAAACAAAAGTAGGATACAGCAATGGGAATTTTTTTAAAAAGAAATAAACCACTCATGAATGAAATCTGATTTTTGAAGATCAAGCAAAAGACAGAAATTATAGAATACTCAAGAGGATGAATACTTTTACATACATTTTTAAAAGAGACTAATGTACAGCAAAATTACAAACAACAAAGTAAAGGATGTCATCAACTTCAAGGAAAATCTGGAAGGTAACTAGCTTTAGAGGAAGGTGGAGGTAAAATAGGGAGGTGTACACAGAAGCTTTAGAGGAAGGTGGAGGTAAAATAGGGAGGTGTACACAGAGGCTTCCAGGAACTGATAATGCTCTCAGACCCGGCAGGGGGATATGGGTGTTTTCATTGGTTTTTAAACTGTACATATTATTTCTATATATCTGTTTGATAAGTGATATGTGTATGAATATATGAATGTGAATACATTTCATGAAAGAAAACAATAGAAATGTTTAGTGGGAAAATGTCAGTAGCACTTTGTGACTTACTAAATTCCCTCACATAACTGGATCACTTAGAGAGGAACCTGAGACAAAAAGTATACCACAAAATGAAGATCCTTCTACATAGTTTCCCTCCTTGGGCCAGCCTTATTTATTTGGCAAAAGAGGAAGAAATTCTGATTTTTTCTATTTTTTATTTTTGTATTTTTGAGACATGGTCTCCTGCAGCCTACGTTGGTCTTGAATTTGTTCTATACCCAAGGTTAGTCTTGAACTCCTGATCTGCCCACTTTGCCTCCTGAGTGCTGAGAATAGGAGCATATGCCATAATGCCTGGCTTTCAATTTCATTTTATTTTTCTTTTTTAAAAAAAACGTTTTTATCTATTTTTTATATTTATTTCTATATGTATGTTTTGCCTGCGTACAATAACCAAAGAGGCCAGAAGAAGGTGTCAGGTCCCCTGGAACTGGAGTTAAAGATGATTGTTAGCTACCAAGTAGGTTCTAGGAACTGAACCCAGGTCCTCTGCAGGAGGAATGAGTATTCTTTAACCACTGAGCCATCTCTTCAGCCTGGATTTATTTTTATTTTTAATTCTCTGTGTGTGTGTGTATGTGTGTGTGTATGTGTGTGTGTGTGTGTGTGTGTGTGTGTGTGTGTGTGTCTGAATTCAGAAGCCTATAGAGGCTAGAGGCAATGGATCCCCTTGGAACCGGAGATACATGTGGTTGTGAGCCACATAATGTAGGTGGAATCAAACTCAGGTCTTCTACAAGAGCAGTAGGCACATTAACCACTGAGCCATCACATTAGCCCTTTTATAAAATTTCTTGAAGATAAAAATAAAGTTAAGGGGCTGGAGAGATGACTCAGTGGTTAAGAACATTGGCTGCTCTTGCAGAGGACCCAGGTTCAGTTCTCAGCACCCAGATGGTAGCTAACAATGGTCCATAACTCCAGTTCCAGGGAAATTTTGACACCCTCTTCTGACCTCCAAGGATAAGGCACAACATGGGTGCACTTACATACATGCAAGCAATACACTCATACACATAAAATAAAAATATTTTTAAAAATACAATTAAAACGTTCTTATTGTCTTAAATATCATTATTATTACTATTATTATTATTTTAGCTTTTCTATATTACTTGTATCTTCTTTGAGTAGAATCAGGAGGGGGAAAAAAACACCAAAATTTAGTTATTTTCATGTATCACATAGTGAAAATATTAAAACAAACAAAAAACCCTGTTCTATGGTTACATTGCGACTAGGATCTCTCTTTCAAAATATTTAATATAACACAGTTAAAGATTTAGAAGATACTTTTAGAAATTGCCCACTACAGTCATCTGTTCTGAAAAGGATTTTTTTGTTTATTTATTTTTTTTTTATACAGAATCTCATTATGTAGCCCCAGCTGGCCTGAAACTTGCTCCATAGACCATCCCAGAGATCAGTCTGCCTTTGCCTCCTTAGTGCTGGGATTAAAGACAAATGCCAACATGCCTGGCAAAAAGATTTTATTTTTAATTATGTGTATATGTATGTGTCTGTGTGGCAGGATGTACACATGAGTATGGGTGCCCATGAAAGCCAGAAGAGGGTGTTGGATCCCCTAGAGCTGGAGTTAGAGGTGGTTCTAAGTCACCAAATTCGGGTCCTCTGCAAGAGCAGCAAGTACTGTTAACTGCTCAGCCAACTCTCTAGCCCCTACACTCATTTTTTAAAGTAGGAAACTGAGGCAAAAGTATTATTCTAATCTTAAACTATTTCCTAAATTTTTTATAGTAACCCTTCCCACTAGACAACCTAAACTTTTTTTTTTTTTGGTTTCAGAGCCCTTTGAATATAATATCAACAGTATACATCCGGACAGCTATCAGGTAATGGCATGGATTTAACTAGGACACAACAGGGCCTTAACAAGTCCCCAGCTCTAAGCCTCTGTAGAAATAAGCAAAATAAAGGGCTCTGAGCGATACCTATCAGTCCCACTGAGGTGAGTAACCCTGCCATTCCCACAGCTCTACCCAGGGATCAAACCTCAAAGCTAGTCTCTCTCTACATGAAAGATGGTATCATTTTGGTTTTGCTGTGACTCAAGCCAATCCACAAAACTTTTCTTACTGATGGGCACTGTGGTGCACACCTTTAATCCCAGGACTCGGGTGGCAGAAGCAGGCAGATCTCTGTGAAATTGAGGCCAGCCTGATCCACATAGTGAGTTACAGGTCGGCCAAAGCTAAAGGAAGAGCCTGAGCCAAAACTTTTTTTTTCTTCTCCCCTACCTAGTTATTCTGGTGATTAAGAGCTAATCTATGCTTCTGTTGAATATGAACATCTGAGATACTTAGAATATTTTAAGTTCTAAAATAGGTTACTTATAAATGAAAGGATCCTACAAATTACTAAATACATCGGCACCTTTAACAAAAATAAATACATAAGAAATTATCTTTTTCTTAGTGCTAGACAATTTCATCTAACATACACTTCCTTCTTGAAGACTGTACTTTTTGACTAAAATCTCCTTGACGTCAGAGGTTAGTTCTGTTTCAGTTTTTATACTTGGCATGCTCCATTGGATTCTGTTACTGTGACATGACCTGAAAACAAACTGAAAAATGTCAACTGTGTTTAACTGAAGCAATGGAGGATCACTAAAACTTGGCCTTACTTGATTATTGCATTCCTCTTCTTCATCACAGTCTAGACCCTGATGGGCAATCTCAGTAGTGCTGCTCTCCTGAAAGAAACTGTTCTCTGAATCAGGCACTCTGCTAGCCTCAGTCGTGACTTTTACTTTCATGCTGTGAAAGTCAGTGGAGACTGATCCCATTTGAAGGCTGACAGGCTCCCCATCAAACAGTAGAAAGTGTGTATTTATCCCTTCTTTAAAACCAGGGGGTTGGTAATCATGTGGGGTCACTGCAGAAAGGACAAAAAGCCATGAAAACTAACTTTCAATAAAATAAATGAGGTTAATAATTCATATATAGTAACAGATATCTTTCAGTTGCTTAAAAACAACATATATACAATATTACTTGAGCACTCAGAAGAAATTTGACCAAAGATCTTTACCTACCTGAGTTATAATAATGGAGTTTCATAGTAAGTATAACATCATTGGGAAGGGGACCAAGGTTCTGCATCAGTAAATACAACTGACGGATCAGCAGGGTACAGGCTTTCTTAGTATCTTCGCCGTTTGTCCCACTTTCAAAGCTTGTACTATTGCTATAGTCACAGAAAAAATGGCATACTTTTCAATCATATGCAATATTCATAATATACTCAAAATAAATAAATATAAATTAAGCAACAGGACATTTAGTAGACCATTTTTAGGAGATAAGTTAGGAGAGTGATAGTATTTTTTGCAATGCAAATGCAAAGGATTTCTGAAAGAAAAACTCAAAGTATTTTAAGTATGATCTTTTTTAAAAAAAACTGGCATATCATAATGAGAACAATGGGTTTGGAATTAGGTGACCTGGCATCTAATATCAGTTATACTGTTAACTAGCTGAATGACCTCGGTCAAGTCATTTACACACATTCTAGGTCAGGTAGCTCATTTGTGAGATAAGTCTACAGACATTTCTGCACCTAAATCAATCATAAAATCAGTCACTAGCTCTAGGTTTATCTACCATCTGGTGGTCTCTCAAAGACCACCCGATTCTTGCATGGGTGCCAATGTCTATTTTTTACTTTGTCTATATTGCAAAACATTCTCCATATTACTGTCAAAACAATATTCCCAGTAGAAAAATCTTTTCATGCTACTTTCTTCCTTAAGAATTTTCTATTACATCTATCATCCTTCAGTCAAATACAAGGAATTGTGTGTGTACAACTGTTCTTTCATGTCCAGTCACACCCTCACCTCCAGCCTCACCTACAGCTACTACCCAATTTCTTTTCAACCACATGCATTTGCAAATGCTGTCCATTTCGGTTATACTGAGCTTTCCCTTTCTCTTCCTGACTCTCCCATAGTGTCTACCTAGCTCATGCGCCATCTCTTCATGGAAGTTTTCCCTATAATCTCTGCACCTTCTCCCTCAGAAGAATTATTTGTTCCCAAATAGACTTATAGAGTATGAGTGGTAAAATCTTTCATTTCCACAGTTCTGAGTTTGGTGTCCCAGTAAGCATTTCCTGAATTAATAATAAATGGGTGAGTTGGACTAATTATCTTCTAATACAATTTTTAAAGTTTCTCTCCAAAGTCTTTTTCCCCTATTAGTCTCACATTTGAGTGCCTTCAGGGAGAGCTATGACCGCAATATATTTCCACAGTGTCTTGCACATAATAAGCACTTAGTACTGAAAAATAATCCTAAGTAATTAAACTGTTAAGTTTTCCTTGATTGATCTTTGGAGGCAGTGTGAAACAAAGCAAACATAGTAGGTAGATATTTTAGCTCCCCTGTCAATTCCCAACAACTTAAAGTTTTGTCTACCAGAATGAGGCCCATGCGATTCCCCCAGGAAACATCATAAAATCATATTCAAGATCCCATTTAAACAGTATTTCTAGAATTTGTACTATGTGTTACCTTCATCCCTCCTCAGTATCTGAAAGACTTTGCTATTTATCTGATTGCTTACCTTCTGATATATGTGTTTCTAAAACAAAAAAAGATTAATCTGATTATCTGTAACACTTATATCAAGTTGTGGAGAGCAAAGGCAACAGTTTATATGAAATGTGCCATATATAGCCAGGCATAGTAGTGCATCCCTATAATCCCAGCACTAAGGAGGTGTAGGTAGGAGGATCAGGAGTTCAAAGCCAGTCTCCAATATACAGTAAGTTCCAGGCTGAACTACCTGAAATCTTGTCTCAGAAAAAAAAAAAAAAAAAAAGCAGGCTGGAGAGATGGCTCAGCAGTTAAGAGCCCTGACTGTTCTTACACAATTCCCAGCACCCACATGGCTGCTAACAACCATCCTTAACTCCAGTTCAAGGGAAATTAGATGCCCTCTTCTGACCTACATGGGCATTGTATGCATGGGTGCACTTACATACATGCAAGCAATACACTCATACATATAAAATAAAAATAATAAAATAAATTTCAAAGTGCCATATAAGCCATAAAATGCTATATGATTTTTGATTATGGTAATATTTAACTCTTTTATGAGTAACACTCTAACTCTTATTTCCTAGAATTGATTTTTCTTTTTATGCCTGAGTGTTTTCTCTCTTACATATAAGAACATGATTAAGGCAGTGAGTATTGGAGATAAATTTTCAAGTTCTCCAGACCTAATAGTACAGAAAAATGAGCATTTTGCCAAATTTCTCTTTAGAGTTGTTCCTTTCAGGGGTTTCTATCTCCCCAACTTGGAGCCCTTTACTACTCAAGGCTTTTGACCATATCTATTTCATCTATATCTATTCCATTTCATCAGCAATCCTTAGTTTTCTATACTTCTTGGCTGATGTGATGCCAAAAGCTGCTAAGGGAAAAATGCTGCTCCTTAACAAAATATCTCCATATGTACCCCATATGCTTCCTTCTAAGCAAATAACAGTTTTGTTCTTTAACCTATTGTTATATCTATAATACAGAGTTTTAGGCTTGATAGGAAGATATGATAAGTCTTTTCCATACAGCTACACACATAGGAAATATAGGATAAGCAGATGAGAACATCTGTATTTAGGCCGATAGTCCAGGTGTTTTATTTACCTCTTGCTTAGTCTTTGAGGATGATGAGAATCAATATCTTGATGATATCAAAAGAGCGAATGGATTAATAGCTTGACAAAATCAAATGGGCCCTTTAGCTGATTCACACAGACATCCTGATTAATAAAATTTTAAGTGCCATGATATACACTATTGCCTTTACTTCCATCAGCTTAAATCTGTGGTTTTATTAGACATTCAATTATAACAATCTCTTTTTGTAGTAGTGTGGTTTTTATAGGGTTTATGGAGAAATGACAAAAAGAAGTCTAAGACTAAGAAGCTTATATTTACCTCACTCCTACAAATTTCTCATGGTCATTAAACAAATAGATTGTACCTGGCAAAATCCATACTGGTTCCTTCTTTTGCATATTTGAATTTGAACTGATATATCTCAGTCACTTTCTAGAAAAACCAAAGGGAATAGGAAAAGACATTAATTTTAAAATAAATCCACATTTTATCTCATAAAAAGGAACATTTTCACTGAATTCCACTGTGCGTCCTATATCCGTACATACCAGTTTGTCTCACAGCATTATATTATCCATAGTAGTGTTTCCAGGTATAATGATATCTTAATTTCTCTCCTCTACCCAAAAATGCTTTAGGTGGCCAATACTTCCTTTAAATATTACCGGTTGAGAAACTGCTAATGCATGTAATAAATGCTTTATGTCTATTTTGGTCCAGGAATGGGAGTTCATAGTGGTGAACGAGGCCAAAAAGGTTCTTGTTTGTTTTAGAATCTACAGGCTAGTCCAAGAAATAGTAACTCAGAATATAAGATAATCTCAGAATAAGTGCCACAAACAATATAAAGAAGATGCTTCATAGAAAGTACATAAAGAGGAAAGGTACCAATTAGATTTAGAGGGACCAAGAAAGGTCTCTCTGAAAATGTGATGTTTTGAGATGAGCTTAAAGAGGGGTCAGTTATGTGCAGCCTTGTGGGGCAGTGCCTCAGACAGAAGGAACAATAACACAAAGACTCTGAACTGGGAAAGGATGTCTTTTCCAGAATCTAGGCAGATGCCAAGTGGCTGAAAATGAGTATGTAACAGGGAAAATGTAGATGAGGTTGTATGTAAAGGGAATTGTGGGATTTTATTGGCCACAGTAAGGAGTTCGGATTTTATTCTAAGTACATCAAAATCTACTGAAGGTTGAGCAGGGCAGTAATTTGCATAAAGTTCTCTCTCTGGCTACATTAAGAACACAGACCATGAGAGCAACTAGAAAGCCACTGTGGTAATTTAGGAAGACTTGAATGACAACAAAAATTAGAAAAACTGGAAAAGGAACTAGGATATATGATATATGGCATTGTCTTTTTTTTTTTTCAATTCTGCACTACAAACTGGATACACTGCTGTCTGGTCTCCTAAAAATAAAGGACTAATTTCCTCATGAGAAACATATTCCATTGAAAATAAAACAGGTCTGCTCAGGCTGGTGAGATAGCTCAGACGGTAAAACTGTTTGCCTTGCAAGCCTCATAAGCCTATTTCAATTCTGGGAACCCACTGTGGAAGAAAAGAACTGACTCCTGAGAGTTGTCCTCTGATCTCCACAACTATGTTGTGGCATGAATGCCTCTGCTCGGGGCACGCGTACGTACACACACACATACACACATCTCAGACAAATTTTAAAATAGCTGTGGTTAAAACTAATGTTTCACCCAGATAAGTTGTACATTTTGTTCACAGAGATAAACGTACTTAAAGGAAGACAGAGTATGAGTTGAAATTACAACAGAAAATATGTCCCTCATTCACCTGATTCAGTATTACTTTTTGACAATGTGGAAATTAAGATGTTAGCAAGATCTGAAATAGTTTCAGTTACTTTTTTCTAAGATTTAGGCTCCTAACTCTGCTAATTTTATACCTTTGAATGTGACCTAATCCCATGTGATCAGGTCCTGTGAAATTGGCTCAGACTGTCAAACTGTAAGGAGACCAATTGTAATGAGTTAATTTTAAAAGAGAATTGCTTTTATAACTGGTCAGCCTACTTGAAAAATCAAACCAAGTTCAGAAGGCTGCTTTGTAAATACAATAGAAGAGATGGGTAAGATTAGAGGTGACTGCAGGTGCCCAACAGCAACAGGTTCACCCCAGATGGTCTAGATACATAGTGTCCTCTCCTAGCCAATGCTAAGTTTAATTGTCCTGTCAAGGAAACAATGCCTATTCTTCTTGCCTGCCCATGTTTCTCAGTCAGGTCTAGCCTCTTAATACTATGAGCATGTATTTTGTAAATAAATCTTTTAGTGTTGATAATTTTTATTTATTCCTAAATCAACTAAAAGATGTATTTATAATCATTTACAAAAGATGCTAATCCTTATTAACTTCAAACTAATTTATCAAGGAAAGCTTATTTATAGAAGGTATTAGTATCTTTTTTATAATTCACAATGTGTTCTCCCACTTTGCAGGCTGAGTTGTTAACAAAGATGAACCTTAAATTGCACTTTAATGAAGTTAGAGAGAAAGTTCAGTGGTTAAGAGCACTTACTGCTCTTCTAGAAGACTCCAGTTCAGTTCCCAGTACCCACATTGGGCAACTCACTGCTTATAAGCCTATAACTCCTTCTCCAGGAGCCCAATGCCCTCTTCTCCCCATGGGAACCCGACACACATGGAATATAAACACAACATACATATGAATAAAAAATAAAAATAAATCTTTACAAGTAAATAATATATTTCCCATCAATAGTTTCTATCAGCTATGCTGAATATATTCACATAAACAAAAGAAACATGTTCAGTCTTTTCTTCTCACTCCACATTCCAATGCAATGCCAAGATTTTTTAGGTCTGTCTTCAAAGTGAATCGCAAGACCACCACCAAGATCTTCATTCTCTGTTCTCTAGTTTAAAGAGTTTTTGAAAACAAAAATCAGGCCAGATGCAAATTGTACATGCTTGCATTCTCAGCTATTCAAGAGGCTGAGGCAGGAAGATCACAAATTAAAGGTCAACTTGAACAATTACTAAGATAGCCATGTCAAAATAATGTTTAAAAAGGGGGTGGGGGGAGGTTCAATTCTTAGTACAAATCAGACCATGTCATTGCTTTTCTTAAACTCTCTCCACCACTGGCTTTCCAGTGTCCATAAGAATAAAATTCACACCAGCTTCCTCATCTGCCTTCTGCTATCCTCTCCTGCCATTTTTCCTCTCACTCACTAAGAGCCAGATTCACAATATGTTTTCTGTGTATAAGCATCCAAGATTCTTTCCTGTCTTAGGATCTATGAACAGCTATAGTCTATATCATGCTATTTCTAGCTGATGATATTAATATTTTGGAAATGCCATAAATACTTTACATTGTTCATTCTTATGTAGCCAACACCCTGAAGTAGGTGTTATTATTAACTTCTTCAGTAAGTGGTAGAACTAAGATAATGACCCCAACACCTGTAATGTTAATTGAAATGTTATTCTGTGCCGTCATATGTTAGTGCCTTTCACAGATCTACATAGACTGACTCCTAATTATTCAGTCTCAGCTCAAATAGTGGCCCATCAGAGAGGCTGCCTATGGTCTATCAATCTAAAACAGCCATCCAACCCCTCCCTTCTCTATTCTTTACCTCGTTACTGTCCAGCACAACACCTTTTCAAATTTCTTCATAGACTATGAACACCTGAAGCTACATTTGCTCATTTGCATTTACTCATTATTTATCCTTCCTCATCAGAAAATAAACTTCTAGAAGTCAGAGATGTGGTCTGTCCCATTTACTCCTGTGAAAAGTGCTAGGCACATAAAAAGAATCCAATTAGAGTTCATGCTCAACTAGAATTTCATCTTATAAGGATTTATTCTTGTAATAGAGTCTTGCTATGTTGCCTAACTTGTCTGGAAGTCATGATCATCCTTGCCTCAGCCTCCTAAGTGCCGGGATTACATGTGTCACCACAACTGGTCCCTATAAAGAAACTTTAAAAGAAAACAGTCTCTAAACACATATTATGAGTAGAAACTGTGATCACCTATGGTTCAGTTCTTGAAACAGGAAATTAAAATTGGATGTTGATCACCTCTGATAGGCACAAAGGACGAAACAGTAAGATTTGTATTCTCACAAAATTCAGAAACAATAATTCCCTATGGTCCATCACAAATCAACACTTATTTGGCTTGCATGTCTTATTAATATTCACCTATATTTCATAGTATGTACTTGTAGAAAAGCTCCCTGTCACTTTTGTTACTTTAGCTGCTTTTCCCAGTTCATCTCTTTCAAGAGAGAGCAATCAGAACAAATCGTGATGTACAAATGTTGAACACTGCTCCTAATTCTGTTAGTGTCTGAACTAGGGAAACATACTTTGATTTAACGCAGAGTTTCCAACTGTTATACTATGATATACTCTTCACAGGAGTGCTGTAAACTTTAATCCATGCATAAAGTGTATTTTTGTTCCAAGTAAATAGTAACATTGCTATTGTTTATACAATTTTATTTAGGGAAGGATATCCTTCCAATGATATGACTCAAGCCTTTGGCACAGTATCAGATACATGCCAGAGACTGTGTTTATATGAGAATGTTGTTTTGTGAGTACATAAGAGATCAGGAGCTAAAACAGTTGCATCAGTGACTTGATGGCAAGCAGCAGTTATAAAAGAGTAGAATCTTCTGGCTGCTTTTAAACACTACGAACATTGTAGTAACTATTGCAACTATCATAGCAATACTATATTTACTGTTGACTTTTTTGAGTTTTTTAAATAATCTCAAATATACCACCATTATTTTTGCAATCAGAAGTGTACCATGAACACCTAGCAGTTAGGGATCACTGCTATTGAGAATACTTGATAAGTGTTCAAAATATTTTTCTTGGGTCATAAATGATAACCTGAGGCCAGGTTTAGTGGCATGTCTTTAATCCCAACACTCAGGAGGCAGAGGCAGGCCAATCTCTGTGAGTTCGAGACCAGTCTTATCTACATAGCAAGTTCCAGGCCAGCTAGGGCTACAGAATAAGACCCTGTCTCAAAAAACCAACAGAAAGAAAGGAATAAAAGAAGGGAGGGAGGTAGGAAGGAAAGGAAGGAGGGAAGAAAATGAAAGAAAGATACATAACTTGGAACTTACATAATAATCTCTTGTCTTCTAACCTCATTATTACATATCAAGTATCAAAACTCATTTAACAGTTTTATTCTCATTCTGTCAGATTTTTCTGGAGGTAAGTTTGATTTCACTACCACCAAAACCACTGATTTCAAACTAGGACTTGTACACACATAAGAAAACATGATAAGCAGTAGACTAAGGAACAAAACAATATAGTAACAATTTATCAGAAAGTTTTGGTTTAGGAAACTTCTCAAATCTATTTTTAAAAATATTTTTGAAATTAAACAGAAAACAAATATAGGGCTGGGGATGTAGCTTAGTTGGTGGAGTGCTTGCCTAGCATGCACAAAGCCTCAGAGTCAATCCTCAGGACCACATAAACCAGGCATAGTGGCACATGCCTGTAATCTCAACATTCTCATATAAACAATCTCTGGCATGTGATCAGAAGTTCAAGGCTATCCTCAGCTACATAGAAGTTAATAAAATTAGAAGCCAGTTTGGTCACTGAGGAATTGCTGTATGCCTGTGTGCAATAATTTTTCCTCTTTCTTATATGGTTATGTGTAATCTTGTAAAGAGAAGATAGTAAGGGCTTAAAAACAATTTAGTCTTGAATATCACTAGTTAGACTAAATTCACTGGCTTTGAGAAAAAAATTCAGATCAAGGAAAAAGGAAAGCAAGCTAGGAGTTAAAAGAAAAAAAAGGCTCCCCACCCCCAACTCTGTCATAGGCATAGAAGCCACCCAAAGTGGCACAACTAACTATGTTCTAAGACTATAATATTCCCACTAGGAGGAAGAAAACAAGACTCTTATCCTCAAAAATTCCTAATCTTCCCAGGAAAATAATCTATATGAAAGAATTGAGAGTGTTAAGCTGTGGGGTTCTTCTAAAAAGAAATTTAGGAAAGGAAGAAGTTAGTATAGACAACTAGCCAAAGAGGGTTTCATAAAAGATTTGAACATAAGTTGTCCTGGAGGGCAAGCAGGATTCATTGAGTAAAGGTAAGCAATCTAGAGTGAGAGGTAAAGAGGTAACACCCTAAAAACTTTCTGAAAGGATCAGTAATGGGGAAATTTCATTGGCAAAAGAGTTTAGAATAAACGCCATATCTTTTATTTTTCCAAAAGGCCATAAAAAGAAAAAATTCAAGATCAGTTAAAATAAATAATAAAGTATGGCTTTTATGTGTTTATGATTAGGAGAATCTTAAAATCAACATGTTACAGAATAGACTCCGTTCTACTCAATGCTTTTTCTTTTTCCTAAAAACCTTGTTTCTGAAAAATATCATAATAAAATATTAGTCCCTTTTATAATAAAATATATTGAACATTCACTATGAGTTGCTCTGTTCAAATGGAAGTCTAGAAACATAACTGACAACCTAAATTAAGACAAACAAACTTTAAAATAATACATATATACTATCATATATATGTGTCTTCTTACCTCAGGTTCCTTGGGATTTGTGTAAAGCTGTTTAAACAAAAACAAACAGCACTTAATTTCCAAGACTTAATAGATTGCTATTTACCAAATACACTGTCTATGTAAAGAATTCAATTTGTGCTCTGTTAACTGAATATTTCAAGTTAGATATAGGATGAGTTCATATTTTGTGAACAGAGTTTTTGAACTTCCTATGAACATAATATAAAGAAATTTCTTATCATGGATGTAAAGTTTTGTAATTATTGTGATTATGCTACAAATAAATTCTTAATTTGTTATGGTTTAAAAATATTTAAACGGGGCTAGAGATGGCTCAGCAGTTAAGAGCAGAAGACCTAGGTTCAGTACCTAGCATCCACATGGCTGCTAATACCTGTCCTTAACTCCAATTCCAGGATATCTAAGGTCTTCTTTAGCCTCTCCAGGTACAAGGCACACACGTGGTCCATTAACATATATACAGGCAAAATATGTATATACATAAAATAAAAATAATTTTTAAAAAGGACATAACAATAACAAAAATATTTAATAAGTCATATATGCAATATTATTAATGGCATCTCAATTTTCTTTTATTCTTAACCACATACACCATTTTATATGCATGGGTACATAAAACTTTTTTAAGTCAACAAAACTTCAAAAACAAAAGCTTCTGAATCTGTTAACTAAAAAACCAAAATAATGAAATTCTGAGACTCAATAAGCAAATGATATATGTTTTCCCATGTATTATAATATGTCAAACAAATATGTTAAAAGTTTATAATATCTTATTAAAACTTCTGATAGGGAGCTGACGAGAATGCTCAGCAGTAAAGAGCACTTGCAGTTCTTGCCGAGGACATGGATTGGTTCCCAGCTCCCACATGGCTCACAACTGTGTATAACTCTAGTTGCAGGGACCCAACGCCCTCTTCTGCCCTCCAAGGGCACCACATGAACATGATGCACTTGCATGCATGCAGGCACTGATACATATAAAATAAAAATAAATTTAAAAAATTTAAAGCTTGTAATAGATCCAATTTTTAAAAATCTTTGTGGTGCTGGGAACTGAGCTCAGAGCCTTATGCATGCTGAGCAAGCACTCTGCCACTAAGTCACACTCTAAGTCCTAGATCAAGTGTTCAAATGCTAAAATGTCACAAGTCTCAAAAGAGAGAAAGAGGACAATTACTTTTTAAATACTTCACTTGCAAAAAGTCAATGTAAAGACACAGGCTTAAGTCTTTAAGTATGTACTTACTGTAAGTATTGCCATGTGTAGCTTCAAGAGAAAAGAAAACCAGCATTATTATATACTTGTAACTATATTATTGGTATTTTCAATAGAGATTAATTAAAGTATTATTTCAGAGTGGTTTAAAATATTTGGGTAGGAAAAATATTCAGAAGGTCAGAAGAAGAAATACCAATTATTCACTCATCCAAACAGTATATATTAAATAGATACCTGGACAGAAGGGTACAAAAAGAGTTATATTTTAATTTCAGAGGCAAAGCTATACAACACAATTCATTGCTCAAAATTAAATAGACCACAAAAATATCTAAAAAGCGCCCCTTTAAAACTAATCTAGTAAGGTTAAAATATTTGTAAGTCTGATATATCTTATAAAAGTCTTGCATCTCTACATAAATACACAACTATAAAAACATTCTCTCTGATTCATAACCTGTGATAATTTTTAAACCTAAAATATAAAATTTGAGAACCATAATTTCATAGCAAAGAACTAAAACATCAGTGATACCATGTGGCTGTTTTGGGTACTGCATATAACTGATTTTATGACCCCTTAGCAACAGTTCATTGACGCATACAAGAAGGGTAGACATGATCACTGATCTCGAGACATTCAACTAGCAAGGGAGATGAACACTAATCAAAAATATCTCATTTATAGCCACATCACTATAATCATACAATCATGTCTCTGGACATGAAGAAACAGCATAGGGTGTCATGTGAACACTAATCCGGGACAATTTGGGCTGTTGAGGAATAAATGGAGTTGGTCAAACAACATGTATGGGATCTGGGACAGAATTTTCTAGGCAAAAGGAATAATATCCGGAAAGATAAGGGAATTTGATATGTTTAAATTTTTTTATGTAGCTTGAACACAGGTGTGAGAGAGAACTTTATTTTCAGAGTCCAGAAAAAATTTTAAGCATAAAGAATAACATAATCAGACTTAGATTTCTGAAAGAATATGGAAAATAGGTTGGAATAGGTATAAGAGGGGGTATAATGTAAGTTATATAGCTCATCCTATAACGATTATCTTCTATACACATGCCTATTTTATTTGTTTGTTGAGACATCTCTCTGTAGTCTCAGCTGGCCTTGAACTCATAGAGGTCCACCTGCTTCTGCCTCCCAAGTGCTGGAATTAAAGGCATGTGCCACTATACCCAGCCATATATACTTATTTTAAAGAACTGAATCTTTAGCATAAAGTACAAAGAAAACTAAAAATCACCCAAAATTTCATAATTAATAATGTATGCTTCAACAACAGAACATCTTTCAGGGTCTCTAAATACTCAGAATTTGGCTTTACTTTTTTTTTTAGAAACAGGTCTTGCTATATATCTCAGGATGGCCTTGAACTCATGATCTCCCTGCCTCAACCTCTCATTCTCCCATTTAACTACTTCAATTTTTTATATTTCATGTGTATGAGTGTTATGCCTTCATGTATGTAAGTGCACTTGTGTTGTGCAATGCCCACAGTGGATGGAAGAGGGCATTGGACCCCCTGGAACTGAATTTATGGACAGCTGTTAGCCACCATATGTAGGAGGAATCAAACCTGGGTCTTATGCAAGAACAGCCAGTGCTCTTATCTGCTGAGCCATCTCTCCAGCCCCCTATTTAAGTACTTTAAAATTATATCCTACTACAATAAGATCACATGATAAATATTGTAAGATGCTGACAAATCAGAAACAATGAAAATACTATTTATTTAAGAATCTATCAGGGTGTTGGAGAGATGGCTCAGTGGTTAAGAGCATTGGTTGCTCTTGCAGAGGACCTGGGTTGGGTTCCCAGCACCCACAGGATGGCTAACAACTGTTGTGACTCCAGTTTCAGAGAATCCTACACCCTTTTCTGGCACTCCATGGCTTCTCCGTGGGCCCTGAATGCATGTAATGTATTTACATACATGCTGGCAAAACACTCACATTCATTAAATAAGAATAAATCAAAAACGTTTTAAGTCTATCAGGCATGTCTAACCTTTGGACACTATGAAACAACAATGTCATCTATAAAGCTCACAATGAAGATTAATTATAAAAATAAAATCACAAAAAGATCTCATAATGTTTTAAGTAAGTTCACAATTTTGCACTGGGTCACATTCAGAGCTATCAGAGGTCACATGGTCCAAAAGCTATAGGTCAGACACATCTGTATCTATCTAAAGTATTGTCTTTCAACATTTCCAAAACAATTCATTGAGAACCCCTGTTTTCAATTACTAACTCATTCAAAACAATTTTAGTGATATTAGAGCAAAGGTATGCATCCCACAAGTGTGCATGTGGAGGTCAGATGAACTGGGAAATCAGTTCTCTCCTTCCACTTTCACATGGGTTAAGATTGATAGATCATCAGGCTTGTACAGAAAATACCTTTATCTGCTGAGTCATATTAATAGCCCCTAACTCATTAAATAACTCTAAGAGTCAGGTTCTTTTATTATCTCCATTTAAATTTTTTAAATTTTATGTGTATGAGTGTTTTGCCAGCATGTATATGTGTACCCATATATACATGGGTACAATGCCTACAAAGGCCAGAAGAGGGCGACAGATCATGTAGAACTGGAGTTATAGATGGCTGTTATCTACCATGTGGATGCTGAGAACCAAAACTGGGTCTTCTGCAAGAGCAGCTAGTGATCTTAATTGCTGAGCCATCTCTCCAGCCTCATCCTTCCCACTTTATATGTAGAAAAATTAAGGTACTATGGTGGATTGTTTCCCTCAAGTCTTCGTAGCTGTCTAGAGAAGCATGAGAGATCATATGCACTTAAATTTTAAGCTGTGTTTTAAAAAAATTCAAAATATATTAGCTGTTTTGAGAGAATACATTATATATTGGAGTTACAGTTGCCAACTAAGATAGGATAAAAACTGATTATTCAAGTATTTTTCCTTTCATATCTGCAAATTGAATCACCATTATTTTGAACATGTTCAATGTGCTAAATAAATGCCAAATAATCTTGTCTTCCCTAACCCATATTCTGTGGATCTTGTCTAGCAACTTCAGAGAAAATTCTGTCATTAAAAAGATAAGGGTACCAGGACTGGAGAGATGGCTCAGCAGTTAGGAGCACCGACTGCTCTTGCAGAGCACCTGGGTTTGATTCCTAGCACCCACATGGCAGTTAACAACCATACTTAACTCCAGTTCTAGGGGATCCAATGCCCTCTTCTGATCTCCGAGGGCATTGTATGACAGGGGTGCACTTACATACATGTAGGCAATACACTCAGACACATAAAATAATAAAAAATATTTTTAAAATATAAGAGTACAGAAAAGAAGAAAATGAAGGTTTCATTTCTGATTGATATAAGAGAGATATCAGTAGGGCAACAAAGACATAAAATATAAGGAACTAGACATGTGAATGCAAATGCAGGCACTATCACACTATTAAACACAATAAAAATCTTAACATTTTTTAAGAGGTAGAAGATTAATCTTTAATCCTGGTGTAAATTTCAAAACATTCTTACGTATCTCTTTTCCAAAGCATCAAAACAACCTTGGATCCTGTCAAGAAATAAATACCTAATGTCAACTGGGGCCACATGCACAGCCAAAAGAAATTCTAAGACAGAATTAGTTTACATTTTTTGTTTTGAAATATATTAAACTGATAACAATTTTGCCCTTTTGCTTAATCATTTTTTAAACTTCCAATATCTTCTAATATATTCATGGAATTCTATAAATAATAGACAAACAATTTTGAATCAGAAAAGCATGTTATCTTTTTTCTCCATGTTAATACACTGGTGTACATATGATGAATAATTAAATTTAGGATTTTTTTCTTCATACAAGTCCATTTCTTCTAAATATAATCAACAGCTTAAAATAATTATCAATATTTTCTGCAATTTCTAGGAAAAAGAAACAGGTAAAGAAAATTGGCTTGAGGAAGTGATCTTAGAAAATAAAATCTTATGGATAATTTCAGCCATGATAAAAAATGTTGCTCAAATTTTGTGGAATTTAAATTACTTACCATTTGATAATATGCACTGACCCAGGACATTTTTTGTCTTCTCGGAGAATTTTTAAACTCAGGTCTACAAAATGTAAACACAACTGTTGTAATGAAAATATTCATGCCAAATGGAGCCTTTTTTTTATTATGTATTGTTTCATATCTTATAAAAAACATTTTAACTTCTAAATATCAACTTTTAAACTAAATTCTATGTTGATAATTATCTTAGTCCCAATTTTGTTGACAGCTTAGCCATCTCCCTATTCTACAGTGTAACACAACCTTGTCTGTGGTAAAATTGGTTTGTATTACATCTTTACTTGTTTTCACTCTTAAGTAATTTAAGGTGATTTTGAAACCATCTCAACCAAATAATTTAAAACATAGTCCTAATCTCTCCTCTTTCTTTTCTTCTCAATGAAAAACATTTAAATATAAATGTATGACTTATTCTCAAATATTGATTTCCATATAAACTATAACTACCTTTGCATATTAAGGAAGAAAAGGATGATGATATTACAAGCTTTTATTGAAGTCAGTATAAAATCAATCATGGATTCATGTATGATTTCATAGGAGTCTCTTGCCTTTTTAAATTTTTTCATTATATTTATTTGTATTTATTTGTTTATGTGCATTCAAACTTTAAAAAATGTGGAGTTTGTAAGACAACTTGCTACAGTCAGTTCTCTCCACCATGTGGGTTCTAGGGATAGAGCTCAGGTCATCAGACTTGGCAACAAGCACCTTTATCCACTGGGCCATCTCACCAGTTCTGAGTCTCTCATCTTTTCATATTGCTTTCCTATACTAAAATTAACATCTTATCTGCTACTTTTGAGGGATATGAAGATTGTTTACATTGGCATATTTAGAGATTATTAAAAAGAAGAGTGACAAAGTTTTGAGAATTTTTGTGATGTATCACTTCAAATACAAATACATTGAGAAGACAAAACTTCCACTGTAACACACATACACACACACACACACACACACACACACACACAGAAACCTGTAAGTAACAGTTTCACCCTCATGCCTAAGGTAGTATACTTCCTGGAAAGAGGCTGCACATTACAGAATTAGCTGATTAAAACTGCAATAATTCTGGAGATATCAGATTGTTGCAGGTCCAGAGCCTGACTACAAAATATTTTGGCTTTAGCCCCCTTACCTAGCCATTTATTGCCTATCTCTGTGAATGAGATAACATCCTGTAAATAGTAGGTGAGCCTTTCTGGAATGTACCAACAGATATCTTAGGTTCCACCAACCCAAAAGCTAAGAATGCTGTCAGATAGCATCAGATACCTACGGCAGACACTTCCCCACTTTGCTGTAACTCTACCTGGTAGATTTGAAAAGTGTCTTGCTTTATGACTCTCTGTTCTGTTACTATAAGGACTTCATGAAGTTGTTACCACTTTGGAACAACCTAAATCTGTGTTCCTGGATCATGGTCACTCACATTTGGCTCCAAAATAAACTATCTCATCCTCTTTATGGCGAGAGCTGTGTTTTCTATGTCAGCAGTAGTGATTGACATACATCGGGTATTTTATAATGTCATGTTCCAAACAAGAGGGGAAACTATATATTACATATAAACAAATTAAGTCTTATAGTTGTAACCCATAAACCAAAAAGAGGTTATAGTACAAATGAAGTTGTTGTGATTACAAATATCATGCTTATGTGTTTATAGCACATGTTTATTTCCATTGATGTTCACTTGGAGAATCAAATATTGCTTTAGAAAATTAAATTGGAATGAGGCCAAGGTAAATTATTAAATACAAATGTGAGAAATTTTAAATTAGATTTTGAAAAATAGCATGTTACAAGGAAACTTGTGTCTTCCTATATTTTCCAAATGACAGTTAAGATACATAACTCAGCTTTTTTATATCTATTCATGTATTAAAGGGAGTCATGTGACAGCGCATATGTGGAAGCCAGAGGAAAACTTAAAGAGTCAGTTCTCCTTCCACTATGTGGATTCATGGGGCTGAACTCAACTCACTGGTCTTGGCAGCAAGCGATTTTTTCCACCAGGCCATCTCACTAGCTTACTTTTTTTTTTTTTTTTTTTTTACAATACAACTCAACTTTTAATTTTTTATTTATTTTTATCTTATGTGTATGGGCACTTTGACTGCATGTATGTAAGTGCACCACATGCTACAATGCCCACAGAGGCCATAAGAGAGCATTGGAGTCCCCAGTACTGGGGTTATAGATGGATGTTAGCTGCCATGTGGGTGCTGGGACCTGAACCTGTTCCTCTTGGCCACTGCACCATCTCTCCAGCCCCACAGCCCACCTTTTTAAACAGATAATAAGATTCTGAAAAATTGAAGGACCTCAGGTATAATTTCTTTCAATACAAAGGAAGGAGAAGAGCCAGATACAGCTTGTAATATAAAGCAATAAGATGGTAAGATTAAGGGCACAAAAGACAAAAGAAGTAAAAGAACTTGGGGACAGTGAGATGGCTCAGTGGGGAAAAGCACTTGCTCTGTGGGCCTGACAACCTGAGTTCAATCCTGAGTTCAATCAAGACCACAGTGGAAGAGTAGAACTCACTACAAGTTGTCCTTTAACCTCCACACAGGCACCACAGAACCATAGTATGTGTCTGTACTCTTTGTCTCTCTGTCTCTTCTCTCTCTCTCTCTCTGTCTCTCTCTCTGTCTCTCTCTGTCTCTCTCTCTCTCTCTCTCTCTCTGTTTCTTTGTCCATATATATATGAGAAATTTCTCCCCTGGTTCCTTTGAACTCCCTCAGGGTGAAAATGTACCTCCAAGAACAAATTCAAAGGTACAAAATAATGTGACTCTTCAGCATTAAAATTGACTTTTGTTCTGGTTATTCCTTTTCTAGGGATGGCCCAGAATTACTATGCATAATCCCTACAGGTTTCTTTTTCACTTGATATTTAGGCCAGAAGCTAATGGTTCTTAAAAGTGAGCATGGTGATGCATACCTTTAATCCCAGAGCCAGAGGCAGAGGCAGGCAGATATCTGAGAGATTGAGGCCAGCCTCATCTACATAGTGAGTTCCAGGCCAGCTGAGGCTACAAGGAGACCTGTCTCAAAAAGAACGACCAACAAAAAAAGCAAAGTTAAAACAGAAAATAAATTATCAAATTGATCTTGAAGAACATGTCCATGAGTTAGAATTAAAGCACTCTTCAGAAGAGGAAAGGCTTATTCCTCCTAAGTAGAAAAGATCAGACACTGATCAATTACTTAATTAAATGTTACCATCCAAATGGCGATTTCCATAAGAGCTCTCTGGAAACAATCCCCTCAAGTATGTTATACATGAGATAGAAGTAGCAAAAAGTTTCTTCACCATTATCAGTGACTCATGCTCATTAGCGATGTAGGATGGGAAAACTGTTTCCTAAAAGAAAAACAAAAATGGAAAAGATCAGTGCTCTTTAATATATTCAACCTATCAAACCACTGCCACAAGACTTTTTCAAGACTTCAGATCTGATACATTCATAGGTAATCAAAAGAAAATAGGTCTGTGAGTACTGCATTAAAATAGATCTTCACACAAGCAAGGCATGCAATTACCCAAGTAATTCAAGACTAAAACAATTCGGCCACCATTAGGATGCTGGGATTTGAACGAGATCTTCTGCAAAAAACAGCCAGTGCTCTTAAGCACTGAGCCATCTCTCCAGTACCCAGCACTTTCACATTTATAATCATTGATTACACCGATGTACAGAGAAGCAACAAATTCCAGTCACCTAAAGAACATGTGTCACTTTCTGGATCTTAGTAACATCTCCCTACCGCTGAACTAAAAAATTCTGTTTCATTTAGTGATTTCATTATTTAAAGCATCCTTCAATATAATGCCAAAGTGGTTAGTGTTTTAAAATTCAAGATATTCGTAACATATCTTACAGAGAAAAAATACTTATATAAGAAAACTTCATTTAGAGCTAAGTTATACTGTTATTGTCTTTGAGTTTAATGTCAGTGAGTCAAAAAAATGTGTATTAAGAAAAGTGTAATTAAGTAGAAATAGACATAACACACGTAAAATAATCAAGGGCTGACGAAACAATTCAACTGTTAAACTTCTAATAACTCTGTTACTTAGAGGTAGTTACTACCCACACATATGTCTTTAAATGAAAAAGAACTTACAAAAAAGCATATCTATAATATACACACACATGTATAATCACATATATCTAGTTCTAGAATGTCTTTTGGGCATTCTAGATATGATTTTTGCCTTATATAAGAATGCATCTTTAGTATACCATATAATGGCAATGAAATTATCACTTTATACTTTGTCAAATCATATTACAGTCATTTATTTTTAAAGCATTTTTTTACTTCTTTTTGAAGCCAGACATGGTGATATACACCTGTTTATGTTTAGACAACATGATGCTGATATGGATCTCCAGCATGAGTCAAGATGGCTAACACTAGACATCTGGAGGGCTATGAGTCAGCACAAAATGGCTGACACTGGATGTCCAGGGACTCCAAAAGTAAACAGTAAACTGTTACACCAGTTTTAGAAAAAGCCACCTTTATGTGATCTATAAAAAATACTTGGAACCTAGGCTGGAGAGATGGCTCAGAGGTTAAGGAAACTAGTTGTTCTTGTAGAGGACTCAGATTCGAATCCCAGCATCCACATGGCAGCTAACAACTGTCTGTAACTCCAGCTCCAGGGGATCTGATGCCCTCTTCTGACCTCCGAGGGCACTGCATGACATGGGTGCACTTACATCCATGCAGGCAATACACACATACAAATAAAATAAAATTTTTTAATTAAATATTTTTAAAAAGTACTTTGGACCAAGGCACATGTACTCTTGTGCAGTGTCCATCTATGCAGTGGCCTGTGTATCTTGCCCGGAGAAAACAAAACATGTCTCATTTGCCAGCAGCTCCACGATTCTTCTTTAATCTTCCAGCTCCTCTCAACCCTCCATTTTTGGCCCTCAAACTGGGCCTCAACACATGTAATCTCAGTTCTTAGAAGGTGGAAGCAGGAGGATCATGAGCTCAAGGCTTGACTACATAGTCAGTTTGGACTACATAATGAGACCCTGTTTCAAAATTTTGGTTTTTGAACCTATAGATCCTAAGAAGTTAAAATTTCTTTAGGTAACTGGATAATAGCTGATATGGCTCAATAAAAATATTCCAGAATCGAGAGGCAATCTTGAATAACTCATTTGTAAAGCTAAATAACTTGAAAGTATAAAGACATTACTTTAAATATAGGACCTAAAAGGCCATTTGTGTTGGGGGTCCCTGTGCTTGGTGCCAGCCCGAGCAGGACAAAGGGTCTCCACCATGGGCGAGTGAGTAGGTGCAGAGTTAAGACACAAACTCTGGGAGCTGAGTGAGAAGCATGCAGATGGTGCTACAAGCTCATTTATTCAAAGAAGTGCAAGCAGTCTTATAGGTCTGATTAGCCAATGGCCTTATGGGGTGGGGTCCCAACTGAAGCCAATAGTAGTCTGTCCCAAGGCATCATCTCAGTGAAGGTTCTATCCAGATGCTGGGCAGAAGCTGGTCTCATGACTAGCCAGAGTGGAGCACCACGCCCACGGGAGCTATTCCTCTATTCCTCATAGCAGGTGACCTGTTGTGCCCTACACATTTGTGGTAATGAAGATCAACAGTTGGAATAGCCTTTACATTAAAACATTTTTAATTAATTAATTTTTTATGTGTATGAATGTTTTGCCTGCATGTATGTAAGTGCACTATTTGTGTACAATGCCCACAGATGCCTGAAGAAGGTATCAGATTCCCTACAACTGGAGTTACAGGTGATTGTTAGCCACCATGTAGGTGCTGGGAACTGAACCAGGGTCTTTTGCAAGAGCAGCCAGTGTTCTTAACTACTGAGCCATCTCTCCAGCTCCAGACTTTATAATTTTGTTACTCCAGGGATTTTTCTCCTTAGTTCAGCTAGTCTAATATTTTCATAAATACCTAATAAATGAAAATACTACAAACTAAAAATAGAAAACCGTATGCAAATATTTTGATAATAAAGTATGCTACTGACAGTTTAGCTGTCAAGTTCTGTGACCTTGGGCTAGTTATTTCACTTCTCCAAGCTTCAGTTTCTTCCTTATTGAAATGTTTAATTGAAATCATAAAGCACTTGACACAATGTCTGGCACACCTTCAAGTGTTTAATAAATATTGACATCTATAATTACGACTGTTTTTAATATTAGATAACAGAACTGCACTGTCACTAGAAAATTACTAGGAAAAGCAGTTCATAAATACAGGCCAAACAACAAGGATATGGCTGTACCAAAAGGTCAGTTTGTTAATTTACAGTAAGAAAAATAACAAACTGATTGCAATTCATACACCTAGCTTAGCGCTTTTCCCCCAGAAGGAAGCATACTTAGGAAACCAAATGAGATTAGGAGTCTGCTTAGGGAGTGTACAGAAATCAAGTCAGAGGATGACTGCTTTCTCTTTGCCCTATTTCCCACTCAACTTCAAACTTCTCTATGATTTAATATTCCTACAACAATTACTTTATTTGCTCTTCTAATCAAACAAATCTTCAGCATTAATCCAAAATAAAGCATAAATTCTTAAGGCTGGCTCTTGAGATCCAAATTAATCTGTTCCCAAAGTTTCTATTCAGTTTTATTTCCTCCTTCTGGCCCACGTGATGAGTTCTTCACTCCAGAAAGGGTGGCTCGTCATTCTCTGAAACATGTCATGCTTATTTCTTACTCTGAAACAAGAGGCACACTATGCTTTCCTCAGGAAATTTTCTTTCTTTTATGAGCCTTTTCATACTTCAAGGACCATCTTAAGTCTTACTTCCTGAGGAGAAATATACAAGCTATTTCAGAGTATACAAAACCCCTAAAGCACTACAATTTGAATTACTATATTCTTTTGTGAGGGGAGGAGTTGAGAGCATAGTTTAGGCTGGCCTGGAACTCACTATGTAACTCAAGCTGGCCTCAAACATGCAATAATCTTCCTCCTTCAGCTTTCTACTCTTTTTCAACATATATTTACATATGGGTATACTGACTTAAATACTATGAATCTTATTTTCCTAACCAGATTATAAACTTATGGAAGATAAAGTTCATTTTTTATTCTCATAAAACATTATTACATATATAAATTTGAATCTTATTACTTTATTATTACATATATAAATTATTACATTTATAAAATTGAATTTTAATGAGTAAATAAATGATGCATTACTTAGGTAATGTGCAACATGCAAAACTGGCCTGGGTAAAGCTAGCAAGGTTTCCTGGCACTGACATGCTGTTGTAGCCTGTTATGTCTGAATCTTAAATGTCCCCCAAAGGTCATATGCTGAAAGAGCGGTCATCAACCTGTTGAGCTATTAGGAGGTGGCAGAACCTTTAGAAGACAGAGTCTAATGGAATGATGTTAGGTTGCCGAGTCTCCCTCTACCCTACCCCTCTTTCCTTCTTGGCCACCATGATGTGGGCTGGCTGCTTTGCTCTACCACGTATCCCACCATGATGCCCTGCTTCTTCACAGAAATCAACATCTATAACTGTGAGCCAGGATAAATCCTTCTTCATTTTACACTTATTATCTCAGATACTTTGTCACCACCACAGGAGGATGGCTAACACACTCCCCCAGGCTCTTAACACCTAAGTTTTCTCTCAGCCTTTCCCCTTTAGTTCTTACAATTACATCACAAGTCTCTAATTGCTTCAGGAAGTAGATGTCTAACAAAGAACTAGTCTCTTTAAACATTTTTTTGTTTCTGATTTCTTTTACTCTAATAGTTGGACATGAAAAATCACCCAGTAAATAACGTTGTAATCTGTTTTACTTTTCTGAATATCTTCAGTCCATTAGGCAGTTAAAATGTAGACACTTTCCCAGAATAGAATATGCCAAATAACTAATAAAACTGCTACTACAAAAGTTAAAATCACAGCTCTAAAGTGACTCACTAAATGGTCATTGATTTTCATTTAATTCTTATGAAATACCTTTGATGCCTTATGTGTTCTGGTGACGTGACAGAGCTGAGTGGTAGCCATCGAAAATGAATCAGGATTCTTTCAACAATTCTAACCTGTTAAGAAAATTAATTAGAAATCTTACCTAATATAACATTTCCTATTTTGTTCTTTCCAAAGATGGAATTGAATTCTAAAATCAAACCAAAAATGAAAATCAAGGACAGTTACGTATAGGCTATTTCCCAGACTATTCAATTTAGAGAGAAATTTATCAAGTTCAATTTTGGAAACACATGACAAATTAAACTAAAATAGCCCCATCAGGCCCTATCAAAACTATAAAATGAATGTGAGTTAGAAAAATCCTTATTGTGAATTTTCCAAATGAGAAGTATATAATTAAATGTTAACTGTATTCTTTGGCAAGTAAATTTAATAACCATTTTAATTTTCACTACCTGTTTTCTCTGAGTTCCGTATAAAGTCTCTGAATTAATATTTTAACCACCCAATAAAAATTACAAGATAATTTATTCATTCATAAATACATTCTCAGGAGAAAAATAAGTTATTAGTCACCTTAAGATTCTGAGCCCAGGAGTTTAAGGTCAGCTTGGGCAACCTAAACAAGACCTCATCTAAAAGAACAGTGATGGATGTATAAGCCAAATGTGATATATGGCATGTATAAGGAACTATTATTTGATCTGTAGAAAAGGATGAAATTATAATAACATGCTACAAGGCAAATGAACCTTGAAAGCATATTGTTAAGTTTTTTTTAAAGCCAGATACAAAGGGACAAATATATTATCTGACATAAGCGGTGTCTACAGCAAAGCAAACAAACACATGCCAAGAGAAAGTACAACAGAGGTTATTAGGGGTAGGGTGGGGTTAGAAGGACTGGGAGCTTAATAGGACCAGAGTTTCTATTCAAGGATAAGTTTTGGAAATAAAAAATAATTGGTGATTGTTACTTAACATTGTGGATGTACTTAACATTACTAAATTGTATATTTGAGAATGGCTGAGGTAATTCTATTGCATTATGCACAGTATATCACAATTTTAAAAGTTTGTTTATCTTTTAAAACGTTATGTGTATGAGTGCTTAGCCTGTATATAAGTGCATAATGTGTGTGCAGTGCCTACAGACGTCAGAAGAGGGCGTTGGATTCCCTGGAACTGGAGTTACAGAAAACTATTAGCTGCTATGTAGCTGTTGGGAACTGAACCCTGGTTGTCTGCAAGAGTAGCTATTGCTCTTAACCACTGAGCCATCTCTCCAGCCCCAATTTTTTTTTTTTTGTCTTTTTTGAGACAGGGTCTCCCTCTAACCCCAGCTAACCTAGAATCACTAGGTAGACCGGCCTCAACTTGAACACAGAGATCCACCTGCCTCTGCGCCCTGAGTGCTGGGATTAAAGGCGTGCGCCACTATACCCAGTTCTTGTTTGTAAATATATTTTTATATATGTCATTTTTATATATTTTATAATGTTTAAAAAGTTGATGTTGGAATTGGAGGGTAAATCAAAGCGAAAATGGATAATTAACCATTTTAACCAATTAAAATTTTTTTTTATTTTTATGAGTGTATTGCCTGTCTGTATGTACGTGTACCCTTGTCATGCAATGCCCACAGAAGACAGAAGAGGGCGTTAGATTCCCCTGGAACTGCAGTTACAGATGGTTGTTAACTGCCATGTGGGTGCTGGGAACTGAACCTGGGTCCTCTGCAAGAATAGCCAGTGCTCTTAACCACTGAGCCATCTCTCCAGTCCCTAATTTAAAAATATTTTATGTATTATTTTAACTTTATGTATATGAGTGTAATGTCTGTACGTATGTAAGTGTACCCATGTCTTGCAATGCCCACAGACGTCAGAAGAAGATATCAGATCCCCTGGAACTGGAGTTACTGACGGTTGTTAGCTGCCATGTGGGCACTGGTATCCAAACCCCAGTCCTCTGCAAGAGCAGTCCCCAATTATTTTTGGTTTGGTTTTTGTTTGTTTTCTTAAGACACAGTTTCACTATGTAACCCTGGCTGGCCTGGATCTCTCTAAGGAGACCAGGCTGGCCTGGAACTCACAGAGTCATCTGCCTCTGCCTGAATGCTAGGATCAAAAGTGTACAACACCATACCAGCTGAATTTTAACAATTTTTAAAAGTTGATCATTAAAACATGTACTTTTCATTACTAGCATTAAGAAAAGAAAAGTGATGACTAGGAATGCAGCAGCTCAGTGGCTGAGCACCTGCTTGGAATGTGCAAGGCCCTAGGTTCAATCCCCAGAACCACAGAAAAAAGGGGGTAGGGGATAAGTAAAGGGAAAAAAGGTAAATCTCTCATTTTCCTTCCAAAGGTCTTAATTTCATTTCAGGTTGGGCTTGTTTTCAAGGTAGAATTATGACTGAAATACTTATAATAACTCATTTTAAAGGGGTTCCATTTTAATTCCATTCTGGATCACCCAGGGTAGTCCCTTACCTGTATTAGCAATTAATGAAAGATTCTGAAGATTTTTGCAAAAAGTTATAATTATTTGAGGACACTGCCACAAGGTGGTGTTAGAGATTATAAATAGATACTATTTAATTTCTCTTAAACAACTTCTTAAAAGCAGCACTAGGGGACACTATTGCAGTATTTTTTACATGAGACTGAAACCTATCTAATGGTCCTTGAGCCCTTAAACATTCTATTTTCTTTTGTTGACTTCAGAATGTAACCTTCAAATCTGACTGAACACATCTGTTGCCTCCATTAAATTTTAAGAAATAAAGTAAGGAGAGGAGAAAAAGTGGCTATAATAAGAGTTTAAGTTCTTGTTGGGACAGTTATTAGCTTTTGAGACAATAAATTAAAGGAACGATGGTTTTAAAATCACTTTCTATATTGATAGGACTTTAAAAATTTTCTCTCTGATCACATTTCTGATGGCATGTCTAGGGAATTAAGCCCTAAAACAGCATCATCTGATTAGATCACCATGCACTGCTACACCTATATTTTTAGAATATAGAGCTGGCCTGGGTTAAATTTCTATCACTGAACTGAGACCTCCAGGGCAAATGGGATTCAAAATAGGTCTATTAGTATTTAGTAAATTCCTTAAGGATTAATATTTAAGAACAAATAAAATGAGATCTTACACAACACAAATTGAAATACATGTGTGGGTGGGGTATAATCTACAAGAAACACACTTTGGAATTAAGGAATTTGTGTTCAAATTCTTGGTGAACTACCTACAAGTATAACTCTGGCTAAATTTCTCTGGGATTTGTTTTTCTTTTCGTAAGTGTAGACATAGATCCAACTTTTCAGTGTTCATCTGGAACCATAACAGCGTAGCGGCTAAATGAGTGGACTTTCTGAAACAAAACTGCCAAAGCTCAGATCTCAGTGTGTAATTCACTAACTATGTGACATTGGTTAAGTTGTTAGCCTCGGTTTCCCATCCTATACAATAAAAATTTTAGCAATGCCTACTTCACAGGATTATCTCCATTAAATTAAATTTATTAAATTAATATGGCACTTGAAACATTTTCTGATACACATTTTATTGCATGTTTCAAAATATGTTTGCTTTTTAAAAATCTTAACTTAAGGGGCTAGAGAAATGGCTCAGTGTTTAAGAGCACTGGCTGCTCTTGCAGAGGACCCAGTTCAGTTCCCAGCACCCACATTAGTCTTCTCTCTCCTGGTGTTGCTCCAGGCTCCAGTTCCTTCTCACTGTCCTCTCTAGACCTTTTCCCTATCATTTTGGTATTCCTCATATTTCTGTCATAGGAGCTCTTTTTTTTAATTTTAAATATTCTCTCTGAACAAATACACTCCCTTTGTTTCAGTTACTGTTTCAAGTGATTTTTATCTGTGTATCCCCAATCAACTCTCAGGAGTTACTGATCTACAGAACTCTGTCCATTAGACAATTTCACTTTGATGTTCTTAGCAGATCCAAATGTGAAATCTTTCCCCCCCAAAACCTTCTGTTTCTTAGCTAAATGAATGACATCATCAAATGATTACCACTCAAGATGAAAATGTATGCCAACTCTGACTTATTTCTCATTAGTCTGTCCAGTCAGTTTAGTATTTCTCAAATGTATCAACTCTTCAGTTTATGAATGCTGTTGTCCACTTCATTTTTGAGAGGGGTCTTGTTTTTGATGATGATGATGATGATAATGATGTTTTTGTTCATTACAAGGCCCTGGCTGCCTGGAACTTGAGTTGATCCTGTTCCTTCTACTTCTCAACTGCTGGGATTACAAGTATGTAGTATCATGTTGGGCCTGTCATCTCTATTTATAATCAGAGCAAACTCAGCTTTTGCCTGGATTGCTACAACCACCCATCTGCTGGTTACTGTCCTCAGCCATCCCCATGCTCTTTTCTTGTGCTGCAGCTAGACTTTTCTTTTAAAATTGCAATCTTGATTATGTATTATTTCCCCAATTGAAGCACTTCCAAAGCTTCCCTATTGCCCTCAGGAGGAAAAAATATCCAAACTCCTCACCACAGCTATCCAAGATTTGCCTCATGTCTTCCTGACCTTGTCTTCCATCATTTTCCATTGTACTTTTATGCGCCAGTCATTTTATACAGTTTGTTTACCCTAAAGGACTATATTTTCCTCTGTCTTTCAGTTTTGGCAATATTTCCCTAGTCTGAAACATCCACCTCCAGTCTCAATTCCTACTCACCTCCTGAATGTGGTTTAGTGTACTTTTTTAAAGGAATGGCATTCTGAAGAATCCCACTATCACCACTACCAAGTCCAAATCCAAGTGCCCATTACAATACACTGTATCACAGCTATGTTGTGTACCTGGTTACCTACTATGAGCGAACAGGGTATGGCTGTATCTATCTAGCTCATTATCTTTAAAGGATTTTTGTTTGTTTGGTTTTGTTTTTCTTAAACAAGGTCTCACTATGTAGCTCTGACTGGCCTGGAACTTACCATTTAAACCATGCTGGCCTTGAACTCAGAGATATCTGCTTGCCTCTGCCTCCTGAGTGCTGGGATCAAAGGCACATGCCACTATGGCCGACTAAAGGATTTGTTATTGTCAATAAGATGAAATTCAAGCTGGGTGCAGTGGTACAGGCCTTTAATCCTAGCACTCAGGAGGCAAAAAGGCAGGCAGACCTCTGAGTTCAAGGCCAGCTGAACTACAGGGAGACCCTGTCAAAAAACAAAAAAGATATTTTTAAAAGATGTAATTCAAACTGTTTCAGTGTATTTGCAAAGTTATGCAGCTATCACCACTATCGCCACTGTCTAACTGAACTTCAAAATAAATCTCAGTGTCTGTTAGCAATCACTGTCATTCTCCCCTCTGTCAGCCCCTGGGATCCCTAATATACTTCTGTTTGTTTTGTTTTGGAGACAGGTCTCACTATGTAGCCCCGATGGCCCTGAACTTACTATATAATACCACTGGACTCAAACTCATGATCTTCCTGCCTCAGCCTCCTGAATGCTAGGGGTTTAAGCAGGTGACACCATGTTTGGCTTCTAATCTATTTTTCATCTTTATTGATTTGCATATTCTGGACATTTCATATAAATTAAATCATATAATATGTGACCTCTGATTGTTTTCTCCTTTCCAAAACTTTTTCACTAACATTTGAGAAACAAAAACAAAAAAAAACAGAGGAAAGGAAGATACAGGTTCCATATTTGCTGATACAAAAGATATGTGCTACAAAAATGTCTAAATGATCAAATAGATAGCAGTTACAGAGTAATTATTTTATGAAAAGAACTCTATGGATATTCTTAAAAAGAAATTGGTAATTACCATGGATTTATAAATATTGTGTTATATCTAAAAAAGGTTTCCTGAGCTTTTAATCCTTAGCATTATTGCAGTTCTAAAGCAAAACAGGTGCTTAATAAATATCTGTTGAATCAATAGAGAAACAAAAAGGAATTAGGGGCTGAGGGGCTGAAGAAACCACTCCGCAGTTAAGAGCATTTGCTGTTCAATCATAAGGACCAAAATTTGAATCCCCAAACCCACCTTGGGTGGCTTACAACCATCTGTAACTCCAGCTCCAAAATATCAATGTCCTCTTCTGATCTTCACAGGTACACACAAGCACACACACACGTATACATACACTAAAACACACATGTGTGTGTGCACACACAAGAGTGTAAAGATGTTTTTAAAAAAGAGTTAAGTTCACACACGCCTTTAATCCCAGCACCTGGGAGGCAGAGGTAAGCAGATCTTTGTGAGTTTAAGGCTAGCTTGGTCTACATGGCAAATTCCAGGTCAGCCAGGGATACAAAGTGAGACCCTGTCTCAAAAAAACAAAACACCAACCAAGCAAAGAAAAAAGAATTAGGGGTCAAGGAAAAAATCATAATATTTTAAAGTTAGAAAAGAACTTTTAAATGTCAGCTGGTCCAAAAATCTATTTTTGTAGATTAAGAAATCAAGATCCTGCCAGGCATGATGGTACACACCTTTAATCCCAGCATTCGGGAGGTATAGCAGGCAGATCTCTGTGAATTTAAGGCCAATGTGGTTTACATAGTGAGTTTCAGGACAGCTGGGGCTACAGGGAAACCCAGTCTCAAAAAAGACCAAAAACAGAAATCAAGATCCCACGAGAGCATTCATTTATTTAGAGTCAACCAGTGATTTAACCTAAAACACAAGACGTTTGACTCCACGCAGGAGCTTTTCTAGCTGGACTCCCCAGATGAACTCCCCCTTCGGTTGCCCTTCTCTGTATAAGGGACTACCAGTGCTTCCCTAGTTGTCACCTACTTGTCTGTTTCTAAACAAGGTAGTCTCTTTCTGATGTTAGAATGAGTTTATTTCAGGAAGGTTAAAATATTCAGATGATTTTCAAACTAGACCAGTTCCTTTTAAACTATTATTCTGTCGTTACTGCTGCTCTCCCTTTGAGCAGGTTTTTTATGGAGGTCTCCTTTTCAAGTAGAAGCCCTGCTTAATTTTGAAAGCTCACAAGCTGACAGCACCAGAAGGCATGTATGACTCCACAGCTCATGCATTCTCAGAGAATATCTGTGATGTGTTTTTTCAATCGCCCTGTTTTGATTTCAATATCTAAAAACCTAGAAGATATTTCATAACTAAGGATTTTTAGCACTCTCTCAAATATCTTTTGCTTATAAATTTGCTTGCATATTTGATTCACAAACATCTAAAACTGCACAGGCCATTAATATCATTCACTTTTGTGTCTGACATGTCCAGTCTACAACAAGGATGAGGATCTTGAGAAAGAGACAAGATTTCTGTGTTCCTTCTGAAAAAAAAAAAATCACTCTTGCCTTACTTCTTGACCCACATCTCAAGTACCTTATTCTAAACAGTGGCACAATTACTATTTTACCCCTCTTATGTGCTAATACAAGATTCAGATAAAGACTACCTGGTTGTTGTTTTATTAAGACCTAAACCATTTTTCTGTCTTTTTAAATTGGATCATTCTAACTGAAGCAAAAATCAGTTTAACGTTTGCCTAAAGATAATCATATCTGATTTACGAAGGCTTTCTACCCAACTAGCCCACTATTTTAAGACCACCTTTTTAAGTAAGAAAATCCCTTCACTCTTTCTTTTCCTTCCCCCCTTCCTCCTCCTTTCTTTTCTTTCTTTCATTTGCCTCCTGAACCAAGGTCTCACTATGTAGCTAAGGCTGGCCTGGAACTGGTGGTAATCCTCCTGCCTCCATCTCCCAAGTACTGGAATAGATTAAAGGCATAAGCCACCATGCCATGCTAGACAAAAAATCCCTTTCTGTCAAGTAAACAATATGCAGTATTTAGATTCTGAAATGCAACAAGGTGACCTTCCTCACATATGTATAATATGAAGAGAGTGCATGTCAGCACAAATAGATTAAAAAAACCCATAAAGCTGGAAAGGAACAGAAACAGCCTTTACTACTATTAACCCCTTCATTTTAAAGAAGAGGAGAATCAATTCTGAGGAAGACAGTGTTTTCAAGAAATGATGCTGGAACAAGAGACAGTCACAGCAGGAGGAAGGAGGAAGGAGAAAGGGAAGCCGACCTCAACCTAAATCTCATGCCACATACAAATATCAATTGAATATGGATAGAATGTAAAACAAGCACTGGGGAGATGGCTCAGTGGGTAACGTGCCTGCTGTAGAAGCACGATGACCTGAGTGAGGAGCCTCAGCACCCCAGTAAAAAGTTAGGTATGGTGGCATGCACCTACAAGTCCAGCTCAGGGAGGCAGAGACAGGAGTATCTGCAGACTTGCCAGCCAGCCAGTCTAGCCAACGGCTGAGTTTCAGGTTTGACCAGAGACTCTGTCTCAAAATAGGGGTGGAGAGTGATAGAAGATACCTGACATCAACCTCTGGCCTCCACATGCACATGCACACACGTGTACGCACACACACAATAAAATGTGAAATATAAAACTATAAAAAAAGGAAACTGAAGATCAATGCAGGAACTTGGCTCACTAATGTTCTATTAAATAAACCATCTGCAGAGCTTGCTTGAACAATTAGCCACCATTTTAACAAATTCCATTTGGCCCTGATTAATTCAGCTCCTTCATGCTTACTCGGAGTAAGTGGTTTTCACTGTATCAGAGTTGGGGATTTATTCATGCTCTTTTAAGTTTTTAAATATCTTGTTCATGCAATTCCTATTATTCCTTCATTCAACATTTACAGGCAATTGCACTGTGCCAGGCAAAATTCAGGATTGCAAAATGTAAAATACGGTTCCTGTCCCAAGAGATTCATAATCTGGTGAGGGAGAAACTAGATTATCATTGTCATGAGACCTGAAGCCCTTTTAGAGGTTATTTTGTTCTCACTGGGTGAGTACATGATGGACAGTACAGCCCATCCACTGCTCTGCACACCTCAACACATTTTAGTGATTGGCTAATCTTGACTTTCAAGACACTCGAGTGCCTGTGCTGTTTGGCAAACTAAGGACCAAAGAAATTAAACAGCAAATGCTCAGTAAGGTCATCCCAGGGGGACCTTTCACAGCCTCTCTTATCTCTTGTTCTATATCAAGCATTATACACACATCATGGCTGGAGAAAAGCTGACCCAGACAAGATAAACTCCAAAAGTTTCAGGTACAGCTCCTTCTAGTGTATTCAAATTGTCTCCCAAGTGCCCAAGTGGGTAATTCTGATGGCAGCTTCTTCAATAAGATAATTTCTCAAAAACATTTTTTAAAAATGTATTAATATTTTGTTACCACACAAAGAATGGGTCCCGTTGTGGTATTTCCTCTCATATATAGAGATGCACTTTTTTCCATTTTGATGACTGGCTAATCTTCAGTTTTCCCCTTCCTACTCCCCACGATTTTCTCGAAGGTTCCCCTCAACAGTTTCCCTTTCTGAAAAACATGTGACATCTGTCTTAATGGGTCTGGCTTATCATACTTAGCATACTGATCCCCAGTTCCAATTTTTAAAAACCCTGAATCTTACAGTTATGTAAGCAGTGGGAATCTGCCGGCTGTGGTGGCCCACGCCTTTAATTAAATAAATAAATTGATCGATTGATTGACTGAATTAAGTGACGGTTATTCGAGGTTTACCAGTCCCATTTCTCTCACTTCTTTTAAAAACGTGTGGAAACATTCATCCTCAAGGGTGGGAGGCAACGTTACCTGAAGGCTCTGGTCCTCCCCTTTCACTCCCTGCTCTGTTTCCGCTTCTCCTCGGTTTTCTGACTCTCCGTGAAATACTCTCAAACGACTTAAAAAGTAAACAGAAAGACAAAACCGAAGTTTTAACCGAAGACCCCAGAACGAACCACCCCCAAGCGCCCTTCCTCTGAGACCTCGTGTGTGGCAGGGGAAGTGGAATTAGCTTTTCTCCTCAGCAGGTCGACGCCTCACTCTCACAGGCCTTAACGGCTTTCCCGGCCCTCAAGCCCCGCCCCAGAGGCCCCGCCCCCAGATTTATGAATAATCAGTGAGATCTGGTAGGGCCAGACACCTCGCCTCATAAATAATTTACAACGTTCCAAGGGTTTTCCTGGCTCCGCCTCATGAATATGCAAGAGAGGGGCTAGAGGAGGCTCACCGGCCCTGGCTGTGGGCGGGGCCACGCCCGCTCGCTTTCCTGAAGGATCTAGAGCGCTCAATGGGGGCCGCATAAGCCGGGGAGCCGGACTGCGTGAGCACCCTCCTAGACCACCTACAGGGCGAAGGCCCGCAGCCCGCCCCTGTGAGGTGAGGTGAGGCCCGAGGGGACCTTGGCCCTGGCTGACTGGAGTGTATCCCTCACCTCTTTCCTGGGCCCGAACCGCTTTGCATTCTTCTTAACATGACCGTGTTTGCCTTTGACTTTGTCTTAGCCCCTACTGCAAGCGTAAGAGGCCCTGGGAGCATGGTGGCCCGTGACTCCTCATTTAGAACCCTCTGGAGCTTCCCAGGCGTTTCTGAAGTCCCCCGAACCTCTGCAGTGGGATTTCCTAAGGCAGTAGGTGAATGAACCACTTGACACTTGGTATTTTATCCCTGCAGGAAAGGAAAAAATGGAAGCTAGGAGAACATGAGTTTAGAACTTAATGAGTAAAACCACAATTTGGGCTACAGAGCCGCTTTAGCGCAGGCTTTCGCTACCTCGGCTACAGCACCATTCTCTCCAGTCTTGACAACGAAAACTTTCCAGACTGCCCGCTGTCCCTCGAGCAAAATCACTTTTCAGTTCAGTTCTGCTTGGATCCTATACTTTGCACAAGTAACAGCTTTTTAAACCCCAACCACAGCCCTTTCCAGTCTTGAAATTAACCAGCTTCCTGGCTGAACCATGAGATCCTCCTCTGTGCTGGCTGGCCCAGTTGTCATGTGGCCTTCAAGTGAGCTCAGCCGGTCATCACCAGGTTCAAAGACCTTCCTCCTTGGCCCTCCACTAATGGCCACCGATCCTATTCACAGTTACTTTTCTCCCACTTCTTATTCTGTTTTCTTCACTGAATTTACTTAATATGAGTTTCATTTCTTTGTTAATGTGTTCTTTCCATCTAAAATGTTCATAAGCTAAATAAATTTCATCGGAGACCTCATCTAGTCAGACTATAATCCCAGAATCTTCCAGTGTTCGGTATAGCACCTGACAAACAATAGTCACTAGACAGATACTGGTGGGCCAAGTGTGGTGCTGCATGCCTGTAACTCCCATACATTTGGAAGATTGAGACAGGGTGATCACAGTTTGAAACCACTCTGAGCAGCATAGTAAAGTCCTATCTTAAAATTTAAAAACAAAACAAAAAGATAAAAAAGAGGTATGGTACTGCAGAGTGCTCAGCCTTAAATGAGACATCTTGATTACACCCTCTCCTTCCAAGGCTCAGGGATGATTGTGGAAGAGGGGGCAGAAAAGTTGTAAGAGCCAGAGAGCAGTAAATAACTACAGCAAAAGTGGTTTCTGGACACAACAGGGCAGTTGCACATGTGAACTCGAGGTGGTTATAACAGTATGCACAAGATCATTGCAGGATCAAACCAGACAAAATCCCAGCTGGGAGGGGAGGTAATCATCAGTCCCACCTCTAGTTGACAAGTTATGGGTTATTGATAACTGCTGAGAGAGTCATTTTTTAAATTTTATTTTTTATATGTATTTGTGTATTGCGGGCATGTATGTAAGTGCACCTGTGTCGTGCAATGCCGTGGAGGTCAGAAGAGGATGTTGGATCCCCTAGAACTGGAGTTATGCACAGTTGTTAGCTGCCATGTGGGTGCTGGAATTCAAACCCAGGTCTTCTGCAAAAACAGCCAGTGATCTTAACTGCTGAGCCATCTCTCCAGTCCTCAAGACAGAAAGTCATTTTTAAGGATATGATCCACCCCTCATTGTAGGTTGACCATGATCCAATGGATGGCCCTGTACCCAAGAGTATATGGGTAGCACAAATTGGACTTAATGGGTTTTACTTTTTATTTATTCATCTTTATTTTTTATGTGTTATGAGTGTTTTGCCTACATGTATGTAAGTGTACTGCGTGCATGCAGGGCTCATGGAGGCCAGAAAGGGCATCAGATCCCCAGGAACTGGAGTTATGGATGGTTGTTAGTTACCATATAAGTGCTGGGACCTGAACCTGGGACCTCTAGTAGAGCAGCCAGTGCTCTTAACCACTGATCCATCTCTCCAGTCCCTTGATGGACTTTTAAAAAAAGAAGGCATGATGAAATTGGAGGGGTAGTATGGTGGGAGTGGGTCTAGGAAGAGATGGGGGAGACGTTGCAGTTAATATAGTCAAAATACATCGTGTGACCAGGTGTGGTGGTATATGCCTTTAATCCCAGGGTTTGGGAGACAGAGGCAGGTGGGTCTCTGTAAGATCTATAAATTGTCCTCTCCTCCTTCTGATTGCTTCTGTGCTGTTTCCCCTCTTTCCCTTGCTCATTCTTTGCTGACTTCTTGTGACTTTTATCTGAATGGATGGATAAGCATCTGTCCCTAACCCTGGGGAAGAGCTACTGGCAATGCCTTACCCTTTCCCACTGGCTTGTCAACTCCTTGAGAGCAGGAGATGTTAATTTTACTTCTTGTTTTATGTTCATTGAAGGTATTCAAGTTGATAATTGAATGAACTAATCAGTGACTTAAAGAAAAATGTTAGACAATTGCAAATTGATAGTATAAGCGGAGGCTTTCGAAATCACCATAGTCTACTCCTTTGCTTTACAGATGAGAGTTTAAATAATTTGCTCAAAGTCCCTAAGATTGTTAAGAGATCAGGTCACAAGCATAATAACCCTTGGTCTCACATCTCCCATTTCAAGGCTCTTTCTTGCCAGGATAGTTTCTGATTACTTTTCTGTAAACCAACTTGCAACTCAAACAAAGAAATCCCAAGCCAAAGACTTTTTTCTTGTCAACTAAAAGGCTTTGAGCTTCTATCTTTGATTAAATCCAACCCTGGGATAATGAATGACCCAATGAACTCAAAAGTTCTAGAGCCTGGCTTGATGACACACACCTTTAATCCCAGCACTCAGGAGGCAGAGGCAGGCTGATTTGTGTGAGATCTAGGTCAGTCTAGTCTCCATAGAGAGTTCCAGAATAGCTGGTGCTATAAGGTGACCCTGTCACAAAAAGACCAAGAAAAAAAAGTTCTGTTATAATTCTCTAACAATTTTACCTCAACCGCCTCTTCCTCCTCTTTCTCCTTCTCTTCTTCCTCCTCCTCTTCTTCCTGTCATATCTGCATTGTTTTAGAGGTTGGAAAGTTCCAAATTATCATAATTTTTACTTTTGTCAAAACTAAGCAGTTGTTAAAGTTTTGACACCTATAATAAAATAGCACAGGAAGCAGACGAAAAGAGGAATGGAGAGGAATCTGTTTGAGATGACTATTATCCTCCAATGTAAACTTTTTGTACTTAGAAACATTTGTGGCATTTGAATCTGTGTACCTGGAGCTTTCATCCATCAGTCTACATACATCTTCATCCTTTGAGTGCTAAGGACTGTTTTTCCTTCTCAGTTAAAAGGAATTTGGTGGTTTCGTTTTTGTTGTTGTTTTCTCTTCTTGACCTTTATATATAGGCAGCATCTGGTCACAGTCTTGTAGACTCATGTTGCTAGCTTTTAGAATCTTAGTTTCTTCTGAGGCATGTGATAACACAGATTCACAGGAAGCACAGCTACTTTCCACCTAATTAGACTGATTGAAACTTGCCCATTACATTTAGGTTAATTTTGGAAATCTTCCAAAAATGGAGTATTTGAGAGTTGTCAGAATAGACATCGTATTGAATATAAAATTCATCCTGAAGAGGTCGTCTCTAAAGGCATTTCCCTCTTCAGTGTACACAATCATGATAACAAATACAGAGAAAAGAGACTGGGGTACAGAGAACAGCTAAAGAGGAAGGGTAATTTATTTGTCATCTTTGCTTTTAATCTTTATTAAAATGCCTAAAATCATCATAACTTCTAGCCATGAAGCTGACACTGCCATATTGATTTATTCTGCAAGCATTTATTTTGCACTGGCCACTTATAAAGCACTCCAATTACTGCTGTGGGGATCAGGGAAATAATGACTTGGACCTTGAGCTGTGAAAGTTTATATATAGCTTAGTGAAAGAAACCCTGCAAATACACTAGAAACATAGAAAATAGTTTACAAACAGTAATTGGAGTAGAAAGGATATGACAGAGGGCAGAGAAGAAAACTGTGTATTCTGACCAGGGAATCCAAACAGCTTCATAGAGAAAGTAGCATCTTAGAAGGGGAGCACGGATATATATAATTTCCTTTATTTGTCCTTTGGCAATGGTAGGCTCCCTTAAACCAATAAAAGCAGGCATTTTACTACTACTTTAGAAGCAGAAGAGATGGTATGTGTTCCTTCCCCTCCTGACAGCAGCATGCTCCTGAAAGCTCAATGCTGCCTTTGCAATCTCAAGTGCCTTACTCACGGTTAACAGGAGAACTGATCATTCCCTTTCGTCGTCTTTGTCTCCTTCCTTAATAAGTTTAAATCCCATGTGGTTCTTTTGTGCCATCTGCATTACTTCAAGCCCTCTCATATCTGTTAGAATGTTGTTTTATTCTAGTTCCCATGGGAGTATTCAGCAGTGCTATTGTTTGGCTCTTACATGTCCTCCATATACTAAAAGCTTGTTTGCCAGTCTGTGATACAATTAGGAGGTTCAGGGACAGGTGGGAGTAAGTTAGGTCATTGTGGGGTACATTGGGTATCAGCTCCTCTTCTAGTTCCCTTTTCTTCCCAGTTGCCCTGAGATGAGCAGCTTTGTTTTATCATGGGCTCCCTGCCATGATGTGCTTCCTTTCAGCAGCCTCAGAAACAAGAGAGCCAACCAGCCATGTTTGAAACATCTGAAACCATGAGCCAAAATAAATCTTCTTTGTAAGTTGATTCTCCCCAGTATTTTAGTCACAATGATGGAAGACTAACATAAGTGACATATGATTTGTAAGGAGGAAGGAGTCAGAGATGTCTATAAATGTATTTATGTGAGCTGGAGAAATAGCTCAGTGGCTAAGAGCAGGTAACACTCTTCTAGAGGATCTAGGTTCAATTTCCAGCCACCCAGTGGCTCCAGAGGAATCTGACACCTCTAGTTTCTGTGGGCACCTACACTCACATATACAGACACACAGTCAGACACACACATACACACACACACACACACACACACACACACAGAGTTTAGAAAATTAAATATTGAACCAGGTATGGTGGCACATGCCTTTAATCCCAGCACTCAAGAGGCCGAGGCAGGTGGATCTCTGTGAGTTTGAGGCCAGACTGGTCTACATAGCAAGTTCCAGGCCAGACAGGGATACATAGTGAGACCCTGTCTCAAAAAATTATTAATATAGGTATGATTCTTGAGTCCTAGAATTTTAGCATCATAGAAAAGAAAAAACTTAAGTTTTAAATCAAGCCTGTTTTTATATATATATATATATAGTTAACTTATTGGTGATTTTTTTAGAGAGAGAAAGGCAGATATATATAGGGTTGCTGCCTTGGCTGAGCTTCTGAACTTTCTCCATCCTTTGGTAGCTAAAGAGGAGTGAGCCAATATGAACTAAGTTCCCAACTGTAAGGTCTAAACAAATTCCTGCTGCTTCTGCCCACGCACTGTCAGCCTACAAAGTATGGCTTCATGTGTAGGTGGCAGTTTATTGTGGCCTTCATACTCACTCAGAGTTACATATCAGTTTCTGCCCCCTTTGAATTGATCTTTTTCTGACTAGTAACAGGGTCTCCATGTGGATTGTATGTTTCTAGGAAAGCCTAGGTTTTAATGAACTAGAACAAAGAATGACAGGGCCTGTAAGTGACAGGCTGCTGCCTGCTTGAGTGTCCAGATGAAGAAATGATGTGAAGGAAGATACTGAATCCTCCATCATCATACAAATGTTCTGTTTGACTACTTGGTTCAGTTTTCCACCGAATATGAGGTTTTAATGACATGTAAAATTATGTAATTCCTCTTAATGAGTATCATTTAATACAACATGCATCCAATAAAAATGGATTTTAACCTGGCTTTCTGGGATGGCTACCTGGAATATCTGCACAGAATTCTAAGATAAGGTGACATTCAAACTTCATAGCACAACTGACAGCCCTTATTTTGATGCTTTTTACTTTCTATATTCCTTGGTAATAGAAAACGACAGTTACCAAAAAAAAAAAAAAAGGTTTACAACTCCTTCAAAGCCATACTTCAGCCTCAGCTCTATGAAGAGAATTTTTTCTTTCCTTAATTTATGCTAACCAAATGATAATTAAATTTGTAGTCTCTGATTGTGAGGGTTCCTAATTTAAGGCTTAGAATTCTTATGTTCTCATCATAAACTGATAAACGTGTAAGAAATATGACGCAGACTTTTCTAACAACAAAGAGATCTTTCCTGCCAGGAGAAAGGTTAAACAGATGGAAAATGTAAGCCATCACAGGAAAATTACCTACATGATTTTAAGTGTGAGGGAACAGAGATTTACAAAAGTGTCATTTCTTGGAAAGCTAGACTCTCATATTCTCTCTTTCTCTCACCCTCTCTCTCCCTCTCTTCCTCCCTCCCTCCCTTCCTCCCTCCCTCTCTTTTTATATGTGTGTGTCCATGTGGGTAAGAGGATGGTCTTGTGAAACTGCCACTGTGCAGTTGTTCTTGGCTTTGTCCTTGCCTAAGCATGGTGACTTTCAGTTGGTTTCTGGAGCTTTTGTTAAAGCTTTTTGAATTGTGTATTGTGATTAGCCAGTGTCTCTAGAGGACTGAGGTCTGTGGCTTTCTATTCTACCATCTTGCCATCATCACTCTGGATGCTAAACCTTTTTGAATGATGGTACATTGATAATGAGATGAAGGCTGTGAAACTTCTACCCTGGAAAGAATATACAAATACACATACATAAAATATGAGATATAAACCAGAAGTGATGGTACATGCCTGTGATCCCACCACTTGGGAGATCAGGAGCTCAAAGCCAACCTCAGTTACATAGTAAGTTGGAGGCGAGCCTGGATTACATGAGCATTCTCTCTCTCTCTCTCTCTCTCTCTCTCTCTCTCTCTCTCTTTCTCCCACTAGATCACTCTCACTTCTGCTCTCTATTTTTCTCTGTGTGTACATATATATATGAGATATACTTTCGGGAAGTGTTAGGTTCATACACATACACATGAATATATTCTTATCCATGCACCCTATTTAAAAATCTTGATATTCTATGCAGTGAAGAGTTATATCAGCACGTTTGGGTTATTTACGCCCTGTGTATTCAAAGTATTTTCATATGCCTGAAGCCCTGGGCTTCATTAGGAATTTAACAATAGAAGTTATGCTAACAATGAGACTTACAGTGAGCACCTGTTTTTAAGTGGCTGAGACACATAAAGGCACACTATATCAGTCTGACTTTAAAAAAACAAGGTTTCACTGTGTAGCCATAGTTGGCCTGAAACTTGCTATGTAGACAAGGCTGGTCTCAAATGCTCGAGAGATTTACCTATTTCTGCCTCTCAAGTGCTGAGATTAAAGGCATGCGCCACCACTCCTGACCCAATTTGGCTTCTATGTGACTGTGGTCATTTATGCAGAGGCTGCCTACCTGTGTGACTCCGAAGGCACAATAAAAATCCTGGATTCTGAGGCTCAAGTGAGCTTCCCTCCTTAGTGACACTTCGCATGTCATTGTGGAGAGAATAAGTACCATCTGTGAGACCAGCAAAGGACAGCTAGAAGCTGGGGTCTGTTTTCTGGACTTTTCCCTGTGCCTTTGCCCATTGCTGATTCTAATCTTTATATCTTCATCATAATAAATCTTAACTGTGAGCATGGCAGCCTTTTCTGAGTCCTTCTAGCAAATTACTGCATCTTGGGAGCATTTATGTTCCAAACCACTTATGTTAAGTGAGCCAGTCTGCCACATCCATTGCAGTAATCAATCCATGTGTCTCTCAATATTTGCATCGTAAGTTTGTTCTAGCAGAAGACCTGTCATTTTCTAAGTGCTAGAAAAGGTCAACAATGCAGAGGTAAATAGATTCATACCCTGGCTACAACCAGAGCATAGACCTTTCCAGCTTTCTAAAGCTAAGTGGCAGGACTCTCATTCTATAGGTTGTATTTTTTTTTCTTTTTTGTTGCTTCCAGTTTCTCTTATTCAATGCATTATTCTACTGAAGTTCCCCCTTTACCTAAAAGAGGTATATTCCCAGACCACCAGTGGATGCCTGAAGCAGAGGATGGTGCTGAACCCTGTGATCCACTGCCTTTCCATCTTAACTAAGCACACCACACAGGCACTCATTTCTTTTGCACTTTGAGGTACAACAGCAAAACTAGCATAGATTTCCTTTTCCTTCTTCACAATTTCACAGATATAACATTTTCCCTTACCATAGGTTTTAGCGACTTCCCCATAGGAGCAGGGTTTCTTTTTGCTTCCTTAATGTGTCAAGACCTTTCACCCATAATGAGTTGTTTACAACTCCCTCTACCTCTTCTCTAGCCCATGCTAACTTCAAACTCCCTACATAGTTGAGGATGACCTTGAATGTCTGATTATCCTACCTCTCTCCCCGAACCAGAATTATAGGCATGTGCTATCACCACGCCTGTTTTGAGTTTGGTTCCCAGCCAGTGTGTGTGTACAAAAGCAACAAGCACTTTTAATTGCTGAACCATCTCCCCAGCCCCTACTCTTGTGATTTTAAAAAATATTTTGCTTATTATTTTCATTTTATGTGTATGAGTGTATTACCTGCATGTCTGTAAACACACCAGTGTCCTGCAGTAGCCTTGAAAGTCAGAAGAGGGCATCAGATTCCCTTGGAACTAGAATTATGGACTGTTGTTAGCTGCCTTGTACTTGCTGGGAACTGAACTTAGGTCCTCTGCAAGAGCAACCAAGGCTCTTAACCACTGAGCCATCACTCCAGCCCCTGTTTTTTTGTCTTTGTTTTGTTTTGTTTTTGAGACAGGGTCTCCCTATAGCCCCAGAGGGCCTAGAACTCCCTGTGTAGCCCAGGCTGGTCTTGATCTCACAGAGATCTGCTGCCTCTGCCTCTTGAGTTCTGGGATTAAAGGCACATGCCACCAAACCTGACTTACTCTTGTGTTTTGAAGGCGTTATTAAGAAAACGAGTATTTACTACTTCTGAGCACTGGTTCCATGATCAGCAGTCTAGTGCTGTGATGGCTGTGGTATTAGTTATTTTTCTTATTGCTGTGACAAAATACATACAAAAGCAACTTATGGAAGGAAAGCTTTACTCTGACTCATGTTTTGAGGTTTGTAGTCCATTGTGGTGGAGGACTATACTGTGGCAGGACTGTGAGACAGCTGGTCACATTGTATCCACAGTCAAGAAACAGAATGAGGACCTGGAGAGCTGGCTCAGCAGTTAAGAGTACTGGCTACTCTTGCCGAAGACCAATGTTCAGTTCCCAGAGCCCACATTGGGGCTGACAACTGTCCATAACTCCAGCTCCAGGGGATCTGATGTCCTTCTCTGGCCTCTGTGAGCACTGCATGACACTGGGACAGTTACATATTCACAGACAAAACACTCAGACACTGCTGTTCAGGTCTCTTTTTTCCTTTTCATTCAGCTTGCAACCTGCACATACTTGAACACACACACACAGAGTCAGGTCTATTGAGGTACATACAATAAAATATATTCATAATTTCTGGTCTTGTGAAATCTGATAGTGCATACAATCCTATAGCTACAACTATATCAAGAGGCAGAGAATTTCTAACACCCCGAAACATTCCGTCCTGTGTTTCACGGTACGGTCCCCTCCCACACCAGTCCTTGCCAGTGACTGACTTGCTTTCTGCCCATATAGTTTTGCCTTTTCCAGACTCTCATATAAGTGCAATTACATGGCACAAACTAATGTCTGCCTTTTTCTTTACCCTAACACAGTGGGGTTTTTGTTTCTTGTTTTTGAGATTCATCTGTGTTGTTCCATGTATCAATAGTTCATTCCTTTTATTGCTGAGTAATATTCTATTGTATGAAAGTACCACAGTTTGTGTAGGTTATTTCCAGTTTGATGCTACTATGAATTGAGCTTCTATGAGAATTCATGTTTAAGTGTTTGTGTGGCTATATTTCATTTCCTTTGGGTAAACCTATAAGGATTACTGTATCTTATGGAAGCGTATGTTTATAAGAGATTGCTTACTGTTTTTCCAAGCAGCTTTCCAGTTTTGTGTTCTAATTAACAACATATGAGATTCCCATGTTCACCACCATTTAGTTAGTATTGTCAGTCTTTCCTAACTTTAGCCATTTAGTAGGTATGTAGTGGTAACTTATGATTCTAATTGGTATCTATCTAGTGATTAATAATGCTAAGCATTTTTATTACATTTATTAGTATGTGTACCACAGTGTGCATGTGGAGGTCAAAGGGCAGTGTGCAGGAGATGGTTCTCTCCTTCAATCGTGTGGGTTCCAGGGATCAAACTCAGGTTGGCAGGCTTAACACAGTAAATACCTTTACCTGCCAGGCCATCTCGCTGGCCTGCTGAGCATCTTTTCCTATGCTTATTTGCCATCCTTATATTTTATTTGATGAAGTATATGTTCAAATTATATTTTATTTGTATTTATCTTATTAAAGAACTATAAGAGCTCTTTATAAACATGTATATGTATTGGTTTTTGAAACAGGCCTTGCTATATAACCCTGGCTGACTTGGACCCTCGCATTTGTGGCAGTTTTCTTGCATTGGAATTATAGGCATGCTGGTGACACTTTGCTGTGAGACTCTTTACATGTTCTAAGTACAAGTGTTTTATCCTAAACATGTTTTCCAATTTTTGTTTGCTTTTTGAGACAGGGTCTCACTCTGTAGCCCAGGCTGTTCTGGAATTCATTATGTGTAGCTGAGGCTGGCCACCAACTTCCAGAAGCCCTCTTGCCTGACTTAGGCTCTTGAATACTGGGATTCCAGATGTGAGTCACCATGCTCAGCTCTTTGCAGTTACTGTTTTCAAGTCTGTGGCTTGTATTTTCATCTTCTGGAAAAGGACTTTTGATAACCAGTTTCTAATTTTGAGGAAGTCAAATTAATTGTTTTTCTCTCCTAAGAAGATTTTGTCTAATTCAAGATTGGAAAATCTGTTTCTCATTCTAAACATTTTAAAAGCATGTAGCAGTCACATTTTAGTCCCATTAAATTAATTTTTACTTAACATCCAAGGTGAGGCTTGAGGTAAATCTACTTAGAGTAGTTTCTCTAGTTTCATTCTTTTCTCAGATTGCTCTGGCTTTGTTTCTCCATACTAATTTTAGAAACGACTTGTCAATCTCTGCAAAATTACATCCTGGGATTTTGATTGGACTTGCATCAAATCTCCAGATCAATTGGGGCGATTTAACATCTTAGCAATCCTGCGTCTTTTAATCCATGAACATGGAGTATCTCCCAATGTACTTAGGTCATTTTTAATTTCTCTCAGCAATGTTTTGTAGCTTTCGTTGTGTGGGTATTATACATATTTTGTTTAATTGATCCGTAAATGTGTCCCGTTGGTTAGTATTGCTATAACTGTTTCTTTTCTTTCCAACTTGAAAATGATCCTGCTAGTATAGAGAGGAGCAGGGTATTCTGTATATTTATGTACTTTGTATATCTTATTTTTAAGATATTTTATTTTATGTGTGTGAATGTGTTGCATGAATGTAAGTGCACTCATGTCATGCAGGGCCCTTAGAGGTCAGAAGAAGGCATTGGATTCCTTGGAACTGGAGTTACAGATGGTTGTTAGCCACCATGTGGGTGCTGAGAATTGAACCAGGGTCCTCTGCAAGAGCAGTTAGTACTCTTAACTGTTGAGCCATCTCTCCAGCCCATATTTTATTTTTAAATCAGCTGATACAAATGAACTCTGTATGTGCTGAAGTTTCTAAAAGGTTTCAGATTTTCTTTCCTTAGGATTTTTGTTCCTTCAATTTAATATTCTTTAAAAATATGTTTCTGTCCTTTTTTATTTTTCCGTCCTATTTATTTTAGCAAACACAATAACATTCATATAATGCTTAATATTTGACAAACAAAACCCCTGAGGTGTAGGTACTATTATTGTCTTAATTTAGAAATAAGGATACAGAAACCTGGAACAATTAAAGAATTTACCAAGGTCCCATAGCAATAAATGGCTAGTACAGAGATTTGGTTCTGGACATCTGGGTTTTGAACTCATGTTGCCTTTTGTTTGCTTGCTTCTGTTTTTGTTTTGTTGCTGTTGTTTGCTTGAGGGGGTTGTTTGTTGTTGGGGTTTTTGGCTTTTGGTTTTTTGGTCTTTAGTACTGTTGTCCTTTTTTCTCCAGAGCTGAAGACCAAACCCAGGGCTTTGCATTTGATAGGCAAGCACTCTACCGCTGAGCTAAATCCCCAACCCCTTAAACCCATGCTCTAAATCAACAGTTCTTAAAGTTTTTAGACTACAGACATCTTCATGTTCTTTTTTTCAAAAATTATTTTGATTTATTTAGTCTTATTTTATGTGTCCGTTTTACCTGCATATATATAAGTGTATCACATGCATGCCTGTCATGCCTCCTAGTGCCCCCAGAAGCCAGAAGGAGGCAGCAGATCCCCTGGAACTGGAGTTAAGGATGGTTGTAGCTGCCATATGGATTCTGGGAACCAAATCCCAGAACTAAAATGCTAAAATAAATAGAACAAAAAATAAAAAAGGACAAAAACATATTTTTAAAGTTATGTATGGGAGTCAGATGACAACTTTTGGGAGTTGGTTCTCTCCTTCCATGGTGGGTTCTGGGGATCAAACTCAGGGTCAGGCTCGTGTAGCAAGCAGTGTTTATCTACTGACCCATCTCACTGGCTCAAATGTTCATAATTTTAAGTAGGCCCAATTTATCAATCTTCAGTTTTGGTTGGTGCATTTTGTGATATGGTGAAGTCTTAGCCTACTTCGATCCAGTATCACAAAAGTGTTTTCTTATTTTATTTAGAAGTTTGTTTTAATTTTTGAATTAAGGTGAAGATATACCTAAAAACCCATAAATTTGTGTATAGTTTGAGGTAAGGGTTCACTATTCTCCACACTCTGTACTGTTATTCCAACACCTTCTTCTATGTAACACAAGTATGAAATCATGCAGCAGTCCCTTCCCTTCTCCCTGATTCCAATTTCCAGTTTTACCTGCCCACAGTCAACCTCAGTCTAGTACTATTAAATGCAAAATTCCAGAAATAGACAATGCATACATTTTAAATTCATCACACGTAATACTATTCAGAATGATGTGATGGAATCTCACATCATTTCATTGTATTTTTGCTTGCTTGTTTGTTTTGTAGTGCTGGGGGATGAACTGGGGATCTCACCCATGCTAGACAAATGTTCTACCATTGACCTACATCCCTGCCCCATCCCATTCTGTATGAATCATGCCTTTTTCAGAGTATTCACACTGTATACCTTATTGCCCTTAGTCACTCAGTTATCATCTCAGCGAATCAACTGCTGCACTATCACAGTAGTAACAATGGCCTCAAAGAACAAGAGTAGCAGTACAGAATTCCCCAGGGCAGAAACCATAGAAGGAAGATTAATGCTGGTGACACGTGGCAACGCTGCAGGGCATATAGGGGAAATAGCGCAAGTAGATGCCCCTCTACTCACAAAAGAGTTATGCCTTGATAAACTCACAGCAAGATGGACACCTGCTAAACGTACATTTAACATCCTTAAGCTATGGAAGTTTGCTGCTGAGTAGCACAGCTCACGCAAGTGTTGGCTGCTCACTGTCATGATCACACAGCCGACTGGGCTGTGGTTCTCTGCTCTGCTCAACATCTCAAGAGGTTGTTGTCCTGAATACTGAGCATGTAGGAAAAGATAAAAATTCAAAGTCCAGTTTCTACTAGGGTTATGACTACCACAGTTCAGGCATCTGCTGGGGCTGCTGGACACATACCCATGGGTTAATGGGGGAGGACAGTACATCTAAGAGTCTGCCTCTGGGTTTTTTCCTTCTCTTTGTCTGTTTGGTCTAGAAATACCCTATTTTAATCTGGAGCTTCAGAGTAAACCTTGAAATCCACCAACATTTTCTTAATCAAAATTTCTCAAACATTCTAGTCTCTCTGCATGCACACTTTGACTCATTGTTAAGAATATGAGGGTGTTCCCACAGGTACATGATCAACAGACACACACAGATACATGATCACACACACACACACATACACACACACAGGTACATGATCACACACACACACACACACACACACACACTAAATAAAGAACATCTACCAAAGGATATCATTTAACTTTTTAAATTTATTTTATGTGTTCACCATGTTCATGCAGTAGAGGGCACAGATCATCTGGAGTTAGAGTTACAGGTGGTTATGAGTCACCCATCTTGGGTGTTTGGAACTGTATTCAGGTCTAGAACAGCAAGTGCTCTTAAACACTGAGCCATCTCTCTAGCCCCTTCAAAGATGTCATTAACCAGGTGTGGTGGGAACACACCTTTAATATCAGAATTTGGGAGGCAGAGGCAGGAGTATCTCTGAGTTTGAGGCCAGGCTGTTTGCAAAATTCCAGGCTGGTCAGGGTTACATAATGAGACTCTATCTAAAAAGTAGAAAATGGAAAGGAAGGAAGGGATTAGGAAGGAAGGAGAGAAAGAAAAGACAGCAGACTAGCTATGGACTGATAAAGAGTTCATATACAAAATATACAAAAACTTTACCTCCAAATCAATATGCAAAAATTAGTGCATTGCCCACAAGAATGAGAATAGCAGCTTTATTCCTAATAGACAAAATTTAAATATGCATCAAGAGGAAAGTAAATTAATTTGTTATATAGCCATACAATGGAATACTATCAATAGTAATAAAAATAAATTGACTACTAATATACAGAACACAGATGAATTTCAAAAACATGTGAGAGAAAAGGCATATATGGGGCTGGATTGTAGCTCATTGGCAGAGTAGACTCTTCACATGCACAAAGCCTTGGGATCAGCCCACTCTTCTCCCCACCAAAAGAAAAGAAAAGAAAAGAGAAAGGGCTGGCAAGATGGCTCAGCAGGTAAAGGTGGTCGCCACTAAGCCTGATGATCTGCTCAATCCGAAGACCCACATTATAGAAGGTTATAACCAACTTCCGCGAGTCCTCTGTCCTCTACACTCCCACTGTGGCACACATGTGCATGCACATGCACACAAATGTAATAAAAAAAACTTTTTAAAGAAAAAATAGAATACAAACAACAGGGTGCAATAGCACATACCTGTAACCCTAAATACTCAGGAGATTGGTTCGGGAGAATCAAGTTCAAGGCCATCCTGTTTTAAAAAGGGATGGGGGTTTGGCTTGAAACCCTGGAATGCACACTGTTTAATTTCATTTATATGCCATTAAAAACTAAGCCAAATTAATCTACAATGATAGCTATCAGAATGATTACCTCAGACAAACTGGGCATTGACTGAATGAGACTCCACATAGTCTTCTAAGGTAATAAAAATACTCTGTATCCTAGTTTGCTTCAATCACTGTGACAAAACACTCTGACCAATATTAACTTGGAGAGGAAAGGGTGTATTTCACTTACATCTCCCAGGTCACAGTTCATCACTTAGGGCGCCCAAGGTAGGAACTTGGCAGGAACCTGGAGGCAGGAGCTGAAGCACTGGAGGAATTGCCTACATTGGACTGACCTGTGGCCACATCTGTGGGGTTAGGGTTAGGGTTAGGTTAGGTTAGCCCCCCTGCCCAGGGGAGGCACTGCCCACAGTGGGCTGGGCCCTCCCACAAGCACTCAGCAATCAAGAAAATACCCCACAGATGTGGCCACAGGTCAGTCCAATGTAGGCAATTCCCCAATTGAGGCTCCCTCAACCCAGATGTGTCAAGCTATTCAGCACACATCATATGTACAAATGAAAAAAAAAAACAGGGGCTGAAGAGATGGCTAAATGGTTAAGAGCATTGGTTGTTCTCGCAGAACCAACATGGTAGCTGAAAACCTTCTGAAACTCCAGTTCCGGGGGTGCCTTCTTCTGACCTCTAAGAACGCAAGTTCACTTACACACATACTGGCAATATATTCATACACATAAAATAAAAATAATAAATAATTTTTAAATTAAAGTTTATGTTTAAGATTTGTGTACTTTATTATATAAACTGTATGTCAATATTTTTTGAGACTTAGGCTGGCCTTGAACTCATAGAGATCCTCTTACCTCAAGTTCTGGGATTAAATTTGTGGGCCATCATACCCAGCCCTATATGTCAATTTTTTAAAATTTAAACAAAATAAATTGCTGAGAACTCCCAAAAGACCTTTGTTTGCATGATCTATCTGCCTATCTATCTATCTATCTTTCTATCTATCTATCTTTACCATTTTAGAAACCGAAATGGAGAAATTAAAAATATTTAATTCATTAAAATAATATGAAATTCATTACATATTAATGTAAATAATATCTTTATGTGAAATAACTGGATTTTCTAAAAACACAAATGTAAGCATCAAGCATCATAGCAGATCCCTGTAATCCGAGCATAGAAAAGGCAGGACTGCAAATTCTAGGCCAGCTTGGGCTGCATAGTGAGACCCTATTTCTACAAACAAAACCAAAGTATTAGTGAGAGAACCAAGTCTGAGACCATCCTGAGCTAGAAGACTCATACTGCAGTACTTTGCAAATCCCTTCAGTGTCTGGTTTAACAGAAGATAACTGGATTCTCCAAAGTGCTTCTGCATTTGATTTGTTAAAATCTCACATGTTCTGACATCCTTTGCAAACTCTACTGCACGCTCACAAGAGAAAGCAAATGGAAAGACAAATAACAGTTTCAAATTTGGGGAAACCAGTTTAGACCTCAGACCCATAGCTCCCCTTAATCCCAAGTTGAGACCCACTGCTCAGATCCACCTTGCATGGCTGCTTCTTTAGAAGAGAATTTAAACATTTGTTTAGAGTGGAGTTCATGTCATCTGCTATTCACCAACGCAGCCTCCCTGGCGCCTCTCACATTGTCCACAGTCCTCCTGCCTTCCTGACCTTCTCCAGGTTCCGTGGCTTTGGAGAACAGGGTACATTTCCCTGTCATCTTTTCCTCCTCTGTTGGAGACCACATGAATGAAAGCACAGAAGATCCCCTGGAGCTGGAGTTACGGGTAGTTAGTTGTAAACTGCTCAGGATGGGTGCTGGGAACTGAACTGTCCTCCTCTCCAGGAGCAGCAAGCCCTTTTATCCACTAAGCCATCTCTCTAGCCCTGAAATTTTGCTTTTAAATGATTTGGGAAATCTCTAGATTACTTAGGCCTACTGATCTGAGTTGGATTCTATAAAAGGAACACCCTCCATTTCCTTAAGTGGTAATAGATATTTTGGGTTTTTTTTTTCCATATATGTTATTTTATTTCATTATTCCTTTTGTGTGCGTGTGTGTGTGTGTGTGTGTGTGTGTGTGTGTGTGTGTGTGTGAGAGAGAGAGAGAGAGAGAGAGAGAGAATCTTTCTGTAGCCCCAGATGGCCTGTAGCTCACTGTGTAGATCAGGCTGGCCTCAGTCTCACAGAGATCTGCCTCTGCCTCCCAAGTGCTAGGATTAAAAGCACGTGCCCCTACTCCTGGCCCTCCTCTTAAATTATTTTAAATTATGGAACTAGAGAATATCTTCAAACCAAGGAACCTGTGTCCAATAATAGCTTTTTATTTCCATAATACTTAATCATATCAGCCTAAGGGAAAATATATTTAATGATTAAAACTTTGAGGAAGAAAAGGTCATCATTTCTCATTCCCACTTATCAACAGTTGATCGAGGACAAGTGTTCAATGTATTGTGTAAGGTAAAAAGGAAGCTGTTGGACTTCAGAGTTGCAGAAGATGATTAAAGCCCCATGACAACAGCCTGTCTCTCGGACTGTTCCACCCAACATCACTACTTCAGGCAGCTCAGCACCCTTCAGAGCCAGGGAAAATACATCCTACCGTGCTTAATCATATACATCTCCAGGTTTGTAGATAAACTCCATTATCAAACGAAGGCTTGAGTCTCAAACAAGTATCAAGTGGGTCACTCCCTCCCTCCTCTGTCCCACTAAAATGGCTTTTTAGTGCTGAAGATGATTCTGCACACGTTTATCCTGTCCTTGTGTAGACTTCTCCCTGTGGAGCAAAAGGATGAAAAACACGCTTCCCAATAACAAGGGGCTTACAGGCTCCGTAGCTCTGTTTTGTGGAGGACACCAAGTCTACAGGAATTCAGACCAAGGGGTCAGGCTTGGTGGGAGGGGGCTTGTGGAAGAGGGGGAGTCTATGACTTTCTGTGTGAACTAGGCCTTGAAGCTGATAAGCTTTTGGAGAGAGAGATGAGAAGAAAGAGGTAAGCATGTTTCACACTGCAGCCTGAGTGATCTTGCTGAAGCCCAGGTCTAATCATTCCATTTCCCTTTGTAAAGCTCTGCAGGAATGACAAGTCTCACACCCACTCTGGGGAGATAATGGAACCCAGTACACAGTGAGTGAGGAATTAAAGCCGGAGGGAAGTTATGTCCCCAAAGCCAACCAGTCAGTGGTAGAACCAACAAGACCTCGGTTCAGTGTCCTTAGAAACACTGCTCTCCTTAGCGCGTCAATAGCTGCTCTCTGTTTTACTCATTAAGCCAGGCTGTGTTCCTTTCTAGAAGCTTCTAGAGGACACCTCTCCCCAGTACCCCTGTTTCCTGGCTTATTCTCCTCGCTTTGTTTTCAAAGCCAGCCAGCTGAGTCCTTGCACATCACATCACTCTTAATACTGACCCTCTACATACTCATCTGTGTTAAGGACCCAGTGGGATTAGTTAAAACCATCTCTTGTCTCCAGGCCCTCACTGTAATCTTACCTGCAAAGTCTCTTTTGTATTGTATAACATCTTCAACAGGTTCTGAGGAGTAGGTAGGTGGTTACCTTTAGAAGGCTATTGTTCTGTCTAGCTCAGGTTCAGCCTGCCTGGTACTGCCATGGGTGGCAAAGACATTCACTCAGGGGTGACTGCAAGAGATTGAACACTGCCACCTAGTGTTGTCTTCCTGGGAAGGAGCCAAAACTGGAGCATCATGAAAAACATGGAGGAGCACACACATCCCAAACCCCTCCTATATTCCAATCTGTCTGGTGCACCCTGTTTGTGAGACTGAGCAGGAAGCCAGCTAACTAAGGAGAGTTTTGTGTGGTGTTAAGAGCACTGGCTGTTCTTGCAGATGACCCAGGTTCAAATCCCAGCACCCACATGGTAGCTAACAATCGTCCATAACTCTAGTTCCAGGGGATCTGATGTCCTCTTGTATCCTCCTCAGGCACTGCATGATACGGATGCATGCACTTACACACATGCAAAACACTCATACACATAAAATAAAAATTTAAATTAAAAAAAATTTTTTTAAGTGTAAAAAGGCCAGGTATGACGGTACATACCATCAATCCCAACACTCAGGAGGCATAGGCAGGCTGATCTCTGTGAGACTGTAGCCAGCCTGTGATGTCTACCTAGTGATTTCCAGGCCAGCTGGGTCTACATTGTGAGGCCCTGTCTCAAAAACAAAAAAGTGTAAGAAGAAAGCGGGGAGTGAGGGTGTAGCTCTGTGGTAGAGCACATGTCTAGCACATGAGAGACCCTGGATTTGACAGCTACAGCGTGGGTTACAGTAGACACACAAGCCAGAAGCATAGCTGCTTGCTATCATGAACTATTCGTTACTGTATATAATTGTACATGCCATTGCTCTTATAAACTGGCAGCACAGTAGGTTTGTTGACAGCAGCACCACAAACAGATGATTAATTTGTTGTGTTGTGACATTCTGATGCCTACAATGTCATTGCCCAAAATGTCATTATGCAGCACATGACTGCATACAGGGATGAGGCTGTGGCATCCCCTAGAGCAGAAAGTAAGGGAGTGCAGACAAAAAAAGGCAATGGTGTTATCAACAGGAAAAAGCCTGTGAAGAAGGTTTTTAAAGGGCAGAGGAGCTAAGCAGAACATCAATGACAAAGTTGGACTAATCTGAGCAACAAAAATGAAACAGGGAATTAAATTTGTCATTAGAATTTTAAAAGTTTATATGACACAGGAGACTATTAAAGAGATGATTATATAGCGAGATAGTATCATCCACCAGTGTGAAAGACTAACAGCACCCAGTGATGCCAATAGACCTCTGTCAGTCCTGAGTGATAATCCCAAGTATTGAGTAAATACCACCGACATTCATACTAACTTTAACAAATGATCATGTAAATAAGTAGAGAAGATGGCGAATCTCCTGTGCAGAACTCCAAATAATGAATGGACATAGTTTTCTCTGGTGGGTGTGATGGTCCTTCCTTATAATTCCAGCATTAAGGAAGTGGAAACAGGAGGAGGAGGTGTTCAAGACCGTCTTGAACTAGATTGTGAGTTCAAGGCCAGGCTGGGCTATGTGAGACCCCTGCTCATGAAATGGACTTCATGTGGTATCTTCCTTTCAAAAAGTACAGTATGGGTTGGGGATGTGGCTGAGTGACAGAGTGCTTGCTTTGTAGCTTAAGGTAGGTTTGATTCCTAGCTACACACACATACACACACACACATACACACACACACACACACACATACACACACACACACACACACAGGACTGTAGGAAACTATTCACAGATAAATGTTTCTTTTTGAGGTACTGGGATTAAACTGATGCTTTACTAATGCTAGTACTGACTGAGCCCACCTTAAAGCCTAAAATGTTCAAAGGGATTCCTGTATATTAAGCTACCAGAAACTTGTTTCTTAAAAAAAAAATCTATGCATATTAGAAAAATTTAAATGTGATTATTTCAACCCAGAAATGTCACTTTTCATAACTTCTCACTAAAATAGTTACAAAGTATGCAAGAGAACATTAATTGTATAATATCTATTTGCAGAAAGCAAAAAGTAAGAAATAGATGACTTGTCTATACACTACAAAGTAGCTGAGTTATATGCTAGGAACAGATCTGAGATGATTAACCAACCACCCATGACCTTCCCTTGCCTGTGGGTGGAATCTGTTAATGTAACATTTTATCCCCAGGATGAGGCTGTGTTGGGCCAGTAGAGAGTTGCATAAAGTTTGGTTTGATTTGGTTTGTATTTTGGTCTCTTTTTTTCTTTCAATGCTGAGATTAAATCTAGTGCATATGCTAGACAAATATTCTGTCACTAAGCCACATCCAGCCCAGTTTGGTTTGTAATTTTAATTAAAAACAAAATGCATGTGCCTCATAAATAAAACAAGAGAATGCTTTCTTGCTGACACCACCAAAGCAAATGCTACTTTGGTAGTTATCCTGGGTGGGCCTGGCTGAACCAGGGGAACCCGTTTTGAAAGGGTTTGAAGTAAGTGATAGATTTTCTTTAAAAAAAAAAAAAAAAAACAGGGCTGGTGGTGCATACCTTTAGCTTCAGCCCTCTGGACGTAGAGGCAGACAGATCTCTGAGTTCAAGGCTAGCCTGGGCTTCATAGTGAGTTCCAGACAGCCAGGGATACATAGTAAGATCCTGTCTCAAAAAAAGTAAATAAAAGGATGTGGTATGAGAGTGGCATTTGTCACGGAAGAGAGCCCTTGATACGATCTCTGAAGAAAAGGGACCACAGGACAAAAAATGTAGCAACCTCCAGGAGGGGGGTGGGTACTAGCTGACAGACAAAAAGGAAACAGGGACCTCAGTCCTTCAGCTGCAACCACCTGAAAGAACCTAGTGAAGCCCCAAGCCTCAGAAGTGAGGGAAGCCTGGTAGTACTTTGATTTCGGCCCTGGGGTCCCCTGAGCAGAGAACCTAGCCACCACATGCCAGATTCCCAACCTGTGGAAGCTTTGTGGCCGAAAATGTGAACATGTGTGTGGTCATTATTGCTCAGCTTATGGCACTTTGTTGTGCAGTGACAGGTAACTACTGAGGTATATCTAGGTTATAGAGAACTGCACAGCCTTTAAACCAGGGAGCAGGGACTGCAACATACATCTGACATTCCAGACCTTTTGCAGCTATGCTGCAGGAGTGAAGATGTTCTAAAGAGAGGACTATGCCTCTGGCTCTCAGACTATTAAAACAATAGACCCTAAGGAACTGGAATTTCCCTAGGAATCTCATACTGGGAGAAAGAAAGAGCCAGTGCCACCCGCAGGAGGAAACTGTCTTGGGGAAAGAGATTTCATACAGTTGTGATAACTTGTTCGATCATTATGTAGGAGAGACTGGAGCCCAACCAAGAGTCAATGATGAGACCACATGCTGACCAGGACTGCTTACTTATGCATACCTCTTGCCCTCTATTTAAATTTAAACCCCTTGTCAGAACCTCAAAGATGAGATTAAGAGTATAGGGGTGGTCACTAGACCTCTTTATATTTGCTCCTATTCCCAAAGTGGCTATATTGAATGAATCTCTTCTCTGCTTTTTACTATTGTCTATTTAACTGACTTATTGAGGATAAGTGACTTGTTAGGGGCAGGGTCTGACGCTAACTATCTCAGTAACGCTTGAGAAGCTGAGGTGTGAGGATCTCCTGTTTGAGACCAGCCTGAGCTACACAGTGAGACCCTGTCTCTTAAAACCAAAAGGCAAACAAAACAAATCAGGGAGACACACCTGCATATATCCCCAGAGGGAGACAGATTGCTGCCTGCTGATGGATGGGAGATGTGGCAGTCAGAATAATCGCATTTTCTAATAGGCACATTTCTTTGTGGCTAGGATTTGTTTGGGTTAGAGCGGGAGTGGGACCTTGCTTGATTTACAAGGAGCATGCATTTAGGGGTGTTCTGATGGAAAAGAGTTCTCTGTGCTTGCCTCTACACTGCCTTCTCTCTCAGAACGTCTCACTCCAGCTGCACCCTGGAGCTCACAGCTCCAGCCTCTGGGCTCTGGGTGGCCTCTTCTCTCTTTCCACCCTGCTCTCCTTACACTTTGCAGTACTGGGGCTACTCTCTATTTGTCCTTCAGAGCTTGTATTTATTTTTAATTTTTTGTTATGATTTCTTACGTGTATATAATATATTGTGAACATTTTACCCCATTACCTGCTTTCATTCCCCACTCTGACTGACCCTTATTTTCTTCCCCACAAGCCCCCCTCCCCTCCTATTTTCAGGTCTTTTTACTTGTTTGTTTTGTTTTTTTGTGACCCCCTGACTTTAGTTAGGGATGCCTACATGAGCGTGGGTGGGAAGTTATCTACTGTGCACAAGGCTTGTGGGTGGAGGGAAGTTGACCAGTTAAGCAATCAGCTCAGTAGTAAAAAAAATGAAATGAACATATTTTTTAAAGTCTTCAGGAGCTAAAGAGATGGCTCAGCAGTTAAGGTCTCCTGCAGAAGACCAGGGCAAGATTCCCAGCACCCATATGAGGCGAGTAATCATCCACAACTCCAGTTCCAGGGGAATGCAGTGCCCTTTTCTGACCTCCATGGACATTTCCATGACACAGGTGCACTTACATACATGTAGGCAATACATGCAGACACATAAAATAAAAATAATAAATACATATTTTTAAAAGTCCTCAACAATTAGTTTGGATTGATATTGGCACTGTCTCTGGGAATGAGGAATTTGGATATATTTTCTATAATCTGTGCTTACTGCGCTTTTGATATTGATAAAGTAACACCAGAGGACTTCCCTCCAGCATTCATACCTCTTCATTGAGATTTCGAAGGAGCTCTGATAATAATTGTTGTATAGCATTTCTGCATTTTTCTTAGTAGGAAATATTTTAAAGGGTTTTTTTAGCTTAATTTTCTTTTGAGAGGATTTGAACTGGGGGTTGAACCCAGAACGCAGTGCATTCCAGGCAAGTATGTTCTACCACTAAAACACACACACACACACCTGCCCCCTCAGCCTAGGTTAATTTTTTAAAACTGGTATTTGCTGAAATGAATAAGGATTTGCAGCAGGTTAGAGCCTACTGCAAGTTAGATCAACTTCTCAGGATACAACCCCGAAGGTTGCTGGGATCTGCCTGTCAATTCCATATTGCCAGAAGGAGCTGGGATCTCAGATAAGAGAGCCAACTGCCCAGGCTGGTGAGAGAAGATCCTGTCACTGGTTAGGCCTGGGTAGCAGCTAGGCATCAAGAGCCAGGCTGGGATTTTTCGTTGGCTCAGCCCTCTATCTCTCCAGTGGTCCCAGAGTGTGTTTAAGCATTCTTCCCTTTCTGCCTGTTACTGAGTGCCACAGCAACTGAGACAAGCCTCCACTCTAAGCCATAAAGAAACAATTAGGCCCAGTTAATGGCCCATAATTTGTTATTTCTGTATTCTATTCCCAGGGGTGCCCTCCTAAGTTATTATCCAGGAGGAAACATAAAACTGCACATACAACTGTGTGTTTCATCAAAACAAAGGCAGCATGTTCTTCCCTTGCTACATCTTGCTGTGATTTAAAGATGTGGCTCCCCAGCTGGTATGCTGTTGCTTCTCACAGATGAGAGGGGCTGTCACCCTCTGGCTTACACCATGGCCATGTGGACATATGAGTAGGGACCCAATGCAAAATGAACATGTGGGGCCTCTTGTTAAGTATATTAGGTCTGCAGTACAGTCATATTAAACCTAGGCTGGGAATCTTCTCAGAGTAGTGCCCCCTAGGACTGCGGAGATTGCACCTGCAAAGTCAACGATACTCATGCAAGATGGTCTGAGGATCAGAAGGACAAGCCCACAAGAGTGGGCTCCCCTCTCTGCAGGGTCACTGCGTACCAGTGGGGAGCCTAGGAAGATGAGGAGAGAGAACAAGTCGGAGCTAGCGGGGTCTGCTTCTGAGGGAAAGGGGGAGTGCTGAATCAACTATTTTTTTATGTTGCTGTAACAGAATACCTGACAAAAACAAAATAAGGTTTATTTTGGCTCACAGTTTGTGGGACTAGCCCTTCAGGATGGGAAAGTCATGGCAGCAGGAATGTTAGGTAGCTGGTCATACTGCACCTGCAGTCAGGAGACAGAGAGATGAATGCTGGTGTTTAGCTCACTTTCTCCTTTTTGTTCAGTCCAGGACCTTGGCCCATATTTAGAGTGGTCTTCCTACTCCAATTAACCAAGTCAACAAACTCCCTTCTAGATTTGGCCAGAGGTTTGTCTCTAAGGTAAATCTAGATCCTGTCAGGCTGACAATCAATATAAACCATCACAGGTGACTGAACACATCTCATAGTAGACTGCCCAATCCTAACCTGCTGGGTTGGAAAGTGAAGACTGAGACTCAGAGAAAAGCTAGTGTATGTGAAGGCACGGAAGGGACGGGGAAGGGTCTGAGGGAGTGTGGAGACTGATGGAGGGATGGCCACAAAGAATTACCCACATTTTGTTTTTATTTAATCAACCAAGCTTTTTAAAAACTTGAGGTAGAATGTATCAATTTTAGATGAATGGGGCTGGAGAGCTGGCTGAGCAGTTAAGAGCACGGCCTGCTCCGCAGAGAATCCGAGTTTGCTTTCCACACCCACATGGCAGCTCACAACTGTCAGTAACTCCAGCTCCAGAGAACCCAATGACCTCTTTTGGCCTCTGTGGGCATTGCGTGAACAGGGTACACCTACTCACATGCAGACAAAACATTCAAACACATACAATGTTTAAAAATTAAAATTGGATGAATGACTCTTTTGCCCCCAAACCTGTTCTTCCCTTCTTTCAACCTGGCATGTGTGGCTCACTGTCCAGGTGGTTGACCCTGGCAGTCTCTGGAGTCATCACATGCTCTTGGATCCCTGTCCATTGGTATCACCATAATTCGCAGCTATGACTATGATGACAGTCACAATTGCTAGCTTTGGATCTGGCAGGTTGGAGTTAAAGTCCTGGCTCTGCCATATGCTATCTGGGTGACCTCTCTGAGATTACTTTCCTCATCTATAAAACAAGAGTAGTGTCTGTCTTATAGAATTGCTGTGAGGACTGAGTGAGATGACACAGTGGCTTAGCTTAACATCATCCCTCTTGCCCTCATCAGTTTCAGGTCTTAGCGTAACTGTCACTTCCTTGGAGACCCCTTTTCTGACTAGCTCAGTGTATTAACCTTTGACCCCCAGACTGCTCTGTAGCATCCCCTCATGTGTCTTCTCTCAGAGGTCCCTTAGGAGGACAACAATCCTGGCTTGGTAGCCTGACAGATCTTTGAGTTCCCATTGTTATGTTACTGGCAACCTCAGGCAAACCTCAATTCTAGTATTTCAGCTTGGGGATTGTCCTGGCTGGAGACGGCCAAGAGTCTCTCCTGTTCCCTTAGAGACCTGACAGATGTCCTCCTGCTGCCTGGTTTTACACATATGGAAGGTGGGGGCACCTGTGCCTGACAGCTAGCAGGTCCAGAACAGACAAGTGGTATTCACCCTTCCTCCTCTGGAGATCACACTGGATGCAGGTAAAGCATGGGGCACATTGATCAAGGGACTTTAGCAGGATGCCATCTCACTTTGTAGATCATCCAGACATTGCTAAGCACAATCTACTTCCTCACTAGATCCTTATCAGCCACTGGGTAGTAGATTATGCAAGAAATGAAAGCAGAGTAGAGTCAGAGCCACCTGAGTGAGCAAAGCAATTCGGAGGCTAGACCATGGGTCCCACACCCTGGGTCACAGCTCCTGCCTGATGGGCAGCACCTTGCTGTAGTTTTAATAAGATTGTCTTAGCCACTGGCAAAATCAATTGCAAACAGATGTGGTTTCTGTTTTGTTGTTTTGTCTGTTTTTCTGTTTTGTTTCATTTTGTTTTGTTTGAGTCAGGGATATACTGTGTGTTTCAAGCTGGTTTTACATTCATTGCGTAGCACAGGCTAAGTTCAGAAACTTATTCTCTCCCTAATTCTGCCTTCTGAGAACACACCTACCATGGAGAGTCATTGTAAATGTTGGCTGGACATAGTGGCTATAGAGGAAGCCGTTTCCTCCAGGAAGCCACGGTTCAGTGAGGACCCCGTTCCTTCCTGAAAAGTTGGCTGCTCCGTGAATTTAATGTAGCTGAGTTCTGGAAAGAAATGAGGCTTTGCAAGTCCAGTGTAATAGAATCGATCAGTTATCTGCTTGCTTGTTTGTGTGGTGTGGGGACTGAACATCATGTCAGGCAAGCACTACACCAACTGTGGTATATCTACATTCCTTTAAAAAGTTATTTAGAAACAGGCTCTCACTAAATTGTTCAGGACGGACTTGAACTCACTCTGGATCCAAGGCAAGCTTTGTACTGGTTGTCTTCCTGCCTCAGCCTATTTAGCTGGGCTTACAGACTTGTGCCACCACACTCAGAGCCTTGATATTTATACAGCAATCCTGAAGCATTGTTGGGACCTAGGTACCTGACCTTAATTCCTTAGCATCCCTCTTTCCCCTCCATCCAAGATAATGCATGAATGTGGGTATGCATACTTTACATATCAAACCACTGAAAGCAGCATGCTTTTCTCATTGCAAACAATGGGAGAGATTTGTAACTGTGCATGTGATATTCTAGGTCTAGAAATCAAAGGGCAAGATTCTCTGACAAGATAGGTGGGTCCTGACCACTGCTTCCTTATTTCATATTAGAGATACTATTTCAACAAAGAATGGCTCATAAAGTGAAGCCCCAGTTCAGAAGCATGCTTCCAAGAGACATCTGAAGGAACAGGTTCTCAGAGTTCCAGTCTGCTCGTTGCCTTAAAACAAATGCTGATTCAGGCTGTTTCTTAATTCAAGCATAACTGTAATATGGCTTAGAAACAACGCAACCTCCCCCATGCAAGAATTTTATCTGGCTTGAGACTGTGTCAAGTCTTGCGTATGCTGCCATAATTGCTGTGAGTTCACAGGAATAACTGTCCTGCTGTCTAGAACACAGTTTTCTTGTGGTCATTCACTACTGCTGGCTCTTACAGTTTTTCTGCCCCCTCTTTCATAATGATCCCTGAGCCTTGAAAGGAGAGGGTTTGGCCAAAACCTTTAATGGATTTACTGCCTTTCCTCACCCACTAACCCTGTGCTCTGGCTCCGCTCTCATACCTGCTCTCCTGCCTGGACTCACATTAATCTAACAGGGCCAGGTGTGGTGGTTTGAATGAGAACGTCCCCCATAGGCTCTAAGTAGTTGGACATTTTGTCTTCAGTTGGTGGCACCATTTTGGGAGGTCTTAGAAGGTGCTGCCTAGCTGGAAGAAACACATCAATGGGGTGGGCTTAGGGCGTTCTTAAGCCTTGCCGGATCTCAAGTCGCTCTCTGTTTCCTGTGCCTGCTTGAAGACATGGGTGTTAGCTTCTGCTCTGGTCACCTCTGCCGCCACGCCTCCCCCATGATGGACTCTTGTCCCTTTGGAACCATAAGCTAAATAAACTCTTCCTTTTATAAGTTCCCTTAGTCATTGTTTCTATCACAGCAACAGAACAGTGACTAATACACCAGGCATTTCCATCGTCCTCTGAGCCAGGTCCCTGAGGCCAGTAGATTGCAGAGGAAAGCTAATATTGTCACAGATGTGGATAGCATTTTCAAACAGCTCTCTCCTTACATATCTTGCCTGTCCAATACTCTCTACCTATAGCCACCCCAAGGGATCTGACATCCTCTTCTGACGTCTACAGGCATTGCATGATGTGGGTGCACTTACATACATGCATGTAATACACTCATACACATAAACTAAAAAAATAAAATATTTTAAATAGACAATTCAACCTTGCCATTGTACAGTGCACACATATTTCAAAATATCATGCACATGATAAATGTGGTGGCACATGCTTTTAATCCTAGTATTCAGGAGGTAGAGGCAGGCAGCTCTCTTCTGAGTTTGAGGCCAGCCTGATCTACATAGTGAGACTCTGAATCAAAAAACAAAACAAACAAAAATTAATCTGAGGGTACTAGAGAGATGCCTCAGTGGTTAAAAGCAGTTATTGCTCTTGCAGAGAACCTAGGTTTGATTCCCAGCACTCACATCAAGCATCTCACAACCTCCTGTGATTCTAGTTCCAGGAGATTCAACACTCTCTAGCCTGTGTAGTGCACATAAACTCACACAGGCACAAATACATACACATAAATTTAAAATATATATTTAAAAAAGTAACCTGAGGTTTAGGTATACAGCTCAGGGGCAGAGCCACTGTCCAGCATGCTCAAGGCCCTGCGTTCTATCTCCAGCATCACATGAAGAAAATTAAACTCTGAAAGACAACAGTTTTTGCCGGTTAAAAATTAAGTGATACTTCTTTTTAATATAAATTTTAATTTATTTTATTTTAAAATTTATTTTTATGTGTATGAGTGTGTTGCCTGCATGTATGTAAGTGCATCATATGTGTGCAATGCCCATGGAGGCCAGAAGAAAGCATCAGATTCCCCTGGAACTGGTGTTATGGATGGTTGTTAGCTGCCATGTAGGTTCTGGGATTTGAACCCAGGTCCTCTGGAAGAACAGCCAGGAACAATCTCCCCAGCTCCTAATATAATTTTTATTAATTATTTGAGAATTTCATACATACATACATACATTATATTTTGATCATATTCATCCTAACTCCTCCCCAGTCCACCTCTGACCCTCCATTCTTCCTCCCAACTTCTCTCTCCTTTATGACCCACAGGGTCTAATTTGTGCTGTCCATATATGCATAAGTATGGGGCCATCCACTGGAGCATGATCTACCTACCAGAGACCACACCCCTAAAGAAAACTGACTCTTCCTCCGCTAACACCCATCCAGTGTCCACAGATCCCAGCTAGGGGTAGGGGCCAGGAGTGACACTTGTTTCAATAATTCCAAATAAAATTCTGTATGTTTTTTCATTTATTTATTTTGTTTCTTTGTATATGTGTGTAAGAGTAGGCACACATGCCATAGCAGACATGTGGAGATTAGAGGACAACTGACAGTAAGTAGTCTGTTCTCTCTTTCCACCAAGTGGGGCTAAGTCATCAGGCTTGGCAGCAAGTGCCCTTATGGGCTTAGCCAGCTTGCTCATCTCACTAATATTTTTAAAAATGTTTTACTTATTATTTTTATTTTATGTGTGTGAGTGTATTGCCTGTAAGTGCACCCATGTCCTGCAGCGCTCATGGAGGTCAGAAGACAGCCCATAAATAAATCTTTAAAAAAAATAGTGGTGAGAGACTGAAGAGATGGCTTAGTGGCTAAGAACACTGGCTGTTCTTGCAGAGGATGTGGGTTCAACTCCCAGCACCCACATGGTGGCTAACAACTGTTGTAACTCCAGTTCCAGAGGATCCAGTGTCCTCTTCTGACCTCCATGTACATTTCATGACACAGGTGCACATACATACACATAGGCAATACATTCATATACATAAAATAAATGTAATATTTTAAAATTTTTATTTATTTAATATGTGTGAGTGCCTGCATGTATCTATGCATACCATGTGTGTGCCTGGTGCCCGAGGAGGCCAGAAGAGGGTGTCAGATCTCCTAGAACTTGAGTTATAAGCAGATGTGAGCCACTATGTGGGTCCTGGGAACCAAACCTGGGTCCTTCTCTGCAAGAGCAGCAAGTTTTCTTAACTTCTGAGCCATCCCTCTAGCCTTTGTTTAAAAAAGGTCTCACAATGTAGCTCTGGCTAGCTTGGAACTCACCATGCAGACCAGACTGGCCTTGAATTCACAGAGGTTAACCTTGTCTCTGCTAGGATTAAAGGCATGTGCCACCATGGCTGACTTTCCTCCGTTATTTTTTATATGAAACTCTGATCTCCCTTTTAACTGGTCGATTCTAAGAGGCTTTTTAAGGTTTTGGTTCTGTGTAGATAATGAACCTTTCAATATATCTATTTACCTGCCTGGTATTTTGTAATAGGTGGCATAGTTTTGAAGACAAATATTCCAAGAGCAACAGCAGGAACAGAGATATATCTGAGTCATCATTGAAGCCTGGACAGAGCCGCAGCCTCAGACTACTTGTTAAATGAATGAGTCACAGGGCGCATTACAGCTGCTGGAAGCGACGTTCCACGGCTGGGGCCTTGGCCAGGGTCCCCGAAGTGGGAGTAATGACGTTCCAAGGTGAAACAGTTCAGTGGGGACTTCAGCAGAGTGAGGCTCTTGCCTTCAGCCCTGGTGGGGACCTAAAAGCTGAGGGACTGACTGGAAGAAAAGTACTGGGGAGACCCTGCTCCAGTCCCTTTGCCCTCCCTCAGGGCACTGCCCAGAGTTCTGTGCAGTTTTGGCTGCTCGGATTCACTGCTAACTGGTATCACTCAAAACTGCAAACAAATTTCATAAACAGGCAGAATGAAGGACTTTTCCTAAGCCTGGGAAAGGCAGGTGGGGCACTGGGTGAATTCAACCACATCATGGGTGTCAGGGGCAAGCGTCCTACTCGGGTTGGTAGGAAGAGGCAAACCGGCGCCAGTGCTCGCCGCGCTGACCAGGCCCTGCAGGCAGAGGAGGAGAAGCCCTCCAGCCTTGCTCCTTCTAGCTGACAGAGCTGAGTCAGCTGAGCCCAGGCCCAGGAGCTAGTCTGGAGTCAACCGGAGCTGTGGTGGGACGGGGCACAGGTGTGAACACGTGAGGCCCGGGCCACCGGATGCAGCTCGGGCAGGAGCCTCCACTGAATCCCTGGCACAGACTCTCGTGGAATAGCATGGTTAGCAACATGCTTCTATTTTGAAATATTTTATTATTTTTATGTGTACGACTGTATTGCCTGCGTGTATGTAAGCGCACCCTCGTCGTGCAATGCCTGGGGAGGTCCGAAGAGGGTATCAGATTCCCCTGGAACTGGAGTTTACAAACAGGTGTTAGCCACCATGCAGGTGTTGGGAATGGAACTCGGTTCCCTGCCAAAACATCCAGTGCTCTTAACTGCTGAGCCATCTCTCCAGCCCCTAGGCTTCTAGTTTGAAAACTTTCTTTTCCCTTTGTTTTGAAGGGACCAAGGATTGAACATACAAATGTTACCTTAGTAATGTAACAAATGCTCTACCACTGAGCTACTCTGCAACCTGATTTCTGAGTCTCCAAGGAAACAAATGTGATAGGAGTAGAGCCTCAAGGACACCCATACTCAGGGAGCAGTCAGAGGGTATAAGGACAGCTGCAGAAGCAGAAACACCCACAGAAGGGCAGCACCTGCATACTACGAGGTCGTTGAAAAGGCTGAATGTACGGATGACCCCAGGAGACACCCGAGCACAGCCTGGAGCATCGGTGAGCAAGGTGAACAGGAGGGCAGCGCAGCAGAGAGGACCTCTGAGAGCCTCTTCTAGGAGCCCACAGCGAGGGCAGAGGTGCACAGAGCCCTCTCCGGAGGCAGAGACCTCAAGAGCTTGCTTTGCAGGCTTTAGGGGCAAGGAAGGAACTAAACTAGGTTGAAACAAGAGGATGGAGTTCCACACCATCTGGCTGATGGTATCTGCCACTTACTGAACTATTTCTGTGTCCTAACCCCAGAAGTGGTAGGGTTTGTGATAGAAAAGCTGGTACTAGGGTTTGACTAGTCTACAGACATCAATAGGGAGTAGGACTTTGTTACACAGTATTTAAAACAATTGGACTAGCAGAATGGATCCGTGGGTCAAGGTGCTTGCTGCTAAGCTTAACCTGAGTTTAATTTCAATCCCCAGGTCCTACATTGTAGGAAAGAACTGACACCCACAGATTGTCCTCCACCTCCACACATACACCAAGGCACACACATGTACATGCATGCACATATACACACATATGATAAAAAACACACACAACTCAGGGGCTGGAGAGATGGCTCAGTGGTTAAGAGTGCTTGCTGCTTTTACAGAGGACCTAAAACTTGTTCTTAACACCCACATGGGTAACTCCAGTTTTAGAGAATCCAATGTCCTCTTCTGACCACTGCAGGCTTCTGGTATGTACATGGTGCACATAAACCCAAACAGACAAATACATATATACATACATCTTTTTAAAAAAGAAAACTAGTGGAGCGTGGTGGCACACGCCATTAATCCTAGCACTCAGGAGGCAGAGGTAAGTGGATCTCTGTGAGATTGAGGCCAGCCTGGGCTACATAGTGATTTCCAGACCAGCCAGAAGTAACAGGGAGATTTCTGTCTCAAGGAAAACAAAACAAAACAAAGAAGAATCCTTAAAAGTCACAATCCACTAGATACAGGTGTTAAATCAGTCACCTCTAGGAATTAGGAATTTCACTTGGAATTGTATGCATTTTATTTCAAGTTTGAGTTAATAACAGTGTTATTTTGCTGTGCTGAGGCTCCAACCCAGAGCCTCACCATGCACTAGGCAAAGGCTCTACCACTGAACTACTGATAAGGTGGACCTGAATTTGCTAGGCTGGTCTAGCCTTGAACTTGAAAGTCTCTTGCCTCAGTCTTCCAGGTTCCAGGCCAGTACAATTATTTTGAAGTTGCAAAATACTATTGGAAAATTCTATAGTGGAACCTTCTATACAGTGGAAACAGTCTCCAAAATGCCTCTGTAAAATGTGTCCACATTTTGGGGTGCGACAGGCTCTTCATGTAGCCTCAGTTGCCCTGAACTCTCTATGTAGACCAGGCTGGTTTCGATCTCAAGGGGATCCTATTGCCTCTGCCTCCAAGTGCTGGAACTAAAGGCATGTGCCCCACACCTAGCAGGGCTGGGAACCCCAGGTGAGCAGTGGAGTAGTGCTGGATCCCTTGGAGCCTAGAAACCAGGGCTGGTCTGTGTCCCTGTCAGACAAAGACTTGGAGGCCACACAGGGGCTGCCTCTCTGGCCAGCTGGGTCTGCCCTGCTGATTGCCCTTAAAGTACCTGGGTGCCCAGGTCATCCAATGCAGGGGGATGTCAGAAGCCCCGGGTATTTGGAAAGGGAAAGTGGAAGCACGGGGAGAGAAGGGCATACAGCAGCTCCTGTCCCTCCCCAGCTTCCAGGTCATTGGCTCACAGCAGGGAGGGAGAGCCCTGATTTGAGGCTTCCTGCTTAGGATGCTCCGCCAAGATAAAGGAGGGGGTACGGCCTAACCTCCTCCACCCCCACCGCAATCCCCCTGAAACTAAAACTTCTCTTCAGGGCTCAATGACAATTATTCTGAAACAAGGAATTTAACATGAGCCTCCATTCCTGTCAGTCCTCATCTGGGCAGTCCAGGCTGGCCAACTGACATCCTGCCATCATCCTCTGATTCAGCTAGGAATCTCAAAGCAGCAACTAGCTGGGTTGTTACTGAGTCAGACCAGAGAGCAGAGTCATACCACCTGAGGAGCCAAGGGTCACAGGTTATATCCCAACGGGTGCTTCTACTGAGGAAGCTGCCTTGGTCCAGTGTGTGCCAGCTGGTACCTGGCCTTCTGGGGACTTGGAAGAACCTCCTGTTCTACAGATTGATCTTTCAGTTGGCCAAATGGGGAGGAGAAGCACTTATCACGGCCCCAAATCTCTTTTTATTTTGTGTCATGTGTATGTGAGTCAAGCAGGCTACAAGATGTGGAGTTTCCTGCTTGATCACTTTCTGCTCTATCCCTTTATGACAGGGTTTCTCAGTAAACTGGAGCTAGGTTGGCAGCCAGCCAGCCCCAGGGTCTCTCCTGTCCCCCAGCCCCAGGCTTGGTGTTACAGGCACCCATTGCTACACCTACGTTTTACACGCACAAACATTAGCTGGGCTGCCCAGAACTCACAGAGAGTTCTCCAGTGATATGTTTGCAGGACACTGGCCCCAGGTCGTGGCCACTGAGCCTAGCAGCAACTTAACACCAGAGGTTCAGCCTCAGGATCACTTTATTGCTTAGAACCTTCAGGTATTTCACATCTGGTATATAAAAGAAGTAAAAGCAGGCATTGAATTTCTTGTTTTCTTTTTTAAGCCTACTTGTTTTTCAACAACCAGATTGCAGCCAAGCTGCGACTTATAGCCAACGATCTGTAAGAAATCAGAACTCCCTCCACCGTGTCATACAACCAAAATTCAGAAGTAAATTGAATGCTGAGACAGATACATTTATTTGTGTTAATCAAACATGTTCCTTCTCCCACCCCACTGATTTAAGGTAGTAAGATTTGCATTCACATGATCCAAATGTACAAACAGCATCATTTATTTTTAAGTATTTATAAAGTTAGAATAGGGGCTAGAGAGACAGTTCAGCAGTTAAGAGCACTGAGGCATCTTGCAGAAGACCTGGGTTTGATTCCCAGCACCAACATGGCAGCTAACAACTGTCTGGAACTCCAGTTCCAGGGTATTCAATGCCCTCTTCCGACCTCCATGGGCATTGCACTACAAGGGTGCACCTACTTACATGCAGGCAATACACATAATATACACATAAAATAAAAAATATTTTAAAAGGTTAGAACAAGGTAGAGAAAGGCAGATCTCTGGGTTTGAAGCCAGATTGGTCTACATAGTGGGTTCCAGGCCAGCCAGAGCTACACAATAAGGATCTGTCTCAAAAAAACAAACAAACAAACAAACAAAAAATAAAAGGCTGAAACAAAAATATTGGCTTACATCACCACAAGCTTTAGAATTGGATTAGGATAGAAGACAGGCTCCTATTTTAAACCTCTTGGCAAACACTTAACTCCATTTCTCTTCAAAATTCATGGCTTCTCTAGTTCTGAGAACCAAATGAATAGCTTTTTACACAAATCTGTTTTCTAGAAGCCCAAGAAAATGATGGAGAGGATTACAAAACAGATTTTTTAAAATATGTATTTATTTTTTATGTGTATGAGTGTATGCCTGTGTGTATTGTGCAATGCCCATAGAGGTCAGAAGAGGGCGTCGGATCCCCTGGAACTAGTTAGGACAGTTGTTAGCCACCATGTGGGTGTTGGGAATCGAATCCTGGTCCTCTGTAAGAGCAGTCAGTATTCTTAACTGCTGAGCCATCTCTCCAGCTCCACAAGAGATTTTAAAAGATTTACTTTTTATTTATGTGTTGTGTATGTGCAAGTCTAAGTACGTGCCTGTACAGGTCAGAACAGGTCATTCGATCCCCTGGAACTGGACTTCTAGGTAGTTGTAAGCTACCATGTGAGTGCTGGTAACTAAACTCAGGTCCTCTGCAAAAGCAGTGAGCGCTCTTAATCACTGAGCCATCTCTCCAGCCACGTCATTCAAATTTTTCTATTAACTTATTAATTTGGATGAACTTTTGTCCCTTTCTGTGTCTGCTTCCTCAGTAAGACTAGCTTTTAAGAACCAAAGCCTTTCTTTTTTACCACATCTTCCTTGATAGTCCAATAAAGCTCTGAGTGGGCCTTGGGGCTCCCTCCCCACAATCACCCAATAAGAAAACTAGGGACACAGGTGATCTTGAGAACCCTTTGTGTGCCCTGCCCTTGAAAGATAAATGCTGATCCATGCCACCCACTCCTCCCACCATCCAAGACACAGTCTGAACACTGGAGAATCAAAGTGGCTACTGAAATCCAGGGACTAACAACCACTTGTGGGTGGCAATGACATATTTATTCAGCTTCGAGGTCAGTGAGGCTACAGCAGAATCAATGCTGTTACAGAGGCAAGCACTACTGCCAGTAGCAACACACCAAATACTTCTTTAGCAGCATCTGAGCCTCATTGAGTTATTTCTCACTTTTTAGAAAAATCTTATAACCAGGTGGGAAGCAACTGAAGGCTGATTTTAAATGACAATGCAAAACAAACTTCACTGAAAATACAATTCAAATGCAACTGCTATGAGCGGGTAGAACTCTTCCTGTATAATAGACCTCAAATGGTAAATACAATAGCAGCATTTAGGAACCTAATTCCCAGTCCCAAGGCAACCTTCTAGGCATCATCATTCCCCTCACTGCCAGCCCTGATAGAGGCCTAGTGGAGCAGGAAGCAACAGGGGTGAGGATGGCGTGGGGGGGGGGGGGGTTGGGTTTAAATATTGGCAGCTGAAGGGTCACCTTGTGCTCTTGAACAGGAAACCTCTGACACATAAGAGACCCTGTCAGTATCCTAGAAATTAAACAGCTGGGATTCCTGCCATTTTCCCCAACTTTCTCCAATGCCCAGAGCCCATCTTAAGATCTAGTCCCAGCTGAGGTGTGACTTGGAGGGTACAGCTGAGGCCTCACCTGATGAAATCCTGCAATGGCACTTTCAAAGTAGCTCTCATAGAGTAGTAGAGATTAGGACTAGAGCTAACTTCAATAGGCATGGGACCACAAAACCTCAAGCAAGCTGCTAAATGCATGTAAGATCTCAGGGACAATGACCTTATTCTAGGATACACCTTCAATTCTTTTTGATATTAGTAGCTGGTGATACTTGTTTAACGGATTTTATGGCACAGTTTTCGTTTGTTCTCCATAGGCTTTGCCACAGTACTTCCTTCTTAATTTTGAATATTCTGTGCTAACATGGAAAGTATCAGTGAATATATTAGCAAATTTATGTGAGAAAATAAATCTTCTGAACATCCTCATAAGGAAATTCCAGTGGGTTAAGGCATTTTTCTTTTTTCCTTTTTAGGCTTTTGCTGGACTGGGATTACGGAGGCCAAGTACATAAAAAGAAGTATCAGAGTGCCAGGATAGGAAAGAGGAAGTGCATGTCCTAGCACTACGAAGTCACGGTTGGTATCAGTTATTTCAGACCACATTCCCCACAAGTCAGCCTGAAGAGAACTGGTCTTGCCCAGAAAACTGCTCTTCTATACACAGCCACTTCCCAGAAGCAGCCAGTTCCTTGCCACACCATGCAGGTGTCCTTGCTTTCCCGGCTCTTCATCGTCCTGCCTCCAGCAGTTCTCCACTTCTGGGTCCAAAATCCTTGTGAAGTTATACCAATATATTAACATGAAGATTTGTGAAGTTATACCAGTACATTAATTGAGGATTAAGCCACTGTGCCCCAGGAACAATGGTGGCTACAGGGAGACACACATTGACCCTAACACACATGTAGGTTTCTGATGGAACTCATAGCTTTCAGACCAAACTAGCTGAGCTATTTTCAAGTACTTATGTACTCTAGGCAGAAGGTACATCTAGGAAGTGACCCTTAAAGACACTGACCCGAGTTAAGGCCCTTAGAGGGGCTTTCAGCAGGTTATCTCTTTAGGAGCCAGCCAACTCACCAGACACTGGGCTGGTGACCAAAGAGTCAGATGCCATTTAACAACCTGGCAACAGACCAACAGACTAGGAAGGATGTCCAACAGAGGAAAGAAAATTCACGTTTCAAGAACAAGAACTAGCGTAGAGGTGACTAGATGCCATGGTCTTGCTTAGCTGGAAGCAGAAGTCAAGATCTAAGAGGCAGAATGTTCTTCCTGTGGTGAGACAGGTGACCTCTAATTGAGCACAAAAGCCAATCATATTTGATTTGAGTTTTTGTTCACAAGTTCTCCCCCTGTCCATATATTCTGTCCTTCAAGAATGAAAGGCAGAAACAATTTCTAGTCTCCCTTCCCCAACCATCTTCCATTCCCCGCTGCATGTAATCACTAATGTGCCTCGGGTAAGGTTCAGAGACCTCACTGGCTGCCCTGAAATTAAAGCAGTAGCAGGAATAAAAAGGGGAGGAGGAGGCTATCAGAGCAAGTTGAAGACCAGCCTGGGTTAACCAGCAAGTTCCTGTCTGAAAAGGGGGAAAAAGAGCCTAGAGGCCAGAGGTAGAGTTAATCACTACAAATGTGCAACTGGCCGTTCAGACACCCACTTTGCCCTTTGACAGTGTCAGAGCCCTCGGGGGTGGTTCTGAGTGCTTGGGCAGCATGGGGAGGCTCTTTGCCAAGGTCTACGGTTGAAATGAGTCGTTTTCCTTTGTCAAAGGTTAGTTTCCCAGCAGCTCTTCAAACCACTTCTCCTGTGTGAGTGGGAAAGGGACAAAGAGCATAAACACAGGGCAGATGCCACCATGCGGAACACTCAACTTTATTCACTTTATTTATATATTTAACAATTCTAAAGTATTCACCTCTTGCTTTGACAAAAAATGAAAAATATAGGAGCATTGACTCCTCTTTAGGAGAAAAGGGTTATATGTACAGCTACGGAGAGTTATGGTTCCTCCTTTACATACAAAGAAAATATTAATAAAAAAGTGCTTCATTGATCAAAAAGGGCTAAGAGCTGCAAGCATTTATTCACACTGTACAACAGACCCAAGAAACCCGTATCATAACCTCTTGGCACCTGTCATTAGCAACTGCACAATCTTCAATCATGCCAACCTGTCCCTACCTGCACCTCCAGACCACCTAAGTGCAGAGGAGAATGTCACCCTGTTTCACTACACTTGGCATCTGTATGACTTGCTGCTGAAGGAGTGAGCAATGCTTAGATGGTCTAGGCTTTGCCTCTGCTGGCAGCATTGGGGAAGGCTTCTGGGCTTCACGCACCCACACTCAGGCACATGCAGAAGCCATCTTCCTGAGACACAGTGTGTCCTTGGCCAGGTAACAGCTTCCAAAGGGGGATGGGGTGTGGGTACAGGTACAGACCAGGCTGGGAGTGAGATGTTCCCTGACCTCACCTGGCCTTCACACTACAATCTGATCTGTTAACAGTTTGCAGCTTTCATCAGAGCCAAGCACAGCCCTTCCCAAGGAGGGCAGGCACAAAACAAGGATGCCAACATTTCAAAGCACAGACCAAAACCACTCTCCTCCCTTCCCCACACCCTCCTCCATCACAAATAATTATTGGTTTAAGGCTCTTTTTGGATCACATCAAAGCTAACCGAGGAAAGGTGTCCCAAGTCTTCTCCAGGCCATGTCATTCTCTAGGGAACCCTGCAGTCACCAAGTGGCCCTTCACTGATGGCAGCAGCCAAACACATTGTCTACTCAGGCAGCTAGAAGCAGGCAGGGGCCTGCTGGGCCCTTCCTGCTGCCACAGCGAGGGAGAGGAAGGCTGATTGTGTGGGATCTTTGTAACTCTGAAGGTGATTCTATCCCTCAAGGGAAGATACATGATTGGTTTGGTTCAGGAATGGGGAACTTTTGGAACCCTGAGTCTGGATTTCCCTGTGTTGGCCAAGGAAGAGAGATTGTTTGCGGGCCGGCCCCAGAAGGGAACTCTCAGGTACCTGGCTCAGCCTAGGCCTCAGTCCCAACAGCAGGACACTGCATTATGGCCAGTCTGTACCCTTAGGCCTGGAAGTCCAAGGAGGCAGCCCCTGAAAGTGAAGGGAGTCCTACGTAATCTGGTCAAGTTAAAGACGGGACCTATGAGGGTCAACATACAGCCCCTCAACGCCTCTTAAGAAGCACACACCCTTTCGAAATGGAGTCTGTGGGGGTACCACTATGTGCCCCTCCCTCCCAGTGCCAATCCCACTTATGAACTGGGATGGCTCTACCCCCTCAGGAACATGGGACAGTGCTCTTAGGAAAGATGTTTCCAGCCTCCCCAGCAGCAAAGGTTTCTTAGTCATTTCAGACATAGCTATGATGTGCGGAATGGTCACTAATGTTAGTGCTAACATTCTGTCGTGCTGTCTCAGGCCTTCCTTCTGGCTCCTTCAACTAGGAGGCATCAAGCCATCCCCTAGCATGCCTGATAGTAGGCAGCTCAGCAGTTACAGGGGGTGTGGCAACCTCTGATCTTCCATTAAAAAAGAAGTTAAGACAACAGGGGGCATTTTTCTTTTTGAAGGCAGAGTGGGGGCATGGAAAGGGAAGGGAGGGAAAGTAATCTACGATCCAGTGGTGCGTCCCAGTCTGTCTCTGTGCAGGTGATTCCGTGCCCCCATTCCAAAGCATACGGGCCTCTCAGTCTGCCCAGCCTGGTGGGCCTGTCAGAGGAACAGCAGCGTGGCCTCTGCCCACCCCCAGGTCACTGAACTTCAGTTTGAAGTGGCAGCAATGGGCTTATCCAGTTCAAGGTCAATGGTGGAGCTCGTGGGATGGAGGCTGCTATAGCAAGTCTTGCACACTCGGCTGGGTTCAAAGAGCTGCTGACTAGGTACTGGAACCTTCTGGTTACAACAACTGGAGCAGAATACGTTCCCACAATTCCTTGAGATAAGAAGAAATAAAACAATGTTAGTTTCACTTGACAGTTATGTAGGGCTGGGGGTGGGGTAGACACTCATAGGGCAGCATTTAGTTGTGTATGGTCTGCATATGCTAGAAATTCCTCTGAGATCAAACACTATTTCTCCAGTCCAGGAAGAAGCTGAGCAAGGAAGACCAGTCTACCTAGCAGAATCACATGGTCCTTTCACTTCAGGGCTAAGGATGACAGTTGGATGCCTCATCACTATGGTGCAAGGTTATCAGATGTACAGGAAGATGATGCTGAAGAGAGATCTATCTGTGGGAACAACAAATGGTCCAGCATAGAAGCAGATGCCAGTTCCACAGTAAGTCCTGGCCTGGGAACTTACCCAATGGCCACATCCAACTTGGCAATGGCCCTTGTGTAGTTCCAGGCAATAAGGAGGCCAAACACAAATGAAGCTGGTCCGTGGGCCTGTCAGAAGAGAGGACTAACTACACAGCCCAGCTGGAGATGAGGAACCTTGCCCAATGGCCACCGCCTCAGAGGCTCAGAGGCAAGTTGGGTACATGCAAAGCCAGGAGTCAAGCAGCCCATGACACAGTCTCAGAGTGAAAGAAAGTAGAAGGACAAGAGCATGACTGAGCACAAGTGCACACACATCCTTATTAGACAGTGGTCAGGCAGTTATGGTTCCCTGCCCCATGCATCTCCAGGGAAACTCAAAGCTCTACTTGAAAGCCTTTCTGCACCCTGGTCACCCTCCTTCCCACCAAAAGCCCTAGTCTTCTGCATCTGTGAGGCACAGATCTGAACAGCCAGGCCTGTCACACACAAAGGAAAGTGAACCAACAAAGGATGAGTTTCTGCCCACCTTACAATCTTCTCCTGAACCCTAAAGTACAAACCAATCGCAATCAGTACAGCACAGGAAACTCCAAGGCACCTGACATAGCTCTTCAAAGATGAGAAGAGGTAGCTAATAGGAAAGCCTCCTTCTCACTAACTTCTCAGTCATATCCCTCGGAACGCAGACCACTCCTGGATAAGGGCCACTCAGGCACAGGAAGAGAGAATACTGAAGACCACATGGGACAAAGCAATACTGCAGAAGGGAAAAGTGAGACATGGGACAATGGGGGACAGAAAAACTTTATTCCTAGAATGTAGGAAGCACATAGTAACCCTGTTTCTAAAAAGCACGAGTCAGTAAGAACCTGTGATTACACAGGAAAATTTTCTGAATGCTTGTATTTCCTTAACATACCTGTTAAGAGTCAACTTTTAGCCTGACATGAATTTGATCAATTAAGCTTTTCTATCTGACTGCCTTCGGGAGACCCTGAAAGACCTAAATGGAGTTTTCCCTTTTCTGGGAAGATCATTTCTGTCTCTTTCAAAACAAAACAAGGTACAGTGATGCTGTTTGACTCAAAAGTTACTACCATCATCCTGGCACCTCAAAGAATGACTGCTCCTTCCATCCCCAGAAGGCAAAAAAAAAAAAAAGGCATGGAACCCACTGGCTCCCCACTGAGATCAAGCTCTGCAGAAGCACCACTTTTCATTACAATAAATGTAATGGCCCAGCTGACCTGTACAATCCAGAGGGGAAGACAAGGCTACAGCAGACTCACAGTCTCCTCTGTTAGTTGGTATGGATCTCCCATGTCCATCTGCCTGCCTGTGCTCCCCAGACTCAGGTTTCACCCCAGTGAGTGCAGAAAGGGGAATGACAGCATTAGTGTGGAGAAGTTACTGTGGGTGCACACATATCACAAGACAGGTTGTTGCAAATGCTCACCACGTTTGATCAACACGGTCAGTGTCCCTGCAAGGAGGGGAGAAAGAGCTCAGAAGAGAAGCCATTTGGACTTGGGGCACAGAGTGGAGAAACACATGATCCTACGAGCATCATACAAAGAAGAGAGTTTTCCAGCACTTTCAATCCAGGCTCACTGCCACATGTTAACTATGGAATGATTCCGATAAACTTCTTATCCTAAGACTACTAAACATTCATCATAGCCACCACCCCCGCCAGGGCAAAGTGGCCTTAGTAACTCACTGCCCAAACTAGGAGAAGAAGAGTCGGGAGTAGAACCTCAGCTATATTTTCTACTTTCCCAGCGAGGGCTGCTCACCCACAGGTCTGGGAGTAGAGGAGGAGGAAAACCAAGTTCCCTGCTCACTGCTGGAAAACTACTTTTGTTCAAAGTAGCCACATAGAATTTTATGCTGGGTAAGAAGTGGTGGTCTGCATGGTAGCTGCTGCCCTTCTAATCTGGTAACAAAACAACAGTTATCATTTCCACATTTTAAGATTTAATAGTGGTCACTGAGTTGGAAGAGTTACCAAGTGCAGTTCTGCAACATTAATTTCAGAAACACGGAAACGTGACCCCAAGGGCAGCTCAGACAGAATACCTCCGTTAAGATGCCTGTCATGCTTCACTTTACAGGCTCTGCAAACCAAAGCTTAGGCCCCCAAACTCATCCTCGTCTACATGCCCCCAGTGGCACCTGCAGTGGTGCTTCCTGCTGGCGAGCCAGAAGGCACTGTCACAGGCATAGCAGTGGGCAGCCAGATGGTCAGGTAGCCAACGGGTCATCTGCAAAACACGTGAGACCAGGTTAGTGACAGGAGGTGGTCCACTCAGCTGGAGTCAACACAGCCATACTGGGAGAGCAAGAGTCACAAAGACTACATGGGCTCCTGGTTGGTATCAGTCCAGCAGGCCTGCTGTCAACAGAACAAGAAAGGTATCCAAATCATTTGCCTTGAAGGGACTCCAATCTCCCTTGAGACAGTCGCAGCAGCAATACCCTGGGTTGCCCTGAGAGCTGGCAGAGGCAATGGAGAGAGAGGGCCAGCTTGCTCATTGTCCCTAGCTCAGAAATGATGATTGAGGGTTCCCAGAAGCTGAGATGCAGAGGCTCAAGACTGATTACTATGAACTTCTTCCTTGGTGAGGGACATGGGGCAGGGATGGAGTGGAGAAGAACTGTAAGATAACTGCATGGATGGTACTCAGAGCAGGGGCTGAGCCTGTACCTCTGTGTCCTGTTTATCCACCTGCTCCCAGCTGGCTTCAGAGAAAATCTCTGTGCTGCAGCGAGACAAACAGTTCTGATCCAGATTGCTTTCCGAGTCGGGGATTGAAGTCTGTTGGCAAACAAACACAGCTGAACAGAATGAACTTGGTCTCCTCCCAAAAGAAGAAAGAAGCACTGGGGTCTATGGGAAGGCTTGAGTGCTAGGGTGCCAAATCTGTAGATGCATCAGTCATTTAGACTTGGGATGACCAGGTGTGTAAAGTTGGGCCCAGCTGGAAAAGGCCCACGTAGATTTTGTGAAGTGCACTAGAGTGGAAAGATGGGCCTCAGGCTTCCAAGAAGCAAGTGAAGTGACTGGGATGCAGAGGGAATATCCAGTGTCTGCTGTTCTGGTGGGGCTGTTGATCCAGTCCAGCCACTTAGTTAGAGTCAGGGAAGGCTAAGTGATTTGGGTATGCCCTCCTTTCTCTGAAGGACTCTTTAGAACAATGAAAAACCATTAGTGATTAGTATGAAGGAAAAGTCAAAAGTTCCTTTGAACTGAAAAGTCACTGGATATGTCTGCTTTTAATGTAATGACTAATTACTTCAGAGCCTGGACTGCAGTTGTACTTGGCAGACCCATCCAAAGGAGGCTCCCTCATTGAGAAGGAACCTCATTCCCCTGGTTTCCTCATTTCCAGGCGCCAACCCTTATTGGTGCTAAACGTGCAACAATACTAAGAAAAAGGAGGAGGAGAAAAAGAGAAAGGAGAAGGAGGAAGAGGAGGAGGAGGAGAAGAAAAATCAATTCATTCTCACCATTTCTCCTGCCCGCATCTGCCAGAGTGGGTACAAACATTTGCTCAAGAAACTACCCTCTCAAAGCTCCCAGAGTCTGGGAAGGCTGAGAGTTTATAGCTACTGCGGCAGGACAAACTTTACTCTTCGACAGGATTGCCACTGCTCTACAAATGTCATTCTGGCCAAGAGTTCCAAGACCTTCTGAAGAGACAGGATACCTTTCATTTGGGGTTGGGGTTTAAAACAGGGGTCTCACTCTGTAGCCCAGGTTAAGAATGGAGCTCACTATGTAGCCCAGCCTGGCCTCAAGCATGCGGCAATCTTCCACCTTAGTCTCCTAAGTGCTGGGATTACAGGCATGAGTCACCAAGCATGGCCGACACCGGATCTTCTCTGGAGAGATTTGATCCTCATATCATGCATGCTAACTCCCTTCCTTTCTTTAACTGCCTGGACGGGAAAGGGAAATCAACACAGCAGAGAAGAGGGAGACCGCTGTTCTCACGGCGAAGGCTAACTTCCATTCAACCTCTCAGCAGAGCAACTGCAAACTGTTCTAATCCTTTCAGAAAACGGTTCTAATCACCATGCACTAGGTGCAAAGGGCACCCAGCCTCCATGTGCCATCTCCTGGGTGACTTCAAAGGAATCATGACCAAACTCACCACTTCATCTCCAAAGTCCCCATTGAAGCGCAGGGTGCTGGTCAGGCACTGGCTCTCCAAGCGACTCTTCAGCTCCTGGACTTGTTTTTTCAAGGTCTCCACTTCCTGCTGGTGGCCAGACTCTATTTGACGCAGGCGCTGTTGGATCGTGTCTGTGTACACAGGCATGCCATCATCGTCCAGGTGGCTTCGGGAAGGCTGGTCAGGGCTGCTGGTGGTGGATGGCCTCCCTGAGTGGCTGTGCAGCCACTTGTGGTGCAAGTTCCTCGAGTACAAGTGGGCAGAGCTGCAGCCTGTGGCAGATAGCTGGCGGCTCAGTGAGTCCTTACTCCCCCCAGCTTCCCCATTGGCACAGTGCCCATTGGGTGTGGGATGCTTCTGGAGGGTGTCAAACCCTGTGGGCTGCTCTGAGGCTTTGTTTTCAGTCTCTAGGGTACCGTTGCACACAACCACCTCTTTACATTTGTCTAAAGGCAAGGCACAAGGGGCCCGCATCAGGCTGAGGCTGCTGCCAGGGGATGAAGTCCTGAGCACCACAGAGTCCCATTGGGACCTCTCATCTAGACACCTCTCAGCAGACCTGGCCTCCAGTGTTGGGGGAAGTATGTCCTTGCCACTAAACCTACCACTGCTTGCCAGGCAAGGTCTATGATGGACTTGGGGCCCATTTTCAGGCTTTACCTTATCTTCCATTAACATGTGTTTAGAAGTGTTCATGTTTGGTCCTCTTGTCTCGAATGGGACTTGGGGAGATGGCCGAGAACTAGATTGTGAGGTACCAAAGACAACTTTTGCATCTAATGGGAGGGCAGGAGCTACATCTTCCCTATCCTCTGCCATATCCCCTATTTGAGGTTGCTCCACAGAAACTTCCTGGGAATCTTCTCCCCTGGGAGGAGCCTGGAGTGAACTGGGGAAAAGAGTGTGCCCATCTTGCAGTTCAGGAATATCTTGTGAGAACAAAGACAGGCTGGGGTCTAGATGGCTTCTTGGAGTAGCATCATCCAGCTCTGGTTCTTGGTAAAGTACGACTGAACCCTCAGTTGGCATCCTGCTCTCCTTTGCTAGGAGTGCCTCCTCTTTGACCTCTGGCATCTCAAGGTACCCCCTGTGGGCAGGCTCCTCTACCCCACTCTCCTCTTTGGTAGCCTCTTGCAAAATGTTCTCCATTTGCCCCTCGGCCACCCCAGCTGCCACAGATAGCTCAGCGCCCCCTGGCACCCTGCTGATCTTCCCCAGGCTGTCCACAGCGGAAGACTCCTCTCCAGGGCCAGCCAGGCTGCTCAGCTCCAGCGAGCGTCGGTGTTCCTGCCACTTCTCGTTCAGGCTGGGGTCACTGCTGCGCCGGCTGGTCAGAGGCACTGTGTTGTCGCAGGCTGTGGTTAGATTGTCAAATGATCTAGTCTTTGGTAGCCTAAAAGGAAAGTTTGGGGAAAATGAGAATCCTGGAGGCAATTTGGAGGGCGGCAGGAGACAACAGGTTATTATTAACAAGTCAGTTTCACAACTTGGCCATTACAGCAACATCTCTGAAATGAGGCTCAGTCTCCTACTAGAGTGGGAGGTTCCCCATAAGCACTATCTACACTGCCCCATGCAAAGCATCACCTACTCCCAATAGGATAACAATAAACACTATTTTTAAAAGTATTTCTTCGTTCTGTTTTTCTAATGTGTCCAAGGCTGGCCTCAAACTCTCTTTGTAGTCTGAGGATGACCTTGAACTTCTGATCCTTCTGCTTCCACCTGTCAAGTGCCAACATTACAGGCATGCACTACTGCACCCAGTTTATGCAGTGCTGGAGATCAAATTCAGGGCTTCCTGCATGCTAAGTAAGTGTTCTACCAATTGAGCTGCATCCCCAGCCTAGAAAGGCGTTCTTCATGATGTGCTCTGCTTCTCAGGTGCTTGCAAAGTAGCAATGCTGATTATCTACCATGCTGATTTTAATAAAGCTAATTCACAAGTAGCAAAATCATCATCTATCATCTCAGAGCATCTGCCTTTCAAGCCTCAGATCAATTAGGGCAGGGAGGCAAAAGCACAGAGTAGTGAGTGAAACTCAAACCAGAGTCACAAAGATTCAAGGGAAGTGTTCCATCATTGAGAAAATGCTCAGTGCATATGGTAGAATAATCTATCAACAGGGTCCAACCCATTTTCAAAGACAGACAGACAGAGAGAGACAGACAGACAGACAGACAGACACAGAGAGAAAGCCTCAGAGATCTAAGATGTCATGAGACAGACCGTGTCCAGTATTATTATCTCTAGTCTTCCCTGGGCACATCCTAACACAAGACCTGAGGCCTGTGGCATCGCCCCTGGTCTCACCGGCTCAGAGGAGGATCATCAGGGCTAGTGCTAGAGGCTGGATACGGTGCACAGCTGTCATCCACAGGGGTAGATGGGGATGGGCATGGCAGGTACACTGCACTCCACAGCATCAGATTCCGCACATGGCACACAGGGTACAGCACCTAAGGAAAGCAGGGAGGACACGGATTTCAGCATGTCCCAATAGGTCTGTCTGAAATGCCTAGAAATGAGCAAGAACAAACACTCAGCTGGGCCACAGACTGACAGGGAGGTGAAATCAGTAGATGAAGGGCTATCTCTCAAAAGGACTGATGATTCAGGACTAGAGTTTCTATTTAACAACATTTTTCGCTTAAGCACCTCTTGTGAGCATGAGAATCTAATGAAATTCTTTGAAGACTGACTTCTCATTAATTATTTCTCAGGTCACCTTTATTGAATGACTGACTTTCATCAGCTTGATTTGCTGCTTTTACTGAGTAAGAGTCATTCTGTTAGAAAGTGAATGTGAATGTCTGTTCCCTGAAACTTGGCTTCAACAGAAACTGTCAAATCCATTTTATAGATCATTTAATCATGTGAAAATAAAGGAATTTCCAGTCAGGTGTGGAGGTGCGTACCTTTAGTCCCAGCACCCAGGAAGCAGAGGCAGGCAGACTTTTTGGAGATTGAGGTCAGCCTAGTCTATACAGTAAGTTCCAGGCCAGCTGGGGATACAGGGAGACCCTGTCTCAAAAAACTAAAAAAAGAAAAGGAATTTCTTTCCTGTATTGTTACCTCCCCAGCAGGCACAGTGAAGGATGGGAGAAACTTGAATTTTTGTTTTTGTTTTTTGACTACTTAACTAGAATGAGAAGCATATGAGTAGCCCAGGCAAAGCAATCTAACCTCTGATTAGCCTGCTTTTGACTTCTAAGAGTTGAAGATACATCTGACAAAGGGATCATTATCACAGATTGATGCATAAGCATGTGCCTCTTTTTCTCTGCTTAACAGAAGGTATTCCTTTGGGGAACAAAGTCCTAAAGGGTCTCCATGTGTGCAGAGGATCAGACACACATGACAATGTCAGAAAGAGTTTTTTTGTTGAGACAGAAGCTGCAGTGGTACAACCTGGTTCATGAGGAGGAGTCTGGGAGCCTAGAGGTAGATCTTTCTTATTCAAAAAGGGCATCTGAAAAACTACTTGAGTGCCTCTTTTATCAGTGATATAAAAAAGGCCATGAATACATTAAGCTCTGGAGGAGGTATAGGCAAAAATTCATGTCTATGGTGGCAAAGTAGAGACATGTGTTACACTAACCCACCCTGACTGGGCACAGATTGGTCAGGGAGTTGGAGCATTATCAGGAACCAGGCCTCACTTAGACAGAATGGTGGAAAATGGAAAAACAGAATCAGGCCCTTGAGACAGCAGACACACTGTGACAAAAACAAGCTCCCATATGTTCCCTGCCCCCAAATCCCTTCTGCTGATCAGGGAAACAGGCTGAAGGGTACATACAGCATCTGACTGGGAGGAATACAGGAGGTTTTTGAAAGCCTTGTTGCCTGCCCGAAGAAGTGACCACACAGAGCACGTCCGTTCTTGAGTGTGCTTTTCCCCTCTCTCCTTGGCGTTGTTGCACAGGAATGTTCCAAAGAGGCAGGAATAGGTATGCTGTACCAGTTTCACCTGCAGGAGTCCAATGAGGCAAAAATCATACAGTAGAACACATGTTCTTGGGAAGGAGGTCAGCCCAGCTGAGCTAAGCTGAGCTACTCTACCCTGACAGTCCCGAAAACAATTTACCTTCCTCAAGGGTGGGGGTGGGGGGCAGATGTACAGGTAGCAGGCCACAACATATGGCCTCCTCCTCACAATCACAAATTGCAGGGCCCAACCACAACCACCAGCACTTCAGAGTCAAAGAGACTGGTGCATCCCTATTCCTCTCCTCTTAGCTTCCCCACTAAACAGTCTCTAAACTTCTAAGTTGGTAGCCCACCTTCATAGCACAAGAGAGTATATACATTGGGTACAGAAGCAGGTCAAGGTTAACTCTAGGCTGAGATGAAAACACTCTTGTAAAAGTACTTGTTTATTCAACAAATTATTAGTGAATGTTTCACATGACTCAGACAGGACAAAGTGCAGGACATACAGCAAGAATAGCCAGGTCTCTTGTCCCGATGGAGGTTACTCTAGCTGACAGGGAGATGGAGAACAATAAGGCAGGATGAGGACAGGGCGTGGAAAGTCCACACTAGCTGAGACTTTATGGAAGTGAGAAGAGCTCCCACGAATATCTGAGGGAAAGTGCTCGAGGTGATCACAAGCAAATGGCTCTGAAGTGAGAGTACACACTACATGCCTATGATGCCTAAGGACAACAGAAAGGCCAGTGTGATGAAAGGAGCATTACGAGGGAAAGAACAAACAGTATGAGCCTAGACAGATAATCAGTAAGAAGCATGCAAGCCATTTTAAGGATTTGGGCTATTACTCTATGTGAAATATGGTCACTGTACTTCTCTAAGCAGAGGAATGGCAGTGTTTCTCAAATGTTTTGGAAGGAATCTTCTGTGCTACATTAACTTTGTGGAATTAGGGCAGGAGGTAGTTAGTGGTTTAGACCAGTGTGGTACTACTAGAGGTGGCAGGGAGTAATTAGGTTTTAGACCTTTGAAAGCAAAGATACAGAATCTAACCAATTAGACATAAAATCTGAAAAAGAAAGCAGGGAAGGACATAAAGATTTTCTGCCTTAAATGATTAAAAGGATGGAGCTCTACACAGCAAGATGTGAGATTCCTGGAACATCAAGTTTAGGGTAGGAAAATACAGAAACCAAGAAGTGAATTTTAAATGTATTCTATTTGAAATGTCATTAAGACAAGTGAAGCTACTGAGTATTTAGTTAGATGATGTGAGGCTGGAGTTAAATGAGAGGAGGTCTGAGATGAAAGTGTACAAAGCATACAGATGTCAAACCCTGTAGGCTGGTGAGTGAGGTAGAGAAGTAACCTGAAGGCTGAGTCGTACGGCATTCCAACATTCAAAACTGGGAAGACCAAAAAGAACCGACAAGGGAAAAAGACACGACTAGTCAGAGGGGTAAGCGGGAGAAGAGTCATGACTACTGTAAATTTCAAATGTGTCAATGGTAATAATGGACCCAAAAGATGAACAACAAACATGGGCACATGTATGTAATCCCAGCAACTGGGAGGCAAAAGCAAAAGAATTGACAAATTCAAGGTCAAGTTAGGCTACATAGCAAGTGCCAGACTAGGCAGAACTACATAACAAGACCCTGTTTACAAAAAGAGACAAAGATAGACTACACATCAATCACCAGATCAGTGACACAAAGGTCCATGGCTATCCTAATGAGAACAGTTTTAGCAAAGTAGAAGGTGAATGCCTGACCTAAGTGGGCCTGAGAGGAATTTCTGATATTCAATGTTAAAAACTCAAAGAGCTCTGCAGTAAAGGAGACCAGGAAAAAAGAAATAAGCACTAGAGCAAAATACAGGACCAAGGAAGATTTTTATGGGAGACACCATTCCATGTTCACATGCTATAGCTGTGAACTGGTAAAGGGGAATCATGCTAATACAGAAGGCAGAGAGAAGAAATGCTGCAGCTAGTCAATGGAAATGAGAGGGGAGGAGAGCTGGAGGGTAGGGGACCAGAGGGCTGAGGCCTGAAAAGGACAAGAAGGGAATATCATCTATCAAAGGAGAGGGGACAGAGAGTACTGGCAGAAGGAACAAAAGAAGCATGGAACAGTTTGACTGCTTTTATTTCCTTATTTTTAAAAGGGTGTTCAGCATAGCTTTTAGAAGTTAAGTTTAAAATAAACTCAAGGATTACAGAGGCAAACCTGGAGCATTTAGATTCACTGAGTGAAAAAAAATGCCTGTTTACTATTGTTACTTTTAAGTAAAAGAAAAGGCAGTCATTCCCTATTAAATTTGAAATAGATGCATAGTTTTGTGTGAAAATGGTCCACTAACATTTGTATCAATACCCCCTTATGTTTAGTTGAGGTGGTTCCAAAAACAGAATCATTAAGTCCAAACTTACAAGGAATGCTTCATTGAACTCAAAAGAGCAAGGAAATTGCCTCTGAAGCTGATGAACACAGTCAAGCCATTGCAGAAACACTGGGCAACGCTCATTCAGATCATCTGAGTTCTCCCCATGACCACACCGGTCAGCAAATTTATGGCCAAAATCCAGCCATTCCATCTCCACAAGGACCTGGAAACCCTGCAAAGACGCACCCAGGAGAGTTTATTTGTAGTAGATCATCTCACCTTATGACAGTCCTGAGCCTGGTGTCACCGATAGCAACCTCCTTTTAACAGCCTCCTATTAAGTCCCTCTTTCCCAGGCCAACAGTCAAAGGCGCTCTCCAAATTAACACACACACTTAAGGAAATTTCCCAATCACCAAACTCCATTCTGTACTCATTTAAAAGATGCTGACTATGTACCTACATACCTTTCCTGAGTCTATTTATATGTTTAGCCTCTCTCATTTACTACACAAATGCCACCCACGCACCCAAATTTCTATTTTATTTGGATAATTTTGCCTTTGTTACATTTACAAAGTCATATTTGTAAAACTCCTTTTCCACCACAGATTTTACAAATACTTGTATTTTAGGTCACTTTCGCTTGTTTCTCCTTATATATTTAACCCAAAGGTATTATTTCAGAGCAGATTTCCTTCTCTACAGAACACTGTGCAACTAAATAGAACCACTATCAAAAGTATGCTAACATCTTTTGCAGAAGTTCATGTTTCTGAGGAAGACAAAACTTATCCAAGTAGAAAAGCTGCAAAGGTAGCATTTCTGTATCCTCAATAACTGTTATCCAAAAAACTGTCCCATTGTAAGAGGTAAAAAAACTGTGCACAAGGCACCAATACCATGTAGCTCTAAGTGGAGGAGGCATGATTACAACAAACTGCATTTTCTTTAGTCCTAACTACCACTCCCCAAACGGATCATAAAACCCTTCAAAGGATTTCCCCAACTTATGCTGAGATATGGACTCCCTCCCTTGGACACACTCACCTCTATAGTTCGATAATAAGGGTCTAGCAGGAGCTTAGCCAATGCCACAATCTGGGGAGTGCGATCCCAGCCATCTGAGCAGTGTACTAGCACTGGTCTCTGATCACGATCCACAGCATGCACAACCAGAAGCGCTGATTTCAGAAGCACAGACAGATGATGGAGCCATTTTGTGCTTTCAAGAGCTGAAAGCCAACTGCAAAAACAGGAGAAGATAAGAAAATACTGGTTTTTAATGGCATCATGTCCAATGCCTGTCAAATTAAAAAGTAATTCTCCAAGATCTTTATCTCCAAATACAGTACTGCTAAAACAAACAGTCTGTATTTATAAAGCATGCTCATATATGTGAGTTAAGTTCTATAATCAATAGAGGAAAGTCTTGGGAAAACGGACTGTAATTAGTAATACCATATTGTTTCTATCACTTTAAAAATATTTTTAATTATTTTTATTTTTTATTTTATGTGTATGAGTGTAAGGAACCCATGTTGTACAATGCCCACAGAAGTCAGAAGAGGGTGTCAGATTCCTTGGAATGGGAGTTATAGATGGCTGTTAGTCACCACGTGGGTATTGGAATCTAAACCCGGGTCCTCTGCAAGAGCAATCAATGCTCTTAATCACTAAGCCATCTCTCATAGCCCATTTCTATCATTTTTGAAAACAAGTTTTTATTTTTAATTGTGTCTCCATGTTTTGATATGTACATGTGAGTGCAGGTCCCCTCGGAGGACAGAAAAGGGTTTCAGATCCCCTGGAGCTGGGTTACAGATAGCTGTTAGCTGCCCAATGTGGGTGCTAAGAACTAAACTTGGATCTTCTGCAAAAATGGTACATGCTTTTTTTGAGACGAGGTCTCCCTGTAGTTCCAGCGGGCTTGGAACTTGCTATGAAGATCGGGCTGGTCTTATCTCACAGAGATTTGCCTGCCCCTGCCTCTTAAGTGCTAGAATTAAAGATGTATGCCACCATGCCCAGTTCGTGGTACATGCTCTTAATCATTGTGCTATCTCACCAGCCCCTTAGTAAGTTTTTTTCCTTACAGTGCAGAACCCAGGGTCTTGTACTTGCTAGGCAAGTGTTCTACCATTGAGTTACACCCCAGCCCTGGTTCTAACATTCTAATATTCTAACACACACACACATAAAAACACACACACACACACACGCAAGCAAGCACATTCGCACATATTTATTTCTTTATTAACTTTGAGTCAAGGGGTCTTGTTATGCAGCCCAGGCTGGCCTGAAGGTTATAGTTCGCCTACATCAGCTTCCCAAGTGCTGGGATTATAGGAATTCACCACCATAACTGGCTCTTTATGGATAATTTCCCAGAAAAAAATTTAGAATTCCTAGGTAGACACACACAGTACAAGAAAAAGAGCTCTTTTGTGAATCTTCTGAGAGCCACTTAAGAGATGTAAAACAAAAGATATTTCATGATTAGCAACTCTGCCTTCACAACAAAATAAAGAAAATACGTACATATAAATATGTATATAAGGAGATGTAAGCTGGATGCCACACACAAGAATGGTATAAATATCACCTATTACCCATGCCTTAATACCAACCACTGTTAAGTCTTGATTACTTATCTACTAAAACCTGAATGGGTCCAACAAGATGATTTAGACTCTTGTAAACTATTACACCAATGGCCACACAGTACTGCTGTAGAAGACCTTTTTTCAAAAGGGCTTCAGGAATCTATACACACATACAAACTGCCCCTTTGGCCTCCTCTCACCCCCAACTGTGTTGACATTTGTTTCATATGCTTCTTCCTCCATCCTCTAGTCGCCGTCCCCCAAAAAGGTCTGATGTTTTCCAAATGTGGTCAAATTTGTGGTTTAAGACCATAAGATGAGCCTGTCAAACACTGAATGAGAGGAAAGAATAAATTATCCCCTCTCAGAGTTCTGAGAAGGCTTTGCCAAGATGAGGTGTATAGGACAAGACTATAAAGGTCTACTAAAATCTGGGGAATGTGAATGTGGATTTCTGTTAAATCTTAAGAGAGGGAGATGTCTTTGCAGCCAGGCAAGCAGACAGGAGAACAGTATATAAACCCTGGTTTCCACCAACAAGACTGTGATTCAGAAGCTGACACTAGGTCTCCATCATAGTTGTACCCTAAGGTTGGTGTCTAGTATATAGGAAAAGTTCTTCTGTCTAATGAATTATATGTTTGTCACAGATAAAATCCAATCTCAAGATGTTCTATCTTCTAATAAAATACACTTAAGAAACACTTTCCTGATGGGTCAGTTATTTCTTCTTATTCCTAACATGGTCTTAAAAGAAAGAAAAAAGCTTAAAAAACAAAAATTTAAACAATCTCTCTGTTGCTAGAGAAATAGTAAACAAGAGACCCCACCCAGTGTAGGGATCTCTTGAACCTGATCTCTTGAACGGACTAAACATCAGCCAGTGTTACTTGTGCCTAAGACAGAAGCTGTACTCCAAAGGAGTGCCACCAAGGAGATGCTGTAGCACTAATCTGTGCCACTGTCAAACTGGAGCAGAAGCCTTTCATATGTGCAGACAGGTGTGGGGGCTTACTGCATCCACTGCTACAGCTTTTTTTATCCATAAATGAGATTTTAATATCTAAATAAAACCAAAGTATTCCATCTTTAACAAAATCCCCCACCTATTTAATTCAGGTAAGTTCTAATCAATAACTTTTTGACTCCAAGTTCAAAAATAAGGTTTTGCTTTGTTTAAAGATTTATTTACTTTTAAACTTTATATGTATGGGTATATTGCTTACATATATGAACGTGCATCATAAATACCTGGTTCCTGAAGAGGCCAGAGGAAGACATTAGATCCTCTGGAACTGGAATTATAGCTGTGAGCCACCATGCTGGGAACCAAACCTAGGGGGCCTCTGCAAGAGTAGCAAGTGTTTTTAACCTTTGAGCCACCTCTCCAACCCCCAACTAAAGTTTTGGGTTTTTTTTTTAACATTTATTTCTGTCTTCTGTGAATGAATGTTTTTTCTCATGTATGGATTTGTAGCACATAAGTAAACCTGCAGAAGCCAGAAGACAGTGTTGGATTCCCCTGGACAGATAAGCACCATGTGGGTGCTGGGAACCTAACTCGTTCTCTGGAAGAATAGCTAGTGCTCTTAATCACTGAGCCATCTCTTCAATCCCCCAAATTAAGTTTTAAAACGAAGAATTTTTATATATGGGAGGAATTAGAGACTAAGGAATACTTCTGATCTGGCCTTTTCATTTTATAAGAAAGCAGATTCTCAGTAATGAAACTATTTGGTCAAGGACACAAGAGAGAAGGTTATTTAGGTCCTGGAACTCTGTGGCAAACACAATGGATAACTCTCAAAGGGAAGCAGTCAGTTTATTTATTTGGTTAGACTCTCCCCAAAGGATACTGCTTCATGCCCAAGGTTCATGGTCACTGTGATGAATGTAATCATTTGTTCCCCCAAGAGTCAGGACAAGCTGTTTAGGTAGCATCTGATTTAATAAATCCAGTAAAGAATGTAGCAAAACTTGATGTGATCAACAGATCTACTGAACTATGGGTTTCAGTACAAATAATTAAAAAAAGAAAATTCTGTGTTCATTGACACATCTCTGGCTTCCTGCAAGAATAAAGCAAGGGCTTTTAAATATTTATCTGCTCATATTTGTTTTACAGAGCACTGCTCCTAATATATCTTGTCAAACAGTCCCCTTGCAGGTATTACTTCACCTTCCTTGCTTCAAATACCAGCCATTCATTTTTAATAAGCAATAGAAATTATGATAATGTTCTTACTAAATAAGATTACTTTGGAAATGGAAGCAGATGTAAAGGAACTGACTTAAAAATTTTAACACTTTTAGAACATAATAAGGGGAGACGGTTCTGTTGGTAAAGTGCTGCTGCATAAGCATGACAACATGAGGTTGATCACCCAACACCCATGTTAAAAATCTGGGTTCAGTAACACATGCCTACAATCCCAGGAGGCAGAAACAGGAGGACCCCTGGGGCTGGCTGGCACCTAGCCAATCAGCAAGCTCAGGCTCAGTGAGAGAGCTAGCTCCAAACATTAGGTGAAGGGATAAGACATCTGACATGAACCTCTAACCTCCACTCACACTGCACTCACATGCACACTTGTGACTCCATGGTAAGACACCTCACTTCATAGAAGTATCACCACAGGACTGCAGAAAACAAAAAATTGCATTGCTTTAGGCTGAAAACAATGTAGAAGAGAAGAAGAGGTCCCAGGATAAACAAGAATATGGTGCTTCTGTTCTGAGGGCTGAGATCTGTTCTGTGTTGTGCATCTTAACACCTTAAGGAAGAGCTGGGATTTTTTTCCCCAGCCACTGAGCTATGCTGCCCTACTCTTAAGCCATGAAGAATATCCACAGGAACTGAAGGTATAACTAAAGTTCACTAAAAAACAGAAGATATGGCCAAACTCATTAAAAAACAAAAACAACAAAAGAACACACAAAATTAAAGCCAAAGTCTTACTTTCCGGGATCTGGCATTTGTGTACACAGTAATCGCAGAGACTGAAAACTCCTCCGAATAGAATGAATGTTTGCCATCCCCATAAACACAACTTCACAGTTCGGGTAATACTCTGGAAAGAACAACAATAAAGAAAACAGAAATGTGCTGAATTTAAAGATCACATGGCCAAATTTAAAAGAAGCAAACTGGCTATAAAACCCACTGCAGTTGTTGACTAATGAAATGGCAATATTGATGCTTGACTATTAGCCCAGTGCTTTATTCTAAGAGGAAAACAATACTTGAATTTTAGTTGTCTTTGTGAAAAGGGAAGGTTAGATGTGTAATGCACATACTAACATAAAATCTGTTAGCTGTAAAAGGAAGGCCTACAAATTTCCATCTCAGTCTAAGTTCACGTCTTACATCTCTCTCATCTAACTCATGGCTCTTGTAATCTCTTCAAAAAGAGCCTAGTAGAACAATGCCTTCATCCATCCAAACATTCATTCATTCATTCAAGTTTCACTTGGCACAGTACTTTCCATTTTCAGCTTAGCTCACATCTGAAAATGCACATCTGATATCTGCATCATCAGCACATATCTGGCACAGAACAGGTCCCTCTTGGGGAAACCAACATTCAAACAACAAAAGTGTGACAGATTTAGACGGGGCACCTTACTAAAGTTTATATTTACTGCTTCAATTTTGATCCCTCCTTTTCTAGGGAGATGCCTGGGAGGGTAGCAATAAGCATACGTTCTGCGGGAGACAACAAATGCTTTTAGAAGACTAGACTGAGAAACAGAGCTTCTAAAGCAACACCAACAGACCTGTGGGAGAAGATCAGTTTTCCTTATCACCTAAAGGTTGTCATGAGGAAGATTTGCTTCATTGCACCTCTTCCAAAGCACACACAGTGTTAAGAATCCAAAGACATGCTCTGGCTCTTTGGATACAGGATGAGGAATATGGCTTGTCATTCATTTTTAATTAAGTCTAGGTTGTACATGAGCTGCACTGACAAGGTCAAATTATCGGGGGACAGAGTACAATATACTCACCTGGGCATTCGCAGCCCCCTCCTTTGGCTCGATTTGCCACAGCTGCTGCATAGGAGCGTGCATCCAAAATCAAAAGCTTCTGGGGTTGAATAGCTAAACTCTCTGCTCCTGAAGCATTTGATAGAGAAGAATCTGTGGACACCAAGAAAGGATTAAAAACAAAATGAATTTATTTCTCCTATGACTATATAAATTAGAACCAGAGGCATATTATAGTTTTTTGTTTTTTAAAGCAAGTAAATGAAACCCTCTGACTAGACCTTTGACATACAGAACTTGGCTTCAGCTTATTTTCTGTTTAAGAGTTGATGAGAATTTATTTCAAAACCAATTCCTGTAGTACATGGAGATCCACACAGCCCAATCTCCAATCCCATTTCTACACCTGTAATCCTTCCATAAAAGCTGGTATTTTTCTCCGTAGTCTGGAAACACTGCAAGCCCTTATCACACATATACTCCATTCTTATTGTAGGGGCAAGGAAGACAAGCCTAGATTTCTTAAACCAAGCTTGAAACAAAAGGTTGTCTAGTTCTTTGCAAGACTCATGACTCCTCAATCTCCCTGAATTGTCTCTTCTACAAAAGTAACCCTTTGTTTTCTAAGGAAGAAGTCACTTCAATGTAAAGTTTCTAGATGCTATTAAAAATTGCAGCCACAGGTCTAGGAAGCACCTTACCAAACTCCACATCAGAAAGGTCTCCTCCATTGGGAAAGTCTCGAGAACTGTTTCTAGTTGAAACCTTGCTCACACTTGACCGAGAGTCAGAAGCACAAGCTTTTGCAACTGACTGCACCAGGTGCTCATCATCTGCATTTCGCCAGCCCCACCAGCTAACCTCTGGCTGTCCACAGCGGGCAATGACAGCTCCATTGCTCTGGTGCCTGTGTGGGAAACAAGAGGCAACAAATGTACCTTCCCAAGGCCCCCATTCAAATGCTCTGTACTCACATAAAAAGTGTAGTGGCTGATTTTAAGTTTGATAACAAACAGCTTGACAGCAGATAAATACTGAATTGGCTTCAAGTCCGCTTAGTATTAACAGACAGAAACTTATTCACCAACAATAACAAAACCTATATAATTTCTGAATTATCAAACCATCACAGAGCCCTCTATAAAATTATCAACAAAATGATCAGTGAGTACTCTTACAGAAAATAAACTAACATTCACAATTTAAATATTTGAAACTTCAAATTTATTTTTGAGAAATAAGTTTTTTTTAAATCTATGATTACTACACTAATTCTACTACTCAACAAATTCCTCATTTCTGATACTCAACCAAATGCCTATTGAATGCAATGCAGCAATCACGTATCCACTGCTTTCTGCTGGCTTGGGGATTCTTTTTAAATAGATCCCATCTCTGCGACTAGAACACTTATCTGACCTGTGGTGGAGTCCTTTACAAGATCTTCTGAGACGTCATGTCAAAAATCACTCTTTAAAAAAAAATTATTTAATGTGTATGAATGTATTGCCTGAATGTATGTAAGTGCACCTGTGCCATGTAATGCCTGTGGAGGTCAGAAGGGGGTGTCGGATTCCCCTGGAACTGGAGTTACAGTTGTTAGTTACCAGGTGGGTGATGAGAATTGAACCCAGGTCCTCTGCAAGAGTAGCCAGTGCTCTTAACAGCTGAACCATCTCTCCAGCTCCACAAATTACTCTTACTACAGGCATAACATTCCTCAAGCTCTTAGACAAGCAAGCAGTCCCTGTAAACTATATTCTGAGAGATCCTTTTTCAAAGGCAGAAAAAACACTCATAGTCCACTTTAAGATGCTACCAAAACCCCAGGTATTTTCCAAGAAGGCAATTAAACCTTTGAAAAAATTTTAATATTTAGCCAGATATAGTTGCTGCATGCTTTTAATCCCAGCGCTCAAGGAGGTAGATCTTTTTGCGTTCCAGGTCAGCTAGGCTACATAGTGAGATCTTGTCTCAAAAACAAACCAGAAAAGTTGTTTTATTTGGAGTAAAAAGGAATACAGTTTGGACACATGCTACATCATTGATGAAATTGTAATATGCTACATTAAGTGAATGAGCACATCACAAAGAACATACTTGTAAGATTCTATTTATATGGAGTATTCTGAATACATAAATCTAGAGAAATAAGTGCTATAGTACTGTCTATCTTGGCTAAGACAGCTGGGGAAGTAAGGAATGACTGTTAATGAGTATGAGAAAAATATAGTAAAATTAATTATTGAGGTAGATCATACAACTCTAAATGTAATATACTAAAAGTTGTTGGATTATATATTTTAAAAGGGTAATTGTATATGACATTCTTAAAGCTTTTAAGTTATAAAAGGAATCAGCTCACTGTAAGTAAAATAAAAATCTGGCAAATGCGCCAATGAGAGAGTTCAGAAAATAAAGACCTTTTTATTGCTCACACCCATGACCTGGTCTAACCCCAAATCCAGGTAATAGAAGGAGAGAACTGACTTCAAAAGTCATTCTCCGACTCCACACAAGTGCTGAGAAACATGTACCCACACAATTCCTGCACATAATAAATTAAAATTTTAAAGATTTTGTTTTCTTTTTATTTCTATATATGTGCATAAGTCTGTATGTGCATACACACATGTGTGTGGGTCCCTCAAAGGCCCAAAAGAGGGCATCTGTTAGAGGCTGGCATTTTGCTGACCTCATTCTGATATCTATTAATTCCCTATTTCTGTTTTTCTCTGCAGCTTTGTTTTTGATATAAGTTAAATATTAGTCTTACTGTTCTTACTGTCCTTACTGTTCTTACTAAAGGTAAAGGTTTTTTTTTTTTTTTTTTTTGGCTGATGTCTGTGTTCTTCATGTTAAATTAACAAAGGGTATTCTAATCAGTAGACCATAGAGGCCAGTCAGAGTTGATCTATCACCATGCCATGGGACTCTTTATAAGATTTTATAATAAGTGTGTGCTAATGATTAACCACAAATTCTTGCTTTTGTATTCAGCTTTGCTTGCTTGGAGAAAGTCATGAAAGACCTATAAAAAGATCCTGTTGCTAAGTTCAGGGCCACTTTCCTCTCCTACTCCCGTGGAGAATGAGTTGGCCTGACTGCAATCATAATAAATTTCTTGCCTTGCTACACATCCATCTCTGAGCCTAATTGGACCCTGACTCTGAGACTGTTAACATAACAACATCAGATCCCTGGAACTGGAGTTAGAGGTGGTTGTAAGCTGCCTAATGCCAGGAACCAGAATTCCACAGCCCTGTGAAAGATCCGCAAGTACAGAGCCATTTCTCCAGTCCCAATAAACACATAATTTTTAAATTTTTAAAATATGTAGGCAAACAAGATGTGGTGCCATACAAATTTAATCCCAGCACTTGGGAGGCAGAGGCAGGCAGATCTCTGTGAGTTCAGGCTAGTCTACATAGTGAGTTCTAGGACAACTAGGGCTATAGGAAGACCATGTCTCAAAACAAAAAACAAAAAAACAAAAAAAAAAAAAAACCCACCTGGTAAGCAAAGACTTAAACGTCCACCAATCCTATATCCCAGAAGAAATATCCATGCTCTTTAAAAATTGCTTTTGAACATGAATAAGCAAATCTATACGGAATCATAATATGGCACAAACGGACACATAGAAAACATAGTATTAAATCTATTTTTCTTCTTTAGAGAACAATACAAGAAAAGATTTTTGTTTTTAATCCTTAAGTTCACAAGTAATAAATTAAACTTGGTAACAATCCAATTACACCAGAAAAGTCTCCTTACAGTTATTCAGTCCTTCCTCACTGTGAGAGACAAGTAGCTAAAGTACCCATGCATACCTTGCCAACATGCTCAAATGGCTCACATGTAAAGGTAACTAAATGAAATAAAACCCTATGGATTTTGACATGATTCCCTACGAGGCACTGGGTAACCAGTGAGCTTAATGACTGCAAACCTCCCAGAAGAAGAGAGTGGTGGGGTCTTTCCTGAGTGCCCTCTGTAAGGCTTCCTAGCACTGCCAGAGAGGAACAGCAGGTGGCACTCTTTACCCTGGGTCTTGGGTTTTCAGTGCTGGCCTGGATTAATAGTAGATTTCAACTGGGTCACTCCAAGCTCTCTCAGTCCTCTAAAATGCTTTAAACTGCAAAAGATTACTCAAACACTACAGATAAAATCACTCTAGAAAGCAAAATCAGCCAGGCGTGGTGGTGCACACCTTTAATCCCAGCACTCAGGAGGTAGCAACAGGAGAATTTGAGATCAAGGCTAGCCTGGTCTACATAGCAAGTTCCAGGGAGGCTAGGCTACAGGGAAACCATGCCTCAGAAAGACACCCCACCCCCCGCCGCCAAAACCCAAAACCAAGCAAACAAAAAAACAAAACCTAAAATTAGTTGATTAACTAATTAAGTAGTTTACCATTTTAACAAACAACTTTGAAAACTACTAAGAGATTAAAGTAAAAGGTCCAATGAATGAACTCCACCTACCAAAACAATGAATGCTTCAATATTACAAAAACAAAAACCCAGAATTGCTTAATTACCAAGAGTCAGGCAAGTTCCCCACATCAAGGCATTTCTAGTGATCACCATGTACACAGACAGAGGCACTGTGAACTGTATTACAGATAGACAACTTTTACATTATCTTGCTGTGTTTGAGCAATCTCCATCTTTGGCTATAAACCCAATGAAAAAGCCCTACTTAGGTGCTGGTTCAGCTCAGTGCTGTCAAGTAACTGCTGTTAGTGACCTCAGAAATCACAGCTACAGCACAAAGCTACCTAAATCCAGGAAATATATGTTGGATTCAGAAGCATCCTGCCACCTACACTGTCATGGTAGAGTGGTAGAGTGCCCTAAACATTCTTCAACACATCCCTCACAAAGCTCCAAAACAATAGAGCAATCCAGTCTGAAGCTCAGCGATACAAGCTTCAACAATAACCTTGAACAATTTTCTCTGAAAGATTGCAAATGAAAATTTTCATTTATGTATATACTTTAGGATATCTAGAATAGGGGGAGGGAAGAGAGGACTATGACATCCATGCCTTCTAGAATAAATTTTATATTTTAGAAAAAAAAAAGGTTTTATTTTGACTACCTTCTAAGGTGCTATCTTAAGTAGTACTCACAGACTTTCTGCCTAAGGGGAGAATTCACTGAAAGCCCTTACTTGGAGAATCTGAGTATCTTCCCCCTATGCTCTAAATCAGCAAGTCTCACAAATGCCAGGCAGCTGATCTAACACAGCTGTTGATCAGAACAGCAGCCAGCTGCTGTCCCCATTCCAATGGGGCTGCTCCCTGACAAGGCTCAAATCCCTTCAGCTTTCACTGCTCTCTAATTCCCATCACTCTTACCACTTGAATGAGAGGTAAATTTGGTGACCTATTTTTCCATGAGTACTGGAAAATGAAAAGTGATGAACACTGAGACTGAAGGCTTAATGGGTTTTACTGGGCCACACCAAGTACCTTTCAATTGCTCTCTATTCAGGGTTGGGCATCAGAATTTGCCTTCAATGGGCTAATGAACAAGCTGGTTATCACCATGGACATTCCACAAGAAAAATACCTTCCTATGGCCTCAATATTTGAGTAGAATGGCTACTGGGATGACAGAATTTTTAACCATGTCATTGGTTTGGTCCAATTCAGACAGAGTCCAAAATGACTCTACAAACCAAGTAAAAAAAGAATCTTTATAAACCAGAAAAATTAAATAGAGAATGCTAACATTACAGGATTAATAACGACTTCTTAAAATTTTAACATGATTCTAGGAAAGGAGAGACGGCTTAGCAGTTAAGAACACTGGCAGCTCTTCCAGAGGACTTGGGTTTAGTACCCAGCAACCACATGGCAGCTCACAACTGTTCTTAACTCCAGTTCCAGAGGATCCAATGTCCTCTTCTAACTTCCGTGGATATTGTATGCTCGAGGTACACTTATATACATGTAAGCAAAACATTCATACACATAAAAATTTAAAATAAACTTAAAAAATAGAAGCAATTTAACACGATTCTGTAGGACCCAAGATGTCACTGATTTATAAAGCTAGCACTCAAGAATATAATCTATTACAAATGTCACTTAAAGAAGTATTAACAGGCCCTCATTCATATGCCATAGCACATTTGTAAAATAAGGATCAGCTTTCTCATTCTACTCATTAGAAATAGACAACAGTCAATTAGGGAATTACTCAAGGTGCCACAGTAAAGTATCAGAATGGACATGAACTCAGGTCTATGACTCCTGAACCTGCATTGTCTCACTTTCTGTCTCACCATTCCTTTCTAAAAATTGAGTCCCTTGGCTCTTGTATTTATACCTATTTCCTCTCAATTAAAATATTCCTTCCTGGAGAGAAGGAGGAGGAAGGAGGCTCATAACATTCAAGAAGCTCATGAAACTATAAGAATGTGTGCTCCTTTCCAAGGTTACAAAAGATACTTGCTGGGGTCTTCTCTTTGATGGGGCTGCCCTGCAAGTTCTGCAGGGAACTCCAGTAATGCACCTTCTGTGAGTCATCATCCTTGCTGGGGTAATAAGCTTTTTAGAGCTGTGGCTGCCTCTGAATCATACATGCTCCTATAAATCACTTTTCACCCATGCTTCTATAGGTAAGCTTAATAAATCCAATTGTTTACCAAACCGGAAATCAGGAAGAATTATTTTTTAGGTTTGTAGCCAATGCCCTGACGGGAATAGAGATTTGTTCATATTTCCCCAGAAGTCACAGAACACTTCTCATGCTTCAGATCTCTAAAATCTTCTATCCAGCCCCAGTTTTTCCTAAATGCTCCATCTTAAAACAAGAGTCCCTCTACAAAGTGTCAACAACAAAGACAATCACAGTTAATTCTATTCTCCTAAATCTCATCTCTCAATACAAATGCCCTGCTAACATCTCAAGCTAAATGCACTAAGCACAAGAAAAAATATTATCATGAAATAACAAGGCCAGCCACTTTTCCATTAAAATGTTCTCATTGGTGTCCATTTGAACCACCAATCAGTGTTCTGGATGCAGTGAGTGCTGGTGTGTTACTTACTCACTGGAAGAACAGCTTTTAGCAATAAGGGAGCACAGACTTGCCTAGAAAGTTCTCTGAACCCCACTTTGCACTTGCCAGATTAGCAGCAGGGGCAGTGCAGCACGTAAAATGGGGCAGGAGCTACCACTCCAAACCAGAAGTACTCATCTGGCTTACGTACCTGTAGATGACAGCAGGAATGCGCTTCCAGGATCTGAAGCCTGCCACACTTTCTAGTTCTTTGTCAGTGATCCAGGCAGGTACTATGAGCTCCTGTGGATAACTACCACAAAGCCTGTTAGGAAGATGAGAAAGGGGATGGGATAGGACAGAGGTGGGAGGAGAGACAGAAGGATGAAGAGGAGAGGGAGAACGATATTATGGAGAGCCAGCAAAGGGACACTGTTCATGCTATCACAAAGCTATTTAAAAAGGCAATGAAGGGCTGGGTGTGGTGGTGCACACTTTTAATCCCAGCATTTGGGAGGCAGAAGCAGGCGGATCTCTGAGTTCAAGGCCTGCCTTGTCTACATAGTGAGTTCCAGGTCAGGTGGTGGGGCTTCAGAGAGACTCTGTCTCAAAAAGACCAAAAAAAAAAAAAAAAGGGCAATGAAGTTCTAACACGCTCAAGGAACTGCAGAACTGCATTCAATCCCTAGCATAGGAAAAAAGTAGCAAGGGAGACAACAGGGGTAGGGGATGTTACCTGAGTTTTGGTCTCCTTAACAAAATGGGTGGTCATAATGTTTAATTGAATTACATACATCAAGTGATACTATCTTTGACTGTTCTACTTGATGCTGCCTTCTGGAATCTAATAGTCTAACAATGAAAAAAGCAGAGCTGAGGGACACTCTCTTTATTCTCCATGATAATTCTCTGTCATAAAAGCAAGCATCTATGTCACCTCTCTGTTTTCAGGCTCTTATCAAATGGAAACGTAATAGACAAAAGCTTACCACTTTGGGTTTCCAGAGACTCCACCCCCCTAACAGATTAACTCATTTTGAACCAGGATGTCCTAATTAAAAGTAACAAGGAGAGCCAGGGGCTACATAGAAACAGTACACATAGTCCCATTGAACCAAATTGGTAATGTAAAGAAGCTATTAATCATAATCCCTATAAACATATGTCAGAAGAAGCTATACAGAAGAGTATCTCCCCATCCATCACCCTTATGCCTCAATTTTTAAACAACAGATATTAGTTACATTCTAGTAAAGTCATACTTCTGATAGGTTTTATTTACAAGACAATGTCTCTGGGTAATTCAATCAATCTTTCTTTTGAGCAGTGAAGGTAGTATGGAATTCAATACAAATCCTAAACAACAGAGACTAACACCTCCTCCACAACCACCACCACCCTGCCCCAGTCTATGCATTAGAGAAAGAGACAAAATATCACACATGGGCTTTGGAGTTGGGAGTTTTGATCATTTTACACTTTTAAACCTCTTTCCTTTCTGTTCTCAATTTCCAGAAAATAAAGTATCAGAAGTCTAGAAGCCACTGAACCAGAAGAGAGATGTACTTAGAAGAGCGATATAAACTTCCTAACACTCAAACTCTTAAAATGATATAACACAGTGATCACAGTTACTACTCTATGTAGTGTGGTTCTTTTTAAGTTCAAGACTAGATTTGGCTGTCACTCTTCCTTAGAAATGGGAAGAATGTTTCAACACCCTGAAGGCTGATTTTTAAATCAAACTGGTATGCTAAAGCACAAAAATTTTTAAACTCAAATTAATTGGTTTTTCTCTCCTCTTCTTTTCTACTTCAACTTATTTCTGAGTGCAAGCAAAATTGTGATCACTCCACGTGAAGCTCTTGATTCTTTATAACCAGTAGGTGCTTAACTTCTTGGCTAGGGCCCATGTAAAGAGCTGTAATGAGTGGTAGCTTTTCCAGTGAAAAATGGTTGGCCACAAATAGAGCAAGAAAATGGTTATCATCATTTGAGGAACCTGAACAGATCAAAGGATGATTAATGCCACAAAGAAACCTAAGAAGAGATATTCACTTGTCTCCTGTTTTATAGAAACTGGATTGTCAAAATCACAGTACTGTACTGCCTTCGCACACCAAAACACACGCTTTAAGGAAACGGGTAATGGCTGAATATTTGATAATGGTTAATAAACATTTTTTGGCTAAATAATCATACCTGTAAAGTCAGTATTAGATGGACATATTAAGAATGGAGTTAAATCAGTCATTAAACTAGCAATGAGGGGACTGGAGAGATGGCCCAGCAGTTAAGAGCACTGGCTACTCTTGTAGAGGACCCAGGTTTGGTTCTCAGCACCTACATGACAGCTAACAACTATCTGTAACTTCAATTCCAGGGGATCAGCTATCCTCTTTTGACTTCCACAGGCACTGCACAACATGAGTGCACTTACATACATGCAGGCAATATACTCAATACACATAAAATAAAAATAAAAAAATATTTTTTTAAAACTAGCAATGAGAGTAGCAGACTCAAGTCAGTAGTGTAAAACCTCACTATCCTAAGTATGTACCCAAATTCAGATCCTAATATCCATGTAAAAATCTAGGTGTGGGAGCATATGCCTATAATCCTAGTTCTGGGGACCAGGAAGCGGAGGCAGGAAGCTCCCTACAGCTTGTAAGTCAAATGCTCTTGAACTGGTAAGCTCCAGATTCAATGAGAGACTCTATCTCAAAAAATAAGGTGGGAAATGACAGAGGAAGACACCAAACATTACCTGGTCCCTAGCCTCTACCCACACCTGCACGGGGACACATACAGGTACATACATGAATATAATGCATGCATTCATGCATAAACACATCTAAATGTTTGTCCCTACTTATGAGACCACTGATCCTATCTCTAATGTAATGCCAAGTAGTGATGAAAACAAAGGAAATTGCTACCTTAGATTAAACACAGTATCATCTAGATGTGTGTGGTAGGAAGAACAGAGGCCTACAGGGATTAAACAGGTTCCGGGCTCTTATTAAGTATGGATTACTTTCCATTTTAGAAACTAAAATATGAGCAAAAGGTTTAAGAACTCTGACAACCACACACTTAGACTTACTAAATAAAATCCCATTTCAAAGGTAATACCTAGCTTCAATGTTCTGCCACCTGAGAATTGGGGCTTCTGTACAGTACTGGTTATGAAACAATCTACAGGGATACATGTAACTCACTTATATTTCTCATTGATGTTGGAAATCCTCCAGGCATTGTTCATATCAAAACCCATTCGCTCCACTTCATTCTTGAACCTTGACGTTACATGCTCCCCTAGAGACAGAGAGACAGACAGTTAAAACAAAGAAATGAATACCATTTTTGCAAAATGGAGAATAAAACCATAATTACTTTGCCTTGTTGTATTTAAATTGTTTTAAAGACAGGAATTGTAAAAATAACATATATTTAGCTTTAGTTGAAAAAAATAGGCAGGTTAAGACTATAGAGAGTAAAGTAGGAAGAAATTAACTTGGATCAAGAATTATTTTTTAATTTGCTAAAATTTTTAAAAATTAAAATTTTATGTGTATGACTGTACTGCTTGCATGTATTTAAGTGCACACATGTTGTGCAATGCCTGAGGTCAAAAGAGGGTGTCAAATTGCCTGGAACTGGAGTCAGGATGGTTATTAGCTGCTAAGTAAGTACCGGGAATTGAACCCAGGTCCTTTGTAAGAGGAGCCAGTGCTATTAACTGCTGAGTCATCTCTCCAGGCCCTGGATAAAAAATTATGTTATCTCATCTAATCTCTGAGTTTCACCAAGCTCATTTTCACAGAGGACAGACTGAAAGGGGTTATTACTGCACATCCCTCTGACTCCAAAGCCCATGTTTGTTTGTATGTTTGTTTCTTTTCCCTCCTTTCCTGTCTTCCAGCCTTCCTTCCTCCTTGCCATCTTCTTTTCTTTCTTTCAGTTTTTGTTTTGTTTTTTGAGACAGGGTCTCCCTATTGCCCCAGCTGGCCTGGAACTCACTATGTAGACCAGGCTGACCTTGAACTCAGCGATCTATACATACAACCTGGTGTTACAGGTTATAAAATAAATTCTGGTGGGAGCTGGAAGAAACCACAACAAATACAGGCACACCACAGATGGCTTTGGTGATAGAAGTATCAAATTTTGCTCTCCCTGAGAGATGAACTACAGAATAGGAAAACCAATTGCCTGGATGAAGGACAATTCTATAAAATCACTTCCCATTTAAATTCCTTTTCTTGAGTTTAAGCTAGGTATTATTACTGCTCCCGGAAGAAGAACTATAAAAAGATGAGGTTCAAGGAAGCGGGAAGAAATAACTGTTGAATCTGGCCCATTTGGAAAAGTTTTAAAAGTAGCAGGCTCCTGGGGGATTGGGGGGGGGGGGGCTGTCTGAATGGAGTGCCATCTGTCTACAAATTGCAGGGAGTACTTGTCTTTAAGAATCCAAAACAAGGAGTCTTTCACCTACAATCTAAATGCTGTAAAACTGTGGCAACTTCAAAGTTTACTAAGAGAAGTCATCCCCGCTCCTGATACACTTTTGAGTTTCTCAAAAGCCAAAAATATTTTTATTAATTGTCTTTTATAGTAACATTTCTAGTTTAGGATAAGCAGATATTTTGCTATTTTCTTTTTCCCTCCATTACATTCTTCTACACTCTTCTTTTTCACTTCAATTGTTTTTTCCCTTGGGACAGGGTCTCACTATGTAGCCCTGGGTAGCCTTGAACTTACCTCTGCCTCTCCAGGGCTAGAATTAAAGTTGTGTGCCACCACACCCAGCCTTTTTCCTTTCTTTTATTTAGTCTCTGTATTTTCCTTTTACCTGCCTCCATCATCTCATTAATTATTTCCTCATTTGCCCTAAATTTTTATTTCACAGCACAATCTACATTAGTTTTGCCATTTTCTGTTCTATCATATTGGTAAGGTATTAGTGAGCTTTAATCAGATTTAATTAAGCAGGTTTCTATAACGCCTATGGTTTGATGCTGTTGCTATTATAGCACTTTGTTTTCTCAGTAGGAATAAACCCTCAAGATCAGGCTTCTTGATAAGAATAAAACCAGAAGAATGTTCAAACCAACAGATTCACAAATTGCAATATAGAAACACAAGAAACATAAAAAAGCAAGAACATTTCACTGCTCAACTACAGAATTCAAAGATAACACCAAATGAAAAAAAATTTTTTAAGTTTAATGGTAAAAATGATTCATGACCTCAAGGAAGATGCAACCAACAGATAAATTCATTTAATCCAGGAGCTAAAGAAGAATTCAGCAATACAGAGGGAATCAACAAAATGGATGAGGAAATCAGCAACACAGATGATAACATGGAAGAAAAATTCAGCAAGGAAATTATTATAATGGGGGAAAATGCTGGAAATGAAAAACTTGGTCAATCAAATAAAAAACAGTAGAAAGCATCACCAACAGATTCAACTAAGCAGAAAAAAGAGTATCAGGGTTAGAGGACAAGATAGAGAAGATTACAGGGGCTCTTCCAAAGAACCTGGGTTTGGTGCCCAGCATCCATATGGCAGCTACCAACCATATCTAACTCCAGCTCCAGGAAAACAAATGCCCTCTTCTGGCCTCCATAGGCATTGCATGACATGGTATACTTACATACATATAGGTAAAACACTCAAATACATAAAAAAATAAACAAGCAAGGCATGGCAGCACGTGCCTTTAATCCCAGGCCTTGGGAGGCAGAGGCAGGTGTATCCCTGTGAGATGGAGGCCAGCCTGGTCCACATAGTGACTTCCAGGTCGGCTTGGACTAGGGAGATCCTACCAAAAAAAGTAATTAAAAAAAAATAATTTAAAGAGAGTATATCAAAACATAAATAAAAATAAGTAAATAAATGAACACGACCACAGCATCCACAAACACTGGTACAAAACTAGTGCCAGGTATGATGGAGCATGCCTTTAATTCCAGTATTTGGGAGCCTACAGAGGCAGGCAGATCACTGTGAAATCCAAGCTAGCCTGCTCTACATAGCAAGTTCCAAACCAGCTGGGGCTACAGGGAGACCCTGCCTCCAAAAAAAATTTTTAAAAAAACAACCTACAGTCAGGCCGGAGAGATGGCTCACAGGTTAAGAAGGTTTGCTGCTCAAATATGAGAATCAGCATAGATCCCAGCACCAACACACCTGTAACTCCAGCCCAGAAACAAGAGGATTGCTAGGATTCACTGGCTGCCAGCCTAGGTGAATATAATAATATTCATGTTCACGGAGTGATCTTGCCTCAAAAAGCAAAAAGGCAGAAAGTAATAGAGGACACCCAATACCCTGAGTAAACACCAGAGTATGCATCTGAACACACACACACACACACACACACACACACACACACACACACACTAGTTAACCGCAGAGAATCTAGAGAAAGAACATCCAAACACAAGAGACATTTAGAATCTCTAACAGACAACTTCTCTGACTATTAAGAGTCAAAATGTCCAAAGCACAAAAGAAACAATCTTATAAACTGTAAGGGAAAAACACAAATTCACCTAACCAAGGCAAGCACATCAGACTAATATGAGATTCCTTAATCTTCAGAAATCTTAAAAGCCAGGCAAATGAGGTATGATATATTTCAAGCCCTTCAAGCAAATAACTGTGAACCAAGATTACTATATCCAGGCAAAGCTATTTTTTTTTAACTGAAAGAAATAAAGGAATTTCAAAATAAGCACAAACTAAAGGGCTCCAGTACCACCAAACTTGCCACCAGAAAAGATACTTAAATGGGGGCTGGAGAGATGACTCTATGGTTAAGATCACTGACTGCTCTTGCAGGGGACCTAGGTTCCATTCTTAGCACCCACATGTCCAGTTCCATGGGATTGGACGTGTGGCACAATCTCCTGATCTCCTCAGGTACTGTATGACACTGATGCACCTACATACATGTAGGAAATACATTTATACACACAAAAATAAAAATAAAAAATATTTTTGAAAGATACTTAAAGTAATACTATACATAAAGGAGGGGAAAAGATAGCTTCAAGCATAAGAGCATAAGAAAAAATCAATTTCATAAGAATAGATGAACACAGGAGAGCTAGGGAGGAGTTTGTCATGTCCAACACATACATGAAAAAGCCCCTAATACTAACAGGATTTGAGAAAAAGCAAAGAACTAAATGAGGGAAGCTATAGTAATTAGTAAACATCTTTCAATAATAACATTAAAGCAGACTATGTGAGCTACATCTAAGTCAATGCTACAAGTTAAATTTATAGCTCTGAGTATGTACATTAAAAAAGAAAATAGATATGAGGTTTTTTTTTTTTTAATCACACCTGTGGCAGGTGCACACCATTATACACAAACATATATACACATACCATATATAAATATATGAAAATAAATATTTTCTTTTTTATTATATTTATTTATGTACAGATGGGGCGGGCACACACAATAGCATGTGTGTGGAAGTCAGAGGACAAGTTTCAGGAATCTGTTCTCTACTTCCACTGTACAGGTCCTGGAATTGAACTTAGGTCATCAGGCTTAGTGGCATGCATCTTTATCCACTGTGCCATTTTGAGGGTCCAATAAATGCTTCTTAAAAATAAATAAAACTTTTCAAAGAGGTTGGGGCTGGAGAGATGGCTCAGTGTTGGCAAAAGTACTTACTACCCAAGTTTGATGACCTGAGTTTAGATCCAAACCCATGTACAAGGTCAACCATGGTTGCACATTTTAAGTCAGTAATCCTGGCATTCCTATAGTGAGATATAAAGCAGAAAGAGAATTATCCAGCAAGCCTGGAATACACTGTAGAGTGGCAAACGAGATGTTACCTCAAACAAGGAGGAAACACACACTCATGAACATATACATACACAAATGCAAAAATAAATATTTAAAAGCAAATAAAGCCTTTTAAAAAAATTAAAAATCTTAAATAACCTAAAAATGCACCTCCAAGACCTTAGAAAAACAAGAACAAATCAAACCCAAAACAGGGAATGGCAAGAAATAATAAAGATCAGAGTAGAAATGAACAAACTGGAGAACAAAAGACAAATACACAGAATCAATCAAAAAGTTTGCCTATAGCCAAACTAAGCAAAGAAAGAGAGAAGACCTAATTAATGAAATTAGAGAAGAAAGGCTGGTGAGACGGCTCAGCAGTAAAGGGAGCTTGCTGCCATGGCTGGTGATCTGAGTTTGAGCTCTGGGCCCCACCTGGTAGAAAAAGACAAGATTCCCACAAGTTGACCAACAGATGTTCTATGGCATGCACTCACTTCTCCCCACTGCCAAATAAATAAATGTAATGAAAGTTTTTTAAAATAAAGAGATGATGAAGAAGAGCTTACAACAGATTCCAATGAAACCCAGAGGATCATTAGAATATTGTGAAAACTTACATTTCAAAAAAACTGGAGAACCTAGAAGAAATGGATAAATTCTTAGATACATAAGATCTGTCACAATTAAATCAAGAACATATAAACAACTTAAACATACCTCTAACAAGCAGTAAGACTGAAGCAGTAATAAAAAGTCTCATCACAAAGAATAGCTTAGGAAGGGGACCATCAAGAGGGGTCAGGGGGATGGGTGAGGAGGATAAATATTCACTTATATACATGCAGGCAAAAGACTCATACACATAAAATTTTTTAACATCTTTTATTTTCATTTATGTCTGTCTGTACATGTGTATGCCAGTGCCTACAGAGGACAGAAGAGGGAGTCAGATCCGCTGGAGCTGGAGTTATAAGAGCAGTTGTAAGCTGCCTGATGTGGGAGCTGGGAGCCAAGCTCCAGTCCTCTGCCAGAGCAGCAAGTGCTCTTAACCATTGAGCCATCTCTCCAGCCCCAGCCTGTGATGATTATTCAGCCAGAAAAGTGAATACAAACATATCTGTGGCTGAATTATCCTTGAATTTCCATCTGAGATTTCCCGTTTCTATATTAATAAAATATTAGGTATGTTGTAATATCCCAACTTATTTTAGTTTTTAAATTTATTCATTTATTATCACTGTGTGTGTGATGAGTATACATGAACACATGCATGTACTACAGCACATGTGTGGATAACCTTGTGGAGTTGGTTCTCTCCTTCTACCTTTACTTAGTGTGACGGCTAATTTTGGCTGTCAATTACCCTGCATCTGCAATTAACTGAAATGGGACTTTCTTGATCAGATACTTGAAATCAGAAGACCCACCCTAAATGTGGTTGTTACCTTCTGATGGCAGTCCACATAAAAGGTCCTGGCAGAAGGGAGCTTTTGCTTTTTGCCTACTTGCCTTCTTTTTCACTGTCAAGTTTATTATATTGTTGCTGTGTCATTCCACAGTAGAACCAACTTCTTCAGATTCCAATGTAGACTGAAGACCAGCAATTCAGGAATCCAAGCCTTCAGTGCTAGATTGGACTGCTAAGACATCCAGCCTCATGGATTAAGCAACTACCAGGTTCTCAGCCTTTCCAGTGTGGTGCAGGCACTGTTGGACTACTCAGACTCTATCCTGTAAGCCAACCTAATAAATTCTTATTTTCTTTTTTCAGTTCTGTTCCTTTAGAGAACCCAAATACACTTGGGTTCGGAGCATCAAACTCAGGTTGTTAGGCTTGTGTGGCAAGTACTTTACCTAGTGAGACATCTCACTATCCGCCCCCAACTTATTTAAGTACTGGGGCCACAAGGTCTTTGGCTGGATTTATATCTCTATTTCAACTCTTCCTGCTTGCCTCCTCTGCCCTCAAATATACCCTTTCAACATTTACTATTTCTTGCACGGTAATTACACAGTCCAAGCATTTCCATTTTAGTAGAAATGATTTTTTAAAAGAAATGGACACCCTCCACATAGACACAATGTCAATCAACAATTTTAAGAAAGCTACCCCCTCCCCCAAGTTTAGCTCTCTGAATAATTATGAGTATATGTAATCCTACAATGCACAGGAGTTAAAGGCTTTCGATGAAAGGACAGGCCCTGGACCACCCCAGGTGAGGAAGCAGAACAGTACCAGAGTCTAAGAAGGTAAGAAATACCCCTTCCAGATTCCCAAGTATGGTGGGAAAAATCATTCTTTTCTATGTTCCAAGATTCCAGAGAGTTCTCTAAGTACACACTTCCTGGACTGCATTCAAGCCCAAAAGACAGTCAGTTTCACAGCAGTACAAAACTTAGTCATATATTATTTGCAGATAGCAAGATATACTTAACATACTTAATGGGCACTTCTCACCAGATAGGTCAAAGAACATTGTCATGGTACTATTAACCTAACAGTTGAATTGCCCAGTCATCTGTCAGGACTCCAAACTGTATTAGAGTCTTGTCTTTAATACAGAGCCAGTACCAACAAGGTATGATGAGGAAGCTGTAATGGTTAATTTCAATTGTCAACATGATGAGTTCTAGAATTACCTAGAAGATAACCCTCTAAATATGTCTGTAATCCCTAACAGACAAAAGAGTAGGTTAATTGAGATAGGGAGACATGCTGTGCTATGCAGTTTTTGCCAATTTGATAAGAATTAAAAGATGCCTGGGAAGAAAGAGCCTCAGTTGAAGAACTGCCTCCATAAGATTGGCCTGTGGCCATGTCTGTGAGGCATTTTCTTAGTTAGTAATTGATGTAAGAGGACCAGTCTACTGTGGACAGTACCATTCTTGGACAGGTTAGCCTGGGCTGTATAAGGAGTGTAACTAAAACAATCCAGAGTAAGCAAGTCAGTAAGCAGTGTTCCTCTATAGTCTCTGCTTCAGTTCCTGCCTCTAGATTCTTCCCTTACCTTTCCTCAGTGATGGACTGTGACCTAGGAGTTGTAAGCTGAAATAAACCCTTTCTTTTCCAAGCTGGTTTTGGTCAGTGTTTTATAAAAGCAACAAAAAGCAAACTAGGATACATGCCCACTGTAGGTAGCATAAATTCCATGGACTGGAGTCTTGGACTGAATGAAAAAGGAGAGAGGAGGAGCTGAGCATTCATGGTTCTCTGCTTCCTGGCTGTAGATACAATATGACCAGCTGCCTCAAGTTCCTTGCTTCTATGACTTCCTCATAATGATAGAGTATACTTTGCAACTATGAGCCGAAATAAACCCTTCCTTCTTTAAGCTGCTTTTGTCAGGTATTTTGTTACAACAATGAGAAAAGTAATTATTATCAAAGCTAAAAACAAGGACAGAAGCTTGGAGTACATTACTTGCCCAAGTTTGAGATGGGACTAGATGTAGAGTCAAGAGTTAACAAAGACTTTCAGGTTTCATAAATGAATTCCCATAGCAATTCATGAGACTCCTTTCAAAGCTGATTAAGACTTACAGCTGTGGCCACATTATGACTGATTGAATTGTGACAACATTTACATGAACACATAACTGCTGTCTAATAGATTTTATCCTTACCGGGACAGGTGGAAAAACTCATAAGCCTCTACAAACTGCTAAAAGATTAGATTAACTTCTACAACTCAGAGTCTATGCTTATGGTCTCATGTACTGGGCAAATTATAAAAAGGCATCACTTTGAAAGATCTTACATGTTGTCTTACCCTTGAGACCCTAACAATGTGGTTGTCTGGTATGTTCATATTTGGTGAGTAACGCTGTAGCTACTAATACCCAACACTATTGAGGAAGCAGAAGACCCCGCCAGATTGGCTAGACTGAAAAATGCCACCACAGTTCTTTTGTTTTTTTTGGAGACAGGGTCTCACTTACCATGTAGCCCTCGTTGGTCTGGAACTCATTATGCAGACCAGACTAGACTTAAACTCACAGAGCTCTGTCTGCCTCTGCCTCCCTAGTGCTAGGAATAAAGGTATGCACTACAACACCTGGTTCATCACAGTACTTTTCAATCAAAAGCAAGTTTTCCCTTTGTATTATACAGAAGAAATATATAAAAGGAAAAATCTCAACAACCTCTGCCTCCAAGCAATGTGAGATTCCATGTAAGTGGTAGCAGGCTACCATCAGTGTGAACTGTGTATTTTGAGAAGAAACAAAATGCACCCTACAATTAATCCTAGAGAATTCCCAACCAATCAATTATGACTACACTATGATGTAGCTGTATAATTTCCAAAGGGTTTTCACAAGCATACAAGACTGAACTGAACTCTACAGAATAACACACTTGATCTTCAAGATATCTACACCAGCTTGAACAAGAAAAATATGAATGTCCACAAGAACAGGTACCCCTGCTTTTCAAGCTCTGTATCAACAGCATCCCACGCAGTTCATTCTCAACACCTACCTTTAAGTTCTATCTCTGTTACTGTATTAGCAATGGAACTTGGCAACAGACTTTTTAAACTCTGAGATTATCCTTTTTTGTGTCTTCACTCTTTGATTCCCCCAAAAGAGACAACAAGCTATTCTGCCTATTTTACAAGGTCATGAAAATGAAGCAAAAGTATATTCCAAATAATCTTTTAAAAGAAGATAATTTTCCAGGCCTTGAAGTCCAAGGCCATAACCCTGGCTACTCAAGAAACTGAGACAAGATAGTAAATCAAATCCTGCCTGCACCGTAAGACTAGCCTGGGTAACTCAGTGAAACCTGACTCAAACTTTTAAGTTTTAGAAAAGGGAGGGAAGTGAGGAGGGCTGAGATAACAGCCTAACAAGCACAAAGTCCTAGGTTAAATCCTCAGTACTACAGAGAGAGGGGACAGGAAAGAGGGATGGAAGGAGGGAAAGAGAATACGAATGCTTATGTTTGTTCTAGGCATTTTAATTAGAAAGAACAATTATATGAATCAAAAACTTCAATCGGTGATGGGCCAGGAAACAAAGTGGTATCATTTAGCTAGATTAGCCTCAAGTATTTAAAAGTATCCAGAAAGACTTCTAAGACTGAAAGATAAAAGATTGAAGACTTTAAAGAAAAGTGTCCAAAAAGTAAATTTTACTTGAAAGAAGCTTAAAATCTTTCACTCCTTAAACTTAAATCTTTTGATTCTAAGTTTGATATACTGAAGAAACAATATTGGACAGGTTCTATTTAAGGCACTATGAAGTTTACAGAAAACTATATGCAGAGAAATAAGACCTTGGTGAAAGTCATTTCAGAAGGAGAAACACTGAATAAAACAAAGATTACAGGAGAAGCCAGGCTCAGTGCCTGTTTTAATCCTTGAGGAAGATGCCTGGCCCTCTCTGGGTCTCTATTTCTCATCTGTGAGCTTAAATGGGAGACAATCAGTAATTCGTAACTTTCAAATGCTAGAATAGTGGAAGGTCATTTTGTTTTTCACTGCTCCCTACCCTCACACCCATGTTCCTCTGTTCATGCTACTGATTGTCTACTATTCTTTTCCCCATTCTCTAGACAATGAACCCATGTTTGATTTTCAATGCCTACTCAGATACTACCTTAACATGAAATCTTTCCAAATAAGTACATAAAACTCACAACTTCTTTCCATTGTGGGTTCTACAATACCCACAAACCTTTTTATAGCTGTTGTAGGCCCATGAGACTATAATGCCAAATCCAGTCTTCTTCCCTTCCCTTTGGGGACAGAAAAAATGTCTTCTTAAACTTAGAAAGAGGGACTGGAGAGATGGTTTATCAGTTAAGAACATCTGCTGTTCTTCCAGGACTCATGTTTGGTTACCAGCACCCACATGGCAGCTAACAACCACCCTAACTCCAGTTCAAAGGATGTGATACTCTCTTCTGGTCTATGAGCATTACATGCATGTGGTGCACTTACATAAATGCAGGCCAAACACTCATACACATAAAATAAATATTTTTTTAAAACTTAAGAATGAAAGTTACAGATACTCCTCCATAAAATATACATTGATTAAATACATAGGACCCCATTTCATGACAAAGGCAACTCCAAGCAAAGGTTGATAAGGAATCTGGCCATGCTAATATTTCAAAAGGCCTACCTGGTCTGCATAAGTCTCCATGTTGCTCTTTTTCACTGGCATAGACCTCCATGCACCAAGCATGGTATGCAAATGAGAAAAGATCTTCTATTTTACTAGGTGGTCGGATTGCATTGTTCAGTCTCTTAAGCCAATCTTGACACTGCTCAAAGGTTGGGAACTGACACCTTTGTAAAACAAAACAGGTATCAATGTAATAAAATGATAGCTGACAATAAGTCTAAGAACATTCGCCACTTCAAAAGTGCCTATTTATACTGAAGCAACAACGAACACTAGAAAAGCATCACAGGCAGTCATTCACTACCACTTACAATAAAAACAGATCCAATGAACTTTGGCCAGTTGTATGAAATATCAAAATAAAAAAAGATGTTGGATATGGAAAATACATTATTATAATCTAATAAAATCAATCTCTTCTGAAGCTGATTTATGGTAATTACTGAAGTAAAATAGCAGTTATTCTCTTTGATGCATGAACTAGGTTTTCTACTTCTTCAACTAGGTTTACAGTTGTCTAAAGAAATATGTTTAGAAAAGTTCTTTTTCTTTCATAATAATAGATCAACTTAAAAATAAACCACAACTATCTGTAGCCAGTTAGGGAATACTTTCAAAATTTGTCTACTCAGCAATTAGAACAAATCTGTACCTTCAGATCCAAAATAAGATGAAAGATACTCAAACTTTCAGTTCCAACCACACAGAGAACAAAACAATTCTATTATTAATGGCAATTTTCAGTATGTATCACTGTAAAGTTATGAAATTGACTGACAGTGGCACCCTGGTTATTTTTTTAATCACTATTTTCTTATATATACTTAAAATATTCTTAATGTATTTTGAAGAGAAGCTTATGCCAACTTACTAATTTTTCAGAAATAATTTCTCTTTTACATAGACAGAAATACAAGGCTCTGCAAATGATAAATCTGGGTAAAGTGCTAACAACAGAAGAACTGGGATAAATAATGCACTATTGTACATTATTTTTTGTTTTGTTTTTGAGACAGGATCTCTCTGTGTAGGCCTAGCTGGCCTGGACCTCACTAAGTAGACCAGGTAGGACTCTATTATTTTGTAGTTCTTATATATTTAAAATTATTTCCAAGTAAAAAGCATCTGTTCACACAGCAATACTATCTAAAAATAAAATATTCTAAGTACTAACTACTTACAAATTATTCCTAGCAAGGTCAACCCTCAAAAAAGATTCTACTAACAAACTATGCAACAATTCTTTTCTTGTTTATTTTGTTTGTTTATTTGACACTATGTAGCCCTGGCTGGCCTGGAACTTACTTTGCAGACCAGGCTAGTCTTGAACTCACAGAGATCCACCTGCCTTCCGTCTCCCAAGTGCTGGGATTAAAGGTGTGTGCCTGCACACCTGGCTTTCCAGCAATTCTTAAAAAAAAAAAAAAAAAAAAATTTTTTTTCTACATCTAACAGCCTCACAAACAAACAAACATACCACCTACCTGATAACTTTGCAGTCTTTGCAAGTCAAATGAAGCTGAAATATATCACGGCATTCAACACTTTCTATAAGCTGTAATGGAACCTGTAATAATACAAAGATAAAGTCCTCTTATTCAAAAAAGCATTGATTGACCTTGCGGTTTTTGAATTTACCAAACTGATTAAAGAGAGGAAGGAAGCAAATAGAATTGCAAATTTAACTAGATCAATAGTGATTTTAGTAAAGAGTAAATCAGAGTTTCCTAAATCAATGGTCTCAAGCCACAGCATGAAGATGACCAAGGAGGGCATCAACTCTGGAAACGAAAAGGAGATAAATCCTTCATAAGCTCATCTCTCAAGGTACTACTACTTTAAGGTGCTATAGCTGTCTATGATTTACAGTCACACAAAAGTTAAGGGCACCACATAAAAGAACTATAGATCAGATGCAAACAGGACTCTACCTATTGGACTTCCAATAGACAGAGCAGAATTATGCCTTAGTTGTTAGCAAAGGAGACTCCTTAAAAAATGCTGGGGGCCTAAATTGCCTGTAGGTTACAAAGCAAAGACAGTGGGCTAGCAGCTGCTAGTCAGACTCTCTGCTCAGTAGAGGACACTCACAGATATTAAGAAGAGAGCAAGTCACATAGTAGTCAAGAAACCTAAAATAGGCAGGACCAATTTGCTCCGAAAAACCAGTTGAAGAGCCTTGCTTGCCAAGTAGTGCTTAAGATATGAGTAAGTTGGAATGGTTCCCTCCTTGCCAATTTGGTCAACTGGCTCTACTTAAGAATAGTGGACAGAGATCAGAGAAGGGTGAGAGACAGGAAAAAACACATCTGAAAACATGTAAATAAATCCTCAGGGTTGACATGAGGATACTTCCATGGTCCATAAAATTGTTCTGACTCAACTTTTGGCTTCAAAAAGCAATTTCCAAACCTTCAAAAGAAAGTCTGATAAATTAATACATGAATTTTTTTTTTTTTTGAGACAAGGTTTCATGAATCCCAGGCTGGCTTCAAACTCCCTACGTAGCTAAGGATAATCTTGACCTTCTGATTCTCCTGTTTGTACCTCCAAGTAGGGAGGCAGTGCTACCAACCCAAGACTTCATGGATGCTAGGCAAGCACTCTACCAATTGTGCTACACCCTCAACTCTGAATATACTCTTAATTCCTTAGAAAAGAAGTGGCTTACTTGTCTCTGACACTGTATCAAACCTAGTCAAAAAGTGTCTATGGGAGTTATAAATAGCATTCCAATAATTTATATTTAGCATAAGAAGAGGGAGGAGACTGCCTCCACAAAGAAAGTGCTACCTGCACAGAGTGGCCACATGCGAGGTGCACTAGTTTCAGAACCAGCTTTCTATAAATTTTGACCTGCAATGCAGCTGCCAGAATCAGCAGAGAACTCTCAGAACAAAAAAAGAAGTCTAGTGTTAAAAGGCTGAAACACAGAAACAGAAAACTAGAGCACAAATTAAAGAGGAGAAGCAAATCAAATAATGGTACTCAGATAAATGGCTGAGAGTTTTCACCTCAGGGTAAAAGTCATCTTGTTTCTAATTCTATAATCTATAAAAACGCCCTTACAATTATTACAGAATTGGGAGTAAGGATAATGCTCAGAATTCTTGCCTGTATTCTAAGAAAAACATTTCTGGTGCTCTATTTTTGTTTAAACCCTTAGCCCCGAGGTGCTGTAAGAGAAACTACAGCTGATAAAGGTAAACATTTTTTCAAGAGCTTGGACATTTAAGAAAGCAGGAATAAAAACAAACCCTTATTATCAGTAAATAAAATTATACAGGGGGAATGTAGAAATCAAGAAGATAAAGATTAAAGCCTGCTAGACTACTAATAGGTAAAGGTAAAGCACTTCTGCCAAGTCTGCCAACCTGAGTCTTCTGATCTCAAAGGATAGAAGAGAAAACCAACTCCTGAAAGTTGTCCTTTCAACTCCATGTATGTACATACACATAAAATAAATGTAACTTTCTTTAAAAAGACAGAGATTAGAACATGACACTGACTTATTCTAAGTCCAGGTCTATAGGTGCCCTGCAAATAGACCCTGGTGTTTTGTTGCTGTTGTTTGTTTTGTGATGGAATATAAGCTTATCCCAGTCTCTACAGTCACACAGACACAGACACAGACACAGACAGACACAGACACACAGACACACAGACACACACCAGCCACACAGTGGCTACTAGCCTCAGAAATGCGAAACCTGAGTTCTAGTTTCACTTGTCTGGTATTTTACCAAGCACAATTTTGCTTGTACTGGCTTCTTTGAACAAACCTCCAGCCTTCCTATATGCCACGACCCTCTGTGTTATGAACTTCAGATGGCAACAATTTAAAGTGGGAGTGAGCTTTATAATTCACTCCGGGCCATTGCTCCCAGCAGTCACCAGCAAGCCAGGTCTCTTTCCATTGCCTTATAACTAGAAAAAGTAAAAATGCTAAAGCTAGTTGCAGCTGCTGGGGGAGTGAAGGTAAGTGGGTATGTGGGAGAGTCTGTGCTACCTTGCTACAAAAATCAGGTCTTTCATCCCTAGCATTGGACGACTCAAGTCAATAAGAACAACTAAACACTGCAAAAGGTACAAAATGTCTGCTCCATACAATGCATTCAATATAGACATTTCCTTGGTCTACAAGATGGGTCAGTGGTTAAAAGTGCTTGTTGCCAACCTGAAAACCTGAGTTCAATCCTAAGGACCCATACAGTCAAAGGAGAGAACTAATTTGTGCAAGTTGTCTTCTGACACACCCATATATGAATGAGCACACATACAAATAATTAAATGTAATAACAAATTAAATATACACATCTCCACTTTAATTCTTTTTTTATGTGTATGGGTGTATGTCTAAGTGTGGGTTATGTGAGCATAAATGGAAGTGCCTCTGGAGGCCAGAAGAGGGTATTAGATTGCCTGAGGCTAGAGTTACAGGAACTTGTGAGCCACTCAACATGGATGCTGGGAATTTAACTTACATTCTCTGTAAGAATAAATAGTATATGCTCTTAACTGCAGAGCCATCTCTCCAGTTCTTTTATTCTTTAAGGGAAAAGGGAAAAAAAATGTTGCTTCTTGCATACAAATCAGAATGGAATCACAGATCTGGAGAATAGTAGATTTTAATACACAGATTGTCACATGCAGGGAAAGTGAATATGTAGCAAGAGTACAAACAAAGGAGGTAAAAATAAAAGAATAAAAGAAACATGTGATTCTATCAACTGAGTCTCTCTTCTTTGCTTCTTTGTGCCCCAGGGCTTCCCTTCCATAGCCGGTCTCCTTTCAAACAAAATTGGCCTTCCTTCGTAACTCCACATATCTAACCAAAACAGCACTCTATTTTAAGGCTTACTTCACTGCTCTAGCACTCTCAACTTCTTTAAGCTTTAAAAAAAAAAAAAAAAAAAAAAAACCTCACCACTTTTATGACTTCAAATAGCCATTATAAAACCCCATAAGCAAAGAATTAAAGATTCAAAAGCCAGCCCACTTCCAAGCCCAGAAAGGCTGAACTACTATTCTATGAACACATCAAAGTTTGGGACAGAAGCCATGTCTGCCCTCTAGCCTAGGCTTCTCCCACCCAACATATGTTGTATTTGGTCTGCTTTTCTTTCTTCCTCTGTGACTGATTTACTCTTCTTTATGAGTACTACTTTAGTTTTCCCTCATAAATAAATAGCCTTTCTGCCAGAGATCTTCAAGAGAGGAAAAACAATCTAAACCAGGATTCTTTGGAGGCAATTTCATCCAAAGAAAGGTAGGAAATCCACAATCATTTCAAATCCTCTACCACCTGCTTTCTTTTTGCTTCTTCTTCATCTTCTCCTTGCCAGGTTTTCTCTTTACAGTACTTTTCCCACCAAATTTATGCTCAAACAATGCATCAAACACACTCAGTGCTGTTAATCAAATCCCCAAAACGCCGAAAGTTCTATTGTGGGTATCAAACCCATAAGGTCATCAATCTAAAAGAGCAGAAGAGCAGCAGTTAAAATTTTTAATAGAGAAATTGGAAGGATAGTTGAGCAGTTAAGAGCACTGGCTGCTTTTGTAGAGGACTGAGATCAGTTCTCAGCACCTACATGGCAGCTAACAACCATCCATAACAACAGTTCCAGGGGATCCAATGCCCTCTTCTGACCTCTGTGGGCATTGTACAACACTGGTGCACTTACATGCATGCATGCAACACACTCATATACATAAAAATAGTAAATTAAATATTTTTAAAAAATTTTAATAGACATGCATAGGTGTTAAAAAATATTGTCATATTCCAGAAGGTTCTAATGCCATCATGCTCTATTATATTTATCTCCTCAAATCATTCTGTGTATGTGTCCATATGTGTGTGTGTGTCCATGCATGTGCATTATTTTTAAATACCAGAATTTAGAAGTGGACTAATTTTAACTTTTTAAAAAACCAACAACAGTGGGCTGGAGAGATGGCTCAGGAGTTAAGATCACTGTCTCTTCTTGCAGAAGACCTGAGTTCAATTCACAGCACCCACATGGCAGCTAGCAACTATCCATAACTTCAGTTTCAGGGCATCCACAGGCCTCTTCTGTCCTCCACAGACATGACACATGTGAGCTCATACACATGCAGGCAATACACTCATACACATAAAATAAATTTTTCAAAAATAAAAAAAAACTACACTCTTTTTATTGTCTTTTTATTATATGCATATCTGAAGCAGAAGTCGCATAACACAGTGAAAATAAAGAATATAAACCTAAAATCTGTAATCAATTGTGAGATTGGGTAGGCACTAAAAATTTTCATTTAAAAACCAAGCAGGGGCTGGTAATCCTAGCACTCAAGAGGCAGATAAAAGTGGACCTCTGTGAGATAGAAGCCAATCTGGTCTATATAGCAAGCTCTCGACCAGCTAAGACTATAGCAAACCCCACAAAAACCAAACAAGGAAGGGAGACTATCACAAATTAAGGAGCAACACTACTGTTCACGTTGGATACAAACAAGTTACCACTCCATCAATGCTTCCTGAGGTCCCTATTGGTAGATAGGCCAAAAAGAAATAGGTGCTAATAAAACTTGCTTCTGAAGCTGGGTGTGATAGCTTATTACACCTATAATCCTAGAACTTGAGAAGCTAAAGCAAGAGGACTGTCAAAGAGTTCGGGCCTACCTGAGATACATGGTGAATACCAGGTTTTGCCAAAGTTAGAGAGAAAGACCCTGTCTCAAAAAACAAGCAAACAAAAGAACAAAAACTTTCTTCTGGTATACAGGGAATGAAGGTGACTTAGGCAAAAGAAAATGTGAAGAAATGCTAAGGGAATATCTCCAGCTGCTATGCTGTCACCTTTTTCAACAGGTTCTGACAGTCTGACCCAGAAACAAGTTTTATAAATATAAATCATTTCTGCTTAAAACTTAGTCTATATTTTTCTCATTTTTATTATTTTTTGTGTTGTACATGCATGTACTTGTGTGTATGGTGTGTGTGTGTGTGTGTGTGTGTGTGTGTGCATGCGCCACAGCACAAATGTGGAGATCAGAAAACAACAATGTGGAATTGGTTCTCTCTTCCATCTTTATGTGGGTTCCAGGGATGGAACGCAGGTCACCAGACTTGTTCAGCAACTGCCTTTATCTGCTGAGTCATCTCTCCCACCCTCAGTGGGGTTTATCTTTACCCCACAAACTATTAAGAGCACAAACTAAAACACTGATAAAAGGGAAGAGACTCATGCAGAAGAGACACATTTGACGATTTGCAAGGTGAACATTCGACACTCAAAATCAATTTGTTCCAAACAGTACAGCAACCACCTGAGATTCTCATGCTACTTACTGGGATATCAGCAGCAGCAGGTTGAGAATCAGTCTATTGAATTACATGACAAAACTGTTTTAAATGTTTGTAAATCCCACTTGAACATTTACTTATTTATAAATTATCTAAGCTTCAAAGAAATATAATTTGTGAAAAACAAAGAATAGGAGCAACTCATACCCTAAATGCTACAAATGAACTCTACTACAGAGGTTCTTTACCCTAGGAATTATAAACATGACATTTAGAGAGGGTGTGTAGATTAAAATAATTCTATTTATAGTATCTAAATCTACAAACATCCAATGTACTATGAAATTAAAAGAGAATATCTGATATCAGGTAGCTGTTAAAGCTTGATGGCAAGTCATTTTCTAAAGTGCTAAATAATGTAAAGTGGAACATACCACAACAGATAGCACACCTGAGTTCTAATGGCTTAAATGTTTTTGACTTAGATATAATAACATTTAATAGGGTCTCTGGATGTCCTATGCTTTGCTGTAATATTTATTGCTGAAGAAAGAAAAGAGGGAGGCAAAGAGAAAAAGGAAAAAAAGGAACCACTACCAATTCTCTGGTCTCCATCTAGGTCTGATGCAGAAGAAGCCAGTCATTATTTTTTTTCTGGAATAACCTTAGGCCAGGAATCCTAGGACTCACTGTGATAAAGTAATGTATTGGCACATGGATATTCTAGTGTCTCTCAATATGAAATATTTATAGTCCTTCCAATGTTAAAATACTTCTGCATGATCATTTTTCTGTGCAAAGGCAGTATTCTTAATTTAAGCGACATGCAGGCTCTACGCCTTAAAGAGCAGGAAAAAATGCTAGGGAAAAAAATATTAAGGAAATGGATCATAAGTAAGAGTAGTGGTCAGTATCCTTAAGCATTATATACATCAATCATAATATGGGGAAAATAATCCCAGAAAACAACTTAGTCATATAGCTACTAGAAGGGATAAATGATGATATAGGCCTATGCATACGAACATTGTTTCAAAATGAACCTCAAGTCTAAAGGGGAAGAAAAATGATTTAATATTAATTTCAAATCCACACTAATTTCAGGCTAGGTGTGGTGGTACATACTTTTAATTCCAGCACTTAAGAGGCAGAAGCCAGCTGGAGCTACAGAGAGACCCTGTCTCAAAAATACTCCGTGCTCAAAATAAACAAAAACTAAACAACAAAAAAACAAAAATCAAATCTATACAAATTTCAATTCTTCATTTAGTATTTACTAGGTTGCATGACATCAGGAGACATGCTGGATCCTGAAGATACAAAGATGAATAAACAACATGTCTGGTAAATGTTGTGAAAATATGTTAAGATACAGAGAAGTCTAGTGACTGTAATTAACTGTCAGCAAGGGAACCAGGACTAAGCAAAACTTCATAAAGGAAGCTGTCATCTGAACTGAGTTATGAACAGATAAAGAGAAATTCTCTGGACAGGAGAGGAAGGAAATATGCAGAAGTATAAGGTATGTCTGAATGGTCCTAGGAAGCTGGTTTTTTACTAGTATTAAAAAAAAGACGAAGAGAAAGAAGGAAAGCAGGCAGAAAAGTTGGCAGGGACCAAAGTTCATAGCTTCACATCATGCTAAATATCTGAGCTTAGAAGAAATAAAGAAGCAGCAAAAGCTTTAAGATAGTCAATGACATGATTCTTACTCATTCAAATCTAATAAGCTGATAATTAGGGGGTGATATGGGAAAATGAAATGCTATGAATTTCATCATTCTCACGGGCAACTTAATTATAATTTCACTGATTCTGGCCATTTAAAGAATGAAAAATTTAATTGGGTAGTAGTTTTATACCTCATTTCCTTCCATTGTAGATGGTTGGAATTTTCAATTGCTGTGATTTTATAGCTTCCACCTTTTCCCTACTAGTCATGAACATTCAAATCCACTGGACCCTTGTGTACACTGTGTATTTTTACTTCCCTTGCTGAATTTGGTGCGTGGTTTTAGCTGATACACAGAAAATAGACAAAATATACCTAGGACCACAGCCCCAATCTAAAAGGCAGTAAAATTCAGGTCAAAACTGCTCCAGGATATAAAAAACTACAAAGAATAAATAATAAATGTCAATACTAAGATTATGGCAGCCATTAACCTTGTCATAAATCAAAGAATGGAATTGAGAAATTAGGTAACTTCTAGAAAAGTAAAACAAATGAAAGCAACAGATTTCAATGAATCCTCAAATGAATCTCAACTCATATAATCTGAATGTAGTCCTGAGCTCTTATAAGGTATCACAATGCATTTTTTTGTGCTAACACTCGAGCTCAGACAGTCATAATACTGGCAAGTTAAGAAGAAAGAAAGAACTACATTGGTATAAATACATGAACTTTTGAGCCTTTGTGGATTCACTTAAGACTACTAATGGTAGCAGTGCACTGAAAGAACCAGTTTTACTGAATGGACCCTCATAACTGAGAAAGAGTAAATGCACTCTTAAGAATTGAAAGCCTCCTTCTTTTTCCTTAGTAATATAGAGTCTATTATGCAAATAAATAATGTACTTAACACTTATAACTCTTAGGAGCTATTAGAGTAACTTTATCCTGTAGTAAGAATCAGCAATGAGCTCAAAGAACATCTTTTTATTTGATATTAAGGCCCAAGGAATTATCTCAATGGAAGCAGCTGCTAACAGCTAAAAAAAAAAAAAAGTGAGGGAAGATGGGGAGAGGCCTATTTAGTCTGTACTTAATAAAGCTTAATGATGCAGTATTACCTAGTGTAAATTATTTAGTGTTAACTAACAATGCACACCTCAGTGGACAAGATACATTGTTTTATATAATTCATAAGAGTGTTTCACTAATTTAATATTCCTTGAGTATAAAATTGAGAGACATGTACAAATATAATGCTTTCACACACCCAATCTTCTAAAACATTACCAAGTTTTTCAACTTTTTCCCTGTCTACCTTACAGGAAAAATGGCTGGTAATCACTTACGTTAACAAGAGACTCCTTAAATTTGATGTGAAGTCTGTAATTAGAAAGGGCAATGATGGCATCTTCAGCACGGCCCACATACTCTGTGCTCTCTCCATGGAGTTCAAGGAAAGGAACCTTGAAAACAGAAGGAGAAACCTTTCAGTGTTCTGAAGTAGACAAGCCAAGTCCTCAAAGCAGGCCAGGTGAAAAACCAGAGAGAAGACTTAGTCGTTAAGAGCGACTGCTGCTTGCTGATCTTGCCAAGTAATTGAGTTTAGTTCCGAGCACCCATATCGGATGGCTAACAACCACCTGTACTCCAGCACCTGGGATCTGATGCCTTCTGGCCTCTGCTGGCACCCACACACATGTGACATACATAGACACAGACACATTAAAAAACTAGGGAGAGGGGTAAGCCCTCTGCCATACAAGTTTATAAAGTACAATACATTGAGTAAGGAATGGAGAGAGAATGGGTTTATATCCACCTAATTCCAAACTACTCATTCAAATTATAGACTTCTAAAAACCTAACGAGATAAATGATTATTACAAACAGTAAATTTCCAGGAAATAAGTCTTGTAAAAATGAAGGATGTTTTGCATTTTATGTATATAGTTTAAGGAAAATCCATGTTACATAATATACTACTTCAACCCATTAGCTTTGCTCCATCATTACTGGGCTATACATACTACATAGTCAAAAGCAGCCCGTAATTACCTGAAGATTCTCATCCTCTCGAATCAGCTGCTTCCTGGGAAAGATCTGATTGGCCTGGATGCACTCAAGGCTATGCCGAGTCTCTTCATCCTGGAAAACCCCAAAATCTTTAAACAATTTAAAAATTTCTAGTCATCCATATTCAGTTTTTCTGCCATTTCTACTTACAGAATCACAACAATAATCCAGTAACTATCTTGGAACAAGCAGAAAAGCTCAAGCAAAAATATCCCCCAAAGTGTTCCGTCTTACATATTAACTACTGCTATTACCTGCATAATCGTTTCTCAAAGGCCCACATGTAAAGGGCTTTGCTGCTAGCCTGTGCACTATTAGGAGTGTAAACTCTGAGAGGAAGTATCTAATGGAAGGAAGACAGGTCAAGGGAGGCATGCCTTTAAAGGGGATACTGGGATCCAGTTCTTTCTGTTTCCTTAGCACCATGAGGTGAGTTGGATTTCTCTACTACATGATCCCACCATGGTATTATTACTTCACTGCACACCCAAATGCCAGGACCAGATGGCAATTAGCTGAAACTTCTAAAACTATAAGCTAAAATAAAATAAAACTTTTCTCCTGTTTAACTGAATTATCTCAGGAATTTATAATAGGAACAGAATTCTAACACAGGAATCACTAATCTGAAAACACATTGATGCAAAAAATACCAGACATTACACTATTTCTGTTAGGCACTAAGAGGCTCTTAGTACATATTTTGAAAGAAACCAAGAAACAGTATTTATGCTCTTTAAGCTACAATCTTAAATTTTTATTTTTCAGAAATACATATTGAATTGTTTAAGAATAAAAATGATGTCTGGAATATACCTTAATATAATTAAGGGCTTTAAGGAAGAAGTGAGTGTGGAATAAATAAAAGAGGACTATGAGCTGATAATTCATAAAGCCAAGAAAGTTGAATCTGAGTTCACTATGCATTCTGTATCTTTTGATTATGTGTAAATCAGTAGAAAGCATCAAAATGATTTTTTAAATTAAAAAAAGCTTAATTCTAACAACTTGGCAAACCTCAAAGAAAGGAAAATATCTAGCTATTAACAAAAATTACTTAAGGTCTTACCTAACAGTCTCTTATTCTGAGAATTAAGGGACTTTGTGAGATTAACACGACCTTCAATACATTAAGACACATCCCATTTTCCTACTGTGTTGACATTTGTTCCAATAGTGCAAAAAATTGATGGATAAACTGCTTGCAATCTTAACACAATCAAGGCAGTAGTGCCTATTTCATTACGAATGGCCTTGATAAAGCAGGAAAACTGAATTATGTTGGAGCTGGGAAGATGGTTCAATGGGTAAAGTGCTTGTGGTGTAAGTTTGAGGGCTTCAGTTAAAATCCCCAGAACCTACATAAAGTCAGGCATGGTAGCACACATCTGTAATCTTAAGGATCCTAAGGCGAGACAGCAGGCAAAGACAGGAAAATCCATGGAAGCTTGTGGGCCAGCTAGCCTGGTGTATGACCAACAAGAGAGATCCAGTATCAAAGAAGGTAGAGGGTGAAAACTGATACCTAAGGTTGTCTTCTAACCTCCATATATACACTGTGGATACACACACACACACACACACACACACACACACAAACACAAATTATACTAAAGTATGATGCCTGTCTTAGGGTAAAATACTTGTGCAACTGTTTCTATTATACACTGAACTATTTTTTTTGTTAAGTATCATTTTTAATTGAAAGGATTATATATATCAACATTTGGAAGACTGGCATTAAGAAACCCACTATTTGCAGAGTGCAGTGACACATGCCTTTCATCCCAGCACTCGGGAGGTAGAGGTAGATGAACCTCTCTGAATTCCAAACCAGTCATGGCTACATAATGAGACCCTGACTCAAAAACGAAACAAACAAAAAACCCTTTATTTTAAAAAAATAACACAGGACTGGAGAGATGATTCAGCAGTTAAGAGCACTGACTGCTCTTACAGAGGACCTGGGTTCAATTTCCAGCACCCCCATGGCAGCTAATAACCATCTTAACTCCAGTTCAAGAGGATCCATGAATGCCCTCTCCTGGCCTCTGAGCGCATTGCACACATGGGTGAACTCAGATACATGCAGGCAAAACACTCATACACATAAAATAAAATCAATCAAAAAAACTTAAAATAACACTACTTTCCTTATGACCAACACATGTTCAAAAACCATACAGTTTTATAAAATATCCATTTCAAAGACAACAGGAGATGGCTGAAGTTTACAGTACTTGCTTTACCTGATAAGGCCCTAAAGTTCAATCCTCAAAAAGAAAAATAAAGTAAGAATAATCAATGTTTTTTTTTTAACTAACAAAACACAAACTGAAAGCATTGGGGGGAGAGCTTAGTTGGTAAAGCACTTGACACATAAACAGTAGGACCTGAGATTGTGCCCCAGAACTCACATAAAAGACCAAGTTTGGTGATGGGTGCTTATAATCCCTGGGCCGAGGAGGCAGAGACAACAGAAGGATTCCTGGGTTTCTGTGGCTGGCCAGCCTAGCACAAACAGTGAGCCCTTTGTCCCAGTGAAAAACGTGATCTCAGAAAACAATGTAGAAATTACACCCAAGTGACCTCTGACCTCCGCATACATGCACACATACATGTGTACCTGCCCACATACACAAAATGCAAACTGAAGACCGTTTCAGATTCCATTCCGCAACTAACACTTAAGGAATTTCTACCTGTCAAATTCTGATGTAGTATTAAAGAAAAGTTTACACAATCATCTGTAATAGCTATTAAATACGCTTCCTTTTTCTAGGTACCTACCTATGTGACACAAAATCTTCATGTATTTAAAACAAAACAACATATAAGGTAGATGAATCTAGCTACCATCTATTAAGCCAAGCATTAAACAATTCTGAAAAATAGAAATACCATACTTTTAAAAGCTTTTTCATGAAAGTACACTTGAAACAGTTTGTAAACACATTAACTACCTTTTAAACTCACACAAATGCATAAAACCTAAATTTTTACTATCTTTAATATCATTTTACAGAGCTACTTATTATTTCCTTAGGTAATTCCCTGACCCAGTTTTCTGCTGGCTTTTTAATTAATCTCAGAATTGAAATAATATAGCAGGCTTTTAAATAGGAAGAAAAATGGAGGAAGAAAAGAGAAGAACAAAGGTAGAGAAGAGAAAAGGTGCTCTTTTTCTGAAGGAGAGAAAGGCAGAGACAGCACAAGGAAAAAAGAAAGACCACTTCTTATTCATTCTTGCCTGTGCACACACTTGAATACTCTACTAAAAATGAAACAAGCGGTTTTCAATATCCAAGGAATAAGAATCAGGCCAATAAGGCAAGAGCACAAAGTACTTGTTTTCTGTAGTTAAATACACACTCATTTTAATTTTGGTTCTCTCTGCGCGCATACCTGTGTATGTCTGTGTGTCTGTACACTAAGTGCCACAGCTTGAGTTTGGCACATTCAGGTTTTCAGTTCATTCATTTCTTCCAACCAAGGTTCTGAGAATCAAACTCAAGTCCTCAGGCTTGTGCTGCAACCACTTTGATCTGCTTATGCATCTTGCCACCCTCATATTAAAAGATACTGTCAGAGCTGCGTGTGGTGGATATCTGTGAGATGGAGGCAGGCCTGGTCTACATAGTGAGTTCCAGGCCAGCTAGGGCCATAGGGAGATCTGCCGAAAAAAGAGAAGAAAAGAAAAGAAAAGAAAAGAAAGAAAAGAAAAGAAAAGAAAAGACAAGGAGGGAGGAAGGGAGGCAGAGAGGGAGGGAGGGAAAAGGGAAAAGGAAAAAGGAAAGGAAATACTATCAGGGTTGGAGAGATGGCTCAGCTGTTTCCGAAGAACATCTGCTTTACCAGAGGAGGACCCAAGTTCTGTTCCCAACATCACACTGGGAGGCTCATAACCAAACATATATATACACAAAATAAAAATAATAAAAAGAAATAATAAAAAAGATACTACCTCAACCTACATTACCTGCATGGTTTTAGAAAAAAATTCCCTCCTGTGCACAAAATTGCATTTAATCCTGCAAAACCTAACATTACAATCACACACTGACTTTCTAGAGGAAAGATATTACTTCCTTAAACACTTGAATTTGGCAATGGAATTAGCTCTAAAATTTTTATAATCTCTCTACATTTTTAAAAAGAGGTCAAATGGCATAGTTGTGGTAAACTGAGAAGAAACAGAACAAACAGGACATGGTGGTCTGATAAGAATGTGTGTAGGCACATTTCCTAGGCCATAGGAAGCAATTTATTAGCATTAGGGAACATATTTCACATTGCCAATTTCTTGGAATTACTGACAAAAATCAGGCAATACAGAATCTGTACTACTTAAGTCTCCACCCAGCAGTCTAAGGTCAGTGGGATCCCACAAATCCTAAAGAGGAATCAGTCGACACAATTCCAGGCTAGTTTTTACTGGTTTAACTCTTTGTGTAAGTGTCAAATACAGACTCCAGAGAGAGAATTAATGTTAGAGATCAATATTTAAGACAGAGTTCTGGGAATTGTTCATATGAACTTGCAACAATGGTAACAGCATGCACAAGACCCATGCTGACTCAATCAGACAAAAACCCAGCATAGAACTAGGAGACTAGAGACTGGAGAGATGGCTCAAGGGTTAAGAGCACTGACTGCTCTTCCAGCAGATCCAGATTTTGAATCCCGGCATCTACTAGCAGCTAACAACTGATCCAGTTCCAAGGGATCCAACACCTCTTCTGACCTTCAGGGGCACTGCACAACACAAATACACTTAACACATATGCAGGCAATACACTCATACACATAAAATAAAAAATAACAAATAAAATATTTTTTAAAAAGAACTAGGGAAATGGGTAGCAGGCCCTAACCTTCCCCAAGAAATTACAGGCAACCGATTACTACAGAGTGAGGGAGAGTTGATCTTATTTAAGGGAGTGGCTCTAGATGGGCTGACTAGACCCCCACTGGATGAACCTTCACCAAGAGACATCTGGGTACAAATGCTAGACAGGATAGGCTTTAACATATATGACAGAATGCATGAAATCCGGTGGGGAGAGAGCTAGGGGAGATGTGGATGGAGGATCTAAATTTGATTAAGATATATTATATGAAATACACAAAAACACATTAAAAATACATTTCCAAGTCAGTTTTAGTCACACATGTCTGTAATCTCCGCATTTGGGAAGTGGAAGTAGGAAGACTGAGTTCAAGAAGACCAGCCTGCATTACTTTGAGACCTCATTTGAAAAAAATTTTTCTTTGGAAACAATTCTTGAAACTTGTGTCAAAATATTCCACAGAGGTAGAAAGGAGCAGTGTTAGATCAAACAAAAGTGGCCATGAAGTAAGTGGCCATGACTGTAGCTGAACTATGTGTACTTTTCTCTCCTTACACAGGCTCAAGATCTTTCATTACAAACAAGCAAAAACCAAGTAACACATTTGCCTAATCATTAACCTCTCAAAGAGCTCATTTAAGCTCCTTTAAAGAGTAGAAAAGACAAAAGAGGGCATTACTTTCAAATTAGTATAGAAGTATCTATTAAAAACAGGGTGTAAATCCTTTAATCCCAGCACTCAAAGAGACAGAGACAGGCAGATATCTAAGACTGAGGCCAGCCTGGCCTACATGGGGGAATTTCAGGTCAGCTGGGAATACAGGGAAACTTTTGTCTCAAAGACCAAAAAACCAGAGTATGGCCACTGGCTGGTTGCCCAAGCTCTGGTGGACACATACACATGCACATGCACACAGACATGCCTGACAGCAACCTAGATGGGTTATTTTTTTTTAATGGCGGGGAGGGGTCACGGCGATGATGATGATGATGATGACGACGACGACAATCAGCAGGAAGACATACTAGGAAAGATCCAGAGGAAGTCAGAGAAGGGATTGAGGGAAGGGATTGTGGTTGGATATGATCAAGATACATTTTATATATATATATATATAATTATCAAAGAATAAAAAATATTCTTTAAAAAAACCTTGAAAATTAAATGCTCCATAATTTTCTACAAAATCTACATAATCGAACAAAATAATTTAGAATTAAGTCAATCAATGGCTAACAATCTGCTGAGTATCAGATCAGGTGATCATCAGGAATTCAATGAATCAACATGGAAAAATGTTTAACTTTATGGAATAGCCAAACAGAAGCTTAATTATGTTATTATTCTAACAATTTAAAACATACACACAAAAGAATCACATGAACCAATCAGAAAAGAAGAAATATAACCATGAGTTCTCATGGTAGAATTCTAAACAATTTTTTTAATTGCTATAATGCTCCTTTATGTCATTACACTATTCCATAATTATCACATAGGAACATGGACGATCAGAGAGATTTTGCTGGGCACCTGAGAGACCTCAACAGCATCAGAGGAGGTCCACGCTCTTGATAGCTGTGTGGTGCACAATGAAGGACAGACCCTCAGTTAAAAAAGAAGAGCTTTTACAAACCCACTCTCTGCTACCCATTAGCACTAGTATGCATCCACTGAAGGACTACAGAAGTACATTTTCAGTTCATTAACAACTGGGAAAATCAAACACATACACTTTAGATAGATAACAATACAAGTTTGTAATATTTGGGTACAGGATACATTAGAAAGTTGTGAAGCCCACAAATTAAGAGAACACTGACCCATCTTTAAGAATGGAGAAATTACCTTTCTCTCCTTTTAATATGACATTTCTAGACAAATATTTTCACTTTGTTTTTCATTTTGAAAAGCATTTTCCACACATGTCCCTAATGAAGCTTGAAATTAACATGGTATTTTCAATTCCCTCTTTGTGTACCGGCATGAAACACTTTGGGTCTAGGAAATACCACAAGGTAAAAATCAGACATTACAGAGACTAATTTCTCCTATAAGTTTTGAAGTACATTTACATGTCCTCGGGACTAACAAAACATGGTTGGATGCTTGTTCTATCTTTTCTGCCTATACTGGTCCTTAAATGGCCCCAAAGTTACTAAAATGCCCACTATATGCTCTTTTTAACTAAATATGCAAGTAGGCGTTGTGCAGAGCTACACCATAGGCTACAGGATCAAAATAATGGGAGTGGTAGAGAATTGCTTTTATCCAGAAAATAAAACTCATAAAATACGTGCTTTGTGAGGTAATAATCTGAGCAGTCTATAATATATACCTATTTCACAATAAATACTACAAAATTCTGTCAAACCATATTCTACACATACCAAACAAACTCACAAATATAAAAAAATCATTTCACTACATCTTGCTTCCTAGAACTTTTTTTGGGGGGGCGGGGGTGAGTGAACCTGGGACCTCATTCATACAAAAGCATGTAGTCTCCACTGAGCTGTACCTGCAAACTAGCTTCCTAGAAATGAAACAAAAAAAAAATTTTATCCAAGAAGGGTATGTTTTAATTTTCACTCCACTTACTAATGAACTTAAAACATGACACATATTTAGCTCACAGGATTCAGTTAACAGAAATAAAACTGTTCCATACACATGGGATTACTACTAAGGAATTAGCAAAGGAGACAAGAAGATAGTTCTAGGAAAAGGAAAAAGAGGAAATGATTTCTGACAAAAACAGAAATGGATTTCTTAGTGTTCACATACTGTCAGGATAAGAGTTCAACTCCAATTTTCTTATTTTTTTCTACTTACCATGTCAGGAGGCCCAGATTAGGAGGAAAGATCCCCGTTCCCTCTTCAGACCAACAAGGCTCTTTTTTCTCTTATGCTTGAGATCTTTTATTTAAGGAAGAAAAAAGAAAAACAAAATTGGCAATAGTTTTTCCCTAATTGGCTTTACCCTAATTAAAGGGATTGCATATACAAATTCAACCAGTCAGCCCAGAAAAAGTTAAATTTCACCCATCTAAAAAATAATGATTTTAACTAGTTGTGTAAAATGTTGTAAACTTTAGATAAAAATTATAATAGGAGTTAATTAAAATCAATCTGCAAACATAAAAACAATATTTACTAATTTTTTAAGTTTGTGTTGTTATTTTACTGACGATTGATATCCCTATCTATGGGAAACAAAACGGCTTAGCAGGCAAAATATCAACCAAGTGCCTCATTCCCTCGACATTCTGCTTATCTGAAAACTTGCAAACTACTGTAATACCTTTATTGTGTTTTGTTTTTTTTTAAGAACAAAATACTTAGGTAGAAATGCAAAGGCAGGCTATTAAGAATACTACCACCTTTAATAAGTTGCTCTTTTCTTTGACTACATTAGTATCACACAAACCCAGTATCTCTGGTTTGCTAAGAAGAGGGTATTTTGGAGAATCTCAGCTTCACTATTCAACATAAGAGCAGTATTAAGTAAGGGAAAAGAGAACAACAGCATAGAAATGGCAGGGCCTAGATCATGTGGCCCCTTTGGTGGGCTGTGAGTAGAGGAGTAGTATAGACTGCTTTCTTTAAAAGCACATTCGCTGGCAGCAGACAGCTGCTGAAGGTGAAGCGCAACGGAAGAAGCAGAGCCCAGTTGAAGGCTATTATAACACAGGCAAGAGACACTGTAGTGTTTACAAGCTAGCAGTGATACTGCTAAATTCTGGGTATTCTTTGAAGCTACTCTCTATAAGGTAGCAATTCATCAATTAAACCTCAGAGAAAGGTAAGTCAAGCTTTTTGCCTCAGCAACCAGAAGCAAGGACTTCCCATTTACCCATAAGGACCTCCCATTTACTGAGTAGGGACATCCATAAGAAAAGTAGATTCCTTACTTCATGAGAGATGGGGACAAGAAGAAACCAAAAGTTTGTTTTAGACATGTTATATTCCAGATGACTATAACATATCCAAGAGACAAGTGACAGTATCATAACACACATTCAAACTACTGTATTATTTTTGTTTTAATGCTGTTGTAAATTGAACCCAGAATTTGAATGTATGATAGGTAAGTCTCCCACCAGTGCTATACACCCCACCTCAATTTGCTGTATCATAACGAACACAAGCATAAATTTCAATTTATTATAAATTATAATTATATAACAAATGTTTGTTTTATCAAGCATATCAGATATATTTTCAAATTACTAGATAACTCAAATGTAACTCTAGAACCAAGATATTAATGTAAAAAATTTAAATAGGGAAGTTGGGAATGGCTCAGTTACTAAAGTGCTTATCTTATGGACATAAAGACCTGAGTTTGATCCTCAGAACCCATGTAAAAATGTTGGCCTGGTGGCCGGCACTTGTAATCCCACTGCTGAGAAGGCAGAGATAGGAGGGCACCAGCCTAACTGGTCAGCTTCAGTGGGCTTCAAGACAATGAGAGAACCTGTCTTCAAGAAGGTAGATGGCATTTCTGAAGATGATACCTAAGGTTGTCACATATGTGTACCTGCACACACATGTATAAACACACATTTAAAGTGTGTCTGTGTGTATAAAATGTAGATAAATGTGAAGAATTTGAAAGCCTCATAAATTGCTCATGAGAGTGTAAAATTGTGAAGGAACTGTGACACTGTGGCAATTCCTAAACAAGTCATATAATCACATTTCCCATCAACTTTATACCTCATCATATACTCAACACAACCGAAAACATATGTCCACACAAAACTTATGCACTAGAAGCTGGGTCCAGGGAAGGCACAACTGTAGTCCCAATTGCTCAAGTGACTGAGCCAGGAGGTTCACTTGAGCCCAGGAGCTTGAGACCAATACAGCAAGAAACCATTTCAAAAGCAAAAAAGAAAAACAGAGATGCTGAGCCATCTCTCCAACCCACAAATCTAATTTCTTAATTAAGAAGAGAAATCCTACAGCTGAAATTTGCTACTTACCATTAAAGTCATGATCAATTTACAGTCTTCACTCTAAAATGATGTGTTCTATATCTGTGACAAATAATGACCCTGAAAAAACCAGTCAGTACAAAATTATTCAAGTCTGGTACACAGATCAGGAGTATAGTACTTGCCTAGCATGTACAAAGCCTTAGGTTCAAACAGAATGTCATTGGGTTAGTTAGTTCCTACATTCATACAGCTTCTATTCCAAGAGAAAAGATCACTGCAAACTATAATCAATGTGAAGAAGGAAACGAATAGGATGAGACACACAGCACAGTATGAGAGTGCAGGTGGCCTGCTTTAGATAAGGTGATCAATCTGAAAAGGCAATCTTCTGGCACCAGGAACAGCATGTGTTCCTGAGCCAAGAAAGACCTTGACATACTTAAAGAACTTAAAAAAGGAAGCCATGGAAGTAAAATGTACTGACTGAATCAAAAAGTTGTGTGACTTGAAGTTGGAGAAACATACAAAGAAAAGATCATATAATCATAGGGGTAAAGATTTTTTTTCAAACACAGTAGCATACTACTGAATGGTTTTAAACAGCAAAATGAAATGATCTGATTTTAAGATAACTCTGGCTGATGTGTGATAAATGGATTAAAGGAGGGAAAGCATAAAGACAACAAGAAACAATTATAGAAAAGGATGGCATTTTGATTTAGAATAGGGACAGGGAAATATAGATAAGAAAAACACAAGGATCTGAACAATATTTGGACATGTAACAGGAAGACACTTTAAAAGTATAGACATGAGGGTTCAGCAAGGGTTCGGCAAGATTAAAGAATTTATAATCCAGGAGGGAAAATCATAAAACACACAAAATAGTTCATAAAATAGAGGCTGGAGAGATGGCTCAGCACTTAAGAGCATTGGCAGCTCTTACAAAATAGTTGGGTTTTGTTCCCAGCATGCACATGATAACTAATAACTGTCCTTAACTCCAGTTCCAGGGGATCCAACACTCTCTTCTGACCTCTCTCAGCATTGCATGCACCTGGTACACTTACATACATATACACAAAACACTCATACACATAAAATTTGCTTTAAAGTAGATCAAAATAGGGACCAAACATGAGGTGTGGTGGTGCCATCTCTCGGGAGGCAGAGGCAGGAGGATCTCTGTGAGATCAGGATTGAGGCTAACCTTCCAAGTAGTGACTTCCAAGAAAACTGGGACTAGGGAGACCCCGTTCAAAAAGATTAAAGAAAAAGTAGGGGTCGGGAAGTAGCTTAGTGGTAGAATACTTGTCTAGCAAGCATGAGGTACCAGTTTCAATCTTTACCTTTAGGGAGAAACGATCTCAAAATAAAAAAGGCTGCTTCAACCAACTGAGAAAAGATAAAGCACTATAGGAATTCCAAATTCATAAGCCAAGATCATGGATAAATTTACAACCAATATGGACTAAACAACTGTAACAGCTCCCTTCACAACTATATGACCAACCTCACTTGCAAATGTGGGCCTCACTGGCAGTTATACTCTCATCATAGAAGGAAATGAGTCATTACTGTCAGTTTATCGAGCAGCTTAAAACAGCATTATGTTTTAGTAGCAATAGTAATACATGTTCCTTGGATGAACTTCTTAAAACACAGGTATAAAAAGTAAATAATTACCCTCCCACAATGACAGCAGGAGCACAAAACAGTGCTGACTCTTTGGAAAATTGCCAGGCTCATCCTCAAATGACAAAACATAGTTACTATACGACCCAGCCACTCCACTCCTACACATCAAACCAACAAAACAAAAACATAAAAATGCATACATGTGTCTATAAGCTACATTATTCAAAATAGCCAAAAAGTGAAAACAATCCAAATGATCGCTAATAACAAAATGTAGTTAAATGTAGTATATTTAAATAGTGGATTATTCAAGCCATGGTCTTTAAAGGAATGAAATATGGTCACACGCATGCTTTAAAATGGATGACTCTTGAACACATTAAAAAAGCCAATCACAAAAGACATAAGATTCCAGAACAGTGAAATCTGGTAAGATTTCTGATAAGAGATAAAAAAAATAGATTAGTGGTTTCTTAGTGATGATAGGGATGGAAGGTAAAACGTGGTTAACAGCCAAAAGGTATGGAATTTCTGAGATAAAGAGTCACTGGATCATATACTTTAAACAGGTAAGTATGCACTATGTGAAACAGACCTCAGCAACTCATTTTAATAAATACACTGCCAAGCTGCCCTTGGTTTCACCTACACCTAAATACAGCCACTACTCACCATTTTATACTTTTGCTCAAAACATCTAAACATCTATACCCCCAAAGTGGGAGGAAATTAGGAGATCATACTACATTTACTATTTTCTCATTTATTTTGTTCTAATAATAGATACAATCTTTCCTGCATTAGTGCACATATTTGGAAGCCAATTCAGTATTTCATTATATCCCAATCTACCATAATCCAATAACATTTAACGGTAAGCCATTTAGATTGTTTGCATTTTTCCATTAACACCCAAAACGCCATCTTTTAAAACTATCCTTATTCACATCTTGTACAAATCACTATTTCTGAAGTCTTGATTCTTTTTTTTTCTTTTTTGGGCTTTTTGAGACAGGACCTCCCTGTAGTCCCAGCTGGCCTGAAATTCACTATGTAGACTAGGCTGGCCTTGAACTCACAGAGATCCTCCTGCCTCTGCCTTTAGAGTGCTGGGATTAAAGGTGTGCACCACCATGCTGGGCAGAACTAAAACAATGTATTAGATGAAAGCATATAGACTCTGGGGGTATTCACAAGGGCTATTATTGTCAAAGAATACATATACTCCTGCTAAAAGCACCTACATAGTCATCAACTTGGGAGGTTGCTTGGTTTTATTTGGTTGATGATTTTGTTTTTTGAGACAGAGTCTTGCAATGAAGTCAAAGCTGGCCTCAAACTCCCGATCCTTCTTCCTCAGTCTCCTGGTGGCTGGGATTATGGGCACATCACCACTGGAGGCATCAATTTGGTAGAAGCTATAAGTTAGGATAAACTGTACACAAGCAACATCTATATTAATTATGAAGCATCTTTGTATGCATACAGAAACATGATACAGTAATGGTTAAAAATGTTTATCCTTCTAGAAAAGAATGGGAAGAGGGCTGGTGATATAGTTCAGCTGGTAGAGTGCTAACCAAGCAAACACAGGGGCCTTGGATTCAATTCACAGAATCCCCAAAACTGGGTATGGTAGCACAAACCTACAATGCCATCACTTGAGAGTTAGAGGCAGGAGGATTGGAAGTTCAAGGTCATCCTCACCTGTAAAGAAAGTTGGAGTCCAGCCTAGGGCACATGAAACCCTATCTCAAATTTTCTAAAAAAGTAAGAAGAAAAGAGACTTTCAGTTTTACATTTCTAATTGCATGGGTTCAATTTTGGTTTTGCTTTGCTTCTGAAACAGGATCTTGCTACAGAACTTGTAAACCTCAGCCTCTAAATGGTGGGATTACAGGTATGTACAACCACATCAGGCTAGGAAAATAAATTTTTCTAAATGACGTTTTTGTTATTATGTTTTGGTTTTTAAGACAGAGTGATACTATATAGGTCAGCCTGAAGCTCATTCACTACGTAACCCCGAAATGGCAGAGATCCTTCTGCCTCAACTTCTTGAGCACTGGGACTGCAGAATGAATAGGCATGCAAGCTACTAACAATTTATACAGGAAAATAAAAATCATTATTATATAAATTGTTTTCAATCAACTAGAAACAGAGAATACAGATACTGACCTCAAGATGAAACAGGGACATAAAGCACCAGCTGTGAGTGTTCATAAGTGTTCATGAGTGTGCATGAGTTCAGAAGTCCTGAATCTGCCATACACAGGTTAAGTATCCCTTATCCAAGGATGTAGGAGACAAGCAAGGTTTCAGATTTCAGGATTTTTAAGATATTGATGTACTTAAGATTTTTCAATTTTGGGTTTAGGAATGTTTAATCTACACTTATGACCTTGAGGGTTTCTTTGAGCCTCAGTTTCATGTGATATGCTTAATATTATAATATTAAGATATTAATATTATAAATTAGTACTTTTTAAAATTAGTACTGTTGTCATACAATCATATATATGATAATGTATGGTCTTATAGGTATATAGACTGTATTTCACTAAATAAGATGCTTCATTATAAGCAAAGAATTTGGGGGCTGGAGCGATGGCTCAACAATTAAAAGCACTGGCTGTTCTAGCAGAGGAACTGGGTTCAATTCCCAGCACCCATATGGCAGTTAACTATCCATAATTCCAGTTCCAGGGGAATCCAACGCCCTCTTCTGATCCTTGTGGGCATTGCACAACAAAAGTACACTTATATACATGCATAAAATACACTCATACACATATAGTAAAAATAGCATATTTTAAAAACAAAGAATTTGGGTAGGACAGTACCCAAAATTGTCTTTTTATGTATGCATTTATGCACATATGTGCATATACATTTATTTTCTACTAACCACTTATGAAAGGGTTGCAAGCCCAGGCCTGTGGGCTCATATCTGGTGAGCATAATATTTGGGAAGATGAGTCAGGAGGATGACCACAAATCTGAGGTCAGTCTGGGCTACATAGTGAAACACTATCTCAAAAAGAGATTTGGGGTGAGGGAAGAAAAAGAAAGAAAGCTGCATGCACCATACCTATTTATCTCTCACCACTTTAGTGTATTTTTCCTAATAACAAAGATAATCTCTTACAAAACCACAGCTCCAATTTTCAGATTCAGGAAATTCAATATTTATATTCCATCACTTCTATTCCACTTTGGTCAGCTGGCCTAATTATATCATTTACAGCAATTATATATACCCTTCTAATAAAAGATCCATTCCTAGATGACATGTTGGATCTACTTGTCAGATTTCTGGTCTCCTTTAATCTAGGGCACATGTTATATTAAACAAATTAACTTAATAATTGCACATTTCCTCCCTGCCCCAAACCTAGAGTATAGTTTGTAATATACATAACACATTTTGCATCCTGTTTAACAAAGATCTATCTTTGATGCTTTACCTATATATATGTGTTCTAAAATCAAAAATCAATAAGCATTTATTTTGTTATGGCGATGTAAACTGAAGACTGTAGAGTCAAATAATATATGAGGACTAAATTTCCTTCTCTAAAGGTCTAATGTACAATCCCGTGACCCCAAACTCCAGGATATAGGACAAAATTATTATTACTTTTTTAAGTGTATGAGTGTTTTGCCTACATTTATTTAAGTGCACTATGTGTGCAATGCCTACAAAGCCCAGAAGGGAGCATCAGATCCCGTGGAACTGAAGTGAAGGCAGTTGTGAGTCATCATGTGGGTGCTGGAAAATGAACCCAGATCCTCTCCAAGAGCAAACAGTGCTTGTAACTGCTGAGCCATCTCTTCAGCTCCAGGACAAGATTCTTATTCTAAAGTAAAAAAATCAATTTTTTTCTTAATATATGCATAAGAATTTTAGATATGCATTTAGATATGCATAAGAATTTTTCTCAGCTCCATCAATAGTACTACCAATCCTACAATATGACTTTTTAGAAATCTTTATAAAAGTAAAGCATCATTTCATCTTCCAATAAAACATGGAATCTCTTCTTTCAAATATAAAGAGAAATTACTCAATTCCTTAAACAAACACTTACAATTGCAAACAAGTGTCACTGAGTAAAACAGAAAGCAACCTGGACCATGAGAACACAGATAATATTCAATCAACCTATACTCCTCCCTTATTCTTTGCAAAATAAAAATTCTAATCAAGGGGAATTTATACTGAAAAGACACCGGTATCCCACAATCAGGGAGCATTTGTGAGGGATGGGAATGCAAATGTGAAGAGAGTTCTTGTCAAAGCTACTATAAAACTGAGGAGGAAACAAACAAATATAACTACTGAGGCAAAGCATGGTAAGAGAAATGAAAACATAATTCCATGGTAATGCAAAAGACAGAAAATCCTATTCTGGCCTGGGTCTTGCAAGAAGGCTTTGTAGAAGACTTGAGCTTTTAACTGTTGAACCAGTGCAACTTTGAGCTTTAAGGCAAAGAGGGAACAGAAAAGGTACATGCAGCAGAATGAGAGAGAGGAGAGATGGAGGGAGGGAGGGAGGGCGGGATGGAGGAAGGAAGGGAATATGAGAGAGAATATGAGAGAAACTGAGATCGGAGGACACCTGAAAGGGTAGTAACAAGAGGTACACTAGGTACACAGGGAACAGGTGACTATAGATGATGTGCTACAAGCCCACTCATTAACAGTTCTACATGCTACACTATGGTCTGCATTTAGAAGAAAAAGCCAGCCAAAAAAAACAATTTTTCTTTTCAATAAAACTGGATATTTCCCTAAATTAAACAAGTATGAGGCAGTTATAAAGACACAGTGAGAAAAGGGAACTAATCTACAAAACTGGCTAAGACAGGACAAGGATTAATAACCACACTAGAGAAAGGACTAGCTCAGTGTTCAGATTTGTTTTTCAAATTAGATCCCACACTTAAAGTCAGAAGACAGATGAGGAGCTGCCCCAGCTTCTGCTGGCACTTGGCAACGCAAGCTGAGTCTGCTTTACCGAGGCACTTTAAGCAGTCTAATCTCAAACCTCTAGGTCCACTTGGACCAACCAGATACACGTTTCCATCTCAACCAAGAGCTGTCCTATGGAATAGGCTTCCTCTCCCATTTTATCCAGCCACTGCCCTGGTTTCTAGCTGGAGGGAGGCTGGATAAGGTACTTGCCTAACAGAGATTCAAGAGAGAACTTTTGCTTTCTCAGATAATTGAATATTATGTAGGTTTCCATTTAGACACAAATGATAAAGATTAGGTAGCTGAGATAACACATGAGTGCCACCAATAAAGGTTGCAGCCTGAGTACTGAGACTGTTTAAACATCTCCCAAGGTATAGTCAAGGATAAAACAACCATTCTCTCCCAGCTCCTATACCCACTCCACATAAAGTAAATATTCCTACCAAGAAATCTATTTCCAACCAATCAGAGAAAGCGCCAAGGAGGAAACTGAGAGCCACAACGTTCAACTCAAGTGTATTTTGTGCTAGAAATTCCCTCCAAAAGTTACTGAAGTCAAAGTGGGCATATTCAGCAGCTGCGTTTGTTCCTGTAGTTAATATTCGATTATGGGAGTAATATAGATGCTCCACAGGTACCCTGAGGATATCCTGGACTGAGGATAGAACTTCTGAACTATGTATCTCCATGTACGAGCCCCACCTGAGCATTGTAAATACTTCAACTAAAAGAATGTATTTTATAAAAAAAAAAACAACCAAGCAACAAAATAACTCCAGATTCATAAATCCCAACACAGTAATATAAGAAACATAAAAAGCTAATGCAACCTCCTCCAAACTTACTGATCCCACAGTAATGTCCTCCAGTGAGAGTCAATCAGAGAACACATATTCACAAACACACACACACACATTCAAAACGGTGGTTTTAAGTATAGTCATTTGAATGAGAGATGTACTTCATAAACTCAAATATTTGAACATTTGTCAGTAGGTGGCATTGTCTGGGGATTTGGGGAAGGTCATGGAAATCTTTAGGAGGTATGTCCCTGGGGGTGAGCTTTGATAGTCCATAGCCTTGCTCCACTTCTAATTTGTTCTCTTTGGTTCATATCTGTGGTTGAAGATGTGAGCTCTCAGTTTCCAGCTCTGGCTACTAGCTGCCATGCCTCCCCAACATGATGGTTTCATCCCTCTGGAAACATAAGCCAAAATAAACTCTCTAGAATCATAAGCCAAAATAACCTTTCTCCAATAGTCACTTTTGGTCATGGTGTTTTATCACAGCAATGAAAAGTAATTAATAGAATAAGTATGTTTAAAGAACTCAAAGAAGAAAATTAAGTCCTGAATGAATCCCAAAACAACACACAGGAAAAAAAAAAGTAGAATATGGAATATGAAAGAAGATATGAAAGAAGAACTCCGTAAAAAGATGGAAATAATGAAGTTTTTACTGAATTGCAACAATGTAAGCAACAAACAAAATAGGGGAAGGGAGGCTCTATGGAAAGCCTCACCAATAAAATGGATCAAGGAGTGAATAGAATGTCTAAGCTTGAAAACAAGATGGAGAAATCAAAACATTTCAACAAAAACAAAAATAAATAAGAAAGTACAAGTAGAACTTTCAAGATATTCAGGACACATGAAAAGATCAATCTAAGAATCATGGGCATAAAAGAAGAATTTCATTCCAAAGGCACAGAAAACATTCCACACAATCATAGCAGAAAATTTTCCCAAATTAGGGAAAGAAATGCCAATCCAGATACAAGAGGCATTTAGAACACCAAACAGACAAGATCAGAAAACAAATTCCCTTCATTGTAACAGAATTAAACCACTGAATACACAGAACAAATAAAGTATATTGAAAGCAGCAAGAAAGAAGCACCAAGTCATGTACGACAGCAGGCCCATAATAATAACAGCAGATTTCTCAACAGAACTTTAAAGGTCATGAGACCTTGGAACACTATATTTAAGAAAGATAGTTACTGCCAACTCAGACTACTACAAGTAAAGCAACCTGCCATAATATATAGAGGAGGAAAAAAAAATTTGATGTTAAAAACAGGCTAAAGGTGATTACTAAGTAGCTCTACAGCAGTTACTTGAAAGAAACCTTTGAACTGAACAAAAAGACAAACACATCCATGAGACCCAGGAAAGAATAAATCATACTTGAATAATAGTTAAGCAAGAAAATAAGAAAAAAAATTAAAAAGAAAAAAAAATACAAAATTCAATCAAAAACGACAGCAATACATACATATCTTTCGATAACAACTCTAAATATAAATGGTCTCAATTCCCCAATCAAAAGACACAGACTAGCAGAATGAGTTAAAAGGTAGAACCTATCTACTTATTACCTTGAAGAAATGAACCTTACCATAAAACATAGATCCTAACTTAGAGTAAAAGGATGTAAAAAGAGATCCAAGCAATTGGAACTAAAAAGCAAGAGGTGTCACTGTTCTAATATCTGACAAAATAAACTTTGAAATAAATCAGAACAGATAAAGATGGTCACTTCCTATTGATAAAGGAACAATCTATTAAGAAGACATTACAGGGGGGCTGGAGAAATGGCTCAGTAGTTAAGAGCGCCATGTGCTTCTGCAGAGGAGCCGGGTTGGATTCCCAGTACCTACATGGTGGTTAACCACCACCAGTTCCAGGGGATCTGATGCCCTCTTCTGATCTCCTTGGGTACTGCATGACATAGGTGCACTTACACAGATGCAGGTAATATACTCACACACATAAAATAAAAATTAAAAAATAAGTCATTACAATTCTAAATGGAAATAGCACATCTATAGACCATTATATTCAAGTACTGTAGAACACACATATTTCCTGAGGAACAACACACAAAGTTGATTTCTAGCCTCCATGTGCATGCAGCACACACAAGCCCATACTCCTTACCCCCAATCCACATACAAACAAAAAAATTTTAAGTGGGCTATGGAGCTGAATAGAGCATTTTCAAAAGAAGAAATACAAATGGCTAATAAGTTTTTTTTTTTAAATGTTCAATATCTTTAGCTAGCAGGGAAATGAAAATAAAACCTCCTTTGAGATTCAACTCACCCAAGCCAGAATGGCAAAGAACAACAAATTCTGGCGAGGATATGGGAAAGGAAAGCCCATATTCACTACTAGTAGAAGTGAAAACTAGTACAGCCACTATGGAAATCAATGTGGAGGTTTCTCAAAAAGATAAAAACAAAACCATTATGTGACTGCTATATTACTCTGCACACAGACCCAAATGACTCTGTATCTTACCAAAGAAATACTTGCACATTCATGCTTATTCTTGCTTTGTTCATAACGCTAGGAAATGGAACCCACCTAGAGATGTTCATCAACTGATTAATAGACAGTGAAAATGTGGCAGACATACAGCATGGAATGTTACTTAGTCATAAAGAAAAATGAACTGTGAAATTTGAAGGAAAATGGATGAAACTGGAAAATATAATGAAATAGCCAAGGCTCAGAAAGAACACTGCACATTCTCTTTCATACAAGTATCCTAGTAGAAGTAAGTATGAATACAAGTCAGAAAACTGGAAAGGGGTACAGGAAAAGGAGAAAAGAAGCCTTCAGGGAACAAAAACAGTACACACAAGTGATAAGAAGGTGGAAGCACAAGCCAGAGGATGGAAAGGTTTAAGCAGGAATGCATGCAGGGAAGGTGGGGGGGCGGGGGTAGGGGTGAGGAATCAGCGAGAGATTAGAGAGTAGAGTTGCCCAAGCTAAGAATATATGAGAAAGCCATTAACAAAACTTACTTTGTAAGTTAAATTTAAAAAATTAAAGTAGGGCTGGAGAGATGGTTCAGCAGTTAAGAGCACTAGCTGTTCTTTGCGGCGGACCTGGGTTTGGTTGCCAGCACCCAAATGGTGGCTGGGGGGATTCCAAACCCTTCTTCTGACATATACAGGCATTATACAACACGGGTGCACTTATATATATGTAAGCAATACACTCGCACACATAATTATAAATTTTTAAATTTAAAGTTTCAACAGAGACACACAGGTGTGGTCAGATAAAACTGTTCAAAACCCCAGTGATGGAATGGACCACCTCCCTACAAATTATCAGGGAGGCCCATGAGGCTCCCAAAACAACGCAGCCTATTGCCACTGTTGCTGGTTGCCCACTAGAATTAATAACCTTACAGCTGAAGTGACCATAAGCTTTGGTCACACAGCATAAAGAAATCAGTTCAAGCTGGAAACTTCCTCCATCTGCTAACTTTCATAGTGCTGGAAGGTACTACACAGGCTGCTGGGATAGAACTGTCATCAATAGTTTGACTCAGTTGTGAACCCTGTGTTCTACACTACTGAGTGGCCAGGCAAGATATGCTTACTGCTACAATAACAGCAAGTCTGTTATGAGAATAACAGCTTTCTGATTGGATTTGCCATTCCACAGGAGGAAATTCACATTTGATACTATAAACCTACTCAAATAATCCATAGCTGGGGAGGCCATAGGCCCTAATAGGGAAGATACTGTTGTTTGTCTAACTGGGCATGCTATGCCTGTCAAATTTCCTACTAAATATTTTTGTTTAGGCCCACAGATCAGTGCTACTGCAGCTTTGGTCTTTAAGGCTTACTTCTGCACTGGAAAGCAGTTATTGCAGAGACTAATAACTGGTCAAAGTGCTGAGAATAACTAACTGTTAAATCTGAGCCCTGAATTAGAAAGACATCTGTATCACCACCTCCAAAGCTCAGGGAATAATGTGAAACAGTGGTGAAAGTTAAATATAGGCAGGAAGTGGTGAAGTGTTTGCAGAACACTTTCTTCCAGGCATGACATGGACTGTTGAATGCTTTTTTTTTCTGGCATATGTGCGTTTGCAGCAATGCTATGTGTATGCATGCTCGTATGTGCATGCGTGTTCACATATGTGTACGTGCACATGCATGTAGAGGCCAGAGGTTGATAACAGTTTCTTCCTCAATCATTTACTACTTTGTTAACTAAGGCAGGGTTTCTTGCTGAACTGAGAGCCCACTGATATGGCAAGTCCAGCTATTCAGTTTGCCCAGGGGATCACCTGTCTCAGCCTCCTGTGCACTAAACTATAGGTAAGTGGTCATGCCTATCTGGCTTTTAAATGGGTACTGGGGATCCAAACTCTATTCCTCACACTTGCATGGAACTTTATCCACTGAGTTATTTTCCCAGCTAGGTCACTGAACTCTTTAAACTCTCAGAAGCTGTGATTAGCAGCAAAAGACCTACATAAAACTGGGTTGGTCAACATTTTGTCATTGGGGAGTTTGAAGGGGGAGACGAGATGTCACAGGCTACAAGGTCCCACCCCTTCCTGAAGATATAAATAAAGTTAATGATGGCTAGAGGAGGGAAAACCTTTTTTTTTTCCTGAGACAGGGACTCACTATTTAACTCTGACCAGTCTAGAACTTGATATGTAGACCAGGTTGGCCTTGAACTCACAGAGATCTTCCTGCCTGCCTCGGTCTCTGAGGTGCTGAGACTAAAGGGGTAAACAAGACATTTTTCTTTAGTAGTACAGCCTCTGGTAAGGTAGTCAAGTATCTGTCAATAACATCTCACTCAGAAAACTTGGTTAAGTAAACTTAGTAGATCAACAAAAAGAAAAAGACAAAACAAGGAGGGGCTGGAGAGATGGCTCAACAGTTATGAGTGCTGGCTGCTCTTGCAGAGGACCCAAGTTTAGTTCCCAGGACCCACATTACACCTCACAAGCACCTGAAACTCCAGTTCCTAGGGATCCAATGTCCTCTTAAAGCCTCCATAGTCACTGCACACACATAATGCAAATATATGCAGGCAAAAACTCATAAACAAACAAACAAAAAAAAGTAAATCTTTAAAAATAAAAGGAAAAGGAAGGTGGAAGGGAAAAGGAAAGGGATCAGTGAGAGCAGATGGGAGAAAAAGGGTTATGGAGGTAAACATGATCAAAATACATACGTACACACATGAAAATGTGATAATGAAACGTATTATTATATATTCTTAATATATGCTAATAAAAAACTTAAAAAGATGGGCATGGTGACTCACACCTTTAATCCCACCACTCAGAAGGCAGAGGCAGATGAATCTCTGTGAACTCCAGACCAGTCTGGTCTACACAGTGAGTTCTGGGCTAGCCACGACTACATATTGTTAGACCATGTATCCAAAAAAAAAAATCATAAAATAAATAAAATTTTGCCAGGCATGGTGGCACACATCCTTAATCCCAACACTCAGGAGGCAGAGACAGGCAGATCTCTCTCTACAAGATCAAGACCACCTTGGTCTACACAGCAAGTTCCAGGCCAGCTGAGCTACAAGGAGACCCTGCCTCAAAAAAACCAAAAATTTAAATTAACAATAAATAAATAAAAATTTAAAAATAAACAGCTAGGGATATAGCTCTGTTGGTAGAGTGCTTACCTAACATGCACAGAGCACTGGGCTTGGTTCCCAAGACTACTACATAAACTGGATATGTTATGACACAAGTCTGTGATTTCAGCACATGGGAGGTAGAGACAGAAAATCATGAATTCATGGACAGTCTCTGTTACATAACAAGTTTGAGGCAGGCTTGACTACGTGACATTCTGTCTCAAAAATACATACACAAACACATCTCATACTTGTATTACTAACTTTAATTAGTGAGATCTTGAATTTCATAAATATATACAAATTTAAGAAAACTCAAAAGTGAGAACCATGTTTTAATTTTTTTAAATTATTTTTTATTTTACGGGTATGAGTGTATTGCCTGCATGTATGTGAGTGCACCCATGTTGAACAATGCCCTCGGAGGTCAGAGAGGGTGTCGGATTCCCCTGGAACTGGAATTTATAAATGGTTGTTAGTCGCCATGTGGGTGCTGGTAATCGAACCCAGATCCTCTACAAGAGCAGTAAGTGCTCTTAACCACTGAACCATCTCTCCATCCCTCAAGTTTCAATTTTTAAAACTCTAGATGGCTGCTGGAGAGACCACTCACTCCAGCTATAAGAGATCCAATGCCCTCTTATAGTCTCTGAAGGAATGCATATATATACATAAAAATAAATTTTAAAAAACCTTCATAACATTAACTACGATTTACTTTAGACAAAGGATTTTTAGTGCTACAACTCAAGATCACAACTATTAAAATGTTTTCAGGCATAAAAAATATTTAGAATACAATGTTTCATATATATACAAATATATATGGAAAGGTTAACCTGGCTTGAGTCCTAATGAACATACCACACCTTAAGAGACATTATAATGCACACAGGAAAATTCTTCTAAATAAGTACAGACAGAAAAAACAAACCTACCAAATGGAGCTTTTCCTGACTTTTCCTCTAGAAGGTTTCACAAGGAAATCTGCAAAAGAAAAATCCATTGTTTTATAATGACAAATAATCTAGGAATCAAGTTAAGCCATTTAGATTCCCCTTTAAAGATTTTTCTATATACCAGTAGACCTTAGAATTGCTGTATATGGAATGTTTATGGAATCTCAGATTCTCTTAATCACACAGGATGTACCCAGTCAGGACTCAGCAAACCTTCAGAAATCAAAGACCTGTATAAAACAGCTTCCCAGGAACCTAAAAATACTCTACAAGTTTTTTTCAGTCATTCAAGTATCATATCTGACAGTAAGTCCGGGAAACCTTTTATTTGCAGACACATCCTTTTGAGCTGTGTTTTTGAACTTTGATGAGTTTGTTGTTTTTGTTCTGAGTCAAGGTTTTACTCTGTTGCTCAGGCTAGGTGATATGTAGCCCACTAGCCTCAAATCTGTGACAAGCCTTCCTAGTGCTGGGTTGAAGTTACCTTATATTTTAAATTATATGAAGTGTGACAGAAATGAGTACGACTGTACAGAATACCAAAACTCGAAATAAGAATTAGAAACAGGACCATATGAATGAAGGGAAGAGTTCATGAAGACCACCATGATATGCTCATGACTGCTCAAGCAGATCCATGTCCAACTGGTAATTAAGAGTGTATAGAATGGGGCTGGGGCTGGAGAGATAGCTCAGTGGTTAGGAGCACTGGCTGCTCTTTCAGAGGACACGGGTTCAATTCCCAGCACCCACATGGAAGCTAAAAACTCTCTGCAACTCCAGTTCCAGGGGATTTGACACCCTTTCCTGACCTCTGAGGGCACTGCACAACATGGGTGCACTCACACATATGCAGACAAAACACTTGAACACATAAAATTTTAAAAATAAAAGGTTTTTTAAAAAGAAGAATCATTAAAAATATATTTTTAGAAAAGAATAAACTTATGAGTGTGGTACTGCATGCCTTTAATTCCAGCACTCGGGAGGCAGAGACAGGTAGTTCTCTGTGAGATCAAAGCCAGCCTGGTCTACAGAGAGAGCTCCAGGTCAACTGGGGCTACAAGGAGACCCTACCTCAAAAAAAAAAAAAAAAATCAACCAAACAACAAAAGAATAAACTTTATGAGATAGATGTGGTAATCCTGTAATCCTGGCACTTAAAGGGACTGAGAGAAGAGAACAGCTACAAGTCCATGTCTAGCTTGGGCTACATACCAAGACCCTGACAAGAGAGAGAGGAGTGGGGGGGAGAACGAGAACACATATGGGCTAGATAAATCAAACAGGTACACTGAACAAAAAGGATCAAGGCAGGTCGTCTTTGTACCAGCTCTTCTTAGCAACCACAATCAAGCATCTCCTTGGTTGGAAATGACATCATTGTGAAACAGTACCAATAAAGTAAAAACTGCTCATGCCTCTAAGGACGATTTGTAAGTTAAGAGTCATGTAAAGAGCCTGAATGAGGTTGGGCTCTTTTGCATCACAAGGTCATGGTCATATATATATATATATATATATATATATATATGATCTGAATGTGGGTTCCACCCACATAAAAAACCAGGGGTAACAGCACATTCCTGTGATCACAGCATTAAGAAGGTAGCTTCAGAAGAATCCTTGGGGCTTGGTCAACCAGTCTATCCAGTCAGTGAGCTCCAGGTTTAGCTAGAGATCCTGTCTCAAAAAATAAGATGGAAGGGCCAGAGGGATGGCTCAGCAGTTAAGAGCATTGGGTGCTCTTGCAGAGGACCTGGGTTCAATTCTCAGCATCCACACCGTAGCTAACAACCATCTCTAATTCCAGTTCCAGGGGATCTGACTTCCTCTTCTGACCTCCACAGACACTGTATGACAGGGGTGCACTTACAAAAATGCAGGCATAATACTCATATACATAAAATAAAAAAATAAAATAAAAATAGGGCCCGAAGGCTCTGAGAAGATCCAGAAGGAATACACATATTCAGTTCCTATACAAAGCACTTTATGTGATTAACTGCATGCCACCTTGTACACTAGCTTCAACAAGGACAAAGAGGCATACCAACTGTACAATTCATGTAATTTTGTTTGTTTGTTTTGATACAGGATCTCACTACATATCCCTGACTGATGTGGAACTCAATACGTAGATCAGGGTGGCCTTGAACTTACAGAGATCCACCTGTCTCTGTGTGCCAAGTGCTGGGATTAAAGGTATATGCCACCATGCCGAGCTCAATTTATGTAATTAAAAAAATCTAAATATAAAAATCAAATAAATGAAGATAATCTAAGAGACTCGGGCCAGGCCTCCTAAAATATTTGGGGAGAGTGGACTAGTTCTTGTTGGCTCTAATATGTTCTTTAAAGGGAGGACGGGGCATTTTTCACATGGTCCTGCATTATTTTTCAAACGGAGGGTAACAAATCAAAACTTTAAGAAGGCAACATTAAATGCTTTATGTTTCAATAATGGTGGGGGCTGCAGAGATGGCTCATCAGCTAAGAGCACTGGCTGGTCTTGTAGAAGACTTGGTTCAAATCCCAGCACCCACATAGCAGTTCCGGTTCCAGGAAATCCAATGCCTTCTTCTGTTCTTCTCAGGCACTGCATGACACGGATGCACTTGCATACACACATGCAATACACACATACACATAAAATAAAACAAAAAAATTTTAACCCTTTTTAAAAATTTTTAAATTATTTCATTATTGTATGTATGTGTTTTGCCTGATGTATATAAGTGTGCTATGCATCCATGGAGGCCAGAAGAGGGCGTCAGATCCCCCGGACTGGAATTACTGATGGTTGTTAGTCACCATGTGAACTCTGGGAATAGAACCCTAGTCATCTGCAAGATCAACTAATGCTCTTAACTGCTGAGTCATCTCTGCAGGTTCTAGCAATCTTTTATTTTTCACTGAAATGAAACAACTTTTTTCTTGCTATGAATAAAAAACTGGCAAAGGCATAAAACTCAGGTAGCTCTTGCCATGCACAAAACCCCTGGTTCAATCCCCAGAACTGCATAAAACTGGGCATAGTGGTGCATGCCTGCAATCCCAACTATTCAGGAGATAAAAGCAGAAGGATCAGAAGTTCAACATCCTTGACTATGTTGAAAATGTGTCAGAGGTCTCAAGAAAATTACCACAATCTAAAGTATTTCTGCAGAAGGGTACAAAGCTGCTCTAAATCCAAAGTAAGCACACCCCTTTGTGGAGAGGAGAAAGGGGCAGCATGTGGCTCGGTTCATATTCCTGACTCAAAGAGGTCCTGTGCCTCACTCTGAGTGGTCAGAAAAAACTCAGGCATAGCTTCACATTCTTAAGCAGCTGGCTAATTCAAATCAGCCCAGCTGATAAGCAAAATGCAGCTTTTGAGAGCAAAATACAACCTTGAGCACAAATTTTAATCTTAGAAAAGTGTTGACTGCGGGGGGAGTTTTGCCAGATAGTGGCGTTTTTACAAATTTCTTTAAAGATGAAACTTTCTTTGTCTTATTTAACCCTTTGATAGAAGACAGTATATTTCATTTACATTTTCCACAGCTACACAGGGGATTCAAAGAAGATCCCGTCTCAAAAACAAAATTCAAAGGTATTAAATTTTAAGAAGTAGTTTTACAACTGCTACCACATTTGGATGATTTTTTTTTTTTTTTTGCATCTTGGAGTTTGCTCACTTATGTCTTATGTCTGAAAACAGACATACAAAACTAGAATTTCGTAGCACATTGGGTAGGAATATTAGGGAGATAATTTAATCACCAGCATTAGCCCAAATGCAAACATTCATCAGCTGAATGAAATAACTATGCCAAAACCTACTCCTTGAACCTAAAGTTTTCTTTAAAACCTTTGCTACTAGGCCATGCAGTGGTAGCTCATGCCTTTAATCCAGGCACTCTGGAGGAAGAAGCAGGTAGATCTGTATGAGTTTGAGGCTAGTCTAGTCTACAAAGGGAGTTCCAAGCCCACCAGAGCTACATAGTGAGACCTTGTCTCAAAACAAACAAACAAAAAAAATAAAACAACAAACAAAAAACCCTCTTACTACTGAAGTCAAGTATACACGAAAACAGAAAAAGGACAGTTCAAAAGCATGACTGCATTCACTTCCTATGTCAAGCAGTGGAGCTAAACTCCTTTAATAAGTATTTGTGACTGACAAGTATTATCCTAGGGATTGGTGACACATCCAAGAACAAAATTAAGTTCCTACCCTTATACAGCCACCATTCTAGTCTCAAGAGTGATCGTCTCACATTGTAACACTTTATTTATAAGCATGCTTTGTACAGATAAACAGTATACACAGAATGGAGCCAGCATCCTAATTCAATGAGACCACTAAACAGTATGTTTAAAATCAAAAACAGAAAATTATGTGTCTGTTCTACCTTTTTGGAAAAACTAAAGACTAGGAGAATTCAGAGTCCCATATGCAACTCTATGATTAGTGTACTGAATTTCTCTGCCAGCTGTGGGACACAGATAAGCAGCTAAAATGCTATCGTTTCCTAAACAAACAAACAAAAAAAACACCACCCTTATTCTGGAGAGGAAAAAAAATCCTATAAGTTGTCTCAAATAGCTAGGCTCCATGTTAATATAATTCCTATATCACAGAACCTATACTGGTAATAATTGCTTGAAATAGTAACACAATAATGTCACTGCAACAAGTGAACGTTCAGTTTCAACAGAAAATAACCAAAAACTTAATCTTGTATGATTCTGCAACTAAGTGGTACAGAGAATAGCTCATTATTTATAAAGATTGTTTTTAATGTGGGAGAGATTCTGAATACACTCCTCAAAGGAGGTTCTGCAATAGAATTTCAGTTACTAATCAATGCTGAAGGTCATTTGTGTTCACTAAGTAACTGAACTGCTAGCAGCTGCTTTTCAAACTGTGAACTTGAAAATGTGAGCAAGCTACAGCAAGGTAACTGTGAGCTGGCATTAAGATTTGATTACATCACACAAGTCCGCTACTGCTTTCCACATCTCGAAAAAATAGGCAGAAGAAGCCCTATAACCTCAGAATACACCTCAGTACCCAAATCAATAACAAATCTGGCTGGTACGATTTTAAGTAGCTTAAGTGTTTTTCCTCTAAATTGTGTTTTGTTTTCTTTTGTCGAAAGTCTGGATGAATTTAATTTTAAAAGTCACGATAGACTTGGAACCACTGAGAACTGTGCTGACAGAAAGTTGCCAAGTCTCTTTCAAGGTTCAGCTCCTGGTTGTTCCCTTCACGTGGTAAAGTCATTGGCCAATGCCATATCATGTAGTTGGCGGTAGAGGGAGAGCTGGGTTTTCCTGTTTGAGTAGGCACCAGCCACTGGGGAAGGCAGCCTTCCTTCAATCACAATAGGGGATACAGCAGGGTTAGGATCCAGAGGAGAAGCAGAATCCAGGCCTGTTCCCCTTTCAGTCCCCTGCTGTCTCCAGCACCCACACCATGCGAAACCCCAAGTACTCTTCAGACCCATCTGGGCAGTAGAGGAGACATTTCTTTTAAATTTAAATCTTTAAAGGCGTGAGAATGAGTACCATGTACCAAGGATAGACATGTATGATGTCTATCGCCAATGAGATTAAAACCAAAGATCACATACAATTTACTTTTTAAAAAAATTAACATTTAGAAATTTAAGAAAGCAGAGACACAATGTTCTGACTTGCTCTTTATAACTGCTTCTGTGCAGAATATATTTTTTTTCATATTTAGCTCAGACATACTAAATCATTAATAAAACTATTAAGGAAGTTCCACAAGTAATATTTAATGCTATTGTCTGACTTTATGTTCTCTATAAAAGATCATGGGGAAGGCATCATTTTACTACTGAAATTAAGAACTAAAAACCCAATTTTAGAGTCAGAGATAAGGCTCAGTGAGTAGAGACATGGATTCAGATACCCAGCTCCAAAAGAAAAGCCAATATAGCAGCACACACATGTATCTCTGGTGCTGGAGAGGCAGAGACAAGCAGATCCCCAGAGCTGGATGGCAGAGCCCCAAGTTCAAAGAAAGATCCTGTCTCAAAATTACAGCAAAGATAAAGGAAGACACCCCATACTGAACTTTGGCCTCCTGACACACGTGTACTACGAAGAGCACTACTGAATGGATGGACAGAAACACACACACACACACACACAGAATCTAGTTTTATAAAGCAGTATTTAGGCTTACCATTTAAAATGAAGAAATGCTCTGCATCTTAACAAAACAAAAACCTACATAATTCACCGAGAATAAAAATGTTTAAAACTGGAGAGGTGGCTTAACAGTTAACAGCACTTGCTACTTGATCTTAGCACCTACATCAGGTGTCTCATAAACACCTATAACTCCAAGGGATCCAATGCCCTTCTTCTGGCCTCCAAGGGCAAAGGTAAGTGTGCATGCAAACATACAGACAGACAGACAGACACACCCACACACACTTTTAAAAAGCAGTTTAAGTCTCAGTTATTAAAGAAAAGATTGTAGAAAATCTAGCATGCAAGCAGGATTACTTCATCTAAGTGTCAGAGGTAGTCCAGTATTTACAACTGCTATGGGAACCTCAAAAAGACTATCTATAGCACTGAAAAAAGGTTTCCTGACTTTTGCTCCTTGGACTAGCTTGGGAAAACAATTCCTATATACACACTAGCATCTTGCACTTGCTCTAGGTTAACCTCTGGTGGAGAGGAAAGAAATAACTAGGGCTGCTACCCTCACTCTTTTCATCCCCACCTTGCCCAAAATCACCCTTCAATGCTCAAAACAGATACTCTATTAAAGCAGAAAGAAAAGACTCAAATTTCAGAAATTCATGGAAATTTTAATTTTCCTAATTATTATCTTACAATTAAGTCTCCTCCCTTAACATATATTTTAACACTAACCCACAAAATCTGTCCTTCTTACCTCCTTACTATTCAGAAATTTTAAAATGAATTTCTTAGATAAAAGCATAAAATACCAGTCTCTATGAAGATGAATCATTTAATAAATAGATTCTCAAAAAGAATTCTTTGGGGGATAGAGAGATGGCTCAGTGGTTAAGAGCACTTACTGCTCTTGCTGAGGACCAGGGTTTGGTTCCCAGCACCCACATGAGGCAGCTAATAACCAACGATCTATAATTCTATTTCCGAAAAACCCCAATGCTACAGTGCACATAAATTCACAAAGACATAGGCACACAAACATACACATAAGTAAAACTTTTTAAAAGCTTTCTTTAATAAGGTTTAAATTAAGAACTCAGTTCTTATATATTCAACGGAAAATAAAATCAATCTTTAGGTAGCAATGACAAAAACATTTTTTCTAAGGCAAATAAAACTCCAAGCGTAATTTACAATAAAACATCAATGTAATTTTGAAACCTGCCAAATTTATATTGTTTATGACAACATGCTTTGCTTCTGAATTTTTCCATAAAGAAAAATAGAATCTCCAAACTCCACTTGAATTCTACTGCCCAACCACCTCACCTAGCAGCTGCCTAACAGATTTCTTTTCCAAAACACACACACACACACACACACACACACACACACACACACACACCAAAAAGATATCAGTACTCCAAATCTAGCTGATTTATATCTTGCTTATCAGTAGAATACTTCATTTAAGAATGGTAACATTTCTCTCCCTTTCTGTAAACAGACTCAGGTTTTATACACAGGAACTGGCATGAAAATGGACAAGAAGAAGATATAGCTTAGTTGGTAGAATGCTTGCCTTCTGGCAAGAGGCCATGGGTTGGAGCCCCAGCAACCTAAAATGGGTAAGAACAGAAAGCATGAAAATGCATACCTATCCTTTAGGCATACAATTTAACAATATGATTTTTAAAGTTAAACTTTTAACTTATGTCATTATAATTAAAAAATGCTGTGTTTGCCTAACATGTACAAAACAAACAACTGTCTACCTCTTCAGCCTGTAAGTGCATTCAGAGAAGAAAAACAAAATTCATAAGACACTGTATGAAATGAAGAGAGACTACTTTTCTAATGGCCTAGTTAAAATTTATGTTCTAGCAATTAGATAGGTAGGGGGCTACTCATATTTCTGAAAATAAGCCAATAAAAACTCATATAACCTCCAATAACCTCACACCACAATGTGGGCTCTGTTTATATGGTAAACTCAAATACCTAGTCTTCCTAAGCAGTTCTCCTTAGATTACTTAATGGAAAAAAGACCAGAAAGCAGCATCTTCAATACATTCCCAGAAAAGACCCAGTCTTTTACATTAGGAATATTTACCTCATGTAAACAGAAGGGTACACATAACTGCCATCCCAAATACACAGGAAAAAATAGAACTTCTTCCCTCCGTTGTACTTAAATTTAAATACTACACTTAAATCAGCAATTCAGAAACGTTTAGACAAGCCTTAGTTTATAGGAGACAAAAACCAAAAACCTTGACTTTAAAAACTCCTTCAGCTGGGGTTGGAGAGATGGTATAGAGGTTAAGGGCACTGGCTGCTCTTATAGCAGCCCTGGATTTAAATCCCAGCACCCACATGGCTGCTAGCAACTGTCCTTAACTCCAGTTTCAGGGGATCCGACACCCTCTTCTGACCTCCAAGGGTACTACATGACACAGGTGTTCTTATACACATGCAGGCAATACATTCATACACATAAAAATAATTAAAAAAAAATTTTAAACTCCTCCAGCTATTATTCTGCTTAACTCACCAATCACAAAAATGAGAAAGAATTTTTTTTCAAAAGCTGTCCCAGCTGTAGTACTTGTATTTATGCATTTAAATATTGGTGAAATAGACTCTTAATATGAAAAAATGTCTACAGAAACCTGTTCTACATGCATTATAGAATAATCTAAATACAATGTTTATACATCAAAACAAGACATTTGCTGGGTGTGGTGACATACACCCACAGTTCCACCTATCTGAGGCTGAGGCAGAAGCATTTTACATGACTGAATCCTGTCTCTGGTCCCAACTTGCCATCTTTTAACAATGCATTCACCTTAGGTATATAGATACTATAAAAGATCATGTAGCTAACATATTAGAGATTTGGGTGATATCCCCCTGTATGCTACTACAAATTCTTCATATCTAGAAACTGCTACAAAACTGTCATTTGCTTGGGATGCTTTGTGCTCCACTTTATCTTCATAAGACCTGTTTTTTCCAAACCATCAAGAGTCTGAAATCATTCGTAAGTAATCCTGACCAAGGACACATGAAATACTAGCAAATTTACCCTACACAGTAAGGCTGAAGCCAGCCTGGACTACATAGTCAGACTCTATTTCAAAGGAGAATGGGTGGACATGAGGGGTAGAGAAAGGGAAAGGGGGAGTTCAACATCCATCTCCAACTGAATTTAGAACTCCTTTTAATTTTCTCATCACTGTACTCCTGTTACTCAAATTGGCTTTGCCTGATTTGCTTACCCAGTCTACCTGTCTTTCAATTCTTGACTTGACAATTCTGTTTTGTGAAAGCTTCCCTGCTGAGTTCATTATGCAGTTTCAAAATAGCTTTCAATATAAAATGGAGATAAAATGGTAACAATTTCTTTAGTAATTAATGACTACTAACTTTAATGGAAGAAGAGAATGCTCAATGACCACTTTTCAAATAAAAAGTAAAAAGAAGCCATAAGTACTGGAACTTTTCCCAGCACTCAGAAGACACAGGCAGGGAGAACTCTGTAAGTTTGAGTCCAGCCTGATCTACATAACAAATTCTAGGAAAGCCAGAACTACACAGTGAAACTCTGCTTAAAAAAAAGAAATGAGAAAAATTAACTGGGACCTTCTATTATCTCCCATCCAATAATGTTCCAAGCAGTGCCATAGTCCACTTAAAAATTTCTAAATTCTAATTCCTACCTTAAGTTTAATGTTTCTATCTCCTTTTCTTCATATAGAATAAACTGTAGAAAGGTAAATCAAGTTTCCATTATTCACTATAAACTTCCAAAGTTCAAACTATATCATTTTGAGGGAAAACAAATTTTAGTTATAGGTATTCAAGGCCAAGTAAGAAGACATCGTTTAATTGAGTAAATCAAACCAATATTATTTTCTCTACATTCTTGGTTAACTCTCAGGGTGCTATATACATACCAAGACCACAAAGTCTCACCAAAACACCAGCCTTCCCTCTTGGCAGCAAGATTTCCTCAAATGATCCTATTATTCCCATGTAGGCTATTCTATGTTCATTCCAAATTCCTTGTCAGTTTATGTTATGAACCCAAATTGTCTTTTTTTTTCTACCTACCAGACCCCACACTCCAAGTCACTAAATTTCTACTGCATTTTTCTAAGTGCATATGATTTATTATTCTTTTTCATCTTTCCTCATTCCTTTTCCTTATTCTCCCACACAAACTACAACAAGCTCCTTAAAACACATGCAAACTGTTTGATTAATTAATGAAATAAAATTTACCTATCTTTAAGAGCTTTGAGACAACTAGTAAAAGTTTTCTCATCATCAATTAAAAAATAACTGGGAGCTAAAGACACAGCTCGGTGGTTAGGAACATTGGCTGCTCTTGCAGAGGATTCAGGTTTGGTTCCCAGCAATCACATGACAGCTAACAACGGACAGAAGCTCCAGTTCCAGGAGATCTGACATGCTCTTCTGGTATCTGCAGGTACTGTATGACATAGGTGTACTTAACATGCATGCAGGCAAAACACCCATACACATTAAATGAAAATAATCATGGTGCCAGCAAAATGGCTAAGCAGGTAAAGGTGTTTTGACATCAAGCTTAATGGCATAATTTGATCCCTGGAATCCACATGGTAGGAGAAAATTGATTCACTCCAGTTTACATGCATGCCTCTACAAACACATACACACATAAAATGGTCACAATACATGGTTTATGTATAAACAGTAAGGTTTTATATCTATGGAGTTTTTTTTGAAGAAAATATATTTTGGTGGGCTGGAGAGATGGCTCAGAAGTTAAGAGCATTGGCTTCTCTTGCCTAGGTTCAGTTCCCATCACCCACTAACAACTGTTTATAACTCCAGTTCCAGGGAATCCAACACCCTCTTCTAACCTCTGTGGGCACTGCACAACATGGGTACACTTATATACATACAAGCAATACACTCATATACTTAAAAATAATAAAGTATTTTGAACAAAACAAACCATGTAAATCAGTTACTGCTGAACTAGTTACAAAATTCTAATCTTAATGTTTTGACAACCTTGTTTCTTAATTATTATTTTGCTACCCAGTGGGCAGATTCAAGAGACCTTCCAAGTTTCTTCAGAATTCTAATTACATTTTGAGTTTTCACATAACCCTAAGCAGAGACAAGATATGTCAAACATATATCATTATATGTTAATGTTCACTCAGGTCACTGGAGTGAAATGGAAGTTTCAAATAGGTTGAAGTTTGTCTACAATTCTTCATCCATTCTGTTATCCCAGTGCTCCTAAGGAGAGAAAGGAGGTGAAGAGGAGAATCCCTGAAGTTTGTAGGCCAGTTAGTCAGGCATATACAGCAGCAAACAAAGAGACCTTGTCTCTGACTTTTACACCTGCACATTTAATTACTGGTAGCCTATGTATATACATCCCTAACAAGGAGGATTTAACCTTGTCTTTTGCAGGAACAAAGAACTCAGTACAGCAGCAAATGTTTTATACTATACAATTATTTTTTGTCTTGTATCTTTTGCGTATTTCTGTTGCCATTATATACTGCTATAATTAATTCATTTTTATTACTATTACAATATATAAATATAAATTGTCATTGCCACTCTGGAAAATAGTTTGGGTAGCCTCCATAAGAAGTTCAACATACATCTATCTTATCCCCTAACAATTCCACTTCTAGGTTTAAACCAAAAGAAATGAAAACACATGTTCACAAGACTTTTAACACAAATAGTCACAGTAACTTTTTCATAAGAGCCTCAAACTAGAAACCCAAAATATCCAATAATAAGTGATCAGAAGAATAAGCTGTGCTACATTCCTACAATGTACTACATACCAGTAATAAAAAGGGGCCAAAGAGTTTAGCTAAGAAGCAGAGTTTTTGCCTAGCTCGCATGAAACCCTGCATTCAATTCTTACCACTTAGGAAACAAAACAACAAAATATTCCACTGATACTATCAATAACATGGACAAATCAAAATCATTATGCTACCAATATGCCACAATGACCACTACAAAAAGTTGTGCAATCAGACCATAGGTACTACTTTCTCAAAAGTTATCAGGATATCTGCTTCAAACCTGACTCAGAGGAATGTATTTAAGTTTCTGGTCTTCCCTACAAAGGGCAAGCATTTACAGGTGACCAGAGGTTGGGGAAAACTCTTCAAAAGTACCAAACTTTTTGTACATTTAACCTGTCTCTAAGGAGATCCAGACCATGATATGATCAAAGGGATTAATCAGTCATCTAGCACCTCTTGTAAAGCAAACTGTTTTAACTGCTTACTAACCTGCTGGCAACAAGCAACAGGTTTTTCAAAAAGAAGAAAGCTTGACAACCAGATTATGTTCCAATTTCCTACATAAAGGAAAATAAGTTCAAGTTTCAATTTCCATCAAATTTCTCATCACATAAAACATAGTAATACAGTTACAGCTAATATGTGAAAGTCCACATCAATTGTTGTCCATACTGTATGAAACAGTTAAGTCTTATCTTCATAAATATAAAAAGTCATCTCATTGTACGTGTACCTTGAAAAGGCCAAACACCTTGTGCATATTAGGCAAGTGTTCTACTACTGAATTAAATCCCCAGCCCTAAACAGTTTCATTAAAACAATTTACCTCTAGAAGGGCTAGAGAGATGGCTCAGTGGTTAAGAGCAATGGCTGCTCTTGACGAGGACCCAGATTCAATTCCCAGCACTCACATAGCTGCTAACAACTATCCACAACTCCAGTTCCAGGGGATTCAACATCCTCTTCTGACCTCCACATGCAGTGCACCACATGCATACACTTACATACCATACATGCAGGAAATACACTCATACACATAAAAAATAAACATTTAAAAAACATTTACCTCCAGAAATCATTCTTCAATTACGTTCTATGAGGAAAATAGCATTGCCCTCTTGAGAAGGTGAAGAAAACGGAGTGCGCCTTTAGATGGATGTGGGTGCGTGTATGTGTATAGGCCAAAGGCCAAAATCAAATGTCTTCCTCATTTCTTTGCCACCTTATTTTTTTGACAGGGTCTTTCACTGAACTTGGAGTATATCAATTCAGCTAGACTGGCTGGTTGACAAGAACTAGGGATTCTTCTCTCCATCTCCCCAGACCGGGGTTTACATATCCAGGCTTTTAAATAGGTGCTGAGGATCAAACTCAGATCCTGGTGCTTGTAGGGGAAGAAGCTCTTTGAGCCTTCACCAGTCATAAGTCTTTTTCTAAAAGTAGTTTTTAGCTAACCTCAGTTATCCCTGAAAAGGTCTATTTAGTAAAGTGAGATCTAGAGTTAGTACTTACTTTCAGGACTGAGGTAAAAACGTCGACTTAAAAGTTTTAATTTAGGGACTTAAGAGAGATGGCTCGGTGGCTAAGAGCACTGACCGCTCTTGTAGAAGAAAGGGGTTTGATTCCCAGCACCCATATGGCAACTAAAGACCATCTGTAACTCCAGTCCCAGGGCCCCTGGAAAATGAACATAGCTAGTTCTGAGCAAGTATTCTATAGAGAAACATGAAGAGAATTTATACACACCCTTACTCTAATGACCAAGAAAATTTCACTCGTGGGATTCCTTTCAGGTATGACCAGAAGTGTATGAAATTGCAAATCAGAGACTGACCTCAGAAAAGCATGTACTTACAGAAGCAACTACTCATTAGAGAATGATACAAAGTAAGAACTATACACTAAAAGTCTGGCCTTTATAAAAATGGACCATATCATTAAATTAATAGGTCTTTTTAACATAAATTTATGAAATATATTTTGCTACTGCTTCAGACCCAAGAATTTTATGTATGCTATTGCTTACCAAAAATATATATATATATTCCAAAAGCTATCACTTTATAAATCTTCAAAGTTTAAGAAAGAAAAAAAAAGTAAGCAAATTCAAAATGAGAAGAGTATACAACTCTTGACCCTCCAAACTGTCATGACCAAAGGTAGATAGTGTGTGTATAAATAAAAAAGCCTTGGAAGAGGGTATCTTGGCAATCAGTAAATCAATACAACTCATTTACCAAAGAAAACAAATGGCTACTGAATTTTAAATCTGACATCATTAAATAATATTCTATTAGCATTAAGGTCACTGGCATGCTCAAAAATTATTACAACAAAAACATCCATTCATTCAAAAGTCAAATTTATTAAAAATATCCTCCAGCTGGGCACTGCTTTCTACCCATTCTCTTAAGGGCCCCTTTATTTCAATACTGAGACAATCTAATCTAAAGGGGAAAAGTCAAGAAATCTGGTTTTTCATTAAATTTCCAGGCTCACCATCCTTAGAGCTGACATCTAGTAAAGGAAAAAGCTCCTGGGCAGGAAGTCTATTTGTCCTGCATTTCTAGACTGTAAGTTTATGTTGTTATGGGTGCCTGCCCAACAGAGCAAATGTAAGAGCAAAGATGCAAAAAAAGGTAACCAGAGAAGGCTTGGTTCACGTGATTAGCGTATTAATGAGGTTACAATTATCTAAAAGATTCTCAATCATCTGGAAAAAAAATCTCATTTTCCCCAAAATTAATTCTTAGGTCATGATCAGTACTGTAAAAATATTAAATCTAACCTTGATATACATTACAACTGCAGGCATGGCGGCTTACCTAAGGGATTTACAAATGGATAGTTGGTTTTGTCTCTATCTTTTAAACTAGGGCTTCTTAATGTTTTCTACTTACAACCCCTTTCCACTCAAGAAATTTTTAATGTGAGCCCAGATATTTAAGTATTTAAAATAAGTACACAAAACATTTATTGATAGTAAATCTCACAAAAAAATCTTAAATGAATCCTTTAGAATATATTTATTAAAGGTGAAAGCAAATTTGCATACTAATAAGATGGATGTGTCTGACCATTTTTACATAAAGAATTAAACTTGGGTTGAATAGTTGATACAGCAAGATGTAGAGCATCTTCAACATTTTTCAGAGTTGATTAATATTTTTATTTTGTAATGGTAAGTACTAAGAACACTTTCACATAAATACATAGCGCAAAATGGCAGGGGTATATACTCAGGGTCATTTCAGAAATTGTTTGAAATTTCATCCCAACCTCAAATCAAAATTCACTGAATGGCTTCTTTTTTCTTGGTCTTTTTGAGAGGGTCTCCCTGTAGCCCCAGCTGGCCTGGAACTCGCTATGTAGACCAGGCTGGCCTTGAACTCATACAGATCTGCCTGCGCCTGTCTCCCAAGTGCTGGGCTTAAAGGCGTGTGCAACCACGCCCAGTTGAATGTTTTAAAAGAAAATCAAGTCAATGATTCAAAGAGCAACTTTTAAAAATCAAACATTCTAACATAATACAATCCAAAGATATACTAATTTGATGCTTACATGCTAAGGAATGTTAAGAAAACACTGTGGTTTTTTTTACTTACATAATTAAACCACAATGTTTCTGTAAGCACAGAAAACTGGACAGTAAAAACACTGCAAATCAATTTTCCTCATACGTTTGATCAGAAATATATGTATTATTCCAAATCAGAGACTGATTTCAAACATAAACACACACAGAAAGAGAGACAGAGAGACAAAGCTCCTATAATTAAATGCAGAACAAGCCAATTCAAGTAGCCAATGTGGACGGTAAAATAAGCTGTCTAAGAAAGACTTATTTCAGTGGGCAGAAAGATTTTCCATGAATTTAAAGGAACTTGAAGTACTAGTTTATGAAGGTTAAAAGATTTCATAATTTAATGGATCTCGTATCTCCCACAAACCTACATCTACTTAGCACAGAATAATGCCAAAATAAGAATATCAACAACATATATACAACAATCTCAGATTTGTGCAGAGATACTTGGGGCAGCGTTCATTGGTCCTGCATGGAGTGATGGCACATGCAATGCAAAGTGGGCGCTGTGTGCTCAGAACCAGGACTGCAGTGAAACCACATAAGGCCATACAAGGGAGCTATGCCAGAAACACCTTGGATTCAGTGAGATTTGATGCTGACTTAATTTTTGGTTACTGCATATTTAGAAACCTTTTACGGTTGTTCAATTTTTCACATCGCCCACATTTGGTTATATGATCACATCTACAATTTAAGAAGCTGTGTTCTAAACTTTTGTTCTGTCATGGGTGGTGGAGAAAAATATTATCAAACCAAGTGGCAAACTTCATCAAAGAGTGAGTTACTCTTTAAAAGTTACTATTCAAAAGCAGAACATAACTTCCTTTTTTAACTGTACAGTTGCACTTCAATGTCTACTAGTTTAAATAAAGCCTTTTAGAGGAATTCAAATGGTTATTAAAGTAAGAACTGAAAGCACACACTAGCATATTAAAGAATGTTATTGCAGAGCTTTAGGGTCAACCTAATTTTGCCTCAAATTCCAACCCACATATTTATTAGTTCTGCAATCTTAAGCAAGTCACTTTTTCTTTCTCATGACTCCAATAGCAAATGCACCACAAAGTACTATGAGGATTAAGTACAGTACTATGTAAGATTAAGCAAGCTACTGTATAAACCTATTAGCCAGTACTACTAATATCTTATCATGTGTCAGTAACTACTACATACTCTCTCAGTATCTGTTTGAAATCTCAAAAACATATAAAATTGGGGCTAGAAAGATGATTCAGTGATTAAGAGCACATATTGCTCTTGCAGAGGACCTGAGTTCAGGTCCCAGCACCCACTTGGGGCAGCTCACAAATACTTAACTCCAGCCCCAGGTAATCTGATGCCCTGTTCTGGCCCCTGCGGACACCACCACATATGTGGCAAATACTCACAAAGACATATACACATACATATGAATAAAAAAAATTTCTTTTAAGATTCAACCAAGTGTAGTGGTACACAACTGTAGAGGCAGAGGCAAGTAGATCTTTGCGAGATTGAGGCTAGCCTGGTCTATACAGTGAGTTCTAGGCCAGTTGGGGCTACAGGGAGACCCTATCCAAAAAAAAAAAAAAAAAAAAAGTCAAAGAATTTAAAAAACACATAATTTGGGGCTGGAGAGGTGGCTCAGTGGTTGAGAGTACTGGTTGCTCTTACATAGGATACAGGTTCAATTCCCAGCACCCACATGGTAGTTAATAACCATTTGTTAATTCCCATTCCAAGAGAACTGACATCCTTTTCCAACCTCCTCAGGCATTGCACAGCATGGTTATACTTACATATATGCAGGGAATAAACTCATATACTCATATACATAAAAATAATTTTTAAAATATTTTAAGGGGATAGAGAGAGATGGCTCAGTGGTTAAGGGCACTGGCTGCTGTTGTAGAGGACTTAGGTTCAACTCCTAGCATGCACATGGTGCCTAACAACCATCCACAACTCCAGCTCCAGGGGATCCAATGCCTTCTTCTGACTTCCATGGGCACTGCACGACATGGGTGCCCTTACACACATGCAGGCAATACACTCATACACATAAAAGTAATAAAATATTTTTAAGTGGGCAGATAGCAGAGAGACAGGCAGGCAGACAAATAGATATCTCCCCTGACCTAACAACCTCATGAGATCATTAGAGACTACGTAGAGGAAAAATTCTTAAAGGTATTAATTACAGAAACATTTATTCCTCAGTTCATAAGAAAACACCACTATTTTCATACTTTAGAATTCCTGAGCTACATGTCATTATACATATGCTTTTCATATATGATCTAATTTTATCTTCACAGAGTTGCTGAGGTCATTGAGGATTATTCCCACTTATCTGCATTTTAGTGTTCAGAGGGACTTAAAGTCTCCTAAAGATTAAATGACCTGTTGAAAGTAAAAGTGCCAGTATGTTTCTGTATTCTAAAGTATTAGAGTATAATAGATATGCAATTGTCATATGACAAAATAGCCTACATGTCCCAATTTTCCCTAAAATAATAAGATCTTTTCAAATTCTCCAAATAATATAATCTATAATAAAGAATTGAAATTCATATAGTAAAAAACAGAGAACACACTGATCAGTTTTATATTAAAATTCAAATCTGACAATTTCAGAAGTTATATGTCGAAGAAAAGGTAAGCTCAAGAATATCTAGACAGTACCACTTACTTCAAGTACTTTAATACATAGACTTCCCCCCATGTGGTTAGATGTATACTAAACCTTTAACATCCTAATTTTCACAAGCAAATTACCTCCATAGATACTATACAGACAATAAACATGTCTCAATCCATAAATCAACTACCCCAAACATGAGTGCTATTACAGGAAGAACAAGAAGAGTAAGGACAGCTGGACAAGCACAAGTGCATCACCTATATGTGACAGTGCAGGCTGTAAGAAAGGACAAGTAAAATGCCTGGCTGTTTTGTGTGTGTGTGTTAGGGGCTGAACCCAGGGCCATGCTGTCTACCACTGAGATACATCTCCCATCTACACCATCACCGTTATGTGCAAACAACTGATCAATACCTCTCTCAGTTAAAAAAGTAAGATACTCTGAAGACAGAACAGCTAGTGACATCTCAGTGCAACACAGATCAATTTCAAAATGTCTTAACCAACAGTAAGCCAGAGTATATTTGCATTTAATTAAGAAGATTAAAAACATATTAAAACTTCTGATTATAGGCCAATTTGAAGTAACATTATGAAAAATTTTGCCAAGAACATGGATATGATCATCTTTAAAATTAAATTATATAAACCCATTAAAAATTATCTGTGATTACATGAGAAAATGCATTTATTCATAGAAATAAATTCTGAAATATTTAGTGGGAAAGAGTACAGGCCTCCAACTTACTCTGAAATGACTCAGAAGAGGAAAAAAATGGGGAGAGAAATGTGTATGAAACAAACTAAACAACTAATCAGAGAGTACTGGGAGATCCTTGTTTCTAGGACATTTATTAAATTTCAAATTATATTGTAGCTAAAAGAATGTTTAAATCTAGGATAACTGTGAAAAGATAAATATTAAATTAGGTCATAGGTAGGTATATGCACATTCATTAAATTATATCATTCGTTTCCTTATGACTAAAAAGAAAATGAAAACAAATTTTATACTGTTATTTCCAGTAAAATGTGTACACTGACATGAGAAATGGTGCCTAAGACTTCTTTAGAACGAGGCTATTAAACAGATGAGTCATATAAGCTATGCCTTGCTTACTTCAATGCCTTCCTTTGATTATTACTTTACTAATCGGTTAGGTATGCCAATCCACTACTCTATTAAATTTACAACCAAAAAAAGGACATTCAGGAAAGAACTAGTATAAAACAGAGGCACTATGGAGATAAAACAAAAAAATGACAACTATGTCACATACGTTCTGACTAAGAAAGAACAGGAGGAACCCTAAGGACAGTAATTGTAAATGTTGTGTATCTTATTCTGGGTGTAATTACACAGGCCTAGACCTACATAAAATTTTATTAAGCTTTCATTTAAAATTATTAAACTTTGCTATGTATTATCTCAACTGTTATATAACTGTTATATAAATTTTAAAAGTACTTAGAGAACAGATAACTTCTCAGTATCTACATTCAAAACCTACACTCCCGCAGACTAAAAAATAGATTGCACACTGGTCCTCAGATTTAGAGCCACTCCTTTTAAGCCTAACATAAGTCTACCTTAGACATGACTTTTTTTTTTTTTTTTTAAAGAATAATCATGAACTATGGGGCTAGAGAAATGGCTCAGCAGTTAAGAGTGTTCTTGCAGAGGACCTGGGTTCGATTCCCAGCACCGACACCACAGCTAACAACAGTCCATAACTTCAGTTCTGGGGACCAACACCCTCTTCTGACTTTCAAAAGCAATGCACAACACAGTACTATATACTTAAGAGCACTGGTTGCTCTTGCAGAGACCAGGGTTCAAATCCCAGCACACACATGGCAACTAACAAGATCTATAACTTGAGTTCCAGGGAATCCAACACCCTCTTCTGACTTTCACAAGCACTGCATGGCATGGGTGCCCTTACATACACACAGTAGCTATTGTACTCATACACATAAAATAAAAACAATAAACAAATTAAAACTAATTAAAAAAAAAAACATTCAAAGCCTGAAAAACATAACAAGACCCTGTTCAAAGAAACAAAACAAGGAAAGAATAACCATTATAGAGTCTTGAATAGGAAGTATGCAGTTGTACCAAGGCACATGTAATGAATTAAGAGATGACTCTGAAGAGTCCCTATCAAGTAACTTGAAATTTCATTGAATACGTATTTAACAATCTTACAATAGGAATATAAGTGTCCATCAAATCCCTCAAGTGTTGTATGGATAAAGAAAATGTGGCATACATACACAATACATTTAGCCATAGAAAAGAGCAAATTCCTGTCATTTGTTATATGGATAAAACTGGAGGACATTATGTCAAGTAAAATAAACTAAGTGTGGACAAACATACAATACCACATGCTCTCATACGTGAAATGGCTCAGCAGGCAATGTATTCACTGTACAAGCTTGATATGTGAGTCCGAACCCCAGAATCCACAGAAAGGTGAAAGGAGAACTGACTCCATAAAGCTGTCTTCTGACCTCCAAACACACACCATGACATGTGCACCCACACACGAATATCATGAACATATGCAAGAATAATACAGGTTTTTAAATTAAAGCTGATCCTAAACTGGGGAGATGGCTCAATGGGTAAAAGCACTTCCCAAGCAATTGTGAGGACCTGAGTTCAAATCCCCAGATCCCACATAAAAGCAAGACAAACAGTGCAAGTGTCTGTAATCCCAGTGTTCCCTCTGAAGCGAATGAAAGGCTCAGGAGAATCCTCAGCTCACAGGCCGGCCACCCTGGCATATGCAGTAGAAAAACAAAGAGACCGTCTCAAAACAAGGAAAATGAAGAGGACCAACACCCAAGGTTGTATTTTGACCTCCACATGTACAATATGGCACCCACAGGCCTGTGTTCATGTTCCTTTTCTTTCTCTCTCTCTCTCTCCCTCCCTCCCTCCCTCCTTCCCTTCCTCTGTGTGTGTTTATGAGAGAGAGAAAAAGACACAGAAAAATGCACGTGTACAAACAAAAAGAAAAAAAGTTGACCTAATAGAAACAGGTAATTGTAAGAGACTTGGTTGGTTAGAAAGGTGAGCTGGAAAATATGTTCAAAAGATATAAAACTACAGTTAGATGAGTATGTTTTAACCGTCTGAACAGACAAACACATAGAAATGAAAAGTAGGCTGTTCAGTGCCAAGAAAGGAAGGAGAATGGGAAGAAACAGGGACTAGCAATGGGTATTACTGCTTCATTTTTGGATAATGAAAACATTCTAAAATTTCGGTGATGGTTGCCCAGTTTTGTAAATAAACAAAAAAACCACTGGCTTGTATGCTCTGAATATAAACATGAATTAAACGTCAATAAAGTTATTATATGTGTTTACATGTAGTGTATGTTTGTGTGCATGTGTGTGCAGAGGCAAGAGGGTTGATGTTGGGTGTCTTCCTCAATCACTCTCCACCTTAGTTTTTGAGGCATAGTTTTTTCACTGAAGCAGGAGTTTGTCAATTCAGCTAGACTAGGTGGCCAGCAAGGGATACTCCTGTCTACACCTCCCCAGTGCTGGGATTAAAAGTATATACTGCCAAACACTGCTTTTCACAGGGGTACTGGGTATCCAAACTCAAGTTCTTATGCTTGTATAGTAAAGGTTCATCCTCCCTTTGGAAAGGACTATGGAAATACAGTATTTTATAAAAACATTCAGGCAAAACTTAAACACTATATCACATCAGACATTTTCTGTTCAAAGTAATATACAATACAATGGATCATAAAAGGTAAAAGTCAATGTACCTAAAAGTTAAAGAGGATTGTGAAACTAACATTTAAGAGGTAAGTATGGAAATGGAAAAGGGAGATGAGCTATTGCTAACTTCCACTGAATAATATCTCATTTCAAGGATTCAAGTTCTGTTAATACTGCAACATTTGCACTGGAAAATTTAATATGAAAAAATATTTTTACTTATTAAATAGTGAAGTAAAGTTGTTGTCTCCATTCAGAAACAAAGTACAATTCAAGGTAAACTCAATATTTTGAACCAATAATTCTTACACTTAATCATTTTAAAGCTCATGTTTATAATCATAAGCTCAAACGTCCTTTAAAAGGTCTGACTATGAACATTTTTATTAGATTCCAGAAAAGGCAACACTAACCTATAGAGACAGAGGTCAGATCAGTCATTCACTAGGGCAGGATGGAGAAACAAGGAGTGATGAAAATAGTCTTTATTTTGATTGGGTGGTAATTTCCTAAAGGTATATAGGTAAATTTCATGGTAGACAAATTTACCTTAATGAAGGTGAATTTTAAAAACAGAAGCTTTTGGCCAGGAGTGGTGGCACAAACCTCTAATCTGAGCACCCAAGAGGCAGAGGCAGGTTGATCTCTGGGAGATTATAGCAAATTCCAGGCCAATTAAGGCTACAAGGAGATTCTGTCTCAAAAAATTAAATTAAAATTATATATATATATATATATATATAGCATATATCAGTACCCCTTTATCTTCAGGTTCACTTTCTTTGGCTTTAGTTACTCAAGATCACCCACAATCTAAACGTACTGAATATTAATATTCCAGAAATAATTTCTAAGTTTTAAATCACATGCCGTTCTGCGTAGTCATGAAATCTTATTCCATCCTAGAACCTGAAGTCATCCCTCTATACACACACACACACACACTCACACAGTCATTAGTCATTTAATACCTATCTTTGCTATCAAATCAACTGTCCTAGCATTGTAATACTTCTATCAAGGCATCCTTACATAGTGAACTAATGCCACAACACAACGCCTTCTTCAATGACCTCACTTCAACTCATTTGTAGATGGTATATTATCTCACATTATCAAAATGTTAGAAATAGAACACTCTCACAACTTATCACAGTATATTAATAGTTCTACTTTATTATTATTGTTGTTAATATTACCATACTTTATAAATGATCATATATACATGCACACAATGTGAAAAAAATATGTATACAGAAGGTTTGATATGCTACCTGCAGTTTCATAGGCATCCACAGTTCCATCCAGGGATAAAGCAAGACTACTGTTCAAACTATTCTCAATACCAGAATGATTCAGAGGGGAAAAAAATAATCTTTCCACGAAATGGTGATAGGAAATTTGGATTCCATATAAAAGTTTAAAATTGGACACAACCTTACACCAACTGTAAAAACTAGGTCAAAATGGATCCAGGTTCTAAACTATAAAACTCTGAGAAGAAAATGGGAAAAGCTTCATACCATTTCATTTGTCAATCATTTCTTGAATATAATATCAAAGACAGACAACCACAATCAAAATCAAACTGTACTACATCAAAATGAAAGCCCTTTGTGCATGAAAGGACACTATCAACAAAGTATAAAGGAAACCCACAGAATGGTGGGGGGGGTATGCAAAATCATACATCTCATAAGGAATTAATATCCAGAAAATATTTCTAAATTTCTACAACTCAACAAATAAAAAACCAACAACTCATGGCAGGAAAGATGGCCTAGAGGTTAAGAGCACTAGCTATTCTTGCAGACCTGGGTTCAGTTCCCAGCAATGACAAGGTAGTTAATATCCTCTTCTCTCACCAAGGTCACAGTACGTACATGGTAAACTTACATACATGCAGGCAAAACACTCATACACATAAAATAAAAAGAAACAAGTCAGAAAAAATTTTAAGGCAAACAACCCAATTATAACTTGGGAAAAGGACTCTGTTAAAGGCTTTGTGCCCCCTCAAATTTCAAATATTAAGCACTAACATCCAATGTCACTGTGAAAGTTGGGCTTTTACTATTCCAAGTAAAGCTAAATGAGGTCATAAAGGTGAGATCTGATCCAATAGGATTGTTGTGCTTATGAGATATACAGAGAGCTCACTATCCAGGAAGTATTGTATGCCCTAAGCCAGAACCCTGAATATACATACTTGAATATACACTGTTCCAAAGGATTATCTACAAAAGGCCAATAAGAAAAGATACTCCCAACATCATTAGTCAGGTAAATCAAAGCCACAAGGAGGCACTACCTCAGACTAGAATAATTTTTATTTCTTAGAATTTTTGCTATTTAATTTTAACATCTTTGTTTTTTGTTTTGTTTTGCGACAAGGCACCATATAGCCAAGACTGACCATGAATTCCTGATCATTCTGCCTCCATCTCTTCAGTTCTAGAATTACAGACATGTAACACCACGTCTAGTAAAAAGATTTTTTTTTTCTTAAGTGTTGGTTAGAATATAGAGAAACTGGAATGCTTGTGCATAAACAATTGGATTATTCTATACAATCATTATGGAAGATACTAAAGAGATTTCTCACAGAAAAAGTAAACAGAGTAACAATATGATTTAGCCACTACACTTCTGGATACATACCCAAAACAAAAACAGTTCACTTGAGCAGATACTTGTACATTAATGTGCACAGCAGCATTATTTGCAATACCCCAAAGGCAGATGTGTAAGCCAGTATGTAAGCCAAATGTGTATCAATAATGGACGAAAACATAAACATGACATACATACAATGGAATATTATTCACCTTTTAAATGAGAAATAATTCTGACACATGCCACAAGACAATGAACTTTGAAAGCATTATTCTAAAAGTAAGTAAATAGAGGCTGGAAAAATAGCTCAACTCTTTAGCACATGGCAACTTTCCAGGGGACCTGGGTTCAGTTCCCATCATCCACATGATAGCTAGCAACTGTCTAAAACTCCAGTTCCAAGGGATCCGATGCCCTCTTCGGGCCTCTGTGGACATTGCAAGACATGGGTGCTCTTACATACATGCAAGCAAAACATTCATAAACATAAAAGTAAATAAATTCAAAAACAAATAAATAATCCACTTCCAACAAGACAAGTATTATGTTTCCACATATGCAGAAGTATTTAGAATAGTCAAATTCACAGAAACAAAAAATGTAATAGTGGTGACGAGTACTACCGTGAGGAATAAATGTGCAATTAGAGTTTGATGAGTACAGAGCACACCTAAAGTTTTAAGGTCAGTCATGAATTATAATTATTAATTCACTACAAGTCTGGTTACCTACACTGGGCCCACACAAGATACTCTGTCAAAAATCAGTCACAGAAGAGTCCTATCCTTTACTGCAAACTATTAGCTATTGGTAGATACTAGGAGAAAGGAAATCACTGTCTTCAGCTGTGTACCCACTGCTGAGCCCAGGCTCCAGTAGACAGCTCCAAATCTGTGATATGTAAGACAGCCCTAGTTAAACTAAAGTGGGTCACAAAACAAAATGAATAATAGGTATGAATGTGAAAGACAGATTTGTAAGGAAGAACAATGGTAGACAGGGGTGGTAGGGAGATAAGAAAGGGTGAGAGATTAGAGTGGTCAGTATACATTGTATACCCATATAAAACTGTCTAAGAACAAATTGTAATTAATTTTAAAAAGTGGGCAATCCATGAAAGTCAAAACAATTATTAGTGAACCACTAATGTTTAGTCAGGATACATATCTCATCTCTTCATCTTGTCTGTTCTTCTTTTCACATAGTTTTCTTCTTTCTGTCCCTTTTATTTGGTTACAACAGCTACTTTGTATAAAAAGTGACTATTATTACAATTAAAGTCTGACTTTATATCTCACTCTTCTACTTATGGTGGCAAGCTTATCTTTAAAGGAAATGTCTACACAGTATAAGTACAAACAGAAAAGAATACTGATACATGCTATAAACACTTCCTTCTAAGCAAGGGCCACTAATACAGGAAAGATTTTTTTTATTATTTTCACTCCACTTAATTCTGAACTTTAATTTATATTCAAACTGACTATGTATATTAAATATTTACCCTCAGATGAAGGTCCAAACTATCTTTAAATATATAAAAAGTCAAATGTAGGAATTGTATTAGTCTGACCACTACTGGCTATATTAGGAATTTCAACTCTAAGTGAAAGAAATCCCAGTCAAGCAAACCAACAAAACCTGAATTTATTGGCTCACAAGATACTGAAGAAGCCTGAAACAAAGAAGTGACGACACCAGAGTGATGCCACCAGATCCATTCCCTTCATCTCATGTTCCTCTTTACTTTTTTGGCCTCATTCTTTCCTACTGTGGACAGACCTCCTGCCTCTAGCAGGGCAAAGCAGACACAGGCAGCTGGAGGTAGTCCTAGCTTTACACGCCCAGAAGAAAACTGACAGCTTGCTCTTGTCATCCGAATATCACTACCAGTGGGAAGTAGGGAAAATAAAACAAACAAAAAAACTACTGGCCCTTTATGTCAAGTATCAATGCCTGATACCAACCTGTTAGAAAATTGGCCCAGCTTAGCAAGCACAGAAAAAATGAGGAATGGGAATCCTTACTAAGTAAACTAAATGCAATGGTTTGGTCATTATATATGTTAACTTATTTTGATGTCATGAATTTAACCAAGATCTCAAAAAATGTATACCTCCAGCAAATATCCTATTCCTTGTACTAATATAAAGTTCTATGAGATAATTCCTAAATACTTTTTTAAAATCTGATTTAAGAATAAAAATCTAGGAATTAACAATAATTCGAACTGAAGATAAAAAAATACAGATATCTAATCCATCACAAAAACCACAGAAAAGCCCTATCACAGGAGACAAAAAGAGGCATAAAAGTCAATTTGATGAGTAGTTTAGCAAGATACAGGGTATTCTCATTTTTTAAATTTTATTTATTTTTATGTGTATGAGTGTTTTGCCTACATATATATATATATATATATATATATATGTACATGTGCATGTAATTCCCAGAAAGGCCAGAAGAGGGTATCAGATCCCCTGAAACTAGAGTTACTGACAGTTGTTAACTACTATGTGGGTGCTAGAACAGCATGTGCTCTTAACTGCTAAGCTATCTCGCCATCCTGGGAAATCTCATCTTTCAAATGTATTTAATAATGGTCAAATCTAAAAGTATAGTATGAGACTGACTCCTACTGGTGGTAATCATACAATCACCGTAACAGTGGCTAAAACTCATTAAGCACCCAAGGAGCTAAAATATTTCTGGAAAAATATTTCTTAAAAAAAAAGAAAGTTGTTTTAAGTAAAAAGGAATCATAAGTTACCCAACATATCTAGATTTTAAATTACCTTGTTTCAGAACAAATCATTTCAAAACAACTGAATGCTAAACAGAAGCTTGCAATTCCAAATTCTTTGCTGTTCAGTTGACAGTTTGCTATCTGCTACTGTTTTCATCTTTCCAGTACTTCCAGTCCTGTGCAACTGATTTGTTCTACATAATTATATTAGTTAAAGATCTACATTCAATTCAAACAATGACCTACATTCACAAATATGTAGATACATTTAAGACATAGAAAAGGAACAACTTTGTATTAATGTGCTATCTTTCAAGCTCAATGCAGGGCAACAAAATACTCTATTTTTAACAAGCAGCAAATTTATGGTTGTTTATAATAAAAAAATTAAATATAAGGTGATATTTATTATTAATACAAAGTTCTGTTAAATCCTGAAAATTATACTGTTTGCAAAAAATTATAAGAATGAAGAGTTGTAAAAAAATAAATTAATAACTCAAGGTCCTTGGTTTTTAACAGCCAAAACATATAGAATATTCTTCTAAGTACTTCACCATTTATTAATCTTAGAATTCTTCAAAGTAGGTAGCATCATCCTCATTTTACAAAGAGGGAAATTAAGGTTCAGAGAGATAAGATAACTTTCCCAAGTTATAAACCTGGCTAATAAATAATTTACAGATGCAAGTTTAAACCATATAAGAAATTAAGCAGTACTAGTACATGCAGGACCAACTCCAAAGCAAAAAGGGCAAGGCTGAGTGCTAGGTTCGGGAATATGTCTAGGGTTCAATGAGCTGTATGCTATGAATCAATGAATGAATATTTTTAAAAGGTCAGTGTCAAAACACTGAATCTAAAAAACACCAAAAATCACAAATAAAGGGAAAATAAGAGTTTTTTTTCTCTTGATGCAATGACCACGTCCAAATCACTGACTGGGAAGACAACAATCTGGATCCTGCAAATTAGGTAATATCAAAGAGTAATATATTTCTTTTTGTTGTTGCTTTGTTTTGCTGTGTGTTCTGAGAAAGGGTCTCACTATGCAGTACTAGTTGGCCTGGAATTCGCTATGCAGACCAAGCTGGCTTTGAACTCACAAAAATCCACCTGCATCTGCATCCTGAGTGCTGAAATTAAAAATGTATGCCACTATGCCCAGCCAAAAAGTAACATGTTTCTTAAAGTAAAGCACGTGTCATTTTTGAGAAGTACACTCTGGAGAAAACAGTTGAAAACCAATTTTTTATCCTTAAATATTATCCTTGAAATGTGGCAAATAGCTAAATACAATCCTCCAAACTATCTATAGTCAAATATTATTGTGTTTAATACTTTTTTAGGGTTAACATTTTTTTACTGCAAAACACCAAGTTCTACAAATAATCAAAATGGGTCAGTCTCTCACTATAGCATACTATAGGTTTATCTCTGAAAAATATTTTTCAGTAATTTATATATTTTCTTATCTCTGGGGCAACTTTGTACATAAGAATGAATGGCATACTCTTATGCTTTCCACTTAGGCCACCAGTAAAACTGATCTTTGGCAGTAACAATAAAAGATTAGTTGGTCACCCAGAAAAAAATATGGCTGTGAAATTGAATTTAGAAATGGAACTACAAGCACTCCAAACCACAAAAAGCATGATATGATATCTATCTCACAGTACTGAAGCAAGTTCGCTTTCTAGCTATTTTTACCCCTAAAATGTGCAATACTATGGGCAAAGGGTTTGTTCTCCAAAACTGATCTGTTACTGGTCTTGCTTTGGTTTCTTCTAGTCTCTTTAATTAGGAAACAGTGACTACAGTGTCTGACATGAACATGATCCTTGTGCTTACTACTGAGCTAAGTATATTCCCTTAGCTCTAGAAAACTGATCCGTATTGAGCTTCTTCAGTTAACCCTTAGTCATTGTAAAGCTATTCTCATCCAGGCCCAAAAAAGGAAAAAGACACTGTAGTCCTACAACGGCCACCGCCATTCTGAATCCTCAATTCACTACACACCTCAAAATTTTACAAGATTGTTAGCAAAATAAATCTTACTTGTATACTACTAAGAAAGTCCTTCCTACCTATATATCACTTCTCCCAGAAGGTATAAGATCTCATCTTGATTTCTTGGCTATCTTTTACTGATGTAATCATGGCATTAAGCTTTGAAATATGATCCTGGGATAGGTCATTCCCTTTCAAGTATCTATCATTACTTGTTGGTGAGTCAGCTTCTGGACTACCACCAATGTGCTTCCTACTGGGTTTAGCATGAAAACATTTTTGTCGCACTGGAACAGTGACCAAACACTGCATTTCAAGATTCCCTCAAAGTATTTATTAAGGAAAGGAAAGAATACAAATACATATCAAAACAAGCCTCTCAAATGTTTGAGTAACATACACCATACACACACATACACAGTAGTAAAATTTTTTAATAAAACTAAAAATTCTGATTTATACTACAAGAGTATTTACATCAATGGGTCATTCTTATTCATCCCAGAGTGGGCTTTTCTAAGAGTGATGTTTGCTAAACAACTTACAATGTTCTATGAAAATTAATGGCCCTTTCAGATTCTATAGTAAAACTAAAAGAGATCGAGGGCATATGCAACCCAAGGCCCACACTTGTGTCCCAAGATAGCTATGAATGCAACCCAACACATATATAAATGACAACATCATGCTGATTTGTCAAAAGGCTGGACACTGGGTTGGACCTGTTGGAACACACCTTTAATCACAGAACTCAGAAGACAGATGCAGGTGGATCTCTGTGAGATAAAGGGCGGTATGTTCTACATTAGTGAGTTCCAGGCCAGCTGGGGCTGGCTATAGGGAGACCATGTCTCAAAACAAACCAAAAATATTAAATAAGTTAGACACCATGGTTATGTACTATATTTATGTGTATAGTGTAATGTGTTCATGTTTGTGTGTATGTATACATGTATGCATGTATGTGGAGGCCAGAGGTCAACATCAGGTGTCTTACCCAATCACTCTCTACAATTTTGGTTCAAAAAACTTCCTAAATATTTTTTCACTTCAAAAAACTTTCCAGGGATTATTTACCTTACCATGGCTTAAAAATCTTTATGGTTTTTATTCAACTAGGCAGAATAGCAAAATGGTTAAGAGGTCAGACTCAAGAACCTACTCTACCTGGACAAATTATTCATCTCATTTTTCCTATTTCCTTATTATAATACTGCAAAATTATAATCATTTTAACTATGTCTATACACAAATACACATACACACACACTCTGAAATCCCAGCCACTCATGAGAATGAAGTCAGATTGCTTAAATCAGGCAGTTCAATCTTAGACAATCAAATGAGTTAATACATGTAAATTGCTTAGAGGAATACATGGCATACTTCAGTAAGCCTCAATGGGTATTATACTAACATAAATGCATGATAGTAATACATAGCATCTATGTGGCCTTAACTCAATCATTTTACCTTTGTATACTATAATTCTGCACTATAAGTAAATTTAAAGTTCTAAATAAAGACCTATCTAGAAACACTATTCAATATTCCTGTGAGTCTACCTGAATTGTACCTAATCACTTTTCAAAAGAAAGTTTAACTATTAAGCCTGCTGTGCAAAACAATCAGAAGTCAAAAAAAATTGTATGATTTGCCCAAAGAAATAGTAATGTGAAGGCATAGTCAAGAAGATTCTCAGGACTGAGGATGTAACTCAGTGGGAGTTTTGTCTATCATAGCCAAAGCTGGGTTTAAGACCCAGAACCATATAAAATGGGGAAAACACTAACTTCTGGTCAGTGATATAATGCCCAGTGGTAGCAATGCATCAATGCAACAGAGTGGTAGTAATGCAGGCCTGGGGCAGCATGCCTAGCATGAGTAAGGCCTTACAATCCAAGCTACTCATGAGGATGAAGTAGAATTCCCGGAGCCCAGTTCAAAGACCAGCCTGAAGTATGCCTGAAATCCAAGGGTAGCAGAAGCAGGAAGATCATAGGTTCAAGATCATTCTCTGCTACATAGAGAGGCTCCATGCCAGCCTGGGCTACATGAGACCCTCTATCAAAACAAAAAACAAACAAAAACAGGGGGGAGGGGAGGGAGGTAACATGGGCAAAAGAGCAATCATCCCTACCATTTGAGGATGGCTTTAAGTGGAAAAATAGGCATTTGAGCTTTTTATATAAAAAAAATGAGGAAAGAGAAGAGTCAGGTCAGTCTTGTGTTGCGGAAAGCATGTATGTGAAATGTTTGAGGGAGCTGGAGAGATGGCTCAGAAATTAAGAGCACTAGCTGCTCTTACAGAGGACCCAGGTTCAATTTCCAGCACCCACATGGCCTCTAACAATCATCTGTAACTCCAGTTCCAGGGGATTCAACAACCTCTTCTGCCTCTGAGGGCACTGCACAACAGGTGCATTGATACACATGCAGGCAATACACTCATACACACAAAGATAATAAATATTTTTAAAAATAGAAAGAAAAAGAAAAGTGTTCAAGCATGCTGAGGAATGGGAGGCAACTAGTTTGAGAAGAAAACAATGAACTAATAAGCATCCCTGTAGTTCTATGTATTCTAGTGTTAAGTTTAAAGCATTGCAAGTGCCATTCACAAGTTAGTATTACTTTAAGGTTTGGAACTGGTTCCTTTTAAATCACAAAATGGCTTTGATACATACTACATTTAAGAAAAATGAGAAGGGCTAGGCACACTGGCAAATACCTTTAATCCCAACACTCAGGAGGCAGAGGCAAGTGGATCTCTGTGAATTTAGGGCAGCTGGGTCAACACAATGAGTTCTAAGCCAGCTGGGGCTACAAAAGAAAAGGAAGGGAAGAAAAGAGTAAAGGAGAAGGAGGGAAGAGGAAGAGAGGGGGCAGAGTTTTTAACTGAGGTGTAGCATGCATTCACAAAAGTGCACACAGCATTAAGTATATCCCTCATCGATTCCTATAAATGCCAACACAACCATAAAATCAACATCCCAGATCATAACTCAGCATATTACAGTACTCTACACTCTTCGTCCAATAAGCAAAGACAGCAAGTGCTCTGACTTCCAGTCCCATCTATCAATTCTATCTTTTTAAAGCTTTGTATTAATGTAGTCACACAATCATGTTCTTTTCCACATTGGCTCTTTCAGACATGCTTTAAGTTTCCTTCTTACAAGTAAAATATACTCAAGTCAGATGCAAGAAAAGTTCTGTAAACATTATCAAAAATCAAATTTAAATCCTAAGTCATTCTCAAACCATTTCTTAATGTTTTTAATAAAATCTAAAATACCAATTTATTTAAAAGTAAATACAGTACAGACGACAATCTATTCCTTTCTACCCAGATTTCTAAGAAAATTTTATTTGCTTTCAGTTGGGGAAAATAAAAACATTCAAGATATCCCAAGAAATATATTAATCTTTCATTAGTAAAATTACTTTTTTAAAAAGGGGGGAGCAAGGGAAAAGAAGTCACAAAAGATTAGAGGTCACAATTCTCTTAAAAGCACATTCTTTAATTTGGTCCTTACACAAAAAAATAGAAGAGCTGTCTGAATAGCAAAAAAAAAAAAAGGTAAAATTTGGAATATTTAGAAGAACTAGAATATATAAACTCAATGGTATTCTGGTAACACTACAACAAAATTTTTAATTTTTAAAATTTATTTACTGTGCATAATTGCACACAAGTGTACACCATGGCACACCCAAGTGCCATGGCTCTTTTGGAAGTCAGATAACAACATGCAAGGGTTCTCTCCTTCCATCACGTGGGTTCCAAAGAATAGGTCACTAGGTTTGATGGCAAGCACTCTCACCCACTGAGCCATCTTTTCAGCCCCTAATTTACTTTAGTTAAACTTTTGTTTGTGTGTATGCTATGTGTGAGTGCAGACCCATGTGTGCCACAGTGCATGCATGGAGGTCAGAGGACAACTTTTAGGAATCAGTTCTCTTTCCACCCTGGGTTTCCAGAATGGAAAAACATTTTGTCAAGCCCGCACAACAAGCACTTTTACATGCTGAGCCATCTCACAGGCTCTACACCAAAATTTGTAAATAACTAAATGATTCTATTTCATACTGGATTCTCCTCCTACTGCTCATCTATGTAACTGTTTCACACTGAGATCAGAATCAGCATTACCCAATATAGTAGCCTCATATAACTGTTTAAAAAATATTTAATTAAAATTAGTTCCTTGGTTGCACCAGTTAAATTGAGTGTTCAATAGGTATTAGATAGTAAAGACATCAAGCATTTCCATCATCACAGGAGGTCTACTGAACAGCACTACTTCTACTTACGTTGCAACATACCCTACTCTCCATTAGTCCTTTCAGCCTACCCTGCTAAAATTAATCACAGAAAATGACCAATGACTAGTATAAATCGAAAAATCCAAATACTACACTTCTTTAGCCCTCATCTCTCTGGATCTCAAACTAGCTAATTATCCCTCATTAATCTAATACTAAAAGCTACTTAGTTCTATTTTCTTTAGACCCCTAAATCTTCCATTTCTTCTTTTAAGTTCAAGATCTCTTCCAGATGAGTCCTATCTACCTTTCCTCCTACCTCAAGAGTTTACATGAAAAACAGTCAACTTCCCACAAGCCACTTTTTCTAGCATATAGCTTGGCCTCAGTGTTAAATATTATAAAGGGTTTCAGTTTGGTCCTTTACCAAATTATGCCCCCTTCCAATTCCCACAGATCTATACTATCATTATTACTGCAGGCCCAAAATCTACTGTCTTTGAACTGCTGCTTCTTACCTACCATTCAACTAATCACAAATGTCTGTGTATTTTCTTTAAGAGGCTATATAGCTATCTTCCACTGAATTATCCCTTTGCTAAAACTGTAATTCACATCCTCATTATCTATTCCCAAGTATAGTATAGCTTCACTGCTTCCAGTCTTTCCATGTTCCACTTACACATATCTTCCCCAATATCGCCTTTCATCTCAAAAACCTAAAAGGGCTCAGGTACAGAGGATAAAAGCAAATCTGACAAGATGTAAATATCTATTAAGTCAATACTTTTAAATCAGGTGCTTGGTGTTTATTAAGTTATTCTCCAGATTTTTCTAATTTTTTAAAAATTTAAATTTTACCTTTAAAGGAAAGTTTAGGCTGTGGAATTTACAGAAAGACGTGTCTTATGAATTTTTAATATAAAATTTTTTCAAATCTATTACTCTTTTCTACAAAATTTCTACTAAAAACTCCCCAAATTTATACAAATACAAATCTTTATTACCTCAACTATTCTTAAACTTTCATGTAATTCTTTATTGTTGCTATGTTGTGTTTTTTTTTGGTTTTTGTTTTTTTGATACAGGATCACCCTATGTAGACCATGCTGGCTTCAAACTCATTACATAGCCAATGATCTTGAACTCCTGATCATTCTGCCTCCACCTTCAGGGTGCTGGAATTACAGCTACATGTCATCATGTCTCGTGTTTATTCCCACATATACACCAGGAGCTTATTCTTTAAAAGGATAAAGGAGGAGACAGGCATGCTTGTGCACACATGTAGTCCCAGCTGAGGTAGGAGGATTTCAAGTTCCTACCCAACCTAGGCTACATAATGAGATCCTGTATCAAATGTACCAACACCAGACCTGGAAAAAATAGGGGGGGCAGGGGGCTTAGCACAGAAACCTAGAGCCAGCAAGATGACTCAAGTGGATAAATGCACTAGCAGTCAAGTCTGACAACCTGAATCTGATCCTAAAACCCACATGGTAGAGAGAACTGATTCCCGAAAGTTGTCATCTGACCTTCACACATGTTCCATGGCATGGGTATGTATACACACACCCAAAATAAATAAATGTAAAAATTTGTTTTCATCTAACCTTTTTTGAATGTCATTTATAGTACACAAAAGACTGTAAGTGTGCAGTAAAGCAACAGCAAAAGCTGACAAGCTTTAATCACTTAAACTCAAAAGGTCTTCCTAAAACATTACTACATGAGTATATAAACTATTTAGAGTGGTTCAACTCTCAGCTGTATATTACAATCCAAACTGCAATGAGACTATATTGTCAATAACAAATATTTGTGCAAATACCTTCCAGTTCAAATTACATGTAAAAAATTCCTATCACATCTGAGTTGTACTAACACTCGATATTTACAACATGAAAACACAAACATACACACACACACACACACACACTGATTACAAAGCTTGTTCACTTTCACAGATTAGGTCAACAGAACTAGGAGTTTAAGGCTTAGTCCTGTGTTTACAAAGTTCATAGAAACTGATTTCTGAGTGTTTATAATTCCCAACCTACTTATTATGAAGAAAACAACTAGTAAAAAAAAAATCCTCTTGTGTTCAATAGAAATAAAAACCCCACCTATATTCAATCAGAATGAGAGTTTACAATGAGAAAGGGTCAATCAGCTTGCCTACCCCATTGCTCCCATGAGAGTTTACAATGAGAAAGGGTGAATCACCTTGCCTACCCCATTGCTCCCATACTACTTCCTGTAACTGCCACTCTGCTTCAGAACTAAACCTACTTACTCAGTCATGATCCTGACTTAAATTTTCATAAGACACTCAACGAAAAACCAAACTTAAACACTGCATTTTCCTACCTTAAACCATACAGCCCATTACAGGAAGCTATAAAAGACTATGAAGCAGTGAAGTCACATTACCTTTCCAGACAGAAATCCATCACTACTATTTCCATCCATGTTCTTCCAAGGGGTCTGTCTCCTATATATATATAAGCATATGAATTAATTTACCAATCCAGATTTTAAGAACAGGGAGAGATAGCCTACTATCTCTTTGGAAGACTACTCTTCTTAGGTGTTTAATGAGTAAATCAAAACCATATATAGGGAACTGAAGAAAATGACACAGGTGAAGGGCATCAAACTTACTCCTTTCCTTCAATCCCATGGCAAATATGGAAGTCATGTTTAAGAACATTATATAGGGCTAAGCAGTTCAGTGTAGTTCAGTGGAAGAGCCCACAATTACTGCAGCACAAGAAAAGTCCTGCTTGATCCCCAGCACTAGAAAAGGATTATATATGCAAACACTAGTATGGATCCTTTTTTAAAGAGTATTCTACCAATAAGTAATAGATCTACATATTCATATATACAGTATTGCCAGAATGAGATATACACATAAGGAGGAACTATAAGAGATTATTTTTTTTCAATCCTTGAAAATACCCTAAAAGAAGGTAAAGGGATACCTAGAAGGCTGATCTAAAATTAATAACCTTACTCAAAAAATTTTTTTCTCTACATATCACATGAAAGAACAGTCTGGGATAGCAAGAAGGCCCAGCAGGCAAAAATGCTTCCCATGCACATCTGACAAACTAAGTTTGATTCCAGGAACCCAGAATGAAAAAAAAAAAAAAATTTCCAGCTGTCTTCTGAACTCACATGTACACTGTGGCATTTCCATACTCTCACACACATACATATAATAAATAAAATCACAAATAATTTCTTTAAAAGAACACTTATTTATGTGTATAAGTAATAAGTACATGCTAGCCAAGCATGATGACACATGGCTATAATCCCAATACCTAGGAGGTGAAGGCAGGATCAGGCTATTCAAGGTCAGCCTTGGCTACACAGAGTTTGAGGCCAGTTTGGGATCCATAAGATCCTGTCTCAAAAAAAAAAAAAAACTTTAAACCAATTCTTTAAACCAAGTAGTGCACGAAGTGTGGGGAATAACAGCTATCAGTCCTTACTGCAGTTTTCAATCTACCTTTTTAAAGAGGTCAAACCCTATAAATCACAACACCCCCAATAAACAATAGTTTCAAATTTTTGTGTGTATATCTTATACATGAAAGAACCCTATAAAGCATGCTACATGTAAGGCAAAAGATACTTAATCTTTTGTCCAAAGCACACTGTCTACAACAATCATCTTCAATATAAATTAAATTATCTTATTTCTTTTACCTGACAAAAAAGAAAACCACTCAGGTTGCTCTCTATTTGCAATCTCTAGGATTTTAAAGTTATTCCTCTGACAGCGACCGACACAAAACAACTGAATATAATTTCCCTACTATGTGGGGAGAGAGGGAGACCTCTTTTTTTTTTTTTTTAATGCAAAAAAACAGTGTTTCCTGACTTCCTAACTTATGGGTGAAGGAACACAAGTCAAAAACAACTTCTGAACTTAATTTTTTAAAGTTACCATCAGGTATAGAGAGGCATTCACTTGTAATTCTGTAATTTAAGGAGTATGGTACAGGTAGGAAAATCACAAATTCAAAGCCAGCCTGGGCTATAGCATGAGCTCCAAATCAGCCTAGGAAATTTAATGAGATTCTATCTCTCAAATTAAAAAGCAAAAAGAGGACTGGAGATACACCTCAGTAGTAGAGGGCTTTCATAATATGCACAAAGCTGAGGATTCAATTCCCAGGCCAAAAATAAAAAAAAACCAAGAAAGCATTTTATAATGTTATACACTCAGGCTCTTCCAAACAAGAGTTAGGACAGGACAACAAGTTAATTGTGGTACTTTGCAAGCAAACAAAAACAAGAAGCAGTTACACATTCCCTCACTTGATCTCTAAAATCTGAATTCTTAAAAACTTAAAAAGCAGAACTGCTTTCCATAAACCACAGATTTTTTTAAGTATACCTACACAATATCAATCTTCATATTTAAAAGAAGTAGATTGTATTATTTCCTATCCTATGGTTTGTCTTTTTCTAAATCAATTAGTCAACAATCAAAGAATGTATCAAGTGGATTATTTAGGTGTATATTTACTCTTATTACAAATATGACTTTCAAAAGCATGGGACACTTTAAAGATTATGATAATCCAACTAAAATGACCATTTGTAAAACTGGTGAAATGCCCAAAAACTGTCATCCATAAAAATTCAATCTTAAGGCAATCTTAATGAGCAGAGCTGGGCTTGGTGGTACATGCCTTTAATCCAGCTTCGATGTAATACTTGTAACTTTTACTCCAGCACTGAGAAAGAAGAGGCAGGCCAATATAGTCTACACAGCCAGTTCCAGGCTAGCTGGGACTACAGGGAGACCTGGTCTCAAACAACAAACAACAACAACAAATAAACAGTCTGAATAAACAGCCTCTCAGAGTATAATACACCTCAACAAGAACACAAAAATGTTCCACTGGGGTGAAGGGAAAAGACATTAAGAGCTTTATTTTAACTAAGTCTTGTTCATTTTTGTGACTTTTATAAATTACACAATAATCAGTTACCACACTTATATTGCTAATAAACATTTTTTTTAACTAATGGGGTAAGCAATCAAAAAGTTTACATATCAGTGGTCCTTTATGACATAACTCACTTTTACCCCAAGAGTTATACATTTGGAGGCAAATGTATAAAAAAAAAAAAAAAAAAAACAGGCAAACTAGTCCAAACTATTTTAAACCCTCAATTATAAATTGTACATGGTACAACACTAGTGTGAATATATGGAAATAGGTACCAATATGTTGATGAAACTAAAAACAAACATCCCATCAATAGAGCACCTTCAGTATATCCTAATTTAATCAACGGAACACCTTCTAATCAACACCTTCTAAACAACAATTTTCCTTTAATCAATCAATAGGACACTTTCAGTACATCTTAATATACCTTCAGTATATCCACAACCAAGGGATGTAGGCAATGAGCATTGGGCAAAGCTCTTGATCCTACTGTCAGAAAAGAAGCAAACAACAAAACTCATATATTCACCTGGTTTGGGGGCACACGCTTTTAAACCTAGCACTCAGGAGACAAAGGCAGGTGGATCTCTCTGTGAACTCAAAGCCTGGTCTACATAATGAGTTCTAGGCTGGCTGGGGCTACAGGGAGACTCTGTCTCAAAGAACACCAAAAAAAAAAAAAAAAACACATATTACATCCTTTGACCTGATAAAGCCTACCTCCAAGAATTTATCCTAATATCAGAACTGTATAAAAATGTCCAGAGAAGTTTATCACAACACTGTTTTAAGAAAAATAAATAAATAGAGGTGCTGGAGAGATGGCACGACAGTTAAGAGCACTTGACTACTCTTGCAGAGGGCGCAGGTTCAATTCCCAGCACCCAAATGGCAGCTAACAAATGTCTGTAACTCCAGTTCCAGGGGATTCAATTCCCTCTTCTGACCTCTTTGGGCACTGTACAACACAGGTACACTTACATACATGCAGGCAATATATACTCATACACATAAATAAAAATAAGCGAAGTATTTTTTTTAAATGGTAACTAGCAAATTATTGTAAACTGTGATACATCAATATTACAGAATGCTACATATCCATTATGGGAATAATAATTTCATATGGAAAGTATTTTTATAAATACTATATAAGAAGATACGACTATTACATTCAAGTTGGATTAGTGACAATCTCTACTTTTCTATATTATTCTGGGATGTCACAACTGGTTTGTCATTGGGTTGTCTGTTTGGGTTTGGGAATGGTTGGTTTGTATGTTAGCTTTCTGAGACAGGATCTCATGTAACCCGTGGAACTCACTATGTAGATGAGGCTAGCCTTAAACTGATCCTTTTGCATTCATCTCCTAGGTGCTGAGATTACAGATGTGCATTTTGTGGTTTTATACAAATGAACATTTACTTTAACTTTCATAACCCAAAATAATTTCATTTTAAAAGAAGATTATGTTAGGAGAGGAAGAGGTCTGAAGAGAAGGAGGAGGAGAGAACACAAGAGGGTAAGAGGGGGAAAAGATAAACATCATGCTTTCTCTTCTATATGGAATCTAAATTTAATGTGTATACCCACATGGTATTTACGTACCCAACATGAAAACACTAAAGCAGAAGGGAATAGTTGGGGAAAAGAAGACAACCATGGGAAGGGGAACAAAAAAAGTATCAGACAAGTGAATTTACATGCACTGTAAAATTTTAAACATATATGAAAATATAATGAAGCTCACTACTTTTATGCTAAGAAAAAACAATTTTAAAAGGAAATTAGGATTGGTAAGAGATGGCTTAACAGGTAAAGGTACCTGTTGCCAAGCCTGACAATCTAAGTTCTACTGCTGGGACCCACATGGTGGAAGAAGAGAACCAACTCCCACAAGTTGTCCTCTGACCTCCATATACAGGCCACGACATCTTCGTGTGCCCACCCACACCTGTACCCATACATGAACCCACACCCCCAACATGTAAGCACTAAAAATGTAATTTAAAAGTTTTTTTTAAATACCTTTAAAAAACTAATTTCTAGGCTGGAGAAATAGCTCAGTAGTGCTTGCCATACAGGACCTGAGTTCAATCCCCACTACCTACCTAAAAGTCTGGGTATGGTAATCCCAGCACCAGGGAAACAAAGACAAGACAAGTAAATCTCTGGAGCTAGAAAACCAGTTAGCCTGCCAACTTAGCCAAATTCAACTGGAGAGCTCCAGAATCCAGTGAGAGACCCTGTTTCAAAAACCAAGGGAGGAAGCTCTTAAGGAATGACACCTGAAGTTGACTTCCAACCTCCTCACACACATGCATACACATACACACACAAACACACACTAGAAAATTATTTTGAAATTAAAAGTGAAATTACGGGCTAGAGAGATGGCTCAGCAGTTAAGAGCACTGGTTGCTCTTGCAGAGGACCCAGGTTTGATTCTCAGGACCCACATGGCGGCTAAAACCTGTCTCTAACTCCAGTTCCAGGGGAATTTGTGCCTCCTTCTGACTCCTTGGGAACTGCACAACATGGTTGCACTTACACACATGCAGACAATACACTCATACACGTAAATAATAAAATAAAAAATAAAAATGAAATTAACAAACTATTCCATTTCCAAAACTATAAAAACACACTTTTATAAAAACTATAAAAACAAAAATACCATGTATTTTATGGGAATCAGCCTAAATACCAAAAAATTATATATTCAGCCTTTAAAAAATGATAGGCATGAAATAAAGAATGATTCTATTTCAAGCTAACCATTCTGTCTTTGTACAATCTTACAATTATAATTATAATCTTATAATTATAAAACAAGTATTTCCCAATTAATCAACATATACTTCTAATTCCTCACGTTTTGCCAGATCATTCATCTATGACTAATTCAGGAAACAAAATTTACTACTACTTCTCTTCTGTAACTAAATTACAAAAGCAACATGCCCTAAAGAAATTACATAGGAACGCTAGAAAAATTAAATCAAAAAAGCTTGTATTTCTTCTAATAAAATCATTCTAAGCAGCCAGGTGCAGTGACCCAACCTTAGTCCCAGCACTTGGGAGGCAGAGGCAGGCGGATCTCTGTAAGTTCAAAGCCAGCCTACTCTACATATTGGGTTTCAGACCAGCTGGGGCTATAAGGAGACCCTGTCTCAAAAAGAAAAAAAAAAAAAAAAAAAAAATCATTCTGAGCATTGTGTAAAGACTCAAATAGGGACATAATAGATGTAAGCCAAGAGGTATCTGAAATGATGGCTCTGTGGTAAACAGTACCAAAACAATACTTCTGTAGTTACCAAGTACTACACCTTAAGGGAAAAAAGTGCTTAGGAATATTAGCAGAAATTTATCTGCTAGCTTTGTTCATTAAAACAATTTATAGCTGGGTGTGGTAGCACATGCCTTTGGTCCCAGAACTCAGGAAGCAGAGGCAGGTAAATCTCTGTAAGTTCAAGGCCATCTGGGGCTACAGGGAAAACCTGTGTCAAAAACAAGACCACCACCCCCCAAAAAAATTTATAACAGAACCATGAGGTATCTCTCTGTTAAGAGAAGAGTGTTAATGCTCAATGTAAGCCAACTTCACCATTTTCTCTGGTTTTTCAACTGTTTTACGCCCCACTATCATTTTATCTGCATTGCCCAGATAGGTACCATGCTCCTTTACAACTCTGCATTGCCCGGAAAGGTACCATGTTCCTTAACAACTTTTGAAGCTTCACTACAACCTGTAAAAAAGAAAATAAATTTTTACATCAAAACCCAGGAGATATACTTTTCTTTCTTTTTTTTTTTCCTATTATTTTTGAGACAGGGTCTCCCTGTAGTTCCAGCTACCCTGGAACTCACTATGTAAACCAGGCTAGTCTTGAATTCACAGAGATCGGCCTTTTAAATAATGAACTAATTTCCCAAATCAAGTTTTAACACAGGCAATATATTGATATTGTATTTTTAAATAATCACACTGACTTCATTGCCCTGCAATAGTGCCACCTGTCATTTAAAAAACAGTTCTAAAACTTAACACAGAATGTACTAAGCTCTTTATTCCTACTGCCTTCCACCACAACTCCAAAATAAAAAAATGGGTAAAATATAGTAAGTCTATTCTGAGTGCAGAGCTTGGCACAAACATGAGACATCCAAGACCCTCTTGAAGTCCCTGCAACACTGTGACTATTTCTATTAGAAGATGCAAGTGCTCAAAGGTTTCTCCACTTCTGTTGCCTTATCAGTGACATTAGGAAATTCTGCACTTAACAGCGTGCACCAGGTATACCACTACTCACAAGCCAACTCTTTCATGAAAATTCTTTCATGAAAAGAATTCTACTCCAATAGGATTCTAACACCATTATATTTTTAGATTGATTTTTATGTACACCCTTCCATTTGATCTTCTCTCACAGACATTGTTCTTCCTTTTACTAATGAAGGAAAAAGTTCAGAGGAGCTACGAGGCTTGCCAGAAACAAAAGGGCAAATGAGAAGCACTAGGTAAGCTCAGACTTACTGGTCTATCCACTGTCATAGTCAAACAATTTTCCTTTGGAATGTAGGATGCAAATATGAACTTAAAAGGCATATTAAGTTTCTAGATACAGTACAAAAATGAAGATGAAAGCATACCAGTACTAGGATCACAAAATTAAGATTAAAAATAGCAATGGCATGTTAATAACTTTAGTAGTCTCAAATTACTGGGAGTCCTAGTTCAATCCAATATGGATGTAATCTCATACTTTGTGTTAAGTCAGTGTTTCACCGTTTATGAAATTACACAGAAATTCACTATAGAGGGGCTAGAGAAACACAGGTAAAGGTATGTTTGCTGCCACAGCTGACAACCTGAGTTCAATCCCTGGGTCCCACACTGTAGATGAAGAAAAACAAAAACAACTCCCATAAACTGTTCTCTGACCTACACGTGTGCCATGGCATGCATGCACTTACACACACAACTAATTAATGTAATTTTTTTTTAATTCTTCATAAGAGCTAGAGAGATGGCTCAGCAGTTAAGAGCACTGGCTGTTCTTGCAGAGGACCCAGGCTCAATTACCAGCATGGCAGCTAACAGCAGCCTATAATTCCAGTTCCAGGGGAATTCGATGCCTTCTGACTACCGTGGGCATTGCATTATAGGGATGCACTTACACATATGCAGGTAATATACTCATACACCTAAAATAAATAATGATAATAAATATTCATCATAGAAAATTACAAAATTGAGTGGTCTGTAAGAAACAACCAGCCATATAAATTGCACAAACTTATCCCAAACATTTTTAGAATTGTGGCTTCATATCAAATTACGAAGTTCCCTATGTGAAATCCAATTTGATTTCAACATTAAGAGAATTACAACAGCATAAACATGTTGTTTCCGCATACTTGCAATATGTACTTAACTTCTAAGGTGCTTTGGGACAATGTATAAAATCCATAAGCTAAAAGCAAAGCCCAAGGCAGAATATTGTTTCTGGAGCTTTAGGAGAAGCATTTTTTAAATTTATTTATTTTTACATTTGTGTGTGTGTGTGTGTGTGTGTGTGTGTGTGTGTACACAGTGTGTATACAGAGCATAGAGGACAGCTTATGGAAATTAGTTCCCTCCTTCCACTCTGTGGGTCCTGGGGCTCAAACTCAGGCTTGGCAAGTAGGCGCTTTTACAGGCTGAGCTATCTCACCAGCCGGTTTGCATGTTTTTAGAAAGGCTCTCACTGTGAAGCCCTGACTAATCTTGGCACTTGCTTATATGGCCCAAAGTGGCCTCCAACTCCTGGCAATTTCAGCTTCCCAATGCTGGGCTTACAAGTGTGCACCACCTTGCCACCCATGTTGTTTCTTTTAAGTAAAAAGGCACGTTCCTATATAAGAAATTATTTTAAATGTGCAGAATTGAGGTAAGTGTAAGCCCTCAATTGTCCAGATGAGGAAGTGACATTCCCAACAGCAATTAATGACACAAATGAAATCATGGTCCAGATCTGTTAATCCAAAACTATACACTACCTCTGAATTCAATAAAATGTATTCTTTAAAAGGGTATTAACACAGACAGGGTATGGTGGCACATGCCTTTGACCCCAGCAGATGCAGGTGGATCTCTGTTAGTTTGAGACCAGCCCAGTCTATGTACTGAGTTCCAGGCCTCTCAGAACTACACAGTGAGATCCTGTCTCTAAAAATAAAAAAGCTATTAATACCTAAAATGTTTTAAACACTTCAAGATTCAAAATCTAGGCTAAAGGACAGAATTCACAGTAGTTTTTAATAACTAATGGCCTCTGGTTCTTGTAGTGAACTGCTGGGTACACCTCTCTAAAAATACTTCTCTATGAAATGACAAGATATATACCAAATTTCTTCACTGCCCTATACAACTGTAAGAACACTTTCTTCCACCTCTTTCAAAATTTTAACACCTCTCAACACACCTCCCCTGAAATATAAATACTTCCCTTCACAACTTAGAATTCCACTTTACAGCAGAAGGTATTAACCAGGACTCACAGGAGACTTTTAAACTGACTTTACCACACCTCACAGCCTGCGGCAAATTTCAAGAACTTTTCACAATCCACAGTACACCTTCCTGGTTCACAATCCTGGTCTCAAATGACTGTAACACACCTATCCTACCCTCCACTTTACTAGAAACCTGAGTCAGGTGGTTTAGAAGTAACTACCATGCTGGGAAGTACCATCAGATCCTTTTGGGGCCAGAAACAGACTTAAATGCCTCTCTTTTCTTTACTTCTTCCAGATTCTTCAAATTATCTCTGGACATACCTCCAGTTAAGCAGCATCTAATTCGATAAAATGTGTTCTAATGACTTGTGAATCAATTTACTATGCTGCTCACCAGAACTATTCAGGCATTAAGGATGGCAGAGCAGAAAGATGTCTTCATAGGCAAGCAATTTAAATTCTAGAAGCTTCCAAATTTAGTTGACTAGCACACTGTACAGGGTTTACCCCAGTGTCATTTGGCAAATGAGTGGGTCTTCAGCTCACTCCAAGTCACAGACCCTTAAAACAAAGTCTTTCTGCAAGCCACCAACACATCTTACTTGTTCAACAAACCACAGATCATGCATGTACGTATGTCCTACTGACTCAACAAGGAAGGTCTCAGACACTTGGCCAGGAACAAAACACCAACATTTAACATCAAGAATCATGTCCTATAATTCACCCAAAACCTCTGATGGTTTACTGTTCACACTATATGAGAAACGAAGCTGAACCTCAACTAAAAGATCATGTACAGGGTCTTTTTTTTAATTTGAAAAACCAGATGTCAGAAAACGAGATATGAAGATACTAAGAACAAGAGTATCAACTTCAGTCTGAAGACAACTGAACATCAATACCTAATACGCTCGTGTGAAAAACTCACAAGTGAGCTTATCTGACTCCAGAAGGGTCTATTAAAGTGGCCATAAACTCTACTCTATAATTTTGAGATAAGTTTTCCAGCCTCAACCAATAATATCATCTTCTGGGTCCTGAGACGCAATACATGCAGCACAATTGCTACACACACACACACGCAAAAAAAAATAGCACTGTAATCTTTTGCAGAGCTATTTCCCCAGTGTTCCCTGAGCTCCTTCAACCGCCCTGAAACCATCGTTCTCTCCCCAGGAACTACCAGGTCAGAAGGATGCCCTGCTGCAGTCAGGCCGCCACTCCTCCTCCCCGCAGGGCCGAGGCCCGCACTGTTCGCCCCTGGTTCCAGGCCCCGGACCTCCGGCCTCTCGCTATAGCGAACTCCCACTGATTCACCAGGGCCTACGGGCGCACACTCACCTCCCGGCGGCCCGGGAGCATGTCCCAGGGCGCTCCAGGAGTAGTAAGTACCCCACACCCCGAGTGCCACCGGCCGCCAGGTTCGGGATGGCCGCCCAGCTCGGCGACCCCGCCTCCCTCGGGCCGAGCCGAGCCCAGAGCCGCCGAGCTGGGCCTCTGCGCTCCACTCCCCGAGCGTGCCCCAGGCGGCGGCAGCGGCCACCCGGACCGCCCTCCCCGGGCCCCGCGCGCCACCCCAGACCCCCGCGGGCCGCCGCCTCCGGAGCGGGTGACAGCCGCCGCGCCGGGCCCAGGCCCGCCCCTCCTCCAGCTCCTCCTCAGCACCCGAGCCGGGGGTGGGCTTCTTACCAGGCGGCAGGACATGGCGAGGCCCGCCACGGCACGGCCTCCTCCGCCACCCCACGAGGCTCCTAGCCAGGGCCGGCGGGGGGCAGCGCCTGGGCCGCTGCAGCGTCTCCTCCGGCTGCTCCGCCGCCGCCGCCGCCACTGCCGCCTCCTTCTCACAACCACAACAACATGGCGGCAGCGGCCACACAGAGCGCGCGCCCGAGCCCGAGCAGGGCCGCGAGCGGGGCGCGCGCACGCTCGAGCGCGCTGTCCGCGGTCGGGCAGTCGCGGGTTGGGCGGGGGCGCGGCCTGGTACGTTGGCCACGCCTCAGGAGGTGGGCGGGGCTGCAGATCTGCAGAATAAAGCACGGGAGAAAAGCTCCCTGAGGAGGTGGGCAGAAAAAAGGATAAATGGGAAACGGACAGATAAAGAATGATGACAAAGCAAGAAAAAGAAAACCCGGGATGATTCTACAGACTTTTAAGAGGCGTCTTTTCCTGGCTTAGTAGCTCAGAACAAGATTTCAGCTTACTCTACTAACCATTAAAATAGAACAGTAGTGTATTTCACATACAGGAATCAAGATAAAACTAATTTAATACAGTGCATGCAAATACAGTGAGCTAAAACTTATGCTCGGAATACAAGTTCAAACTGCCTCAACCTCAACTCCAACCAAAGTAGCAGTGGAGTTCTCAAACAAAAATTGTATCCTTACTAGCCTGAAAAAGAAGTCCACAGTCCAAGATTGTAATATCTTAAGACCTAATAAATCCACCTCCTCTCAGTTCAACCTTATACCCTTCACTTTTTCAGAGAATGCCTGAGAAAATAGGTAAATGTAATCTACCCCTGCATTTGTATTATTTTTTCCATAGCACTCTAAAACTACTTGTTACTTTATCTTCAGCATTGCTGCCTTTCTGTCCCACGGGAATGTAAAAGCATTGAAGATAAGGATCTTGTCTTACTTGATCACTAGGTCCCCAGCATCTAGAATTGTGCAACACAAGTGACAGATTTCTTAATTAACTGAGAGATAACATTTATGCTTCACCTAGTGAAATCTTCACAACTTTAAGAGGTAGGGGCTATCTCCATTGTACAAATAAAAAAAGTAAAACCAAGGATAAGCCTCAGGTAACCAAAAATCCAAATTCAGACAGAACCAACTGCAAAACCATTCTATCGCTCACTGGACTGCTACCCACCACATTGCACAATCGCCTAAAATAAAATCTCAAGGAAGGCATTACATCACAGTTCAAGGTTAGGAAAGACTTCCAGTTACTGTCTGAGAAACTGATGGTTTCCTCCTTTTCTTCCTTTTTTTGTTTCTGTTGTGTTGTGTTTGTTTTGTTTTGTCTAGTTTGCTTTGAGTCTACCTGTAACTCCAGCTGACCTGGAACTCTCTGTATAGATCCAGTTAGGATCTACACAGAGAACTGCCTGCCTCTGCCTCCCAGGTGCTGAGATTAAAGTTATATGTCACCGATGCCTGGCTGGCTTTCCTCCTCCATGCATGTCCTTTTTCACTTTCACCAGAAAAATTCAGGGCAGCTGGGTGTGGTGGTGCATGCCTTTAATCTTTTCTCTGTACCCATGAATTTACAGTATATCTCTTCCTTCCCATAATAATTGACATGCATTGAACCTTTCACTGTGCTCTCAGCTATGTAAGTACTTAACATGCACATCTAATGTAATCTTCACCTTATCCCTATGAGCAAGCAACCTTATTACTCTTCCCCCATTTTACATCTGAGGAGATGTAAAGCTCAGGGTTTCAATCCAAGCAATCTAACTCTTTGAGTGGAGACTGTAAAGATACTCCACTTCATCCCAGGACTGCTAACCTGCAAGGCAGACATTAAAAAATTATCTCTAAACAGGAAAGAAAACCACTTCATGGTCTTGAAAACTCACTTCACGGTGATGCAGATGTAAAGTGTGTGCTTAACATGCACCAAGCCCTGAATTCAATTCCCCTCACAACAAAAAGAAAAGGCATGGGGGCAGGGCCATTTCAAGGACAAGGGCCTAAGAAGACAAAACAAAGAGAAAATGCACTCATCATTTACACTTGAATCCTGGTGTTTGCACCTACCTGTTTCTCCCCACCCCCCCACCCACCCCCACCCCCCCACCCACCCCCACCCGCCCCACATCCCTTTTTTTTTTCTGCTTCAGTTTCTTCATCACCCATGTGCTCTTTATCACCCACTGGCTTGCTTACCCCACAGAGCTGTGTAATGGTTTCTGAGGTAATGGACTTGAAGACATTTTAACAAGATCCTTGCAAGCTAAAGACAAAACCCAGGAGAGAGTCGAGGGAAAATAATCCAGCCCAGGAGGGCTCTTCTTGGCCTAGTTCTCATATAACAGACAACTTCTACCCACCCGACGACTCCTTTCAGCTCTGTTCTCCCCTGTTATGTGCTTCCAATCGCTTGGGTTCACTTTGAAGTAGCTTAAGAGAGATGGAAAGGCTGACAGACAGTGGAGGTTTCCCAAAGTCAAGCGATGTCCCTGGAAGGCAGGGGTCCCTCCACCCCTAAAATGCAGAATTCCCAACCTGAGGTCCTGCTGCTTGATAATGAAAGACATTCATTTCAATGAGCACTTTGCCTCAAACCCTTACAAATTTTTAGCATCCCGCTCCCTTTCAATCCAGCTGACTCGGTAACTACAGCATAAAACTGTTGAAAAACAACTGTCTAGAAGCAGACAGAAACTGAAATTGAGTCATGTTTCTGTGTTTCAAAATCTTTTACCTTTGATTTTATGACAGAGTTAAAGTTTGAGGGCTTCCTTCATACCAAACTAATTTTCCGTAATCCCCAGTCCAAGTTGCATTAACTACAGCACAACATTTGTATTACAGTGATGTCACAGAATCTTAATATTACACTGATATATTATTTATATAGATTTATTTCAGGGCCTATTTTTAATGAGCAAGAAAGAAACCTTGTTTCTATGTTCAACCAAAGATTATGGTGACAGGAGTGACATTAATGAGAATATAATTATTTTAGTAAAAAGCATAAAAGCTTTCATTTTCAAAAATAATATAAAGTATATGCCATTATCAGAAATGTTTGTTATTTAATTCTGTATCCAGCGCTAAAAATCTAAAACAAGTATATTATTATATGTGTGCTTAAATTAAAATTTCCATTAAATATAAAAATCTCCCAGGATTTTCCAGACAGTACCTCTATTGTTTAAAGTGAATAAGTTCAATTTCAGGTCTAATCCAGTATAGAGCAATGGGTTTCAAAGTGCAGTCCATAGATTCTTTGGGAAATCTGAGAGTCTCGGGGGTCAAAACTGTTTTTATAATAATGTGATTCACTTGCCTTTTTACTATGCTGATATTTATACTAATTTGTACAAAAGCAATATGGGTAAAATTACTGGTGTTTTGTCACAATCAAAGCAATGGTACAATGTGTTCTGACAAAATGAGCTGGTACTAAGCAAAATGTCAGTTTCACTTAAGATATCCTTTTTGGGACAGTCTAAAAGAAATTAATATTATTAGCCCTAGACCTTTGAATACAAGACTTTATACTCTTTGGTATGATGAAATGAAAATTAGATATAAAGCACTTTTTCCAAATTCACATAAGCTGAAATTCACATGTTAATTAATCATTTAATTTTTTAATTTATTTTTTATGTGTATGAGTGCTTTGCCTGCATGCATGTAAGTGCACCCATGTCATACCATGACCTCAGAGATCAGAAGAGGGTGTCGGATCCCCTGGAACTGGTGTTACAGATAGTTGTTAGTGTCATGTGTGTGCAGAGAATCAAACCCAAGTCCTCTACTAAAGCAGCCAGTGCTCCTAACTGCTGAGTCGTCTCTGTAGCCACTAATTAATCATTTTGAAGTGAACAAATCAGTGGCATTTAATGCAATCACATTTTGCAACCACCAGCTCTATCACATTTCGTCTCTCTAAAATAACCCCAGGTCTATTAAGTAGTTATAGGCCATGCATAAGATACTTTTGCTCTATGTAGGGAGTTGTCTTAAGGGAAAACATTTGGGCAATTGATTGTCTCAGTTACAGGTGAACCAATCTCTTATTTTAGGGAACACTATTTTTACATAAAAGAATGGTTTAATTACAGCCTACAGTTTTTCATAATAGGTTATTTGGATGAAATTTTTTCAAAAAAAATATATGAACTACGTTTGTGACTTCAAGTAAAACAGCTGACTGTATTCCTTGCCAATGATAAAATTTAAGCTTAATTATAATTTTAGGAAACTTGACTATCCTACCATAAGTCCTACTGCCTGTCAATACTTACAGTCTTTTCTACTGAGATTAGTGGTAATGCTAATAAAAATGAATTTTTGAGAACATATAATGAAATGAACCAAGAGAACTGCATAACCCAGTAAACTAATGTTTCCCACTTGACCAGCTCATGATGTTACTAAATCATGCATGAAGAAAAGTCCTATGCCAAGTAGAAGATAGACCAGTGGGTTTTAGTGTAACAGAGTGCTAAAACTTCATTGATACAAATTACCCAACTAAATTTTAGAATTAGTCAAGTTTTGGTATATCAAGAAAGAATGTCCACAAGTATCTTATTTGCATGAGACTAGATTTTCTTCAGTACCAAAGCAAATCACCACAAACTTAACACAGAAGCAAACATAGCAATGCAGTTTTCTTCTCATTGAGGCTTTAACAATACTTACAAACATTTGAAACAATGTCATTCATTCTCACCGAATTTTTATTCTAGAAAGTATGAAATACATTATTTATATTAAATAATTGGTTTATAGATTTTCTTCTCTTTTCAATTTTAGGTAATTCTGAGTACTCAGGATCTCATGCATGCTAAATGAGACTTCTACCATTAAGCCATACCGTTATTTTTATTGTATCCTTTTGATAACTTGGTTGAGAATTTCATGCAGGCATATAATGTTTTTTGATCAAATCTTCCCAATAATGTTATTTTTTAAATAAAGCCATTTTAAACAAATAGTAGCAAACTGAATTCAATAACACATTAAAAGGATTGATTATACCAAGTGATTGCCAGGCATGGTGGCACACACCTTTCACACCTTTAATCCCAGCACTCAGGAGGCAGAGGCAGGCAGATCTCTGTGAGTTCAAAGCCATCCTGGTCTACATAGTGAGTTCCAGGACAGCTGGGGCTACAAGGAGATCCTGTCTCAACAGAAAAAAAAAGCATATATATATATATATATATATATATATGTCAAGTAGGATTTACCAATGGGATTCAAGGATGGTTTGACATATGCAAAAATCGATAAACGTGCTACACCATAATAACAAAATGAAAAATAAAACCAGGTACAGAAAAAATAATCAACAAAATTCAACATATTTTCTCCTCTTCCTCTTTCTCCTCCACCTTCTCCTCCTCTTCCTCCTCCTTTCTGTATGTGTATATATATGCATATATATATATATATATATATATATATATATATATATATATAAAAGACAAATTCTGGCAAATATCACAGACTTGCCTTAAATTCACTATGTAGCTCATGATAACCTTGAATTTGTGACAATCCTCCTATCTCAGACTCATAAGTGCTACGATTATAGGTATACACCACCATCCCTAATTCAACATCCTTTTATAGCTAAAAAAAATCTCAATAAATTATGTACAGAAGGAGTACATGTCAATACATTAAAAACTGCATATAAATTGTGAAAAGTGGAAAGCTTTTCCTCTAAGATCAGAATTAAGACATGGATGCCCATTCTTAGTTTTTGTTGTTTTGTTTTGTTTATGTTTTGTTTTATGTTTTGAAACAGGGTCCCAAACAGCCCAGGGTGGCCTCAGACTCACTATGTAGCTAAGGTTTATCTTGAATGTTTGGTCTTCTTGCCTCTACTTCCCCACTGCTGGAATTACAGGAATGCATCACTATGACCAGCTTAAGGATGCTCATTTTTGACACTTCTATCCAATATGGTGCAGAAATCCTTGATGGAACAGTTGGACAAGAGAAAATAAAAGACACCAGAAAGAAAGAAGTTAAATTGTCTCTGTTTGCAGATAACATAATTTTATACATAGAAAAATCTAAAGATTTTTCTAAAAATAGAAAAGTTTCTATCTAAACTGGACTGGTGGCTCATGCCTGAAATCAGGAGGCTAAGGCAGAAGGATCTCAAGTTCAAAGGCAACCTGGGACACCCTGCAAATTCCAGGCCAACCTAAAGTAAATAGTAAGATCTGTCACAAAAAAAAAAAAAAAAAAAGCAACACAAAACAAACAAAAAAAATTTTAAACCCACCCAAATCTGCTAGAACTAGTAAATCAATTCAATTTCAATAACTACCCACTCCCTCAAAAAATCAAAAAAACAGGGGCTCAAAAGATGGCCCACTGTTTAAGAGTACTGGCTGCTCTTGCAGAGGACCTAGGTTCAATTCCCAGCACCCACATGGAGGCAACTGTCAATAACTCCAGTTCCAGGGGCATCCAGGTTCCTCTTCTGACCTTCATGGGCACTGAACAAGAAGGATGCACTTATTTACATGCAGTCAATACATTCATACACATGAAATTATTTTTAAAGTATTTTTTAAAAAACAAGAAAACAATGTTGGACTGAGAGTGTAGTGCTTGCCAGCATATGTGAAGCCCACCCTGGGTTCTTTTTTTATTGAATTTTTGTGTATTTCATATACAACTTCTTAATCCCCCTTAAACCTCTTTCCCCATTGGCACCTTCCCATAGCGCCCTGCCCCCACCATTGGATTTCATGCATTCTCTCATTTATGTTAAAGCCTGTGGAGTCAAGTTAGTGTCCCCTGACGTCCCTCAGTGCAAATTCTTCCACTGGGGTTTAGTCATCCTATCTAGAGTCACTCCCTTAAAAAAGATCAGCTCTTCTTCACCCAGTAGTAATCGTCCAATAGTTCTTCAGCTAAGATTGGGGCCTGCTGCCCATTTCCACAGTTCTATGCTAGGTTTTTGTCTTCTTGAGTTTGCATGAGTCTTGAACATGCTGTCATTATTGCTTTAAATTCATGATAGCAAGGTCCCAGGAGCCTGTAAGACTCTATTTCCTTAGTCAGGCCCCCTGGCTCTAATAATCTTGTCACCCCCTCTTCCAAAGTGGTCCCTGAGCCCTGGGTTCATTGCCCTCTGTTGCATGAAGGAGGTTCATTGATGAGAGTTAAGAGATGCATTAGTATTCTCTCTATCTCTTGTTCCACTATGTTCCATGAGTCTTACATGTAGATTTGTCACTTATGGTTGGGTATTTCACAGACACTTAATCTCTGCATGTGACCAGTTGTGCAACTCTGTAATAGTCTCTGTCTATTGCAAAAGAAGCTTCCTTAATGAGTGGCATATTTTTCTGTAAATATAAGAATTCATATTTAGCACATAGTAAAAAAATACATTTTTTAAGGGATGTGACAGTCTTGGGGTTTTCTCTCAACTCTATGATCTCTCTAGCCATGTGTATTTGGCTATGTTACAGTACCATACATGAGTTTCCTCCCACTGAGTCAACTTTAGGTCTAATTAAGTAACTGTTGATTACCTCCCAAAATAAAAGTGCCACTACTGATCCAATTTAGTTTGCTGTGCTGATCATTGTTGTAGTTATTAGGCCTTAAAGTTGGAGTTGAACCATTGATTAATGTTCTCTCTTAGCAGCTTGCACAGTATCCTCTAAAACTATGAGAGCTAGCTTTCAGGGGGGTGGCTTCCAGGTCAGTTACAGCTCTGTTGCTCTAAAACCTATGTAAGAAGAATGATTTGTCTTCAGCAATAGGGTTTTAACTTTAAGTTCTGGGAGGCAATCAAGGTCTATGGCAAGAGTCTGTGTAACTTTGGGAATCTCTTGGCCTGGCCAAGAACTCAAAGGGAGATTCCTCCTGTCTGTCACTGTTTCTTGTTACATAGCCTTCATCTATACACATGGACTCATGTAGAGCTATTGTAGGTTTTTAACTAATACAGCTCCCTCTAGTTTTTTACACTAGTTAGGCATTATTTATCTCTACCCTCTCTCTCCCTGTCTAACCTGCCTTCTTTCCTCCCCAGTTACATTTTCCTCATGTTTTCCTTGATAATGTGTCTCTCCCATGGTTCTCCCCTCTGTTGGGCTCCTTGCCCGTTACCCCCATAGGTCCTGGTATAACCCTCCCTCTCCCATTTACATACCCCCATTTTACCCATACTTACCTATATGCACTTAACTTACATGTGGGCAATATACTCATAAACATAAAAATAAATTTTAAAAAGTTTAAATCAAGAAAACAATACTGGGCTGAGAGTGTAGCACTTGCCTAGCATGTGTGAAGCCCATACTGGATTCTTTTTTATAACCTATGGTTATCTTTCACATTTATTTGTTTATTACTCTGTGTGTGTGTGTGTGTGTACCACACCTTGCTCCATGGCACACATGTGGAAATCAAAGGACAGCTTACTATAAGTCGGTTCTCTTCTTCTACCCCGTGGACTCTTGAGGATCAAACTCAGGTCATCAGGCCGGATGGCAAGCACTTTTACCCTCAGAGCTATCTCACCAGTCTCAAATCCTGGATTCTTGACCATAGTACCATAAAACATACACAATAAGCAAATAAACAACAAACGATCATCTGTAGGCTGCTCATACTATAGAGGATGTCCCTATCCCTCTGTATTTATGGGCAGCACTAATTGAACTTAGTGGAATATCAAAAAGAAGAGGAAGAAGAGGAGGAGGAGGAGGAGGAGGAAGAGAAGGAGGGGAAGGAGGAGGAGGAGAAGGAGGAGGAGAAGGAAGGGCATACAATTGGGAGAATGTGTTGGGCAATTCGGGGGTAATAGGAGGAGAGAAATAAGGGCAGATATGATCATATTTGGTTTTATACATATATGAGATCTTCAAAGAATAAAAAAATAGTAATAAGTCTGGCATGGTGGCACACACCTTTAATCCCAGCATTTGGAAGGCAGAGACATGTGGATCTCTGTGAGTTCAAGGTCAGCCTCGTCTACATAGTAAGTTCCAGGTCAGCTGGGACTCCAGGCTCAAAGAGACAAAAATCAAAAATAATAATAATAAAGAAAAAAATGTAACAAAAAACTACTATTAGAAGAACAAAGGGCAAAACCTCCCTGATGTTGCTCTAGGCAATGATGTTTGAGATATGGCCCCCAAAACTCAGGCAACATAAGCAAAAATAAACAAATGGGGCCAATCAAACTAAAAGGCTTCTACATAACAAAGAAAATAATGAAAGTTAAGAGTTAGAGACTAGATTTGCAAAACCTATAGCTAGAGATTAATATATAAAATAGTCAAGGAATTCAACTCAATAGTAAGCAAATGATCCCACTAAAAAATGAACAGAGGCCTAAATGGACATTTCTCAAAATAAGACATGTATATAAATGGCCAATAAATATGTGGGGGAAAAATCCCCCTCACTAATCATCAAGGAAATGTATATTAAAATCAAATATACAAAATATAGGCTCTGAGGGCATACTCAGTGAGTAAAGTACTCACTACATCACGAAGACCTGAATTAGGACCCCAGCACCCTCATAAAAAGACAGGTACAGTTGAAAGCACCTGTAATTCCAGTGCTGGGGAGACAGAGACGGAAGGATCCTGGCACCTAATGGCCAGGCAATCTAGCCAATCAGTAAGCTCCGGGCCCGGTGAGAGACCCAATCTCAAACAATAAGGTAGAGAATGATAGAGAAAAACAGCCAATATTAACCTCTTGCCTTCACATTGCACACACAAACATGTGTCCCTGTATACACTTGTGCATACACACACACACACACGCACACACACACAGATTACAAATCACAATGTAGGAATGAGGCCTGTGGGTCAGTGGTAAAGTGTATACTCAGCATGCACAAGGCCCTAGATCAAATCCCCAGCACAGGTAGAACCTGAGGGGTGCTTTTAGCTTTTCCTGGGTCACTCCCTTCTTCATCACTATCTGCTTTCTCTTGTGGGTTCATGATTGAAGGGTCCCAAGATAAGCCTTGTATTACAAACCTACTCTGGGCTTTCTTTCCTTTTTGCCTTCTTAATCATAAAAAAAACGGCAGGATGAAACTTCCATCTCTTTTTCCCTTTTATTTAATTTATCAGCAAGATCAGAGGCTAGTATTGCAGAGGCCAGCCTCATATCCCTTTCCCATTCTAATTTCTCTTAATTAACTCTTCAGTCTCTCTCCAGGCTCCTGCCTCTGCTTGGGACACATTTCTTATCACCCATAATAGTGACCAGGCTGCTTCTGAAGTGGCCTGCTAGAACCTTGGCCCTTGATGCACTTCTAACAGGGCTCATAGAGTCTGTTTTAGACCCTCCGCTGTTCAACCTGTAATACAAAGAAAGGATAAATTCATGTTTCAGCATGCTGATGGAAGCCTTAACAAGCACAAGGATTTAGTAATCAGAGGATCCTCAGCAATGGAGCTGTTGGATTTAGGGAAGCTATTCAAACAAGCAGCAAAGGAGCCCCTCATCACTTGGCTCTGAGAATATGGGATTTAGGAGCAGATGATATTAGTTTGAGTGATGCAGAAGTAGGAAAGCTGAGAAATATAACCACACATCCCTCCTTGGGACATAGGCTGCATAACCTGAGGCAGTATAGGGAGAATCAGTCTCTGATAAACTGGTTTCTACAAGCCATTAGTGATACTTGGTTATCACCAGTGGAGGTCCCCAAGGATATCAGGAACTGGAGGACAATAAAAGAGAAAACTAGGTATGAGAAGGCAATGTATGGTGCCCCATTCACAAGACCAAATAGGATGATGTTCATTAGAGATTTAAGAAGAACTTGATTGAGCATTGATATGGAGGTTTAGTGTCTGTGCTAAGTCCCTTAGTGGGACAGGATCTTTACAAGGCTGGAAAGGCTTTAACAGATTTAAGTGACTTAGACCAGCATGTAAAGCAAGTCTGTAGAAGAATAGAACAACCTAGAAAAATGTATAAAAGAGACAAAACAGAGAAAGAGGTCTACTTGGGTTACTCAAAGGCAAATGTGACAAGACATGTGTCAAGCCCAGGTTCCTAAAGAAAAGATTGACAAAAAGCTAAATTCTGTGCCAAAGAGCTTCTGGAAGGCTTTAAAACCTGAGAAACAGTTCACAAAAGGTATACAGAAGATAAAAGACTATCCCAGGAGTGGATAACTTCCCCAGAGTAAATAGGGTACATTTTTTTCCTGTGAACCGCTATTCGAGGGGTAGGGACAGTTTGCTGAGCCAGGGCCTCTCCCAGCAACCAGGTGTAGTCAATGGAGAGACAACAGGTATGGCTAGAGCAAGGAGTCAGACCCAGGGCCTACCTGGCCCTGGGAAGCAACAGGTGCAACAGGGGCAATAGGAGCATTAATCCTCCTTGGCCCTATGCAGGGCTAGGCAGCTGAAGCCATCCTCAATAAGTTCATCAAGAGTAGAGGAATGCAGAGAGGCTCCATGTAAGAACTCTAGAGCACCAAATAGATTCAAGAAGATAACTAAATATAGTAAAGAACTAACTAAATTAATGCCCCTTTCACATGCCATTGTACCCAACATGGATCTGTTGAGAAAACAGTTGATACAAATAGATAAAGCCTTTCTATGCTGTGTTAGACCTTGTTTATGTTTAGTATATAATGTTAACTTCTGAATGTTTTACAAATGTGAAACCCATCTGAAAGACATCAAGTACACCTGAAAAAACAAGGATGGAATATAAATTCACACAGGGTACAAGGGCGAGGTATAGCTATAAAATTCTTCGGAGCTTTATGGTCAGGTAAGGCACAAGTTATATCTACCATGACAGTCGAGTAAAGTCTACAACAACCTGGGCCTATAGATGACAAAAAGTAAAAAGATATTTTATATAGTTGTTAGCCAAAAATTCCAGTACCAGGCATGGGTTCTCCCCACCGCCCCCCGTGAGCTGTTGGCCACGGAAGCCTTAGAGGTCCTCTCCATGATTAAGGCCATTGCCACTAAAATTGGTTGCATACCAGAAGCAGATAGTAAGACCCTATTGCTGAAGCTGTGGCATAATGTGAGCATGGAAAGGAGAGATCCAGCCGGGACCAAGCTGGAAACTCCCTGCAAATGGATGGATGGTCTTCATAGTGCCAGAAAGCACTATGCAAATCACTAGGGGACAGTGATCCTGAAAAGCTCTGCTTAATGTGTGTTTCACTATCAGATGCCAGGCAAGATGTTCCTGTTGGTGCAATAGTGGCTTGTCTAGTATATGTATAACCAGCAAATTTCTAATTGAATTTAAGGCTTGCTCCTCAGGGAGGAACACGTATCTGGTACTGTAAGAAAAGTCGACCACCAGTGGTGGGGGGGAGTTATAGGCCCCAGTGGGGAAGCCACTGTAATTGTTTGTAAGATAAATGTGATGCATCTACTTAGGTACTGTCCAAGCATTTGTGTTCATGCCCATAGGTTAGGTTATTATAGCAGTCAATATTTGCGTGGATGTTACTTTTTTGTTATTGTTGTTGTGTTTTTATAGTAGAAGGAGTATCACTGAAACCAAATATGCTGCAATGGAAAGAACATTGTCCTACACCTGTCACGCCCTTTTTCTGAGTCTCAGGGACTATTGCAGAAAAGGATGGTGGGAAGTATGTAAAAGCCAGAGGAAAAATGAGTAGAACATTGTATGACATTTTTCCTCTGACTGACAGAATGGATCGCACACACTCAGAGCACAGCACAAAGAATCCTGACTGACAAAGGAAGAAGCCAATAGAGTCAGCTAAGTCTTTAAACCAACCAGTGACTTTAGTCGTAAGTAGGGAGAGGGGCTAATGTGTGAGCAGAGGAAGCTGGGAAAGAGACAGACGTGGGGTGGGTGGTTCACCATCTTGGGGGTAGTCAGCCAATTGGTGGTTCTGGTGAAAATGTGAAATCCACTGCCTGGCCTCTATAGGAGGATTCTGCCCCTCCCTGATAATTGCTCTGTAAATAAGGCCAAATAAACTTTGGTTTCCCAAACTGTAATTTGGCAAAATCATACTTCATTCACTTTGTTGTTCTGGACCTAGAGATGTGGGCAGAGCTGAACGCAGTTCACACCTCACAGAAAGAAATTCTTAAGACAAATGGAGAAAGAAAATATGGTATGTATACAAACTGGAATGTTATTTGACCTTTAAAAAAAAGAAAGAAAGAAAGAAAATTCCACTGCTTGTGACAAGATGATGAACTTGGAGGGTATTATGCTAAGTGAAATAAGTCAGACACAGAAAGACAAATAATGCATGTGCTCTCTTAAACATAGAATCTAAAAAAGTCAATCCCAGAGAAACAGAATAAAATGGTAGTTACAGGAGGCCGAGGATGAGGCAGACTAAGAAATTACTGGTTAAAAGACACAAAATATCAAACAAAAGGAACTGGATCTAGAGATCACAAGTGATTATGGCTATGTAGTATAACATTGTACATATATACTACATAATATGTTGTAATAACATGTTGCCTAAGAAAGTATGTTTTCAAGTTTCATTGGAAAAAAAAAGATAAATATGTGCAGTAATACAAATGTGAACCCAGGTGTGCCCATACTCAGGAGGCAGAGCCAAGAATATCTCTGTGAGTCTGAAGCCAGCCTGGTCTACATAGCAGGGTCCAGGCCAGCTAGGACTACAGAGAGACTTTGTCTCAACAGCCCCCTCCAAGTACATATATTAAACAGGTTAACTTAGCCATTCCACAGTGTACATGCATATTAAAATACCATAGTATACACCAGAAACATATAAAAATTTTAATTGTCAATTTTAAGAAAAGAAAACTTATGAAATGATCGGCTGGCATTAGTGGTACACATATGTAATCCCAACACCTAGGAGGCAGAGGCATAGGAATCAGGAGTTCAAGGTAATCACCACTTAGACAGTGACTTTGAGGCCAATCTGGGCAAACTAAGCCCTGTCTCAAAGAAATAAAAAATATTAAATAAATATAATTATCCTATGAAAACACGTTCTAAACTGGATATGGTGGCACATTCCTAACTAGCACGAGGGAGGTAGAGACAAGAGGATCAGGAGTCACTAGGTTATAAGAGACTTTATCTCAAAAACAAAAAAGCCAGGCATAGTGACATCCCTTAATCACAGCACTTTGGAGGCAGAGGCAGGAGGACGGAAGCAAATTTAAGGCCATCTGATCTACATAGCAAGACACTGTCTCAAAAAAAAAAAAAAGAAAAAGAAAAAACATTCCAAGAGAACATAGATAGTATGTGGGGTTAGGGGCTTAGCTTAGTGGTAGAAGCATTTACCCAAGAAGCTCCAAGCTTTAGGTTGGTTCCCTAACAGTACAAAAAAAAAAGAAAAAAGACTTATTATGAAGGGAAAGTGTTATAGAAATACGTCAGTGAGTCTGTCTTTCAATTATTATTTTTACTTAGATAGTTAATATTTTCTTGGTTTTTAATTTCTACCAAGGTATAATTGATGCAAAAGTGCTTTAAGGTCTTGGATAAATTTTTAAGAAGCAGCAAGGCTGGGCACGGTGGTACATACCTTTAACCTTGGTACTCAGAAGGCAAAGTCAAGTGGGTCTCCATGAATCCCAGCCTAGTCTGGTCTATATAGCAAGTTCTAGGCCAGCCGGAGCTACATAATGAGACCATATCTCAAGAATAAAATGAAGGAAGACATCAAGTTTGCAAAAGACCAGTATAGAGTATTTGTTCAAGATTTTCAGATGCAAAGTCATTTTCAGTCAGTATAGGGACTTTAAATTTGGATAGTGATATTTAACACATATTTAGAAAAATATAACTTACATATCTCACAGCTATCTCTCCTTGGATGAGGCTAAAGTTTTTTATGTAAAGTCATGAGGCCAGGACTAAGAACTCAGAAGTGTAATTCCAATGTCTGGGAGTGGAAGTAGGAGAAAGAAGAGTTAAGGTCATCCTCAGCTTACATAGTACATGCCAGACCAGCTTGGGCTACATGAGACTCTGCCTCGAAAACAAACACACAGAATTAACTTAAAGAAAAATAGGAAGTAAATTGTCATATGATGCAGATTATATCAAAAATTCATGTGGATGGTACCCAAATGACTGGACTTTGTTAAACCCTCAAAGGGTGACTGAGCTTTTGAATCAGGCAGGCCTGCTGCCACTCTTTACTTTGTAGTCCTTTCATCTGGAAAACAGGATTGCAAAAGTCATGATTTAATGCATGCACAGTAGCATTCAGATGTGATCCTATAGTCCTCCGAAGGGAGAGGTTCCTGGCAGCTCTGTCAGGGAAGATTGACTACCATGGGAGGTAGGAAGCCTGAGTTACTGACCCAGCTGAGCCACTGGCTCATTGCTTGATCCAACCTTACCGGTAGGGCCTCAGTTTTCACATCCAGTAAATGACAGGGTAGGATGTCATCCTCTCTCTCTGGAGCCTGCCAGTCCTCCCTACCATCCTCTGATTAAAGGATCAGCCTTACTTTTTTTGATGACTGCATTAGAGAATCACAAAATTGCAGCGGGAAAGGACTCAAGAGTCAAATATCTCCCTGGCACCTTATTCCATATGAGTAAACTGAGGCTCAGGAAGGTTAAACAACTTACTTAGCCATGTTGCTAGGTGTGGATGGACGATGGCAGGTCCTAATCAGGGTCAGAGAGGAAAACAGAGTGCATTCTCTATTCTTTAAGGAATGACTTGGAGGTTTGGAGGTTTAGCCACCACATGCTTTAACAGATATTCTGCAATTCCAGGGAGGATACAAATCTCACTTGAGCCTGTGAAAATCAATATTGTAGGGCCTCCACTGGGTTAACAGGCTTGATGGATGCTTCATGTTACCAACTAAATCCACCTCTTAAAAGGTCAGGTTCTGCCTCTAAATTACCCCAGGGAAAAGCAGAGGAAATGAACTTGGCGAGAAGCAGTTAGAAAAGGGGGCTCCTGGTCCTCTCGCCTTCCCAGCCATCCCCAGTGTAACACAACTCACTCCTCTCAGCACCCAGCTTGCTCTGCCCAGCGCTTCCCTGCAGCCTGAGCCAATACCAGCTACAAATAGAACCAGAGTCCACTGAAAATAGCTCCTCTTTCTTAGTGCCCAGAACTTCCTAGGGCTCTCTTGGACACTGTGCCCTCACTAAGCAGGCCTCACACTAAAAACTCAGGGGAGGGACACCAAGCCCAAGGTTAGGGACCATCAATACTCAGGAACAGGAGCCCCAGGAGCAGCTGACTCTTCAGTGCTGGCTCAGTGCCAGTACCATGGTCTCCTCTTGGCATCAGTTCCCAGGAACCCAAGGAAGAAGGTCCTGGTTGTTGACTCAATAGTGCTCTTGAAGCTCAGATGAGTGACTACCTTGCTCCTAAAGCCACACAGCCAATGGGAGGTATAGAAAGGGTCTCTCCTCCCCCATCCTAGGTGACTGGAGCCTATACATGAACCACTGCAATACACTTTTCTCCATGCAAGGGCTAATTAGCGCCAGATCTTTGGAGCTGAAAATATTATCAGTGTTGGAGTCTATGTCCCTGTAACAAGCCAGACTGGGCTACCCATCCTCAATAAGATAATTTAAAGTACTAAATTAATAACGTAAAACAGAAAAAGATTTATTCAATGTGGCCACATTGGAAAGAGACAAAGAGATTCAGCAACCTCCAACTCAGGTCTATCCATCTTCAGGGGCCTAACATGAGGGTAAGGTTTAAAAAAGAGCAAGAGGTAATGCATAACAGCAGCTGTGGTCGAGGAGTGGTCCCACCCATCATTGACCCATCGCTGTCTCAGGCTTCAATCTTTCCTGTGAGGAAGGTGGTCTGAAAAGTTGTCAGTACTGCGTGAAATCCCTTTCCCTTCCCAGGAGACAAGTTCCCCTTATGGCTTCAGGCTTCAGTCTCTTCCTTCTCCCAGCAGTCCTGGGGGAAATTTCAATTCTCTGGGGTGCCTTGTTTCAACAGCCCAGATAAAGAGCCAAATACAAGCGTCTCCTTTAGAATGTCTCCATTCCTTCTTCCAGACATGCCAGTTACAAAGGGAACTCAAACCATCCAAGCCAGACTTTGACAGCTGGGGAAACTGAGGCACAAGGAGGAAAATCTTCTCAAAGCAGGCATTTAGTAAATGAGTCAATCGTGCACCCAGGTCTCTTGATTCAGACCCTGATTGTTTTTGCAAGAGGTTGAGGCAAACAGAATCTCCCTTGTTCCCTTTATGTGGAAGCCCCATGGGTCTTAAAAAAAAAATCAGCCTCAACAGAGCAAAGAGATCCTACCCCTCTTCCCCTGGCTCCCAGACACCTGTCTGGCAGCCAAGCATCCTGAGATTACCTCTTCTTCCCCCTCTGCTCAGGGTGTTCTAGAGGAAGACAGCAAACAGCAGGACATAAATCATGGGTGACACAGGCTGGCTTTCTCCTTTGCTGAATATGAAGCAGACGGGACACAGCAAGGGGAGAGAATTAATGGGGATTTGCTGGCTCATTTAAATCCAAGGTCCAAACGCACACATTTCTCCTACCCCTGAGAGCTACATACATTTTCCTCTGCTTTGAGATCCTATTTGTCATAAAATAATTCTCTGAAACAGTCCTAACCTCTGTAGTGATGACAGGAAAGAATCGAATAAGGCCAAGGGAACTGTGCTGGGAAGAAATTAAGTTATTTACAAAATGTTTTAGGAAAAAAAAAAAAAGGTGGGCATGGTGGTGCACACCTTTGATCCAGCACTCAGGAGGCAGAGGCAGGCGGATTTCTGTGAGTTCAAGGCCAGCCTACATATCAAGTTCTGGGTCAGCTGGAGCTACAGGGAGATTCTGTCTCAAAAACACAATAAAAAAACAAGAAATGTTTTAGGTGGGACTGGAGAGATGGCTCAGCATTTAAGAGCGTGGATTGCTCATACAGAGGACCCAGGTTCAGTTCCCAGCATCCACATGACAGCTAGCAAACACCTGAAACTCCCATTCCAGGGGATCCAGCACTTCCATCTGACTTCCACTGGCATTGCACACAGGGTAAGCTTACACACATACAGGCAATACACTCATATACATAAAATAAAAATAAATAAATAAAATATTTCTTTAAAAAGAAATGTTTGAGGGATATGAAAACATCTCATAAGTAGCATGCTGGAGGGTCGCCATTCCATTTCCAGCCCAGCTACACCTCTATGGCTTATGCCAATCTACCTCGGTTTCCCCAGCGTGCTTCAGAGGTAGCTAAAGAGCACAATGAGATGCGTAGACTCACTCAAAAATAGGTGTTTTTTTAAAATTTTTATTCAAGGTATCAATATGTAATCCTGGCTGATATATATATATATCCCAGGCTGGCCTTGAATTTGCCTCCATCCTCCTGCCTCTGCTCTCTGCCCACCACCTGAACCATGCCACAAACCGGCTCTTTTCTTTCTTTCCTTTTGTTTGTTTTTGAGACAGGGTCTCTTGCAGCCCAGGCCAACCTCAAACCTGTACTGAAGGATGACTTTGAATTTCTGATCCTCTTACCTCGACCTCCCAAGTGCTGGAATTACAGGTGTGTGCCATCTTCTGCTTATGTGGCATTAGAGCTCAGACCCAGAGCCTTGTGCATGGGAGGCAGGTGTTCCACTGACTGGACTACATCCATGGCTTCTTTGTCCTTTATCCACCCCTCCCTTCTTTCTTTCTTAACAGTGTTGAGGTAGAGCCTAGGGCTTCATGCTTGTTAAGCAAGTGTTCTATGGACTTGACATATCCAGCTGTCAGTCAATCCCTTTGTTCATTAGCGAATGAATGCAGTTGAGCATTCCCTTGCTTGAGCACCAGGACAAATTCTGCTCATGTAACAGTGAACAAGACAAAACCAGTCTCTACTCTCCTGAAACTTATAGCTTAGTAGGCAAGGCAAAGCCAGCCCAGGTAAGTACTCAGAGGGAGAAACAGAAGACTTATGGCAGCAAGGATGTAGAGGAAGCTGCCCCAGACTTATGGAGGCCCAGATAACATTGATGTAGAGACTGAAAGGATTCGTGGAAGTACATTGACCAGCCAGGAGTGGTGGCTCACACGTGTAATACCAGCATGATATTACAGAGGTAATACCAGCATGGCACCAGGAATTGGACAGGAGAAGATTAGGACCTCAAGGTCATACTCTGATACAGAGTGAGTTTGAAGTCAATCAGAACTACGTAAAATCCTGTCTCAAAAAAAAGAAAATAGGAGCTGCAGAGGTGACTCAGTGGTTAGGAGTACTTGCTGGACTTCCAAATGACCAGAGTTTGGTTCCCATGACCCACATGGTGGCTCACAATTGCATGCATGCATGTGATGCATATACACGTACTCAGGCACATACACATAAAATTAAGTAAATCTTTTTTAAAAGAAAACAAAACAGACAAACAGTGCACACAAAGATCGAGTCAAAAGCTGGCTGGCCTAGCCACCAAACTACTCAATCAACCAATTGAAATAGCTTATTTAGGCATCTTAGTATGATCCCAAGAGGGGAATCTTGCCAAAATTCTGTGATTTAACGCCGTGTTAATCATACGGTACAGGCTGGATTCCTTACAGTTACATTCTTTCACTGTGACAAACCCTTCATCAGCACCTCTAGGAAAAACCTTGTCCCAACAAGTTTCTAGATGCTGAAAGACACTTATACTGAAATTATACCATGTTTCCCTGCATCGCATCTCACATCCTTGACTTTTTAAATATTTTATTTATTTATTATTTATTTATTTATTTTCTCTTTTTGATCAGGGTCTCCCTGTAGCCCCAGCTGGCCTGAAACTTGCTATGTAAACCAGGCTGGCCTTGAACTCACAGAGATCAGCCTGCCTCTGCCTCTTGAGTGCTGGGATGAAAGGCATGTACCACCATGCCCAGCCCTATTAATTATTTTTTATTTTACATGTTTGAGTATATTACCTACATATGTGTAAGTATATCCGTGTTGTGCAATGCCCATGGAGGTCAGAAGAAGGTGTCAGATCCCCCTGGAACTGGAGTTATGGGCAGCCATTAGCATCCATGTGCATACTGGAAATCGAACCCAGGTCCTCTGCAAGAGTAATCAGTGCTCTTAACTGCTGAATCATCTCTCCAGCCTCCACATCCCTGACTTTTTAAGACTGAGATGCTAGAAACTGATGTACTCCGTCTTCACAGTATATGTGGCCCAAAGGGCAGCTACTGTGATGCAGAAGCCTGGTCTCCAGGAAATTACAAAATTCTCTTCAGCCAGAATTATTCTCTTCTCTCAGCTCAAAAACCTGGAAAATTGACAATGAACAGAGATATAGGAAATAATGCTTTAAAGGTCTAGATCAGGAGATCCAATATGTATCTAGAAATTAGTCTAGTTTCCATCAGAGAAGCTAGCTGGCTTGCTCTGGGTCCTATGCAAAGGCTAGCCCAGCCTTGTAATTTCTGATTTTCCCATGTTTCTGAGGCAAGATCTCAAAGTAAAAAAGAAATTATGAAATCATTAATGCAATGTTTTCCAAAGTGGATTTCAGGTCCCAGGAGATATCCAGAAGCAACCTGTCCTCAGCAAAAATGAGTTCTATAACTCTGACAATGCTGCAATTTTCTTTTTATGATTGTAAGCTATCATGTGGATGCTGGGAACAAAACCCAGGTCCTCTGCAAGAGCAGCAAGTGTTGTTGACCACTGAGCCATCTCACCAGCCCCCCACATAATGAATAGCTCTTAGGCCAAGAAAACAGGCTAGAGGGAAGTGTGGAGCAAGATTTCGGCTGGAGCCAGAACGTGCTGATTCATGCTCTACAGTGTTCACTACACCCATGAAAGATGTGCAGAAGTTTGCCGGGTATTCTGCATTTTGTTATTTGTTGGTTCTTCTGAACCTTAGAAGCTGAGCACTAAGCTACTTCCCTTTTCTAGGGAACAGCTGATATCCAGAGAGAGACACTGATGAGTCTCATTTGACTTGGTAGTCAAAGGAAGTTGAAGAAGGAATCATTAAATGCCAGGCCCACAGAGAACTCAGCAGACTCTAATGCTTAAGAGAGAACATGTCAAGTTCATAGTGTATGCTTGTAACATCTCTGCTATTTATATGAAACATGTGTTCAAAGCAGTAAGTTGGGGACTGGCAAAACACTGACTTAACACACATGGTCCCAGGTTCAATCCCCAGTTCTCTTCCACACACACATACAAAGAGCAGCATGCTGCAAGAAGGGACCCCCTTAACTTCTCTTATAGTTGTGTTTCTTTTTAAAAATATTTTATTTATTTTTATTTTATGTGTGTGAGTATATTGCCTGCATGTGTGTAAGTGCACCCATTTCATGCAATGCCTGCAGGGATCAGAAGAGGGCATTGGAACTGGAGTACATACGGTTGTTCACCACCATATGGGTGCTAGGAATCAAACCCAAGTCCTGTGCAAGAGCGCTAGTGCTCTTAACCACTGAGTCATCTCTCCAGACCCTTAAAGTTGTATTTGTATGGGACATTTGTACAGCACATCCACTTGGATGCTTAGGATGATGCTGACAGAGAATATGGAATAAAACTTCCAAACCATTTCTTTGATCTGTCTTGCTATAGCACTGCAGACAAACAGCATCAACTACTTTGTAAGCTCCCATCTCACTGGGCCTCAAATTAATTCTATGAGGCAAGTAATATGATTGCCATTGAATAATATCTAAGGGATGTTCCATGAGGCTAGTTAACTTGCTTATCTGCCCAGAGTCAGGTAGTAAATGATAGAATCACAGCCTAACTGCTGGTCTCCCTGACCCCACAGTCAAAGCCTGTTTCAGTGTGTCTTCATGATTTGAACCACTTCCCTGAGCTTATGTTTGAATGATATGGTACTCAGAGTCAATTTCTTAGTTTCATACTTAATTACATAGAACATTAGATGGTTTGATAAATGTTTCTCATGCTAGTCTTCATTTAATCTTTATATGGATTGATTTTGTTGTGTTCAGTTCACCCAAGTTCAATATTTAAGTTAAAATTCCTTGGGGCTCTTGGCTCACAAGTAGACTCACATAAATATACCCAATTGATTTCTGACACATGCAAAAGCAATTCAATAGAGGAAAAAAATAGCTTTTTCAAAAATGGCACCAATGTAACTGAATATTCATAGGCAAAAATAATGAACTTGGATCATACACAAAATTAAAATGGATTTAGGGCTTAAATGTAAAATATAAAACTTTTAGGGAAAAATCTTTTAAATCTAGGGCTAGCTAAAATATCTTTAGATTCAACACCAAAAAATACAATCCATAAAAGGAAAAATTAGCAATTTAAAAACTTATGCCCCATGGAAGACCCTGTGAAGATGAAACAGTAAGCTACAGACTGGAAGAAAATATTTGTAAACCATGTATCCAACAAAGAAGCCACAAAACTCAAGAATAAAAGTTAAACAGTCTAGCTGAGCATCACAGCACATGCCCTTAATCCCACTACTCAGGAACCAGAGGCAGGAGGAGTGTTAGTTCAAGACCAGCCTTGGACATGTGGTGAGTTCCAGACTAGCTTCGGTTATACAATGAGACCTTGTCTCAAAAAACTTTTAAAAAGTCAAACTAATTGGAAACTTGGCAAAAGACAGGAATGGACATTCCACAAAAATAATGTACAAATGGCAAACAAACAACATGAAACTGAAGCAATTAAAACCAAAATGAGATATCAGATGGCCAAAATGAAAATTAATGATAGCACTAATTGCTGGTAAGGTTGCAAATCAAACAGATTGTTCATATTCATACGTTGGTGGTGGAAATACCACATGTAATGTCACAATACAGAAAAAACATGGTAGTTCCTTACAAAATGAAACAGTTAATCAATTCTCAGTAATTGTACTCTTGGACATTTATCCTAGGGAAAATTTTTAGCTTAATGGTCATGCAAAAATTCTACATGATTATTAATAGGGGCATTATTTATAATAGCCCCAAATGAGAAACCACCTCACCTAGAGGCCCTTCAGTGGTTGATTAGTAAGCAAATTGGTAAATCTGTATCATGGAATACTACTCAGAAACAAAAAAGAAAGAACTTTTATTCCCTGTGGCACCTTTGCTGAATTTCAAGAAAATTACATTGTATTAAAAAAAAAAAAAAAATCCAGGCCAGTAAGATGGCTCTCAGTGCTTGAATTCAAGCTTCACAACCTGAACTGGATCCTTTGGACCCACATTATGGAAAAAGAAAACTGATTCCTACAAGTTGTCCTGTAACTGCAAACATGTATACACACACATACACAAACACACACAAAGGGGCTAGAAAGATGGCTCAAAAGTTTAGAGTACTTGCTGTTCTTCCAAAGGACCCAAGTTCAGTTCCCAGCACCCATATCGTGAGGCTTGCACCTCCCTGTAACTCTGCCTCCAGGGTATCTGATGCCTTCTTCTCACCTCTGAGGGTGTCTGTACCCATATGCCATACATACACACAGACACACATACATACACATAAATAAAAATAAATCTTTTAAGGGCAATACATTTTTTAAAATCTGATCTCAAAAGCATACATACTATATGTTATAGTTAATATTGGTTTTCAATTTGACATAATTCAGAATCACTTAGAAGACAAACTTCTAGACATATCTGTGAGAAAGTTTCTAGATTAGACTGAAGTGGGAAAATCCATCCTAAACACGGACAATACCATTCCATGGACTGGAGTCCCAGACTTAATAAAAAGGAAAAAGTAAACTGAGAACCAGTCTCCTCTCCTCTCCTCTCCTCTCTTCTCTTCTCTTCTCTTCTCTTCTCTTCTCTTCTCTTCTCTTCTCTTCTCTTCTCTTCTCTTCTCTTCTCTTCTCTTCTTCTCTGTCTCTGTCTCTCTCTCTGTCTCTCTACTTGCTACAGATACAACGTGCTCAGCTGCCTCAACCTCCTGCCACCATGGAACACTGTGCTCTTGAACTGTGAGTCAAAATAAACCCTTCCTAGCTCAGTTGCTTTCGTCAAACATTTTGTTTTGGCAATGAGAAAACAAGTAATAGACTGTGTGGTTCTAGTTGTATAACATTTTTATATGAAAAAATTGTAGAGACGGTAAATAGATTGGTGGTTACCAGGAGTTAGGAGAAAAGAAGAGTGTGGCTCTGTAAAGAATACACAAGGCATTTTTGTAATGGAACTGTTCTGTATTTTTACCATGGGAGTGGCCAAACAAATTTACACATGTAATAAAACTGCATAGATATAAACACACACAAAAGATAAACACATAAGTGAATGCTATAAAACTGGTAAAATCTCAGTAAGATAGGTACTGTGTACAAAATATTCATTTATTTATACAGGTTCTTCGTAACCCTGGCTGACCTGGTACTCATTATATAGCCCAGGCTGGCCTTAAACTCACATCAATCCTCCTGATAGCTTCCCAAGTACTGAGATTACAGACATGAGCCATCACACCTGGAGGGGCATAGACTATATTAATGTCGACTTCCTGGTTGTGATAATGAAACATAGTACCATAAACTGGGCATCTTGGTGCATACCTTTAATCCCAGTGTTCAATAGACTGAGGCAGGAGAATGACAAGTTTGAAGCCAACCTGGGATAAAAAGCAAAACCCTACCTTTAAATGAACAAATATTGATAAGAAATATTACCTCCAGGGGGGTGAAGAAGGGTATGGGGTCTTTTGGTGTGATTTCTTGCAGCTGCATGTAAATCTGTACTTATCCCCAAATAAAAGGCATTTATTGTTATTCTTTTTTTATCCAGGATGGTTCATTTCATGCTTTAAGGTGTTCACTACTGTCATCTGATAACTTACAGTAAAGTCTGTGTCTGCCTGGCAGGGGCTAACACTCTCCCTAGATTATTTCTTTAATAGAACCTAGGGAAGAAGCACTGTTATTATGTCTCCATTTAACAGGGGAGGAAATGGAAGTCCAGCAATGTGAAGTCATGCTCCAATCACATAGTGACTAGGAATCGTAGCAAACCAGAGTCCACATCATCCCTCACTTACAACCTTTACACTGTACCTCCTCTCTGATGCCACATGATTTAGGGTTTTGCCCTAGGCTAGCTTTGAACCGAAGTCTATGCAGGGCTCTCCTCCTTCTCTGCTGTTCTTTGAAACTCTCTCAGCTGCTTCCAGTTCCCAAGATGAAGCCTAAATTCTAACGCCGTGACTTGCAGTGTGTTGCCTTAGAAAAGTCATTTCTTTCTAAGCTTCAGTTCCTTGGCCCTTAAATCAGAGCTTGAAATTCCAGCATTGTCAGTGGATCAAATGAAGTAACACATTTCAAAGGGCTTTGGACACACCAAAGGGGGGCAGTTATTATTAATAACAGGGTGCTGTGAAGTAAATTCTAAATATAGGTCACTCACTCCGACTTATCCTCTGATTTGATGGTAAATGCTTTGAGAGCTCAGGCTGAGTTTTAGCTTTTTATTCTATCCAAGTGCTCCATAAAGTGGTAGGTTTCAAAAGGTTCTTGTTAACTATGTTTTTGGTGGAAATGTGATTAGAATATATAAAGAAAAAGTAAAATATTGATAAAAAGAAAAGGTCTTATGCTCTAACAAAATTTTTCTTATAAATTGTGAAGAGAACAGAGACTAGCTTCAGCCAGAAATTGGCCCCTGGATTTCCTGCCTTTTAACCCCAGGTAACTCCTTGTTTTTAATTTCACAAGTGCCCCATCTTTTCAGGGGCATGCGAGAATGTGAAGTCTGCAAAGTACTTTAAGGTACAACATGTTCTTGCTGTTTATACCAACCAAAGTCTGTGGCTGGTTTTGGGGCAAGGTTTTTCCACATAAAATCAACCTTTTTTTTCTCCTTTCCCAGTTATGACAGACAACCTTGCAAACTCACAAACAAATTCCTCAGCTTTATTACTAATGCCAATAACATGGACCTTTAAAACTACCTTTCATCTCCACATCTTAAGCAACATTGCAAACAGTAATTAAAGTTCAACACCCAGATGACGGAGGAGGTATCTATTAATTCAACCCATTTTCCAAACAGGTAAACCCAGACTTCCAAATTAGAGGCCTGCCTATAGGTTACCAGGGGTTGAAACAGGGAGGAGAGCAGAAATAATTCTAGACTCAGAAGCTGGGCGTGGTGGCTCATATCTATAATACTAGCACTTGGAAAGCAGAGGCAGAAACTTCGGGAGTTCAAGGTCATATTGACTACAAAGTGAGTTCAAGGCCAACCTGAGCTTCAAGAGACTGACAAAACAACAACAAAAACAAAACAAAAAATTCTAGACTTCTTAGCTCTTAGATTCACCAGGGTGTTGGGTAGTAAGAACCTACAGAAAGCAAAGTAGAAATGTCTCCTCAGAGCTGGCAAAACAGGTAAAGGAATTTCAGGGTTTGAAAAGGGGAACAGGCCATATTATAATGATGAAGAAGGAAAGGAAGGAAGGAAGGAAGGAAGGAAGGAAGGAAGGAAGGAAGGAAGGAAGGAAGGAAGGAAGGAAGGAAGGAATTGAGGGAGGGAGGGAGGAAGGGAGGAAAGGAGGAAAGGAGAGGGAAGGAGAGAGATGGATATATGTGAAAAACAAAACGAAAGACTGACATATGCATGGATGGATGATGAATGGACAGAAATGGAAAGAGGAAGTTCTTGAAGCCACTTAGAAAATGCTGTAAATGTATTTGGTCTATAAATTTGGTTGAACGTAGGAGGAGTGTAAGTGAATGAGTACTATGTTTGGGGCCAGAGAGACGGCTCAGTGGTTAAGTGCACTGGCTGCTCTTGCAGAAGAGCTGGGTTCGATTCCCAGCACCCGCATGGCAACTAACAACCATCTGTAACTCTGGTTCCAGGATCCGAAGTCTTCTTCTTCTGATCTGGGAGGACATTGTACGACACAGGTGCACTTATACACATGCAGGCAATATACTCATACACATAAAAAAAGAAAAGTAAAAAAAATTTTTAAAAGAGTACTATGTTTAAATGTAGAGTAGGGAGTTTATTTTGAGGTTATACACTCACAAGAAGTTGCAAAAATGGACAGAAAGGTCATGTGTATCCATCATCCAACTCTCCCTATGGCAACTTCTCACATAGTTCATTATCAAAACCAGGAAATTGGCATAACATGATTAATGAGACTATGGACTGTAATCAGATTGTACCAGTCCAGGAAGCAGAAAATATGTTTAAAGTTTTATTTCATACATGAAGTGCACAATTTTGAATATACGGTCTGTTGGAGTTTTAAATGTCTCCCAAGGCCCTTGTGTAAGAGGCTTAGTCTCCAGGATGGTGCTATTGGGAGGTGGTGGCATCTTTTTTCTTTAATTTTTTTAAAACTACATTTCTCATACTGGATGTGGTGGCATACCTTTAATCCCAGCTTTTGGAAGGCAGAGGAAGAGGCAAGTGGGTCTCTGGGAGTTCAGAATCAGCCTGGTCTACACAGCCAGTCAGGGATACTAGTGAGACCCTGTCTCAAAAATATTACATTTATTTATGGGGGAGGTGAGCAGTGAATGTGTGATCAGAGGACAATCTGTAAGAGTCAATTGATTCTCTTCTTCTACAATACGGGTCCCGGGGCTCCAAGTCAGGTCGTCATCCGCTTTGCCTTCTGAGCCATCCTGCTAGCCTGCCGGTGGTATGTGTAAGAGGTAGGGCCCACCGGAAGGTGTGTCAGTCATTATGAGTGTGCTCTCAAGGGAGCGTGTAGGACCCCGTCTCTTTCCTTTGTCTCTTGCTTCCTGGCGATAAGGCAAGCAAATTGGCTCTGCTATGCATTCCCACCATGAAGTGCCATCTCGTCAGACACCAAAGCAATGGAGCCAGTTTATCATAGACTGATGTTTCCAAAACTGTGAGCCAAGATAAAGCTCTCTCTTTATAAATTAATCTGATATATGTAGACACCCATGTAACCAACACCTTTACATTATTATTCTTTGTTTCAAGTATATCTATCTATAAAAAAAAAATATTGTGTATTTTGGGTGATTATTTGTTTCTTTTGTGATGCTAGGGATGGAAGCCAGAACCTTGTGCACAGCAAGCAAGTACACTACCACTGATCTATACTTTCCATCCCTAAAAAAAACTTTATTTTTAAACGGTATAGAATGTTAGCAACACTCCCACGGCACAGGGTTTCTGGTCCTCTATATGACCTACGCCCTCCTGCAGAACTGCCACTCTCCTTTATTTTTATTTATTTATTTTTCTTTGAAACTGGGTCTCACTATGTAGTCCCAGAACTCACTGTGTAGACCAGGCTGACCTCGGTGTCATAGAGATCCACCCAACCTGGCCTCCCCAGTGCTGATTAAAGGCACGCTCCAGCACACCCAGCATTATTTTTATTTTTATTTTGTAGTGCAGGGGTTGAAACCCAGGGCCTTGTGTATGCTAGGCAAACCTTCTACCACTGTGCCACATGACCAGCCAAATACCACTCTTTAGTTTTACTATGATAGCTTTTCTGTCATGAACCTTATGTAAATGGAATCATATTCTTTTTTTAATTCCTGACTTCTTTCAGTCCACCTTATGCTCATGATTTGACGTGTAGCCATGGTTCATTGTTTTTCTTTATTGAAGAGTGCTTTTTATAGAATAGACTAAAATCCTTTAGTCATTTACTGAGGGTGGATATAGGAATTGTATTCAATTTTTGGTATCATATAGACTAGACTGGCCTCAGTCTCACAGAGATCCACCTGACTCTGCCTCCTTAGTTCTGGGATTAAAGCCTGTCCCATCACAGCCAGCCAATGATCATTCTTGTATATGGTGTTCATTCAATTTAATTTAAGTACTCATTGTTTTACATTTATTTAGTGTGTATGTGTGTGTGTGTGTGTGTGTGTGTGTGCACGTGTGTGTCTGTGTGTTGAGCAGAGGTGAAGGGGCCTGCCACAGTTTCTATGTGGAGGTCAGAACACAACTTGCAGGAGTCAGTTTTCTCCTTCCACCATGTAGGTTCCAGAGATGGAACTCAAATCATAAAGCTTGGCAGCAAGCACCCTAACCCACTGAGCTATCTCACTGGCCCCCTCATTTCTTCTGGAATTGAAAAGACTTATACTCAGACATGGTGGTGCACCTTTAATCCTGGCACTCAGGAGGCAGAGGCAGGTAGAACTCTGTGAGATCAAGGCTAGCCTGGTCTACATGGTAAGTTCCAGGCTAGCTGGGGCTACTGGGAGATCTTGTCTCAAAAAAGCAAAAAACAAATAAACAAAAAAAGAATTGTAGATCGTAGAGCAAGTAAATGTTCAGCTTTGATTTTCCAAAGTAGTCATACTGATTTAATTTACCTTCCAACCATCACTGTGTGAGTCTACCACGGGAGTATAAAATTTTATATCATTAAACTCTAACAAATTATTACATTCAAGTCAAATTATGATCTGGATGTCCCTCAGAGTCCTTGTCTCAAAATGTTTTCTTATTAATAACCAAAAATGGAGACAATCTCAAAGAAATCTCAAAAACTACAGAAAGTTAAGAACCTAGGACTATCATTTTGTTGGGAGATTTGGAGACAGTCACCGTGTTTGGTCTCAGTTCTTATCTCTAAAGATAAAGCAGATGGATGGACCATTTATAAAGTTCCTTTTGGCTCCAAGGTCATCATTCCAAAGTGAAAAAAATGTGCATGTTGTAATGTTAAGTAAAAGGGTAGAGAAAGCATATGCCATTACTTCGGGAAATATCATTGCCCAAAGGCTGGAGAAAAACACATGGTGTTTGTGTAGTTCAATTGCTGCATATTTACTTTCTGTCAGTAGAAACATTTTAAAATGTATGATTTTGTGACCTTTAAGCTATTTGTCTATGCAAATATATGTATCATGTATTCACTTGATAACATTAACATGCCATACCAACGTGAATTATTTTTATTATATGAGAACTGAGATTTCATTTTCTGAGTTACACCTGCAATTTTATTTCTTAGATATTTAAAATTTTTTTTTGAAACAGGGTCTCATCATGTAGCCCTAGATAACCTAGAACTTGTTTGGTAGAGCAAGCTGGCCTCAAAATCAAAAGGATCTACCTGCTTCTATCTCCTGAGTCATCTATCTAGTCCCTACATTAATTGATTAATTAGTTAATTAATGTGTGTGTATGTGTATGTGTATGTATCACAGCATACAAGTGGAAGCCAAAGGGTAGCTTGCAGGAATTGGTTCTCTCCTTCTACCATGTGGAGTCTCAGAACTGAACTCAGATTTTCAGACTTAACTGCATATGATTTTATTCACTGAGTCATCTGGATGGCTAAACTTTTTTTTTTTTTTTTTTTTTTTGGCAGTGCAAAGATTGAACCTGGGGCTTCATACATGCTAGGCAATTGCTCTACCACCAAGCTATATTCCCAGCCTCTAAGCCTCTTAATAGTTACTCAATAAATACTTACCCAGCACCTTCTATGCCAAGCAAGCACAGGGCTCAATGAACAAACTAGAAATGGGACCTGAATGTCTAGGAATTTATCACCTACTGCAGGAGACAAACATAAACAGATGGGCTCAAGTCAGCATGCAGAGTTTATTTTAAGCAATTTACAAGAGGAACATTACTCAGTTTGAGAAGGCACAGACTTCCTGGAGGAGGTGGCAATTAGCTGGGACCTGAAAAATGACTCCAAGCCTGCCAGATAAAGGGGAACAGAAGTAGAGCATCCCACAGAGAGGGACCTGCTGGACCATAGGAACAGGGGGCGTGTAGCTCAGACTGCTTATGCAACAATGCTGCTTCAGTAATGGAAGGCTGTTGAACAGGCAAGGTTAACTTAAAGAAGCTCCACACAGGCTGTTAAACAGTCACGGAGAACCACTGAAAAATATTAAACTCACTCTAATCAGTAACCAGTCAGCCCTGATGCAATTCAAGTAAAACATTGCCAGATATGTATAAACTGGGCACCTTGATGCCTGGAAGGCACTGCTATAGTTTTCTATTATGGAGAAAGGTAAGAAGCATCTGGCTTGCTGGCCCCTTTGGCCATCAGCAAGGAGCAAGGAATATGTGAGTTCAGAGCAAGTGCCAACAGCCTTCCCCTGAGGGAGGCACAGTAAGTAGCTGGGCAAAGGCCAGAGGGCTGAGAAAGTGAAGCATTCTTCCAAACAGTATCAGGGATTATCAGTGGGCACTGGGAGAGGAACCTGAGCCCAGGACAGCAGGAGCAGCGATGCAGTGTAACATATCTATGGTCAGTGTAGATGTGGCACCTACAATCTGGTGACAATCCATTTTCAGTCCCACCTCATCATCTCTGCAAAGGCTGTTTCCTGCCTTGTCACTGGCAGCCACGCTAAGCAAGCACACTATATTCAGGGGAAAATCATGGTACCCTCATACGTTCAGTCTTTATCACAGTAATTCAGCTGGAGGTAGGGCAACCTTCTTGTTTGGTTAATGAAATCTTGATAGAGTCCCCCAGGCCTGAAGTCAGCCTCTGATAGGTTCTCTGGACAGGAGTTCATCTTGGGACACTTCTGTCACTTGCCTGGTCATACTGGTCACAGCAACTGTCAGGTTGCTGCCTCCTACCAGGCAAGGCCTGAGCTGCATCAGGATTCCAGAATCTTGACTTTCAGACTCAAGTTACAGCAGCTTCTGATGAACAGATAGGACACTAATGTGAAGGCATAAAATCTACTTTTGTGTGGGTGTGCTAGGGATTGAAACAAGTATTGTACACAGGATAAGTAGCTTTCTACCACATATCTACATTCCTAGTCCCTCCAAACACACTCTTATCTATTCTTCATATGTTATGTCAAAAGTTTAAAGACAGGCCAGCAAGATGGCTCAGTGGGTAAAGGTGCCTGAAGCCAAGTCTAATAACCTCTATTTGATCCCCGGGACCCATTTGGAGGAATAAGAAACCGATTTCCAAAAGTTATCCTCTGACTTCCACATGTGTGTTGTAGCTTACACACACACACACACACACACACACACACACACACACACACACCAGACAGACAGACAGACAGACAGATAGATAGATAGATAGATAGATAGATAGATAGATAGATAAAAAATAATAAATCTCAAACTATCTAAGTCTTGACTATCCTGGGTTCCCCGCAAAGTAGGTCTGAAACAAAGGCTTTTGTATGGACAGTTGTTTTTAGGAAATGATCCCAGGGAGCAGAAGGAAAGAACAGGCAAAGAGTAAAAGATAAATGGGGTTTAGTTGGTGGAGTGCTTGCCTAGCATGCACAAAGCCTAAATTCAATCTCCAGCACCACATAAACTAGGCATAATGGCATGTCTATAATCCCAGCACCAGGAAGGTGGAGGCAGAAGGATCAGAAGTTGAAGGTCATCCTTGGACTATACCATGAGTTCGAGGGAAATCTGAGATAAGTGAGACCTTGTATACAAAAATTTTTTAAGGCCAGGAAGCTAAAGAAATAGTTCTGTCTATAAAGTGCTTGCTTTGCAAGCATGAGGACCTGAATTCTATCCCCTGAACCCATGTGAAAAGCCAGGGTTGGCCTATCACACTTATAATCCCAGCACTGGACAGGAGGGAAGAGGGGGTTCCCGGGTTAGCCAGCCAGTCTAGACTAATTGGTGGACTCCAGGCCAGTAAGAAAGCCTGTCTCAGAGGAGGTGCATGCTATTACTGAAGATGATATTTGAGGTTGTCTTCTGACCTGTGTACATATGTGCAGGTGTGTGTGTGAACATACACGTACACACACACATACACGTTTTTTTTAAAAAGCCAGTATAAGGAATGGTCCTTATAAGGTAAGTAGGGTTCAATCCTTGGAGACCTTTTAAAATGCCTTGAGAAACACATCTTGGAAACAGTCCCTCCAAGGAATAAAAGGTAATACATCATCAATTTCCATCCCTGCTGGTTGAGAGTTGCCTCATGGGGCCCTAAATGTCTGTTGTCTAATCCTTCCCAGTTGCATATTGGATGAATATTTAGCCTGGTTGGTGCCCATAGCATAGGGTGGGAGAGGAAAGATGCTGTTGAGTTTCACCTGAGAGCACCAATCACTGATTGGAATAAAAGAGGAATCAATGAGTGGTGCACAAGAAGTGTGTGATTCACTCTATAGCTACCCTAGCACCTGTCCCACTCCCTTCCTTAACCCCATATGGTGAGAATTCAGTTTTTTCTTGCCTGCCCAGCATCTCTGTTTTGGGATGGAGTAGCCAACTCTTCCCAATCTCCAGTCCCTGTGGCTGAGTGAGGTGGGCTGACCTCCCAATCTCTCCATGCCCCTAACCCCAAGGGTTAGTTAAGTCCCAGGTCCAACCAATCAACATAGTCTGTTTCTCTACTCTAGCTGTGATGACTGGTTCAGAAATGGCCAATGGATCCAGATCTTCATTTGAGCATCTGCAAAGTCATATGGGGTGGAATTTGATGAGGTTAAACCAATTTGCATATCCATTCTACTGAAGGTACATGCTAACTGTGGAGTGGACATGTGACCTGAGTAACCCAGTCAGCGTCACTCTCAGGACTTTGGCTTGGAATGTGGAAACAGATGTATTCCTTCTGCCACTGAAGAGGAGGAAGTCCACAGCCCCATCAGCACTGGAAGGCATGCTAAGTTCCCAAAATGAACTAGTTGAATCCCTCACTATCCTTGCCAGAGTCAAGAGAAAGAATTTGGGAACATGAGTGACTGGTTGCATCAACCAAACCTGAAGTTCAACTTAATACTTCCAAACCTCCAGCTGTGTCAGCCAATACTCCCTTTTACTTTCCAAAGGAATTTAAGGTAGATTTTCTGAATTCAAACCTGAAATTATACATAAACCAGAACCTTTACTTCATGTAATAATAATTTTTAAAAATCCTAGGGTTGGATGTGGTAGTAATGCTTGTAATCCCAGCACATGGAAGGCTAAGACAGGAGGATTTAAAGTTTAAGATCAGCCTCTGCTTTCATGAGAGCATGTGTTTAAAAAGAGGTGGGAGGGCTGGAGAGATGGCTCATAGGTTAAAACCTCTGCAAGAGCAGAGGATTGGGGTTTGGTTCCCAGAACCCATATCATGGCTCACAACTATCCATAGTTCCAATTCCAAAAGATCTTGATACCCTCCTGGCATCTGTGGGCATTGCACAACATGGATGAACTTACATTTATGCAAGCAAATCACTCATACACATGAAATAAAAATCAATCAATCAAAAATAGTTTTAAGGGCTGGGGAAAGGAGCTGGAGAAATGACTCACTTGGTAAGATCACCTACTGCTTTTCCAGAAGACCATCCAACCATCTGTAACTTCAGATCTAGGAGATCTGACGTCTCTGGCCTCTGTGGGCACCTGCACAGGTGTGCACATACCCCAACACAGACACACAGACACAGACATAGACACATACACACACACACCTACACATAATTAAAAAATAAATCTTGGCCAGACATGCTAGCATACGCCTCTAATCCTAGCACTCAGGAGGCAGAGGCAGAGACAGGTGAAACTCTGAGTTTAGACTATTGAGGGCTACAAAGGGAGACCTTATCTCAAAAGTAAATAAATAAATAAATAAATATTTTTTAAAGATCAGGAAAAACAACAACAAAGCCCCAAGATAAGCTGAGCATGGTAGGAGACTATAACAAGGGAACAGAGAGCTCGCAGCTTGCCTATTGGAGATCTTCCAAACAGCTTGAAGATGTTTTTCATGAGTATCAGCTTGCCTTGGTAACTATTATTCTGATCTTCATCAAAAAGATTATTAAAGCCAGGTATGGTGGCACACACCTTTGATCCCAGCACTCAGGAGGCAGAGGCAGATGGATCTCTCTGAGATCAAGGTCAGCCTGGTCTGCACAGCAAGTTCTAAGCCAGCTGGGGCTACAAGGAGACCCTGTCTTAAAAAGACCAAAAAGTAATTAAAAAAAAAAAAAAAAAAGACTTAAGGAGTTGAGAGCCATGTTATATGCCTATAATCCCCACAGTTGGTAGGTAGAGGCAGAAGGATCGTAGGTTTGAGACCAACTTGGGCTACAATAGTGAGACCTTGTTTCAAAAAACAGAAACCAAAAAGATTCACGTTAAAAGTGAAGGTGTTTACCCAACAGTTCCCAAAGGGAACAAAATTTGCCCCCAGGAGATAAGGGGACACTTGATAATGTCTAGAGATGGTTTTGGTTTTTGTAACTGGGGCAGGGATAAGAGGACTATGCTATTGGCATGTAGTGGGCAAAACCCAGAAATGTTTCCCAAAAACTGGGAGTTCACAGAACCATCTCCAACACAAAAGAACAGTCCATGTTAATAGAGCTGAAATTGAGAAGTCTGATTGACTAAGTCAGGGTCACTTGGAGTCAGAGCTCTGATCTGAACCCAGATTATTTCAGCAACTGCTGCTTGAGCCCACTTGATGTGTGATGCCTAGGGTGCTTTGGCTAAGGCTCAGGAAATCGAGCAATCTGAGGGGTGCTATATAGTGGAGCCCAACCACTTCAGGAGCACCCTACCCTTATCCCAGCTCCATTTTCAGCAGAATGTACTCCAGGGTGAGCCCCTTGTGGATTCCTGCATAATTTTTTGGCCCCAGTGGCCTGTGCTTCAGGGAACCCTGGGAGGTCTATGGCTCCACGCCCAGGGTCTCAAACTCCATTTCTACCTGTTTGCCTGGCATTTGTGTACGAAATTGGAAATTAATAATTCATCTTACAGGATGAATAATTCAACAGAGGGGACAAAGGACTGGTGAAGATTGGCATCAAAAAACTAGTCCATTTTTTTTTCCTTTCAATCCAGAGGGAGAAGGAAAAAAGAAATTCAACAGTCAGGCTGGCCTCTGATGAAAATGACTCCATTACTGAATGACTCAAATAGGCAGGATGGTTGATGAGGACATTAGAGCTACCGGAATGGAGTCTGGGTCCTATCTTCCTACCTACATCACTTCTAAGCTCACAGACTTTGTAGTCCATTGCAGTTCATCTTAACTGATATAGTTTCCAGGAAGCTTCCCCAATAGCTCCAACTAACTGTAGTTGAAAATGGATTTCTGTTGAGTTCTATGTAAGAGACATTTTGCCCTCTTCCCAACCTGTCTCAAACCAAGCTAGTTGTCATTGGTATTTCTTGGGGCTTAAAGGAAGAGGCATTTTAGCAGTGTGCTATCATGATTTATTTGCTTTGCTTTGTTTTGAGATGGAATCTTATTATGTAGCTTAGACTGGCCTTGAACTCTCAATCACCCTGCCTTAACCCCCAAAGGACTAAATTTTGGGGAGATGTTCCTTTCAGCCTTGTAGCCTCTCTACTAAAGTGCTCCCGAGCACATCTGTGTACAATTCAAGGGGTACATAGATTCCAGAATCTCCTTTATGAACCCAGGTTTAGAATTCTTGCTTCATGGGGAGTCTCTTGTTAAGAACAGGGACTACAGGGCGTGTGTGAGGCTCTACCCTCATGAATGGGATTTAATGACAATATAAAATGGCTTAATCAATGAATTTCAACTCTCTTGCCTTTCTATCTTTTGCCAAATGAGGGTCCAGCTCTTTGTCTTTCCAGAAGTATCAACATATCATCTTCGAAGCAGAAAGCAGTCCATACCAGAAAACCAAATCTACTGGCACCTTGGTCTTAAACTTTATAGATGCTCAAGAACAGTGAGAAGGGTTTAGAGAGGTGACTTAGTTAGTAAGGTACTTACTATACAAGCATGAAGAACTGAGTCCAGATCCCTAGTACTCACCCATGTAAAACTCAGGCAAAACAACATGCATCTGTAATTCCAGCCCTGAGGTGGACAGAGGTAGGAGAATCCCTGGAACTTGCTGGTTAACCAGTCCAGCTGAATTGGTGAGCTCCAGGTCTAGAGAGAAATTCTGCCTTAAAAAAAAAAAAAGATGGAGAGCAATTGAGAAAGATAACTGATGTCAATCTCTAGCCTCTACATGTGCCTATACATATACATGAACATGTACTCACACATAATCCTCTACTTGCCCCCATATACAAAAAAGTGAAAAATGAGTATCTGTTCTTTATGAATTACCCAGTCTCAGAAATTCTGTTACAGCTGCACAAATGGGCTAAAACAAGTTCCACCTCTCAACCTTTTATAGTCTTCCACATGGTCTTATATCAGACTGATATATTCTAAGGAAGTGAATTATCAACAGGGAGCTATTATATGCTATTGTGTGCCCTGGGCAAGTCATTGCCCATCTCCAGGCCACGAAGACTTGGTTCAGAAGATTATCCTGGGGTCAGGGATTTAGTTCAGTGGTAGAGCACTTGCCTAGCACACATGAGGTCCTGGATTTGGTCCTCAGCTAAACAACAACAACAAAATCCCACACTTTCAAAAGGGGAAAAAAATCACTAATGAACTAGAAGATAATAATGAGAAATTATTCATTTATTCATCAAAGCTTTACTTATAGCCGGGCATGGTAGGACATGCATGGAATCCTGGCACTTGAGAGGCCTATGATACCAGATTCCTGCAAGTTCAAGGCCAGTCTGGACTATAGAGTGAGACTGTCTCAAAAATCCCTCCTCAAGAAAAAGGAATTTTGGGGGTGGTGAGATGGCTTATCAGCTAAATGCACTGGTTGCTCTTGCAGAGGACCCAGGTTCAGTTCCCAGCACCCACATGGCAGCTAAAAACTATCAGTAACTCCAGTTTCAGAGGATCCCAGGCCCTCTTCTGGCTTCTGCAGGCACTGCACACATGTGATGCACTATATCCATACAAGCAAAGCACTCATACACATAAAACTTTAAAAACTAAGAAAAAGGAGCTTTACTTATTTTACTCTTGCCATGCTGGGGTCAAATCCAGGGTCTTATGCATACTGGGTAAACAGTCTACCACTGAGCCACATCCCTAGTTCTTATCCAGCAAGTATTAATTATGCAGTATCAGGTGCCAGGTACCAAGCTAAGAACTGGAAATCAGGTTGGTGAACAAAGCAGATGAAAATCGTTCACTTGTCTGACACAGCATAATGAGAGGCATGGATTAAATAATCACACAATCAGTACAAAATGATAAACTGTGACCAGTGCCACACAAGGGAAACACAGAAGGCTAGAGGAGTGTGTATATCAGGGGATGGTTACAATCTGGATAAAATGAGAGCTTGGGGATGGGGTATAGTTTAATGGCAGCGTGCCTGCCTAGTGTATATAAGGTCCTAAGCTTGAGCCTCAGAACTGGAGAAAAAAAAACAAAAACAAAGAATACTAGACCTTAACAAAGTCAGCTGGGAACTATCTGAGGGAAGCAACTTGAGCTAGTCCCTGGCTGTACCTAAGGAATCAGAAGGTCAGAGCTGCTGCATACTCAAGTCCTTTGGGAATTGCATGGGTCAAGACAGTGTATACAGAGAAGAGAGAGGAAGGCTTCTCTTATTCCGTGGTGGTCAAGGCATACCTTCCAGTAACTCTTTTCTCCCAAGAAAACTAATGAGCTGTCAATATTCCACTGGATTGAAACTCTACAGTTTGCAAACATCAAGTCTGACTAGGCATGGTGGCACATACATGTAATCCCAGCACTTGTCGGGTAGAAGCAAGAAGATCAGGAGTTAGAGTCTAGCCTTTGCTATAAGAGTGAGTTTGATCACAATCTGGCCTGTCTCAAAAACAAATAATCAAACAAACAAACAACAACAACAACAAAACTCCAAAGGGATGGTTCAGTGCATAAAACACTTGCTAAGCAAGCATGAGAACCTGAGTTTGAATCCCTAGAACCCACCTAAAAGCCAGATGAAGTAGCAAGTTCATATTTAATCCCAGCACTCCTACAGGGAAAGGGAGGTAGAGATAAGAAGTTTGATAACCAGCTAGCCTGGTATACACAGCTTAGAACTTCAAACTAGGTGGAAGACAAGGACCAGCACCAAAGTCATCCTCTGACTTCCATAGCACATGCGCCTGCATGTGCATATACCAAACAAAGCATTAAGCTTCCCATCAACCTGTCCATTGGAGGTGTCTTGAAAGTCCTTTCTCTCTAATCTCATATAAAAAGTACGCAATAGGGTTGGAGAAATGGCTCAGTGGTTAAAAGCACTGACTGCTCTTGCAGAGGACCCAGGTTCAATTCCCAGCACCCACATGGTGGCTAAGAACTTTCTGAAACTCCAGTTCTAGGGGCTCTGATGCCTTCTTCTGACCTCATTGCACAACACAGGTACACTAACATATATGCAGGCAATCACTTATATACACAAAATAAAAATAGATTTTTAAAAATATACAATACTACCAAATTTAAAAATGTTTAAATGTTTAATTTTGATATGAAACATTGATGATCCCCTGGCCCCATGCTCTCTGTAATTTAAACTATTTCCACCTCTTCTGTGACTCTGTCATCCCACACTGATGATTATGCAGCGAACAGGACACAACAACTGCTATTCCAATGGGTGGTCTAAATTTGAAGTCTCCAGGCAGCCTGGGGCAGACAGAGCTACCCTTCTATCTCCCTGGGTAGGGCTTTAGCTTAGAGCACGTAAGGAGACTTCAGCACCAATGCCCACTCTGCAACTCCCCTGGCTGCCAGGTGACCCAGGGGAAATCCCATCTTCTCCCTGGAGTCCAGTTACCTCACCCATAAATGAGAGGTTTGGGTTTTACGTTTGTTAAGACGCCTATGGCCTTGGGGATCTGCTGATTTCTAAAATGTGTTACCTTAGACTTTTTCTTTTCATCTTTTTTGTTGTTGTTGTTGTTATTCACAGACCAGTGATAGGAGGCCAGACAACCACTATTTGTAGATTGTAATGAGTGGATCATCAGCTACCTTCTAATTAAATCTTCTGCCTTCAAAGCCAGGAAGCCTGGTTTTTAAGTTATCACTATCATCATTTAACTCAGTTTTCTCACTAAAACCCAGAGGAGCAGGGGAGAATGACAAGTGGGTGCTTTGCTGTTAGGGGCCCAGGCAGGGGTTGGGGGAGATAGTTTGAGAATTTCACAGCAGTGGTCATTCTCTGGATTCTTCGAGTCAGCAAAAGCTTTACTGGATTCAGCAGAAGGCAGGCAGATTGGGCAGTCGCTGAGCAGAAGCCTATTGAAAGAAAGCCTGGCTTAATGGAAAACTGCTGGAAACAGCAGTTGCTGACTGGGGACAGAGCAGATTATGAAACCAGTATACTTATGTAACACTTTGCAAAGACATTTTAACTGCTATTAGTTCATGTCTCATGAGGATGCTTCTTTAGACATTGTCGCCTCTCACATGAATCTCTCATTCAATAGTCACCCAGGCTTTGGAAGATTGCATGTAAAAACGGCCACCAAACATCTATAGGAGAGAAAAGAGATTGATGGGGAAGAAGGCTCATTCCTCTCTCACTTGAATCAAAACTGGCCTTATGTGGCTGGGGGAATTGGCTTAATAGTAAAGTGCTTGCTATGTAAGCATGGGGACCTGGGACTGATCCCCAGCACCCATGTAGAAAGCCAGATGTGGGGCCAGTGAAATGGCTACAAAGGGTAAAGGTGTCTGCCACTAAGCCTGAAGACCTGAAGTCCGTATGTCCACCCTCAGTCCCTGGATCCCACATGTGCCCACTGGCATGGAAGGCCACACATCTACACGTGCACACATGCAAAAAATGAAAACGTAATAGATTTCTTTTCAAAATCCAAGTGTGGTGATATGTGCCTGTAACCCCAGTACTAGAGAAGCAGAGACAAGGCGGTATCTGGTGCTTGCTGGCCAGCCTGCCCACCCTAATTGGAAAGCCCCAGGTCCCAGTGACAGACTCTGTCAAGATACAAACAAAAAAAGGTAAATGGTTCCTGAGGTTGACCTTTGGCTTCCATATGTATGCACATGCACACACAAATGCATTTTCACCCTGTACACCTGCATACACGTGCATACACGCACAGGTACAAAACCGGCTTTATGACTTGATTATAATAATGATTATTATCAGTGTTTTGCTATATGGACCAGGCTGGCCTGGTGAACACATGGCAATCCTCTTGCATCTACCTCCCAAATGCTGTACCACCAAGTCCAGCTTATACCAATAACTTTATGTGAGTTCCAGAGCTTACACCAATAGAAATCTGGTAGCTTCCACTTTTACTCTTTTGGAGTCTCTTCTGTCTAAATATGAAATGTCTCTCACAGGCTCATGTGTTGAATGCTTTGTCCCCAACTGGCGGTGCTATTCTGGGATATGATGGAAACTGTAGGAGGTGACCTGTGGCTTAGTCTGAGAAAGTAGGTCATTGGGGGCATATTTTGAAGGTTATCCCTGGTCCCCAGCCCCTTCTTCGCTCTGGCTTTCTGTCCAGCATGAGGCAGACAGCTTCTTCCTTCACACACTCCTGCTGCTCTGACATCCTGCCTCACAGCAGGCCCATCGTCAAGGGAGCCAAGGACTATAACCTGAAATCTCTAAAACTGAGATAAAATAAATCCTTCCTCCTTTAAGATGTTATTGGCAAGTATTAAGGCATAATAATGCTAAAACTGGCTAACACAAGTTCCAAGTCACCATGTAAAAATTCAGCCTTGGCTAAGGTTTTTCATTCTTAGCGCTGTTGGGGTTTGGGGTCAGATAACTCTTTGCAGTAGATGCTGTTCTGTCATTGTAAGATATTTAGCAGCATTCTTGGCCTCTCACCACTAGACATTCTAGTGTAACACAATCACAATGTCTTGCTGGGTATGGTGGTTTATGCCTTTAGTTCTAGCACTTGGGAGGCAGAAGCAAGCGAATCTCTGGGAATTTGAGTCCAGTCTAGTCCACATAGCAAGTTCCAGAACTACATAGTGAATGTCTGTAGAAAGAAAGAAAGAAAGAAAGAAAGAAGAAAGAAAGAAAGAAAGAAAGAAAGAAAGAAAGAAAGAAAGAAAGAAAAAGAAAGGGAGGGAGGGAGGGAGGGAGGAAGGAAGGAAGGAAGGAAGGAAGGAAGGAAGGAAGGAAGGAAGGAAGGAAGGAAGGAAAGGACAAAAGAAAGGAAAGACATTGTGCGAACTATCTTGTCCCCCACAAGCCCTCGTCTTGAATGCTTTGTTTCTAGCTGATGGAACTGTTTTTTGGAGGTTCTGAAAACTTTAGGAAGTGGAATCTACTTGAAGGAAGTGGGTCACTGGAGGGTGGGTCTTTGGGAATATCTTGTTCCTGTATTCATATTCTCTCTCTCTCTCTTTCTCTCTCTCTCTCTCTTCTCACTTGTTCCCTCCCTCTCCCTCTCTCCTCTTTTCTATTTGTTTTTTCTGTTTGTTTTTAAGATAACATCCTACTCTGTAGCCCAAGCTGGTCTGGAACTCACTATGTAGCCCAAGGTGGCCTTGATCTCAAGGAAAATCTCAAGCCAAATCAGCCTCCCAAGTACTGGAATTACAGGCATGTGCTGGAATCACAGGTGTGTGTGAGCTACCACATCTAGCATTGGCCTCTTTTTAAGATATCATCATTCCCTGGGATCCAAGTTATCCTCCCCTATGATATTTCCTGAATGATCCACCCTGTTTTATACTCTTAGGTCTTTCCCAAGTTCTTTCTTACCTGTTATATTTTCCCAACCTGTCAGTTCTTTGGTTTCCTGGAAACTCAAGTTAAACAGCATCCCATACAGAAAGTCCCTATAAAGATGGATTATACACATGTAGTCCCAGAACTTGGAAGGTGGAAGCAGGAAGATCAGGAGTTCAAGGCCAGCTTAGTCTTGTATCTCTTTGTATGAGATGCTTTTCTCCTTAGGACCTGGAAACTCCATGTGTACATCTGTCATACCACTTCTGATACCATATTGTGATTCATTTTCTATTCTTATTTTTAAAAAGACAATAAAAATATTGAAGGCTAGAACTGAATCATTCATATATATATATTTACTTATATATATATATATATATATATAAAATCTGGCACCTAGTAGGTACTCAGTGAATGTTGGTGAATGAACATAGTAAGCTAGTAAGCTGAACAAATACTATTATTCCTACTAGACAGATAAGGAAATGGAGACTCAGGAAAGCAAACAACTTATCCAATTTTGCCTCATGAGTAGAGTGTGTCTCTCAGATGAACACATGTCTTTAGATTCCATTACCAACCAAACCATTTTCTGTCACTTTACCACTTCCCCTCTCCTGAATGCCCTAGGCCTAGCTAGATACCGACTGGTGGATACTAATTTATAAGTTAGACATCAACCCACAGTAAACATATTCTATCTTTATACATTGACTTGGAATGCCAGTAACTCATTGTGATGATGGGCTTGAACAGTGAGCAATCTCTTGCCCTACTGAGTGTCAATTGTTTGAAAAATGCTGATCAACCAGAAAGAGAACGGCTGAGCATCTATATTAGAACAGAAGCCAAACTGGCTTAAACGGAATGAGGCGCATTCAGGGACATTTGGATCTAGATCTGATGTCTGTTTCTCTCATTCTCCCCTTTCCTGCCTTTCCATGACTCTGTTTTGATTCGTATTGGCTTTATTCTTGGGTTCTAGGTAATGGCCTCTGGAAACTCTAGGCTCAGTCACTCTTTTTCCATTGTTGTTATTTTTATTTATTATTTTAGTTCATTCTTACTATTAGTAATCTCCTCAGAAAGATGTTTTCTGTTTGATTCCAAATTAAGATCCCTGAATAAGGTGTCATTGGATAGATTTGGATATTCTGTCTATTTTTGAGGCAATCATTGCGCCAGAAGGTTAGCAATATGTATGTTGGTCAGGCTCGAGTTAGACTGGTGGTCCCCAGTGATCTCATCTTTTGATATCTATATCCTTGTATATGATCTCCTTTCTCATTAAACCAAGTTGGCCTGAGACCAACAAAAATATAGATGAAATGACAGTATAATCATAAACGACTTTCTGCTTCTGCTTTTTTGTTTGTTTTGTTGAGAAAGAGTCTCAGATAGCCCATGCTGGCCTTAAGCTCGTTGTATAGTCAAAGCTGGCCTGAACTCCTGATCCTCTTGTCTCCACCTCTTAGATTCTTCCCTTAAAAGAGAACCAGGAAATATGTTATGGGGACATTCAAACAGTGCCCTAAGATGAGCTGGTTGCCAATGACTAGTACTAACTTGAAGCCATGGTGACTGGTCCACCTTGTAAGGGGATCCTTTAGTTCTAATCAAGCCTTCTGTGCTGGTTAGTCTTTACTTTCAACCTGACACAACATAGAGGCATGTGGTCAGAGGGAATCTCAATCGGAGAATTTCCTTGATCAGATCGACTGTGGGCATGTCTATTGGGGCACTGTCTTAATGATGATTGATGCCAGAGGGCTCAGCCCACGGTGGGTGGCACCATCTCTGGGCAAGTGAGGCTGGGCTAAACGAGAAAACTAGATAAACATGAGCCAGAGAATGAGCCAGTAAGCAGCCTTCCTCCATGGTTCCTGCTTCAGTTCCTGCTTGAGCTCCTGCCCTCAAGTCCCTCAGAGGTGGATCAGAACCTGGAAGTGTAAGACAACTTTCCTCTCCAAGTTGCTTTAGAGTGTTTTATCACAGCAACATGAATCAAATTAGAACACTATCAAATGACTGCAATCCCAGATGTCATCTGATTGCTGAAAGACCCTAAGCCAGAACCATCTAGCCAAGCCTCTCTGGAACTCATAACTTCTTGGCACTATGCAAGATAATATTATTACTGACTTAAGCTCCTGTGTTTGGAGATGGCTTATTTCCAGCACTAGATAATGCAATTGAAATCTCTAAATTTTGAATGTGGTTGTATTCTATTATTGTACCAAATGCAAATCAACTTATAAAGAGAAAGGTTTTATTTCAACCAGTTTTGAGACACAGTCAAGTGATCCTTTTCCTTTGGGCCCCTTGGTGACATATCATGGCAGGAGTGTGCGGCAGAGCAAAAGGTTCACTTGATGGCCATGAACTGAAAGTGAAATATGAGACTATGGTTCCACAATCCCCTTGCGAGGCACATTCTAAATGATCTCAAAACTTGCTAGGAGGCTTTATCACTTAAAAGTTTCCACTACTTCCAATAGCATGCAGACTGGGGACAAAACCTTTAATATCTTGGAGTCAACCATACTCCTTGTACAGTGAACTGGAGGGATGGTTGCCTAAGGAGTATTCAAATTGCTCTTGGTGGGAAAACAAGAAATAGACAGTGGGCAGATAGGAGTTAATCTCAGCAACAGTCAACAGTGTGCTATACACACTTGCTGGAAGAATGAAGAACAAAGGAAGGCCACACTGATTCATCTGTGGAGACTCAGAGCATGTAAGCCAGGCAGAACTCAGGCTCATAAACATATTCTTGTGCTGATTTTCTTCCTCCAGCCTGACAGCTTTCTCCCTTATCACACTAACGCTCAGTTAGCTATAAGCACCATGGATGCTTCCCTCCTTTGCCAATATAAATATTTGTCCTTCAAGGAAGTTTGCTGTTCATCTCATCTGGGCAAAAATACAGGCCAAGAAACTCCTCTGTATTTGCACATAACTGGTGCCTGCTTTGAGGCTTTGCCTGTTAAGTTGACTTGACTTTTTAATTTCTTTTGGACATACATTAGCTCAGACAAAGATACCTCCTTTGGAGACACATTCCTCATTATTATGTTGAGCAAAAGAGAAAGATGAAAGAAATGTAAGGGTTAGCACTCCAACAAACAGTCTCCCTCCCTCGTCCCTCCCTCCCCCCCCTTTCTCTTCCCTCTCTTTTTCAAACACCTCCTGCTTCCTTCTTATCCACTAAAATTTCTTGAGCACATAGGTATTACTCAGCTTTCTGTTCCTATGACAAAATATCTGAGAAAATCAACTCATCAGAGATTTTGGCTCCATTGTTTCTGAGCCCGTGTTGAGGCAGAACAGTTTGGTGGGGTGGAACAGAGCTGTTCCCCCCATGGCAGCCAGGAAACAGAGAGAGACAGAGAGAAGGGGGAAGAGGCAAGGAGGAGGAGAGGGGCTGCTAGTGATAAGACACATACTTCTAGGGCACACCCCCTTGTGACCTGCTTCTACCAACTAGGCCCCATGCCTTAAGGTTTCAACCACCTCCTGGTAATGTTATCAGCTGGCATCCATGCCTTTAACACATGGCCTTTTCAGATTCAAACCAGAGCAACTTACTATGAGCTTGACATTGTATTACACCGTATATGTGTGCCATGTGCATACAATGCCCAGAGGCCAGAAAAAAGTGTTGGATCCTCTGAAACTGGAGTTATAAAAAGGTTTTAGCCTCCATGTAGGTGCTGGGAACTGAACCTGGGTCCTCTGGGAGAGCAGCCAGTGCTCTTAACACTGACCCATCTCTCTAGCAACCCCCGCCCCTGTATTATCTCATTTAAGTCTTACGAGATGAGAATTAGGGATCCCTTTTATTTTTATTAAAATTTTTCCAATATTTATTTATTTTGTGTGTATGTGTATGTGCATATACTCACATATGCCAGAGCACAAATATAGAGGACAACCTGCAGGAGTCAGTTCTCTGCTTCTACACTGTGGGACCTAGGGATTGAACTCAGATTATCAGCTTGGCAGCAAGTGCCTTTACCCACTGAGCCATCTAACTGGTTCCATAAAGATCAAGAAATCTGCTAGAGGGACTGAAGAGATGGCTTGGTGGTTAAGAGCACTGGCTGCTCTTAGAAGACCAAGGTTTAGTTCCCAAGACCCACATGGTGGCTGACAATCATTCATAACTCCAGATCCAGGAGATCTGGAGCTTTCTTCTGTCCTCTGTGGGTATTGTATGCATAGCTGCAAGCAAAACGCTCATACATGTAAAGTGAAATAAAATAAAATTTAAGAATCTGCTAGAGAAACACAAGAGACCCTGCACGAGCAGGGAGACAGAACACAAGCAAGGCAGAAGGTGAGAACCAACTCCCTAAAGTTGTCCTCTGACCTCCACCTGCACACATGGTACAGATGTGCTCTCTCTCTCTGTCAGAATTTTTATAAAGAAATCTGTCAAATCAGGTATGATGACTCATGCCTATAATCTCAGCATTCACCTGGGAGACTGAGGCAGGGAGATTGTGAATTCAAGATCAGCCTGAGCTACATAACTAGACCCTATAAAAACTAAAATAAAGAAAATAAACTGAGCTACACTTGGAGAAATTTGGTGATTTATTTGTTTTTATTTTTATTGTACTGGGACTTTAGCCCAGGCTTTGTACTCTACCCACCATCCCAAGTTAAATATTTTGTATCTCTGTAAGTTTGGTGTGTAGCTCCAAGATCTCAGTGATATATCTTTGTGTTCATAGGAAAACAGCACATTAATTTTTCCAAAAGTCCTAGTTCAAATTTTCCCTGTGACAAAGGCTGCTAACATAATTTTCTCCCAACCAATCCTCAAGATACAGACTGTATTTCTTTTGTGCCTAGTGTGTGTGCTGGCAAAGAAAAACTAAATAGTCTCTGGCACTTTTCCTATCCCTTCCCATGTCAGTAGAGGTTTAGATTGACTAAAAAATAATAGCAATAAAGGGAAACATACACTGTCCTGACACAGTTTGTGACAAATGGTCAAAAAGTTCTTACTAGACTTGAGAGCCCCTTAAACTTAGCTCTTAAGCTTTAGGAAGACCCTTTACAGGAAGGTTATGAAGACAGGTTCTGGAGCCATATGGGAATGGTTATGTCCCCAGTCTATTCACTTCCTAGCTCTATGACTCTGATTTATTCTCTAAACCGCTCTAGAAAATGGATTGCAAGTTTCTTCCTCTTAGCCTCATCTTCCTCTTTTTTTGGACAGGGTCTTAGTATATAGCCAAAGCTGACCTGGAGCCTGCTATGTAGATCAGGCTACCCTTGGACTGGTAATCCTCTTGCCTTGGACACCCAAGCGCTAGTATTACAGAAATGTGCCACTATACCTATTTTTCCCTCTTAAAGTCAAGGAAATAATATGTATAAAATGCACAGTCCATTGTGTGATGAAGGTATAATAAACATGTTCGTTACCATCCTAACTAATTTTACCTCTCTGTACCTCTACTTCCTCTGCTCCAGACCCAGGGTCTCACATTCTAGATAGGCATTCTACCTCTGAGCTATATCCCCAGCCTGAGTCATGTGAATTGGAAGCAAATTCTTTCTGAGTTGAACCTTCAGATGAGACTCCAACCCTGGCTGATACCTTGATTGAAGCTATGGGAAGGACCCAGATATGTCCCTTTTCGTAGACCTGGCCGGCCTCAAATTCACAGAGATACCAGGTGTTAGGATTAAAGGCATGGGCCACCATGCCTTGGCTTCATGCTCAGATTCTCCACCAAAGAAAATGTGAGCTCATGTATTGTTATAAGTGGCAATTTGTTACACAGTGATATATAACTAATTAGCAAACCCCTCTTATCCCATGTCTGGTTGACAATCCATCCTTCTAGTTCTTCAGCGTGCATTTATCACATTGCTTCACAGCTGTTGGTTTTCTTGGTTTCCCCTACATGGTGAGGTTCTTGAGGGCTAAATAGCTGGGTCAGCTTGAAACTTGTTATGGAGACTAGGCTTGCCTCTGGAATTCTCAGTCTTCCTGCCTCAGCCTCCTATCACCAGCAGCCGGATGGGTATTATTGACTAATATTCTGATTCTGATTCATAGCCAGGCTTGGGACTCCATTAGTTCTGCATCACCTCAGCCATCTCTGTGGAAAAACTGCATCCTGCTCTTATACCTATACTTACCCTTTCTGTTTTAAATAAGTGCAGTGTGGTGGCAGACACCATCAGAATCCCACTAACATCCTTTTTAAATTGTTCTAGAGCTTCCTACAAACAAAATTAAACCGTGTCGGGGTTTATCTGTCTTCTTCATGTCTGTCACTCAACATCATATTTATGATTCTGACTTGTTAAAACTTCTCTGGATGAAAATTATAAATCGATAACTGAGAAAGTGGAAGACTGGGATTCCGAGATGCCGTCCACGGTACCATCCTTGACCTTCACAAAACGTGGACTCCTGCAGCCCGCCAGAGGGGTCAAGGAGGAGGAAAGGGGCGGGAAACGGACAGAGTCACACCCTGCTGACTCTTGCAGGGCGGGGTCTCTTTGGGGGGCGTGGCCCCGGCCCGGGCATCCCGGCAGCAGTTGGCTACGGGGGGCGGGGTAGGGGCGGGGCTTCTTGCTTGCGCCTGCGGAATCGCCGTTTGACCCCGGAAGTGCCTGCGCTTCGGGAGCTGTCACCGTGTACGCCGGCGGCACATCGCGGATAGTGGAGCCGCCGAGGTGAGTGCGCGTCCCAGCCCTGACGAAGGAGCTCGGGAGGAGCCGGACGGTGTTTCGGGCGTCCTCGGCACCCACAGCCCTCTGGCTCCGCGGCGAGCCGAGGCTAGCGTTGCCCCAGGGGCCGTGAGTCTTCCCTACGAGGCTCGGAGAACCAGAATCTGCAGCTCGGGTTCGAGTCTCGGCCCCGGAGTGACCTTGGACCAGCCCCTGTCTCATGTTCCCAGGCTTCAGTTTTCTCGGCGTTGATTCATTCGTTCTGTATATATTTGTTGAGCCCTTCCGACGTGCCTGGTGTAGACCTCAGCACGTGATACAAACATCTAGACAGACCCGGCTCCTGCTCTCATGGAGCTTACAATTAGTGGGAGGAGCCAGGCAACGACCGACCGCTGAATGCACAAAGCAGTTAAAGATACGGCAGTAACAAGAAGTGTGAATACTCTTAAAGGACCTGAGAAGGTTTCTTAGGAAAAGTAATGAAGTGAAACCCGCAAAGTGAAGGCGGTCAGAGAAACTGAGGTAACTGGAGCCCCGGAGAGGCTCACAAGCCATGTTATAATTGGTGAATGTATCAAGCTCCCCTCCTAAAAAAAAAAAAAAAAAAAAAAACTCTTTTAACATTTGGCTTCTGCTGCCCTGCCCAGCATGGGAGATACAGTGATGTACTCCTGACTTTGTGTCCAACTTAAAGTTTAGTCTTTTATTAGTTATTATCTACCCATCCATTAAGTGAAAACTCAAAAGCTCTTTTACATTTTCCCTTCCTTAAGTCATTTCTGTCTGTTGAGTACTGCGTGAACCTTACATATGCAGCAGACTTGATACTAAGTAGTATGTGTATGGCCATTGAATGTTTATTTGTTATTTTCATGAAGACTTAAACTTTGTGAAGGACATGACCAGGTCAGTTATTTACAAACCTTAGTATTCTCTGGGCATTAGTGCCTGCCAAATAGTAGGTACTGAAGTGTCTAGAGCCAAGTTTGGTGGCACATACTTATAATCCCAGAATTCAGAAGGCTGAGACAGGAGGATCAGGAGTTCAAAAATAGCTTAGGCTCCACGAGACTCTATCTGCCCTGTCTCAGAATTAAAAACTAAAAGCTAGAGAAGAAAAAGAAAGAATTGAATGTGATGTTATAAGTCATAGTTTGTAGTGCATACCTGTAATCCTAGGACTCAGGAGGCTAAGGCAGGAGGATTGCTGAAATTAAGGACCAGTTTATGCTACACACACACACACACACACACACACACACACATATGTATGTATGTATGTATGTATATATGTATATATATATAAGACCTTGTCTCATAAATAAATAAATAAATATTTTCACAGGTAAAATAAGTAATGCCAAGAAAAGCACTTAGAAGAGCTGTTGTCCTTGCCAGTCTGTCTTCATATCACCAGGGCTGGGCCCTGACATAGGGTACACCTGCTAACAAATGGCTGACTACATCCTCAGCTTATCTATATGGGCCCAGAAGATAACAGTTTCCTCCTCCTAGTCCTGACTTGCCTTCATGTTGTCACTGGGACTATGTTGGCCTTTTAATGGCTTGTCTTTTGAGAGACTTAATTCAGTTCCATTCCATGATTTACCCAGCATATATATCCTCCCAGTAGATGAGGCCAAGTGATATTATAAAAAAGAACACTGGATGGAAATACAGGAGACCTCGTCTGCTAATCTGGCTTTATGTATATGTGCTCACATATGTGCTGGTACAGGTACATACTTGTGGAGGCGAAAGGTCAACCTCAGGAGTTGTTCTCAGAAGCCATACACATTTTTTGTTGTTGTTTTGGGTTTGGGTTTTGGTCCTTTTGAGACAGGGTTTCCCTGCAGCCCCAGCTGGCCTGAAACTCACTATGTAGACCAGGCTGGCCTCGATCTCACAGAGATCCACCTGCCTCTGCCTCCTAAGTGCTGGGATTAAATGCATGCGTCACCACATCCAGCCTTTTTTTTTTTTTTTTTTGAGACAGGGTCTCTCATTGGCTTAGAGCTTGCCTAATAGGCTAGGCTGACTGACCAGCAAGCCTCTGCTTCTCCAGTGCTGAGATTACACACATGCATCACAACAACCAACTTTTTTACATGGGTTTTGGGAATTGAACTCAGATCCTCATGCTTGTGCAACCTGAACAACACTGAACTATATCCCAGCCCACTCTTTGGCTTTTTCATTTTTTTCTTTCTATGCTTGTGGTTGAACCCAGGGACTTGAATATGGTAAGCACAAACTCTTCTGCTGAGCTGTACTGGCTTTTCAGCTCCTTGGCTTTGAACCAGTCGGGCCTCTGTGCTGGCAGATTTCTATGGGTTTCCTCTCTTTCCCTTCAGTTTGTCATACCCTCCTCTGAAGCCTGGAGAAGGCCTAAAATCCTGCTAAATTTTTTATTTTTGAGAATTTCATACACGAGTATTGTCTTTGCATTATTTCCATTCCTCCCCCGTCAGAGCTGTAAAATCTTAACACCCTCTACAAATGGGGAAAGGCCCATGATTCCAACCTCTAAAAGACCTAAGATCTAGTGAGAATTACAAAAAGTGTCCTTGTACTGGGAATGCGGCTCAGTGGTAGAGTGTTTGCCTAGCATTCATGGGGCTATGGGTGTGATCCCCATTACAGCAAAGGAAAAGAACCCTGGGCAGTGCCTTCGTGGTGCCTAAAGGTTCCTGAGTACATTGAGTTGGAGTCCTAATATGTGTGGAAAGGTTGGGTGGTGGTATAGTTTAGTGATGGAGAACCAGCTATCATGCTTGATTAAGGTCCTGGGTTCCATCCCCAGCACTATAGCAAGGAAAAATGATCTAAGAATTTTAGCCAGTGCTTCTTAAAATGGAGAGGAGTCATTTGGAAGGTATTTTACTCCATAGTTGACAACTGCTTTAGGCAAAACCATCATTTTGGATCAGTAGATACACAACAAATCTTAGAGGCCCATATCAGGAGCTCACTATGGCCAGGGATTGATGTTGGTGCTGGGATCAGTCCCAGAGCAGTTCCTACCCTTAAGAGTGTGTGTGTCTGCTCTCTTCTTCCCATCTATATTCCTTACAGGAGGGTCACACTGCACAATGCCAGCTCTGCCCCTGGACCAACTCCAGATCACCCTCAAAGACCCGAAGACAGGAAAGCTGAGGACTTCACCAGCGCTGGTGAGCCTTGATGCCTGATGGTATCAATCTTACAATTTCAGAAGCAAAAAATAAATTCCTTCCTTATCTCTTCCAAGACTGACCCAAGGTCCATGGTCAGTAATTCAATTGTTGAGACACTACTAGGGCCTTGCAAGTTTAGAGTTGAAGTTTTCTAAGCAGCAGCCCGAATTTGAGTAGTTTCTATGTCAAAGCCAGCCTACCCAAAGCATTTAATTTCCTACCAGCCTGGTGGCAGTTTTGACTTAGCCTTAGTCAGGCTAGAAATGGATAGAAAGCTGGGTTTGAGATTGGACCTTGCAGTGAACTTAGGCGTTCATGTAGGACTTAAAAAAAAAAAAAAAAAAAAACCTAAGCTGTTACACTTCTGTGGGAACACTGATTTCAGAGGTTGAGCAGGTCTTTTGTCTTTCTTGGGACAAGAATTGCCACATACAGAGACTCAGACAAGGTTTGTGAGACTGAAAACTAAGGAGGTGGTGAATGTGCCAATTTCCTAGCAGCAGAAAGAGATTAGAGCCATGGAGAGGTGCCAGATTACTAAAGAAATAGGCAGACATGGGGACTTGAGTCCTTGTACCCATTTGTAGATTTCCCAAGAATATGAGCTTACTTGCACAAGGTGGGAGGAAGTATTTTCTAGAGGTTCAGTACAGTCATGGGAAATGGGAGCCAAAATGAGATGCCCATCTGATCCCAGAATCCCGTACTCTTAACCTTTCTGGTGTAAAGCTGCTCGTTTTCCTTTTCTCAACATTTTTATACACAAAGGGCATTTGTCAAAAAAGCTAGAACTGTGTTGTTCAGTATGGTAGCCACCCAATAAATAACATATACCACATGTTGCTACTGCCATTTGACTAGTGCTTGAAATGATGGTGGAACTGGAGTTTTATTCAGTATAAATGAAATGCCCCATGAGTGTCTACTGTATTGACCAGGCAGATGTAGATGTGGCACATTTATGCTATCGCAGAATGTTTTATTGGACAGTGCTGGTGAAGGCTTGAACAGCTGAGTCTGATTTTCCCCTCAGTCTTTTCCTAGATACTGAGTGAACACCCAAGTTATTAGCTGGGGGCATGGGAGAGCAGAGGTCTGGTCCCTACCCTTCACCCCTGGCTTTTCAGTGACAGACACTCAGTAGGCTTTTTGGAAATATTCAGTGAGTCAGGGACCATAGCTAGGCCTAGTGTCTGATACTAGAGCTACAGAGAGAAAACATATGGTCCTGCCTTTGTGGAGCCCACAGCTTAAGACAGCAGCTTTTTAGCAGTATGATGGGGTTATGATAGGAAGAAGAAGACCAGACTGTGACATGAATACGGAGCCAGGACAGATACAGACCATGGTTTAGGGGAAGGAAGATTGTAGGCTAGTGGGATGGAGTCCTAGAAGAGAGAAATTCCCAACTGGGTATTGAAGGGCAAATGAGCAGGGGGAGAAGGAAGGCCCTGGCTGGGACCCAGGGATGCTGTGCTGGAGTCTTGAGGGAGCTAATGAGCAAAGACTTTGCATTAATCTCTTATGTTTAGCAACATTATTTAACCTAAGCCTTGGGATCTAAACGTGGTAATAATAGGCCAAGTTTGGTGGGGTAACTGAAGATTAAAGGAAACGAATTAGCACTATTCCTGGCACAGAGTAAGTACACAAACTTCATTTATGATGGTGATGACAGTAACAACAGTGTCAGCAGCATTGAGGGACTAGGATGGGAAAAGGGACAAGTGGAGGAAGCCAAAGGCCTGACTGAAAACAAATTTTGGTCATACTGAAGAACATTAACCTACTGGCTACAGGAAGCTTCTGAAAGATTGTCCTGAGATATGAGCAAGGTTTTGTCTTTTGAGTCTCAACTTGGGGCACAAAGATCTCCGCCCAAAGAGCAGTCACCACAGTGCCTCTACAGTGATAGGTGGAGCTAATTAATGTTTATTGAGTAGTTACTATTCATGTAGTATGTACTTGAAGACCTATAAGAAATAGTGTTTAGCCAGTGTGGGTAAATGGGCTCTAGAAGGCCAGATTTGTATACATAGAACCCTGGAGAACAGTATTTAAAAAAAAAAAAAAAAGAGTTCCCAAGATCCAGAGATTTGATGGGCATTGGATGTTCTCATAGCTTTTCAAAGCAGGAAAGCCCTAAGCCAGGCTTATTGAAAGGTGGGATAAACTTGGGTAGGAGAGAATAATTGGAGCCTACTGCTCCCCTGCTTTGAAACCGTCCTTGGCCCCCCTCACTACCTGTAGAGTTCCTTCTTACTGAATTTGGTGTTCAAAGTCCTTCAGAGACCTTAGCAGGATTTAGCCATTTACTATCTCTATTCACTCCTTTATCTAGCCAATGAACGTGTCTGGTGCCCTCCCTGTGCAAGGTACTGTTGCTAGTACTGGGAATTCGGTAGCAAGCAAGGTTCTGACTGCCCCCAGCAACAAGTAGTTATGCAAGACAGTAGAGATGAATGGGCAGAGCCTTTTGTATAACTGAATTGAGGAGTCACTGAAGGATGATAAACTATACATACTTAAAGTCAGCAATTTTATTGACTTTGACATTGGTAATATATTGACCAGTGAAGCCATCACCACAGTCTAGAATGAACGTTTTCACTTCCCCTGAAAGTTACCTTTTGCCTTTCTGTAATCCATCCCTTCCTTTCTCCCTGTCCCGAAGAGCAACTGATCATGAAAGTGCTTTTGATACAAGTAACACAGTCAGGTAAATACAGTGCAGGTGCTAGATGGAGCTGCAGTGAAATCTAGTCCAGCTGGAATGAGAGTCAGGGAGGCTTCCTGGAGGAAGTGAGGCCAGAGCATATGGCCATAGGTCATACAGTCAGTCTCCAGTGTACGCTTTTCTTCAAATCCTGCCTCAGTTGTCTCCTTAACTCAATGACATTAGGAAACTCCTGGACCCTACTGAGCCTTCATTTTTTCCTTTGAGATGGAGGGTACACAGTCTCTCTCTTATCTAGTGGTAGATTAACTGGAAATAGGAAGTGTGTGACATGCCTGCTCCGTACCTGCCGTAGGGCAGATCCTCAGTAAGCGGTAGCTTTTGTTGCCATTCTGTCACCTTCCAAACCTGCCTCCCAATGCCCAGTTCTATCTGTACACTTCCTATGGCTGTTTTTATACCTTCCTAAAAATCTTTTCTTTCACCTAAAAATCCTTTCCCCCCCACCAAGGCTCAGCTCAGATGCTGCGTCTTCTAAGAAGCATTCTTTCTCCTCCAGGGGCTGTTCATTCCCTCCTGTGCTTCCATGATTCCTCAGGTCTGAGTTATCACTTTCTCTGTTCAGGGTTCCCTTGGTGGCTTAGACATGCATCTTCCCCTGTGGAATGAACTTTGTAACTTGAAGAAAACTTGAGATCCTAAGCCAAAACCTGGATGCTTTTATTCATGTGCCCCACACACACCTGGCACAGTAAGAGTCTTATTTATAGGATCAATAGAGCAGATTAGTGCCTGGAACACCACTATATCAAGGGGATTTCAGTGGGTGAGGGTGTCACAGACTCATGTGCTAAATGACCGTGATGAATCCTTATGCAACTTGCAGATTTCTCGAAGTCCTAAGAGGTTCTTGAGGAGACGGACCAATCAGTCTTGACTGTTCTAGAGCCACTCTGGAGTGGGAGGCTGTAGCTGATAACAGCAGAGGCGGTGTCTGGCCCTCCTCCTATTACAACTTCCTCCAGAGGAAGCCACCCTCATGTAGGCAGGCATGAAAACTGAGCCCATCTTCTTTTCTTTATGGTGAACAAAGTGGGGTTTGTTTGTGGCCTGGTCAGAGCCAGGAGAGAGAACTTGTGACTCTAAGCAGAGACCTGCAGCTACTGGATTAGAATCTTTAAAAAAAATTCATGAGTTTTTTTTTTTTTCTGGTTATATAAAAGAAAATAAGTAGTGATATATTGAGTATGATACTATTGTGACAGAAAGGAAAAATAAACCCACACAGGTATTTCACATTACTATATTTTAATGTAAATACCTAGAACAGTCTGCTAGGATCCCCAGCAGGTGGCGATTGGTTTCCTCGGGTCATCAGAACTAGGAGACCCATTTCTGTGTCTTCTTTCCCCTCCTTGCTTCCCTCCCGCCTCATCGTCTCTCCTCCTGCCCCCCCTTCTGTCTTTGGGGATTGAACCCAGGGCCTCACACAGGCCAAACCCTGCCACTGAGCTGCATCCTCAACCCACATTTTAAGTATTTGAAAGAAAAGATGCTTGTTTGTCATTTGGATAATTTAAAAAATAATTTTTAAAATGCATGTTCATTGTTTAAAATTTGGAAAATATATTCAAGCCACAATTCCCTCACCCCAAGATAACCACTATTAGCCTTGGAAATTTTCCCCCATCTTGTTTTTTAAAATCTGTACCAACATAAGAATATATAGACTAAAAAAAAAAAAAACGAGACCTGTTTCATACTAGAGTGTTTTGTCCTTTCTTTTCCTTTAACCTTTCCCCATGTCATTAAAAATGCTCCAAAAACATAGCTTTAACAACCGCCTTGTGTTCCCTGGGTGCAACCATGCCCCCTTTGTTAGATACACTTGGTTCTTTATACTTACAAGCTCCTCAGAGGGTCACTGGTTGGAACAGCCAAGTGCTGTCATTGCTGTGGGTTGGCAAATGGGCCCTCGCTGACTAATCTCTGCCACGTTAACACGTGGTTTTTGGATCCGTAGCACCCCGAGCAGAAGGCAGACCGGTATTTTGTGTTATACAAACCGCCCCCTAAAGACAACATTCCCGCCCTAGTGGAGGAGTACCTGGAACGCGCCACCTTCGTAGCCAATGACCTCGACTGGCTCCTGGCCTTGCCTCACGATAAATTCTGGTGCCAGGTAACATTCTATCAAAATTAACACTAAGACAAAGCACATGACATGCTGTTGGTTGGTTGCTGTTGTTTTTCTCTCCCCTAGGAGGTGCTTTTTTGTCTACTTCTTACCCTGGATGCCTAAGAGCAAATTGTGGTTTGGATTGCTGTCTCATATCACAAATCTTATTGATGTTTACACACCATCCGAGTGTATTTTTAGAAACTTGTGTTTAGCCCTGGGCTCATTCATACTTCCCTGGTCCCTTGGGGTTGTAATGCTTGCAGTAGACCAGGCCTGATGGGCCATGAGCCCCTGTGTAGTCTACCCACAAGCCTGTAGGCGTCAGGGATCAATCCTCGCTCTCCTCTGTCACCTGACTCAGGTTATCTTCGATGAGACCCTGCAGAAGTGCCTGGACTCCTACCTGCGCTATGTCCCCCGAAAGTTTGATGAGTGGGTGGCCCCAACCCCTGAGGTTGCTGACATACAGAAGCACCTACACCGGAGTGTTTTCCTCACCTTCCTTCGCATGTCCACTCACAAGGAATCCAAAGTAAGCCTCTGATCCTGTGACAGGTCGCCACCTGCCACTATCTAACACCTGACACCTCTGTGCCAGGCTCTCCACCCCTGGGAAAGAAAGCTCTGCAAGTGTCAAGTTTCCTCTTTGTTTCTCCTCTTTATTCCAATCTTTTGGGAAAAAAATCTGTGTCACCTCACTTACCCTCTAATCTACCAGCCTGTCTGCAGTGCACCCAGTGCTTTCATGAGTGGGAGCCAAGGGCCCTTGTCAGTTCATGCGTCACCATACGTTTACTCATGCGTCAGAGTAACAGCGTTGATCTGACTTTTTAAAGAACTCATGTAAGAGGGTTTTTCATATCGTTGTTTCTGTTTTTTAACAGAGTCTCCCTAGTCCCAGCCTGCCTGGAAATCACTATGTTAAACAGGCTGGCCTCCAGCTCACAGAAATCTGCCTGCCTCTGCCTCCTGAGGGCAAGAGCAACCAGTGCTCTTAACTGCTGAGCTATCTCTCCAGCCCCTCATGTGTGCACTTATTTATTTATTTATATTTTTTTGGTCTTTCTTGGGACAGGGTCTCTCTGTAGCCCCAGATGGTCTGGCACATACTGTGTAGACCAGGCTGGCCTCAATCTCACAGAGATCCATCTGTCTCTGCCTCCCAAGTGCTGGGACTAAAGGTGTGTGCCACCATGCCTAGTATATGCACTTTTCAAAAATCCTTACGGGCTTGAGGTTGTGGCTCAGTGGTAGAGCACTTACCAGGCATGACTGAAAGTTCACCTCAATACTGAAAAAAATAATGCTGTCTTTCAGTAGCTATAGCATTACGGCAATATTAGAAGATGATAAATAAGATGAAAAAATCCTCTGTCATAAAGTCAATACCTTTTAAAAAATTACAGTTATTTGTGTGTGGGCATGTGAGTCAGAGGACTACTGGCAAGAGTTGGTCCTTTCCTTCCACGCTGTGGGTCCTGGGGATCAAACTTCGGTTGTCAGGCTTAGCTTAAGTTCCTTTGCCCACTGAGCCATCTTTTTAAAAAAAATATTTTATTATTTTTATTTTATGTGTATGAGTGTATTGCCTGCATGTTGGTAAATGCACCTGTGTCATGCAGTGCCCAAGGAGGTTAGAAGAGGGCGTCAGATCCCGTGTAACTAATGTTATAGATGGTTGTTAGCTGCCATGTGGTGCTGGGAACTGAACCTGGGTTCTCTGCAAGAGCAGCCAGTGCTCTTAACCACTGAGCTATCTCTCCAGCCCTACCACTGAGCCATCTTGTCAGCACTTGTCAGTCAAAGTTATTACTGTTAATGTTCATGTTCCTTCAAGGAATTTTTAATTTTTTTTAAGATTTATTTTTATCATTTTAAATTATGTATATATGTACGTGTGTGAATAGTGAATCCCATGTCTTTCTCTTGCAGCTTGAATATTTATCAGCATATTGTTAGCCTTGTTTAATCTCTTCTTCTGAGATTATTTTCTTGGAATATTTTTATGTAATCCCAAACATCATGCTGATTTACCTATAAATATTTCAAAACAAACCTCCAGCTGACTATTTCACCATGTTTTTGCCTCTATTTACATGAAAATGAAGAATCTCTATTGCTCTGGGTCTGTTCATAAGGCTCAAACATAGTCACAGTATGAGCATACCGTTATTGATTATCCAGCCCCCAGCTGATGGGCATCAAGGTTTGCTATTATTGGGGCTGGAGAGATGGCTCAGCAGTTAAGAACACTGGCTGTTCTTGCAGAAGATAAGGGTTCAAATCCCACACCCACATGGTAGCTAACAACTATCTGTAACTCCAGTTCCAGGGGATCAGATGCCCTCTCCTGACCCCTGAGGGCATTGCATGATACAGGGTACACTTTACATATATATGCAGGCATAACACTCATACACATAAAATTAAAATGAATTTTTAAAAAATAATTTGCTATTACTGTACAATGTCTCCACACCCAGAAAGCTTCCATCCTTCTTTCTGCCTTTTCCCCTTAGGATCACTTCATTTCTCCCTCTGCATTTGGAGAAATTCTCTACAATAACTTCCTCTTTGACATCCCAAAGATCCTGGACCTCTGTGTGCTCTTTGGAAAAGGCAACTCCCCACTGCTCCAGAAAATGATAGGTATGTAGGTTGCAAGGGTCTGGGGGCATACAAGGAGATGGCCCCTCATGTCAAACCAGAGGTCACGAAGGCTAGTTCTTAGATAGCATAAAGGGTAGTAGGGGCAGGTAGTGCTAGAGAATTACTTCATAGATACACGGGTATTGACTTTGAAAGAAGTGACTGGGAGAAGAGACAAAAAAAAAAAAAAAAAAAAAAAATATATATATATATATATCTCCAGACAGTGAGTGCCTCAAGAATCTGCACTCAGGAGGCTAAGGCAGGAGGGTTGAGGCCACCTCAGTCTACGAAGTGAGTTCTGTGTTGGCCTAGGCTGTTATATTGAGACCCTGCCGCAAAAGAACAGCAACAATGACTGGTTGTGGTGGTGCATGCCTTTAATCCCAGCACTTAGGAGGCGGAGACAGACAGATCTCTCTGAGAGCAAGGCTAGCCTGGTCTACACAGCGAGTTCTGGGGCTACAGGAAGACCCTATCTCAAAGAGATTAAAAATAAAAATAATAATAAAACAACAACAAAATATCTGGAAGTCTTAATGTTAGGCCAGGTGTCACTCAGTGACAGGAATAAGGAAGTTTGCTTTGGCAAAGGCAGTCAGCAGTAGCATTAGTTTTCACTGGAACGGGCCCCATGGTGGCATGCACATCCTATTTGATATCTCCATTGGATCTTCACAGCAACTCTCTGGGATCGGTGCTGTCATTGTCCCCATTTACAGATGAGTAGACTGAGGTTGACCTATAAGGAACTTGCCTGAAAGCATGTGACTGATAAGTAGCCATGCTAGAACTTACAGCTGTGAAGACTTGACCCTGGAACTGTTGCTATTTCTGCTCCCTGCTTCAGGGATAAAGGGGCTGCCTTCAGAATGACAGGTGTGCAACAGTGATGAGATCAGAGTTCAGAGAGGACTGTGTGATTGTGCAAAGAATGGACCCTAACAGTTGGATCTAAGGCAAAGGTGGGCTGGAAGGTTCACTCAGAAATGGAATTGATGGTGGGATGCCGCAGAAGGATGGTCCCAGTTGATTCCTCCTTGAATTGTAGATTGTGGCATTGGGCCTAGAGCAGGGAGATGTTCACTTGAGCACTCCTGCCAGTCTGTCTTATCCTCAGACTCTCGGGCATAGTCTTCTAAATATACTGGGCAGCACTTGGGAGGCTGAGGCAGGATGTTTCTGAGTTCAAGGCCAGCTTAGGTTACTTAGTGAATCATCACTCAAAAAATAGACAGTAACTGGGCATGGTGGTACTTGGAGCCAGAGGTAAGCAGATCTCTGTCAGTTCAAGGCCAACCTGGTCTATATAGCAAGTAGCAGGCCAGTCAGGACTACACAGTTAAAACCCTATCTTAAAAAAAAAACAGACAGGATAGTTCTTCCTTCCTTCCTCCCTCCCTCCCTCCCTCCGTCTCTCCCTGTCTTCCTCTCTCCCTTCATCCCTCCTTCCCTCCCTCCCTTTCTTCCTTCCTCCATCTTTCCTTAACAGGGTTTTATTTTATGAATCTGAGTGTACTGCCTGTATGTGTGTAAGTGCACCCATGTCATGCAGTGCCCATGGAGGATAGAAGAGATTATCCAATCCTCTGGAACTGGAGTTATATATGGTTATTAGCCACCATGTGGGTGCTGGGATTCAAACCCTAGTCTTCTGCAAGATCAGCCAGTGTTCTGCTGAGCCATCTCTCCAGCCCCATAACTATATATAAATATATAATTTCATTTGTTTATTTTGTAGTGCTGGGAATTGAATCTAGGACCTCATGCATGCTACCAGTGCTTTACCACTGAGTTACATTCTCAGCCATATTTGAGTAATTGATTGATTGGCAGGATAGCCTAGACTAGCCTTGAGCTTGCTGTATAGTAAGACTGGCCTTGAACTCCTCCCTATCCTACTCTCTTAGCCTCCAAGGTACCAGGATTGCAGGAATGTGTCACAATTACTACCACCACAGCTCAGCAATGTATATTAATTTAGAAGAGGATAAACTGTACTCATAAGAATTTGAGTGTTTGAGTCAGAGTCTAATGTAGCCTAGGCTGGCCTTGAACTTGCAATGTAGCCTAAGATGAGCTTAAATTTAGATTCTCCTGCCTTTATCTCTTGAGTGCTGAGATTACAAGTATGTGCTACTATTGCCATGTGGTGCTGGGGATAAAACCCAGGGCTTAGTACATGTTAGGCAAGCACTGTTCCAACTGGCTATATCCATAGTCCACAAGTAACATTTAAAGAAGCAGGAAATAGTTACCAGATATTTACAAGCAGCAACTATTTATTATTTACTCCATTCCTCTCTCTCTCTCTCTCTCTCTCTCTCTCTCTCTCTCTCTCATATATCTGTGTGTGTGTTTATAATTTTTAAAGAACATTTTTTTATGTGCATGGGTGTATATTGCCTGCATCTGTGTAAGCGCATCCATGTCATGCAATGCCTGAGGAGGTCAGAAGAGGGTATCAGATCCCCTATAACTGGAGTTATGGATGGTTGTTAGCCACCAGTGGGTGCTGGGAATCAAACTGGGGTCCTGTGTAAGAACAGCCAGTCCTCTTAACTTCTGAGCCATCTCTTCAGCCTTTTTAAAATTAATTTTTAGATAGGGTCTCCCTGTAGCCCCAGCTGACCTGGAACTCACTACGTAGGCCAGGCTGGCCTTAATCTCACAGAGATCCACCTGCTTCTGCCTCTTCTCGAGTGCTGGGATTAAAGGTGAACACCACCACACCCAGCTGTGTATATGTTTTTAATATATTAATATATTTAAATACATTAGGTCATAATATATATGACATTTTTTCATTAAAGCACCCGGTGGTTTCTTGTTCAGATCTTATTATCAGTAATCTTGCTTTATTTCCCTTGGGAAGCCCTTCATAATTTACTATAGGTTTAAAGAATAGGGTAAGTAAGTAAGTAACAGAAGGCATAGTTAGAAAAACAATTACCCGACCAATTTGGATAGAGCAGAGCCTTGCAAAGGGGCAGGGGAGGGAGGGCCTGATTGGAGCGATGTTAAGAAGGGCCTCATGCCAAGTTTCAGCCTCTGAGGAATAGTACTGTCCAGTGGCTAAGACAGGCCCTAAGTTGAACTGCTCATTTCACATCCCAGCTCTGTTCTTGGGTATATCAGCTTCACCAAGTCAAGCCTTTCTAAGCCTCCATTTTATCATCTAGAGAAAGGAAAGGCTGGTAGTATGCCTTCTTCTTGGGGTGGCTGTGTGGGAGAAAGTATGAACAGCACACTCAGCACTGACGTGGCAGGACACAAGCACTTGGCAAGTGTGAACTCTTATTGTGATAAGGCTATAGAACCTCCAAGAGCTTGGAGCAGGGAGAGGAGTCATCAGGTGACAAGGTTAATCTATTAAGGCAGCATGCATGTAGGGAGGGTAGACGCAGGAGGCCACTGGAAAGCAGGCACATTAACGTGGGTGTGGGGTGAGTACCTCTTAGCTACTGGAGCAGAAAAGTACATCTGGGATTCAAATCGGAGCAGAACCCAGTGAAGTTGGCATGTATTGCAGAGAGAAAAAGGGCTTCAGGATGTGGTGGTATGCATTATGAGTAGAAGCAAGGGCACTGTTGAGTGTGTCGGGTGCAAGATGACTGTTTTGTTTTGCTTTGTTTTGAAATAGAGTCTTGCTATGTAGCCCACGCTAGCCTTGAACACAAGATCCTCTTCCTCTGCCTTCCAAATGCTGGAATGTTAGGTGTGTACCACTGTGCCTGGTTCCAAGTACTTTTATTTATTTAATTTGTTTATTTTTAAGATTTATTTATTTTTATTTTATATGTATGTGCTTTGTCTGCATTTATGTAAATATACCACATGTATGACTGGTGCCCACAGAGGCCAGAAGATGGTGTAGGAGTCCCTGGAATTGAAGTTACAGGTGACTGTGAGCTGCCATCTTGGTTCTGGGAACCGAACCTGGGTCCTCTACCAGAGTAGTAAGTGCTCTTAACTGCTGAGCTATATCTCCAGCCCGCCAGTTTGTTTTGTTTTAACTATTTTCAGACCACCAGGTTAAAGACTCTACATTGACTTACTAAAGAGTCTTTTTTTTAGCTTCTAGAGAGCAGGGTGTGTGTATGTGTAGTAGTAGAGGAGGAGGCTACAGCCCCCTCCCCGCTACACACCCTTTTCCTGTCTCTTATGTATGGAGTACTCTTTTCAGCCCTTAAGTAGAAGGCACAAGACAGCCTCTACTTTCAATACCACAGAGACTCTTGGGCAAAGCAATTACTTATAAGAGGATTGATGAGGAAGAGGCAGTAAGAGGAAATGGACTGGCTGATTGTCTGATCGTCCCATGGGCACAAGCCCAGTCTTGTGCCCTTTTCTCTGCCCTTTTCTAATAATCGGCAAGGTTGACACTGGGAATCAGCAAGTATACTTCTGAAAGCAGGGCCTTTCAGTCAGTCTCTCTTGGAGCTGCTTTGCCAACCAGGAAGAAATGAGGTCAAGGCTCTTTTGTAGGCATGCTAATCTGTTTGGTGGTATCTCCTATTCTCCTGGGCTTCTGAATTGCTTTTGTGTGAGAGAAGAAAGCTCAGAGGATGCTGTTGCTTGTCCCTTACTTTTGTATTATTTCTTAGGATTTATTATTTATTTTTTATGTGTATGAGTGTTCTATCTGCATGTATGTATGTGTACCACGTGTGTGCCTACTGCCCACAGAAGAAGGTGTCAGACCTCTAGAGCTGGAGTTACAGATGGCTTTTAGATGCCATGTGGGTGCTGGGAATTGAGCAAAGTCTTCTGTAAGACCAGTAAGTGCTCTTAACTACTAAGCCATCTCTCTCGTTCTCTATTATTTCTTTAAGGATCAAAAGCTAAAGAGATCCTCACTATCATTAGAATCAAATAAAGAAGAGGAGAGAGACTCAGAAGACCCCAAGGATAGATTATGAAATTTGAGCCATCTTGATGCTTTCAAAAAACACTTATTTCTCACTGGCAGGCTATAACAGAGTGCCCGGCTCATTCCAAATAGTCAGAATGCCAAGAGGCACATGCAGTGGCCCTGGTGGTGACATACATGTTTTGGTGGGGTGAGCTCTGGGACTTCACTGTAGGCAAAGGGAAGAGACAGCTTATCTGATGTCAAGGATGGTGCAAGGGAAGGTTGTAATGCATGGAATGGGAACAAGGTAGCCTGAAATGCCAGCAGGGACCAGATCTCCCAGAGCCTTGCGTATCATGGTCAGGAGTTCAGACTTGTTCTGGGGGATCTAAAGGAGGGACAAGGAGGAACAGAGGTTGATGGAGGGCTGGCTCATGTATTCCTTGTCTGCTATGGAAGAGGAGGGTGTAGGTGGCCCAGGTGTACCTTCACAGGTTGCAGGGTCAGCACCTATTTGGAGAGGGGAGCATTGAGTAAGGGAGCCTGGGCTAAAAAAGGAGCTTTCTGTAATTAAAGAACAAAATGGCATCCAGGACTGTGTTCATAGAAAGTCTAGCTACCCAGTGATTTGCTTACTCATCAGCCCCAGTTGGCACGTGATCTTCTTCATGTCTAGATACTCCAGGACTGGGCCAGGGCTCTAGGGTTATCAGTAACATGCTGTAACCTACATACACACAGCAGAGAGACACAGAGACAGTCAGAGACACTGAGAAGACCCTTCTCCCCAGATAATCTCTTTGTCCTACCATTGGCCACAACCCCTTAGAGTTCACCCTTTGCTGTGCTTGAATAGGACTGAAATCTAAGGGCTATCTGGTACTCATACAAAAAACAGGCCTCCTCAGAAGCAGAGGGTTCAGAGCATCTGGCTAACAGCCTGAAAGAAGGCTGTAATGAGAGGAGGAGTGCCCACCTTTCTTAAGGGCACTGGCATTTCTCATTGTCACCCCCCCAGCAGCTGTGATTCTCTTCCCTCTCTTCCTCCCTCGACAGTTGGACAGAGGAACACTGTTCCAGCCACCATATGGTCTAACCCACGCTCTTGCAGCTACAGCAGTTGGAGAATAGTAAACACTGGGTGATGGGCTCCATCATAACGGAACAACTGTCCTTCTTTTGCGTCCAGTTTGGAGTAGGGTACATTGGGATGGTAGCGTGTTCGGAAGCAAAGAATGAGATTCCTAGAGAAACTCCTCCCTGGACTCTTCTCACATCTTTAGAGGTGTGGCCTGACAAGAATCCTGAATTATTGTATCTAGGTTTATTGAGCGAAGGGATCATAGGTCCTAATGTTCCTGGGTGACACAACTCCTACTTCCAAAGCCAATGCTGTCATAGAAGGCATGATGCCCAAGTTCCCACGCCCTGGGAACATCAGGACTAGCTGGTTTGACGAGGGCTGGTCTTTCTTTTACATAATTCAGAGGAACTTTAAAATTTAAACTGAATAACTTATTTTCCCAACTCTAGGGATGTTTCTAAACTGGCCAAAGCTTAATGTCAGCTGGGCCTGAGTTCAGCGCTCATCCCAGGCCCTCCCCACACAAGCTTAGGGAAAGGGAGAAAGGTCCCAGAACATGCTGGCAATCATTTGTAATGTGTCCTCTCCACCCCTTCCAACGTCTCCCCACTTCCTTTCTCTTCTCTTTCTAGGAAACATCTTTATCCAGCAGCCAAGTTACTATAATGACCTGGATGAAACCGTCCCTACCATTCTTCAGGTACTAGCTTTTAGCCCTGTGAGGGGTGGAGTGGCAATCAGCTGGGGAGCAGATCCCTTCCCCACTTGATAGTATCTTTTGACTTTGTTTGAAGAACTCAGGGGAAAATGTTTGTCTTCCATCCCTTCTCTAGACTCATCTCAAAGCAGAGCAGAGGAGAGCACTAACCTAACGTGCAAATCCCATGGGTTCAGTCCTCAGCGAGAGGAAGAGAAAGGTGGGAAAGGGGAGAGAGAACCCATCTCCCCAGATAGTCTGTGTCCCACCCTGGACCACACCCCTTTGAATGCACCCTTTGCCCCTCTTGACAGGACTGAACTCTAAGGGTTGTCTGACACTCATACAAAAAAGAATTGGCTTTCATCTTGTGTTATTTGCCAACAGCCATATGCTCCCAAGAGTTATCCCCTTCAGAGACCTATATTTCTCAAATAGGAACCTTGAAGGTTTATAAAATCAGTACATGAAAGAATAATGTTCACTGTAGAAAATATGAGAAATGTTAAAAACCAGAAAGAAGTGAGGCATAGTGGCTCATGCCTGTAATCCCAGCTCTTGGGAGATTAAGACAGGAGGAGATTGTCTTGACTTTGAGGCTAGTCTAGGTTATATCACAAGACTCTATCTCAAAAAAACAAAAAAAAGTAAAAAAGTGATAAAGAATATTATTATTCCCCTGTGATCCCACTCTCAGGGGCCCATACCCATACGTGTTTTAGGTAAATTTTGGAGTAGTTATGGGCTAGCCTAATCAAAGACAAATGGGCTAGCAAGATGGCTCAACCGTAAAGGTACTTGCCACCAAGCCTGAGTTCAGTCCCCAGAACCCACACAGCAGAAGGAGAAGGAGAGGATGGACTTCTACACGTTGTCCCCTGACTTCACACATGTGCCCATGCACATGATAAAACACACGCAAATAAAAATAATGAGTGTAGCATCAGTTCCATCTTGTTTTATGAGAGGTTCTCTTTTCCCACTTACCGTTAATTTGTTTTTTCTTATAACATAGCTCCCATAATCTCTGACTGTGGTGGCACCTGCCTGAAATCCAAGTCCTTGGAAGGCAGAGGCAGGGGGATCTGGAGTTCAGGATAGTCCTTGGCTACATAGATCAAAGACAGTGTGGACTACATGAGAATGTGTGTGTGAGTGTGTGTGTGCGTGTGCATGCATGCGTGCACACATGTTATATGCATAAGTAGCAATCTAAAAGGTTTTTCTGTATTGTTCAAGGTTTTTCTAAGATGGTCATTACTGTAGCTCTGTTCACTCTATCCAATCAAGTCATAGGTGCAGGATCATTGGGACTTTTTTTTTTTTAATGTGTATAAGTGTAATGCCTACATGTAGGTAGGTCACCTGTGTAATGCAGTGCCTGAGGAGGTCAGAAGAAGGCATTGTATTTCCTGGAAATGGAGTTATGAATGATTGTTAGCTGCCATATGGGTGCTGGGAATCAAACCCTGGTCCTCTACAAGAGCAAACATTGCTCTTACTACTGAGCCAGCTCTCCAGTCCAGGACTTTATATGTTAGTTCTGTGTGTGTGTGTGTGTGTGTGTGTGTGTGTGTGTGTGTGTGTGTTACTAAAGACTGAATCCATGGCCTTACTTAATGCTTGACAAGCACTGTGCCACTGAGCCATACTCTCCATGTTGATGTTGTGTGTTTAATTCTCCCCACAATCCCATAAGTATGCTTCCATCATCCCCATCCACAGTGTCTACCACGATCATACTCTGAGAAGTCATTATCTCATCCTGTGTCTTGGAAATATGGTCTGTCCCCAGAGTTCCAGGCAGTTTTTAGATGACCTGCTCCTAGTTAGGGAGTGAGGATTATGTGTTCAGCAGAATGTGGAAGGGAGCCTTTTTTATTTTTTTATTTTTTGGCCTTTCTCAGGTCTTCAGCAATATCCTCCAACATTGCGGCTTGCAAGGGGATGGGGCCAGCACCACGCCCCAGAAGCTTGAGGAGAGGAGTCGGTTGACCCCCAGCGACATGCCTCTCCTGGTGAGGTTGCCCCCTAGCCTAGCTTCTTCTGGCTGGGTTCCTACAGCCAAAGCCTGGCTGCCTCAAAGCTGGGATACAATGGTTTCTTCCCCTACTCCTGGCCTCTTTCTTTGATTTAATTAGCATGCATCTCTTCCTGTCCCACAGGTTAAAGTGGATTTTCAACAGGCTTTGTTTCTCCCTGAAACTTTTATGGTATACTAGGAAGAATATGGCACTAGAATTTAAAGGGCTGAGTCTACACTTAGTTCTACTCAGCAGGCCCTTTCCTTGAACCAGTCGTTGGTTCAATGAATTATATTGAAGCATCCCCAGTATGTGCCAGGTCCTGTGCTGAGCCTGAGGGTGAAGCAGTAAGCGAAAGCAGACAGGGTGCCTGTCTCATGGAACTTAGAACCTAGTGAGGATCACATAAAGACAGTGAACATTTAAGGAGCCCTGGTGCTGTGCTAAGCACTAGAGACAGAGTAGGGATGAGGCAACTATGATCCACCCTCTTGGCATCTGCCATCTGGTGGAAAAGTGTCATTAAGCAAGTGTTTCGGAAGAACACATGCCAGGAGCTGTGGGAGCAAATCATCTTAGCTTTCTGAGCCTCAGTTTCCTTATCTGTCATGGAGATCCTGAGAGCCACCCCGCCTGCTCCTTTAAGTTGGCATGAGAATCAGCAAAGCAGATGAGCAAGTACCCTGTGTCCTATGTACCCTCTTCAAAATGTGAGGAAAATGTGGGCTTGCTATTCCTGTCTGCACCAGGCTGTGTGATTCTTCTCTGGGCCGGCCCAGTGTTCAGATTCAGGGGATAAACTTTCCTTCAGCATGGAAGAGTTACAAAAAAACGACCTGCGTCATCATTGAGTGTAGACCACTAGAGCTACAATGGCAAACCCTGAGGCTTAGGGAGGTTAGGGGATCACTCTCGTAGAGATGGACCAATCAGACTATTTCTGGGGCCTTCATTGTCCTATTCCTCTCAAGCAACACTCTGCCTGCTGGGGACCCTGACTTTGTCAGTTAAGTCTTGAGCCCTCTGCAGAGCTACTTATAGGGACACAGGAGAATAATACAGTGTCTTCTCTTGGCAACAGGAATTCAAGGACATTGTTCTCTACCTGTGTGATACCTGCACTACACTCTGGGCCTTTCTGGATATCTTCCCTTTGGCTTGCCAGACGTTCCAGAAACATGACTTCTGTTACAGGTACCGTGGACACTCTGACTGTTGAAGTAGTGGTCCAGACATCATTCAACATCTACTGACTTGGTTCTTAGAATGGACCAGTCCTTCTACCAGCCTGGGAATGCATGGTCAGGAACACAGATAAGAGGGTCCTTCACTTTTAGAAGCATTCCCAGGTGAGGCTAGGAATAGGGAGGGACCAGGGAGGGAGAAACACAGCGGGAAGAAGACAGTTTCAAGTCTGCTTTGTTTTGTGTGCCTCACCATGAGGCACAAAGTGATAACCAATAAGAACTAGACTGATAAAGAAGCAATAGAGGTGCTCCTACTTGGGGGAGGGTTGTGGGAGGAAACAGTCTTGAATAGTGAATAGGAAGCCAGCACAGTGACTATTTCTGTCCCAGCTACTCAGGAAACTGAGGCAAGAGGATCACTTAAGCCAAAGAATTTGAAGCCAGCCTATTTAACACAGCTAGACCCAGTCTTAAAACAAACAAACAAAAAAGACAGGGGCTGGAGAGATGACTCAGTGTTTAAAAGCAGAAGACCCTAGTTCGAATCCCAGCACCCACGTGGCAGCTAACAGCCATCCGAAACTCCAGTTCCGGTTCCTGTCTGTCCTCCACAGGCACGGCATGATACAGGTGCACTTACACACATGCAGGCATGACATTCATACACATAAAAAAAAAATTTAGTTTTTTAAAAGACACAGATCAAAGTGTTCTAGACGGAAAGATTATAGTAGCAGGAAGGACATTGAGACTGAAGAGAATTGTACAAAAAGCCTAGAGTGTGTTCTAGAGAGTATAGGGAGTGAAATGTGACTTGATACACAGTTGAGGACCCCAGGACAGCAGGAAAAGGAGCCAATAACAAAGAGAAGTCCACTAGTAAAAGCCAGATTGTGGAGAGTGGGAAGATCTGGCAGAAGTGGGGCCTTTATTTGGTAGGCAGAGGTAACCATTGGAGGCTTTAATCTAAAGGAGCCGTAGGAAGATACTCCTGAAATGCAGAAGAACTGGGGACGGGAGAGCAAGAAGGGAGACTTCCCACTTAACATTATAAGCGCCTTTCTGTGCGCTGAGAAAGGGAGACATCAGCCTAGGCATTAGAAGGCTAGTATGAAGGGGCTGACAGCCTGCTCATTACCTAGCCACAAGTACTGGCCCATTCTCAGTAACCTGTGGTTATTGCTCATGCCAGGCATCTCCTAACGATTTGCAGTAGCTTCCGGGAGCTGCCCACCTCCATTTACCCACCCATCTTTCTATCCATTCTGTCATTTACTCACCCATTCAACAAAACATTTATCGAGCACTTACATGTGCCAGAAACAGCAGCTGGTCCTGACTCCTCTTTGCTCTCCTCTGCTTGTGAGACTCAGACATTTAGGATTGATCAGACTCTCAGAGATCATTAGAATAAAGTGCTGATCTGCATTCTCCACAGAAGAAAGGTCTTGAGACCAGACTATAGCTTCCACTTTGGGGGGAATGGGAGGGGGATTTTTGCATAATAAAAGAGCATGTCTAGTAGGAAAGTTAGAAAAGATAGAAAGCAAGAACCTGAAATCACCCTTGGGATTCTTAGAATTTTGCACTCGAGTGTTTTCATTTAATTTAAGCATCCCCCCCCACCCCCTTTTTCTTGTCTTTTTGAGATGGAGTCTCCCTGACCCAGAACTTACAGAGATCCGCCTGCCTCTGCCTTCCAAGCACTGGGATTAAAGGTGTGTGCCACCACTCTTGATTGTATTTTGCAGACTGGGAAGCCCTCTGCTAACAATCCACCTCAGTCCCAAAAGCTCTGGGTGAGGGGTCTTACCTCAGATAGCTTACTTACCTAAGTAGCTCTTTCACTCTTGCCGTCTCAGCAGCTTCTCCTTCCTTTTTGCATGTCTACAGTGTATACAGGTGTGCGTGTCTGCTCTTGAATTTTATGAATCAGTAGTACCTTTACATAGGGCTGGAGTGATGGCTCAGTAAAGAGCACTTACTGCTCTTCCTGAGTACCCAAGCTGGACTCCCATCACCCAAGTCTGGCAGCACACAACAGCCTGTGACTCCAACTCCAGGAGATCTGGTCCCATCTTCTGGCTTCTGTGGGCACCCTCACACATGTAGCATATACATACACAGACACACACACATATTCATAAACAAAAAAAAAAATCATGTTTTTAAAAAATGTAAAATATGGCTCAGTGATAAAGGGCACTGGCTACTCTTGCAGAGGACCTGAGTTTTGTTCCCAGCATCTACATGGTGACTAACAACCATCTGTAACTTCAGATGGATCCAAATTCAGAGGAATCCAATGCCCTCTTCTGGCTTTCCAAGGCATTGCACAATGCAAGTGCACTTATATACCTGCAGGCAAAACACTCATAAAAATAAAAACAGATTTTTAAAATAAAATGAAATTCAAATGTAAAATATCTAATGAAGAATCTCCTCTCTTCCTTCTCTGGTTCTATTCCTCATAAACACAGGCACTAGTTTTTGGTGGACTTTTCCAGAGATATTCATATATAGGAAAATTTGTACATTACATAACCCACTCTTCTTTGCTTTTAAAATCCTGGGAATGGAACCCAGGGTCTTACAAATGATAGGTAAGGACTCTACCAGTGAACTACATCACAGCCATACTCCTTTTTAAAAATTGAATCCTGGGGCTAGGGAGGTGGCTCAGTGGGTAAAACATTTGCTGCATAAGCTGAGTTCAAATCCCCAAAACTCTTGTAAAAAGCCAGGCACAGTAACAGGTCTGTAATCCCAGCAGTCCTACTGGGAGATGGGAGATGGAAAAAGGAGAGGCCCCAGAAAGCTCAGGAGGCTAACCTGCCATAATCAGCAGCAAACAAGAAGAGACCCTCCCTCAAACAAGGTGGAAGGTGAGGACAGACAGCTGAGGTTGGCATGCATGCACTTGTACACACAGACGTATCATACACACACACACATAAATATAAGAAATAATTGATTGCTGGCCTGTTATGATGACTATACATGCCATTTCCATGTCAGTTTCTCACTCAGCAGTACCACATCTGTGTAAATACCCTCTATCTTCGGTATGGCTAAGTAGTGTTGTACATATGGCATACTAGACACCAGGGACAGACGTTTAGTTTTTTGTTTTTTTCTCAGTTTGATATTTTCAATAAATAACTTTGTATACACACTACTCTGTACCGTACAAGCATACTTGAGGGTTAATTCCTAGGAATAGAATTTCAGGAACAGATGGTGTGTGTTGCTTTGATTCTCATAGATCTTCCATAGGAGTTCTTCCAGTTTGCCCTCCCACCGACAACATAGCCTGGCAATAGTTGAACCCACTTGTGCCAAACTGCCCTCTCTGGCCTCTGCGGATCCTATCTAGTAGGGAGGACCTGCCTCTTTTGGCTTAGTTGCCCTCTATCATGTGTGGTACTACAGCGAAGTATATGTCACCAAGAGCCACCTAAAGCACAGGCCCATGTTTGCAGAGCACTTGCATAAATTCAGCACTGCCCTAGGCACTCAGAGTGCATCTCTGGCTTTGGGAAGCTTAAGATGTTTGGAGGGAGAATCATACCACAGAAAAAAGGCAACCTCTCTGTCAGTTGTCAAGGCAGTGTATTCTGTGTGCAGTGCATCTGGTTCCCAAAAGGAGGAATCCTGTGGGCGAGGAAGTCCGTGGAGAGATGGGCCTGGAATGCTCTGAGCAGAGGACAGGGAGGTGCCGGAGGGAAAGAACAGCTGCCTCCCTGTGTTGCCCATGCTGGTCTCAAACTCCTGAGCTTAAGCCATTTTCCTGCCTCAGCGTCCAAAGTAGCTAGAACTAACTATAGTCCTATATCACTACACCAAATTTATGGCATGTGTATGTATAATTCTTAAGTATTTGAGACAGGGTCTCGCTGTATAGTTCAGACTGGACTCCAATTCATGATCTTCCTCCCTCAGCATCCTGAATGCTAGAATTATAAGCATGAGCTACCACCCTAGCTGATAACTTTTAATTTTATAAGAATTATAGAAAGCATACTAACTGTGTTAGTTCACAAAACATATATAGAACGTTTGATACATGTAAGTCTTGAGCACATTTAGCCCATTTTGAATAAATATATTGTATTGACATTGTCCATGTAAACAGTTTATAGAGATTCCAAGTCATGCCAAAACCAGAGCTTTTTCTTCATGTTTTATAACCAAAGTAAAAAAGGTTATTTGTAAATGTATATTTCAGTGCTCATAAAACTGGCAGATTTTGAGCAAGAAGAAAGGTGATCATGTGTCTGTTTCACAAACCCCAGAGTCTTTTGTAGCCCTCTGGTTGCTATTAGAATAGACACAGGCAACAGATGAGACCAACACAGTACATCATTCTGGGGTGGACTCAGGAAAACCCCTGGGTAGTCCCAGAAAATAGTTATGAGAACGGCCTGGGGGATGGCTGAGTCATTAAAGCAACACAGAAATCCTGAGTTTGAGCCATGTGTGATAGTACATACCTTTAATCCCAGCACTGAGGCGGCAGAGAGGCACATGGATCCCTGTGAGATCGAGTTCAGCCTGGTCTACATGGCAGATAACTGTGGCTACAGGGAGAAAAAAACAAGAAACGGAGCTAGAAAGGTGACTCAGCAGTTAAGAGCACCCACATGGCGGCTAACAACCATGTGTAACTCCAGTTCTGTGGGATCAGATGCCCTCTTCTGACCTCCGTGGGTTTGCACAACATGGATGTGCTTGCATACATGCAGGCATTACACTCGTAATAAATAAAATACTAAAACAAACAAACAAAAAAGACCTGAGTTTGATCTTCCCAGAACCCATGTAAAAATGCTGGGCATGGTATTACTCTCTTAGAATACCAGTGCTGGGGAGACAAGGATAGGAAGATCTCTGGAGCTCTCTGGCCAGCCAGCCTAACCTAATTGGTGAACATCAGGCCAACAAAAGACCCTGTCTCAAAGGAGATGAACAGCTTTCCTGAAGAATGATACCTGAAGTTATTCTCTGGCCTCCACACAGACATGATTGCACACATGCATGAAAAGAAAGGTTGTAGGGGAGAGGGGAGGATGAGCCTTTCTGCTCTCTCGGATTAGCCTTTCTGTTCCATCAAAATGTGGTATGTATTAATCCAGCGTTTTATCCGTGCTTGCTTCTACAGACTAGCTTCCTTTTATGAAGTGGCAATTCCTGAAATGGAATCTGCAATCAAGAAGAGGAGGCTTGAAGACAGCAAGTGAGGCAGGGACAAAACAGAATGTTGTATGGGAAAGGGAAGCGGAGCACAGTCTAGGTCTTTCTAGCTGTGGCATTCTCACTGCTAGGACAAAGTGGGGGACCAAGGACCAGGGCTTCTCATTCCACGCTTAGTGGGCTTCTGACCTTTTTAAAAAAACTCCCGAGGTCTTCATTTTATTGCTATCTGTGGTGCTGAGGATGAGGATTGAACATGCCTAGCACATGTTCTAACACTGAGCTATACTCTAGCTCTTAAGATTTTTAAAAATATGTATTCTGTGAGGATTGGTGTGAGGACCTATTTAAATATTAAGTGCACTAAGGAGATTGTTCTCAGAGTCTTGCTTGGCAATTAAGTCCATTAACTCAGTGCCCCCCAATCCTGGGAGTTAGTAGGATGGCTGGTCCCTGTCTTAATGCCCTCTTCTTCCCCTTAGCTGTTACTTCAATTTCTTGGTAACTGACGTTGCTCTTCCTGACCCTCTGTTTAAGAAATGGCCCTGGAGCCAGATGACCACCCACTATCTATAGTCATTGTCAACTACTCCCGGTGTGACCTGTAAGACTACCTCAGCTGTGGGGAGGCACCTGTGACTGCCAGGAAGGAGTTCCATGGTGCCTTCTGTCTCTTAAGTCTATCACTCTTCTCTTTGGCCTTTAAAGGCTACTGGGCGACATGTGGCAGAGGCTCTCCCATTCCAAGAAGAAGCTAATGGAGGTGTTTCACATCATCCTGAACCAGATCTGCCTCCTTCCCATTCTAGAGAGCAGGTAAGCACCAAGGAGCAGCCTCCACATCCAGCAGGTTCATTCACATTGCTCTTTCTTGGCTCCTCCCTCACTCTTTGTTTGCCAGACCCTAAAGGAAACCCAGAAAAATGCCTTTTTCCAACTAGCCAGAACCTTGCAAAAGGGCAGGAGGGTTAGCATGTAAGAAACCTGCAGATCATCCCACTTTACATGGATTCATCTTCCCTCGTGTCCTGTTTCAGCTGTGACAACATTCAGGGCTTCATTGAAGAGTTCCTTCAGATCTTCAGCTCCTTACTGCAGGAGAAGAGGTGAGTGGAGCCGAGCTGGGAACAGTTGTGGGACAAGCCCATGGCCCTCCCTCCAGTCCCCACGATGCTTTACATGGTAGAGCCCCTGATACATGCTCGCCATGACCCAGAGGTATAGAGCATGTGACTGAATAGCAGCTCTGTGGATGGCCTTCAGTAGGACAGTGTCCTGATGACCCCAACCCTGAGTCTCCTTTTTGTGCTCTGCCCCTTAGGTTCCTCCGGGACTATGACACACTCTTCCCAGTGGCTGAAGACATCAGCTTGCTGCAGCAGGCCTCATCAGTCTTGTATCCTACCATATAGCCCATTGGGCCAGGGCTGGACCAGGTCAGGCACGGTTTGCTGGGACCCAGAGTGGCAGAGAGAGATTGGCCCCAGAATATGTACGTTAGCCAGCTGTTGCTAGAGGCCTACGCCTACTAAGGTCCAGTTCCTCTTTTTCTAGATGAAATAACTGCTTTGATGCAAAGAAACTTGGGGCAAAGAACTTTAGCTCTCTGTACATATCTTCTGAGGGTGTGAGCCTGGGTAACCAAGTTGAACTCCAGCCACCTTCTTGAACCTCACTGTGGAGATGAGAAGGACACATAAACAGATGGTGTCACACAAGACCTCATATAGCAGAGCCTAGGACAGGCATCAAATGAAAGTGACATCCAGGACGAAAATAGGACATGGCCTGACCTTACCTCTGAGTGAGCACATGAGTGTTCCTGGCTTCTGGAAGACAGAGAAAACTGGCTCTTTGAGGAATCCTCCAGTGTCATGTGCAGAGTACAGGGTGTGACTGTGTATGTGTTGTGGGGGGTTGTCTTCACAAGAGGCTGGAGGGGATGTGGCAGGTGAACTGGGGCTAACAGACATTCAAGGACCTTGTATGACCCTAACAGAGAAGTTTGGGCAATATGCTACAAGCATTGGGGAGTATGGAAAGCTGGGAATCAGGGGCTACATAGGCTGCCTGTACTGTGGAAAGGCTCCATTCAGCTTTGGGAGAATGCCCTGGCCTGGGGACCATCAGGGCCTGATACCCTTACATGGATCGTGGGGGTTTGGAATAGAAATAAAGTGAGAGCATTGGCATCTCAGATTTCTGGCCCTGCAATACCTAGGGTAGTGGAGAGAAAGGGAAGAGCTGGCCTGTGAACCATTTCTGTGCTGGGATAAGTTCAGTCCTGCCTCAGGGACTTTGGAGAATACTTCAGCTTGGTGGATAGGAAGCCCAGGACATTTGATGGTAACCCCCAGCCCTGTCTACCTAGAGCACGGGTGTTGGGATTCAAAGTCTGTGTAGTGGTAGTCTAAGCTGCTGTTCCATGGAGCCCAGGGGCCCATGATACCCACTGGGTCAGCCCAGAGGCCCTTGGAAAAAATCACATGGTCAGATGCTGGACAAGAACTGAGAAGTCATCTCCCCTTAGTATAAGCTAGGGAGATGGGTTCTGAGCCAAAAAAACCTTAACACATCCTTATAGAGATGAGACACGAACTGCCTACATCCTGCAGGCTGTGGAAAGTGCATGGGAAGGTGTGGACAGACAGAAGAAAGTCAAGGACATTAAAGACCCATCAAGGGCCAAGGATCCTAATAACAGAGTCTCAATGACAGCAGAACCAGTCAGTGAAATGCCATCACACATGGAAAACTCTGAGGCGGATGAGGCGGTATGTGTCTGGGAGCTCCCTCCCTGATTGCTCGATCCTCCCTGGTCATCTCTTGAGAGATGGAATAGCCGAGCTCCCTTGCTTGCGCCTTCCTGGAGGGAAAAGGGTTCTTTTCGGGTTGACAGCCTCCAGCAGCGGGGCGGCTTATATCACGCTTAGTAGAGCCTCAGTGAGTACTAGACTGGTAGAAGAGAACAAGGCCCTTCAAGCTTAGAAGCCAGGATTGATTCTTTCTTTCTGTTGTTTTGAGACAATGTATCTTACTCTGTGGTCCAGGCTAGCCTTGAACTCAGTCCACCTATCTCAGTCTCCAAGTGCTGGGATTACAGGCACACACTGCCATGCCTAGCCCTGTTTACCTATAAAATGAAAAGGTATAGTTTTTCCATGTAGACTCCTTCCCCAGGCTCCTCTACATGCAGGTAAAAGAGCTGGCCAAGCCTGTACTAAAGAGCCATGAAGCCCAGGACTTCTCCCTGTGTGCTACAGGGATGGAGACTTTACAGACTCATGACAGGCTGCTCAGGGGTAACCTGCTCTCCTGCTTGCCAACTGTATGTCACTTATATCCAGCCTACTTCCTCCTTGTAATAGGGATCGATGCAGTGCCCACTTCTAAAAGGTCGTTGGGATTCCTGAAGCTGCTTCACAGAATATTCTGAGTTCAGCTGGTCCTCAGTGCCTTCTTAACAAATGCTAATGTTCCTCCTGTTAGACCCAGGCATCATAATTCTCCTAGAGCCTCAGAAAAGAACTTCCTCTGTCTTTTCCTACCTTCTTCCCCATTTGGCTTCTTACCTGAGTCATTATCATGATCATCATTGCTGGGAACCAAACCCAGGACTTTGTTCATGTTACACAAGCACACTATCACTAAGCCATACTCCCAGCCCTCTATTGTTTTGATTTTCCAGCTTCCTTAAAAAGCATTATAAAATGGAAGCCACATTGGGCAGTATGTAAAATGAATTCTCCTTACTGAAAAGAATGTTACTTAAAGAGGTTATACTTCTACATGATCTAGCCAGTGGTTGCTGTTGCCCTCCATTCTCAGTCACCTTGGCAGAGTTGAAAAAGGACCTTGATCACTGACACGTGGCCATTATGGAGGCTCTAGTGCACACCAGGTACTGTGCTCTGTGGGGAATGTGCGCCACTTTATCAAACCATTAAAAACAACCCCATGAGGTAGATTGTACTGTGTCCATTTCATAAGGAGAAAACAGGTTCAGAGAGAGGAAGCACGATGCTCAAGATCATACAGACAGGTAGCTCAGGAAATCACAGAGTTTCTCTTTCACAAAAGGGGAAAGCAGAGGCTGAGAGATTTAAGTCACTTAGCTCAAATCCCACAGCTGGGAAGGCAGGTCCCCTGGCGCCAGGTCCAGTGCTGTCTGGGGACTCTTGCCCTTTCACCTGCCCAACTTAGCCATCCCCTCCATCACTCTGGTCTAGCTGCAGTGCATGGGCGCAGCAGCTGCCCTGGGCCCTACTGTGTGTGGTGTGGAGTTGGACTCGCTCATCTCTCAAGTGAAGGACCTATTGCCAGACCTTGGGGAGGGCTTCATCCTGGCCTGCCTGGAGCACTACAACTATGACTCGGAGCAGGTGATCAACAACATCCTGGAGGAGCGACTGGCCCCTACCCTCAGCCAGCTGGACCGCAGCCTAGACAGGTGGGAGGTAAACCTTGGGATAAGGGTCCCCTTTCCCTTGCCATTCTCTTCCTCCCAAAACTAGGATTCAATCTATTCTTTCCTCACAGCAGGGTTTCCCAGCAGTTTGAACTGGTGCTCTCTTCAGAGAAAAAACCTGGGGCCCACAGAGGTTCTTAGCACACAGCTGGATTTCTTCCCAGCTCTTGTAGGAAGATGTGTTAGAGACCAGTGATGTGATAGGGCTGCCAAGCCCTTCAGAGCTCCTAAGTTCCTGGCCTGTCCCATAGTTACCACATTTCCAGCAGATTTCCAAGTTAGGATGGCCAAAGCTGCTTGCTTTCTCTGTGCTGAGTGGTGAGGGCCCACAGCTGCCCCAAACCCTCACAGGTCAGCAGGAACAGGGCCGCACATGGATGCTTCTTCCGTATACAAGTATCGTTTGCCAGGTAAATGAATGAAGTTAGCCTTGTGCCTTTGGACACATCCTCAGCCTCGTTGTACTCCCTTTTACAGATGACAGTCCTGAGGCACAAAGGTGAACTGGGAGCTGAGGGTGTAGCTCAAGGGCGAAACCCGTGCCTAGCATGTGTAAAGTTGTGGATTACATCCCTAGTACCAAAAACAAGCAGAGAGAAAGACTGAGGGTTGAGTGACCTATGACTCCTGTCTCACAGGGCCATTGTGAGCATTAAATGAGGGACGGAGCTTTGAGAAAACAAAAAACTGGTATGCCTGGCACACAGGGAATGGGGGAGCTTTGAGGTATGGCCATGGACTCTTTATCAGGAGCCTTGTCTCCCCATTAAAGATCTTCAACTTAAGTCCTGGGTGTGACTGTTGAAATGAACACTCTAATGGGTAGGACACAGAGGGCCGGGGGCACAGGTAGACTCAGCAGGCAGGGCTCTTTGATTTGATTTCTGTGCTGTGGTCCCCAGACAGGTGAAGCCGGACCCCACACCCCTGCTGACATCTCGTCAGAATGTCTTCCAGAATGACGAGTTTGACGTGTTCAGCAGGGACTCAGTGGACCTGAGCCGAATACACAAGGGGAGAAGGTGAGTGTGGCAGGACACAGGGCTCTGCACCCCAGTTCTAGAGGTGTGGAGAGAAAGCAAGGGCCTGTCTTCACAGAGCCAGCCGTGGGCATTCCACTCAGGGGTCCCTTTGAAGCCTGGCCTCGCACGCCGCTAGCCTGCAGGAGCAGGTTCTTTAATGATGTACTTCAGGCTCCCGCTGTGTTGGGGATGGGAAGGCTGTTAGTGAAATCTCCTTGTTGGTGGCAAAAGACCAGAGGGCCAAATCTGTCCCCTCTTCCTTTCCTATTTTGTCTTTTGCTATGTGGACCATTGACTCTGTGGGTGTAGAGCTAGACAATGCTTCTCAGAAGTGACTCATTGGCCTGATTGTTCCCAGGCTGTGACAAAATAAGAAAATTAAGGACTCAACACTAGTGAGCTTTACCAAAGGTGAAAGAATTCCATTTTAAGGCCTCTTTTTTTTTTTTTTAGTTTATGTTCCTCCTACTTTTTCAGCATTGAAAAGTCCATTCATGACCTATTGACCTATTCATTTATTTGGTAAATATTTACCTAGCACTTAACAGCCCTCAATTCAAGGCCCTGGATCAATGTGGTTCTGGAGCTGTAGTGGGGTGTAAAGCAGAGACAGCCCACGTCCATGCGGAATTTGTATTATTCAGCTCATCAAACAAACAGCGTCACATAGCAGATATTATAGGTGCTACAAGGTGGAGGTAGGCAGACTCCCAGGCCCTTGGTTGGGGCTTCAGCCCACAGTGAAGTCTCTCCTGAAAAAGTGACTGAGAGCTAAAGGATGTGCAAGAGTCTTTCTCTGGGGAAGCAGCTTCCCAAGCAGAGTGAGCCGTGGGAACATTGGCTCCAATGCCATTGTGAGTGTGATAAGTCTCCCACAAACTCATCAGTTTTATGGTTTTGTTTTTTCCTTAATGTGTATGAGTGTATTAATGCATGCATGTAAGTACACCCACGTCATACAGTGCCCACGGAGGTTAGAAGAAGGCCTCAGATCCCCTGGAACTGGAGTTACAGATGGTTGTTAGCCACCATGTGAGTGTTGGGAATCAAATTGGGTTCTCTGCAAGAGCAGCGAGTGCTCTTAACTGCTGAACCATCTCTCCAGCCTGAGTTTTATGTTTTTAAAAAGGTCATTCAAGCTGGCCATGCGTGGTGGCACATGCCTTTAATCCCAGTACTGAGAAGGCAGAGGCAGGCAGATCTCTGTGAATTTGAGGCCAACTGATTCTACATAGTGAGTTCCATGCTAGCCAGGGCTACATAGTGAGACCCTGTCTTTAAAAAAGGGGGTAGAATGGAAGGGCTGGAGAGGTGGCTCAGCAGTTAAGAACACTGGCTGCTCTTGCAGAGGACCCAAGTTCGAATCCCAGCATCCACCTGGTGACTAACAACCATCTGTAATCTCAGTTCCAGGTGATCTGATGCCCTCTTCTCACCTCCTAGGGCATTGCATGACATAGTAATACACTCATACACATAAAAATAATAAATAATTTTTTTTTTAAAAGAAAAGTCACCCAGGCTGGGGCATGGTGACTCAAGCTTCTAATGCCAACACTCAAGAGGCTGAGCCAGGAGGATTTTCTGGACTTCATAGTGAGTTCCAGCCCAGCCTGGTCTTCAAGTGAGACCCTGTCTCAAAAACAAATAAATAAAAATAAATCACCAGCTTTGTAATGAGAGTAAATAATGATTGCAGAGAGAATGACAGCCAAGAGTGGCCCCCCAAAAAGACACTGGTAACCCTACCTCAAAGTTCCATGGTGGTGTTGGTTCATGAAACCCAGAAATCCCACAGCCCGTGCTATCTGCCATCATGATGATGTGAGCGAGGGGGTCAAGAAAGGGAAGAGACTGCCATTTTTATGGCCTTCTCCTGGTAAGAGCCCCAGAGGAGAAGTGTCAACTGCTACTTCAGTTAGGGCTCAGGGCTGCTTCTCTTCCCTAAGCAGGATGGAGTTGGATACTTGCTGGCTGAGGGCCTGGGGAGCAGGTCCAAGGCAGCTCTGAAGCTGTCTGGCTGGCTGGACACAAAGCCCTAGCAAACTGCTTAGTCACTCACATTGCAACATCCCTAGATCCCAGGCAGAGCTGTTATCCACCATCAGTGGCTGCTATGTGGGCTGCTGTGTGGGAGGCTCAAACAGGGTCCCCCAGGCCAGCAGAAAGCTTCCTCTGTTCCAGCCCAGAGAGCATGATTGGTAGGTCCTCCACAGAACATCTGTGTTTCCCCTTGACCTTCATCTGTGGATTTGCCCAGGGCACACCTCACCCCAACCCAGATTGTAGTTCGCCCATGAGTACTTGCCAGGGGACTTCTCCCAGCCTTCAGGGTCATCAGAAAGACTGAAAAGTAGCCAGGTGTTCTGAGGCCTATGCCCCATTCCTGAGGTACTCTAGTTGCCAGCAGAAACTGGATGACCAGTGTTTACTAATCCCACTTTCTGGACAGCCCAAGGGCAGGGATTGCAGAGGCAAAGCTTCTGTTTATGTGTTCAGTATTTATTTACTCAGCAAATATTTATTAAGTGGTCTACTAGCACCAGATCCTGTGCAAAACACCAGAGAAACAGGGTGAGTAGGGCATCTGGGCTTTGCCCTCAAAGGGCAGAGACCGTGAGAAAGACAGACTATTAAACAAGCAAGCTGTTGGGTTAGGTGCACCAGGAGTTCAACAGGAACACCTGTCCTACTCCAGGCAAGGTGGGGAGCTGGGGCCCTGCCCTCAGGTAGTAGGTGGGAAATTAAGTAGCACAAGGCCATTCATACCTGTGTGTACATAAGCACACAGCAGCCTCATTGCACACAATAAGCAGGAGACAGAGAGGGACTTGGTTAGCCCATGAATTTTGTTTGGTAACACACCAAATTTCTCTAGTCTGTCTTTTGAGGCATTGGCTTGGGGGTCAAGTGGTCCTTTGGAGCTTTAAACGAGTTGCAGCTATTTGGGCTCTGACTTTCAGAAACCATAATGCCAAGAGAAAGCCCAAACTAGGGATTCCTATCTCTTTTATATTTTAGTATTTTTATTTTTCAGGGTGCTTGGGATGGAACCCAAGGCCTTTCAGATGCTAGGCAAATGTTCTACTAATGAGCCACATCCCCAGTTCCTATTTCTTTTAGAGACTAACAGCTTGCACAGAAATTTCCAGATTCTTCTCATGTCTCATCTACAGAACTGAGTTGCGGGGCCAGGACTTGTGGCTCTGATGTGATATACACGGGGGGAAAGATCTGAATATGAGCATCTGAACTGGACCTAGTCGCGCACACAGTCCCAGCACTTCAGAGGCTGAGATAGGAGAATTTAGAGTTTGAGGCTATCCTGGGCTACATCATGAAATCCTGTTTCAAAACAAACAAGCAAACAAAAAAAAACAATGAAAATCTGTCAGATAGGTGACTCAGGGTAGAGGGTAGCTGTTGTGTAGACACCAGGCCCCTTGCCACAGGGGAGATATATATATATATATATCTATGTCAGTAAAGGAAGCTATGTGCTTCCCCCCAACAAGTAGCCAGAAATGTCTATGTTTTATCTGCCTCTTGAGAATCACAATGTATATTAGCATGTAAGACTGACAAGTAAAAGAAACAGGATTCATTTTATTGAGCCAGAAGATGCTGGGTCAACTTCTGTGTCTTTTATGTCACTGTTTTTGTCTGTCTGTTTGGATTTTTATTTTTTGTTTGTTTGCTGAGACATAGATCCAAACGCACTATGTAGCCAAGGGTGCTCTTGAACTCTGTATCTTTCTGCCTCTACTGCCCAAGCATTGGGATTACAGTTATACAGCACTGTGTCCAAATTTTACACATCATCTTATTCTCTCCTCACCTCAGGGAAGTGAGCACTGCAAACAAGAACCAAGTTTTTTGTTTGTTTAGTTTTTTTGAGACAGCATACATAGCCCTAGCTGCCTGGCTGGCCTGGAACTCATAGAGATACATCTGCTTCTACTTCCTGAGGGCTGGGATTAAAGGCATGTGCTACCATACCTGGCCTGAAACTTAGATTTAATGAGGAAAGGGGACTTGCCTGTGGTGGCACAGCTCAGGAAGTAGCAGAGCAGAACCTCAACCAGCAGACCTGCATCTGGCCCTGAATCTTCGGTTAGAAGCTGTGTAACCCTGGAAATGTTTTTCTCCTTTTCTGGACCCCATGACTTCCTCACTCGGAAGAAATGATGTGTTTGTGGAATCTACAGGTCCCTAAGGACTTGTTTGAGACGGGCCTTGCAGAACAGCGTTGAGGGCATGAGGAAAGAAAAGGTGACCAGTTTCAGAGCAGCTGGCATGTTTCCTGGGCTTGTAGGAGGCCAAGACAGCAAAAACCGTCCCTGCAAACAGGTCTTTTCCCAGCTGCTTATGCTGGGATTTTTCTTTTTCTTCTGGACCCAAATCAAGTAAAGGAAGCAAAGTTGAAATTCCCTAGACAGACTGCCCAGGCTCCAGGCCCTGCTACCTGTGTCCTCCCAGGGCCCAGGTGGAGTGGGTAGAGGTTGGCACCTCCATCTGGCCCTGCCATAGAGCTATACAACCAGAGACCACCAAGCATGCGAGCTGCCTCACTGCCCAGAACACAAATGAAAGGGATCCGGAGCCTTAAGGGACTGCCACAAGACGGTGCCCTCATCCTTGACCCTGGCCCAGCACAGATCCTGGCATCTGGTGGGTCCTTAGAGCATGGCTGAGTGCATCGAGTCTTCTTACTGGTGAGCATGGCTGAGTGCGTGGAGTCTTCTCACCAGTGGCACTGACCACCTGGATAAACTTGGGCTCCCTTTCACTTTTTTCCCTTTTCTCAAACCTAGCACAGAGATCTAAGGCCATGAGCGCAGCCCCTGGTCCTCAACCCTGGCAGCTGGGAAAGATTCCTGGCTCTTTCATTGTTGTATTTATTTGTTTAAGCTAGGGTCTCATGTAGCCTAAACTGGCCTCTGACTCTATATAGCTGAGGATAGCCTTGAACTCCTGATCCTCCCATCTCTACCTCATGTGCTGGGATTACAGGCATGTTCCACCACACTTGGCTTTATCTTTGGTTTTTTGAAATAGGATCTCTGTAGCCCAGGCTGGCCTTGAATTCATGAAAGTCCTCCTGCCTTAGCCTCCCACATGCCAGGACAGGCATGAGCGGTCACAGCCCGCCAAGTTTCCTGTTGACCAAGGTTTATCCTGGTCTAAATCAAGTGTGCCGCCCTTTCTTTCCTCCTGTGGGGCTCCAGGTACAGTCGTGTACCTGCCACCATCAGGTTTCCTCACCCCTTTCTCTAGACCGGTTCTGGGCACCAGAGTCAGGGTTTGCTTCTGTCTCTGTCTGGACAGGCACTTTCAGCACATTTTGTGCCTGTCACCCCCAACTCCACTGTGAGTCCATGAGGACAGATGCATATCTGACTCATTTTTCACCACTCAACTTTAGACCCCTTCCTGGCACATAGTAGGCCCTTAATAAAGAATCTCGTGAAACAGCAAAGCTTTACCAACCACACATAGGCTCCAGTGCCCACCTGCCTCAGGCTCCCAAGCAGACAGTGCAGAAGAATCAGTTGCCTTCTATCTCCTAACGCCAGTTATAGAAGATCTGAGCAGAAAGCTTGCACAGCTTTGTTCCTCATTTTTCCTTCTCCCTATTCTGGATACGTTCCAAAGACACAATTTCATAGCTAAGCTGGATTTTCTTGCCTCGCATCTCGAATTGATTTTCCCCTGCAGGGCCAGAAACTATGTTCCACAGGCCTGTATGTGCAGCTGACAAGCCAAGTTTCTCTACAGGTTTGCAAAGCTATAGTCCAGAGACCTGAGGCCCTGCTGCTGCTGTGATACACAGTTCAGTGTGACCCAGGTGTGTCGCCTCCCCATCCACTGCACCCAGCTGTCCTCACTTACAACATGATGGCAGTTGGATTACCAAACTTCTCCCCCACTGTACTCTCACATGGAGACTGGCACTGAGAGACACATAGGTGGAAGGCTGCTTTTGAGAAGGAGGTGAGAGGAAGAGGCCAGAGCTCCTCCTTCCTCACACCCAATAGTTCTGGAGCTGCCCTGGGCTTAGTACAAAAGCCACATGTGACCTCAGTGTGGTCCGAGGACAGAGAAGTGAACCTAGCATCTTTCTGGACCTTTCACACCCTTCCAGGCCTGATGGTATCTTCTCTCTCTCCCTGCTGTTCCTGGCCCCAGGAAGGAGGAGAATGTGCGGAGCCTAGTGAATGACAAGCGGGCTGTAGCTGAACAGCGGCAGCGATACGAGCAGTACAGTGTGGTGGTAGAAGAGGTAGGCTGCCCAGGCCGGGCCTCTGCTGGGTGTGGGAACCTGCCGACTCTGGCCCATGCTAACACTGTTGCAGGTTCCGCTGCAGCCTGGGGAGTACCGCAGTGATGACTACGAGGATGAGTACGATGACACTTATGATGGCAACCAGGTGGGCGCCAACGATGCAGACTCAGATGATGAACTCATCAGCCGCAGGTGAGGTTATAAGGCCAGTGTCCCAGCTCATAGTAGCTCTGTGCCTAGGGAGCTCCACAGATGAAGCCAAGGCCTGCCCCACAGCTGGGCCTCCCAGCCCCTGGTCCAGTGCTCCTCCACCGAGCCCACCATAAGTCAGGAAGCATTTATTTAGTCTTACCAAGTCGTTTTGCATTTTTTTAGGCAGAAAACTTTTGCCAGTGGAATCTCATAGAGACTCCGCAGTGCAGATCAAAGCAGTACTTCTCTAATAAACAAGAAGACTGGAGAGCCCAAGCTGAGCCTCCCCCATCCCCCTACAGCAGACCATTGACCCCTCAAAGAATCTGGGGGCTCCAGCACAGGATGCTTGAAAGCCCTGTGGGGTTTCCTAAATTCCCCTGGGTTTAGAGTCCCTTCCAAGTATAATCCAGTCTTTGATCTCACTTTCTCTCCCAATCCTCAGGCCCTTCACCATCCCCCAGGTGCTGAGAACCAAAATGCCTGGAGAAGGACTGGAGGAAGAAGATGAAGAGGAGGAAGAGGCTGAAGATGAGGCCCCCAAGGTAGCTCCTGGGAGCAGACAGAAAGACTGTAGCTCTGAAAGGGAGATGGGGGCTCTGGGCCCCACCCCTCCCTGCCTCTGGCCCTGCGGTGGTCCCAGCAGCACTGCCCACACAGGGAGGCTCCCTTTGAGCCCAGGCTGTCTGTTTAGAGAGCTACTGGCTTAGATCTCATCACCACTGCCCAAGAGATGCCCAGGGGACAGATTAGAGACTTGGCCTTTGAGCTGCTGAGTTCATCAGGCATAGAGGGACTGGGAGAAGGGCAGCTGTTGGCTGTCGTGCCTAGGATGCCAATCCTTAAAATCAGAGAGGACTTGGAGCCAAGAGGCTCTGGAGGTCAGCTGGACCCAGTAGGTTTGAAAATTCAATTTTAGCCAAACTTTTTCTTCAACTGAAATCTTAACCAGAACCTCAGCATCGCAACAGATGAAAAGTGATCCTTCTCGTTTTGAGGTGACAGCGGCCGGCACCCTTCAGGCCCTAGCAGCCTTGGAAAGGAGATAAACTGAGGTGTTTCTGGAGCCTGGTCACCAGTGGTCCTTGTTGAGGTCCTGATGAGAGCTGGTATAAGTGGTGGGAGCACATGGCCTGCCCCAGGACTCTCTCCCACTGTGCCCTGTACTTTTCTTCTTCCAGCCTGGGGTTAGTCTACACTTATATGCATCATCTTTCTGAATCACTGATTCTACTCCTTTCATTGTTTTTAAAGATCTGCTGGCTGCCAAAGCCTGTGTGTGTCCTGAGAGTCCAACTTTCCCCTGCACAGGTCCCCTGTGTGCTCTGGGCATAGAAAGCAGCTCTCTCACAAGTGCCCTGCTGGTGGCGCCAGAGTGAGACCTGGCCCCCAGCTCCCAGGACAAGCCTGCTTCCACAGCCCTATGTATCTTTTCCTGGTGACCATCTCAGCCAACACCCCCGTACACACTGCCACATCATCAGATGCCATGTCATCATCACGCACAGCTGTGCACCTTCCGCCCCACCAGCCTGCCCCACATTCCTTCAGCTGTGTGACTCCTGAAGCAAGCCTTATCAGACAGCTGACCAGTCCTGTTCTGGCCATGGCCCTGCCTGCTGCAACAGTCCATTCCTCACAAAATTGTATCAGCATGGCCCCAAACAGCAGAAAAGCTCATGATTCCAGATCTTGTCTCTCCTCTTCCCTCTACAGCCGGATCATTTTGTACAGGATCCTGCAGTGCTAAGGGAGAAGGCTGAAGCCAGGCGCATGGCCTTCCTCGCCAGGAAGGGGTGAGCATCCAAAGGACTGATTCTGGAGGGGACCCATCAGGGAAGGCCAGCTGACCACAAGGGAAATACATATACACACATATATAAACCCCAGAGGATTCTTGGGTAGTAATTAAGCTCTTGTGGAAGCCCTCAGAAATAGATATGATTATCATTGTCCACATTTTATAAATGAGGACAATGATGACCCAGAGATATTAACTGACCTGCCAAAGGCCACACAGCTATTAAGTGGTACCTAACGATTGATGCCAATCCAGGCACAGGGGCATATGCCTATAGTCTCAGTTACTTGGAAGGCTGAAACAGGAAGATCATTTGAGGCCTTCAGTTAAAGATCAGCCTAGGCAACATAGCAAGATCCCGTCACAGAAAGAGCCAGGCATCGCAGAGTAAGTTTGTAATCCCAGTACTCAGGCGGCAAAGACAAGAGGATCTTAGGTTCAAAGACATAGCGAAACCCTGTCTCAAAAGCAAACAAATAAAAAAGTTGAGCCCAGATGGCCCAGCCTTGGGTTCCACACTCATATCTGTTTCGTGACAAACAGTATAAGGTCTGTCACTCAGCATGGGAAGCCAGCATGTACAGGGCTAACTGTATACAAGAGTATACAAGAGCTCAGGCAAATAAAGTAACCTGGTAGGTAGAGTCATGGTAGGACACGGGCACTTGAGCTAGGCCTTCAGCGTAGAAAGGGTAAGGAAGAGTTTGCCGTGAGAGTTCAAAGACCAGCAAACACAAGTGTGCTCAGGGAGAAGGTCTTTAACAGGTATTTCTGAGACTCCTCTGTCCAGCTCCCTCTTCTTCCCAGTGAGGAAACTGACCAGAGGGGCCAAGGATAGCTGCCCAGGCCAGAGACAGAAGTCCAGTCTTCATCCTAGGCCTCTACAGCACTGCCCTCTGGTATAGGAGGCCTCAGAAAAGGGAAGGTGTTTGGATTTCATTCTAAAGGCAATTAGGGAGTCACAGAAGGTTGTTGATCAGAGAGTAAAGCGACTCTGACTTCTCTTCCATCCCCTAGAACATGAAGCTCTCAACAAATCCCAGTGGTTGAGATGGGTTGAAGAGATCCCTGGTCATGCCTGAGCACAGTGGCCTTTGGAGGCCACCAAGTTAGGCCCTAGGATATAGAATAGCAATATTGTCTCATCTGCAACAGAAGCCCTGGTGGCAGAGGGAGGGGCCCATTTAACTCACTAACTATTCTTGCTCACAGATGAGTGATAGGTCTATCTGGAAGCAAGACTCAGGAAAAACTCGAGGTGAAGGGCAGGCCAGAGTCCTGCCTTTGGGCCTCTGTTTCTCTTCCCATCTGGACATGGACCAGGGTGTGTCCTCAATGGATCAAGCCCACCCATCAAGGTGGGCTGTGGGGTCTTCCTATCAGTCTCTTCCACATGACCCTTTCCCATCCTGAGTGGTCATTGTTCTTCAGATCCCGGCATGACAACTCCGCGGCAGTGGCAGGCAGTCCCCGGGGCCACGGGCAAAGCCGAGAGACAACCCAGGAGCGCAGAAAGAAAGAAGCCAACAAGGCGGCCAGAGCCAACCATAGCCGCAGAACCATGGCTGACCGAAAGAGAAACAAAGGGATGATCCCATCCTGAGGCCACGAAGTGCCAGGCAAGGGAGGCTCCTCCAGGCAGCTCTGCTCTCAGCAGCTCAGCTCTGTGGCCCAAGGAAGGCTGCTGCCACACCCTGTCCACCAGCCAGCCATGAGCGCCTTCGTGTTGAACACACAGTGCCTTATCCTTCAGTGGAGGAACCTAATATCATCGAGCAGGCTTCAGCCTCCCAGCTGTGCTGATTAGAAAGGATGGGGACACAGATCCAGGACAGCCCCCATCTTGTGCAGCAAGATACCGCCTCACTTAATCCCTGAATGGCAGAAGACCTGTATATTCAGGCCCATGAATAAAGTTTGTGACCCTTACCACAGTGATCCGTGACTTGCTGCGACTCTTTCCCTGTGTCTTGTTCCCCCGTGGCATCATCAGCTGGAAGACAAGGCAGAGTGGTCTCCGTGCTCTGTCCGTTGACCTCTGTGCTTGCTCTCAGTGTGTCCCTCCTAACACTGCTCTGTCTTGCTGTGTGACCCTAAGCACATTACCCCTTCCTCTGCGCCTATAAAAGGAACTGTGGCTGGTGTGAGGCCCCAGGTGCAGTCATGACAGCCTCTACCCCGGAAGGTAAGTACTGTTTTCAGGCCGTAGCACCGATGAGAGAGTGACACAAGGAAGGCCAAGGGTACGTGCCCAGGCCACAGCCAGGAAGTGGCAGAGCAGGGCTTGGAAGCTCAGTCTGATTGCTGGCATTATAGGTCCTAGACCTGTGTAGACGATGCCAATCTCCATGTTACAACTGCCCCACAAATCTAGAGATTGGAAACGCCCCATAAAGAAGTAAGGATGTGCAGCCAAGCCCCTTTAAAGTAACTGGGAGTTGGCTGGCTCCCAGAGCCCCTCCCACGCATGGCCTGCCACTCTGTAGTGAGGTATCAGCTGACAGGTCTCAGTTTTTACTAATTGGCAGCAGAACAACAGTGGGGCCTTTGTTGGGCCTGGAGTCTATCAGCAGAAGCTAGCCTTGTGCCTTGGTAGTCCTTGCCAAGCCACCTGGATGCTGAGGACATTCGTCTGCTTGCAGTTAGGATGAAGGGGCGAGTCACAGGCCGACAGACACTTGATGGATTGGTTTGTTAGGCCAGCCTGCACAAATGAAAATCGATAGCAATCCTCATGCACCTCGCTGGCCCCTGGGAGTGTTTGAGATGCAAACTATGGCTATGGGATGACGTCCTCCTGAGATCTGAATTATCTGAGATCTGGCAGAGTTAGCCGACTTGACAGACAGCAGGAAAACTGTTTCTCCTGCAGACACTTGCCAGTGACCCCCTCGATTACAGGGCCATTTCCTGTCTCGATTACTGAAACCAGACCCAGCTGTCATCCTGGAGCAATGAGAGCCCCTGATCATTACCTGCCTTGTCTGCTGCTTTTCCCATTCTTGTTTGTGCAGCGCCTCATACCTGCCCTTGGCTGTATGCCCCTCCAGCCACTTGGAGGAGCATTCAGTTTACCCCGGAGCCTTCTGCCTGGAAGAATGGGTAGTGACTATCTTTCATGCCCCCTAGCGTGTTGGGCTCCCTCGGGAGCTTCTGCTTGCACCTTGCAGCCTTCCAGGGCAGCCTTTCAAGATGTTCTAAAACCAGCCCGGGAGCATCCCTGGCACCCTTCCCCCTCAGTCTGTTTTCCCGTCTGTACAGTGAATACATTGGACCAGGTGAATGGCTTCCACTTGTGTCCTAGAGACTGAAACAGAATGGTGCTCATTGGTAAAGTACTTGCCTGTAGGTTCAGTTCCCAGTACCACAGAAAAAGTCCCCAAGGAGATCCCCATGTTTAATTGGCAGCTCAGGAATGTTGAGTGGGGGAGGTGAGTGGGGACCCCTTCCGTGCCCTTGGTCCCGGGCCCCCCCCCCATCCCCACTCCTGTCCTATGCAGGTATTTTCTAAGTGCCTTCTCTATGCCCTGGCAGAGAACATGATTATCACAGAAGTTTCTGGAGAAACTTGAGACCTTGTACCTCCGAAAGGATATGAAACCCAAGTGTCTTTATTCCTAGTCTGTGAATGAAGCAATGGGGGATGTGAGCTTCTGTGCCCCTGGGAGGTGGTGAAGCAGAACCAGATTGTTCACCAAGAAACCCGGGAACGTGAGAAAGGAGCTGGGCAAGGAACTCCCCATAGTAAGTTAGTGGCAGATCCTGGATGCATGTCCTTGCCAAGTTGCCCCCAGCCACAGCCTGGAGGAGGTAACAGTTGATCAGGACCTGCATCTCACTGCCCCACTAGGAGCTCAGATTCAATAATGTGGGCAGAAACACAAAATCAGATGAAGGTCAACTAGAGCTACATACGGCACACCTGTTTCTTGGGAGATGGGGACAGAGTTCAAGAGCAGCCTGGGCTACATGAGACCTTGTCTATAAATCTTTCTGAAGAACAAATTTAAAAGCAGAATATATGATATTAGTGTGAGGCATTGTGATTGTGAAAATGTAAAATTCCTCTCGCATACAAAGTAGGAAGGGGATGTGTGGGGGGTGGTGGTGGACTATGTTGACTTATACTGGGAATAAACACATTTTCTGAGCACCATTCATGGCTACAGTTTTTCCTGTGTTCTTTCCTTATAGTCTCTTGCTTAATCTTGAAACATCCCAGCCTGGCCCAGGCACTAGCCCAAAGAGGCCTACATCCACATTTGCCACTTGTCCTAAAGGCCAGTCTACTGGGAAGGCTAAGGGGACCACTAGGCCCCCTATTTAGTGTACATTTACCAAAGCCCTCCTGGATGCCAGCATGTGTGTCAGAGGCCCACCTCTGCTCTCTCCTAGAAGTCACAGTGCAAGGTGCACGTGCATATTAAATGACACATTTTGGAAACACAGAAAGAGGCTAAGAGCAGAGGGACTGCAGAAGCCAAGGACATTTGCAGTTTTGGGCAACAATGAGGCTCCCCGACAGAGGCCATGGAACTCAGTCCGGCTTGGCCAGCCAGTGGAGAAATAGGAGGCAGGGAGAGCTGGTCCTAGAACTTGGCATTGACAGAAGGAAGGTAAACTCAGAAATGAGGGGAGGGTTAGCACATGCCCACCCTTCACTGTCTAGAAGAAGCCAGAGCTCCAGGAACACATCAGGAAGAAGAATGGAACGGAAACTGTGCCAGGCTGCCAGGCCAGCTCCAGCCTCAGCTCCCACTGGGGCTCCTGGGTGCTGGGCAGCAAGGGTCGGGTCTGGCTGAGGCCAAAGGTCGTTGTTGCAGTTCTGCAGCCCTAGCCTGGTTAAACGGCTGATTCTTCAAAAGATTACCGTCTGAAGCCCTGTGGATGAATGGGATGGGAGTGGGGGACAGGGCCCTAAAACAGGCACGAGATTCTGCCGGCCATTCACACAGAGAACTCCAACAATCAGCACGAGGATTTTATACAGATGATGGACACGAGATTCTGCCAGCCATTCACACAGAGAACTCCAACAATCAGCACGAGGATTTTATACAGATGATGGACACGAGATTCTGCCGGCCATTCACACAGAAAACTCCAACAATCAGCACGAGGATTTTATACAGATGATGGACTCAGAGACCCTAAAAGGGCTCTTAGTTTTCTCAACCTATTAAACCCCAGCAGGCCCCCGTCCTCCCCTGCCCCAGAAGTACATTGTCCTGATTAAGAATTCAGTGGGCTTCTGCCAGGCTCTCCCAGCCAGAGAAGTTTCATCAATTGAAGTGCTGTGGTCTGAATGACAAAAATGATGGGCACCAAAGTCTAGTTTTCCAAAAATGATATATGACACTGACTGCTTTTTCCAGCTTCAGGACACTCGCCCGCCTCCTCCCCGACCTGTCCCTGGCATGTCCTTTAAATGTTGTGCTCTCCCAAGAAGGTAATTATGGTCTTCTCTAAAAGTGGTTTTCACACAAGAGCCAGGCAGGAAGAGTCCCAGAGGGCTGAGTGCTGATGATTCCTGTAAATTCAGGCTTGTTCCTTGCAGTGTTTCTGCACAGGCTCCTGCCACTTCTCCATCTCACATTCTGATCTACTTGTTCAGTGTCCTTTCCCCCCAGATTCCCAGGCCTGCTCAGACCTGTTCTTTTTTATTGCTACTTGGTTCATAGAGGAGGACTGGTGTAGTCCAAAGAGCATTAGATGAAGGCCAAGAGGTAGGAGCTGGGGAGATGGTGCGGTTGGCCAAGTATTTACTAAGCGAGCATGAAGACCTAAGTATGGATCCCCAGTTCCCATGTAAAAGTGGGTGCAGTGCCTCTAACCCCAGCACTGGGGAGGCAGAGACAGGAGGATCCCTGGAGCTCACTGGACAGCCAGTGTAGCCAAATCAATGAGTTGCAGGTTCACTGAAAAACTGTCTCAACAAGTGGAAAGCAATTGAGGAAGATGTGATGTCAACCTCTGGCCTTTATGTGTACCTGCACATGAACACACACACACACACACACACATGCACACACACACAAAGGTGAGGAGGCTGGAGCCCACCCTTAAAGTTAATGAACTGTGTCTACTTAGGTCAGTCATTGGCCTTTCTGGGTCCGTTTCTTTGGGTGAGAAGTAGGGGATTATTCTTCCCATCCTGTTTTTTAGGAGGGTGGGGGGTTGGTTGTTGTTTGTTTGTTAACTTTTAAAGTTTTAGTTTTTTGAAACAGGGTCTCCCCTGTAGCTCTGGCTGGCCTGGAACTCTCTATCTTGACCAGGCTAGGCTCCATCTCACAGAGTTCTGCCTGCCTCTGCCTCCCAAGTCCTGGGATTAAAAGCATGTGCCACCACACCTGACTTATGTAAGTGTACCACACGTGTGCACTGCCTGAAGAGGCCAGAGAGGGCATTTGATTTCCTAGAACTGGAGTTAAGGATGGTTGTTAATTGCCATGTGGGTGCTGGGAACTGAACCTCAGTCCTCTGCAGGAGCAACCAGTGCTCTTAACAGCTAAACCATCTTTCTAACCCCTTTTTTTGTTTTTTGGTTGTGTTTAGTTGGTTGGGTTTTTCGTTTTGTTTTGTTTTGTTTTGTTTTTTACTGTTTTGAGACAGGGTCTCCCTGTAGCCCCAGCTGGCCTAGAACTCGCAATGTAGACTAGGCTGGCCTTGAACTCACAGAGGTTCCCCTGTCCCTGCCTCCTGAGTGCTGGGATTAAAGACATGTGCCACCATGCTAGGCCCGTGTTTTGTTTTCTGAAGCAGTTTTCTACATACTGAAGACTGCCTCTACCTCCCGAGTGCTAGGATTATGGCTGTGCCTCCACACTCAGCTCTCACGTGGTTTGAAAGCCACCTCTAATTGTGTCTTGGCTGGTAACTTGGCAGGACAGGGTTGGGGGATGACTTGAACTCTAGGTCTTGACCTTCTAAAGTGTGTTTGATCAGAAAGTATCTCTCCTGGGCCCTACCTGGGGAACCTGTGGATCTGAGGGAGGAAAGCAGGTGCAGCTGGGACCACACCCTTTCTATCACAGATTCAGGAGCAGAACCCAGCCTTGAGGGCCAGGTGCCTGTCTCATGACAGCAGCCACAAACAAGAATCAGCTCTGAGAGCTGTCAAAGAGCTGTCGTAACTGTCACAGATGGAAAGCCATCATCTCCTCTGTTCAGGATGGATGTACGCAGAAATTAACCCAGAATAAGAGACCAAGATTCAGCTGGGCCTTTTCCTGGGAAGCTGGGGTCCTCGGGACACCTTTTAGGCTAGTTCCATTTAGAGCAAGAGCCATAGGCTCTGGAGTCAGAAACGGGATTGGCAAGATGGCTTTGTGGGTAAAAGTGCTTGTTTATGCAAGATTGATGACCTGAATTCAATCCCAGAACCCACATGGTGGAAGAAGAGAGGGGACCCCTAGAAGTTGTCCTCTGACCGCATGTGCACTGTGGTTGTGTTTGGTTTTAAATTTATTTCCTTTTTTCTTTTGGTCTTTTTGAAGCAGTGTCTCCCAATTTTAAAGATTTATGTGTACGTATGTGCCCATATGAATATATGTGTACCATACATGTGTAGGAGGCCATGGGGTTAGAAGAAGGCACCAGATTCCCTGGAACTGGAGTTAAGGACAGTTGTTAGCCCCGATGTGTGTGCTGGGAACCAGACCCAGTTCCTTTGCAAGAGCAACCAATGCTCTTAACCACTGAGCCATCTCTCCAGCCCCCAAATAAATCTTTTTAAAGAAAAAAGAATTGAGCTGAGCTTAGTCACTCTCTGACCTGGGACTTTGAACCAGGTAGCCTTACCTTGTCAAGTCACAGTTGTTGGATCCGTAAACAGAGCTGCTGGCAGGATGGCTGGCGAAGTGAGTAGTCTTAGTCTGTTACATTGCAGGCTGGAGTACTGGGACAGCTCTTCTCACAGGAATCCATAAAAGGCCTGACAGGTGCCTCCTACTATATCACTGACAGTGACTTCTGTGTGCCCATTCTTCTCCCTCAGCAGAGCAGCCCTGACTCCTCTGTCTTCCCAGAAGTCCTGGGCTACAGGCAGTCTGGACACACAGGACCTACACAGAGAAAAGGCAGGGCCTGTCTGCTGCTTATATGACAGGTACCCTAAGAGCCTAGAAGGGGTGTCCTGTTCAGCCTTGTAGAACTGAAACTTCCCCACTGTTTTGGGGTACAAAAAGTCTGGGGATGGGTTCAATGCTAAGCCTCATTAGAAAGTTCAGTGACCTATAGAGGCTGCAAAGCGACTGCAACAAAATTCAAACCCAGGTTTGCCAGCCTCCAAACTCCATGCCTCAGCCCTTCAGTGTTCCTGCTTTCCTATAGCTGGGCATTTGAACTAGAAGACAAAACATCCCATGCATGTTTGGCTTAGCATAGACTTGAAGGCTGATCCCCTCTTCTATCTAAAGCTGTTCTTCTGCTGATGCAATTCAAGTCATTCCATTAGCAGAGGGGCAGAGGAAAGTAGGAAGCTGGGCAGAATATATTTTTCTAATTTCCACTTTACCACAGCCTCCTCTTCCCATGGAGGGAAAAGATCCCCTAGGAGGGCCCAGTTAGAAGTGTTTCATTAGCAAAATTTAGTGAGAGGAGGGAATTGCCACATGGAATTACAACCCAAGGCTGGTGGTGGCCCTCACAGCTGGAGGCCTGTACAAGAGGGCGACTGATCTAATACACACATCAAGGGCAGGGAAGCTAAGAGGATTCAGTTACACAGTGAAAGGTGTCGGGAGGAGATAAGGGTTGCTGAGGAGCGCGCAAGGCTGCACCAGGCTGCAGGTTTAAATAGCGAGATTGCCACAGTGATCAAGAGAACATGATCAGGCCTCAGAGGGAACTGAAAAGATGCTGGGACAGTGGGAACAGCGAGCGTGAGACATTCGGATGATTCAGATGCGCAGTCATTCCCAAAGCTCTCTCCAAAGAGTGAATCAAATATGCTAATTGCGCTGGTCCCTGAAGACTGGGCAGGGAGTCCCCGTTAATTTATTTGCTGTTGCAATATAACAAAAGCACCCTGGTAGACTTGTGCTGTGCATATTGCAAAGACTTGTCGCACAGCTTCCCTGCCACTCCAGGGGGCGTTGCGGTCATAATCATTCCATTTCCTAAGAGGAGACTAAGGCTTTCGGAAGGGAAGTAGGCTGCCTGAGTCCCCAGTGGAGACATAGTAGTGACTAGGATTCTTTTCTTATTTTTTAAGTGTGTGTGTGTGTGTGTATGTGTGTGTGTGTGTGTACCACATTTGGCTTTTCATAAGAGTTCTGAGGATTGACTTTGGGTCCTCAGGCCTGTTGAGCTAGTGCCTTTACACAATGAGCCACCTCCCTGGTTCACGGGGCTAGGAATATAACTCAGTTATTTCCTGTTCCCAGAACCCATGCCCAGACACCAGACGGCCAAGAGAAGTGCAGCAAGGATGCTACTGACCAAGGTTCACAAAGTCAGGAATTAGGAAACCAGAATTTTAATTTATTTTTATTACACATACATGAGCATTTGCCTGCATGAAGCACATGCACCATATGTGTGCCTGGTGCCCTCAGAGGCCAGAGGGGTCAAATCTCCTGTAATTGGAGTTACAGATGGTTGGAAATCACCCTGTGGTTGCTGGGAACTGAACTCGGTTCCTCTGTAAGAGCGGCAAGTGCTCTCAACCGTGCAGCCATCTCTCCATGCCCCCAGGCTAAAGAATTTGAACTTGATCTTGTGGGCAGTGGGGAGCCCTTGAAGGGATTTAAGCAGGGAAGTTGACCTGAGCCTCACAAGAGTGTAATGGAGAGGAAGGAGCCAGTGCAGGCCTAGGAGGCTCTGGCCAGGAAGCAAGGACAGGACAAGAAACAGCAAGAAGACAGTCAGCACAGGCTACTGACTGAGCAGCTCCTAGCCAGCTTTGTCTGCACTCCATCAGTGCTTTGTCCTTGGGGCCAGCTGGCATCTGCCCTTGGCATTCAGTCTGTATTCAGTCTGTAAATTCAAGTGTATTGAGCCAAGGCCTCGATGAAAAGAGAAAAATGAGTTTTCCATGGCTTGGAACAGTGGATATAAACTCCGCTCTGCAGCCAACTACCCTGCCTCTGCTCTCCATTCCACTCGGACTACTGAGTCACTCTGGCCAAGGCAACCTCTTTGAGCCTCATATTTCCCACGTACAATGAAGCTGAAGTGGTGCCCCTCTCCACATGTGGACTTCCAGCTATCAGCCAAGCCTGGCCACGGGGAGCCCAAAGAAGCCAGCAACTGTGTGTGTGTGTGTGTGTGTGTGTGTGCACGCGTGCATGTGCGCACGAGTGTGTGTGATCTTCCACAGGGCCAGTAGCTCACTCTGTTCTGTACAGCGTGTCCGTCCTTTGCTGTCACTCAGGCAACTTCCTCCACCAGGAACTCGCCCTAAGAATTTGTATTCCTCTCACCTTCGCCCATCGCTCGGACATTTACAATGCATCGATTTCCATCCCTTCCTTGGAAGACTTCAAGCTCATCTGTAGGACCATCCTTGTTCCTTGTTTTTTGAAGGGCTGGCTGTGTGGTAAGAATGGAATCCATTTCTTTTAAATAACTTAATGATTTTCCTCTCTTATTACAAAGGCAGTAACATGCTCAGCATGGTTCCCACAAATAACCAAGGAAAAAACCAATAATTCTCCCATGCGGAAATAATTGCTATTGGGTCTTTCTGGTAGTGCTTTTTATTTTTGAAAAGAGGGATGTACAAATTGGTTTTCCACAAAAATAGGATAACACTGTATATACTGTTATAACATCTACTTGACTTATCTGTGAGCATATCTCTGTCGTCTGTATCATGGTTAATGGCCACTTCCATCACAGGCTGCTTTTGTTCCACCATCCCCTTCAGTGGGACACTTAGGTTATTTCTTTTTTATTTATTTATTTTGTTCTTTTTTGAGGCAGGGTCTCCCTGTAGTCCCAGCTGTCCTGGAACTCACTATGTAGACCAGGCTGGCCTTGAACTCAGAGATCTGCCTCCTCTGCATCCCGAGTGCTGGCATTAAAGACATGTGCCACCACAGTCAGCCACACTTAGTTTATTTCTAATTATTTCCTGTTGAAAGATGATGAAGAGCCTCCTGGTTAAGTATCTGTCCTCATCCATGGCTGAGTTTCTCGGGATAAAAGCCTGAGAAATAAAATTGTGGGGTCATGTCTTTGCGAACCCTGGTGGTGGTACATGCCTGTAACTCTGGCACTTAGGAGACTGAGACAGAAGGATTGTTGAGAGTTCAGCCTGACTTTGTATGAAGACCCTGCTCCCCCCCCCCGCTAAATCCTTTTTTTCTTTCTTCTTTCCTTTTTTTAAACAGGAATGCGGTCTAGGGCTTCCATCGGGCAAGTGTTTGACCACTGAGCTGCGTCCCCAGATCTGCCCCTTTTTACTTTTTTTTTTTTTTTTAAAGACAGAGTTTTATGTATTTCAAGCTGGCCTCCAACTTCTATGTTGCTAAAGATAACCTTAACTTCTGATCCTCCCGCCTCCACCTCCAGAGCACTGGATGCACAGATGTGCATCATCACACCAGGCTTTATATGGTGCTGGGGATGGAGGACAAGGTTCTGTACATGCTAGGCAAGCACTTTACCCACTGAGCTATATATCCCAGGCCCATACCTTTTTAAATGTGTTTGAGTGTTTTGTTATGTAAATGCACTCATGTCATGCAATACCTGCAGAGGTCAGAAGAGGGTGTCAGATCCCCTGGAACTGGAGTTATAGATGGTTGTTTGCTGCCGTGTGGGTGCTGGGAACCCAGGCTAGGGTCACTGGAAGAGCAGTCAGTGCTCTTCATCTCTGAGCCATTTCTCCAGCACCCTGACCCTACTTTTTATCTTTGAAATGATCTTGTTAAGTTGCCCAGGCTGGCCTTGAACTTGCTTGTAACTCATGCAAGCTTCTAATTTGAGATTCCCTCTGCCTAGGCCTCTGGAGTAGCTGAGATCAAAGGCATGTGCCACCAGGACCAGTTTTTCACCTGCCTTTTGACTTCTCCCTCAACCTGTAATTTCTCCGTTTCTTTTCTTGGCTCCCACCCCAAGGAGCTGGTTAACCAGCTTTCTACATCCAGCCCCCAGCACAGAGTTCACTTCCTAGACCCGTGAACAGGGAACATCCTTGTGTCTCCGGGAGATGAATTCATTCAAGGTGCCTGGCTGTGTAAGCCTAAGATGTTCTGAGGGTTGGGACTCCCTTCTTTCAGCTGCTAATATGACCTGGAGCTAATATAAGTTTACAGCCATGGCAGCCAGGCCTGGGGAGCTAAGGGCTTCAGGCAGCCCCTGGCTGCATGATTTTGTGGGCTGCTGCGGGAGATGAACTGTATAGATCTGCTTTGATGATGATGTCACTGAAAATAACAAGGATAGAAGCTGCCATTGGACAATATCATAGTACTATTTACAGATGAAGAAAGTGGATCAGAGAGGGTGAGCAACTTGCCAGTGTTCATACAGCCAAAGAGCAGTGAGGCTTGAAGCCTGACTCAGGACCATCTGTCCTAAAATTAGAATGTTCAGAGGACTGAAAATATGAGCTCACAAATTGTTGTTCACATTAAATGCCAGTTAAGTTGTAAAGCTCTCAGCTGAATATTCGGCTCATAGCAAATGGCTGATAAAGAGTCCTAAAACAGAAAACCTCCAGGGGCAGTTCAGGTGGCACACACCTGTAATCCCAACTCTGGGGAGGTTGAGATAGGGGACTGTCGTGAGTAAGGCGACCTGGGATATTATCCAGGAAAAACCCTCTTTAAAAAAAGAAAAAACATGGTGTTGTGGCGTACATCTTTCATCCCAGCACTCAGGAGGCAGAGGCAAGGGGATCTCTATGAGATCCAGGCCATCCTGGTCTCCACAGCAGGTTCCAGGCCAACTGGGACTGTAGGGAGACCCTGTCTCAAAAAACAACAAAGAACGGAAGGAAAGAAGGAAGGAAGGAAGAAAGAGAAAGGAAAGGAGGGAGAGAAGGAGGCAGGCAGGAACCTGAGGCAGAACTGAACAGAGACCGTGGAGGAACACTGCTTCCCGGGCTTGCGCAGCGACCGCATACAATCCAGGCTCAGCTGCCAAGAATGACATTGCCTACAGCGGGCTGGGCCTTCTCTATCAACTAGCTATCAAGAAAAGCTCCACAGACATGCCCACAGGCCAATCTGACGGAGGCAATTCTTCAACTGAGAGCCTCTCTTCCCAGGTGTTTAAATTTGTGTCAAGTGGAGAAAAGCTACGATATCAGGGGAGTTCTATTGGATGAGGTTTTTCCTTGGTAACAATTCCTCCTGTCTGTCATGTGTGGATATCTCAAACCCTGCTAGTCTTAGTTTGGTTGGGTCCTAAGAGGCTCCAGGTCTGGAAACATTCTGGCCATGTGGCTAATCTGGTGTTTGATGAAAAAACTGTTGAAAGAGGTGAAGAGCCCAGATTTCTTGTCTCCTCATGGTGATCCTACCTACGGGAAAGAAGTCTGTTCCTATGTAGAAGTCCTATGCAGTCCCAGCGTTCCGAGCTAACCACTGTGATCAGTCCCATAGTGTTGTGTCTGCACACCTCAGTGTGTAACTTTACATGCACAGGAATCAAATTGAAAAACTAAGGCTGGGCATGGTGGTGTCCGCCTTAATCCCAGCCCTGGGGAGGCACAGGCAGGCGGATCTCTTCAAGATTAAGGCCAGCCTAGTCCACATAGTGACTTCCAGGCAGACCGGGACTAGGGAGAGACCTTGGGAAAGGAAGAAAGGAAAGAAAAGTTAAATATGCTTTTTTTGTAGCTTCAAAAGGCCCTGGGTTCCATCCTTAGCACAGCAAAAATAGAGTCCCCAGGTGTGGTGGCACATACCTTTAATACTAGCACTTGGAAGACAGACAAGTGAATCTGAGTTCAAGGCCAACCTGGTCTACATAGTGAGTTCTAGGCCAGCTGAGGCTACAGAGAGACCCTGTCTCAAAAAGACCAAAAAAAAAAAAAAAAAAAAAAAAAAAACCCAACAACAAAAACAGGTCTGAACTCTCAGTACTTGAGAAGTCCAGGAGGAAGATGAGTTCAGGTTTTCCCTCAACTATAAAGCGGAATTGGAGTTCAAGGCTAGCCTGGACTACATAAGACTGTTTAAAAAACAAAAACAAATGAAGAGAAATCACCAGTTATAGGTGTAGCTCAGAAGTAGAATATTTCCCTAGTGGTATAAGACCCCGGGCTCAATCCTCAGTACTGTAAAATAAAAATAAAATATTGTCACCAAAGTGCCTTCTAAAACCATTGCTCTAATGTCCATGTTGCCTACTGTTATAAAAAAAAACAAAACTGGATACTGTTACCAGTGGTCAAGGTCTGGGTCAGATGTTCCAGGTTCTTGGCCTCTTAGTCAAGCAACTATAATAAAGGTTAGTACAGACACAAAGCAGCAAGGAAGCCATAGGATACAGTGAAAGAAACTCACTGTCAAGAATGACAACAGGCCATATGAATAAGGGTACTTAAGGGCTCCAACTACTGTTTGAAGTTTCCTTTTATAGGGTTCAAGAGAAGGAAGAGTTTGGTTGCTAAGGAGCCTACTGAGGGTGTCCTCTGCCTCTCTTTTTTTTGGACTCCCTGTAGTTCCAACTGACCTGGAACTCACTATGTAGACCAGGCTGGCCTCAATATCCCAGAGATTTACCTGCCTCTGCCTCCTGAGTGTTGGGGTTAAAGGGATGCACCACCATGCCTGGCTGGTCCTGTTTTGATTGGTAGATTATATAACTTTTTCTACTGTGCACGTCCCTTCCCATGATACAGATGACTTTAGTCATATGCATGTTCAATTATATATAGGCATAAGATGGTAAACAGGGGATTCTTTCTAAAAGTTCACTTAGAGGACAGTGTTCTAGTTTAATTTCAAGTGCTATGACAAAACACTCTGACCAATACCAAGTTGGGCAAGAAAGGGTTTATTTCATTTACATCTCTCAGGTCACACAGTTCATCACGTAGGGAGACCAAGGTAGGAACTCAGGGCAGGAACCTAGAGTCAGGACTGAAGCACAAGCCATAGATGAAAGCTGCTTACTGGCTTACTCCTTCTGGCCCATGCCCAGCCTGTTTTCTTATACAATACAGAACAACCTGCCCAAGGTTGGCATGGCTCACATCGGGCTGGGCACTCCCACATCACTCATCAATAAAACACCTCACAGACACGGCCACAGGCCAGTTCAATGGAGGCAATTCCCCAACTGAGGCTCCCTCAACCCAGGTGTGTCAGGTTGACACTAAGCTATCCAGCACACACAGTTTGCTTTATGGCACATATATTCCAAATCACTGTAGGCCAGATCAGTCCAGCTCCCTTGATTTTAGAATGTGTTCCAGACATGTTTCAATAGAGATAGGGCATTATCAAGGGGTAATTAAGGGAAATAACTTACTTAAAGTAGTATTTGTACAACCCCAGGTTTCAGATAGTTTACTACATGCAGTATTAAAAATGAGTGTATGCAAAGCTCAAGCCAAGTGCAGTCCCAGGTCACTGAACTATTATTCCCTATGTTTGCCCGCCTCAGTGTTGCTCAGCTTTTTTCAACTTTATCAACCCACTGGGCAGGAAATAGTATTCTAGCTGCTCATGGTGGTGGTATACCTATAATCCCAGTACTTAGGAGGTAGAAGCAGAAAGAATGCTGGGAATTAGAGCCTAGCCTGGTCTACATCAGGAGTTCCAAGTCAGTGAGGTTTACACAGTGAGACATGGAGACAGTGTCTCAGAAAAAAAAGAAAGGGGGCAGGGGGCTGGAGAGAGTGCTCAGCCGTTTAGAGCACTTACTGCTCTTTCAGAGGATCTGGGTTCGGTTCCCAGCACTTACAAGGCAGCCAACACTCATTCCAGTTCCAGGGGAGTCCATGCCCTCTTCTGACTTCTGCAGGCATTGTGCACACATGATACAATCACATAGGTGTAGACAAAACACAAATACACATAAAATAAAATCTTTCAAAAAAAGAAATGAGAGTTGCTAGAGAGATGACTTGGTGGTTAAGAGCACTGGCTGCTCTTGCAGAGGACCTGGGTTCAGTTCCTAGCACCCATATGGCAGCTAATAACTGTCCCTAACTGTTCCTCTTCTGGCCTCCTCAGGTACTACATGACATGGGTGCACTTACATACATGCAGGTACAACACCCATATACATTAAATAAATAAATAAGAAGAAACAAACTGCCAGGTCTGGTGGTTCCCACCTGTCATCTCAGAACTCTGCCATAAGTTTCACCTTGGCTACATAATGAGTTCCAGGCCAACATGGGCAACAGAGTGAGATCCTATTTCAGAAAAACAAAAACCAGCTGGGCCGGGTGGCACACACCTTTAATCCCAGCGCTTGGGAGGCAGAGGCAGGGGATCTCTGTGAGATAGAGGCCCACCTGGTTTATGTAGTGAGTTCCAGGCCAGCTGGGGCTACAGGGAGACCCTGTCTCTAAAAGGCTGGAAACACACAAGCAAACACATACTCACACACACACACAAAAGAAAATGGTTTGAAATGGCTGCTTATTTGGCATAGTAGCAAAGTATTTCACAAGAGCAACATCTCCTGTGCATTTTTTTGCACATGAAATTGTTTTAGGGAGGGATTTACTAGAAGTGAAATTTTTGAGGGTAAAGGTACGTGTTAATTAAGTTCTTGTTTCGTTTGTGGAGTTAGGGATTGAATTGAGGGCCTCACATTTTTAAAACAAGCACTCTACCACTGAGCTACACTCTCAGCCCCAAGGTTCTTAATACATATGCATAAAATATAGTTAAAGTTTGGGTGTGGTGTTGCATACCTATATTCCTAGTACTTGGAAGACTGAAACAGGATAATGAGTTCAAGGCTAGCCTGGACTACATATGTAATGAATTCCAGATCAGCCACATAGCAAATTCTCTCTAGGAAACAAAACTCTCCAGGAAGAGGACTGCAAACAGCACGTAAGTTTCTGTCCTCCACAAGGTTAGGTGATATCTATTAGCTAGCCAGGCTGAAAAGGATGTCTATTTCCTAGGGCTACCATAACAGATCACCACAGACTGGCTATTGAAATGTATCCTTCATAGTTCTGGAAGGCAGAGGTCCAGGGCCTTGTTCCCTCTGTAAATCTTAGGAGAAGAATCTTTCCTGTCTTTTTCCATGCTTCTGGTAGTTGCTGGCAAGCCTTGGCATTTGGTGGCTTGCAACAGCATAGCTCCAATCTGTCTCTGTCTTTCTGTCTCTGTCTTCATATGGCCTTCATCCTTGTGTGTCTTTCCAAGGTTTTCTAACAGGACATGAGTCATTGGATTTAGGGCCTACAGCAATAATATGACCTCATCTTAACTAATTACATCTTCAAAGACTCTTTCCAAAAAAGTCATATTCCAAAGTTGGAGGCATATTCAATCTAGAACAACAGGAAAATGATTAGTGTTTAGCTCTTATTGAAAACACACACAGTTACAAGAATGTTGGGGACAAAATAGTCGGGCCCTTAACTGCAGGCTAACTTTTGGATATATTGCAGGTTGGGCTAAGCCTAAGTCTGAGCCTCACCTGAAGCTCTTTGTCACAGTGTAGAATGACATAAAATAACTCTTCAAAAATGCTTGCTACTTTATCAGCATATTGCCTTATATTTGGGAAAGAGCAGTATGTGCTGATCTTCTATCTCTAGAATTAATGGCACTAACAATGCTTAGACCTTTTTTCCCCTTTGAGATAAGATCTTGCTATGTAGTCCAGGGTGGCCTCAAAATTGTAATCCCCCTGCCTCAGCTTCCACCTAGCCAAAATCATTCCTAAATGTCTCATTAGCCTCTGCTTCAGTCCGCAGAACACAGTCTCTCTAAGCCAACTTTCCAAGGGCTGGCCTCAGAGAGACAAAATGGGTAATTTCTAGAGTCTTTCCTACCTAAGCATGGATTTCTCCATCAGAATCACCCATCAGAGAAGATTCTGGATGATCCCGCTCTGGCTGGCTGAATGATAGTGGGCTTCTCCAGCTCTTCCTGTGCTTCTAAATGCTCCTTCCTGCCACCCCGCAGGCTGTCCTGCTTCCAAAGCTCTAGCTCCGTTTCTTCTCTCGCTCCCTTCCAGTCTAATGGCTCCACTGCTCACGGTGAGGTTGACCTCGGTCCACTTACTACCCACCTTTAACCCAACTGCCACCAGGCCATCTTCTTCCCCAACACATGTCCGCTTTGAACCCCATACTTCCTCTGCTTTGCTTCCAAAGCCTACATGGCTGTTTTATTACCTCCAGGTCTCAGCCATTTAGAAGCCTCCAACTCCCCTGTGACTGTTCTCTGTCTTTGCATATTCCACAGAGCCCTTGACCCTAGCTTCAATTACTAGGTGTGGTACTTACAGCAATGAGTTCAAAGCCCACATGCAATTTTCTACCATCTCTAGCCCTGTTAGCAGTGGCTACCCAAATATTTGTTGAATGACCAGACTTTGCTCTTTGAATTCCTCTTCCTTACATTCCCACTGCTCTAATCTTCCAATATGTCCTAGAAGTTTTGGAGCCAGAATGTCCATTTTGTGGGACCTCAGTCCCACGCCTTTCTGCCAGCAGCTGATTCCATGTCAGAGTCTATGGCTGCCCTAATGTCAGTCATTTTTCTTGGTCTTGAGACCAGCAGCCCTGACTGGCCTGGAAGTCATAGAGAGCCACCTGCCTCTGCCTCCTGGGTGCTGGGACTAATTCATCACATACACACAGTTTTTATTTTTATTTTTTTAAGGCTTTTTAAAAATAGTGTTTTGCCTGTCTATAAGTGCACCCCTATGTGCAATGCCAACAGTCCAGAAGGGGGCGTCAGATGCCCTGGAACTGGAGTTACGAATTTGAACCCAGGTCTTCTGCAAGAGCAACCAGTGCTCTTAACCACTGAGCTATCTCTCCAGCCCCCTAACTTCAGTCTTTAAAAAAACAATGTGTATGTGTGTGTCTCTGTGAGCATGTACCCATGTGTACAGATGCCCATGGAGGCCAGGTGTTGGAGTTACAGGTGGTTGTATGCTGACTGATGTGGGTGCTAGGCTTTAAATTCCACTCCTCTACAAGAGCAGCAAGTGCTCTAAATTGCTAAGCCTAAACCATCTTTCTGGCCCCCTAACTAGTTTTAAAATTCACAAAACTCTGTATGTAGTAAGTTATTTCTATCTACCCCATTTTATAGTTAAGGAATCTGAAGTTCAGCAAGATCAGGTGTTGATTTTGGTTCACACAGCTAAACAATGCTGGACTGAGGAATTAAATTCACAAGCACTCTGATAAAAGATCGTGTCACAGTAGAACCCTAGAAGGAGGCTGTGGCCCAGAAAGGCATGCAAAGTTACCAAAAGTCACTCAGCAAATTAAAAGGCAGAAGATACACCAAAGCCTGAGACTGGGATTGGGTCAAGACTCCTAGACCAGGGTTTCTTTCTAGCTGGGGGCCACAGTGCTTCCCCATGGTCAAGAGAATAATCTCTGTATGATTTAAGAATGGAATTAGCAAACCGGGTACGGTTGTGCACACCATTAATCCCAGCACTTGGGAGGCAGATCTCCAAGTTCAATGCCAGACTGGGCTACAGAGTGAGTTCTAGGACAGCTGAGGATACAGGGAGACCCTGCCTCAAAAAAAATTTTTTTAATGGAATTAACTAGACATGGTGGCTTTTTTTTCTTCAGGAGGATCTCTGTGAGTTTGAGGCCATCCTGGTCAATAAACCAGTTCCATGCCAGTTAAGGCTACACAGTGAGACTCTTGTCTTGAAATAGTACAAAAAGAATTAATGATTTAGAGGCCAAAGTTAAAAGTAACTTCTCCAATTCCAGCTCATGTGCTGGAACCAGAATTCTTTGGAAGTTATAACAGTGTTAACTAACAAGAAAATATCAGGCAGTTAATAAAGTTCCCAATGCAAAAGCAGGAATAATTTACATTTATTTGCTGATCACTTTAGCCAAACACACTTCAAACAAAGCAGAAGTTAGAGTCTATCAGATGGAGCCATTTCTTGCCAATAGTTACAGGTGGTCTGTGAAAAATAACTTGAGACTTCTCTTCAGGCTGAGGCCCCAGCTCCAGAATAGGTGGTGGGCCTGCTCCCTCGGCCCCTCAGCAGTGAGGAACTACTCCTTAGTCTCATAATTGTGCTTTATATGTTTCCACAGCTTCTGCATTTAAAACACAAGAACAGTGAACTGTAACATTTGCCCTCACATTTTACAGCTACTCTCACTGCCTATTGAAAGGAAGCTTGAGGAAAAACCAGTGTCAAATTCTAATTTAAAATGTACAGTTGTGGGGCTGGAGCAATGGTCCACGGCTCAGTGGATAAGAGCACTGGCTGTTCTTGCAGAGGACTTGGGTTTGCTTCCCAGGACCCATGTGGGGGCCAACAACCACCCATAACTCCAGCTCCAGGGAATCCAATGCTGTCTGACTTCCGTGGGCATTGCACACATATGGCAGGCACAACACTCAGACATAAAATAAAAACAAATTTAAAATATTTCTTTAAAAATTACAGTTGTTGTGGGCAGAATGGAAGCAACACTAGGCTTGATGAACAACACTAACATTTACAAAACATTAATACTTAAAGCCAGGTGTTAATACCTGTAACCCTAAGCACTCAAGAGCCTCTCAAACCGGGGATCACACCTGTAATCTCAGTACTTGGGAGTCTGAGGAAGAAGGATCAAAAGTTCAAGGCGGCTTGGGCTACAAAGTAATATACAAAGTATACAAAATATACAGAGTACATACCCTGTCTCAAAAAACAAACCAACCAACCGGACAAATACTCATGCTTTCTTTACCATGTGAAGTGGGAAGGGATATACCTACTTTTACAAGAAATTAAGGTAGAGACTGAGGAAATGGTCTCAAACTCCCATTTATTAAGAAACAAGAGCCTAGGAGATATCTGGGCTCTTTAACTCACAAGAATTACTCAAGAGGTACTGAGTGTGCAGTCTCCAAGTATTTCATATTGAGCCACTTATATCCTTAGCCTTAAATTAACTAGAATTATTATGTCTAAAAAGCATAGGAGAAAGGGTGGGTGAGCATAATCAGTGGAAATGGCTCAGAAAAGATGGGAGTGGTAACGCTTTTATTTCATTATGGGTAGGAAGGTGTCCTGGCTACAGAGCACCAGGACGGGATTTTCCTGGGTTATAGGGTCAAAGCACCTTGAATTCAAAGCAAAGGAGTAGTGGAACAGGGCTGGTATTGTGTACCAGGCTTTCCCAGTGCCGCCACAATCTCATGAAAAAAACAAAAACAAACACCATGCACAGAACCTAGCATGGTGAGTGAAATGGAGATCTCCATTTCCTACTTCACGCTTCAACGTTCTTCTAGGGCATGGAGCAAATGCTATCTTTCACGACATCCTCTACCTTATCTGTATTCCTGGAGGTAGTCGCTGCCATAATTTCTATTTCACAGGTGAGACTGAAGCTCAAGGAGGTTACAAAACTTATTCAACTTAATACCACGGTTATTAAGAGGCAAGTTCCGGTATTCCCAGCCAGAGCTCGAGATTTCAGAGCTCCCACTCTTAACCATCAATACCAAGCTGCCTGCGTGGGAGGCCTTGGGAACTGAAACAGCTATTTTAAAGGTCAGCCACATTGACTAAAGAGCTGTCCTTTTAAGGGCAAATCTGCCCTTGAAACTGTCAGAGGAAAGAGGGGTCGGAGTTCCAGCCGACTTCTAACAGAGTGGCTCGGACCCAGTAAATTCCCTGCAGTCTCGGGTTTTAGCTTTCACCTCTGCAAATGAACAAGTGGGTATGTGTGCCGTATCAATCAATACTCCCAAGGCTCGTGCAATGTGGTACCTACTGACCTCGTTTTAGGATTCACACCAGGTTAAAGCGAACTGTTTAGAAAGAAAGGACAGTTTCACCCTCGTCCTGTTAGGAGTTCCGTCCCACTTCTCTCCTCCCACTGTCACCCCTTAGGCCGGCCCAAGGTCAGGATGGCCTAGGCCCTCACCCCCTCGTTGATGTGCTCGTAGATCGCGTCTGCGCCTTGATCGAAGGCGCGCTCGAAGAAAAGGGCGCCCACCACGACGGTGAGAGCGAAGGTAGAAGTCCTGCGGAAGAGCAGAGAGTAGAGACGTGCAGAGAGCGAAGGGGCCGCCATGTTTCCTCACTGTCGAACTCGCGCCCCCGCGCCTGCGCCAACTTAGCTCTACAAAGCTTCGACGCGCACTGCTTTGTGGGATTTGTAGTTCTTTTGTATCTCAGTGTCGAACGTTTTGAACGATGAAGGTAACTGATAGCCTGCATAGGAGAATGGGATTTAATCATATTCAGATTCACACAGCAAAAGTTTGATAAAATTTATTACTCAGTTTTTCCTTTTAAATCATCTTACTGTTTGACTATTTAGAACTACAACTCCCAAAAGCCCTTTGGCTCTCCCACCTCGGGGTCTTGCCTTAGCGTCCCCTTTCGAGGATACACTAGGAAGGACTACGAATCCCAGCGGGCAGAGCACGACGCGAGGGCGCAGGAGGAGGAGCCCGCAGCCGTCCAGCCCGGTGGAACCAGGTACCTTTGGCGGGACGTCGAGGGGCAGGTTCTTGGTTCCCTTCCCCCGACAGGAAGACGATCTCTTTGATCTAAATACGCGCGTCCTTCCGTTTTTCTGGCATGGGGAGCGGGTAGAGCGTCGAGGGGATCTGGGTTTCCGTGATCCCAGATCGTCCCACTCCCTAGTCTCCTGTACCTACCCTAAAGTCCAGGCATAGGGACCTTAGCCCTCAGCCACTCCCTTTGGGTTTTTTTTCGTCTTCTTCCCGGTCTTCAGTCCAGGACCTGTCCACCCCACACCCACAAGGAGAAAAGCCCAATGCTTCCGCAAACTAGTAAACAAGAAGACTGAACGCTTGGAGGGGGTCGGTGGTGCTGTTTAAGCCTGGATAGCCAGTGTGAGGATGACAACAGAGAGCTGATTATATAGTAGCAGATCAAACGATAACATTCGTGCAAAGCGCTGCTGGGATGATTGAGAAAAAATAACGTTGACTCTGAACAGGGTTTGGGGTCAACTCAAGTCTGCCTTGTAACTCATAGTAAAGAGTTATTTTTATTTCCTAGTTGCACTAGGAAGTCACTGAAGGGTTTTAAGCAGGGATGTGCTGAGATCCAATGTACATTTTAATGTTTTCCTCTGGCTGCTCCCTGGAGAATGGACTGAAGAAGGGAAGTTACTGAGATGGGTGACTTTCAGGAGGAAGGTGATTTAGAGTAATGTTCAGATTGGCAGTCCATTTGGGGCCCGTTAGGGCAGACAGAACAAACTAGTAGGTGTTTGCAAGAAAGGAATTAATTACTAGAGGCAAAATCAAGTTTTGACTTCAACTTAAAATCAGAATTCATTTTTTATTTGTTTATTTTGAGCAAAGTTTCATTCTTGCTCTGATGAGTCTGGAACTGGCAACATAGACCAAGCCTACCTCAAATTCATGGTGAGCCTCTTAAGTGCTGAAATTAGAGAGACATGCCGCACCATACCTGACCTGAAATTCTGTTTTATGTGAACCACGCCGTAGATGAAGTGGAAATGTCCAGGACAAATGGGGATATGATTCTGGAGTTTAGAGAGAAAATCTGACACTGGGATAGGAGTCTTCCAGATACAGCTAGCATTTAACACCAAGAACTCAAAACTGCACGATGGCACAGCACCATGGAGGTGGTGGCAGAAGGAACAGAAGTTCAAGGTTATCTTTAGCTACATAGTTGGAGACCCGGTGTCTAAATCTGAGGACTGATCTCCAGGCCAGCTCTGCCTCAGACTCTGTATGACTTTGAGCATTTCTGGCCCCCTGGGCCTTATTTTAAATACCCTGTCAAGAACAACAAAAATGCCTGGTTAGAGAAAAGTGTGAAGTGGACAACACTGAGAATGAGTTACCCTCCCTGTGATTAAATACTAGTGCAAAGCATCCTGGTATCCTCTTGGGGTCGGAAGTTGTGAGCCTGCAGGGAAAACTTCTCAGGTTTTACCAATCACCTGCAATAGACCAGCAACACACAAATCTGACTGAAGACAAGTTCAAAGGAGAGGGAATCATTTCATGTTTGATAAGTAGGGATGATTACAGGAGCTTAAAAGTGTGGCTTGTTTTACTTTGTTTTATTTATTATTTATTGGAGACAAGAGTCGCACTCTGTACCCCTGGCTTGTCTGAAACTTGCTATATAGACCAGACTGGCCTCAGACTTACAAAGACATGTCTTCCTCTTAAGTGCTGGGATCAAAGGCAAGTATCACCACGCCCAGCTTGGTTTATTTTCTAATCTTTCAAGTTAAAATTCTCATTTTGTAGTAAAAAAAAAATAAAATAAAAACCTAAAACCTAGTGGTGCTCATCTTTAGTTCCAGACCCCTGGGAGACTGAGGCAGGAATATTGAAAGTTGAGGTCATCCTTGGACTACCAAGTGAGACTGTCTCACAGGAAAAAAATTCTCTCAATATTCTACACAAAGATTTAGGAAAGTAAGGAAAATAACCTTAGCTTTTCTTTTGATTAATGTTTGAACTCAAGTTGAACAAACTAAATTTCTCCAGACACTTAGCCTTACTTAGAGTTTAATTATATTCTCTCAAACATTTAACTCCATTTACAATTTTAATATATTTGATTTTATTTTTAAGTACTTTGGATGCATAACCTAACAAGCTAAATTTCCCCAAGGATACTTAGTTACTAGCAAATTTAATTAATTAAGTTTATGCTGAATTTAAATCTCTTGCAAACAATTCAGTACCTTCTTTATAATTGGTATATATTCATTGTCCACAGTGATAGGTTTCATAAAGATATTTCACACACGTTTACTACGCACCTTGACCTCTTCCCCGTGTGCTCTTTCCGTTCATTCCCCCAGACAGTCTTGCTTCTACTTTCATGTCATATATGACTTTATTTATCTATATAAAATGTGGGTTCCACAGATGAGAAGAAACATGATATTTGTTTTTCTGGATCTGACTTATTTCCCGTAATATAATGACCTCCAGTTACATCCATTTCCTGTAAGTCACATAATTTTGTTCTTTATAGTTAGGTAAAATTCCATTGTGTGTATATATCACATTTTCTTTATCCATTTATCTGTTGATGACAGACGCCTAGGCTCGCTCCATAACTTGGCTCTTGTGAATAGTGCGGCAGTAACCATTTATGCGGGTGTCCTGATAAGTTGATTTAAGTTGGTCAGGTATATGCCCAAGAGTAGTATAGCTGGCTCATATGGTAGTTGTATTTTAGTTCTGTGAGAAGCTTCCACACTGATTGGGTAGTGGCGGGAAGAGTGTACCTTCCTAGCATCAGTGCCTAGGCAAGAGTTCCATTTTCTGCTGTACCCTCACCAGCATTTGTGATTGTTATTTTTTAATGATAGTTATTCTGACTAGGGGAAGATGGAAGAATTCAGGACTACTTTATTTTTTTGGTCTTTTTTGAGATAGGATCTCTTCTGTAGCCTTGCTGGCTTGGAACTTACTGTGTAGACCAGGCTGGCCTCATAGAGATCTACCTGACTCTGCCTCCTGAGTGCTGGGATTAAAGGCATTGTGCCACCAAGTCCAGCTAAGAATTCATTACTTTTGAAAGACTTAGTAAAAGTTTCTTATGTAAGTAACTGTTATTTGAGAAACAACAAATTACAGGCTTTGGAGCTTGGGGATGTATCTGAGTTGGTAGAATGCTTGCTTAGTACATGTGAGGCCTTGAGTGTGATTCTCAGCATGCTATAAACTGGGAGTGTTGGTGTGTAATGGACCTATAATCCCAGCACTAGGGAGGTGGAGGCAGAGAAATCAGAAATTCAAAGTCATCCTCAACTACATAGCAAGTTTGAAGCCACTTTGCCATACAAAAAAAAAAAAAAGACTGACTCTGCCCCTCTCTCATGATGACAAAAGAACATGGAAGAGGGGAATAGACCCTACAGTATTTGTCTCACTGTGTAGCCCAGTTGGCCCGAAGCTCACTATGTAGGCCATCCCAGGCTGGCTTGAGCGGAATCTCACAGAGATCCGCCTGCCTCTGCCTCCCTAGTGCTGGGATTAAAGGCATGCACAACCATGCCTGCTGTAACCTTTTTTTTTCTAACCTAAATCTGATATCAATTACTGACATATATTTTATTAGTTACCTAAGTGATCATTTTGACTTTTAGATCTTAACTCAGATCAGTGCTTATCTATCTGATATTTAGTATACCAAATTCTTTTTAATAGTAAGGATGCTTTTAAATACCCAGTTACACGGGGTTTTTTGTTTTATTTTTGTTTTGTTCTGAGACATGATCTGGCTGTGTAGTCAGGCCAGCCTAGAAGCTGAACTCTTCTTGTCTCAGCCTCCAGAATGCTGCAGTTAACAGGTATGTGCCACCTTGCCTGGCCTTATACTGGTTGTTACTAAGCACAGGAGGATGAGTTCTGTAAGTCTGATTTACACTTCTTCCTTTTTTCAATTCTAAACTCTTGGGATATGAAAAGGCACTTGTTTAGTAAGCAGATTTTTTTCTTCTCTATAAATTGTGCTTTGTATCAGTTGGGGCTGCCATTTCAGTGAGCTGAGGTATTCATAATCAGACTGATTTCCGACTGGAACACAAGTCTAGCAACCTGTGTTTAGTCAGAATGACTGTTCTCCACAAGGCTGCCATTAGGATTCAGAATGAAATTCATTTCTCCAGGGTTTGTTTTTTAGGGGCAACTAGACTTAGTGGTAAGAATACAGTTTTCTAGGTCCCCTTCCAGATCAGAATTTCTGGGACTTGGCTCAGAACAAATGTGGAGTGGGAGAGTGCTGATGTAGAACCCAGCATTGCACTGCGCTAGGCAATTCCTCTACTGAGACTCACTCTTTGCTTCAGGAGACTCTGTTTTTCTTTTTCTTTGTGTGTGTATGGGGGCGCATATCATGCATGCATGCATGTATGCCATGGCATGTATATGGAGGCCAGAGGACAACTTTGTGGTCTGTTCTGTCCTTCTTTCTACTTTTATGTGGGTTCTGGGGATTGAACTCAGGTTGTCACGGTTTCATGGCAAGTACTTGTACCCAGTGAGCCATCCCACTAACTCAAGAGTTTAGTTTCTGAAAGGTTTCCATCTAGAGCCATGGAAATTTTGAACTGGACTGATTTTAGAAGGATTGATCCGATGTATGATGTCGGCCAGGGTTGCGTAGCAGAGAGGTTTTGTCCACAAGTGAGGAAGTGAGGTCTGACCTGGGCAGCAGGCAGTGGCAAAAGAGGCCGGAGGAGGGGCAGGGGCTGTCTGGAATCTATTTAGTTTAGGAACCTCCTTCAGACTATTTCTGTCTTTCCTGTTTCCAGCCTCCAGAGACTTGTAACCAACCGATGAGAAACTGTATCTTGAGCTTGTGATCCTTGGAGCCTAGAATCAGGTTCAGCCAACCTTCATTTGGGGCTTCTGAGGCTAAGTTTGGTTAGAATCAGGGTTTGCCTTGTCACTCACCAGACAGGAGCTGGGATTGTCTACTCTGTCCCTTTCAGCCTCCACCTGAGCTGAGTTTCCAGCTGACCTGTGTTCTTAGAACCATCTATGGCAGCCTCCTGACTGAGGGGGAAAGATTTTGCCCTGTCTGGCAGATTGACCCCCGCCCCCCCCCCCCTCTCTCTCTCACATCTGGTACAATGGCACATGCTTTTCTAACCCATCCTTGGAGGTGACATACCATGATCTCTGCTCTGTTCTCCTGCTCACATAGACCAACCCTGACACAACTGTACAAGTTGGAAAAATCAGAAGAGAGGATTCATAGGATCAGAGAGACTGACTGTTCCTTCTGCAAAGGGGCACTAAATACCAGTGATGTGCTTGGTGAGTACCAAACACCCAAGGTATATGACTGAATCTTCATAATTATCTTGGAAATAGTGGTATTGCCCCATCTCCCAGAGGAAGGGCCAATGAAGTTTACAGCCAAGGGTATCGGAATGGAATTCAGACCTGGGCTGAGGAATCACAGGTACTTCTCATTGGTGGTCACGGGACTGACTAGGAGTGTAGGCTGCTCCCACTGCCCAATCTCCGACTGTATATCACTGGTCTGGAAAAGATCAATATTCAGTATTCTAAGTACACTTTCTACTGAAAGTGTGCCACTCTCTAACCATTGTAAAATTTAAAAGTCATAAGTTAAATCATTATAAGTCAGGAAAAATAACTTTGGGGTCAGCCAGTGTAGCCTGACTTTGGGTCGGCCCTTGCCCTAAGTGTTCAGTTTTCCATCTGCCACCCAAATCCAGCATTGCTCCAAGAGCTTGGATAGGGCTTTCCTAGATCCTGGCCCTGGGCCAGACCTGCTGAGTTGGACATTGTTGTGGGTGGGGCTCCAACTGTCTTTAACTGCTGGGAATAAGATGATGTGCTTCACCCAGGGCGGGTGGGAGGCAGACACAGGAATCAGGTCAGGATGAGAACACTTTGTGACCGTAGCCAAGCACTGAGGCATCTAAAGAGGGCTTCTCATATAAGGCCCGCCTGCATTTCCTTGGCACTTCTTAGGAGCAGGGTCCTGAGCAGGCAGTTCTGATGCCATCAACTCCAGTTGGCAGACATGGTGCTGGGATACTGCTTTGCTGTTCGTGGGCATATAATAAAGCTGTCTTCTGGCTGCAGTTTACTGTTTACCTGGACTCTGGCGGTGCATAATTAGAAGAAATTATAGGTGAACTTGAGGGCAGCATGTGGTAAGCACAAGTTCAGGATAATTACAGTGTACATCCCAGCCCTGGCCAAGGTTGAGCCATTGGCTTATTTTTGCCCTGTGCCAAAGCCAGCTCCATCTCCCTCTCCAAGATGCACACAATGAGAGGAACCACGCTGATGGAAGCACACATGTCTGTCCTACCACGGCTGGGGCAGGGGGCAGTGGGATGGGAGGACAGTGGGATCCGGAGTCCAGCTCTGGGGTGGTCTTGAGCATTGCTAGCCTCACAGCTCAGGATGATATATTGTAATTGCCATTGTTATTGACACTAACAGTAGTTGCCATTATTGTTAGCAACTCTGCCAGCTATGAGCAGATCAAGAGTCGGGCCATGCCCGTTCATCATTAGCAGAACAGGCCCCCAGACTCAGAGGACCTCTATGAAGGTAAATAATGAAAACAAGGGACTGGAGAGATGACTCAGCAGTTGAGAGCACTGACTGCTCTTGCAGAGGACCCGGATTCAGATCCCAGCACCCATGTAGGAGTTACAAACAACTCCAGTTCTGGGGAATCTGATGCCCTCTTCTTCTGGCCTCCACAGGCACCTCACACATGTAGTACACTTACATACATGCAGGCAAGATACTCTTACACATGATAGATAGATAGATAGATAGATAGATAGATAAAAAGAGTGAGAATGAGGTGCCAGCATGCGTGAATAAATCTTCCCTTCATCACACCCTACCCCTGTCTCTTTTCTTCCCTTTCTTACATGCATCTGGAGTGCCTGGTCATTTGTTGAGCCTGGAGGACTGAAGTCAGGTGCAGTGAGACATCCTGGAAAGGGTTAAATTCTATGGGAAGCTGCGCAGCCCAGAGCTCCCACAAAAGTCAGATGTCCTATGGGGAAGGGCAGGATGCAGATAGGCCTGCATGCTCCTAGCTTTGTGCCCAGACCGGGGCAGGGGGCCTGGGAGCCAGTGGTATCAACCGTAGGGAGCGAGGCCTTGGCTCTGCAGATCACTCACTTGTTCTGTTCCTGTTACGTGGGAACAGTGGTGGGACAGGCAGAGCTCTTTGTTCATGGTGAGTCTATGTTCTAGAAAGAGAGGGAGGCCCCCAGAGTAAGCCTGGATGTGTGTGGTGAGACACACTACAGGGAGGAGCAGGTAAAAAAATGGGCAGAGAGGTCTTTGGCAGTCATTTAACTTCTGACTCAGTTTCCTACTATGAAGACTGGGATACTAACCGTGGACCACTCAGGGAGTTGCTGTAAACATCAGATCATCCAGATTTGAACGGAGCACAGTCCAGGCCCCTAGAGACCCTTATGAAACCCTGGCTGTTAGCACTATCGTTATTATAGGTCCCCAGAAAGCTGAGGCCTAGACAAGAAACTGGACACCAGTGCTCAAGCGACCCATGGTGCCAACCAGTTTACCTTCCAGATGAGGAAACTGAGGCCAAGAGGGGGCCAGGGAGCTGCCCAAAGTTCACAGCACAAAAGGCAGAAGTAGGATTGGAGCCTCAACCCCTGGCACTGCACGACAGCATCATTGCCTGGGATGACAGTGGGGCTTAGTGTTTTCTATCTCCTTCCCAGATCTGACCCCATGGCCAGGTGCCCAAAGCCATGTTTTGGCAGGAGCTGGTCTTTGAAAAGGTGACATCCCCAGGATGAAGTTCTAGGTTCCTGATCCAACTGCCTCCCACTCAAGAGCTCGGACACACCTTAACAGATGGGGCAGACCACAGAACCTTCTATCCAGGTGTCATGTTTTGCTCCACTTGGTTAGCAAAATGCTGGCTAGGGTTCAGCTCCACTCATGCCGCAACCAGCATCCTTGCACATCCTGCACCACTGTGGCTCACTGGTCCTGAGCTGGGGGAGGAGGGACAGCTGGAACGTCTGTGGATGGGACCCAGACAGCATCATAGGGTGCTGACTAAGCTGGCTTTCTCCACCATGATTCATCCTCATCTTCCGAAGGGGGAGCTCTCAGCAGTGTGTGAATGAGGCCCTGTCTGGAAAACAGGATGATCCAGCCCTGCTCCCCACCACCGGGAACGCGGGGTGCTGCCAACCCATTCCCGGGACCAGGTTCACGACTCAGCAGTGTCTGCTGGCTCCCCAGGGCCACAAGACACCCTCCGGGCTCACACAGGACTGGATTCCAGTTCTAGTGACCTCTACAAAGTTATGTCATGTCCCTGAATCTTCCCTTAGCTATAAAACCAGGATCCCAAGCTGCTGAGGATTCACAAGGTTGCACAGTGGTGCTTACGTGTCTGGGGAATGGGTTCTAGGACCCTTGTAGATACCTCCTCCCTCTGCTCATTCTTTATATGTCACAGTCTTTCAGTCTTTGCATATAACCCATAGATATCCTCCTGTATACTTTAAATCATCTCTAGAGTATTTATAATAACCAGTAAATGTAAATATTATGGAAACAGTTGTTGTATTGTATTGTTTAGGGAATAATGGCAAGAAAAATATGTATACATATTCAGCATATTTTTCCCCCTGAGCATTTTCCATCAGAGTTTAGTTGAATTCACAGATCCCGAACCTACAGAAACACAGGGTTGACCACAGCACATCATACTGCCTGGCACATGGGTACTGTTCAAGAATGACACTGTAACTGTAGTTACTGTTATCACCCAAAACTCATCTCTCATCCTTTTTGTGTGCACACCCTGACCCCATGATTGAAAAACAGAGCCAAATTCAATCTGTGCTGTGAACTTTGGGCAGCTCCCCGGCCCCCTCTTGGCCTCAGTTTCCTCATCTGGAAGGTAAACTGGTTGGCACCATAGGTCGCTTGAGCACTGATGTCCAGTTTCTTGTCTAGGCCTCAGCTTTCTGGGGACCTATAATAATGATAGTGCTAACAGCCAGGGTTTCATAAGGGTCTCTAGGGGCCTGGACTGTGCTCCGTTCAAATCTGGATGATCTGATGTTTACAGCAACTCCCTGAGTGGTCCACCGTTAATATCCCAGTCTTCATAGTAGGAAACTGAGTCAGAAGTTAAATAATTGCTAAGGTCAGAGTCATAAAGCAATAAACTTGGATTGAAACTCTGACTTGGACTCTGGAACCTAGCTCCTACCCCTTGCCCCACATGACCTCTCTAGACCCTCGCCCAGGTGATGACAGATCTAGAGCTCTAAGACTTCCCAACAGTGACAGCTGAGTAGATGGCATGAGATCTGAGAGGTCCTTAGAGGTCACCTTGGCACCCTTCTACCACTGCACAGTGAGGCCCCAAGAGGGCAAGAGCCAGCCCAGCTCTACCTGGCAGAGCTGAAATTAGAAAATGGGGTCCCATAGACCTGTCCAGGATGCCACACATATCCCTGTGCTAAATGAGGGACATCCAGGAGGGTATGGGTGGGCAGCTCTAGCCCTTAGCTGAGGTTAATAAGGGCGGTTTGCCCCCGCAGGTGTGGTGGGGGGGGTCAAGAAACACAGCCCATTTTGGCTCATTATTTGGTTTCTAGTGTGACTGGGTAGATAGGCAGAGGGGCATGAAGCCTTGATTTCCTAGTGGGCTATTGTTTGAGACAGTTAATATGACTGAGCACAGTCTTTCCTACTCTGGGATCTGCTCTGTCCTTCTTACATGTACGACCCAGGGTACCTCACAGCACCCCTCTGATCCTCAGTTCCCGCATTCATATGTAGACTTCTAATACATACACTTTGGGCCTCACAAGGGCCAGCATGGTCTTGTGGGTGCGGTGAGTGGCTAATAAAGTGCCATCATTGTGATTTGGTTCCGAGTGTGGACTTTCTGCCTGTATTCAAACCCTGTTTAACTGCCTTCCAGTAGTACGACCTTGACTAAGTCACTTCACTTCTTGCCACCTCAGTGCCCTTATCCCAAGAGTCATGCTGAGGATTACACATGGTGGTATGCATAAAGCTCTTAGACTACTGCCAGTGGATAGCAGATTCTCAAAACTACTCTCTGTAATAATATTTACTGAGCACTTGCTTCTTGTTAAGTATTAGTGTTGGTTTCAATTAATAATCCATTGCATTATGGTGCTCGGAATTAAACCCAATGCCTCATGTGTCCTAGGCAAATACTTTGCCACTGTGCCATAGTCTAACCTTAATAATCCATGTACATTAGCATACCATTCTTGAAACAATAGCTAGTTACTCAGACCTACTACCTCTTATTCACACAGTGAAGTAGAGGTTTAGAGGTAGAACAGTGACTTGCGCGAGATCACACAGCTGTGTGGTTTGGTCCAGCTTGGCCTGCTGCAGAGCCATTGAGCCATTGCTCTGTGTCAGTCTCCCAGAGCGACGGCCCTCCACCCCTCCCTTCCCCATTACTTTTCAGAGCCAGCAGCTAGCTCCTTGGAGCTTCAAGCTTCGTGAATGGCTTGGTTAAGCACTCGGCCGTTAAACGTTCATCTCTTACAATTTCAATCCAATTCCTATAAGTTTATTGGCAAGACGGGGTACATTAGAGCTGCCAAATTTAATATATCAAGTCCGTGTGTCTGGGATGCGGTTTCTCGGCAGTAATAGGGGAAGAGAGGTTTTATACGTTTTCATTTGGAATGACTGGCTATTCCTGTTCCCATTATAGTCCCTGACTTAATGGCTGCCGTAGGAGCAACTTTCTTCATCAACCTGCTTGGCTGCCTAGACCATCCGGGTGCTTGTTTGTCTCTGCTTCTCGCCCCAGTCCCTTCTTCCCAAGGTGTGTTCCCCCATCTGCTTGTTCTGCAGATTGGGTGCCAGTTTTAGCCTTGTTTGCCAGGTGCTGGCAGTCTGGGGCTTTGGCTGCTAGCCTTGGCGGCTACTTTGTAACCTCAGGGAAAGCATCTCCCTTCTCTCCAGGACTCAGGAGCCTGCTCTGTAATGTGAGGGGCTGCTTCTGGGCCCTCTTCATGATTACCAGTGGACCAGTTCCTCTGGTTTTGTGACACTGTGCTGGAGGACCCAAGTCCTGCCTGTGAGAGTCACTGAATCACTGCCCACCTTGGGCTGAAGACCCCTGCATGGGAATGGTGACTGAGGTATTGGCCTTTTTGAGATAGGGTCTCCCCGTAGCCCCACCTGACCTGGAGCTTACTGTGTAGAGCTGCCTGATCTTAGTTGCTTTTTGCATAGAGATCTGCCTGCCTCTGCCTCCTGTGTTGGGACTGAAGGCATGCATCACCATACCCAACTCTATGTATTTTTCAGTTTTTAATTTTTTAATGTATATTAGTGTTTTGCCTGCATGCATGTAAATGCACCCATGCATGCAATGCCCACGGAGATCAGAAAAGCACATAGGATCCCTGGAACTAGAATTAAGGATGGTTGTTAGCCACCATGTGGATACTGGGAGCCGAAACCTGGTCCTCTGCAAGAGCAGCCAGTGCTCTTAGCTGCTGAACCGTCTCTCCAGCAGGGATTTAAATTCTTGTTGGATGAGAAAGACAATGAACATAGCAAGTAATATATTACTTCAAAGGAGATAAGTACTGTGAGGAAAAGTAAAGCAGAAAATGGAGTGAGCTAAAGGGAGAGGTCTTGATCTCAGATAAAATAGTGACAGCAGAGGTGTGAAAAGATCCTCCTGGAAAGAAGCCCTTTACGCCCTGACCGTTGGCTCTGGCAGTTCCTGGTGAAGCAGGCTTTTGGAAGGAAGCTGTGGCTGTCCAGGAGTACTCAGCTGGTGGCCCTGTGCCCAGATTTTTGACACATGAGTTCCTTCAGTGGTCTGACCAAGTACTTTGTGGCTTTCTAGGCAGCCCACCTGGAGTAGGTGGCCATGGGGAAGCGATACTTTTGTGACTACTGTGATCGCTCCTTCCAAGACAACCTCCACAACCGAAAAAAGCACCTGAATGGGCTTCAGCATCTTAAGGCCAAGAAGGTGTGGTACGACATGTTCCGAGGTGGGTGCTTGCATTCTAAGGTGGGTGCTTGCAGGCTTGGCTGGCTCCTGGAGCCTGTGCTCTGATCTTATCATCAGACAAGGACCACTGTGCAGCAGTGACAGTCTGGGATGGGACTTTTTTTTTTTAATTATGTATATTTTGGATGTATTTGTGTTTGCCCCGGTGCTCATGTGGAAGTCAGAGGGCAGCTGCAGGAGTCAATTCTCTCCTTCCACCATGTGAGTCCTAGAGTTTGAACTTAGGCTTAGTAGGAAGCACTTTTATACACCGGGTCATTTAAAGAGGGGAGAGTTGGACATAATGGCATGTGCCTATAATGCCAGTACAAGGAGCAGAGGCAGGAAGGTCACTGTGAGTTCAAGCCTAGCCTTGGCTATATTTATAGTATGTATTATATATATATAGTTCCAGGGCAACCTAAGTCACATAGTGAGACCCTGTCTCAAGAAAACCAAGGGCTGAGGCTGTAGCTCAGGGATGGGCTGTCTGGCAGATAGAAGACCCTGCATTTGATCCCCAGCACTGTAATGCAGGAAGGTGGGAAGGCAAAGAAAAAGTAGAGCGAGGGATGGGCTCTGGAGTGGGAGTTTCTTTCCTCCACATTGACCAGATGCTCTGTGCTGTGCCCACCGTAGACCACTTCAGAGATACTGTGGGCAGAAAGAGCCATCTCTGAAGGTGATGTTTGAGCCACCAGCTGAAAAACAGGGAGAAGTCAGTCACACCGTTCTGGGCCATGGGAAGGGGAAAGTGGGCTGCCCCAAGCGAAGCACCAGGTACTGTGGGAGCGAGGTGGGGGTAGCCCATGAGAGGAGCACGGAGGGGCTGAAGCTGGCGATGGGCAGTGGCTGGATCCTCCAGGGCAGCTTTATGAGGAGTGCTTCTGTAGGCTGTGGGAAGTGACTGTTCGGTGGTGATCTCAAGAGGGTGTTGGATGGCTCATCTGCCAAATGGAAGGGAGAAGGGAGGGCTCTTCAGGAAAGGTGGTTTAGCACAGAAAGGACTTGCTGATGAACTCAGGTGGGAAGCCTCCATCACAGGGCCTGTCCTGGCTGATGTCCATAGATACGAGCTGTGCTGAGCCAGCAGAAAGTAAAAAGAGCTTGGCATTGTGGCTGGGGTGAACCAGGCCCTTCTGGAATGGGCTGAGGTTGTATCGGTACACTCCAGGTTAGAAGCAGGTTAGATAGGGCACAGAGCTGGAAAATTGAAACCTGGGTCTTAGCAGCCAGGCATAGGAAAAGGGAAGCAGAGAGTCCCCTTGTCTGAGACTCAGAATTCACAAATGAGAGTGAGCATTTATTGAGTGCTTGCTGTATGCCATATGCTGCCACAGTGTGTAGTTTCCTTCTCTGAATAACTCCATAAGATAGTGGAGTGGCTTTCAACTCTGGATGTTCATTAAGGTCACCTAGGGACCTTTAAATAAGAAACACAGTCTCTGAGCTTGGTAGCTTGGTGGTGCTACTTGGAAACTGAAGCAAGAGGACCATTTGAGGCCAAGAGTTTCTTCATTTTGTTTTGGTTTTAAATAGGATCTTACTCTGTAACCCAGGCTGGCCTGGAACCTAGAGTTCACTATGTAGTCCAAGCTGACCTTGAACTTGGAGCAATTCTCCTGCCTCAGCCTCCTGTTAGGTTTACAGGCATGAACCACCATGTCTAGCATGCTCAGGAGTGTTGGTTGGTTGGTTGGAAACAGGGTCTCCCTGTAGCCCCAGCTGGCCTTGAAGTTGATTGGTAGATGAGGTTAGCCTCACTCTCCTAGACATCTGCCTGCTTCTTCCTCCCAAGTGCTAGAATTAAAAGTGAGTGCCACCAAATCCAGCCCGTGAAGCCTGGGTAACATTTCAAGACTCTGTCTCATTCAAAAAAAGCCACTGATCTCCTGACACCATCTCCAGATGCAGGTTGAGCTGAGTGGGGATGAGCTATGTTTTTCTGTTTTTGTTTCTACAGTATTGGAGATTGATCTAAATCCTTGCTGAAACTGAACAGAGGCTGAGTCACTGGCTTCAACCCAATCCTTATTACTCTTCATTTTTGAGATAAGATCTCAGTAAGTTGTTCAGACTGGCCTTGAACTTGCTCTATAGTCCAGGGAGGCCTTATACTTCCAATCCTCCTTCCTTAGCCTCTGGAGTAGCCAAGATTATAGCCAAATCCAAGTCAGCCATAGTATTTTTAAAACCACCAAATGTTCCCATTTCAGGTGAGGAGACCAAGGCTTAGAGACTTGGGAAAAGGAGGTGGCTGGCCAAGTTGTTTAACAGGCAGCTTCGCTGAGGTTATAGGGGTGGTAGAGAGCGCCTGAGTGTGGAGGTAAATGGGGAATTCAGGAGCAATGGGGTCATTCAGAAGCCTGGCATCCACTGGACCAAGAGCACCTTGGTATTGGCTCCTTCTAGTCCTAGGTCCTGGGTTCAGGGATGAACAGCAGAGGTTCTTGTGTAACTTAAAGAAAGATGAAATGGCAGATTCCATGAGCTCCACCTTAGAGCTCCTCATATCCATAGCCACACCTAGTCCTCAGAATAGCTCTGTGAGCATGGCTGGTGGGTCAGGGGACCCCACTTACAGATGATGACTTTAAAATCCAAACCACTGAACTGCGTTACCCAGGCTGAGATGCCATATGAGCTCTTTCTACTTCCTCAGGAGGCTCCTGAGGACAGCCTCCCCTCAGCTTATCCCAAGCGCTTGCACAGACTCTGGGTGGTACTGTGTACACCACCTGGAGCACCAGTCAGCACCGTTCTGTTCTCCTCCATCATGGCCTTAGACGAGTCCCTGAGCCCTGCCCAGCTGATAATCCATGGGCCATGGTCAGGACAAGCATGGGTCCTGGAGATCAACTGCCTGAGTGTAAGACCCACAATGTTCCACTCTGACAGTGTGACTCTAATTTTTTCACGTGTAGCATTCACCTCTCCGAGATGTGACAGGGGCTGACTGGCACAGAACAGTGTAATTAGTAGGAACAATGTCTTGTGTCCCCAAAAGGATGGGCCTCAGCTCCTTTATCTCATGGGCTCACTTGTTCAGCCATTTCTCAGCGAGTACTTAGCAGATCCTCTGTCTACAGCCAGCCTTTGAAGACTCAAAGATAAAGTAGGGCTCTCCTTTTAAGTAGCTTTGTACCCACTTATTTTTCACATCTATTTGGGGGGAGCTGTGCGCACATGCGTGCATGCATGCATGCGTGTGATTTGTGTAGCTCCCACAGTACACATGTAGAGGTCAAAGGACAACTTGAGGGAATCCGTTCTCTTCTTCCAACATGTGGGTTCTAGGGGTCACACTCGGGTCACCAGTCTCAGTGCAAGCCCCTTTACCTGCTAAGCCATCTCACCGGCCCCGTACCTACTTACAGCAGTCTGTTTTGGGCAGATCCCCTGGCTTGCCCTGGCTCCCGTGTTCTACTGGCCTCTCCCCGAGCCCTGGCCACACATTCCCTGTGTACCCTTTCTGTGAATGTGCCCTTCTGGCTGTCCTCCCCATCTCAGAACTCAGCGCAGGCAGCAAATCTTCAGGGGTGCCTCCCTGTCCCCAGGGCCAGGCCAGACAGTTCAGCATTTGCCACATTGATATCCATGCGGATTAGTGCAGAGGGAAGGACAGGCTCTCACTTGTTCTGCACTTAAACCCTCAGCCTGGCGTGGTGCCTGGCACACAGGATGTGTTTAGTGAATGTTTGGGAGATGGATGGCTAAATGAGCAAACAAGCATGGGGCTCCAGGGCCAGCTGGTCATTGGAGAAGATGAAGCTTGAAGGACTGGCACTTCAGGTCACAAGAAGCATTGCATATGAAGAAGAGGAGCAAGGCCCCTGAGAGCAGGCCTGGGCTGTGGATTCTCAATCCTGGCCCTGGAGAGCTTTTAGTCATTGTGATAGTCTTCTTCTCCAAGGGATTAAAAAAAAGTGCACACCTGCAATCCAGCACTCAAGAGGCTGAGGCAGGAGGATCTAGAGTTTGAGGTAGTTGGGGCAACACATTACTTTCAAGGCTGTCAGGGGCTACATAGGAGACCCTGTCCCAAGAAGAAATAAAGCAGACCGTGAAAAGAATCAGGTCTGACATTGTGGGCCTGTGATCCCAATCCTAGCTGCTCAAGAGGCTGGAGCAGGAGGATCACAACTTCAAGGCCTGTCTGGACTCCAGAGAACCGGAGAAGAGTGGATCTGATTGGCCGTGTGCTTTCACAGCTGCCCCATGCTTCTGAAGTGTGGCGGGTCAGAAAAACATCAACTAGAGGCTGAGTAGCACGTAACTCCTCTTCTACACTCAGCCGTCCACCCAAGGCTCCTTGTCTGGGACCCTGGCCCAGGCCCTGCCCCAACCCTCTAGCCTGAGTGGTAGGAGGCTCAGGAGAATCTTAGGCAAAATCTGTATAGCATCTGCATACTCATCTTCCCTGGGCAGGCAAGCTGGACAGGCAATAACCCCACCTGGGTGGACTGAACCTGACAAGCCTAGAGCTGACAGATGGATGCCTCACTAGCCTGGTGGCCTCACCCTGGAATGAGTACTCCGATATCCAGCAGACCCCCGCCCTGTTGACAACTAGCTGCCCTGCAAGGAAGCACCTCCACTGTGTTGTCCACTTACCCAGCCACCTAAGAGTGGCCGTATGAGAAGAGCAGGGCTCTAGACTTACACCACGGTTCAGGCTTTGTGCTGCTACTTCCAGACCATGTGCCCTTGGGCAGGTCATTTCCCTTTCTCAAGCCCAGTTTCCTTTCTCTGAAGAATGGGGGTGTTAGTATTGTATATCAGGTCTATCAAGAGGAAATAAAAAACATGGCTGCTTGCAGTATTGCAGCTTGCAGTGTTGGCTGCACATTTGTACCATCTGGGGAACAAGATGCTGAGGCTGCACCCAATTCCAGAGGCTGATTCCATTGTTATCATTTTCTTGATGATCCTAAGGTACTACCAAGGTTGGCTCCCATCTCTACCAAGGGTTCTCTATCCGTGGTCCTATTACATTTTTATGACAGCCCTGCCAGGTGAGGACTTTCCTCCCATTTTTGTGGGGGAAAACCAAGCTTTGGAGAGATTTAAGTAGTCTCCCTGTGGTCATGTGCAGCTGGGATTTGAGTTCAGTTTCCTAGACTCTTCTACCTGTGGTCTTTCCTCTACTCTAGCAGCTTCTAGGGAAGGTGTGAGCAGATGTCCAGTCCAGCCTTCCCTTTGTCCAGCGCAGTTAGAATGGTCTCTGAGTTCAGGGACCATCCATGGGCGTCTTACTCAGATTTTTCTTTTTTTAAATTTTGGAGACAGGATCTTGCTATGTGGCCTTGGCTGGCCTTTAACTCTCATACTGAAGTGACCCTTCCACGTCACACTTGCAAGTAGCTGGGACCGTAGGTATGTACTGCTATGTCTGACTTACTCAGATTCTGACTGAGTGATGCCTTGCCTGCCGAGAAGCACACAATTTTAAAATCCTAACTGTATGATGAAGATAAAGAGAGGAGAAATTGGGGGAAGGAAGGGTTAAAGTGAGCATGGTGGCTGGGAAGCCCTGTACGGGGCCGTGGCCAGTGTGTCTCTGAGCACCGACCAGTGGTGTCAAGAAAAATAAACAGGGCAAGAATTTCTGCCTTACCCTGGGAACCAAGTCTGGACCCCAAGATGCGGCAGGGTGGGGGCATCAGGATTTTTTAAAGCTTTTCATGGTTAAATATTATGTGTCATTTAAGGATGGGGATACATCCTATAGACATCACAAATCAAGACAACCGTGACATCACTAGGCAATTGACCTGTGGCCTACCATGGACCAGAGTATCTTTATGTAGCCTGTGACTGTACTTACAGACTCACAGGAAGTTAAGACTGTACAAAGGCTCTATTGTGCTAGATTTTTAAAAATAAACCCTCCCATGTGAAGTTATTGTGTAGTCAGCGTGAACTCCTGTACCTCAAACCTGCCTCATGCTTTTAGTTGATCCCAAGGGCAGGAGGGGTGGAGATGACTTCAGCTTGCATCCTTTTGCCCCAGCATCTCTGTTCACTATGGCCCACCCCACCTTACTCTCCTCCATGCATGGAGAGCTCTCTCCTTTCTTCATGACTCTCTGCAGCTGAAGTCCACGCCTCTGAGACGCCACCTTCCCTGGAAGAGCCATCTGAACCCAGCCCCCCTTTCTCTTCCAGATGCAGCTGCCATCTTGCTGGATGAACAGAACAAGCGACCCTGCAGGAAGTTCCTGCTGACAGGTCAGTGCTCTGCTCAGCTCAGGTCCTCAGGGAACAGCAACACCCTTCTGGTCTGCATGGCACCCACTAATGTCTTCCCCTAACCTCAGCCACCATCCTGAGTAACTTTTTTTTTAAAATTTTTTTGAGACAGGGTCTTCCTGTAGTCACAGATAGCCTGGAACTCACTATGGAGACGACCAGGCTGGCCTCGATCTCACAGAGATCCACCTGCCTCTGCCTCCCAAGTGGTAGGATTAAGGGCATATAGCCTCACACCCAGCTCTTTGTGGCCTTTTTAGCTGATTAGTGAGTTGATACATCCCTAGGTATTGGACCTTATGCTTTCCAGGTCCTGTAGAAACCTTCAGACCTAGAATGTGATTGCATTGGCTCACTTAGAGTATCAAGCACTGGGGAGTGTGATTCTGTCAAGGGAACACCGATGATGTCGATCTGTGGGAGCCCGATCTGTGGCCTCCTTCCCAGCAGGCAGACCTAGAGATAGGAACAGATCTAATGATCCAAAGTTCAAAATGAAAGGCATGCATGCTAGGTGTTTCTTTGACAGCTTAGTGCTTAGCTCATAAAAATAAACATAGGAGGTCATGCATGGTGGTGCATGCCTTTAATCCCAGCACTGTTGAGGAAGAGGCAAGAGACTCTCTGTGAGATCAAGGCCAGCCTAGGTTACATAGCAAGTTCCCAGTCAACTCAGACTCTATATATTGAAGCCCTGTCTCAAAACAACAAAATATAACAAAGAAAGAAAAAGAAAAAAGAACATAAGGTTGGATATAGTGCTGCCTGGCTGCATTAGCATTTAGGAGGTGGAGGCAGAGATTGAGAGTTCAAGTCCAGCCTGTCTTGAGAGAGAGAGAGACAGAGAGAATAGAGAGAGAAAGAAGGAAGGATAGCACTGTGGAAGGTACCACTGTTAAGATAGGGAAACTGGGTGAATGGCCAGGTTCCACAGAGGAGATGGTGCTACCGGGCCTACAGATCAGAGGCCCCCACAGACTTGGCCTTGATGCACATGTGCTACTGGTAGTTGTTCTAGTAGAGGACACCACTGGCCTATTATTTTGAGGAACACACTTTGAATTTCTTGGTTGAGACTGGGGAAGCAAATCAACTTTGGCTTCTCCTTGACAAAGCTGCTACTCAAGGTCTCTGAGGAGCAATTCAGCTGCTTGGGTAGGCCTCATGCAGGTAAGGTAACAGGTGAGGGTACAGCATGTGCAGTGACCTGGCCTGGAAAGTGTGACCCTCAGGAATCCACACATAGCTCAATGAATCCCACTGAGATGCGTAGGTGTGGATGGTGATAAGGACAACCTGCTGAGGCCTGTGTGGCCCATGCCTGACAGGCTTCAGTTGGATCCTCATGGGGTCTACCTGCTGAGGATCAGGAACAGAGCATGATGGGCCAGACTGGCAGCTCAGGATGCTGACTGTCAGTGAGGTCAGAGAGAGTCCAGTTTTGTTCTAGACTGGGGCTGCTACTCTAGATCCTAAAGTCTAGGACCTGACTGTCATGAGTGCCCTCAGCCACAGTGGAGCGCTCCTGAGTGGAGAGCAACCCTTTTCTCATTGCAGGCCAGTGCGACTTTGGTTCCAACTGCAGATTTTCTCACATGTCCGAACGTGACCTGCAGGAACTGAGCATCCAGGTGGAGGGTACGTCTAGGCTGGGACCCAAGGCAAAGTGGAAATGAGGGGTGGGGTGTTGGGAGGGCCAAATACCAGGAAGCTGCTCTGAGCCTCCCCACTTCGCTCCCACTGACAGAACTTACGAACTTATGTGAGTAAGCCAAGGGCTGCCCGGGTGGGTGTCAGGAACAGAACTATGCTTCCTCCCCGGACCCTGAGGGGCGCCTCAGCTCCACTTCCACACTCTTGCTCACCTCGCTGCGCTCCTGGGTGTCTGCCCTCCCTCCTCCTCCTCTCTCTTTCTCACTCAATTGGGCAACATAAGAGTCTCCATCAGTACCAGGCGAATACCCTACAACCTCTGAGGACAGAGGGATGAAGAAACACTTTCCCTACCAGGTGCAGCGACACCTGTGATCCCAGCATTTAGAAAGTGAAAGCAGGAGGGTCGGGAGTTACAGTCATCTCTGGCTACATCGCTAGTTCAAGGCTGGCCCTGCATACGTGAGACCTGCCCCCAAAAGACAGCAGAAAATACTTTCCTGTACTCAGAAACCTCACAGATGCTGAGTTTAGCTTCTGGTAGAAACTGGCATGTCTGACGTTGCCATTTACTGCTTACTTCCCAATTACTGATCAAGGAAGTTACACTTGGATGGTCTTCATTGATCTCCTGTAGTCCCTCCTTAAGCAGGTAAAGAAAAGGAGGCAGCACTCAGGCAGAAGGCACTTGTGGGAACTCCACAGCGAGTTAGAGGTAGATTCTAGGTCTTCCATGACTGCTACCACTCAGGCTTTTCTGATTAGTGGCCTCTGGGAAGACAGCAAGTGTCTAGACAACTTGGCCTTGCAGCTGGGGAGCCAGTGGTAGTGTGGCTGCAGGCCTGCCATTCACACAGGGTTTCCAGGAGCTTTCCCGGAGAAGCAGTGAGGCCTCGTGGGGCCAACCAGGAAGTCCTGGCAGGTGCAGGCTCCAGCCACAGTTGACTGTGGGCTCTCGGGGAATGGTTGGCTCACAGCAGGGAGAACACAGGCCACTGGGCTTTGAGCAGGAGACAATATTTAGTGGAGACAGTGAGACCCTAGGGGTTAGCAGTTTGAACAGTCCTAGCTCTATAGCTCTGCTACCTCCCCTTTAACCTTGGCATGTGGCTGGATCAGGAGGATGAGCAGAATGTGCAATGTCAGTGTAGAGCATGTAGATCTATGAGTTTGATTATTTTCCCCTGGCCCAAGGCCCCATCCTGCAACACTGAGAGACTGACCCCCTGCCTGCTCCCACTCAGTTTTATAAATGTTTTACATTTCATACTTGGTTTTACTTCAGTGAACATTTTAATAGGGTATTGAATGAGAAGAAAAACCAGGGAACTGAACTTATTACCTTGTCTGGGGTCAGAGATCTGGCAGATGCCAGAGCCAAGATCCAACCCCATTCTACTGTCCACACTGCCTCCTGCATCCCAGATTTAGACCCTTCTTGAGTGAAGCTCTCAATTCATTGTCCTGTTTCTAGCTTCTCAAGGCTTGGAGGCAGCCAGTGTTGTCTCCCTTTGACAGAGAGCAGAGCAAGGCTTAGGGTGCTGCTTATAGTACACAGAGGAAGCTGAGGAGACGGTGGAAGGAACAGGATAAGCCTGTGCTCTGCTCCTGGTCTAGTGGCCCAGTCTCCCAGTGAACCACTATAGCATCTCTGGGCTCGCCTAGCACCCTCCAGTCTCTGTAGCTTTGGGAGAGAGTGGAATTCAGTCCAGGTAGGACTGTGCCCCTCACTCTTGTCTCTCTGTCCCTCACAGAGGAGAGGCGAGCCAGAGAATGGCCACTAGAGACTGCTGAGCTTCCTGAGGGCCGCTTGGAGGACTGGCTGGAGAAGAGGGCTAAGCGGCTAAGCTCAGCACCAAGCAGCAGGTACAGGCCCCAGGACCACCTTCACTTCCTATCCAGAAGCTAGCTGATCTTTGGGGAAGTTGAGGCATCCCCATGAACTGGGCAGGCCCAGGGGCCAGGCATGAACCCCCATTATAGAACTTCCTGGCGGGGGGGCCCAAATGGAAGATCTTGGGTTCCCAACCCCTGGCCAGAGGGAGCTGGATATTGAGAGGTGCCTGGTCCCTAGCCCCTCCTTTTAATAGCTCAGCCCTTGTTGGAATGTAGGACTGAAGGGGAGGCTGGTGGCCCAGATGTGACTCCCTACCACTGGTCCATGGCTAGATGGCAGGCAGGGCCTGACTTTGACAGCCAGGCTCCCAAGGTACCTGCTACCATTGTCCCCTGTAGGGGGGACTGAAGCTCTCAGAGACATGTGGCAGGGATACAGGTGGGAGAAGCAGAGCAAGGATTGCCCAGGTGCACAGCAGAGTCATTGTCCCACATGTCCCTGAGGACTCCCCATGCTCTGAAATGGACACGAGTCCTCCCTTCTTACACAGGGAACGTACTGAGCCAGGGGCCACGAAAATATGGCTTTGTGCTGTCCCAGGGCCTTCTTTGGAGAGGCAGGATGAAGCCTACTCTTCACACCAGTAAACAGGCACAGGGACAGCCAGGGGCTTCTGTTGCCAAATGGCATCTCAGCCAAAACCAAGGCTAAGGCTCCTGGGCCCCGCTCCGGGTTTGAGGTGGTGCTGAGGGCTGAGTTGAGAACTGTGTCCAGATCGCCGTGTCCTGGCCCGCCTCGCTCCCCGTCTTGCAGTGACTCTCACACCTCACGTATCTCTGCTGTGCCCTCAAGGGGCAGGGGCCTGGCCAAGTCCTGTGGAATGAAAACTTCCTTCAAGATTTTGCCATAGGATAAAGATTGAGCTTCTTGACCCAGTGATAAGGATTAATATAGCATTTAAATTTGTTTTATTTATGTGTGTATGTCTGTGCATGTATGTGGCAATCAAAGGACACCTTGGGTGACTTGGTTCTGTCTGTCTATCATGTGAGTTCCAACAGTCAAACTCAGATGACCAGACTTGGCAGCAAGCGCCCTTACTTGCTTAGCCATTTCACCAGCGTGTGTTAGTGTATCACCTGCATGTATATAAGTGCATCCATGCTGTGCCATGCCAATGGAGGTCAGAAGAGGGTGTCGAATTCCCCTGGAACTGGAGTTATGAGTGGTTGTTAGCACCGTGTGGGTGCTGGAACTCAAATCCAGGTCTTCTGCGAGAGCAGCCAGTGCTCTTAACTGCTGAGCTAGCTCTCCAGCCCTATCATGGTATTTTAAATTTACCTTTATGTTTTACCTTTGTTTTAAACCTATGCCCAGTGCCTGAATCCCCACTTAAAATATATAGTATAGACAGGGCGTCCCTTTCTTCACTGGAATAGATGTAACTTCGGGTGTTGTCCAGGGACCTAGGCTTCTTCAGCTATGTCAGACAGCCCCGAAAGCCACAGTGTGCTCATTCTTCTGAGCTGTAAGGTCCCCCAAGCTCTGCCATTTCCTGTGCTGTCCAGGCTGCTAACTCCACTGCTCTGCCTCAGCAGTCTTCTCCCTGGGATTGATTAACAGCCTGGGTACCTTGGGGCTGTGAAGAGACTACAGAAAGACCCTCTGGCTGGGCTTGGTGTGCCATAGGTGGGTAGAGAGAGCATGCCTCAGTGTCCTTGACTGGGTACAGACAGACAGGCCAGAGTAAAGATGAGAGCCAGAGGGTGAGATGAGGAAATCAAGACTGAATGACTAGCTTAAACCATAGATAGAGCTGCAGAGCACACAATGACTGGCTGGTGTTTATGGTGTGCCCTGTAATGGTCCTCGATGGTGAGGGGAGCCTGGCTTCCCATTTTGCAGCTATGGACTTGTAGCTCCTCCTGGAGGTTGTGACTGGGTACTCGGTTGCTTCTTCGACCCCAGGCTCCTCTGCCACCATGTTCAGAACTGCCCAAAGGCCCACTGGCTCCAGATCTGAAGTGGCAGTGGCTGGCTGATGGATGGCAGTGGCCGGGTGGAACGATGCCTGCATCTGGGCCACCCTAGGTTCTTAGAGATCGGCATCCTGCTTCCTGGGTTACTCTCTCTCTGGCCACTTCCAGGGAATTGCTTTCTCTATAGCTATTCTCTGCCGCCACCCAACCACTTGCCTAAGGGTTCCAGGCAAGATGACTTCCTTGCTGGGCAGAGCAGGCCTGTCTAGCCTTGAAAGGGGGTTCCAGAAAAGGGATGGCCGTTTGCTCTTGCTGCTGCCAGCACTGTCTCAGATTCCTTCAGCTGTGTCCCTGGAGGGTAATCCCTGAGACATGACCCTGTTCTCTTCCAGTTCATACCAGCTTTGTGCTCTGCCTCTGAGTCCCTAGACTTACTGGGAGGAAGGTGGAGTCAAGCACTGGGGCTTCCTGCCACCCCCAGCCTGGCAAGGAGTCCGTGGGGGCAGTGCCCACCCCATTCCGTTTGCCTGCCCTGCTCTCTCAGCCCTAGCAGCTCTGCTGACGCCTCACACTTGCCTGCCTCCTATTTCTCCCTCACACCACAGCCGCGATCAGCTTTTGAAGGCCACCCTGACCCAGGCCTCCCCTCAGAAGGGACCAGACTCTAAGCCAGTCCACAGGCCCTGAGGACAGCCCGGCCACTGAGCCTGCACCCTGACCCGGGTCACAGTGGATGCTGCCTCTGCACCTCTGCACCTGACAAAGCCCCACTCAGCCTGCAAGCTTTAGCTGTAATGGGGCATAGAGACACAGGGACTCCAGCCTGGATGACGGCACTGGGGCCCGTTTTGACGACTCTTCCTCTCAGGATGTATGCTTTCTCCCCTGGGGTATAGGTGACTAACTGGTCCACCTAGGGCCACCCAGACTGGTGGGCTCTAGCACCCACAGGCTGGGCAGAGAACCCCCAGGTGAGCCAGGCCAACTCTCCTTGTCATTGTGAGGACACAGGCTCCAGAGGCATAGCCTGCTGGCATCTGCTCGGTTTTTCAGCGCTGACCCTGAGGGACCAGTCAAGAGCAGACAGCAGCCGCAGGAGGGAGCAGCCGGCCTCAGACTAATCCCTGGCCAGCCAGGCAGTGCTGTCCCCGCTTCCTATTGTTGGTTCTTCTGATTGTCCCTTTATCCTTCTTAATCTCCCATGTGCCCCCCTCTCTGGGCCAGGGCTCCATCCTGTACATTCACCTCTGTGAGTCTATTCCCTTTTGATAAAGACTGGGCATGTGTCAGGATGCTGCTGCTGCCCGGTATCCCTGTACATGGAGCAACCAGGCTGTGAGAAACCCTGCACATCTGTGACCCTTGTGCTCTGTGTGGATCTGCAGGGGTGGGTTCTGAGGCTAGCGTGTCTGGGGCCCTGACAAGGTGCCTGATGTCTGTGAGTGGACATGAAGGATGCCCTTCTCCCATCAGGGTCCTCAGAGCAGTCAGGGGCACTGGCTGAGCCAGTTGTTAGAGGAAGGGCCTGAGGCTTAGTAGAGGAGCCCCAGGTTGGCTGGCAGCTCAGACAGTCCCTTCTGGCAACTGTGGAGCCATTCCTATAGTCAGCCTTCTCTGTTGCTGGTGGAGTTTATGAAATCCCCAAGCACCATAAATCATGTCAAGAGCTGCTTTCTGCTCTCTGCACTTTCCAGCAGGCAGCAAGCCATTGAGCAGGGGATGTCCCTGTCCACTCAGGGGACTCCTGAAAGCTGCATTCAGGGCTCTCGGCAAGTCCTCCACTTTGTGCAACTCTGCCCGGGTCAGGCTTTTTAGCACAACCTAGATGGATGTGACCACGCAAACTCGAAGGTAGGGCTGCTGACCCCAGTCTCCACCACCACCTCCCAAGCCTAAGGTCTGTCCAGACTCCACATAGAGGCCTCAAGCCCTTTCTGCAGGCAACTGGCCACTAGGCACCCAAGATGGTCAAGAGCTACCAGGAGCTCCCGCTTCCTGAAGGCTGGAGCAGAAGGAACTGAAAGGCAGGGGCAGTGCAGACTGCATTGACTGTGCCACTTGAACATATGGCTGACTCTTTGCACCTCAGTTGCCTTCTCTGCAAAATGGCATTTGTGTGAAGATTCTTCAGATTTCTCCAGGCCACGGTGTTTGTTCTAGAACAGTGCCTAGAGAGAGCTGTTAGCATGGCCATTTGTCATTCAGTAGTCACGGGTGTCCTCCTGGTGCCAGGTGCAGGGCATGGACTTACTCTCTCCCCTGGTCTGCACCCTCTGAGAGCTCCCAGGTGGATCCAGTGTGCCTGAGACAGGGCTGTCCCAGGACCTCAGGTGGATGGCCCGGGACTGACGGGTCTAGGGGTGGGAAAGGTAGAATGTGAGCAGGGCGCCGGGTGCTACTCTGGGCCTCAGGCAGCCCCTTTAGTACAGCGCACCCCGGGGCTGGACACAGGACACCGTTCAGGTGGCCCCTGAGATGGGGAGAGGCGTGGTTAAGGAGAGGAGTGGCATGAGAAATGACGCTTTAAAGAAAATGAGATTTTTTTTTTCTGATTTCAAAGACTTGTGCACTTGTAAAACTTTTGAAAAGTATTAAAAAAAAAAAAACTCCACCCACTCAGACAGAACCACTGTTAACATTTTGCTGTGACTTCCAGGGTTGTTTTTTATGCCTTTATATATGGTATATATTTTTCAACAAAAATAGTATCATGCTATATACATTATTTTATAAGCTGCTTTTTCTCCTTACTCATATAATATGTTTTTCCTCATCAATGCATATAGGTCTGCCTTCATTTTCACACAGGCTTCATAGCATTCTCTGCTGTAGACGTGCACATGTATTAATCAGTCCCCCGCAGGTGGACACTAAGGTTATTTCCATGTTGCCCAAGGCCATTCAAGCATAGTCTTTGCCTACAGCCTCATCATTTCCTTGGGCACAGTTCCAAGAGCAGGTTTCTGGCTCTAAAGGTCTGCGTGTTTTCAAGGTTCTGCTTTTCCGGAAGGGTCATGCAGGTGGACAACCCTCTGCACGGCCACAGTGGTGGGTGTCAGCTGGGTCTGGGAGGTGCACCACTCTAATATTCTGCCTTTCTCCATCTCTCTAGGGCTGAACCCATCAGAGCCACTGTCTTCCAGTACCCTGTGGGCTGGCCTCCAGTGCAGGAGCTGCCCCCCTCCCTGCGGGCACCTCCACCTGGAGGGTGGCCCTTGCAACCTAGAGTTCAGTGGGGTTGAGCCCCTGCCCCGCCTGACTCCCAGCTGGTCAGCTGTCTGATCAGTCATAACAAAGACAACTCGGCGAGCTGCCTTCGTGCTGTTTCCCCTGCAGCCTCTCCATCCACCTCCCCACCATCCCACCATCCCTCAGGGCATGTCTTGAGAAGACAATGAGAGATGTCCAGATGTTTTTATAAAGAGTCTGTCCTCTGTGCTTAGGCTGTGCTTTTCTTGTTGGCACTCACGTTCTCGGTTCTGTCCTCCCACCCTGATCAGGGGACAGGTGGGCTGGAATGAGACTCCAGGATGATCTGTGTTTACAGCCCTTCCTGGGTGGAGCAGTGGAGGCTCAGCGCAGCTGGGCACAGGAGTGCCAGGTAGTAAGTGGCCTCAAGCTGGGGAAAGGAACCCAAGGACTCCATCAGCCATCTTGCCCCCCAAGAGCTGCAGCCCACGTCTGCCCAGACTGAGCTGGTGCCAAGCATGGGGGTGGCACACGTGGAGCAGGGACAGGAGCTGAATCTCCAACCTTGAGGGCGCAGAGAGTGGGAAGCCTCAGAGAACAGGCCCTGGGCTTGGCGGAGCGGCCTGCTGGCACTGATGCTGCAGGGCTGTCTGCTCCTCAGCTTAGGGTGGCCCAGGGTCTCCACGGTTCCACCCTGGGCACTGGGGAATCATACGGGCCACAGGAGCTCTGCTCAATTGGGCTACAGTTCTATGCTAGGAGACAACATGGCCCTTGGGTGCTGGGCATTTGGTGGAGGGCCCACCAAGTCAGGGGCCTCAGGACCTCTGATGCTCCATTTTCCATGAGCTGCTGCTCTTTCTGAAAAATCCCTGTATAAAGGAGAATCTGAAGCTGGATATCAGAGCCTCAGGCTCCTCACTTCTGAAATGGCCAGGTACAGGCCTCAGCAGATGCTTGAGAGCACTGGCTTTGGGTCCGAGGAGGGTCAGAGGAAGGGACCTAGGAGTCCCAGCCTCATGCCTTTCTCTCAGGGGGCTTTCTGCCTCCACTGCCTCTACCCTGCCCATAGCTCTGGGCTATGTGAGCCTGGACAGGCAGCTGACTTCCTGGACATAGAGTGCCTCTCCTGCCTAAGGGACCATAGCAGCAGCTGGACCCTGAGGGCTCCCGTGCAAATTCCTGCTTTCCCAGGAGCTCCTGGGTTGCAGGAAGTTAACGCTACATACAGGCCAGATGAGGGCACAGGCAGGGTGAAGGGGCTGGGGCTGTTCTCAGAGCCACCACCAGGTCCTCCACAGCCAAGCCACGGCTCCATGCAAGGCCTGTGGGGTGAGGAGTGGTGTGGTCAAGTCCAGGCCCTGAAGTGCCCAAAGGTGGTGGCCCAGGGAGCCGGCTGGGGGTAAGGGCTGCAGGCAGTGGTGGGTGTGGAGTGGGCCAGGGTGCTGCACCCAGGTGGTGCCTATTTCATGCCGCTGCGCAGCACCTGGTTGGCCGCGATGAGCATGACGCTGATGATGAAGGCGATGGCGAACGCGCAGATCAGACTCTTGCGCACACACGTCTGGCGGATCTGCTGATTGGAGCAGGCTGCGGCCACCCACCAGGAGCACCAGGGAAAGACAAAAGGGGACAGCGAAGGGATGGAATCAGGTCTGTACTTTGGTCCATGGGCTTGGCTTGGGGGACACAAAACTGGGGACAAGCAAGGAGGCCTCCTGTGCAAACCCCTGGTATGTGCCCCCTGCTCAAGCAGTGGGACCCACCCACAGAGTCCCAAGGCTAGCCACTCACTCTCCACGTCCACGGGGCACTCCTCAGCCGTGCCCAGGTGACTCTCCTCCTCCGTCATGATGATGTTCTCTATGTCCTTCATGGATAGGTGTTCACAGAAGGTGTCATAAAGGAGCCGCTTCAGCTCATCCACTGTCAGCTTCTGCATGTCGCACTTCGGTAGCAAAAGGGACAAGTGCTCTGGCCAGCATCCCACCACCATCCCCACCCCAGCACCCTGCAGCCACGAAAGTCTAGACACAGATGGCCTAGAACCACCCTCTCCACTCCCCCAGGGACCCAGGCCTCTGGGAAGCAAGACATCTGGTGTTCAGCGTTCGTTCTCTGTTCCTGCATGGGTCTAGCAATTCACAGGCCCCCATAACACCTCCACAGTATGCACAGTTCAGGTAGGGCATACCTTCCAGAAGACAGTGTCAAAGTCAGTGCCATGGAACTTCTCTGGGATCCCAGAAGTAGAAAGCTTGGGCCCCAGGAGGGTCACAAACTCCTCAAAGTCCACCTGGCCATCACCTGGAGCAGACACAGGACCAATGTTAGAGGATCAGGCTGAAACAGCCTGAGCAGGTATCCCAGAGTCCAAAGGACGTGAAATGGAATCAGCCTGGCAGATAGCCTCTTCCCTGAACCCTCAATTTCAGGGACATCTAACTGCCAGCAGGCTCTGGGCTGATGCTGAGGCCATCAAATGTGATGAGGCCCTACGGGTGCAGTGGAGATGGGAAGCAGCAGATGGTTCCCAGATGTGGGAACGCTCCCGGTACGCTGAGAACCCTCCACGGCTCCCGACGCTCTGCTGCTGCTCACCCTTTCCACCATGCAGATGGGAGATGAGCTCAGGACAGAGCAGGCCGCAGGTCTGGAGGGAAGGCAGGATGGGAAGAGTCAACAGAAAGGATAAAGCAGGGGGACTCAGCATTACTGATCATTCTTAGAAGTTTTTACCGAATAAAACACCAGCTGGCAAATCACCATAATGACTTCGGGTGGTGGAAACTGGGATATTTATTATACTCTTTCTACTTTTCCATACTTAAAAGATCTCAGACCACAGAGTGGGAGGGGCAGTCTTGACCCCGTATGTGGCTGGGGCTATCAGTAGTTCTCTGGCCTCCATTCTCCAGACTGAGAAATGCTGGCAGACCTGGAGTAGCCGGAGGTTATGTGACTAGGTTGGGCTCAGCCTCTGAGGTTCAGGCTAGTTGATGTATGTGTGGGGTAAACCGAGGCAGGGCATTGCTCACCATCCATGTCCAGTCGCTGGATGATAACCTCCAGTTCCACCTCATTGGGCATGTAGCCCAGGGAGCGCATGGCCGTGCCCAGTTCCTGCTTGGAGATGAAGCCATTGCCGTCACGGTCAAACACCTTGAAGGCCTCTCGGATCTCTGTGGGGAAACAGAGCAGGCTGAGACCTCAGCACTGTCCCCAACATCTGCTTTCCCAAATCTCTGGGATCTGAAAGTCCCACCCAGAGCCTTCAGAGCTGGTGAGAGCTGGTCACAGGGTGGCCCAGGGGCCTGCTCATGGGCTATGATCTGAGGAGACAAAGATACACTTGGCCTGAGAAATGACTACCCTTGGGTCTGAAAGCCTCTCCTTGCGTGCTCATGACGACCTCGTGTGGTGGACTCTGGGAGGACACTGGGCTTATGGCCAAGGTAGCTGCAGAAGACATCCCTGCCCGGCCCTCCCTTCCCCTTTGACTGCTTCTCCCAGCTCAGATCCTTGCCAACAGGCAGCACTTGCTCACAGCAGCCACATGACTCTAGCTAATGGATTGATGACAGATTCACAGGCAGATGGGCAAAGTTGGGTACAATAGCTGAACCCCTTGAGGCTCAGGTATGATCTAAGAACTTCACCCTCCCCATGTATAGAGGGCCTATAGACCTGGGGCACTCAGGTGGGAAACAATGCACTTGGCTAACACCTTGGGACCAAGGAACTCAACTTATGACCTTAGCCCAGCCTCAGTCTTAACCACAGAAAATGGGTGGAGTGGACTGTGTGAGGACCAGTAAAGAAAAAGCAGCTGGGAACTAATGAGGGTCCCTAACCTCTCACCTTTGCCCCGCCTCTGTTTGTCTGCAGCTGTCCCTTAATTATCACACCCCCAGCAAGGCTCTAAAGAACAATTCCCGTGTGGGGACAGACTTCATTAGATCCTATTCCTGGGGGTTTCCTTTTTCACTTGGCAGTTTCCTGACCTTTGCCTAAGTTGTTCCCTGAGGGAATTTCACTCAGGATCAAGCCCTATGTGTGCATACACGTTTGTGAATATGAGATATTTCACACTGCAGACCCAAAAATGGGCTTAGGGAGGCCAGGTGGCCGGTCTGGCTCAGTGGGGATTCAGAGCTCTCACTGCTAGCTACACTATCCCAGGCCTTGCCGTAGGGATGTCTGAACCCTGAAATGGCTTGGAAGATGCTATGCTGGTCTTTCTCTAGTCTCAGATGAATGGGGAAATATACAGGTCAGCTTGTTGGCTCTACTATAGAGCAGGAGTCACGGCCCACAGCAAGGTAGCCAGGCTGAGGCGCCAACCTCATCAGGCTCATCCACATGCTATGACACATAAGACCTAGAGGTCAGAGTCCCACAGGTAGGCCCACCTCAAGCAAGGTTTGGGACCCTGGTCTCTGCACAGGGGCTTCAGGGCCAGGAAAATGGCTGGGCTGATATGTCTGAGTTAGGCCAAAGGGTTTCTGAAAACCTAGGACTCTGAGAATGGCAGGCCAAGTACCATCTAGCATTTCCTGGGCCCTCAAGGAGGCAATGCGCTGCCTGTGACTAGAGATGAACCTGCTGCGGAGACTTCAGTTCCTTGGGAGTGTCCCCTGTCCTGACAGAGGTAGAAATCTCTCCTCTCTGTCTTTCTCTGGGCTGTCATCTTCCTGGCCCAGCTATGTCCTCTGGACCCCAACTCTGAGTCCTCTCAAGCCTGGGGAACACCAGGACTGCTTTGAATGTGCAGCTTCTTTGAGTTGCAACGTTCTTCCTGTTCTCGGTGAACTCGGATACAGGCCAGGTCCCCCATTTAGATGATTCTATTTTCCTGCCCTCTGGCCTTGCCCTTTCTCTGGTGGTCCGCTACCCCACCCCAATTCTGTACCTACTCTTTCCCCAAACCGGACTGTGCTGGGACCAGAAGGGTCTTGTCCGTGGACAGTCCCCATCACCTCACTGGAGTGCTCTGAGAATGGTGTACTCAGAGGCTGACACCCCTCAGTGTGAGGTTGCTCTGAATCCAGGAACAATCCCAGCAAGGACAGGTGTCTGCTGCCCAGCCTAGTATCCAAAAAAGCAGGAGGGAGGTTGAGGAAACTGCCTGTTCCCTTGCCAGCCACCAGGGGCCTGCCCTACCCTGTGACCACCCACAGAACAGGGACATGGAGCTGAAGGTGGGGAACCATCCTGGAGCTGATTTAAGGAGTGCTCAAAATCAGAAACCCCTTCATGTCTGAGCTCTCTAGGGAGCCGTCAAACTCCTTGGGCTGCTGTGGAAACTGAGCTTTCTCTCTCTGGCTGTGAGCAAAAGTTTTATACTTCTCACCTTGGCAGGGTTCGAGGGGACTCTCCAATTGCAGGGCTGGCTCAACTCTCTTCCCTGAGCCTGAGGGAGATGCATCAGGCAAGAGGAGAGACAATGTTGGTAAGTGAATCTTGGGACATATGAATAGATGGCAGGCTCTGAGGTAGCCATGTGGGGACCACCGACATCTCTTAGGCAGGGTTGACTTCCCAAGGCCATCAGGTAGACACACACAGACACACCTCCTCACACTAGGGTTTTGGAGCCCTGCACCAGCCTAGCCCACGCCCCTCTACCTACAGAAGTCCTTCAGGCACCTCCTCAGCCAGAGAGGCATCCTACATCATACACAGCCAGGTTTGGATCCCAGCCCTGGGCCATCCTGGCTGGGGTGGCCTTGAGCAGGAGTTTTATTTACCTGTCCAATGGGACCTACTGTAATGATTAAGCAAGAAAAATCAAGCGTTCGAGTGTTTGGTCATGTCTGGCTCAGAGGTAACCGCTATAAATCAGACCATCTCAGATGGCAGGGCTAGAAGGAGAGGAAGTTCTAGTTGAATCTGGGATGCCCAAGCTTGAGGCCAGGACCTAAGGCCTGTGCTTAGATTCTGGCTCTCGAGCTCAGCAGCTAAGTGGCCTGGCCAAGACACTTACTTCCCTCACTGAGCCTCAGCTGTAAACCAGGATGAGGCTCCTGTTCCACTGCTGAGGTCTGGCTTCTGTGTAGGGGCTCCCTGAGGGGTGTCAGGAGGCCGTCACCATATGCCATCAGCAGCCACTGCTAGGTGCATTCCCCGAAAGCCTTGCTCCTTTCCTGCCCCATGAGGCCAGTGGAAGCCTACGTGCTTCATCTTGGCATGGGCATGTCTGGCCGGGGAATAGGCTGGCAGGGCCTCCAGGTTTCCAGGCTGACAGTGTCCCCTACCTGCCACCTCTAGCCTGACATCCCTAGACCCTCCCCAACCTATGGAGCTGTATCAGGACCCGAGCCCCCAGCAGACCTCAAAGAATGCCAGCATTCAGTGAGAGAGCTAAAGCTTAAAGGGGGAATGCTTGGATGGAGGTCACAGGAAGGAGCAGTGACCATCTTCTGCGGTGACTGTCACTCTCCGCGGCATTGGCCCTGCGCCCCAAACTCTCCAGCCTCCTTGAATTTTTTGCCTGTGCAGAGGAGGCTGCTGGGCTTGAGCTTTATGAAGCAAAGGCAGAAAGGGGGCTCCCCCACACCGATGGCCTCCGGTTGGCCACCCTCAACACAGGGTGGCCACCCTCCATGTCTGGATGGGCAGGCAAGTGCTTTTCTCCTCCTTCTGGCCAGCTACTCCCATTCCCAGCTTTGGATGCTAGAGCCCGCTGTCTCAGGATCAGTCTCAGTGCCTCCAGAGCCCTTGCCTGGATGCATTTCAGAAAGGGACATGACCCAGCCATGTGGGGAATTCAGAGGGAATGTGGGAGCACCCTTGCCTCTCTCATAGGGGCTGAATGGACTTCAAAGTCAACTGCCTATGCCCTTCCTCACCTTGCCAAGGACCATCCACAGCTCCCCAGGGCCACAGGTCTCCAGGTGTCTCTGTCAAACTCAGTCCTGGCCTCCATCTTGTCCTCCTGGTCCAGCACCCTGAACCCCTGGCAACCCGGTTTCTTGAGCCCTGCATTCTCCAGGCTCATGTGGCTCTAGAGTGCTCTCCTTTAGGCTCCTCTGCTGCTACATTTGGGCCCTTAGCCCCCACTGCCAGGCCCTGTGCTGATTAGCACAACTGCATTCGCTACGTAACCAGCAGTCCCAGAGAGGACAATGCCAAGCCCTTTATACAGATGGGGCAACCAAGGCTCAGAGAGGCAAATGATTGTTCAAGATCACTCCATGAGCTGAGGGTGCAGAGATTCGAACCCAGTGCTCCCTGGCTGCCTTCATCCCAATCCCATACTCCCCACCCCTTTCCTGGTCCTAGTCCTGCTCCCGGTACAGCCCTTCAGCCCAGGCCACCCAGCTCCCTCTCTGAGGGAGGGAGCAAAAGGTCTACCTGGGTCTTACCCAGACTGCCCTGGGATGGGAGCACTAATGGGGTACCTGAGAGGTTGAAGGGAAGAAAAGGGGACATCTGTACCAAGAACAGCCACTCTGTACCTAGCCCTGGCATTCAAGAACCGCAGCAAGGAGCCCGGGACTTGCAAGGACCTGCAGGGATGCAGCAGCCAAGAAGGGGGTCAGTCCTGGAGGACTTCCTGCCGTCATCCATAGATGCCCAGAGGCATCTGCTGGCTCTGTGCCTTCGACCTGCCAGTCCGAGGGATGGCCCTGTCCTTCAGGTGCCCCCTGCACCAAGGCCCCTCTGCTAGCCCAGGAGAAAGGGATCAGAGAAAGGAAGGGAGTGTGTTTCGTGCGATGGTGACTAACACTGCTGGGCTTCTGCCAGCTCAAAAGAAGCTTGGGCCTCCTTGCTCCTGCAGTGTCCACCTGTGCCCTACTCACCCCTTCATGCCAGTCTCTCTCTGCTTCTCTCTTTCCTCTGAGTGTGCACTCTAAGACTGGGAGATCAGGAAAAGAGGGACACAGAAGTCAGGGACACAGGAAGCCTGGGGCTGGGGGTGCCAGGGTCATGGTGTGAGCAAGGGGAGGGGAGAAGGCAGAAGCTGCCTGGGGTCCAGAGAGACACACTGCCTCTGTCCCAGTGATGGGGAGGAGGAAGGGCAGGTGAAGGCTGCTGCCGATGGAACTGGCAGGTCTGTGGTGGCCCGGGATAAGCGGCAGTAAGGTGAAGAAAATAATGGCCTGTGCCCTGTGCCTCTCCACTGTCCTCCTGCCCCTCCTCTCCCTTACTCTGACCCAAGCTAACTTCGGTCCAGGCTGGATGGGGCCTGGGTTTCAGGGTTGAGTGCTAAGGTCAGGTCAGGGGCAACAGGATCCTGCTTGCATCGGAGCTCATTCCCTGTTTCTCTGGCTCCTGTCATACCTGAGAGTTGGGGGGGGCGGTGCGGAGCAGGTGGCTGGTGGCCCGTGGTGCAGTGAGCATGGTGGCTGCTTTCCCCGACTCCCCAGGATTGTCCCAGACCAGGCCTGGGGTGAGGAAGGACTTCCCTCATGGCTCTCCAGGGCGCCGTCATCCCTGCTTATGCTCGTCTCTCTAATGCTCTCCAATGGGCCCAGATAATCCTTGACAACTGAGACCCCTGGACACCAGGGACTGGACAGGCCCATCTTCTGGGTGATCTCAATCCCTCTCCAGCAGCAAAAGATCCTAAGGCGCCAAGACTCCCATCAGCCGAGAACCCCCAACTCCACTCCATATGGGGCCTCAAGAGGCCTGGGGGAGGGGAATCCTGAGCTTCCCCCTCCCCCACGCCTCAGCAGAAAAAAAGCTAGGCAGGCCCCAGGGGTCTCGCTCGCAGGACACTCTGCCCGGGAACCCCAGCCCCTGTCCGCTGCTCGGATCTCCCCTAGCCAACTGCCTGCGCTCCCCATTTCCGAGAGGCATGGGACTAGGGCGGGGGGAGGTTTGGGTTCCGGCCTCTGCTTTTCCCTTCCAGGCTTCGCTATCCAGGCTGAGCCGCCCAATCCGGCCACTTGTTGTCGCCACCGCCTCCCGGCCGCCTCGGCGGCGCACCGGGCTGGGGGTCCCCCGCAGGGCCGCAGGGAAGGCACTACGGCCGCAGAAGGGGACGGGGGCACCCGCACCGGGCGAGAGCGGGACGGTCGCCCTCTCCCCTTCTCCGGCTGCCCGAGCACCCTGGATTTTGAAGCGACGCGAGCGGAATGTCAATGGGAGCGCAGAGCCACGGGCGGGCGCCGCGCCGGGATCGGGATGCGGGCGCCGGGCACCGCTCGGACCCCCACTCCGGCCCGCCGCGTTGCCGCGCCGTCACCGCGGGCCGCGCGGCCCCGTGACCCCGCTGCGGGGCCCCGCAAGTTTCCGCAGCGCCGGGGACCACGCGGCCGGGGGCTGCGCCGGCCGTCCGGCCTCCCGCGCTCCGCGCTGCGGGCGCCCCCGGCCCGCCGCTCACCTGGGCGCACAGGTAGGAGGCGCGCGGCGGGGGCGCGGGCGCGGGGTCCCGGCCGGCACTCACCCTCCAGCTCGTCCTCGGGGATGTCCACCGGGCGCTGCTCCGACAGCAGGTTGGGCACGGTGTAGATGCCCCGGTACATCAACGCCGCCGTCACCGGGTGGAACGGCATCTTGGAGGCTCCGCGCCCGCCCGCCCGCCGCAAACTTTGAGGCCGGGGCTCATGGGCCGCCGGCGGCCCCGGGGGCGGCTGGAGCGGGCGCGGCGCGGCGGAGCGCGGCGGCGGCGACGAGGTGCGGGACGCCCTCCGGGGACCTAGCGCCCCCGCGCCCCGGGCCGCCGGGCCATGCCGCCCGCTCCCTCGCCCGGCTCCGGGCCGGGGTCCCGCAGGGTGCGGGGGCGGCGCCGCTCGGGCCTCTCCGCTCCGCTCCGCTCCGACCGCCGCGCGCCGCGCCCGCCCGGCGCTGCCCCGCGCGCTCCGCGCCGCTCGCCGCCCGCTCGCCCGCTCGTCCGCTCGCCGGCGCGGCCGCCCGGCCCGCCGCTCCGGCTCTCGCCGCCGCCTGCTCTCTGGTCGCTCGCTCCTCGCTCTGTGCGGCGCTCGCCGCGCTCCCGCCTCCCCGCCTCCTCCCTCCCCCGCCCCTTCCCGCCGGGCCCCTGAGGGCCGCCCCGAGCCCGCCGGGCGCCCTGTCCGCTTTGCCCCGCGCTCCCGCGGATTGCAGCCTCCCGCACCCCAGGTTCGCGGCCAGCGGGGCCAGGGTGGTGCGGACGGGGGGTGGAGCCCTTCCTCGTTCCCCTCGTCCCGCCTGCCCCCTCACCCTCCGGCAGGAGCGGAGAGCTGAACGAACGACCAGAAGCCCAGAAAGGTGAGGTTGCCCCAGGCGTGAGGGTCCTCAAGACCTACCTCCAACGTGTTGGTGCCAGGAGAGGCTCCAAGGTGGGGAAACTGAGGCTGAGAAAAGGACGTTGGCCAAGGTCACGGGGCAGGGGCGGCGGGCAGACGCTACGTACAAGTCTGAAGGAGGCTTCACCGGTCTGTGACTGACACCAGCAGCTGACCTTGACCCCCACCAGGGGCTCTAGTCCTGGACCCTTCCCCAGCCCTTGCCAGTCAGCTCGCAGAACAAGAACCAAGATCTGCCTCATGTCCCCAGGGGCCGTGAAGAGCAGAGAGAGGGTCCAGAGTCAGTGGGAGTGCGAGGGGTCTGTTGGTCACAGGACTGCAGGCTAGACCTGCTGTGCATGCAGGACTTCCTCAGTTCCGAGCATGTGTGCTGTGGGGGTGGGGGCAAGTGTTTGAGGAAGCAACATGTGCATGCATTTGTCTGTCATCCACGAGGCTGTGTACATGCGTTTTCTAATCCACATGCAGGTGGGTGAGTGTCTGAGGTATGTGTGGCCACCTCTGTGTGCCAAGGTTGTGAACGGGCAGGGAAGGGCATAAGCTTGAAGGCAGGTGTGGGTAGGTGTGAAGGCTCTTGTGTCCAAAGTGGTATGCACAGATGTGGGGGACAGTGACCCTCTGGCCTGGGCCTACCTCAGCTGGCCTTAGCAGGCCTCAGTCTCATCCCTGGAACCCCATCTGAACCAACTCCCTGCCCCCTTGGGTCCAATCAGCCAAAGGCCCCGCGGGAAAGCTGATTGCCACAGCGACCAGGCCCTGCCCTTCCCAAACTGATTACATTTCTTTCTGCTTGTTTCTGCTTTTGTCACTGATTAATCATAGCCCTGTCTCGGAGCCTGGGGAGAGGGGGTTCAGTGAGGAACCCTAGCCGGGAAGAGCCAGACAGGGCCCCCAGCACTTGGGCATTACTCTGGAGCTCACATCTGCATCTGCAACCTGTAGAGAAGGCAGGAAAGACTTCTAAGTGCCATCTGAATGTCTGTCCCAGGCCTCTGGGCCAACTTTCTGTCTATTCACACATGGAGCTGGAGGTGTAAGAAGCCCCCAGAAAAGCCCCCCAAAGCTCATCTTGTCCACCTGCTCTAATGTCAGTCATCCATCAAATCAGCTGAATCCTTATTCTTCTTCAGGGTATCTGATAGATCAAAGATGTGACGAAGGAAGAACCAGCCACTGACCCAGGCAGACCCTGGGCTCCTGAGCCCACCACCTCCTTTCCATGGGGCCTCCTAACTTCCCAGGGCCTCAGTCTCCCCACATGTGATGTGAAAGTGGCAATACTGCCTTCCAGGCAGAGGTGAGGATCAAGTGATTTCACATGAAAGGTGCCAGACAGTGCCTCCCTGTGTCTCTAGGGAGTTTCCCATTACCACAAAAATTTCCCCATGGGAATATGAATTAATAACAAATACAGTGTCGAGTACTGATTGAGAGGGTGAGCTGCTTGCCCGTTGTCTGTGGGGCTCTGCCAGTCGGTTTGCTGTCGGGTTGAAGGAGAGAGGGCTGGACCCTGCTGAGAGACAGGCAGGAAACACACCTTTTAGCATCTTCCGGAGACTGCTGCAGATCATGTTGGTACTGGCCCAAAAGAGGGGCAGTTCCCCGTGCATTCCCCGCAGCCCCCTGGCTTTGCTGCCCACATGGGGAATTTTCAAAACAAGGTGCAGAAAGGGACCAAACACGAATCAAGTGAACATCCCTCCCGTGGTCAGGCCCTGTGAGCCTGAACTGAAGGAAGGTGCAGGAGCCCACAGAGACGGGGCTGGACCGCAGACATTGCCCTTGGTCTGTGTTCAGTCTTGTGAGCAGGGTACTCCCCAGAGCAGGAAAGTGGCAGGGCGCTGAGACGACAGCTTTAGCATCATGGTATACCTCACTTTTGGACCATCTCTGACATCTCAGTCCCCTGATGACTCAGACTGGTACTGTTCTCTCCCCTGCTGCAAAGGATACTAGCAGGTTGAGCCAGTGGGCTGCCAGTCAACACCGTGCCTCCCAGGCTATGAGCTGCATCTGTTCCTCCTGCCTGCTGCCTGGGGACCTGGACATACCTGGGCTATACATACAACCTGCTAGTCCACCCCATGCCTTGCCCCCATTCTTAGGCAAGGACCTGCCTGCTGAGGATGCTAAAGGGACCAAGCTGCTGCTGTAGAGACATATGAGTCAGAGATAGAGCTGGAGCTCAAGGCAGAGGGCGGGAGGTCCTGAGACCAGGCTCTGGGATATGCCGAACTTTCCCTGCTCTTCTAGCCTCTCTAGAACGTGGCTGCCTCTGGGAACCATCATCAACCTCCTCCACCCTCCATTGTTGTATATGATGTTCAGTGAGAAGCCCCTGGATGCCAGGCTCTGCATGGTAAGCCAGCACTATGAAGCCAGAGAGATACTTTGCCTGGGACACACAGAAAAGGCCCCAGGCTGAGCAGGGTGGCTGAGGTTGCAGGGGCGGTTATACAAGGCGGGGACAAAGAGACACGGAAACAGGACTTGAAAATCCTCAGGGCAACAGGCGAGGGGAAATGGTGTAATGAGTAGTCAGAACTCTGTAAGGAGAAGCCAGAGCTCACTGGTGAGTGGCCTCTTTGAGCCTCAGCCTCCTCATCTGTTAAATGGGAACACATCTAGAACAGTAAGACTCTGAATGTAAAGTGTCCAGTGCAGTAAAAATATGTGGCTCTTATTATATACAAGTCAGGAACAGTCTGACATGGGGTAGAAGCTCAGAAGTATGAGGATCACTCTTAGCTCTAGAAGGCAAGGTCTGAATCTGCAACCCAGAGGTCAGTCATACAAGGCCCAGAGCTGGGCTGGAGTCAGGAAGATGAACATCTGCTGAATGAATGAATGAATGAATGATCACCACCCACCCATCCTTCCACACAGCAGCCCCGTCCTCTCCTCTACACATCATGGGAGCAGATGGCGTGATCACAGGGTGTGAATTATGTCTGTCGCTCCCCCATCTGGGGAAGGTGCCATCATGCAGCACTCCCTGAGTGCCCACTGGGGGATGTGTAGGCCTCAGGCCTTCCCAAAAGGGGTCTCCACAGACCTTGGTGAAGGCCACAGGAGAGTGAGGAGAGATGATTCACAGAAACCTGAAACTCAGTTTCAACTGACAGCAAGACAAGACGATTGCCAAGTCCAGAGACCAGACTCTTTCCTTCCAAGATTAGTCAAGTTCCTGTACCCCTGAGGTCAGGAACCCCCACTGTGGGTACTGGAGCCTTCTCTTCCCAAGATCGACACACTCTCTGGCTGGACCTCTCCTCTGAAGCCAGCTTCCCTCCATCTACCCACGTTCAGCACCAGGGAGAGTTCCCAGCAGAGCAGGCACCCAGGCCCAGGCAGGGGAGGAAGAAGTGGTTTAGGGCCCAGCAGAGTCCACCCAGACAGTCACTGGACCACTGACCATCCGAGAAGGCAAATCGGAGAGAAGGTAAACATCAAGTTCAAGGTCATGCCTGGACCATTGGCCACAGCCTTGCCCATGCCTAGGGGCCAGTCTGGAGAAAAGATGTGGGAAGTGGGGAGTCACAGGTTGGGGGGCGATGTCTAGGGACAACAGAGGTTCTGGCCTCTGCTCCTTGGCTGGAGAACAATATTCTTCCAAGAACCCACTGGGGACAGTGTCTGGAGGTGAATAAAATATTCATTGTCCGGGCAAACTCACACAGTCACTTGATGAATAATGGAATTTATAGACTTACAGGCACAAGCTGGCCCAGGAGAGGGTGCAGTCTGAAACCTAGGGGTCTTGCTTGCTCAGATTCCTGCCCTGTACTGGCTACCCTTCTGAGCCCTCAGAGCCAAGTTCCTGGAGGGAATGGGAACAAACAAGAGAACAGTCCATCTGAGGGAAAGGACAGGAGGGCTTCGTTGTTCCTTAAGCACTTAGGTGGAGTTAAGTGAAACTGTGATGAAACCTGAGCACAGGCTGTCACCAGCTTTGTGCCCTGATGGTGCCATCTGCTTTGGCCTCAGTTTCCTGTGTTGTGAAATGGGCCCATGCTGTCACTACAGAGCTGCTATAAAGATCTGCTGAGGTGATGGAGGTGCTGATTCTGCTATCCCCAACCCTGGACCTCCTGAGCCTCCCTGTCTGGCTCCCAGAATACCCTGAGCCTCGGAGTGGCCTTACCTAGCCACCTTGGGACAAGCTGAATGATAGGAAATACTGTTGTCCTTCAGGGTAGGGTTGGCTCTCAGTAACCACAGAAACCTATCACATGCTTTAACTTATGGCCCCTTTTCCTGAGAGATTGTGGTCCCACTGGGCAAGGCTAGGGCCTGAGCTTACCTTAAAAGTATCATTGGAGCATCAGGAGACAGCCAGGATTAGAACAAATGTTCCAGAGGAAGATGCCTGAGGGGGAAAACAAGTTGGGCAGAGGAGAGATGTTTGAGGGTGTCCTGCCTAGAAAACAGCAGGGATCTCTGCCCTGGTGCCTCTAGGCCTCAGTCTTCCCCTCTGCAAAATGGGAGCCACTGCTCATGGATGCAGGCTGTGAGGCTGCATGGGGGTCCAGACCTTGCACACAACCTGGTGACAGCTGGAGGAGATGAGACTCAAAGCAGCTCCTAACGGCTCTGGCTATCCAGATCCCTGCCTGTGATGAGATATGCACAGACTGCTCCAGGCACCTGCTGGTTGCATTGCAGGCTAACCCTGGCATCAGAGCTGTGAGTGATAGATCAGGGAAGCTGCATGCTCTGGCCAGGCAAGACTAGGACCCAGTCTCCGTGTGTGTGTGTATGTGTGTGTGTGTGTGTGTGTGTGTGTGTGTGTGTGTGTGACATTAGGGCTTACCTCTAAGTTCAGGAGCTGAGACATGAAACCTGTGTGATAGGGTCTGTGCCCTCAAGCTGTACACTCTGTTCCAGTGTGCACTCGTCCTGTGGGGGCATCTACAGGGCACATCACTGGACCTCTAAGAGTTTGGGAACCTCCCCTGAGAAAGGACTCCAGCTTCTCAGGGTACACACAGAGAATAAGACTTGAAGGGACTGAGCCTGGGGTCCAGGGTAGCATAAACATCTCAGTGGCACCTCTCAATGCCAGGGACCTCAGGAAGATCTGCTGCTATGTGCTTGGGTATACCCTGCTTGCATACTTTCAGGAACTGGACCCTTGTGGCCAGGGAAGTGGTCAACATGTGTCTGGTTCCTGAATTCTGCCTTTGTGCTCAAAGATCTCTCTTGCTTTCAGACAGCACCAAGGGCCCTGAAAGAGACACCTGTATTTTTCTTGGGAAAGGGACAATGTTAAAGTGTGACTACTTATCAGAGTGGCCTCCTCCCTTTGTGCTAGGGGACACTTGAGAGGTTGGTTCCTTCAGCCTGTGAGTGAAGAATGATGTATTGGCAGAAAGGGGACAGAGGTAGTCTGGTGGGACAGAGGCAGGGAGGCCAGGCTTGGAGATGCATGCTCATTCTAGAACTCAGCTACTGAGATCAGCCTAGCACTGACTGACCCAGTACATGGAAGGGAAAAGGTTTTTCCACAGGAAGTGTAGGGCAGATGAGATGGAGGCATCGCCTAAGGAGGAGCTGGGCTTGCAGAGCCCCAGCCGTCACCAGTTCAGTTGGATACTATGCTATAATCTTTTGGAATCCTCGGTGTTGGGGACCGGGCTAGATGGAGGCATTGGGGTTGGTAAATGGAAGGACTTCCTCCTGGGCCAAGCCTAGTCTCTGTCCCTAGTCGGCCCTTGGCCCATGGATCCCACAGTGGTCCTCACGGCCCACAGCACCTCAGCATGCTGAGCCTAAGTGATGATAAAATCGACAGCAGTTTAATTGGTAATTTTAATCCTGGACAGAGCAGTAATGGCATTACTAATTGGATCGTTAGAGATTTGTGCTTTACGGCTGTGTAATTAGAGAAGCTGTGGGGGGCCAGGGTGAACTGGGGGTCCATGCTGGGCCAAGGGCAGGGAGCAGTAGGCAGCACCCTTTCTAGGCCGGGGCTGGGTCACTGCAGGGTCTATATTCAGCTCGCTTTCCACACCACCTCTCTGAAGTCCAGGTCGTATCATGTCCAGAGGAGACAGTCTTTGGGGAGCACTATCTGAGGTGCTATGGGCCGTGTTCTCCCAGCTCATAGCCCAGTTCTGTAGGGGCCCAGGCCCTCCTCACGTCCTGGGGATCCAGGCCCCACAGCCTGGTCTGTGAGCTCACCTCGTGTAATGCCCACATCTCTGGTACACATCTGCACAGGTAGAACTACAGTCCTGGACTCCGGGACTCAGGGTAATTATAAAACGTCCTCACTTTACTTTTTGTTTTTCCTTTTTCTGAGTCCAGGGGAACCTGGGGCCTCACATATGCAGGACAAGCTTTCTGCCACTTAGCTACATGACCAACTCCCAAATGTCTTTATTTGTGAACAGGAAAGACTCATGTCCTCTCTCCCAGTCATTTCTCATTTGAGAGACACCCTCAGGTGCGCTCTATATCTAAGTTCATCCACATATGTGACATACGTGCTGACCAGCCCTGTGGTGGCTCTTCTCACACACATGAGCCATGTGGGCTGACCTTCTAGCATGGTGTGTGTGTGTGTGTGTGTGTGTGTGTGTGTGTGTGTGTGTGATGGGGTAGTGGGTACTAGGGAGGCCTGGCTCCTAGTCCAGCCTCTTGGGCCAGACACTGTGAGGTGCCTTGTGGGAGGTGGGGAGTTAGGACAGCCTTTGGATTGAGATTACAGAAGTCTAAAACAGAAAGAAAACGGAGAGACAAGGAAGAGCAAGAGGGAAGAGAGATCCATCAGACAGTGGGCCTCCATCCTCCGGCCCACCCACTGGCCCTCGGGCGTCTCCCTTGGTTTCCTAACCTACCATGCTCCTCTCAATGACTTCCAGCCATCCAGTGGCGCTCATTTTATTCCATCCCACAGGCCCGCAGTGCCTCTTTCTATGCCCTGCCTTCTAGCTGCTTAATCTGACCCCTGCCTGTTCAGGACAGAATGCCATGCCAGCCTCTTGCCTCAGGGGCCTTTGCACTTCCAAGACCCTCTGCCAGACGTGCTCTTCTCCTAGATACTTTCATGACTCACTCTTTCGGGCCTTTACTCAAAAGTGATCTTTCTAACGGGCCTTCTCCAGCTATCCTAGCTTTGAGCTCACCAACCAACAAAACAGACAAATGATACCTCTTCTCAGCCCCTTTATTGTCCCCATTTGCACTTATCATTGTGACCCACTGCAGACTTGACTTTTCTTGTCTGAGCTGGATTTTGTTCATTGCTGCAACTTGCTTGTTAAATGAATGAAGGACTGGAGGCGACTTACGGAAGTGGCCCAGGAGGAGAGGGCATGTTGGGGGTATGTGGGGACTGAGGAAGGCCAGAGGCTGACATTGAGCCAGAGGTGGCAGTTGAATACTTCCGGTGAGGGTCCTTTTCTTCTGACTGCCCTGCTCCCATCCTCCACCCCTCAATAGCAGCACAGCAAGAGACAACTTCAGGCCGCTATCAGCAAATTATTCAGAGAGATGGTCTGTCCTGGGCCTGCCAAATGCCACAGAGTCACCGCCTCGGTCCCCTTCAGCTAGGTCACCCTGTGGCTTCTACCTGACTCTTTCGTACGCCCCCCACCATAAGGAACAGCTACCCCTGGAATGGGTTTCGGGGCCCCAAGGAGCCCTCTCGTTGGCTGACTTGAGATGGCAGGCGGGTGGCTGAACTCCCCTGCTCCCCCTGTGAGCACATGGGTGGTACTGAGCCCACAACAAGCTGACCACCCGCCTGGCCTGGCTGCCTTAGCATGGCCAGGTGATATACGACCCACTGGCCCTGCCAGGAAGCGACAGCAGATGGATGGGCAGTGCTGGGGACAGGCTCAGAGCCAGGCGCTGTGAGCAATGGGGAGGTGCCTGGTTCTGGAGAGATCCATTCCCGGAACGTCACCTCCCTGACCCAGGGCAAGATGGGAAGGCAGGAACCATCTTGGGCATGATGCCCACACTCTAGTCCTTAATGTGGGGCAGTGCAGGGAGCTGAGGTTGGATGGGGGAAGACTCTTGGCCTCAATTTCCTCGTCGGTAAAATGGCCAAGTAGCATCCATGGGGAGGCAGCACGAAGTCCACTAAGAACACAGCCCCCAGGCTCGGTGCAACCTAGCCCTCCAACTTCGGTCCCTAAAACCCTGCTTCCTCCTCCCTGCATCTGCCCACCCCACCCCTTCCTCTTCCCTCCCTTAACCTGTGGGAGAATTGGCCTTGGAGAGCCTCTAGTTTATCCTCCCAGCCATCTTCCAAGTGGGAAAACTGAGATCTTGTGAGAAAGACTTAGCCAAGGTCAGGCCAGACTTTGGGAGAAGACCCATCATTGTGGGTCCTGAAAAGAGTCCTCTCCCTGCTACGGGATAGCAAGTGCCAGCTGCCTTCTCTGCCCAACAAGGATAAAGGACAGTCAGGGCGGCACTGGTCACAGGGAAGGGGGCTGGGGCCAGTGCAGCTGCTGCGACCAAGTCAGGATGCGCCAGACACCTCTGTGGGCTCTGTCTGCATCCAAGGAGACCAGGACACCAGGCGGGCGGACAGTGTGTCCTTGCAGGCGGGGCCTGGAGAGGGATGGGGGGGTCATTCTGGGAACTCGGCTGCTTGCGGGGCCAGGCAATGTCTCTTGCCATCTGTTTCCTCCCTTGGCTCTCCAGACTATCCCAGACCCTATGAGGGGTCTCTAGTGGTTGTGGACATGTGACACAGGTGTACACAGATGGATCTGGGTAGCCAGTCAATGGTGGCTGTGAGTATGTGTACACAGGCTTGTAGTCATTGAGTATTTGATGAGGGGTGTGTACATAAAGGGGCTGAACTTCTGGATCCCAAGGACCCAGGCCTGGGCAGAGCAGGTATAGCCATGTGTGGATATATATAGCAGCCTGAGTGTGCATGCACCATTCATAATCTGGTCGTATTTGTCGCATGTACATATGTGGGAAGGAACCCTCAACTCAACATGCATTAGGGTTTGCTCAGACAGCATCGGACAAGATGAAGAAAGGCAGCCCGTGTAATCAGATGGGGAAACTGAGGGTAGCGGCCTGCCTCAGGTTGTTGGGATCCTGCTTAGAAATCTCGGCAAGTGAACCCTGCTCGTCCGCTTCACAAGGTAGCACTCAGGTTAGAAAATGTCCCATCCAGGTAGGAAGCAGGGTTGAGCTTTAGGTAAACCCTCAGAGAGGGCGGCAGCACTGGAGCTGGGCAGGGTTGAGTCCCTGCCTAAGAAAGTGAGGTTTCCCACACACATATTTGTAGGGTCCTCCTCCAAGCTCGTCTCCTCACCTATGGAACAGAGAGCCCATTTCTTCCAGATCCCTGCTGGGCCCTAAGCACCACATCCTTCTATGAGTCAGAACGGGAACCCAAGGTCACTTCAGGGACAAGGTGAAGGTCCTGGCCACCCCAGGCTGCATCCTGCACAGGCTCTCCTGCTGGCCTGAGAGGAGACAAGCTTGGGGCGGGGGAATGAAGGGGCTGGATGGATTCGAGGCTGGGCGGCAGGCCTTCCGGTTTGGTTAGTAAAAGGATTTGTCATTTTAATGATGTGATATTTCTTGCCTGGCTCCTGTCTGTGGCAGCAGGAAGACAGCTGCCTCCACGAGTAAGGAGGTGCTGGGTTGTGGGGGGCTGTCCCAGCTCCTGAGTTTCCAGGCTGAGGCAGCAGAGGCCTGGACTTAGAGGTCCAAGGGGCTGGGTGTTCTCCCTTCTAGCCCAACTCTGGCTCTTCCTCCCTGTGTGACCTTGGGCAAGTCCTTCCCTGTTAACCTTGTTTCATCTCTAGATCTGGGCCTGATACTACCCTTCCAGCTCCTAGAACTGACCTCCGTTGATTCCAGTCTGATCCCTCCTCTCCCCACCTCTGCCCTGTCCCAGAAGCATCATCTTGCATCTGTCATAGTGGTCCCTTTTCTCACTTCTTGTCTATCCAACTCAAACCTATCACCCTGGTCTCCCAAGCCTGGTCAGAGGAGGCTTCTGCTTCTCACAGTCACCCGTTCGTCTTACGGCCCTGTTAGCGGGGGTGGGGGGTGGGGAGGGTGTCAGTGACACTAATACCTACTGCTTGCTCAGTGTTGTGTCCTGGCCCACAGTGGTCTCTGGATAAATACCTGCTTGTTGAATGACTGAATGAGCAACCAAAGACCTGCCCTCCTGACCCCAGAGCATAGATAGGTGCAGGAGGCAACAGCAGTGAGGGTGGCCCAGGGGCGACTCATCCATCAACCTGGCACTGTGTCTGACCAGATGGAGTCTAACCCCTGAGGGGAGGGAGAGGAAGAAAAGATTCATCACCCCTCTGTGGGTGGCAGGCGTGTGGGCGTGCCCACCCAGCCCCCTGTGAGATGCTCATCCATCATCTGTGCCAGGGACTCTTTGAGGGGGGTGAGCAGGTGATGGCTTTGAAGCAGGCTCCTCAGGGTGGCTCCTCCTGGAGACTGCAGGTCTGTGGTACAAAGGGAAGAGAGACTTAAAAAGGGGTGGCAGAGGTTAAAATCGGAGGCTTCTGGGGTCAGACCAACTTGCATTTGAATGCTGTCTCTTAGATTCACTTGTTTGACTCCAAGGAGTGTCTGGGAGCTGGGAGCCCATTTCCTCTCTAAAGTGGGGGACAGGACAATGTCCCCTCCCTGGGGAGACAAGGATCCACAGAGACAAGCACAGTGCCTGGTATGTAGTTGGTGTTCAGGCCAGGCCAGCTCCAGCTTGTGTCCCCAGGCTGGCTCCCTGCTCCTACGGTGATGGAAGGAGGTAGGGTGGCAGGGCCAGTGGATCTAGGCAGGACTAATTGTCCAGGCCATTAGGAGGAAAGGGACTTTGATGGATGGTCCTCCTGCCAGAGAGGAGCTGGGGGAGGGTCAGCTGAGTGATGATCAGACCTTCGGTGATCACAGCTCAGCTGGCTGCCCGGCTGGCCTGGGGGACATCATGCTACAACTTCTCCCAGTCCCCATGCCCTTTTGCTGGGAAATCACTGCCTCCCTTCTCTTCCTCAGACTTTTGTTTAGAAGCCTTTTTGATCTGTTATTTCACCTGCATTGCACAACAGCCCAGTGAGTGGACCGCTTGGTCCACTGCCTCAGCTTTTCATTTCACTGACTGAGACCGGCTCAGCCCATACATATCACCCCCGACGCCAGGCTCTGTGCTAGGCAAGGAGGCTTGTACAAGACAGGCCCAGCTTACCTGCTTGTCCTGGGCACTGGAGAAGTTACAAGGATTGGGTCTGAGGCCAAGCCTGGGCCTGACAGATGAATGAGCGTGTTAGGGGATATCAGCCCTTTGATGGCACAAGTTCCCTGGAAGTTATGGGCATCGCTCAGCCACCAGGCACCATGCATGCACTTTACACATATTATGCCATTAACTCATGCACAGCAGACATCAGTGACTCCGTTTTCCAGTTGAACAAATCAGAGTTCAAATCAGTGAAATGATTTGGGGGGATCCAGCAACTGGGGAGGGGAATAACATTGGGTCCCCAAACTTGTGTTCTTTTTTCTTTATCAGGGAGGGTCAAGATTCCTTCTTCCTCAGTTACTCCCCTGCTGGGTGAGGGAGGCCAGGCCTGGGACCTTCCCTCCAGAATCTGACCATTCCCTGGGGAGTGCTGGTCAACCTGAACTTGTCTAACTATGCTGAGTCCCTTAAAGGGTTGTTGGGCTCATCCACGTGACTCAAGGGACATGAGTCCAGTCATGTGGAACTGGAAGGGTTTTTCTTTGAGGCTGAGCTGTAGAATAAGCCAGGAGATGATGGGGTTTAAGACCTATCTGTGAGAAGTCACATGAACCCTAAGCCTCAGTTTCCTCCTCTGTCACACAAAAGCATAACTGCATGAGGCTCTTCTGGAAGCCTCTCATAGTGCCAGGTAAGGAGCTAAACAGGAGCCGCTAGCACTTGGGGTGCACAACAGTCAAGGCTCTACCTGGGACTGATGTGAAGGTTAAGGACTTCTGGAGAGTGCAGAGGCCATGGGGTGTGGTGACACTCACCTGTAAGCTCAGCCCTCGGGAGGTAGAAGCAGGTCTCTATGAGTTCAAGGCCAGCTAGTCTACATAGAAAGTTCCAGACCAGCCAGGGATACACAGTGAAACCTCATATTTTAAACAAAGAATACAGAAGCAGACCAGCAAGATGGCTCAGTAGATAAAAGTGCTTGCTGTGCACATCTGATGACCTAGGTTTGATCCCAGAAACCCACATAAAGATAGGAGAGAACAAAGTCCACAGTCTTATCTTCTTGACCTCCACAGAGGCACTGTGACATGAGCACCTCTCTGCTCCCAGCCCTCCCCCATCACATACACAATAATAATAAATTAAATTAAATTAAAACATTTCTTAGCACAGAGACTCGCTGTGTGTGGCACACACCTATACTCTGAACACTCAGGAGTGGGGCAAGATCACAATGAGTTTGCTATCCTGGACTACATGAGTTCCAGAAGTCAGGGCTACATAGGGAGACCCTGTCTTAAACAAACTGAATGTACTCAGACAAATGGTGTGAATCTGTAATCCCAGAACTCTGGAAGCAGAGACAAGAGATCAAGAGTTCAAGGTCATCCTCTGGTACATAACAAGTTTGAGGCCAGCCTAGGATATATGAGACCTTGTCTCAACAAAAGAAAAGCGAGATCAACATAGGCCACTCCGCTGTTGTGGAGAAATACTTCAGTATTTCTCAGACTTGACACTGGTCCCAACCCCATGAACACAGATGGGCTCTGTGTTTAGGTGAGGAAGAGGGTTAGTAGGACCTGCTGTCCTGAGTGGCAGGTGGGCTGGCTGGGTTGTGAAGAGCTGGGGGACTCTGGGAGAGGCTGTGCTGGTCCAGCCAGTGGAGCAGAGATACTCTAATGAAGTGAGCTAGCTCCAGGACACACTGATTTCACGTCTCGGTGGCCACTTCTCAGCTGGTAAATGTCACTGGAGCAGTAGTCGCACCTGGCAATGGCAAGTGGTAGGTGGGGGTGGGCAGGCTGCTGGAGGGCCTGGGAATGCCCTGGGAACGCTGATGCTGGGCCGGGTCCTCTGGTCCCTGCCCATTTCCCTACCAATATGTCAAAGTAGCTGAATTATCCAGGCTGAAATTGTGTCATCAACTTGGGGAAACTTGCAACCACCAGCCCCAATTCTGCTCTAAACCCACAACAGCTCAAGCTCCAGGGCTGGAAAGCTGAACCCTGGCCAGCCACACCTGCCCCTTCCTTCACCTTGGGGGGCTCCCATAGGGGCCCATCCCCAGAGGGGGCTCAACAGCCCTGGATCCATGAGCAGAAAAAGTAGAGCAATATGGAGCTCTCTAGGTCTTTCTCTCCCTGTCTTGAGCTGTCATCTTTGATAACTGGTCCAGGACAAGCTAATAGTACAGAGCTATAACCACACAGCGGCAGGCCTCGTTTAATAAACTCTCAGGCACTGGCTCAGAACCAGGGCATCAAGATCTCATACAACCCCAGGATGACCCTGTGGTGGGTTTGGAGTTGACTGTTATTAGAGAGGAATATGAGGATGAGAGGCCTGGGATGTCCTCCCAAAACCCTTGTGGATCCTCGCCCTCCGCTTAGCTCCTTGACGCCGGCCGCCGTCTGTCCTGCCTCATCCTCCCCTTCTCGAGGGACTGCAAGGCCGTGGGAGGTAGCAGGGGAGGCTAGGGTGTTAACCCTTTCTCCCCTCTTTCTAAAAACAGGGTCTCAGTGTATGGCCCTGGCTGGCCTGGAACTCACTATGTAGACCAGGTTAGCCTTCAACTCACAGGGATCCACCTGCCTTTGCCTCTCAAGTGCTGGCATTAAAGGCGTGCACCACCGCACCTGGCAGATGTTACTTTTCATGGTTCACTGGTCAGTCAGTCCTGGACAGGGGAGCTGCAGAGGGAAACGGGGCCTGAAGTTGGTGGCGCAAGGAAACCCAACTTGGATGGAGTTTTCGGGGAGGCAATTACTTCTTGCTATGCCTCATTTTCTCTTCTTGAACCCCAAACTCCAGGACCTGAGACTTGCAAACAAAGGTCTGCCTAACTCACACCCATCCCAACATTTCTTGTGGGTTCCTCCCTCCTATTGCTTGAGGTTCCAGGAGCTGTGTCCTTGGGACATACCTGTAGCACAGTCAGTTGAGCCCCCCAGAATGCTGTGACTTCCACATGGAGACCGCACTACTTAACCCAGTGAGTACCAGCTCCAAGCTGCTGGCCTCCCCTCCCCCGCTCTTCACTTCCCTTCTCAACTTGCTCCTCAAGGTGCTGGACCCCCTACCCTGTGCTTGAACTGATCACAGCAGGGCCTGCTGGACGCTGCTGGTGGGACTGCACCAGGATCCCAGAGAGGAGGCGAGCTCTCGGCTGTCTTCCCCAAGAAGACACCTGCTCCACCTGGGAGCCGCTCTCAGCTTCTCTTTCGTGGCATCCAGGGGACCTTCCCACGTGGAGTGGGGAGCCCTGGCATCCCCAGCTGCCCTCCCCCCCTTCCATGGGAAAAGGGGAGGGAGGAGAGAAAAGCCGTATTAATAAAAGAATAGAATGCTGCAACTATCGCAGGCTGGTGTATGCAGCCCAGAATAGCAATGTGCCTTCTCAAGGCAAACAGAGCTCCCCAGGTGTTAATGCAAATTCACTCGCTTAAGATGAAAGAGGGTTGTTCCCCCTTCCCTGGTTAATATGAAGGACTTAATAGATTCAGCCTCGGGAACTGGGGATCTCAGGCTGGGAGCTGAAGGCTGGCAGGAGGGACTTGGGGAGGGATCCGGCGTGGTCCCCTGTGGATTTCAAAGCAGAGCAACTGTCACAGCAAGCCTGGCTGAGAGAGCAGCTCCTGCCACCCCCATCCTCTTCGCTGACTGACGGGAGCTGGGACTGAGGCAGAGCACTGGGCAAGTTTGAAGTGGCTGTGCTAGTCTTCTGTCTTTGGGCCTTTCCCATTAGTCCAAAGGCTGGCACCCTTAGGAGTCCTGCCCAAGTTGTGCCATTCCTTTGGGGTCCTAGGCCAGTCATTCCCTGTGGCTCCCCAGAGAGCCTAGGGAACTAGTTGTGCTTGCGCAGACTTGACCTTCTGCTGCTACAACACAGAAGCCGAGCGAGTAGAAAGCGGTTACTCAAGGCCACACAGCTGCAGAAAGCAGCTGGAGGGACCAGAACCCTTCCTGCAGCCAACTGAAAGGCTCCTTGGTCAGCCACAGTACCCGTCCTCCCTCTAGAGGGAGACCCTCTAGAGTCTATGCCTGAGCTAAGCCACATATTGCAGACTGTGCAAACTTTTCATGTGCTCTTCCCAGGGCATCAGCCTCCACTGAAAGCTACTCTGGACTTTATGGGAAGGGTACAGCTGTACCGGGAAATGACCAGCTCCCATAGGTACATGTCAGCGGCCACAGAAAGATGTCACCTGGGTACAGGTGAGGTTAAAGAGAAACTTAAAAGAGACTCAGGCAGGGCTGTCCCCATGTTGACTAGAATTTAACTCTGATAGCTCAGGGTAAATGGCACAGCAGGTACCTGTCACAAGACATTTCCGCAGCCTTTTTTGCTTTTGTTTACCGACTTAATTCCTTCAGATCAAAGGCTGCCCCTTCCTCCCTAAGCAGGCAGGCGGGGGAATTACATTATTTATATTGGAAATGGGCAAGACTCTGTGGGGACTTCTTCCTAATGCCTGATAAGAGAAAATTGGGTCACTGCAGTGCCTCCCTGGTGTCTGCTGTTGGGTTCTTTCAACCCAGGTGCCGTGGGCAGGGGACAGAGTTTCATATGAGAATGGTCCACCCAGGGCCTCTCCCATCCTGAGCCTCCAGTAAATTATTGACCGGAGCAGAGGGTATTTACGCGACACAACCAGAACATCCTTCTCGGCAGCCCCAGGCCAGGTTATCTATCATCTCATGGGCTTTGCAGCTGGCACTGGGCAAACATTGAGGACAAACAGGCCAGATTCAGGGTCATTAAGCTCCAGGTGCAAGGGGTGGGATTGGGATGGGGCCTGCATAGGGCAATGGGTGGACCTGCTGTCTCTACGCTGTGACTTCCTCCGGGTCACCCTTGAAGAAAAATCAGCCTGACAAATGACTGAATGAACTGAGCATTCTCCCACCCTGCCCCACCTCCCCAACTCCAGGAGGGAGATACATCTATTTGAGAACACATGGTGCCTAGCAAAAGACTTCTGGTTTCTTGTCAGCCTTCTTATAGATCTGGTTCCTTATTAAGCCCCCATCAGAACTCATCTTTCCTTCCCAGATCCAGGAAGGAGCACGATACCACCCAAGAAGACCTACCTATAAATCCCAGACCTCCCCAACCCTGACACACAGCCTCCATTCCCAAGAGAAGGTTGTGTGCCCCCCATGGCGAATAAAGCTCTCTGTATCTGTTGAAGTTGGATTCCATTTCTACTTCTTTATCGCATCATCTTCTCATCCCGAATTCTAACAGCTCTGTCTCTTTTCTGCTTCCTCTTGTCCTCAGTCCCAAAAGGATGTAATCAGAGAAAGAGCCAGGGCTCCAGAGTGGACACTCAGCTGGACCCTGTGCTTCAATTTTTCCAGGCATCATTTAATCTCTACAAAACCCTCTAAAAGTCCCACTGACAGTACCCAAAGGTGAAGCCACTCACCTTGGCTAGAAGGGCTGGAAAGGGGCCGAGTAAGTGTTGGACCCCAGGTTTGTTGGGTTGGGAGTTGGGAAGGCTTTGAGCCCGTGGGCCAGGACAAGACCTATCTCCAGTTCACCTGTGGCTGGTGGTAAAGAAAAGATTCCAGCTGTAGATAGATGGTGGCACATACCTGTTATCTCAGCACATGGGAGACGGAGGTAGGACTGAAGTGAGCTTGAGGCTAGCCTAGGCTACAAAGTAAGACCCTGTTTTAAAAGAAAAGAAAAAGCTGGTATGATAGTACATGCCTATATCCCAGCACTGAGGAGGCTGAGTCAGGAGGCTTGTCTTGAGTTCAAAACCACCTTGGGCTACACAGTGAGTTCTGGATCACACTGGGATAGACTGGGACCCTGTCTAAAACTAAAAACCAAGCAAGAGAAATATTCTACTTTCATCTATCCCTGAGTTCCCCAGAGATATCACTGTCAACCACCTTTACAGATGGGACAGAGGGCCCAGCCCTGGGGTGGGGATAGTGCAACTAAGCATACAGCCAGCAGCTCCACTGAGCTGGACGGCAGACTCTTGCTGCTCTCACTGCGGAGTTAAAGGAGGCATCTTGATTTCTACTCCAAGGCAGTATGCCGGGTGCTATTCTGGGGCCACCACTCTAGTGAGAAATGCGCATCAAGTGGAAACCCAGAGAGGACCCAGCAGGGGTCCTGAGTCAGACAGAGACCTCGCTGTGCTGATAAAAGGTTCTATAATTTGCTGGAACCTTGCCACAACTGATGGCCTTCTCCCTGCAAGCCAGCATGGTCTCCCTACAGGGCTGGGACTGCGGCCACAGGATCCTGCCATAATGCAGTAATGACAGGCTGCCAGGGAGCCCCACACAGCAGGGAGGGGTGGGGAGGAGAGCCCTCAGCCTCTCTTGCAGGAGAGGATGCTTGGGCTATCTGCAGAAAGACAGGGAGGTGAAGACTTTCCCGTCCCCAGACGATGAGAGATTGGATTAGACACAGTTGGAGTAATGCTCTCCCCGGCACCCTCCCCCGACAGATTCGGGCTGCCAGTTCTTCATTACATGTGGGTGGCTCCTCATCCAATCCTCCACACGAAGGTTTCAGGGGCACACAGCCCTGGGGAACAAATGCCAAGCACTCCCCAAAGTAGAGGAGGAAGCTCTGGTGGGGAAGCCAGAATGCTAAGATGTGGACCCCATAGGGCTGGGCTGGGAATACCACAGTGAAGTACAGAGGTTCTGCAGCTGCCTGGAGTTTACAGCATGGACCAGACCAACCGAAAACCTTAGCAGATAACTCGGCGGATCTGCTCCACCAGGATGCGGGGCAGACGCCCGTCATCCCAGCACCTGGGGAAGCGAGGCAGAATGGGGAGGTGGAAGCCAGTTTGGGTGAGAATCTCAAAAACAAAACAACCAAAACATCAGGCAACATTGTCAGCTCCAGCTCTGCCTCATTAGAGACATTGCAGTCGCAGTGTGAGCATCTTCTGGGTGTTTGGGTTGTTTTTCTTAAAAAAAATTTTTTTAATTATTTTTATGTGTATGAAGTGTATTACCTGCATGTAAGTGCATCCATGTGGTGTAAATGCCCATGGAGGTCAGAAGAGGGTGTCAGATTCCCATGGAACTGGAGTAACAAATGGTTGTTAGCTGCCATGTGGGTGCTGGGAATCGAACCCCAGTCTCCTGCAAGAGCAGCCAGTGCTCTTAACTGCCGAGTCATCTCTCTAGCCCCAGGGTTATCATTTTAAAAAAGGTAAAAATACTGCCTGAATAGTTTAAAATGACCATGATGTACAAAATGATTGCTCTGTTTTGACTATGCAGGAAATCAGGCTATTTCTATTAAAAATAAATTTAGAGGTGGGCATGGTGGTACACACCTTTAAACCCAGCACTTGAGAGGCTGAGGCAGGCAGATCTGTGAGATGGAGGCCAGCCTGGTCTCTATAGTGAGTCCAGACCAGCTGGGGCTATGGGGAGACCCTGTCTCAAAGACCAAAACACCAAAAACAAAAACCAACAACAAAAAACACCCCACAAAAGTCCAAAAGCAGTTTGAGAAATAATACTCATCATCTAAAAATGATCTTGGGCTGGGGATACAGCTTGGTTAGGAGAGTACTTGTCCAGCATGCATGAAGTCCTGGTCATATTCCCAGTATGACCTAAATCAGGTGCAGTATCACCTGGAGGTGGTGACAGAGAGAATGAGTTCAAGGTTATCCTCAGCTACAATAAGATGGAAGGTAGCCTGGGCTCTATGAGACCCTATCTCAAAAACTTTGTTTAATCAGTTACTAACTCTGTATTCAAAGCTAACAAATTACTGCCAGAACATTTATAATTCTCAGTGCTAGAACATCATTCCAAAATACACAACACAGTAGTACGTTACTTGAACTCTGGGAACATTTTATATACAGTCATGCACTACTTACATGTGGGTGGCATGGGGACAGTCTGAGAAATACACTGTTAGGTGATTTCATTGCCATGCAGACATCACAGCATATTTACAGTCAGAATGTCTCTAGGACGCGCAGTCTCATGGAACCACTGTCCTATATGTGACCTACTGTCGACAACACCATGCCAAGGTAGCATGGCTTATTCGGTTTATTAATTTAATTTTTGGAGACAGGCTGGCCTTGAACTTGAAATCTTCCTGCATTAGCCTCCTTCAAGCTACAAGTGCAATTACAGGTCTATAGTTTTTGCTGGATATTTTCCTCATGAACTTGCATGTGGTTTCTAACAAGTGTAAATGTCTTCTTGTGGCAGAAGTGGAATCTCACGTATGTTGTAGAGAGCATCGGGACTTCCATAGTTCTGCCTGCCCCACATACTCCAGAACCCTAGGAGGCTCAGTTAGCCCAGAGTCCAAGTTCTCAGGACTGGACTTAGGGGTCAGAGAGAGGAAACAGAGGCACTGGGCCCATTCAACAATCCTGGAGTTACCCACAGAAAGAGGGAGAGTTTCTAGGTGAAGGGTGGCTTCACCCCATCTCTATCTTTTCATTCAATGGTTTGAGCAGCAAGCAAATTAAAGAATCCAATGACAGACTACTGTAGCTTACAATCTTTATTAAAACAATCACTTAAATTATAAGAATCACCCATAAACAGAACGCAGCTTCTCCGTCTGGCCCTGATGGAAGGAGTGACACTGACCTTACAGGAAGAAGAGCTGCTGGATATCTTTGAAAACAGATGGAAAGAGTACCCCTGGGAACCCAGGAGGGCTGGCTTGGCCCCAGGACAACTGGGAAAGGCTGAACCCCCTGCCAAGGCTGCTTAAGCCAGGGGCTTTGAGGCTGTGGCCATATTGGCAAGGAACATTTAGTCACTGTTGCTGGTTGTCAGCTTCTGGACTTTTTTGGAAAGAGAAAAACCTGTTGAAAGCTGACAAAACAGTCACTCAAGTAGTGTTATAAAATGCCGTGGGTGTTGTCTAGAAGACCTACCAGGTACATGAGTAACTAAGGGTGACCACAGGTCAGAGAACTGCTGTGGCTGAGGTACAGCCTCAACCAGGACACATTACAACCAGCCACAGAACAAGAGTGAGACCTCAGCATCCTGAGCTGGGCAGTGACGTACTGTTTCAGTATTATGGTGTCTCTGCCCATGAGCCACCGAAGTGCTAGTAATGAACTGGCTTGGCTGAACTTCAGAGACCTCCTTCCTTAACTTTAAAAATGTTCACCAGAAAGAACTGTCAGCCACAGGCACAAGTCTCTAAAGAGCAGGTACTGAGAACACTCTGAGGGTTCATGCCCCCCGTCAAGGGAAAGCTGAGGTGTTCCTGGTTGAGAGTCTCAGCCTCCACCCACCCTTCCAGGCATCAGTTGCACCTGCCACAGCTCAGACGCCAGTGGCTCCCACGTGGTCACGTGGATTGGCATTTCCCAGACTTGAGAGAATACACACAGCAGTTAAATTAAAAAACAAGGCCCGACATCATTTTTATAAACCACCGTCATGCTCCTGTGCCCCAAAGCCACTGTTAAAGATTAAATTTACAGACAGGGAAGAAAGTAAGTTCTGGCAGAAATTCAGGGATGGGTTTCAGGTCTGAAAAGAGAGTTGAGAGTTGAAAACCAGAGCCAGGTGGGACTTGGCAAACACCTGGAGTTTTTGTTCCCTAAGCCTTAGGTTTCAGACTAGAATCCCACCCAAGATGCCCAAAGAGGCTGGGGTGACACTCAGGGATGGGCTACCTAGGGCAAGGTGGCCTAAGGGGCAGCCAGCCAGTGGAATCAAGGCAAAATGCCTCAATTTCTCAAACAGATGGCACTGTGGAGCCTGCCTCTGTTCTCAGACCCCTAGGCCTCAGCTATCTTCAGTTAACATGTATCTTTTCATGGACTGAGGTGCATCATTTGCACTGTATCACACAGCCCATGTGTTAGGGCCTGAAGGGCCCTGGTTGACCACATCAGCCAGAGAAAAGGCCAGAAGGTACCCTAGGGCATAGAGTACGTGAGCCACAGAGTCTGCTTCTGCTGTGCAGTGCGGAGAGCACCAACCTGTGTGATCACCGACCGTGAGTGAACGAACACCCATGTCAGGCTCAGAAAACAACAAAGGTAAAAGAGGAGAGCATTAGGAAGCTCACGCCGGGACTGGTAGGAGTCGATTCAGACCAGCGGCAAGGCTCTGGAGTTCTGTGTGCTGCTGGGCATACTGAAGCACATGTGGGGCCTGGAAACCTGGGGGCCCTGGCTGCGGCTTTTCCAGGCACTGATGAGAACAGGACTAGGAAGCCCCCAGCCCACCACAGGTCAGAGGCTAAGGCTGAAGGAGGTGGTGAGCACACCTGTATCCTCAGATTCTTGCATGGGCTCTGCTCACCTCCCAGTCCCTCAGCTGGCCACCAGCCCTTCTTAACAGCTTCTTTTTCAAGTCTCTTCCCAGTCACAACTGCCCTATCTGCTCCCTGCTGTCAGGGAGCCACAGTATTGCCTCAGGGGTGTCTGGCTAAAGACCCATCATTGCTGATATTGAGCTCAAGCAGGTCATGCTTCTGCATTGTGTCTGGTCCTCACTGTGAGAAGAAGGAATGGCCCAGAACCTTGCTGGGGGTCGGGATGGGGAGACAGAGCACCAGTCTTGGGGATCCTGGCAGCCTCCACATTTTACTCCCTATAACCACATCCAAGACTGGGTTCTGGAGGTTAGCAGCGGGCACTGAGACACTTACACCACAGTGTGTGGGATGAAGAAAGGACGGCATCCCACGCAAGACGACAGACAAATACTTTTCAAAAAAAAAAAAAAAAAAAGAAAGATGCAGGTCAAGAGAACTAGAACATCATGAGAGAAATCTCTACAGGGCCACAGTTCAAAAGCAAATTGCACATGAAGGGGGTTGGGCCCTCCACTCAGTGGGGAAAAGTTCTGGAGCTCCTATGGGAGCCAGTGCCCTAAGGATGGTTCCTACGGCGTCAGGCCCATGCTGTCGGTGCTGGGAGCAGCAGAAGTGGCAGATTCTGGGGTGGCCAGGTCACCTTCTAGAGCTCTTCAAAGAAGGCCACTCGGGACTTGGCACTCTGCAAAGTGAGCTGTAAGAGAACAGAGAAGAAATTGAAAGGGGCAGCAGTTCTACAGCACAGTCCATCTTGCTGCAGGGAATGACCTCAAAGGTAGCTCTGAGTGACAGGGAAGCCTGTCCAAATAGATGTTCAAGAATAGATAAGAGTCCAGATTTGCCCCAGGATTCAAATGCAGAGGTGATAAATGAGGACACTCCAGGAAGGATGCTTGGTGGCTAGATGCATGTCAGCAGGAAAATGTCCATCACATAGTCTAGTTCGTGAGAGTCACCTCTGTCATGTGCTAGCTGTGGTGACACCAACCTCTCAGTCTCACACCCTAGGGTAAAATAGCATGGCCTCATGCAAGGAAGGCCTGTGTCAGAGAGTTAGTTTTCTCTGCTCCCAGTTCTGGGTGGCCCCAAAGCAGATTTGCCCAGGGCTGGGAGGCCAAGAGGTGGTTTTTCCCCACAAGCTTTGAGGCAACAGGCTCTCCCTCCATGCAGAGCAGGATTCGGGCAGGAGAACAGGTGCACAGGGTAGTGCCTTGTGGGTAATACCAGGAAGCCTCCCAGGAAGAACTCTGCATTAGAAGGACCTGGCTGGGAAGATGAAGGGGAGCAGCGGTCAGGGTCAAGCTCTGGGCACGGCAGATGTACCTCTCTAAGTCCCTGACTTTGGGGCCATCTCCCAGCCTCTCCCCAGACAAAAGCATCTGGCACAGGCACCTGCTTCCTGTCTTTGCTGAGATGGAGCCCTTGAGGCAAGATTGTGTTCTAAATCCAGATCAGAAAGGGAGGGCTTATCAACACATGCATGCTGTCCATCTTCATATTCTAACTTCATGGTTGGCTCCAAGTGGGAGCACACACCATGTCTGCTGAATGGGTGGAACGGGATATGGACCACAACGGTAATTAAATGGGTGATATGGCAGAAAAGACAAAATCTCTACATGGGACCGACTCCCCTCCCACCCCAGCTCACTGTGCGCCCCAGTAAATACCCTTGACGTCTCTGAACCTCGTTCCTCTGGAGGTAAACCATGGGGCAGCCAAGCTGGTGGGCAGTCTCTGAGCCTAAAGAGTCCTTAGTACTCACTCAGCTCTACAAAGGGCAGGGAGGGAAACTCTGAACCCACTTCACCATCAAAAGACAGGCAGCATTAGTGTGCTCAAAATGAGACAGCTTGAGAGCTGACTCTTTAAATCCTGCCAAATCTTTTGGCCTTGAAGTTCCCAACTAACAAGCTGACTGGAGGGAGGCATCTGAGCTGTTTCTTCAGTGGAGCCAATTCCAGACGCCCAACAGGAGCCCCGTTCTGCCAGGAGCCGGGAGAGCTTTTCTTTGCTGAGGCGAACTCCCTTCAGACGGGAACTGTATTGGGCCGGGTTTCTCCCCAGTGCCATCACAAAGGGGCCGGTGGATGTGTGCCTGTGACAAAGGGGACCAGGATGGTAAAGGCAAAGACAGAGATTGGGTGCCAGAGATTTGGGACAAAAAATCCTCTTAGGGGAAGACGTGAATCAAAAGGTGTTCCCACACTTTTGAGACAACTCCTCTCTGGGTGAGGAGCCTTCAGAGACAGGACATACCCATAGCTGCTTCCTGTAAAACACACAGACCCAGGAACCTGTCTGGTCCTATGACCAGGTCACTTAATCCCACTGACCTCAGATGTCCACTGACACACGGTCATACAGTCCCTTCTCTTACAGTGATTATGAAATGCTCACCATTTACCTGGTTCATGCTGAGAATTCATCAACTTCTATTCTGAACTGTGGCATCACCCCCCTTCCAGGGAGAGCAGAAAGGAGCAGAGCCCCGGTTAAAATGAGGTTAAGATGAGTGTGGTGATGCACGCCTTTAATCCCAGCACTTGGGAGGCAGAGGCAGGTGGAACTCTGTGAGGCCAGTCTGGTCTATACAGTAAGTTCCAGGTCAGATGGGGCTATAGGGAGACCAGTTTAAAAACAAAATAGAAATACAAAGAGAAGAGGAATAGGCAGGGGAACCACCACACGCCGCACCAGCCCCTGAGCTGGGACAGATGCTGCCTTGAGAAGCCCAGCTACCTCCCAGGCAGGACGCCCAGGCTGTGGGGGACTCTAAGAGTCTCTTGCCCATTTGTACAATGTTGGCTCCAAGAATTCCTGGATCCACTACAAGAGGAGCATGCTGGCTGTCTCCTCGAGGTGCCAGGGGAGGGTTTTGGCAGCACCAGATTCCAGGTACTCAAGCATGAGCTTGTTTGGATGCAAAGCTCTCTTTAAAGGCAGATGCTCCCACCTGAATCCCACCAGAGCAGGAAACTGACCTTAACTCTGAGGAGAGTGCAGCGCAGGCTTGGAGCAAAGACAATATTGCAATACCATGCAAGAGAGGGCTCAGTGTTCTTTCAGAAAGCCCCAGGGCTACTGAATCCACTGGATGGAGCAGCTACAAGACTTCTGTGGCCACTGCCCAGTTCAGAGAGAGACTTGACTGCCATCACCTCACCTATTGTCACCACACAGCTCCTGGCACTTCTAATTTCACTAGGAGTCCCAAAGTCCAAGTAATTTATGGTATGTGCTTCCTTCCCACTGTACAATGCTTCTAGTGGTCACCTCTGGGTCCTCCCTCAGCAGTGTCCTTTATTTTAAGACATCAAATGCCTTTTTCCTGGCAGGATTAGGAGGCACAGCTCATGCTGGAGAGGAGGCAGGCAGTGACTGAAGGGTGTGCAGGGAAAAACCTTAGCTTCTTAGGGGGTATGAGCTCAGGGTACCTGCTAAGCCCAAGGAGAGTGGTATTCTAGGGCCCACCTTTTTGTGTGGCACTGACAACTGGTTCTGCAGACTACGCTCCTACCTGGGCACTCTGTGAGTAGGCTCCCCTCTCCTGTGGGAGCTGATGCCACCTGCTGTTTCTGACACAAGCAGAACCCATTCTAGAAAGCCTGTTGTTACATTTACAGCTATAGGCAGGAAGTGTTCATAAAGGGAAGGCGCAGGCTCAAAGGAAGTAGCACAAAACGGGCCCTTCATAAATGTTTCTTTTCCACTCATGAAATCAGCCAATGAGTGTCCTGTGTTCCCTGTGAGACTCTCATATCCTAAGGTACATGAGCCCACAGTACCACTTGAGCCATCTTGTTGCTCAGTGATGGGATTGGATCTTTGCATAGCATAGCAACACCTCTGCTTGCCAGAGTCAGAAAAATGCCACGGAGATGATGCCACTAAGGCTCCAGCCTCATCCCATGTCTCACTGAGTTGAGAACTGAACCCACCCAAGTCCCAGCCACAACCAGAATCCAAGCTAGTGTTTATGTTTCCTTGGTCATGGAGGCAGATCCCTTGAACTTGGAGTACAGGTCCTCCACTTGTACCAAAGTACCTGGAAGACTGTAGGGGAAGGAAAAGGCTCTACATTTCAGCAGGCAGAGAAGCTGAAAAGTTTAGAACACGGCTATACCACCAGGTCCTGCACCTGATGCCTAGGTCCAGGGTCCCTCCTCTGAATCCTTTGGACTAACAGAGCTCTGCTGAACATGACCCATGACCATGATGGTATGCACAGTCTTTCAAAACTCACACTGGATCCAGACAAGGTCAGGCCTTGTTCCTTCAGGAAGGCTGGAAACCACAAGGAACTTACTCAGAGTGTCCAACCCAAAGCATTCTTGCCAGTTCCCTAAAGATGACTAAAAGAACACGCAGCCTCCTCACCAGGCACTCGGCTGACCTAGCAGCTCTCTTCCAGCTGTCTCTTCACATCTGATTAGAATCAGCCGTGTGAATAATACAGGAGGAATTAAGTTCTCTCTTGACTGAACCGGCTGTTCAAGTCTGTCACTAATCCAATTCCAATCTGAAGAGACTGACTTCCTTTTCTTTCTCTGCGGCAGATCTATATGGCTTTGTTTTTATCTTAGGGCTTCTCTGATCCACCTACACGGTCCTGGCTCCTCCCTCCTACCTCAGCACACACAGACAGCCCTGGCTGGAAAAGTCACCTTTCCTCCCACCTACTATTGCACCAAACGGCCAGTTGTTTGTGACCAGGCTGTGGAGGGGGAAGAGAGGGAACCACATGCCAGAGTGAGATCCCTTCTGTTCCCAAACTATGTGTTATATGACAAAAGTGGACAAGCCATTGATCTAAACAACTCTGGATTTGGGAGATGTATCTGTCTCCTTAAAAAGACAGGCGGTGTCAGGCACGGTATGCACACGTGTAAGGGAGTTGAGAGGGAGGAGCATTACAGAGTTCCAGGCCAGACAGAGCAAGATCTCATTTCAAAAAACAAACCAAGCAAAACCTAAACAAACAAGAAACCAAGAAGAGGCTAAGCCACGCAGAGTAACATGTGCCTGTAATCCCAGCATTCACAAGGCCAAGACAGGTACTTCCTAAGTAATAAGTTCAAGGGCAGCCTAGACAGCATGAGACCCTGTCTCAAAGAAAACAAACAAAAATCCCAGGAGGACTGGCACTGAGTAGGTGGTTTGGTGGTGAAGCACTTGTCTAGCATGTTCAAGGCTCTAGGTGTCAATTCCTGGCACTACATAAACATATTTAAAAAGGAAAAAGAAAAAAACAAAAACAAAGACTGGTTCCTTCCACCTTAGAAAAAGGCCTGCTACCCAGATGTGAAAAGATACTCCCGAGAAACTGCCCCAGCCCTGGGAGACACCTGTAACAAGTGCCTCCTTGCTGAAGGTCCAGGAGGAAGGCTTAAACTATTAAGGTTCTTCCACACACCTCCCAGAGCGCCCCCTTCTGGAAACCTACTTCAAGAAGGCAGGCTGCCAACTCTACCTAGCTCTCCTCTAAAAGTCCTTTTGGGGGACAGTTTCCCAGAGTGACAGGGTAACTAAATGTATTCCAGTGTAAAGCCTGCAGCAGCAAGGCTGCCTGATTAAGAATGAATTACACTTTCATCAGCACAGAAAGAAAATTGATTCACATGGCCACATTGTGATAATCTTGTTCCCAATGCAAAAGGGGGTGGAGAAACAGGCAGGACACAGAGCCACTTGGGCTATCAGTGGTGAGAGAAAGGAAGCTCTACAATTAAGCTGGGAGAACAAAACTAATCAGGGCACCAAAATTCCTTCAACTAGTCTCTAGGGACCTCGCCTCAATCCACTCATCCCTGGGGAGAAGAGGAAGGTGGGAGGGGGCTGTCTAATTCATTTTAAATAATAAGACCCACAGCGCTGAACCCATTTTAGATACTAACCTAATAACTCCCAGTGCTGAGACTTGGCTTGTCCCATAAAAATGCAGTGGAATTGAAATGCAAGCCCTAAAATCAAGTTATACTTCCTCTTCGCCACTACGTATTGAAAATGAAGGAGCGGGGGAGGGGAGAGATAGAAAAGGACACGCAGATTTCCTACTTGAGGACCCACAGGGAGAAAGCAGACTCTGGGGCAGGAAGGTGACAATCAGATCTGGCACCAGCAAATTCCCACAGGATCTTTGGTTTGGGGTGTGATAAACATTCCCCTTTCTAAACTGTAGCCAAGGTAGGGAGGACTAATAAAGGGAGGGGCTGCTGTAAATTGGCTACATCAAATTCTTCTGCAGTCTTACTAGTGACAGCTTGCACCCAAATGCCATCTGGTGATGTGCATGGGAGAGAGCTGTCTGCACGCTTATCCCTAAACAGAGGTGGAATGAGAGACCACATCAATCCCAACAAACAAAACCATTTTGGCAATACCTTTACAGAGAAATCTGCCCAGGAACCCCTTGGGGATCCTACTCTATGTTCATCCTTTAGAGACCAAAAAAACACCAGCAGGCTTGGAAACAAGTCTGCCTGTGCCTCCAGCTGCCCCTGTGATGCTAGTAGGGCCTTTTTGCTACTGTGTTCTTCCACCTTACAAATGAACTTATCAGCCCGATTCACCTCACTGGGCAGGTGGAAGCTGAATGCTATTTACCAAGCACCTTAAGCAAGAGCCAAAGAGGTCCAGATATATTGATGCGACTTTTAAATTGCCAATCTCCAAAGAGAAACCATGGCAAGGCTCATAAGGACAGAACCCCGAGCCTGCAGAATGAGTTTGCATCCCAGCTCTTCCCTCCCACTGTTGCAGCAACAAATCAGGTGCCCGCAGAGTGCTGCGTTGAAACATATCTTCAGAGCTCAGGGGCCAAATGAGATGTTTTACTGCATCAAATAAGGCCCAATAAGGGCCATAGGCACTTCCAGATCGTCATAAAACATTCTAGGCTGCAAGGCAGAGTTTGTAGGCTCAATACTTCTCAAAGCAAAGCTCTTATACTAGGTAAAGCCTCTCAACCAAAACCAGGATTGGGCTGTAGTCTTAGAAAAGACTGGTTGACCCCTTTATCTAGAGCTACCAGAAATATGCAAGAAAGTCATAATCCCCAAAACTCAGTGTGTTAGGAATGGCCTTCAGGGATGAGCCCGCAGTGAGAGATCAAAAGCTCTCTCAAGAATAGCTCTCAATGCCTTCCCTGTTCACAAAGCCTATGAGCTGAGAGGAAGGGCTTGGGTGGCCACTGTAGTTTCTTCTGGGTATTCTGGGTGTACATCTTGCCTCACCTCTACTGCTATCCCATTCTCCACATACTCTCTCTCTCCTCTTCCCTGAATACAACAATAAAGGAAGGTTCTGGAGTCTGAGAAGCTAGTATGCTGGCTTTTAAGTCAGGGCTGAGGATGCTCTATGAGACAATGCCCAATTTCTAAAGCAAGCAGTCACTTGGTCCACAGGGTTATAATAAAGGCCAGGCATATGACCCCTCTATTAAACTACTTAGCAACAATCTTTGAGACTGGCAATGTATACCAGAGGTCACCAGAGAGGCCCTGGTTGCTTGTTTTAATTGTAGGAGACGCCTTTCACACATATTCAGTTTCTCTCTGTAATTTATCACTTCTCCAGGTGTCCGAAGTGTTCTACTTCACTTCACCAGCCCTGCATCTCCAAAGGGACTCTACAGAAATTAAAGATGACATTGGACTTTTATGTCTTCCTGATTCAGAAGAGTCAGCTGAGCTTCCCATAAACGTCAAGGCTCTACTGTTCCTGTTCCTCCACAGTGGGAAACATGGTTGGACACTGACGGTCTATATGATCTACAAATGAAGTAAGCTTCTCAGCTCTACAACCCCCATGATTTTCATCAGTCAATTTCCTTTGAACTCCTTTGCTCCCTTGGATACCACAGGCATGAAATGATGGCTAGCACTCAGGAGACTGAAATAAGCACCTTGAAAGGCAGCAACAGCAAAACCTGAAGGGTACCTACTCCTGGACATTTTCATCTCCTGAGCTAACCCACACCTGGTCACTGTTATCACCAGCACTGTGGCTTTGAGGGCTGAATGCTGAGACCAAGGAACCCTGTGTGCCTACTCAGCTGAACTGCTGGGTTTACTCCATAACTCAAGGGCTCAGATGCCAGGAACACATGTCGCTCCCTCTGAGAATGAAATGAATCCTAGTTCCCCAGGGTGGCTTTTGATCATTTGTGCCGCTGAGTCAGATGCAAATGCCAAACCATCATCAATCGGGAAAAGCAGAAATGTGGGGATGTAAGACAGGAGGAGGAGAAAAAGCACACCCTTGCAAACAAGAGCCAGACATGAGAAGGAGCCAGAAAAATTAATTCTGCTCTAAAAGTTTTTTTATGCCAATTAATACAACCGATGAACATGCTCACCATCAGTTGTAGGTTTAGAAGTGGTAGTGTGGCCCATGATATTTTCCTTTGTCTTATCACAGGTCCACAAACAGATGTTTCTTTTCATACTGTTATTACTGTGTACTAAGTATTTCATGTGTCTTCCCTCATTCAACCTCACAACAATCTGGGGTATGGGAGAAAGATTATTATTATTAGTTTATAGTTTTGTTTTGTTTTAAGACAAGATCTTACTATATAGTCCTAGCTAGCTTGGAACTTGCTCTATAAACCAGGGTGGCTTTGAACACACAGACATCAATCTGGCATTGCCTTCCAAGTGCTGGGTTTAAAGTATGTGCCACTATGTCCAAAAGAAGATCATTTTTTATAAACTTACTTTATTTTTGTGGTACTGGTCTAATATAAGACTTCATACATGCTAGTAAATGCAATCCCAGCCCATAAATATTTTCCCCCTTTAATATTTGTGAGACAATACCTTGCTTTGTTACCTAAGTTGGCTTTGAGCTTGTGATCCTCCTGCTTCAGTCTCTTATGTAGCTAAATTTATACGTGTGAGTAGTGCCCAGTTTCATTTATCTTTTAAAGGTGCTGGATTTTTTGTTTTTGTTTTTCAGAGACAGGGTCTTACTATATAGCACTGGCTGGCCTTGAACCCACAAAAATCCACCTGTCTCTGTCTCCCAAGTGCTGGGATTAAAGGTATGCACCACCATGCCTGGTGAGGATGTTGTGTGCTAAGAAAGAATAAGAACTATTGAGAAAGAATGAGACAGAACAGCCTCCTGACATTCAAGCAATTGTGGTAACCCCTAAGAATCCAAGCCCATAGAGTTAGCTTTGGTTTCTCTTAACCCCTATGGGACCTACTGAGACCATGTCCAAAACAACTTCTTGGTGAGGCAGTACTAAAAGCAAGGGGGAGAGGAACTCTGAATTATAGTTAGTAGACCCATTTCTTGAAATCTATGATTGAAACCTATGAAAACTAAACAAAAACTAATGGAGGCCAGTTTGGACACAGATAATGAGTTCTCAAGAGACTGGGGACTCTTTAAGTCACTACTATTAGCTTTTACATCTTCCATCTCCAATGTTCAACATGTAGCTCGTCCTTGACATCTAGGTGTTCACACTTCAAAAACCAGAAGGGATACTTTCCTGCTAGGGTAGCACTGGCCCAGACAGCAGTGCTCATGATTTTAGAGCCACCTCTACACAGACAGCGGCCACCAGTCACGAGTACTGGCCACTAGCCATAGAACTGCCAATATCTAGAAAATAGAACACGTCTCAAAACTTCTTCTGCAGTAAAACCCACTATTTAGTCCAGAGTTGTTGAAAGAACTCATTATAAGCCAAGCTTTTAGTAATCCCTGGTTATCAGAATTTTTGATTATATAGAACCTAGCAACCTGTTTTTTTCAAAACAGTTCATATCAAGATATTAACGTGACTGAATGAAGGAATGTTAAAACACAGTTACTCTATGCTTGATGACTGGGGCATATTTTGAGAAATGTGTCATTAGATGATCTAATCACTAAGGGAAAAATCATAGAATGTGCTTTTTTTGTTGTTTTGAGACAGGGTCTTACTATGTAGCCCTAACTGGACTGGAACTCACTATGTAGACCAGGACAGAGATCCACCTGCTTGTGCCTCCCAAGTGCTGGGATTAAAGGTGTGCCCCACTATATCCAGCTAGAAATGCCCCCCTCCTCTTTTTTTTGAGACAGGGTCTCCCTATAGCCACAGCTGGCCTGACTTCAATCTCACAGAGATCCGCCTGCTAGGGTTAAAGGTGTGCCCTACCATGCCCAGTTGAAATGTGCTTTTTACACAGACCCAAATGGCTGCAATGTCCCTAGATAGTACAAACTTAGGGAACCACCACTGCATATTCAGTCTACAATTGGTCAGATGAATTATGGGGTCCACCACTGTATGTTTAAGAGCAATACACAGTTGACTAAAAATGAAACTTCCATTGTCTATGACAACTCAGTGAGAACTGATAACAAAAATTAGAACGCTAAAGAATGTAAACAATCTGTATCATACAGAAAGATAAACCTGCATCTAGGTGAAACTGTCCAATTATATGCAGGGAACATCTGATGCACTGGCTTAAACAAACTGGGATTTTCTGCTTGCCCCTGTGTTCACCAAAGTTCATCAAACCACAGTAGATCCACCTGGGTGCTATGGAGTCACCAATTGGCTCCAGATCACCTAGCCCATCCATTCTAATGTCTTGCTCAGAGCATATACTACACGGTGTCAGGGTAACAACACAAGGTGGGCATGACGAAATAGGAGCCCATTCAAATAATCAGGCTCAAATCACACTCAAATTGGTGTTCACACCATGGATTCTTGGAATCCCTGACAGCTCTCATCCATCTGATGAAAGATCTATCTGGGACTTTAATAGCTAAACTCCCTTGCTGAGACAATGAGTAAAAATGTGCTCTATCTTCTGCCAGATCTCCTGGATAGAACCCCCCGAACTTCTACTTGACTATAGTGAGGATTCCAAGGCTATATCCTATACTACTGTTAGGCAGTCTCAGGCTCACTAACATAGGTCTGACTGGAGATTAGGTGAGAAACAGTGGCAGGGTGACATTTTATTATTGGGCAAAAGAAATTCTCTCCATTGCCTAGGCAATCCTTCAATTAACTGCTCAACAACTGCTGCTTGCTCATCTCCCAAGTGCCCACAATGGGGCTGTTGCAGTGTGAGATTGCCCACATACAGCTCTCTTCATGCTGTAGAAGGGTTGAATCCAAAGTAGCCTTTTACAGCACGACAGCCAGCTCACTTAGACTGGTGTACATCTGTATTTGTGCATCAGTGTTTGCTACCCTAGGAAAGGAAAGAGGTATGTACAGAATGGGAAGCCTGAGGGGAAAATGAGAATAAGCGACCACACCCAGAAGCCACCAGGTGTGATAAGTCTGCAGAGTATATAACCACAGGATAAGGTGTGAACTTGTATGAGAGACACCAGTCTTAAAAGCACAAGAATTGGCCCCATTTCCATGCTAGAGTTATCTACTTATGGAGTATATCACCAAAACAAAGAAAGGACATGGAGACAGACCTGACTGGGTAAGAGGCCATGACTTCCCCAGCCCAACAATGACATAAGATGGACAAGGCAACTGGTCCTGCAGCCCCATGACATGCTCTTTAGAATGAGGCAGCCTTCTGGGCCCTGGAGGCTGGTCTGGTCCTCCAGGGTAGATAACTGCTCTCAGCTTCAAAGCATGCTGTGATCAAACCCCAGGTCCCACTTTCCCTCAGGAGGGCTCTGTGGTCCGAGGACAGAGACAGGCAAGCTCATGCATGGGTTAGTATCACAGACGGCAGGACCATCACCACAGACAGAATACCTGGGAATAACCTACTTTGAGGACTCAAATGCAGATAGGTCTTCTGCCTTGGGCTTGAGGCTAAACCAGCAAAATAAAATGAAAAACAAAGACATACCCTGTGAAATCAACAATGCCACATGTGCCATTTGCAAAATGCTCAGAAACTGTGACAAGTGACTTCATGTGCTTTGGCTTGAGCACTGGTCTCTGACTTTCAGCACTCTATGCTTCTGTGGCTGAGAGTCCAGCTTACCACAGCAGCAGCAGCAGCAGCAACAGCAGCAGCAGCAGCAGCAGCAGCAGCACAGGAGACTGCTCAAGGTTCCCAGGTCATAAGGCAGGAAGATGGGTCTGAGGTTGATCCCTCAGGACTGACTGGCTCACAGTTTTTATCTCTTTGCTTAGTGATGGAGGGCCTCCCTTTGACTTACCCCACCTCCACCCCCTTATGAAACAGGGCCTTTATGCAGCCTAGTCTGGCCTTGGATTTGCTATGTAATCAAAAATGGCCTTCGATTTCTGATTCTTGTGCTTCTTTCTCCCAAGTGCTAGGATTACAGTTGAAGGCTACCAGGCCTGGTTTTAACTCTCCCTTTGTTAATTGTTTAATAATTTTATTTGGGAGGAGAAACCCAGGAAACAACAGAAGCCAGAGAAAGAAGGGTGTGGAATATAGAAGCACCTTTCCTTTTAGGTTATGATACTAGAAGGGATTTTTCTACCTGGGGCCAATTGTAGCATGTTAAGAGGAAGAAGCAGGGGTTCCTTACTCTATGGGAAATTAGAGGCACAGGTTTCTCAGGGTTTCCAGTGACAATTTAATTACAGAAAATAAAGGTAATCCTTAAACTGGAGACCACTTTAAAGATTGAAGAATAAAATCCTAACCACAGTTGTTACCTAAACTCAAGGAATAAGAGATAAGGCTTCACTCTATAGCCCAGGCTGGCCTTGAACTTGCTATCCTCCTGACTCTGTCTCTTGAACCGTAGGGTTACAGCTGTGTGCCAACATGTTAGTCATTTTATAATCCCTATTTTACAGGGGCAATCTGATCCTAGCCAATCAGTTAAAAGTGGAACATCAACTGCCCAGAGAACCTTTCTGCTTTGCCCAAATAAGATATATACTCTTGGGGTGATAATGGGTACTTACTAACTTCTAAATCTCTAAAATGTTGAGAGTTCTAAATATTAGGGGAGAAAGATGGGCTAACAAGTCTCAAAAATGAAGTCTCATTTTTTAAAAACATTAAGGTTCTCCTAAACACGTCACGTTAAGTATGAAAAAAGCAAAAATATCAAGACTATGGTCTGACACAATAGACTAGAGGCAACACCATTCAATAGCCTCTAATTCATTGTACCTCCTCATTAAGTAAGGCAGCTCCCTGGGCATAAGTCCCATTGGCTTAAAAGACTGAGCCACTTTAGTGCTCAGTGATGGATCAAAACCCATCCTCGAACAGGGATTCATCACATCAGAGCTTTTAACACAAGCTCTACTTCCATCAAGCCAATGGGTTCATGGTCATCGGCAGATTAAATTCCCTTTCTGTCAGGAGCTGAAAAATTCCCTCAACTAAGTACATGTAAAAAAAATGACAGCGGTCTAATGAGTCGGCTTCTGAGGAAACCAGATGCCAACCTCACATTTCATTAATGAATGTCCTGATCAGCAAAACCCAGGAGACTCCAGGTACCTTCTTAATGGTATTGTGCTTGCTGCTGGTGCCACTTCTGTCCGAGTTCTCATTGTGTAGGATGTCCAGGGCCGTCTCCCTCTCTTTGAGTTTCAAGGCCTCAATTTCTGTCTTGAGTTCATTGAGCTGCTCTTGCAGATGCTTGCTCTTCTCCATGTATTCCACTCTGTGGCAAGAGGATACTGTGCATGAGGCTGGGCAGACACTAATGCATGGCTGAGAAGATCTGTGACCTACAAGCTGCTCAGTGTGGCATCCAGGAGCTGAAACCTGGGGTTTACATCTGAACTTGATCACTCAGAAGCCACGGGAGCCTGGGCTGTTCACTTAACTGCTATGAATCTTACCCATCAGTGCAACTGGGATAATGGTTATAAGGCCTCTAGTCAGGAAGAAATAAAGTGTAGGAAAGAAAGCCCTGTGTAAATTCTCATAGCAATCAAGAAATAACCCTTTCATAGACAGCTTTCAGTTTTGAATGAAAAATCACATCAAATAAGTCCCCCGAACTCCTTTCTCTTTGGTTCCACCTTTCTTGAAGCAGTAAATCAAATGGATCTTTTCCAGGAAACCACACCTACTCTCCCACTTATTTTGAAACTCCATCTCCTAAAGATGACAGAAGCTCACTCAGCCAATACCAGGAAAGAAAAGGCCTCCCGCTTACCTGCAAGTGGATACAAGGAGCACGAGGGAGGAGGAGGTCTGGAATCCACCTATGAAGGGGTTAACTACAACTGCATGACCCAGAAGACTATGCAACAGAAATATGAAAAACATTCTGGAAAGGTCACTGCAACTAGCTGTTTCCTCTGCCATCCTGTGCAGAGAAACAAGTGCTATGGGCTGAATGCTTGTGTTGTACACCTGCCCCCCACAAATTCATATGCTGCAGCCAATTCACCAATGTGTTAGGAAGTGAGGTCCTTGGGAAACAATTAGGTTGTAAGGCTAGCAGCCTCATGATGAGCTTTATGTCCTTCAAAAAGATACCCTAGAGAGAGCCTTGTCAAATATAAGTACAAAGTGAAAAGGTGCCAGGATGAAGACTTTCATCAGACTCTGAGTTGACAATGCTTGACCCTGGATTTCTAAGCCTCCAGAACTATAAGAAATAAATTTCTGTTTATAAGCTTTCCAGTTTCTGGTATTTTGTTATAGCAATCAAACATACTAAGACAGCAAGAAAATAGAAACTATATAAAAAAGCAAGATATAGAACAGGATGTAATCTTATCCTCATCATAACCACATAAATATGTACATCTGGACAAGGAGAAAGGAATTCAGGAAGCAGATGCTAACAGGAGCAGCTCTGGGCCATCAGCTTCTTAGCTATCCCCTCGGTATGAGAGCCCAAAGGAGAATAGCCTGGCTCATGGAGGTCCATGCTGGATTCCCAGGGAGGCACTCTTCAGAGAGTTATGCTGAGACTACCACACATGAGTAAGGGTTTCAACTCTTGTTCTGCTACTCATCAGCTATCCGATGCTGGGTGAGCTCATTAAATTAAGTCTATTATCATTTATATAATGAGAACACTAAAACCTACTGTGTTTTCGAGATAGGGTCTCATATAGCTCAAGCTGGCCTCGAACTTGTTATATAGTCAAAGATAACCCTGAAATTCTTATTCTTCTGCCCCCACTTCCTGAGTGCTAGAATTACTGGTGTGTCTCACCATGCTGATTTAAACTGCTGGAGACTGAACCCAAGGTAGGCACTTTACCAACTAAGCTAGATACCCTCCCCCGACCTTTTTTTCAAAGTCTCCTTATAGCCCTAGCTGGCCTCAATCACACAGAGATCCACCTGTCTCTGCCTTCCAAGTGCTGAAATTAAAAGGCATGTGCCACCACACTTCGATTCTAAAACCTACCTTTGATGCCAGTGTGATGTTTATTAATTAGTAGTAATTAAATGAGACAAATGCTCAAAAGTCCTTGCATAAAGGTGCTCAACCTACAATGCTGTTGTGATTGTTCTCTGTGTCAGCTGTAGCATTATTAACCAGTCTACCTGTGGCTAAGGGAATGAGAGGGATATTCGATTCTTCTACAGTGAGACTCCTGTCCACCTCTGCTCCACTTCTACTGACCGCAAAGCGGATGGAGGACTCCTGGCAGAACCTGCTGTGGTCACGCTAGGCTGGAATTCCACTCAGGGCTTCTGACACAGCAGAACTAGCCCCACCTGGCCCCTGGCTTTGCCATGCCAGGAGTCCTAGTATTTGTTTTTTTTAATCTCTCTTTCACTTTTATTCTAGACATTAGCACTACTGCCAAAGAACATGACCAGGAGAAAAACTGTAGTCTAGTATTATGGGAACTCAGTCTGACGGATTTAGAGACCCCCATGACAACACAGTCCTATTCTTCAGTCAAGGTTTTGAGCTACTATAAATTCCAGGCCACCAATCAAGTGTTATTTTTATCCTGGGCCACTGACTGCTATTTTGATCTGTTATCTTTAATTTCTAATTAGGAAACTTGCCCTCTAGTGGGTGACAACAAAGCAAACCTTTGCAGAGCTTGGTCCTCTACATCCCCAGGCCAGGTTCACTCACTCATATTCATAGCTGCCCCTTATAGGCCACAGAAGGTACGTACTTTTCTTTCTCTATCTCCATGGAAAGTCTCTTCATGTCAGTATCCTTGAAGTCGAAAGACAAGCTGTCACCAATGAGGTCAAAGCTCGGTATGTCTGGAGGCAGTGGTGCTGGGATTGGGTTCATGGGCTGTCAGTGAGAAAGCTCAGATTAGGAGGGTTCAAATTATACAAGACACCCAATGCTGCCAGATAAGCTGTCCCAAAGCATCCAAATTCAGGCAAGCCACTCTTCTCTCCTCAAATCTAATCATTCCCATACTCCCTTGAATCAAACACAAATTCCCATTCAATTTTCATTTAGGAAACTCCCAGGCACTGTACTAGGAGCTGGAGACACAGAAAACAAGACAAATGTGTTCACAAATTCTCATAGTTACATATGGTAAACACTAGCCAAGGGAAGACCAGAGAGGCTTGGGAGGCTGGAGGAAGTCCGCTAGGGCGTTGCTTCCACTGGAATCAGTGAACAAGCCTGAAGAGTGCTAGGCAAGAGGCATGGTGGTGGACAGGGCAGAGACTGCCAAACAGGAGCTCTTGGCACCCCTGTGGGGAGGTGGACAGAAGACTGGCCTTGGATTAGAAAGGCTTTACTGGCATGTTAGGGGACTTGGATTGGGAAAACAGCCAGGGAAGGCTTGAAGTAGAGGGTGAAGTCATTAGATTTGTTTTTAGAACTTTCTCATCCTTGAACAAAAGGTCACCTAAAATATAGCTCCAGTTTACCTCCTTGCTATTAAATCATACACAGTACTGCTTCCTGCCCCTTGACCTCACTACTCCCTTCCATCTCTGCACGTAGGCCCGTATTCCTTTTCTCACCCCGCCTCTCCTCTCCTTTTCTCCCACCCTCCCTCTCTCCCCCATCTTCTCTCTTTCTTTCTTTCCCTATCCCTGTCTTCTTTTTTTGTGATATTGAGGATGTGCATATTAGGTAAGTACTATACCACTAAGCTAATTCCTCAGCTCCTCTATTGTATTTTGGAAACAGGGTCTCTCACCACACAGCCCAAGCTAGTCTCAACTGCTGATCTTTCTACCTTGGCCTTCTCAGTGCATAAGTTGCAGGTTTATGCCACCATATCCAGTGGTTCTCCAGTCTGATTGCAAGGTTCTTAACTCTTTCAGTCTCTCACCACAGCCTTTCTATGATCTTCCACTAAATAGCTATTTTTCCTTTATTGATCTTTAACACAGTGTACACAGTTCTGCAGTCTTTTCCATAACTAGACTTTTCTGTAAAGAGTCCCTTCTAGTCATGTCTTCTTTCATTTTTTATTTTAAAATATTTTATGTATTTGTTTGTTTATTTAGTTATTTTGGTCTTTTTGAGACAGGGTCTCCCTGTAGCCATAGGTGACTTGGAACTTTCTAAGTAAACTCACAGAGATCTGCCTGTCTCTGCCTCCTGAGTGCTGGGATTAAAGGTGTGCATCACCATACCAAGCTTATTTATTATTTTTGTTTTATGTATACAAATGTATTGCTTGCATGTAGGTAAGTGCACCTGAGTTGTTCAGGGCTCTTGGAGGTCAGAAGAGGGCATTGGATCCTCTGGAACTGGAGTTACAGATGGTTGTTAGCCACCGTATGGGTGCTAGGAATTGAACCTGAGACCTCTGCAAGAGTAGTCAGTGATCTTAATCACTGAGTCATCTCTCCAAGCTCCAAGTCTTCTCCTTTCTATGTCTACAAACTTCTTGAGAGCAGAATCTGCCTCTTTTTCACCCTTGGTTCTTTTATTGAGTCTGGGAAGGAGCAAAACTTCAGAACTTTCCTACTCATCAACTGTACAGGTGCACTTTACGGAACATCTCTTTATGTTTCTTATATGTCATAAAAACCTCAAAAAAAAAAAGAGAGAGAGAGAGAGAGAGAATACTAACACCTCTGCTGAGAGGAACTGACACCTCTTTGCAGGGTATCAAAACTGAGTATCTGATTCTGATTCCATAGTTCTATTTATAAGAATTGATTCTACCAATACTACTGGGTATGTGTAAAGATATGCGTTCAGGGATGTTCAGTGCACTTATTTTTTATGTTGCTTAAAAAATATAGGGACTGGCTAGATGGCTTATAATCCATCCTACCCAACAAAATGTGATTAAAAAGCTGGTATGGATCTGGGCCTAGTGGTGCATACCTTTAGTCCCAGCACTCAGAAGGCAGAGGCAGGTGGATCTCTGTGAGATTAAAAGTGTACATAGGAAGTTCTAGGCCAGCTGGGGCTACAAGGAGACCCTGTCTCAAAAAGAAAAAAAGCTAGTATGGATGATCTGACCCCCGGCACATTTATAAAGGAAAGCAAAATAAAAACAGTTGATAAAGTTTGGTCCAATGGATGTTTTCAGCACGTGCACTTCTGGGACACAGACCAGTGGAGTCCTCAGAACACCCCAATCCCAGCTGTTACCTGACTATGATCACCTAAGAGATCTTTTTTTGTTTGTTTTGGTGTTTTTTTTTTTTAAATTGAGATACTCAATAAAAAGTTCTGAGGTTCTGCTCCTTCCCAGACACTATCCCAGACTCAGTAAAGGATCCAAGGGTAAAAATGAGGCAGATTCTGCCCTCATGAAGTCTGCAGACATAGAAAGGAGAAGACATGGAGGTTGGAGAGATGGCTCAGTGATTAAGAGCACTGACTGCCCCTGTAGAGGACCCAGGTTCGATTCCCAGCACCCACATGGCAGCTAACAACTGTTCATAACTCTAGTTTCAGAGGTCTCACTATGTGGCCCTGGATGGCCTGGAACTCACAGAAGTCTGCCTGCTGGGATTAAAGGTGTACATTACCACACCCAGCTATCTCAGAGATCCTGAATGAGAACATCAGCCCAATCAAAGCATCATGCCCCAGAGACAATAATAAATGGCTGTTTAAAGTCATACAGTTGGCTTGGGGTAAAGTTATCTATGAATAGGTAACAAGAACACATGGCAACAGCAAGCTACTTACATTTCCCCATCTCAAACCCTGAGCACTTATGTCTCTGTGCCCCGCAATGCCTTTGTGCCATATGAGAAAGGATTGTGTACACAAATGTGCAGGGTAGATGTTTGTGATATATATGGATACATAGCACGTGTGTGCTGTATACCTAAATGAGCTACGTGTTTGTGCTGTGAGACACTGAGTCCTTGCCAAAAATATTCCATCCTTTCTTCCGTGCCCATCTAATCCCTGTTCTCCTTTGAAAGTCAGCCATACTGAGCCTTTCCTGCTCCTGAAACTGGATTGTGTTCTAGGTACCTGTGTGTACTTGTCTGGAAAAAGATTTCCAATTAATGGTATTACGTGGTTAGAAATTAAGTGAGCAAAAAGCTTTGCAGAGTGGAATGTACAGAGGAAAGAAGGGAAACAACTTCTATTTATTTTGTGACCCAATTTAGTGGAAATCATCTTCTCTGTCCCCATGCTGAGGTTGCCAGCCAGTTCTGGCTCAGCAGTGATTCACTCTGAGGTGTACAGTCAGTCCCTTCCCAGAACTACATTTATGACATATGGTATATCCCGACAACTAAAGATTACATGTAGCCTTGGCATTAGGGGGCCAGATGGCAAATTATCTTGAGAGTAGAAACCATATTACTTTTAAACATTGCAGTGCTGGAAAAGGCCCTATGTAGGTTATCTAGGTTATCTAGGTAACCACAGAGGTAACTGACTAGTCTAACCCTAAATGGCAGAAAAGGAGGACCCTACCAGGCCCTGATTTCAGACTGTGTATACTGTAAGATGTGACTGAAACCCCCAACAGTTTCAAACTCAGGAAAATGGAAGGAAACCTGGAGCCAGAGTTTACAAAACATGCATGAGGAAAGTCCGACTTTTACAACTTCTCAGAAACCCAGGCCCTGCGAATAGCTCAGATAAGACTCCAAGACCCCAAATTCACAAAGGACACTGAACTTCCTTAACAGATAAGATTCTGGACTCAAAAAATTCACAAACAGCTGTAAAGCCAGGAGGGGGCTGAAGGTTTTTTAAGGCTTTGAGGACTGGGACTAGGACAGGCTTCTGAGACTTAGATTTGGACTGGGACAGGAACTGGGACTTGAGCTTTTGGGCTGAGTTTGCTCTCCCGGGGAGTTTGCACTCTCCCTGAGGGAGCTCCTCTATCCTGATCTGGAGCCTGGCATGCCAGCCCGGTTCCCCGGAGCCCCAGCCCCAAGATGGGGGTGAGGGGACTAGCATTTCTCCACTCGTGGGTGCGGAGGAGCTAGTCCCATATGGTCTTCTCTTAATAAAGCCGGGTCCTGTTAGCTACCAGTGGAGTCTCCGGTCCCTTCTGCCTGCTGCATCTCTTGAACCCAGAACCTTACATATACCACTTGTTTTAACCTTCATCACTTGAATGGTCACCCTGCCACTGTCAGGTAAACTGTAGGTAGGAGGGTTAGGGAAGTTGCCAGGCCCTAAAAATCACAGGCTGTCAAAATGAACCAAAGCTTACTGGATATGTGGGCTTGGTGGCGATTTCCAGAAGCTTCTGTTTCGCTCGTCGCTCTGCTTCACGGGCTTCCTGCAGGTCTTGCTTCAGCTGATCAGCCTCCTTGGCCCTGTAAATGAAGGAGATGTCAATTCCACAGAAGAGGACAGGGAGAGGGAGGAGACCTCTCCCCTACCCCCAGAGAATGGAGCTAGATTAATCCTGAGCATGGCCCCTAACAAGGCAAACACGGACAATGAGATAAGGATATTTATAGGAAGCCAAAACTTCTAATGTAAGAACAACATTCCTGGGCACTGCTCATCTCAACTGGTAAATCTAGACTAGAAGAGGGGTAGCTGGTGGGAAACAATCAGAGCAGCACCTCTGAAAGCCAGTGTGGGGGTTTATGCCTATGGTACAAGTGACTCTGGAGGGTGAGGCAGGGGGATCACTTAAACCCAGGAATTAGAAGCTAGCCTGGGCAACATAGACAGATACAATCGCAAAACAACTTTCATGCTGGGAGTTGTGTCACAGGCCTTTAAGCCTATACTTGGGAGGCAGAGGTAGGTGAGTATCTGTGAGTTAAAGGCCAGCCTGGTTTATATAGGGAGTCCCAGGCCAGTCAGGGCTACAAAGTGAGATCCCTATCTCAAAATAAAAAGAAAGAAAAAAACAAAACAAAACCCAACAAAATAAAAATAACAACAATTCCCAAGAAGCAAACAAAAAAACCAACCAACAAGAACAGAAAAACCTAGCCAACCACTGAAATGGGTAGAAGAGAGCTGGGAGGAGTGCCTAGAGGCACTCTGCTTCTTTCTGAGTGAAGAGTAGGTTGGGCAAAGGAAAGCATTAGGGAATAAAAAGTTTTATACTTGGGATAGAGGGCAGAATATGGTTTTTTTTTTTTTTTTTGAGACAGGGTCTTCCTACAGCCCAGCTGGCCTGGAACTCGCTATGGAGACCAGGCTGCAGAGAGCAGAATATGAAAGAACTGCTTCTTCATGGTCCCCAAGTAAAACATCATGAGTCAAGTGCCCACCTTCCCTGGGCAGGAAGGAAAATCCTGTCACTGAGGGCTTGGAACGCCTTGCACAGTGAGCTACCTCTGGAAATGTGATCCACACACAGAAAGAAAGGGGCCTGGGGCGGAGCAGGCATCACGGAACCATATTTTCAGAAAAACATGTAAAAAGTGGTGAGAAAAATTGTAGTGAATGTATCTTAGTAGCTAATAGTCAAATTCAAGTGCTCTAAATCAACAGAGCCAGGTGTTGTGAGAAATGTGTAGAATCAGAACAATCTTTGAAAAATACAGACAAAAATTCCATCCTTAAACTTGGTCACAAGCTGGAGCATCTTGGTCTCAAAGGGGTTGCTCCCTTTCCCCTATTTGCCTGAAAAGCTTCAGGGAAATGGGTACTTAGCTTCTCTTCAGAAGTAAGTGCTAGTCACCTGCAAAAAAGGGAAAAGAACCAAGCTCTGTATGTATGCATGCATGCGTGTGTGCGCGTGTGTTACATTTACATATTCATGTGGGTGTATGTGGGCTCACGGAGGTCAGAGGTCAATAGGGGATGTTTTTATTAATTGTTCTCCACCTTATTTTTTGAGACAGGGTCTCTTACTAAACCTGGAGCTCACTGATTCAACTAGACAGGCTGGCCAGTGAGATCATAGGAATCCACCTATCTCTGCCCTGACCCCTGTCCCCTGTGGTGGGGTTACAGACACATGCCACCATGCTCAGGTTTTACATGGGTGCTAGGCTTACGAACTAAGATTCTCATGCTTATGCAGAAGGTACGTTATCAATTAAGCCATCTCCCGGGCGCTCCTCTTTTTTTAATGTAGAAAGAGCTTCTTCTCATCTCCTTAGCGAAAAGCAGCCTGTGGATATGCTCAATGGTTTTACTGCAAACTCTATGATTAGAGGGACAGAGGATGATAGAGAACTATGTTCTATGCCTTCCAGTAGCTCCCACGCCACCAGCCTGTCAGGGAAGAAGTCTCATGGTCCTGTCCTATAATGGAGAAGGAGCTTGAGGATGCTGTAACCAGCTCTGCCTCAGGGCAGGGTTGGAACCAAGGAAGCAGCCCTTCACCAGGCCACAGTGCTCAGAACAATCCCTCACCTCCTCTCTGACTCCTCTGCCATCTTTAGTGCCAGCACTTCGGCCTCAAGCACCTTCTGTTCCATCAGGCGCTTTTCCTCCTCTGTCCGAATGGCCGTGGCCTTGATCCGCTGCATCTCTTGTTCAGCTTCTGCAGCCTTTTGTGCCAGGAGCTTAGCCTCTTCCTCTGTAATCTGAGCCTTTTCAGCCAATAGGTCAGCTGTCTCCTCAGACCGCATCTAGAGAGAAGATAGTATATTCTCAGATAGTGTAAGATCCAGTGGCTATCTCTCCACATCTGGCTTGCCCCAAGGCAACAAGAACTGGTCTCAATATCCCTGGATCCTGTTATTGAGAGACTCCCAGTCTGTCTGACAGCAGATAACATGCCACATCCTCCAACATCTCAGCAAGGTCCTTCAAACTCTACCATATGGGACAAAGAAGAAAGCACTCTGTAGGGAATGTATTTCAGCTGACTTGTTTGTAAGGGAGCAAAGCAACTCTGTTCTCTTTAAATCAGTAGTTCAAAAGCAGAAGAGGCATCATGTCCATTCTCGCCTCCAACCCCCAAGGGACTATAGCAATAACTGGAGACTATTTTCCTGTGCTGGAAAATCAAGCACAGCCCTTAGGCCAGGCAGGTTGGACAGGGCACTTTAATCCAATCAGGTGAGGCAGGGAGGACATATGTCTTGAGAGGCAGAGGTCCGGGATTTCTGTGAGATCAAGGCTAGCCTGGTCTACATACACAGTGAATTCCAGGCTGCCTTAGGGCTACAAGAAGATTCTGTCTCAAAAAACCAACAATAACAAAAGAGAGTTCAAGGTTATCTTTGGCTATATAGTAAGTTCAAGTCAAGCCTGGTTTATAAGAGGCTCTGTCTTTCCCAACTCTCACCCCCAAAATTTGAATAATAAATAAAAACAGGGTCTTGAGTATGCTACACAGGTGCTCTACCCGTGAGCCACACTCCTAGTGTTGGGGACATTTTTGAGGTTGGGATAACATTACTGGCACCTGGCAGGTCGAGGTAGCAACACGTAACCATTCTTCAATGCAGAGAACCACTCCAAATGATAGGTCCCCAAGTGTCAGTGGTACTGAAACCTCAAATCCCTGACTCAAAGGCAACTTCATGGTAAAGTAGAGTTTTGACTGCATAGGAATTTAACCTAAAATTTTCTTCTGCCAAAATAGACAGAAAGAAAAGGCATCAGTGTTTTAAAAACTGAAATAAATTTAAAGTTCTCAGTAGACCTAACTCTAGGAGTCCCTGGGTAACCTCCAGGAGCCCCAACCCCTCAGAAATCACCAGAGCTTCATTGGCCATTGTTGCTTCTTCTTTCATCTGCAGCAGCCTCCTCTCCAACTCATCTCTTGTGCGCTCTGCCTCTTCTCGCATCTGCTTTTCTCGAGCAAGCCGCTGCCGCTCCATCTGGGAGTGAAAGAGAACACGCCCCAGTCACATCTGAGTCTAAGTCACAGTGTTTCAGACCAACAATGGTCGGGGTCTCTGAAATCTTTCCTTTAAGGGCCTTTCCTAGCTCTTCACTCTAGGTAGCCTGGGTCATTCTTCCTGTCTGCTACACTCTGTCCTTTTAAACTAGCTGCAGAATTAAAAGCTGTGCTCCTTGAAAAAACAAATTCTACTGGTGATATAACAAATAACAAAACCCAAGCTCAGCCTCCACAGGGATAGAAAGAAGCATTCTTGACAAAATATGCTCTGACTTTATAATGCTCCTGTTAGAAACTTTACACAGCTCTGCCCTGTGGCTGTTAGCCTTCTCCTCTCCAAAATAAGGCCCCAGAAAAAACAGATCTCTCATCTGGTCAGATGAGCCACCTTGACATTTCTAATGTCCACAGCCCTTTCACACAATTATAACCATAACAGCTCCACATCTCTCTCTGTTAACAGAGAACAGGGGACAGTGTTTTTCACAAGGGGAAGCTGCAGCAGCTACAGCACAGCCTTGCACAGCCCCATGTGGAGGCAACTTCTGAGCCAGGCGGTTAACACAGCCGCCCCCATCCATAAGGCAATAGTACAAAGCCTCCACTGCCACCTCCCTAGCCTTCAGGATCATGGTGTTAATTGGGCCACCTGCCAAGCTTAATAAGGGGACCAAGATAAGACAGCACAATTCTCTGTGGTTCTAGGGCATTGAGTTCAGAAAGCAGAAGTCAGGAATGATCAATGCACTATTTTTCTGCCTTAAATAATGAAAACAAGTTTAGTTACTTCCTTCTTGTTTCAATCTCACTCAAACTCTAGTACTACAATATGAAGTGCTCACCCCAAAATGCACTGGAATTGAAAGAATTATGCAAAGACAAGCAATAAAATGCTCTAAATTCTTTGATTTTCCTCTTGACCTCAGTGGACAGCTTGTCAATCTGCTCTTCAATTTCCACTAAATTATAATCTCCATTTCTATTATGTTGCTCTTGAAAAAAAAGAACCAGCTTGCCCCCTTCAGTTCCCAGCCTTGTACTTCTCATGAGACCTTCACCCCAATAATAAAGAACTTCTTATTTGCAAAGCAGTTTATTACTTACAAAGACTTCTAGGTACAATATGTTGCCTGAGAAGAGACATCACTAGCTCCACTTAACAGATGAGAAAACTGAGTCACATACAGAGTCAGATTTGGCTCCAAGGTCACTGTGCATTCTACTGGGCTGCATTTACTCTCTTCTCTGCCAGTTGCCAGAAACCTTCATTCTCCTTAAAGCTTTTAGATCTAATGTCTAAGATTTCCTCTACTGAGAACAGGTCAAAGAATGTTCTTGAAGTTGTCACTATGACCCCACACTGGCTCAGTAGAATTTTTTTCATCACCCATAAAGCACCCTGATGAACACATTGTTGAAGAAAACAGAGAGGGCAAGTTGATAGCTTACTGGGTCAAACTGGACATTTCTCTCTAAAGCCTGCCACTAGAAGCCAACCTCTTTGGGGTTCCCAAATCAGAGACACCACACAGAATAATTATTACACCTCTGAGTTTGCAAGTCCTGAGGGCACTATAGCTGCCGCTACTCTATCCAGCAGTTCATTCAAAAACCCACTGTATTCTCAGCAGCAAGACTCAAATTAGTTGTGTGGATTTCAGGGAGTAGAGAAGGTCTGTGAGTAGAAAACAATGATGTGGCTCATCCAGTCTGCTGATAGGTACTGCCAGCACCTCCTGCAGTGGGTGATGTGTGCCCAGGCTGACCTGCAGTGAAGAAGTGCAGCCGGAGTCTAATTAGCATTCCATAGCAAGCACTGAAATGTCGCCGTGTATTCTATCACCATCTAATTAGGAAAGGCACAGGCCAGGCAGAAGAGACAGTAGAAAAAAGAAAGACAACTAGTGGATGAAGAGCAGAGACGAAAGTATGCCTGAGTACCTTGTCCCAAGTCTGTGATAATCACAGTTAGCGTCACATAAGTACAGAAATGACTAGAGATGCTTCTTTTAGATATGCTATTAGAATTTAGTGCTAATTTCCCTTAAATTATTTCTTTATTATGTTTATTTATTTGTATGTATAATACAGTACACATGAGGAGGTCAGCAGACAACTTGGGAAAGTAAGTTCTTTCCTTCCACATTTATGTGGATTCCAGGGACCAATTTAAGGTCATCCAGTTTGCACAACAAATTCCTTTCCTTTGCTGATCTTAAAACAATGTCTTAGGCTGGGCATGGTAATGAACACTTGTGATTCCAGCATTTGGGTGGCAGAGGCAGGAAAATCTGAGGTCAAACTAGGCTTCAAAGAGAGTACCAGACCAGCTAGGATTACAGAGCAACAATGTATTTCAAAAATCAAACAAGCTAGGGACTGTAGAGATAGCTCAGTTGATAAAATGGTGGTCCTGTAAACATGAGTACCTGAGTTTGATCCCTAATATGCATATAAAAGGCCAAGTGTGGTAGCATGCTGGGGAGGTAGAGACAGACAGATCCCTGAGGCTTGCTGGCCAGCTAAACAGCTTAATCAATGAGTCCCTGGTCCCAAGGAAAGACCACGTTTCAAAGGACAAGGTAGATGGCTCCTAAGAAATGATAACCTCTGGTCTCAAAAACAGGTGCACAAACATATACCAAACCAAATAAAACCAACAAAAATATTCTTGCTCACCTGCTTTCTAGCCTTCTCCTCCCTGGCCTGGGCTTTCATCTGCTGCACTTCTAAAGAGTCAGCCTTCCTTCTCCTCATAAATAGGTCATGGTTCCCAATACATAACTGGAGAATCTGTGGCCAAAGAAGCAGGGAAACATTAAGCTTACCAGCCCACCACGCTACAGTAACCTGGGCTCTTGTGGGTGGCCATAAACCTGAGGAAGTAAGAATGGAACACAAAAGCTGTGCTGACAGCTTCTAGTGCTCTCAGCTTTGGAAACATGCAAAATGATGGTGCCTCAGATAAGCCAGGAGACAAATTTCACAAGCAAAAAGAGAACGTTTTATCATTACTATGTCTCCCAATGCAGCTCAGTCTCCTAAGTCATGATGTGCACTGCAGATCAGGGAGGACAGGAAAACCCAACCATGAAGTGGGCCGGTCAAAAGGTTATTCATTTGTATTTGAGCGAACAAATTGGTTCCCACCCTCACAACAAAAACTGACTCCACGAGAATTAAAGACAAAGATGCCAAGTAAGAAGACACAAAAGAACAAATGATGGAGGATTTTTTTTATGTTTTGGGTTTTTTTGTTTTTTTGTTTTTGAGATAGAGTCTCCCTGTAGTCCAGCTGGCCTAGAACTCACTATGTATACTAGGTTGGCCTAGATCTCGCAGAGATGTGCCTGCCTCTGCCTCAGAAGTGTTGTGATTAAAGGTATGTGCCACCATGCCAGGCAATAATGGAGGTTTTTAATGTGTCAACATTATAAGTAAAATTTATATATGTCATGACATCATAAATGAGGAGGGAAAAAAGCCTCATACTGGGAAAAGAATAAGAATCACTAAAGAAAACACATATACAACCTAAGAGGAACATGGCCAAAAGAAGGAAGAATTCAACACAACAAGAAATTAGATTTGGTTAACAAATATAAAGATGTTTAACTTCGTTAGTAATTACAAAATATAAACCAAAGTGTCAGGCAAGGTGGTGCACATCTTTAATCCTAGCACTTGGGAGGTAGAGGCCAGTGGACCTCTGTGAGTTCAAGGCCAGCCTAGTCTACATTCCAAGTTCCAGATCAGCCAAAGCTATGTAGTGAGACCCTATCTCAAAAAAAAAAAACAAAACAACCTTCAAATGCATATAAATATGGCAAGTGGTGGGCTTGGGGATATACTTCAGTAGTAGTATGCACAGGGCCCTAGGATTGATCTCCAGCTTTTGTTTCTACCCACCCACTCCCACAAAAAGTGTTCAGTTCCTCAGAAAAGTTACAGTTATGAGTCATGAAAACCAAGGTCTCAACTTACCAGCTTATTAACACGAAGCTTTGAGGAATTAAATTTGAAGACATCAATTTTCTTATCCAATGGTTTAATGGTAAACTGAAAAAAAGAAGTGCAACAGTTTCAGTGTGACAGCCTAGAATTTTACCACCAACTGGAGAATTCCACAAAAGCAGTAGCCACACTGCCCCATTCAGTATAATGCTATGCTTTATCCTGGCTTCCTGTTACCCAGGAGTAAAGTCTTGGTTAGTTAGAGGGTACCAACTCTGAGGCTTCATAAGTTCATGACCCTAACCATCTTGGGTGACTGTGAGGAAGGCACAGATGACAATTGGAAATTCAAACTCATAATGGACCCACTCTAGAGGCCACACTGGGAGAGTCATGAAATCTAAGGCACAACCTCTGCTTACATAAAGTTTATAATCGAGTAGGAACCAGGTTAACAACAGCCAGTTACCCAAGAAATAACCCTATACATTGGTGGTACATATCACAAGTGTCCTGGAGGTTCAGAGTAGATTCAGCACAAAAGGGAGGGAGGGACTAGGGCTAGTCTTTGGTGTAGGTGGTAGAACTGCTAAAAGGTAGGGTAGAGAGGAATTTTAGACAGGGCAAGGAATAGGAATAAATCCAATCTCCAACTTTGGGGCATGAGGGGAGTGCTGGGTGTGGTGGCTCATATTTTTAATCCCAACACTCAGGAGTTAGAGGCCGGTAGATCTCTGTGAGATCAAAGACTTCTTGGTCTTTATTGTAAGTTCCAGGACAGCTGGGTCTACAGGGAGACCCTGCCTCAAACAATCAAAAGAAAAGATGGTGAAAGAGGAAGGAGGAAGGAGGGAAGGTGGGAGGGAGGGAGGGAATGCTTAGTAGATTTTCAGTGATTACAAAGATACAGCATGCCAAGACTAATAGAGAAGCTGGTGGAAAATGAGGAATAAAAGAGTCAGAAGGATTTGTATTTGACATGATAAGATATAGCAAATAAATACAGGTTCTGAACATGGTCAATTTTGTAATAGCTGTTAATAGAAGGAATACAATGTGAAGAAAATGGACTGTTGTAGGAGACAAGTTGGTTCCTGAAATCAAAGTGGAGAGAAAGATAAATAATAAGGACAGGGTGGCAGCTTAGTAAGAGAAATCAGGGCCAGATACTTGGGAGAGAAGCTTAGGAGAAAAAAAGCCAACTGCCACTCTCAACCACTGAGATCAGACAGATCCTAGATTCCAGAGATGTCCTTAAAAAACAGACCTATCTCAACTGAGTGTGATGATACATATCTGTCAGCCCTACACTCAGGAGGCAGAGAGGAAAATCACTACAAGTTCTAAACCTGTTTTATATAAAGAGTTTGAGGTCAGCCAAGTCTATACAGTATACAGTGAGATCCCACCTTAAAAAAAAAAAAAGCATATTCAGATCAAAGCATATTAAATACATATATAAAAGGGTCAGCTAGGTCTGGTGGTGTATGCCTTTAATCCCAGTACTCAGAGGCAGAGGCAGGTGGATCACTATGAGATCGAGGCCAGGCTAGTCTATGTATCAGGTTCTAGTACAGCTAGGTCTAAAGGGAGTCCCTGTCTCAAAAAAACCCAAAATAAATAAGTAAATAGTCATATGCAAGTAATATTTGTAAAATACATATACATTCCTAAGAAAGATTTGCATAGCCACCCCCAGAAGTGCAGAAAAATAAATAAATAAAAATAAATTACTGGGCCCGAGGTGTAGCTCAGTAGTAGAGTTCTCTCCCAGCATGTGAGTTCCATCCTTAGGACCTCAAAAAATAAAACACAAAACAAAATGACTTGCTTAGAAAAGAAGCATACTGGGGAAATAAATTCTTGGGTAATTCTTTGCATGTTACATTGTCCAATAAGGAATTAGCACAGAGAGGACAAAAAATGGTCTTTTGTTTATCTTTTGGCCAAGTTAATTTAGAAGCAGCATCACTCTTGTGTAGGCTGCTATCTGTAAATTTCATAAGCTTATTTCTATCCTTGCTATCAAACCCTGAAGCTGTCAGTAGGAAGCCAAAAGTAGTGGGAAAACCACAGGCTCTATGTCACACCAGGGTGTAGTCAAAGAATCAATGGCTCACTTAAAATAAACCAACACTTCTGTTTTGACAGCATGGCTGTCATGCATAACAGGCAAAACCACTTCCCATTATGCCAAGGCATCTTGGGGTCTGCTTTCCGAGGAAGATACTAACATGAGGGAACATGCTAGTACCTCACCCTATAGAGGGTATATTAGTGTTTGCTGTGTCAGGCTATACAAGAGGGACCTTAATACCTGGTTCTCTGAAAAAAAAACAAGCGTTTAGGAAACATTTAATGCAGAAACATGTGATGTAAAGTAAACAGCCTTTGTGAAACTGGGAGGTGAAGAAATAGCACACCAAGGGACATCTACTGCTTTAAGTCAGATGGAGCTTCCAGTTTAACTGCTTGACAAAAACATCTACCGAATGCTCACTTCTCAGGACAACTACCTACAAAAACCAAGTCAGAATATCTGGGATTAAGAAATACAGTTTTCTTTAATCCCAGCACTTGTGAGGCAGAGGCAAGTGGACTCTTTGAGTTATAGGCCAGCCTGGTCTACATGTCAAGTTCCAGGCCAGCTGGGCTACAGGGAGACCCTGTCTCAGAAAAAAAAAAAAAAAAAAAAACTCAATTGGTGTAGGGCTAGAGAGATGGCTCAGTAGTTAAGAACACTAGCTGTTCTTGAAGAAGATCTGGGTTCAGTTCTAGCACCCACTGGCAGCTAACAACTGTAACTCTAGTCCCAGAGGAATCTAATGCCCTCTTCTGACCTCCATGGGCTTTGAATTTCAGGGGCATACTTACACACACACAGGTAATATACTGATACACATAAAACAAACGTAATTAAAAAAACCCAAAAAACAGAAAAACTAAATTTTGGGTTGACAAGATGGCTTAGCAGGTAAAAGTCCTTGCCACCAAGTCTTATGACCTCAGTTTGATCCCTAGAACCACAAACTGTCCTCTGACTTCAATCACCATGGTACATGCAATGCCCTGCTCCTCTAAATAAATAAATAAATAAATAAATGTTAATTTAAAAAAAAGCTCAATTTTAGTTTGGTGCAATGAAGCACACCTGTAATCCCAGCACCCAGGAAGCTGAGACAGGTCAAGACCCTGTCTCACAAAAGAGGGAGGGGGCAGTAGAAAGGAAGAATGAAGAGGGAGAGACTGGGAAGGAAGGGAAGAAGAAAAGCAAACTCAACCTGCCTCAGCAAGTATGGCTGAGTAATCTCAAACACAAATCAGAAACCAAGGCCTTAGTGTTCCTCACCTTTAGTTGCTATAAAGAAAGAAGACAGGAAATCTTTTCCAGGACCCATAGGCAACAGAAGCTACCACTATCATTCACTTCCCACTTTATGCCATAGATATGCAGGCACTAGTAGAACACTCAGCACAGTTCAGGCTACCTCCACTGCCTGGTGTCTAGTGCTTCCAGGGTCCAGCCTGGCATCTACAGCATCAGCCACCCTGGCTCCCAGTCCCTGCTACTCCACTCATTAGACAAGAGATGCATCTGTTTCCTGGTGTCATCAATACTGAGTATGTCCCTGCCTTTACAGTAAGGTTCTTCTAGTCAAGAGACTTAGGGCTAATGTACTTGTAAGTGGAAGCCCTCTGTCACCACTACCTTCCTCATCAGACCTTTCCACTTTGTTTATTTGTTTGTTGTTTGCTTGTGGGAAAGTAGGGCATGTACCTGGACACGCATGTGGAGGTAAGAGGACAACTTTCGGGTGTCACTTCAGTCATTCCACTAAATGGGTCATGAGGATTTAAATTCAGGTTTAAACCCAGGTCTGGTGGCAAGTGCCTTTACCCACTGAGCCATCTCACTAGCCCATACTCTTCTTAATAGCTTTTGAGTTGTTTACTGGACTATAGCCCCAGAGAGTTGATTCTGGACTTTCTATATCTTTGTTTGCTCTGTGAAAACTGGCACAAAGGCTTTATAATAAACGAGTAGGGGTTTGGGATGGAGCTCAGTCTAACAGTGTTTGCCATGTATGCGCAAGGCCCTGGGTTTGATTCTCGGTACCACATAAGAAAAATAAAAGGAAGAATATATGCATAAAACATAGGACTACTGCATTTGGGAAATGTCATTGTTCTGTATAGAAATATTTAAATCTAACCTGGGCATGCCTATAATCCTAGAACTTGGGAGGCAGGATTACTGTTGTCAATACAAGGCCAGTTTGGGTGACATCTAGTTCCAGAGGATCTGATACCCTTTTCTGGCCTCTGTGGGCACTGCATGCACGTGGTACACTTACATACATGCAGGTAAACAAACACATAAAACAAAAATTAAAGAAAAAAAGAATCTAATGAATGTTATTTAAGTTCTTCAAACCTTACTCTCTAATCCTTGTAAACACAGCAGCCTGGTCTCATTCATGTCACTGCTGAAACACACATAAATATCCACACAAAACATATACCTACACTATGTATGTGTGCACACACATACATGTGCACATATCTTTTCCACTACATGTATCAAACACAGTATACAAGAAGAGGCTCAATATAAACCATACTTAAAATCCAAAGAAAATATGCCATCAGAAACAAAAAGCCAAGTAATCAGAAAATGTTCTTTTTTTCTTTTTTATTGTTCTTTGGGTTTAGTCCTGACAGGTTGAGCTGACTGGTCTCTTGTTAGTCAATAGTGGGGTTTAGAGATGCCCTTTGAAAAAAGGATACGAATACTGTTCTGTAAATACTTTAAAAATCAACAATCAAAATTCTAAAGCCTGAGAATTAACAGATTTTCACTGACAACAAGGAGATGGCCCAGCTTAGAAAAGGAGAGATGGGAAGGACCTTTTGTAGGACCACTGGATCAATAGTGGCACCCTAGTGCAGAAATGTCCTACCTCCTTGTCGCTGTAAGAGATGTTTCGGATTTCATTCCATGGGAAAGAGATCTTGGGGGTCAGCCTGTTCTCAGGGTCATAGATATGAAGCCCCAGGGCGTCCACTCCAAGCAGCAACTCTGTGCCCTTTTTATTCTGCAGAGTCAATAAAGAGCAGTCATTGTCAGCTTCCAGCTAGTGATTTTATTTAACTTTCCAAAGAATCTGGCATACACTGTTATATATGACAAGTTTCAACAAGTCCCAACAGAAATTACAGCTGTCTTATAACCCAGGAGGCTTCCAGCTTCCATATTTGGGGAAGACAGAGGCAAAATAGTATCATTTTTGTGATTTGTGTGTCCCCTACAAGGATTACTGAGAACTCAGGCTCCTGTTACTGGTTCAGTGGCTAAAGGAAGGGTAATTTAAATGTTAATAATGCTAGTTAAATAAGCAGATTATAGAGGCAGAGGCAAAATCTGTATGTTTAAATGTTTATTCCATTATAGGAAAGGCAGCTGTCAGGTATCACTGTAGCTCAGCAGTATTACATTTGCCTGGTATGCACAAGGCCTTTGATTCAATTCCCAGGATCAACCATGCCCCAGCCCCACAAAATTGTTAGACTGCTGGAAGGAAAATTTTTAGTCCTGGGTCTACATGGTCTCAATGTAGTTTACTATACCATTCTCCAGTAAGGTTTAATATTAACTATAGCAGTTAGGTAGTGCATTTATAGGAGCATTCATTGAAAACTTTCAACTTTCGCATATGTTTCAAATGCTTGATAATTAAATGTTGGAAGAAAAAAATCAAAATAAATCACATGCAAATTATACATTAATAAAGCTATTTAAAACACCAACTGATTATAAGAATGCTGTATTTCTAAAAGCATTCCTGGTCAGCTATCAGGTCAGCCGGAGGCAAGCACCCTATGCCCCATGTTACTCAGCTATGAATCTGCTGGCCACATTCTCATCGGAAGACTCATTTACCAATGCCTGGTCTTTGTCATGGAAGGAAACTCCTGGCACACACAAGAACACTAAAGCTCCTGACCCCTTGCTGACAACAAGGAAACTGAACCAAGACTCAAGGGTAGGAAAGCAGATCTGCAAACTGAGAAGGTGCTTGGGCTGTGACAGAAGTACCAATCTAACAGCAGGTGTTAGATGGGGAGGCGAGCACTCCAAGATAAATTTCTTTACTCCCTCTAACACCTGAAGTCAGGCACTGCCATCCAGCCATGAGAGTGCTCTTCATGTCTGCAAAGCTTTTTTAAAACTGCTGTGCTTACAGAAGTGAGGGTTATATTCTTATATCTACGGCACATTTTGGAAAATAAAATATTTTATTATGTTTCTGATGACTCAGTTTAAACCAAAAAATGAAGGGAATCCTACCCTTTACTGCTTTCATAGCTGATACTTGTACAGACTAGAGAGAAAAACACAAATAACCCCTCTGAAATTATCTTAGCCACGTGGCACCCTATTAATATGTATATGTATTTGTCAGTTAAAATAAATTAATTTGCTGAGTGTGGTGGTGGACACCTTTAATCCCAGCATTTGGGAAGTACAGGCGGAAGGATCTTTGTGAGACTGAGGCCAGCCTGGTCTACATAGCAGTTCTAGACCAGCTGTGGCTACAGGGAGACTCTGTTTCAAAAAGACAGAAAAAAAAAAAAAAAAAAACTTTAAAAAATTTAAATTAAAATGTTTTAAGCATTTACCTTCCTTGTTAATGACAGAATTTAAGCTTGCTAACATTAAAGTTACTACAATAGTCTATAACTTTGTCTATTACTCAATATTAAAGAACATACAATTTTTTTTTATGTTCACCTAACTATTATAGAAATATTCCCTAAGACACTGGGCTGCCAAGATGGCTCAGTTAAGTAAAGGTATTTGCCATGAAGCCTAGTCACCTGAGTTTGATCCCTGGATCCAGGGTAGAAGGAGAGAACCAACTCTGGCAAGTTGTCCTCTATTCCCCTCCCAACTAAGTAAATAAATAAATGCAAAATAAATAAATAAATTCAAGAGCAGTCAGTGTCCTTAACTACTGAGTCATCTCTTTAATTTTTTGCTATTTGTGTGTGTAATATGCATATACATACTAGTGCCTGTGGAAATCACGACAATTTGCAGGAGTCAGTCTTCTCCTTCTACCATGTAGATTCCAGGGATTGAACTTAGGTTTTCAGGCTTGGTAATAAGCACCTTAGTGGCTAAGTCATCTCATTAGCCCTACTGAAACTTAAAAAAAAAAACAACTTCTGCATTCTTTTTTAAAAAATATTTTATTTTTATTTTATGTGTATGAATATATTGTCTGCATATATGTAAGTGCACCCATGTTTCGAAAATGGAGGTCAAAAGAGGGCGTCAGATTCCCCGGGTACTAGAGTATGGACAGTTGTTAGCCGCCATGTGGGTCCTGGGAACTGAACCCAGATCGTCTCCAGCCCCCATCTTCTACATTCTTAAAGAACATCTTTTGAGCATTTGTTTACTATAGCAGAACATTTCAATGTACCTTCTTTTTTTTTTTTTTGCAAATAAATACATAAAAACCAGTATTTAGGAAACAAATTAGGTTGAAAGCTATCCTGGAACAGTGGAGATGTGCTTCATTCAATTTACCCAAAGTTAACATAAAGGTTGTAGGACCCCAAAAAAGAAAAGAAAGATCGTTTAATGGCTACTCATTTGTGGCCAATCATCTTCGCATCTATGTATCTACCAGTGAAGAAAGGCTTGGGTACAACCCATGTACTTCTTTGGAAGATGTGAACACACTGCAGTCAGAAACAAAGCTGCCCATAGGAAAAAAGCATGCTTTAGGACCAGACCTAAGCAGAACACAAATGCCTCTTTGCAGAAGCAATGGTTCCCAGAGGCCCAGGGACCATTAATGGTCTGAAAAGAAAATTAATTAGCCTCACAGTGAGAACAAGAATTCTACCCAAACAAATCAGTAATCTATAAGGGCAGCCTTACTTTTGATGGGCTCCAGGGAAAGATATTATTTCCAGGTGCTCCCTGGATCTCACAGAGCCTAGAATAATCAAACATTATACCACCAGCATTCCAACAGGTTTCTGCTGAGAGCAGAACCAGGCTCAAGTCTCTGGAGGTGTCACTGACACTTAATTACCTCTGATCTAATTTGAAGTCCCAAAATAGAAAACCATGTTCTAGACCCCTCTCTCTCTTCCTCTTTTCTTCTTTACCACAGAATCATAACAAGACTCTAACTACCCTGCGAAGAGTATGTAACCCATTTGGCCATGTGGCCCTCTTTCAGTTTATCTGATAGCCAGGGAGGAGTCAACAAACCCGGATTGCAAAGTAGTTCACACCGTACATCTCCAGGTCCTGAGCTATTTTCAAATACTCCATTTCAGCTTCATCCCTGTGAAGAGAATGGAAGACACCGTCACTGGGACTAAGTGAGAAGGGTGGAGGACAGATACCTGCCAAGTATTCCAAATCTGTCTCTCCTCTGGACTCATGATACCTGCAGAATATGGGAGCCAGACCAGACATCAGCAAAGCTTCTCCAAACCCAGAGTCTATTAAACACAAGCAGAATTTCTCATCCCGTGAAAATAAGAAAACAGATTCATTATACTGTCTCTTGGCTTCAATTTCACACTCTGCCCTTGGTAAATAGTGACATCTGTCTCAAGTGATTAAAGAAAAGAATGTGGGGGCTGGGAGTGCAGCTCAGTGGTATAGCATTTGTTTAGCATGTGCAAAGCCCTGAGTTCCATTCCCAGCATGACAAAGAAAAAAAACAAGAAACACAGTATGTTATTTTCGATCCTGAAATGGGTTATTTAAATTGTTGCCTTATCTTTATGTACTTTCTTAACCTAGAAGGATTGGTGGTGAACAACTTTCTTTAAAAGCTATCTGACAGCATCTACTTTCCTGATTTTATCTTTTGGGGTACTGCTAATGGTCAGAGCAAGAACTATCCAGTCATAAAACCTAGGCCAGATCACCTACATCTGTGTTTTAAGTCAAATTTAAAGCAAGCTCTTGAAGCAGCAATGACTTGCAGAAAACTCAATAGGTAACAGTTTTGAAATAATTTAACTCAGCTTCCCTATGACCTTCTCTCTCCTGTTCTCTCTCTCTCTCTCTCTCTCAAATGGATTTTAAAAATTCACCCTGAGAGAATGCCAAGTATTGGCAAGTAGGTGGAAGAACCAGAAATCACACACACTGCTGATGGAAATTGCTTCAATTACTTTGGGAAACTGTTTGACATTACTGTAACAGAAAAAAACATGAGATAGCCCAATAACCTAAGTGTCCTTCAATAGTAGAATGGATAATTTGTGTATATTAATATACTAGAATTCTGCATAGCCACAGAAGTGAGAAAATTATTGCCACATGTCACAAACTCAAATTTCACAAAATGAAGCCGAGTAAAAAAAAACCAAACAAACAAAAAGAGGAAAAATAGAAACGGATAGTTTAGATTTTATCTAAAGTTTAAAATAGACAATGGTAGGCTACAGTGTAGATCAGGGATAGAATAGTTGACTAGTATGTGAGAGATCTTGAATTTGAGCCAATGTACTTCAAAATAATAATATAACTATAATAAGTAAAATTCAACAGGCAACATTAATTTATGGCATTAGAAATGGAGAACTAGTTAACCTTGGGAAGAAAGAAAGCTGAGAAGTCTAACATTTTGTAATAGTCAAGCAATATACTTTTGATCTGTCCTTTTTTATGGTATACATGCTAACTATCTAAAAAAGATGTGGTAGGAAGTGGATCTGAGAAACAGAAAAAATTAAGGCTAATGTAAAGATGATTAACATCTAAAGCCATCAGTGGAATACTAATAACAAGATATGAATTTTCATGTTTTAGTTTATAAAGATTATAAATTGATTACAAACAAATGCTAAGGAAAACCCAGGGTGACAGAAATATTCTCCTAACACTGCAGACGGCCATGTGACAATAGGTACTAACTATTTGGAGAGCAATTTAGTGGCACCTGTCAGAAAACAAAATGATCATATCCTTTGACCACCAACTCTCTTCCAAGAATCTACCATCAGACTTATTTGTGCAATTGCATAATGATATGAGACTAGGCACTGGTAGAACTTTAATAAAGATGAAAAGCACACAGATACTCTAAATGTCATCAATACAGGGCTGGATAAAAAAAAAACAATGGTCTCTTCAGACAGAATTCCTAATGCTAAATTAAACTGCTACTGAGAATACCTGGTTTGTGTAACTTTACAAGCAGAACACATGGTCACTTTAAAAATTAACTTTATGCGGCAGGGGTGGGGGGACGACTAGAGAATTAAGAGCACTGGCTTAATTCCTAGCATCCACATGGAAGCTAAAAAATGTTCATAACTCCAGTTCCAGGGAAATTCGATGCCCTCTTCTGACCTCCAAGAGCATTGTACATCACAGGTGCACTTATAAACATGCAGGCAATACACTCATACACATAAAAAAATAATATTTTTTTAAATTAACTGAATTTGAGATTGAACCCAAGCCTTTGCATATGATAGGCAAGAGCTCTACCACTGAGCTATATCCCCAGCCTATCCAATGTTCATTTTATAGCAATGCACTAAAAAAAGGATGTGCACATGAAACTGAAGACCAACATCACTTCCATCTCTCTCTTTTCTTTCTATATACTTCAGCAGTACATTTTGGTCAACAGCCTACCCTAGTTTTGTAGTTCTTTGGGGGAGAGGGAGGCTCATAAAGAAATGTGTAGACCAAGGATGAAGCAGCCTCACCTGGCTCGGCCTCGGTGCTCTGCATACCAAGCAGTAATTCTTTCTTCCCACATTTCCGGAGTCATCTGATACAGATTTATTACCTACCAAAAAAGAGAGCAAAGTAACAAAACCACATGTAAAGAATGTCTGGGTATTGTTTGCCATTTTTATAATTATAGATCATTTTTATAAAACAGCAAAGCTATTTTTAAAAAAGCATGCAGGGAGAGTTACAATTTAGAAGTGGGTGTGTAAACAAGCACCATTTCCTTGGCAGATCAACCTGCAAGCTGCAGGATCCCTTGGGCCTAGCTATACTTATGAACTAGCGGTGCCCTCCTTTCCTGCCTGGGCTGAGCAACTTAGGACCACTTCTGGCTGTGGAGCAATGTTCACACACTCCCAGCTTTCACCTGCACAGAAGCCATCAAAGGAAAGGTAAAGGCAAGAAAGGTGAGGAGTGGTCTTTATTATCCAGTGAAAGATAATCAGGGTTGTAAGATGGGAAGCAGCCAAATGGACTGAGGGCCTGCTTCTGTGGCTATAAGATGAACAAGGCTAAAGATTAAAGCCACAAGGCCCTCCCCAACCTCATCTTCTCTTCCACAGTTCTCCATGCTGAACACACACAGATCTCATGCTTCACTTGAATCGATGCCACTCAGTCACCTTTAGAAACTGTCACATGAAAGTTGAGCATGGTGGTTCAGGCTTTAAATTCCAGGACTCAGGAGGCAGAGGCAGGTGGATTACTGTGAGATTTTAATTACAGTGCAAGACAGGGAAACCCTGTTCACAGGTCACCCTTTTAATGGCAGCTCAGCATTAATTCTACAAACTTTTGCTGTTTTTAGATATGACCTCACTCTGTAGCCCAGACTTGCCTCGAGCTTGATTCTGCCTCCTGAAAACTGGGATTACAGATATACATAACCATGTCCAGCTGAACCTTTTAAAAATATGCTTAATAGAGAAGGCTGAGTACAGTAGTACACATCTATAATCTCAATTTCAGCAAACTGAGGCAAGAGGATTGTGAGTTCAAGGCCAACATAAGCTACATAACAAGAGTCTGTCTCAAAAAATAATAATAGGGGCTAGAGAGAAGACTTAGTAGGTAAAAATGCTAGTTCTGCAAGCATGAAGACTTGAGTTTGAATCTCCAGCACCCATGTAAAAGTCAGGCACGGCTACAGAGATAAGCAGATCCTAGAACTCACTATCCAGTCAGCCTAACCTAAATGGAAAGCTTCAGGTTTAGAGAGAGATCTTGTCTCAAAGCAGTAAGGCAAAGAGCAATAGAGGAAGACACCTGAAGTCCTCCTGGCCAATGCATGTATGCAAGGGTGCACACACCTGTACACTCACAGGCATGTACAAAATACCACACATGCACACTAATAATAATAATTAAATAAGTAAATATACTTAACTAAAATCCCATACATTTTTCTTGAGATTATGAACTATTTATGAAAATGTGCTTGCTATGTGCATCTAACATCCCTTCAAGTCCTTCAGTAACTTTCCTTTACCCTCTATTTCTGAAATAGAGAATTTGATTTCTTACCCTTTTTGGAAGCAATTCCTCTTGGGCCAAAAATCCCCGCTTGTGCACAGAGGGGTCATAGTCACCATACTGGAAGAAGAAGAAAAGAGAGTAGATGATTGAGATTCTAAAGGACTGCTATCATTTCTGAACAAGGCCCAACTTAGTTGGTTCCTCCTCCCAACTCCAGGGAGCAATTCAATTCAGATGACAAGTCAAGATTTTAACCTTGCCAGTTTGTTATCCTTGAATGAAAATATAAAGCTGATTATATCTCCGAGCACAGTTGCAAAATCCCATAAGGGATGAATGGGCGATGTGCTAATAAGAATGTGACATTTGTATGGAAATGTTTTCTAACTCTCAAAGAAAGCAGTCACTTTCAAAACATTAGCTTTGGAATCCAAACAACAAAATACAACTGTGAAAGTTGTGATTAGCAAAGTGTGATAAGAGTCTTACCTACAATTGCCTCTAAATGGCTGATAATTGGAACCAATTGCTAGGTGGGTCTAGGTAATAATGTAGGCAATATTTTTAAAACCTTTTGCTCAAGGCTTTGAAAATTGCTTTGGAAAGATTTGATACCAATAGTCATTCCTACCACATAAAGAAATGAATAAAAGGTTAACTGATACAGCAAAAGCCAAAGAGTAAGTCACTAGTGGGGCTAGAAATGAGCCCTGTAATTTAATTTATTCCCCCAGGGACAACTTAGACATTTATTCTCTGAAAGAAAAAATACTCCTTTCTTAGGGTAGGAGAGTTGGCTCAGCAGTCAAGAGCACTGGCTGCTCCTGCAGAGGCCCTGGGTTCAATTCCCAGCACCCACATGGCAGCTAACAACCGTCCATAATTCCAGCTCCAGAGGATCCAATGCCCTTTTCTGATCTCTGCAGGCATCACACAATATGGGTGCACTTACATACATACAGGAAATAAACTCATACACATAAAAATTTCATATACAAAAAATATTTTTAAAATACTCCTATCTTTCTTAGAAAACTTAAGTCCCAGTTCAACCTGGGTTCAACCCCCCCAGCATCAGGTCTAAAAAGAGACTTGTGGACCAAGTATGGTGGTATACGACACTAGTCCCAGCACTAAGGAGGCAGAGGAACCTGTGAGTTCAAGAACAGCCTGGTCCAAATAGTGAGCTCCAGGCAAGCCAGTGCTACATAAAGAAACCCTGTCTCAAAAAAAAAAAAAGAGAGGAGAGTAGAATATAAAATCAAAGCCTTCAGTGGTCTCTATCTATCTTTCACAGTTACCTATTTATTGGGAGGAACATGCACGGCAAACGTGCGGAGGGAGGTCAGAAAACAACTTCTGGGATCCTTCTACCATGCGGATTCCAGGAACTGAACTCATGTTCAGGCTTAGAAGTAAGTGCTTTTACACCCACTGAGCCACTTTGTTTGAACCATCTCGTCAACCCAGTGGCTTCTCTTTTGACTCAAAACAAGGCTTAGTTTTAGCCACCAATACTGGTAAAATGAAAGGTCAGGTCCAAAACTTCTGATCTTATGTCCCACCAAATTGAGTGAGGATGCTGCTAGGATTAAAGGTATACATCACCATGCTGAGCAAACAAAGGTGTTTTATTTATTCAGCCATAAAGAAGAATAAAATTATGTTATTTGCAGGAAAATAGACTGAAGTACAATAAGCAAAATAAACTAGACTCAGAAAGAGAAATAACACCTTTTCTCTCATATGAGAAATGTAGATTTAAACATACACATGCTATATTTATACACACATACGAGGAAATGGAAATGTGTGTGTATATATTATATATGACATGAAAGTAGGAAAAAGACTATTTAAGAAGAGGAAGGGAACAAGTTGGGGTGGGACAAAAGAAGGTAATGAAGGGTGAGCCTGATCAAAGCACATGATATACATGTACAAAAATATCATAAGGAAGCCTATTATTTTGTTTTTGTTAACATAGGGGGTTGTGTTGGTACACACATGCCACTGCACATGTATGAAGGTCAGAGGGCAACTTGCAGGAGTCAGTTCTTTCCTTCCACTATATGGGCCCTGAGAATTGAACTCAGGTGATCAGACTTGGTGGCAAGCATCTTTACCCACTTGGCCATCTTGCCAATAAAAAAAAGTAAAAGCACAACTTTAAATGATGTCTTATTTTCCATAACACCCTGACAGTAAAAGCTATCTAAATTAACAGTCTTAAAAATTTAATAATTAGGAGCTGGTAAGATGGCTCAGAAAATAAGAGTACTTGCTACTCTTGTAGAAGACATAAGTTCAATTACCAACATCCACAAGATGGCTCAAAACCATCTGCAACTTCAGTTCCAGGGGATTCAAAGCCCTCTTCTGGCCTCTGACGGCACCAGGTGTGCGTCTGGTGTACGTACATACATGTATATACAAGCAGGCAAAATGCTCATATATATATAATAAAAATTCAATTTCATAGTTATCTTACAACAGAACTGCATTGCATTGTTTTTGGTTTTTGAGTGGTAAAGGAATTAATTTGTCAAATTTACACACTTTATTTGATATTTATTTCACTTATTTATTTTTGAGACCGAGCCTCATGCTGCCTAGGCTGTCCTTGAACTCCTACTTCCTTTTCATCTGCCTCCCAAGTGCTACCATGCCCAGTTTAAACATTTTAAATATGGCATAATTTTTGTAACCATATCTACACAGTTTTTTAATTTAAAAAATTTAAGTATGAGTGTTCTGCCTTTATGTAAGTGCATCCATGTCGTGCAATGCCCTCAGAGGCCAGAAAAGAGCATCAGATTTCCTGGAGGTGTAGATAGTTGTTAGCCACTATGAGGGTGGTGAGAACCAAACCTGGGTCCTCAGAAAAAGCAGCCAATGCTCTTAACTGATGAGGCATCTCTCCAGCCCTGTCACCATACTTCTTTACTCAAGAAACTGGGAGTTGAGGATGTGGCTCAGTGGTAGAGCACTTGCCTGGCATGCCCAAGACTCTTGGATCAAGCTCTAATAATGAGGAAAAAAACAGAACTAGAGGGAACCTGTTTCTCCTTATTTCTGGGAGACCCAGAGATGAAGCTCTAACTGTATGAAGGTTTGTCAAGCATTCTGGAGGGAGAGCTTCAGAATCCAGAAGAAGGCTCTGAGAGCACGCTGGTCAAGGTTCTGCTCCAACCCTATCATTTAATAGCTGTGTGACTTCAAAGTTTAGTGCTTTCATTTTCTCTTCTATAAAATAGGGATAATAGTAATTATCTTACAGAATTTTTGTTGTGATCAAATGAAATAATACCTGCAAAGTTTTAAAACTGTTTTTGACACATACTAACAGGTATAAAAAGATCTCAAGTCTTTCCCAGCATGTTTTCTTCTTTATCAAATGAGAGCACTGGCTTTGGAGGATCTTGAAAAGGGAGCTCTGGAATACTGCCTTCGAAGTCTTAAACAAGTTACCTCAGTTTCCTCACCTGTAAAGCATGAGGCAAGACAGTACCTGCCCCATGGGGAAGAAGAGGAGGAAGCAAGGCAATCCAGGCAAGTGTCAGGTATGATCATTATAGTGTCCTTTGCATTAAGGACCACAGAGGATGTAAATGAAAGCCCTGTAAGCTGCATTTGCAAACCTTTCAACAATGCCAACCAAATTTTAATGCAAAAGTAAGCAGATATGCAAAGTTAAAGTTGTAAATTCAGGTTTCAAAGGCTTGCAAGATTAATGACCCCCATTATTGAATTATACAAGCTCCCAGCTACTCCACTGATCAGATAGATTACATTTGAGCAATGCGAAGTAGACAAGACTTTGCTGAAAGAACTTCTCCACTGGACTAACTCCTCTCACAACACAAGATCTGTCTTGACCTATATGTCTACTCTTTTATCTATTTAAAAAACAAAAGGAGAAGAAGAAGAAGAACACCAATGCTGCTGTTGTAGCAGTGGTGAACATAAAGAAAGCCATAGCATTCTATGGATGGAGAAGATTATTCCTTATCCTGTTATATATATATTTTTTATGTTTGTTTTTTGTGTATTGCCTGCATATATGTAAATGCACCCATGTCATGTAATGCTCAAGGAGTTTAGAAAAGGGCATCCAATCTCCTGGAACTGAAATTAAAGACAGTTGTTAGCCACCATGTGAGCACTGGGAATCGAACTCACGTCCTCTGCAAGAACAGCTAGCGCTCTGAACCACCGAGCCATCTCTCCAGCTTGACTATTTCTCATCTTTTTATATGACAGAAGCATTTTGATAACATCAAGGTGAATTTACTGTGAAAGAGGGGAAGCTGGGACTTTAATACTCAGAAGCTGTATGGGCCTGTGCTTAATTTTATATTCATCACTTAGTATTTCTGTATTAAAGAAAAACCCCTAAATTTCAGAGCCTGATCTCACTCCCTACCCCTCATAAATCACCTGAATTTAAATTCAAGGGAGAAGGCTGAGGGTTTAGTTTAGCGGTATATCTTAGCACACAAAAGGCTGTGGGTTCAATCTTTAAAACCAAATCAAACAAAACAATTATCAGTATCATTTTAAGGAACTGACAATATCAATTTATTGGTATGGCAAGATGGCTCAGTGGGTAAAGGTACTTGTTGCTAGGCCAAGTAACCTGACCTCGATCCCTGGGACCCATACGATGGAAGGAAAGAACTGATTCCTGCAAGTTGCCCTCCAATCTTCACACACAGGCCATGGTACCAACATTCCTGCTGTCCACTGCACCCTTCCAAAACAAAATAAATAAACGTAATAAAATTTTTTTTTGCCAGGCATGGTGGCACATGCCTTTAATCTCAGCACTTGGGAGGCAGAGGCATGCAGATCTCTGTAAATTCAACACCTAGTCTACATAGTGAGCCCCAGGCCAGCTGGGGGGTGGGGAATATTCAGTGGTGGAGGAAGGTGGGCTGGAGAGATGGTTCAGCAGTTAAGAGCATGCAGAGGACATAGGTTTGATTTCCAGCACCAACATGGCAGCTAACAACCATCAATAACTCCAGTTCTAGGAGAATCCTACACTCTCTTGTGACTTCCATGGGCACTGTACAACCCAGGTGCACTTACATACATGAAAATTTTTAAAAAAATCTTTTTTCAGATCACTGGTCAGTAGCTTAGCAGGTAAAGGTGCCTGTCACCAAGACTGACAACCTGAGCTTAATCCCCAGAATCCACAAGGTGAAAGAAGAGAACTGACTCTCTCACAATTTGTCCTCTGATGTGCACATGCATGTTATAGCAGTGATGTACTTGTGCACCTGTATACACACACAAACACACACACACACACATACACACACATGTAATTTGAAAAATACAAAAAATAAATCAAATTATCTCATGAAGTAAATAATTTTTAAAATTTGCTTTAGCTGCTTTTGGGCTGTGGGTACTGTTCAGTGGCAGAGTGTTTACTTACCTGGGTCTGATCCCCAGTACTACAAAATTAAAAGCTCACTATTTAAACAAATTCTTCTTCAAGGGTTGGGAGTATCTCCTATATTGCTCAGACTGGCCTCAAACTCCTGGGCTCAATTGATCCTCCTGCCTCAGCCTCCCAAAGAGCTGGGCCTAACTACCTGAAATGTCTAAAATAGGTTAAAAGGAGTCTCTTTTGGGGTATTAACAATCTCCTCTGTGTATATGCATGGAAAACTAGACTAAATGTTCTGAACAGGTTTTAATAAAATGAAGATTTTTAAAAATATCCATCTATGTATCTATAACATCCCTATGACACACAGTCACTAAATTCTAGATGGATCAGGGATTTATAAACAAAAATATATAAAAATACCAGACAAGAAAGGATGTGCACAATGGTGTTTGGTTAAACCATTCCAAAGTCTGATATGTAACAACAGATTAAAGGCTGTTAACATTACACATTAAGCTCCTATAAATTAGCCAGAAAAAGATAAGCAATATAGTAGAAAGGGGGAAAGTCATAAACAATTGCTGTAGAGAAAAAAGAAATACAAGTGGACAGTTAATCCATAAGAAATGCTAGGCTGCAAGGCAAAGAAATGCAAATTTTAAAAGCATCTGTTTTTTTAACTCAGGTTAGCAGAAACTTAAAACATGATGGTATTCACTGTCGGAAAAGACGTGCAACAGCAGGTATTCTCACACAGTGTGGCTGTAAAGTTAAATCAGAACACTACTTCTGGAGGATATTTATATATTTGATTTTAAGAAAAAAATTACATATATAAAATTTACTACTTTAAATGTGTACTTCAGTGGTTTTTAATATTTCTAGGATGTTGAACAACTATCACCACCATCTAATTCCAGAATATTTTTTTTACCTTCTAAAGAAATTCCAGAGTCACAAGCAGTCACCCCTAATTTCTCCCTCTTCTTGCCTCTTGGCAGTCACTAAATCAACTTTCTGTCTCTGGATTTTCCCATTGTGAACATTTCATATAAATGGAAACCCACAATATGTAGCTTTCTATCTCAGGCTCGTTGCACTTGGCATTACTTAAATATTAAATGTCCTTCAACTCTGTTATATCATTTCTTTCTATCTGTCATATAGAAATACTATTAACATATGCTTGGAAAGGCCCATACAAAGCTGCTCACTGCATCTCTCAGAAAATAACCAAAAAGAAAACAAGGCTCAGGTGAAATAGAGAGCTTGCCTAGCATAAATAAGGCCTGGGTTCCATTCCCAGCACCCCAAACAAAAACAAAACAAAACAAAAATGTACATGTTTTGCTAAGCATGGTGGCACACACCAAGTCTGTGGCCAGCCTGGGCTGCATAGTAAGACCTTGTCTCAATAAACAAAAGAAAAACAAACCTAAATATTCACCAATAAAGATTACTTAAATAATCCATGGTCCCTCCTGGCTACGAAATACTGCTCAACAGTTATAAAAGAACCAAGTAGAGCTGGAGAGATGGTTCACCAGTTAAGAACACTGGCTGCTCTTGAAGAGGACCTGGGTTCAATTCTTAGCATCCACGTGACAACTAACAAACAACTGTCTGTAACTCCAATTCCAAGGAAATTCGGTACAGGTCTTCTGGCCTCCAGGAGGCACTACACGACATGGGTGCACTTAAAACTCATGCAGGTAATACACTCAGATACATAAAATACAATAAAAATAAAATATTTAAAGAAAAGAATCAAATGAGTCTATCTGTTTAGACAGTTTTAAGTGAAATGGAATGTCCTATAGGGGCCATATAGTGTAGGGTTTCCTTTATTTAAAATGTCGCTTCAGGGGACAGGGGAGGAATAACAGACAGGGCATTCGGAATTTCCTTTAAAGGTGATGAAAATGTTCTAGAAGTAGATGATGGTGAAGGCTGACAACACTCTGAGTACACTCTATACCTGGAGTAGACACCTAGACATGGGATGTTGGGAAGACAGCAGGTGTCTCTCCTTACCATAACCAGCCCTCCACGTCTGGCACTCTATAGGGCTATGCCAATTCATATCCCTCAAGGAAAAAAAAAAGTATACCCACAATGCATTCAACTGATTCAATCCCCATTAATCTTTTGGGCTTAAAATGTGATATTTGACCAGTGAGATAGCTTAGCAAGTAAAAGTACTAGTCTCTTAAGCCTGACATCTGAGTTCAACCCCCAGAAACTATGTAAAGTGAAAGGAGAGAACCAGTTCCACATAGTTGTCCTCTGGTTTTTTCTTTATAGGCACTCTATCCCACAACAATAAATAAAAGTTAAAAAATAAAATTCCTGCTCATATATTTTGTGTCTAACTGTCCATGTCTTTTTCTTTACAAACAAGAGTATTTGTATTTAGGTGCATACCTCTTGTTAGATCTTGTTAAACTTATGCAACGCTACTTGTAGAAAACTACCTTAAGGGGAAAACTTTTGTACATGAACACAAGGACCATATAAAAAGATTTTCAAGGTCTGGCAAGATGGCTCAGTATGTAAAGGCTGTTGCTGCCCACCCTGATGACCTGAGTTCCATCCATGGAACCCACATGGTAGAAGGAGAGAAGTGACTCCCAAAAATTGTCCTCTGACCTCCACACGCACATCATGGGCCCTGACACAAATAAATGTAAAATAAAAATTTCAAAAACATCTCTTAAAAAGCACCGTTTATCACAGAGAAAAAGGAGAAACAACCTACCTCTCACCCAGAAGAACAGGTAAATAAACCATGTTTATTTATGAATGACTAACAAATAGGTAGTAACAATAAATGAGCTATATTTACATATATGACACTGATACATCTTGAAAATCAATCATGGGGAGAAATATCAATTTATAGAAGAAGATTCAGGACATGGCACCTTTTAAATTTTTCCTGAACATTTTTGTGTGTTTTGTTTTGTTTTCTGTTTTTGAGAGAAGGTGTCATATACCTAAGCTGGCCTCAGACTCAAATTCACTGTACAGATGAGAATGACTTTGAACTCCTGATCATCCTGCTTCTACCTCCCTGAGTGCTAGGATTAAAGGCATACTATACCACTCTCTGTTTATGTAGTGCTGGGGATCAAACCCAGGGCTTTCACCACACTAGGCAAGTACTTGTTAAGTGAGCCATATCTCCAGCCCTTTCCTGGACATTTTTAAGTCAGTCTCCTCTAATACATCCAACCACTACCTGAGGTGTGAATTCCACAGTTTAGCCATGGCTAGAAGGTTTGTTTTGCTTTTTAAACAGATTCTATTCTTTGTTTTCAGACTTGTCTTAATCAGATCTGTTCTTTACATAGCTACTAAAGTTTCTGTGCAAAATACAAACCTTTCAGTGGCTCTGCATCATCCACAGGTTAAGACCTTTTATGATCAACTGTTCTACAGACCTCTCATCTCTAACTCTTGTCATTTTCACTTTCTACTTAATCTTTACATGTACCCAATTTCTCTCTCTCTCTCTCCTCTTCCACCTGCCCCCAGTGCTGAGATTAAAGGTTTGTGTTGTACTCAGTTTCTTAGCTGAATTGCATTTTACCACTCTGATCCTGACACTTTTAAAAACATTATTTTTATTTTATGTGTATGAGCGTTTTGCCTGCATGTATGTAAGTGCACCAATGTTGTGCACTGCCAGTGGAGGTCAGAAAAGGGATCCCCTGGAAATGGAGTTATGAATGGTGGTTAACTGCCATGTGGATCCTAGGAACTGAACCTAGGTCCTCTGCAAGAGCAACCAGTGCTCTTAACTGCTGAGCCATCTCTTCAGCCCCTATTCCTGACACTTTAAAGAAGACTAAGAAACACTAAGCTTCTTGTTACACTATTTGTTTTTAGATTTATTTACTTTTAATGTGAGCCTGTGTGAGTCTATGTGCATGCACCAAATGCCCGTAGGAGCCTTCAGAGACAAAAGAGGGCATTGGATCCCCTGGAGTTATAGGTAGCTGTGGGCCACCACATGGGTGCTGGAAATTAAACCCAGGTCCTCTGCAAGAAGAGTAAGCACTCTAAATTGAGCTCTTAACTCTTCAGCCCCATCTCCCACTAATTTTTTCTTCCTGAATGCTAGGTGGGCAGCACCAAGATTCATGAATGATATACTAAATATACTATTCCCATCCAATCATTTTTAGTAAGAACATATTCCAAAATGAAAAAAAAAAAATTTAAAAGACCAAACTGTCCATATAAGATCTAACAGGTGGTTTAAACACTGCAAGATGGTTCTACATGTCATATAACTGGTCCAGAAAATTCTGCCTATACTTTGACTCTAGAATAACTCAAACACCAACCAAGAAATAAGGTTCTTGTTAACTGAACCATATGATTAATATTTGTATTTATACTTTGAGGGTAACTGTTTATCATTTGGAATTAACTGTGTCTATATCATTCAAACAGTTGAAATACTACAATGAATACATTTGCCCATAATTACATTCCATGTGCTAATGAGCTTGATTCAACTTCTCTTCCATAATTCTAGAATTCCTTTCTATTTCAAAAGGTTGGGAAGAAAATAAGCTGCATATAATAAAAGGAACCAGAATGGCTTACTGAAAACTTTAGATTATTTCAAGCATGTAATGAAACTAGAATTTAGTGAGAGATAACACTTGATACCAACATAGCTTCTCATTAGACAGTGAGGGGCAAGAACAAAGTACTAAGTCAGGCAGCCCAGACACCAGGGTCCCCAACCTGGCTCCACCTTCCACCCCACTCTGCTTCAAATTCACTTTCTTAGCATGTGTGAGGTTTTAGGTTCCATCCCTAGCATCACAAAAATAAGAAAGGAAAGAAAAAATAAGTGGGCTGTATATTCCATAAAAATAGAAACAACATCAAAATATCGTGATTTTTTTTGTACAAATCATTCATTCTTCTGACCCTTACCTTTCTCATCAAGAAAGCAAGCACAAGTCTCGGTGGTATCTTACAAACTAATTTGTTAAACACTATGAATGTGTATGGTCTCATTATCATCACAAATACACTTTTAATATTAACTAGCAGTCCTAGAAACTGGAAGCACATTATAATAAGCCTTAGTTTCCTGAATGCAGACTTAAAGCTAGAGATTATCATTATTTGAAAGATCCTTAAAATTGACACCGGAAAAATAGTTAGAACATCTTCCTCCATATGAACCACATATGTTGTCTGTGAATCACTTTCATCTCCAAATTGTAGGAGTCAAATTAGTAGGGCTTTCCTACAGTGAAATGTGTTTAAGCAAATATCCGCTGGTTCCTTCAAAGTGATCCCTATCCTCCTAACCCCATACAGGTGGTCTTTGAATTTGTGGCCCAAAATCCACAAATTCCATACAAAGAAAATGAGGCCCTTGAGAGTGAAGAACTGTCCTTGAGAGCTTGGGTATCCTCTCACACAAGAGAAAGCATACAAAAAGGAACTCTGGGCCAAAGTGTCCAAATTCATGAAAGAGAAAATGTCTGCTTCATCTCTATCAAGGCAATACTAACTGAAAGAACACATCTTTCCTGTGACTGATATTCTTGATCAAAACATAAAAGGAATCATATGCTTTAGTTGAATCAAGGTCCATTTTCTGTTTTCACAATTACTCATTTTTCAAGGAAGGCATAAAATGTAATTCTAAAACCATAGGGCCTGTCTCTAGCTTTACCCATGATGGCCCCAATGACCTTGGGGAATCACTGAGGGCAGACACTTACTCTAGTGACTGCATATGACAGTTAACAAGCCCTACATCCCAGGCCTTATGACTACTCTGTGGAAACTCAACCAGTCAATGATTAAACTAACTCTGGTTCTATTGGCCCAACCAGCATGTACAATGTCTAGCCTTTTCTTCAATTCAAAAGAGTGAGCTAAGAAGAATCTCTGATTTTCTAACACTGTAGTGATACCTTTAAAGATATCAGTAATGAAAAAGGAAGGTATCTGAAAAGCTTTCAGAATCTGAATCCCAGCACTCAAGTGGCAGAGTCAGGAAGATCTCTGAGTTAAAGGCCAGCCTGGTCAACAGAGCAAGTTCCAGGCCAGCCAGGGCTATATAGTAAGACTATCTTTAAAAAAAAAAAAAAAAACAGAATACTTTTAAATGGAATGCCAGCAATGTTCATTTCCGGTAACATTTTAATGCTTCAGTGAAAAGCAGGAAGTAGGGGTACCAAAAGATGTGATGTGTGATTGAAGTAGGAAATCCAAGGGACATGAAGCACTCTAGTTGGTTTTATAAGAAAAGATGGGACAGGCTGGGTGTGGTAGTGCATGCCTTTAATCCCAGCACTTGGGAGGTAGAGGCAGGTTTGGTCTACACAGCCAGGTCCAGACCAGCCAGCGATTCATAGGGAGATGCTTTCTAAAAAAAAATAGAAAAGAATGGCCAGGAGTGGTGGTGCATGCCTTTAATCCCAGCCCCAGCACACTCAGGAGGCAGAGGCAAATGAATCTTTGTGAGTTCAAGGCCAGCCTGGTCTACATAGTGAGTTCCAGGCCAGCTGGGGCTACAAGGGAGATCCTGTCTCAAAAAGACCAAAAAAAGAAAAAGAAAGAAAGATGGGACAAAACCTCAAGTCTCAGTGATGCCCTTTTCCTATCACTTCTGCTCTGTAGTGTCTAAATGAAAATGGTTTTAGGGTTAACCAAACAGTTCCACTGGACTCAGCAAGCTCAGCAGACCTAGCACCTGCAATATCTAGTCATATGCACAGCAGATGCCCAGCAAAGTGTAAGGAAGACCTCACTGGGTGTGTTGTTTCTCTGAGAGTGTGGTCTCTACAAAGCTGACTCTGAAAAGATGAGTCTGAAGGGAGGATCTGGGTCTTGTTGACCTAAAGGCCTCATTTGATCATAATTAGAGACCATAAATTCACTTTTCCTGGCTAATAAAAAGAAGTTGATGTGATGAATGTAATGAACCACATGTGCATAATGAGATTACATAGAAAATTCATCTTTTCGAATGAATTGGCTCAGAATGAATTCTAACTCATTAGAATGATATGTTTGCCATTTGTATATATACAAGATATACAAAAGTTGAGGCAGAATAGATGCCAATGTCCCATGTCATCTTTTTCAGAGGCACGCCATTCTAAAGTCCAGAAAATTGAAAGAAACAGGAGAACAGCCATCCTGTGACATGAGTTAATGTCCCAGAAAAATGTATTTTTCCTCTTTTGTGCCTACCTTGGCCTGGACAGCATAGGAAGCCAGGAGCACGGAAGCCTCAGGAGGGCAATAGATCTTTTCATCTAAAATCTGCTTCTTTACCTGAAAGGGGCAATGAAGGGGACATGAGATGAGCATGTGGAAGAGAGCAGTGCTGCCTAGTCACAGCAGATGGCTGCAGGGTATTCTAAATGGTGGCTGCCAAAGCAGCCTGTTAATGATTTTCTGACAAAGGGGACTTTTTTTTTTTTTTTTTCTTTTAACAGCTACAGACCAGTTGAGAGTTCAGCCACTGAGAAGTTATTGGTAAGATGACTGTATAAAAGCCCTCATTTCTTCACACTCAAAGTTGAAGAATAAATAAGATCTTGATTATAACAGTGACTGACATGTAGGCTGTGACAGAGCTATGAACTCAAGAAGTGTCAGAAGCCCCAAGGGTGACCACAGTCTCCATCCCACTCTTGGTCCCTGTAGGGTACTCATAGCACTGCACGAAATGGCATCTGCTATCCAGTCTTCACACAAGACAAACCCTGAATTATGGCTGAAGAAAAAAGTCATTGCTTCCAATGTGCTGCTCTAAGGAAAAAGGAAGCAATAAAATTTGATCGATTCAACTTTTAAGTACATGTGAGGTCCAGGAAATATAATTCCTAAACTATACTGTTAAATTAACATATCTCACTGTACTTAATTCTCACAGTGGTATAGTGTGTGATATTTCAGATATAGAGGCAAGAGAACCACACGAAATGGGAGTACTCTAAGCAAAGCCATCTCACTTTTTACAGATGTCAACAGTCACCAGTTTCATAAAAGTAGTAAATTTTGCCTTGCTCAGTCACAAAAATACTCTAACATTTCAGTATGGAAGAAAATCACATCAAAGTCATATGAGGGACATGAGGGACAGGTACTTCCTCAAGTCCTCACAAGAAAGCCATTTCTATAGCATTAAGATAGTGTGGTCTCATGTACTTAGGCTGGCTGAGAACTCACTCCATAGCTAAGGATGATTCTGAACCTTTGTTTCTTTGTCATTTTGTTTTTGAGACAGGATCTCACTATGTAATCCTGGCTTGGAACTAATGATGTAGACCAGGTAGCCCTAGAATTCACAGCGATCTGGCCTGCCTCTGCCTCCCAAGAGCTGGGATCAAGGCATGCACCATCTTGCTCTGTGACTCTGAACTTGTGATCCTCCTTGCGGATTACAAAAGATCAACAAAATGCCGTTTATGCACTACTAGTGATTGAAACCGGGTTTCATGCATGCTAGGCAAACACTGATCAACTGAGCTACATCTCCAGCCCCTAGGGGATCTTTATGTGGCTTCATTCACACAAATAAGAATCCTTTCTAAGCTTTAAAACTGAGAAAAAATGAAAGCTGAGATGTTTTGAAGCAGTGCAACCTTCAAATCCCCCAGTTTCTTTTCAAAGGAAAAACAAAGCCACAGTACAGAGAATCTGAAAGGGTTATTTTTTTAATCTCAGTATTTGGTAGGCTGAGGCAAAAAGAGCTCAAGTCTGAGGCCAGTCTAACTTACATAGTGAGACTCTGTCTCAAACAAAATAAAAAACATTATTTAGGAGTTTTATCTCATTTCACTTACTATTTCATAAATACAACACACTAAGGTTCCATATTACAAGGACCATGTGACTAATCGCAGGTATACTTATGGGAAATCAATATAATTAGTGCCCCTGCTGCAATCTTTTACATCATTGACAGTGGGTACACAAGGTAGCTGGGGACATATAAGCAGCCCTAGTGTCAATCACTACAGTTAGCCATAAATGGAGGAGACTCTCTGAGCATGCAATAAGCAAGGTTTCCATCCTTAAATGAATCCCTTCACGGTGCCCCTAGATAGTCAACCTGTACTTCTGGATCTCCTAATTTCTTCAGTTTGGTTAAGCAATTACTTAGAATGCCAACTGCATACTCACTGTGTCTGCCTTTTTAAGGGACTTGCACTCCATCCAATACAGGAGCAAGAAGACAATACAGACTCAAGAGCAGGCTGCCTGAAGGATTTAGATGGGTGGAACAAACCAAGTGTCACTCTGTTCAGTGACTGCAGTTCTTGAACTTTAAAGAATTGCTGTGAAGCCTCTTAGACTTTTCTTTGCGACCTCAGAGTACTTTCAAGTTAGCTAGAAGAGACTAGGATCCATCTTTGAGGAAGTTTTATATTTGGGCAACTGCTACTGTCCATTCTTCATCATCACACCTCTGCAATTTCATCTGACACCAATTCTCAGAGCTCGGGAAGAGTTCTACTCTGAGGATTTTTTTCCCCTATTACTAAATCAAAAGAACTGACTATTTGGGGGCAGAACATTTTTGCAATTAGAAAGTGTTTGTGATCAACTCCAAGGGATTCACCTAGGCTGCCCTCTACAACCCCACCCAAATTTGCCCTCTTAGAACTGGGGGAGATGGCATAGGTTGACATACCTGCAAGAAAAATAAATGTTGGGTGATCTCTTGAACCAGTTCCTCCTCAGCATTCTCAGGATAAAATTTGGCCAGGAAGTGAAAAGTGACTGGTTCTTCCTTTGAAACATCATGATCCAAGACCTGCAGAATTGCAGAGCAAAAGACATGCCATGTGCTACTATCAAAGCACATTTTGCAGGGGAGGTATCAACTCCTTTCTCTTGTTACATTCCTCCTATTTCCCAAAGGTCATGTTTCTACAGTTGGAAGTATTCACAGAGCCATCCATAACAGGAGATAATATCTACTTCACAGGGGCTCTGAATCAAATCAATCAATATTCCCAAGAGATGAGTGGAGCTACCACGAAGGCACCAATGTTCTCAAAGCCACAGAAAATGTTACAAACTAGAAATGTATAACTCAAACATCTTAGGCATTATTCTTTATGGAGGACTGAAGATTTTTAAGGGTTTTTTTTTTTCCCCAAAATAGAATATTCCTTTATTCTTTTTTCTTGATGACCACTCTAATCTGTAGGTTTGGTTGGAATACAGCTCGAAGACAATGAGTTAGATCTTTGTGATGTTATTTATACATTAACTAAGCAATAGAAGTGAAACATGTTCATTGCGACAACCCTTTGTTTCTAAGACCCTCCAGAGATATCCACAAAATGCTTGTAGTGCAATAAGCACATCACTGCTAACAATTCTGCTAACAATTCTGCCCACCCCCTGAAAAGCTTGGACCATCTGCTCTCCAGAGGGAATTTCATCTTAGGACATAAACATGCCATACGACAGGCTACCAGGCTCCATTAACATGTGTCATAATTTATTTCCTTTGAACAGCAGGTTCTATGGCTCCTGATGCCCCCAATCTAATATCCATTTGGCTAACATTCAGGTATGATTTAAAATTCACTCTGCTGAGAAACATAAAAAGATACAGAAAGCTTTGCTGTTTCTGATATATAACTCTCCACATACCTGCCCAAATTCCAGGAGCAGTGCCCAGGGAATTCAAAATAAACTTAATCTAGTTTGCCCTCACTGATATTGTCTCTTTGTGGCACTTGGAGTTTCCTAATCATTGGAAATGACTATTTGTCTTTTGTTATTGTTGTTGGCTTTTTTTTTTTTTAATCCTTTTGAGACAGGGTCTTCCTGTAGCCCCAGCTGGTCTCATTATGTAGACCAGGCTGGCCTTGAACTCAGAGAGATTCATCTGTCTCTGCCTCCTGGGTGCTGGGATTAAAAGACATGTGTCACCATGTTTTTGTTTGTTTTGGGGGGGACAGGGCGTCACTATGTAGCTCTAGCTGGCCTGGAACTCACAATGTAAACCACTGGCCTTGAACTCAGAGAGCTACCTGCCTCTGTCTCCAGAATACTGGAATCAAATTCCAGGTCTCACAGGGAATGACCATTTGAAACTGACAACCAAGAGTGGTTCCAAGCATGAAGAGAAAGATCACCATACACATATTTGAATATAATTTGAATAGTTCAGCTTTGAATCACATTATCAAGTCTGTTGGTTATTAAGCTATTCAGATTAACTTCAGGGGACAACTGCCTGGAACATGATTTAGGGTCAGAATTAGACATGGACTTACTTTCAGGGGTGTTTTAGAAGTGACCGTGGACACATATGGTCCTACTCCCTGGGTGTCTTCATGGTTGAGCATCCAGGAAAATAGGTAGGTGTGTCTTTGTGTGAATATATGAACTCATGAGTAGGCAGCTCCCCTATGCCATATCCATTTTCAAGCCACCTTCAATTGCTAGGAGCCTAAATTTCATGTGTTTTAGAAACCTCAGAGAACCCCACGGAACAAACAGGCATTGCTCCTTTACCTCTTTATTCCTCAGGTCACATTAATCATTAATCAGCTGGGTTCTAGTGTTCTCAAAAGGACTTGTAAAAAGTTTCCTGAAGACCATGAGCCCTAAGAGAATCTTTCAAAGACAGAAATTGCTGGAGGTTTTTGTTTTTTTGTTTGTTAGTTTTTTAAGAATTCAAAGAGTAGTAACGTATCCATAAGGCCTGACTAGTGGTTCAATAAACTAAAGGCATAAAGCCAAGAAAGTAAACAAGCCAGTGACAATGGGCAAAAAAAAAATAGGGTTTGGCCAAGGTTTAGTTCTGCTGAGTCTTGTTCTGGGAGAGCCTGTGAGGAGCGGAGACGCCTGCAGAACCTGCTTTCTACATGACTGAATTTAAAAAATTTGTCGGATGGCTCAATGGTTAAGAACACTGGCTGTTCTTGCAGAAGACCCTGGTTCGAATCCCAGCACTCATAACTCCAGGGATCCAATGCCCTGTTCTGTCCTCCGAAGGCACTGCATGACACGGGTGCACTTACACACGTGCAAGCATAACACTCATACACATTAAAAAAATTAAATTAAAAAAATAAAGCAACTTGTCCCCCTCTCTACCATGTCACTGTGACAACCCAGATGATGAGCAAGTTAGGTGCACACTCAGGACAAAACCAGAGAGCACACACCCGCCCTACTGGTTTCATTGAGTTCTAGCCCAACCTTCTTGTCCATTTTGAGCCAGGCCACAGTGTCCTTGATTGTGTACTGCAGTCCAAAGAACCAGGTTTCCCGCAGCCCCAGGGTCCGGCACACCAAATCAAACAGGTCTTTCCCTTTCCATTTCATCTGCAATATAACAAACCAACAGGGAAGGATATTGTGAGCAAAAATCATAATTAGCTCACACACAAAACTGCACTTAGCACTCTCTACTGTCACCAAAATGGCTGATGAACACTGAATTCCTAAATAATTTTAAAGCTTTCCACACAAAACCATGAGTAGGAAAATACCAATTAGAGTTTAATGGCTTAATCACTGTGGAGCATACACAATACCTCCTTGGACAGTTCCTTACAGATCTTAATATCCCTGAAGCTGCTAATTTAGGAAACCTGGTAAATAAGCAGCCTCATTTAGGAGAGTTGAGCCTCTTGAATTAGCCCAGGAAGATGGCCAGTTTGTGAGATACTTACTCCCTTGAGATTTTATTGATATATATTTTTTAAAAACATGACCCTGCCCTTTGATAAAAGGTTAGTGATTATTTTTAACTTAAAGACTAGTTTTACTAGAAAAAAAAAAAACAAAAACTTTTTTTTTTTAAATACAGGAAAGTTGTAACCAAAGCCACAAATCATGGAGCAAAAGAACCATGAGAGACTAGACAGGCCAACTGCAGGTTTCTCCTATCATAGATGCCTAGCTGGTCCCCAAAAGAAGCAACTCATCCACAGTCACACACAGCAATTCCAAACTTTCAGTATCTAAACCCAGGTGATGAATAGACCCCAATATACTGTGATGTGTTTTATTCTATAGCCTCACTTTCAAAAGGACCTGAAGCAATGGCTGCTAAACCTTTTTCTCTGCTATTCAATCTTGTGGCTGGAAAAGCAATTTTAAATATCTTCATAGGAAAGAGGATGCAGGGCAGCTTAGTAAATGTCGCCACCTAGTGGCTTTAAATCAACCAGACTTTTCCTATACTATCCTCTTGCTGTTGATTTCTGGGTACCCCACCTCATGTATCCCCAGGTATGAGGTAGACATTCAAATACACACTTAAGTACAGTTATGATCATATCAGAAACATGCAAGAGCAATCCTTAAGGTAAAGAAGGAGACCACTTGATTGTAGAAGCCTCTGCTCTTCTCCAACCCTCATTAGAAAACCTCTACCCAGAATTAATGAGATAGCTCAGTCAGAAATGTGTTTGTCACACAAGCAGGAAAACATGAGTTTGATCCCCAGCACTCAAATAAAAAGCTGATGTTGGGGGTAAGGAGGCGCTGGAGAGATGGCTCAATAGGTTAGAACATAGGCTGCTTTCGCAGAGGACCAAGGTTCAAATCCCATCACCCACATGGTGGCTAACAGCCATCTGTAACTCCAGTTCTAGGGCATCTGATGCCCTCTTCTGACCTCTGTAGGCATTGCATGACACAGGTGTACTTACATATATGCAGGTAATACATTTATACACATAAAATAAAATAAAAATAAATAAATAAAAGCTGGTGGTGGCAGATGCTTATAACCCAAGCACTGGAGAGAAGAAGACAGGCAGACAGATCTCCAGAGCTCACTGGCCAGGCAGTCTAGCCTATAAAAGGAGTTCTGGGTCTCAGAGATGCTGTCACAAAAACAAACAAAAAAGGTAGCTGTCTCCTAAGGAACATCACCCAAGGTTGACCTCTGGCCTACATGCAAACCCTACTCCATGAACACATACACACACAAGAGGGAGGAAGATGGGTCGGGTGGGAACCTCCATCCAAAGTCCTGGCACATTAAAGAGCATAATGAAAAAGAATGGGGGAAAAGTAAGCTTTGTAGAGTTGTAAAAAAAAACAAGAAGAAAAATATAAGACTCATTATGTGATTAACTTTGCTAAAACCTGCTTTTACAAGGAAGCTTTCAATAGACCTTTATTTATTTTATTTTATGTGTATGCATGTATTGCCTGCATGTAAGTGCAGTGCCTGCTGAAGAAAGAAGAGGGTATCAGATCCTCAGGAACTGGAGTTACAGAAAGTTGTTCGCTGCCATGTGGGTGCTGGGATTCAAACTGGGTGTTCTGCAAGAACAGTCAATGCCCTTAACCATTCTCCAGCCCCCTCAAGTAGACCTTTAAAAAAGAATTTGTTTGTGTGTGTGTGTGTGTGTGTGTGTATTTAGGAGGGAGAGAGAGGAAATATGATATCTGGAGGGCAGGGTGAACACTGCTATGATGCACATATGGAGGTCAGAGAACAAGTTGGTGGAGTTGGTTCTTTTCTTACACCTTTATGTGGGCTCTTCTCTGGGGCAAACTTAGGTTTACAAAATAACACCTTTAAAGTAGGCATCTTGCCTAACCCTCTACTCCCTACTGCCCCTTCTAGGATCAAACTTGGAGTCTTTTACACCAAGTAGGCAAGTGTTCTACTATGGAGCCATATCCTCAGCTCCAGACCTTTTTTGTTTTTTGTTGTTGTTTTGAGATAAGGTCTCTCTGTAGCCCCAGTTGACCTCTATGTCACAGAGATTCACCTGCCTCTGTCTCCCAAGTGCTGTGTCAGGATTAAAGGTGCACCACCACACCCAGCTCCAGGTGTTCTATTTTTAATATATGGGAGTAAGCAGTGTGTCTTCTGCAGGTACTCAATAGGAGAGGCCATCTTTTTCTGTTTGCAGTCAGAGTCAGCAACCCAGATGGAAGGACACCAAGACCACAGAACACAAGTGGCTGAGGTGCACTGGCTTTGGTCCTTTGCCAAGGCATTTCTATCTGTCTTGCAACCTTGGCCCTTGTCCCTTCTCTGCCTATAGTGAGGCCCCTGGAATACTAGGAAGATTAAAATCTTTACAGATTATTTTGAATAGGAGAAAATTAATGAGTTTTATTTTAAAAACACAATTGCCTTCTCCCATTTATAAGGTTGGATAACAGGCATACCCATTTGCCTGTCTGACAACTGGACAGAGAGTTTTTTAATTCACGTCGGGTTTTAATTCCTACAGGCAGACTTCACTGAAAAAAATGCTATTTTGGAAAACTGGGAGCTTCAGGATGCTGATTATCCTCTTGTCTATTTTAAGCAGCACACAGTATATAAATTATAAATGCCTACCTTGCCACAAGATAATGTACCACTAAAGAACAGGCATTAACTTGGAAAGTTAACCACCTGAGGGCCAAGATACTGGAGGTAATCACTCTCAATCTACTATAACTCACAGCCATGGCCAAACCAGGCTTTGGCATAAAGGGCTGTGGGCAAGCAGAGTATGCAAAGCACTGGAAGGAAGGTATCTGAGGGGACAATGAGTGAATTTCCTGACCTCAATACAACATGGTATTAGTGCAATTTTCCTGCTTTCCCATCTACTTCGTTCTTTAAATGAACAACTATTTTTACTAAATGCAAAAAGTCAATATCTTTGCCCCCTTGGAACTTTCAGTCAAGTGAGAAGGGAATGAATTCTCTGAAGAACTCAAAATGACCTACTTAAATTTTTTTTTTCTTAATAGATTTTAGCTTTGGTGCAAAGAATCACAGTCAGAGATGGTATTTGCCTCAGTACTTAACTACTGTGAACCCACCCTCTTTTGTACAACTGAATAAACCAAGTCACAAATTATTTGGCAGCTTTCCAAAATAAACACTAGCTCTTTTTTTTGGGGGGGGGGATGATCTAAATTAGGCAAACCTCTAGTCTCATAAGCACCTTTTACCTGTTTGTGATCTTCCAATCTTTTGGCCCCCACCTTGCCTAGTAAGTGACCAATATTCTAAAAGCCCCTTCTCAGAAGAATCAGATACATCTCATTTACAGCTTTGTGAGAATTAAAGCCAAAGTTTTTCAACAAGTATGGTGGAACATACCCTAAGTGCCAGTCAGACATGGAAGCTATAAAATGATGGAAGCAGGGTACCTGTGGGAGAAACAGGCAGGAACTCAGGTCAGCAGAGATTTGAAGAACAAGTAAGAGTTCGGTGATGGAAGGAAGGAACTGCATTTTTTTTTTTTAAATCATGATCACTACAGGGACCCAAGTCATTTTATCTGGTGGAGCTGAAACTGACAACAGGCCTTAAGAGAGGGGGTGTGATAGGAATGATCCTCAGTGCTAGACCAGGTGGCTCCACTTCAGGAAAAAGCTGTCTAGGCTTTGAGGACTCAGATATGCATTCTGCATGCACTATTAACAAGAGAGTGAAGAACAAGTTGCAGGGAGGGAGGCTAGACCAAGAAGAACACAGAGCAAACACCTCCTGCCATCAAAAAGGCAGTGGGAGAGAGGGGACAGCCTGGCAAGTGGAAGAGAGGCAGTTCCAGAACTCGAGCCTCAACAAGCTAGAGGGAGAAGACTCAAGACCGACACCTGCATCTCTGACTTGAGCATCAAATATTCCACTAAAAAAGAGATAAAATACAGGAAAAGCAGCAAATTTAGGGGCAATAGATGAACAATTAAGTATCAGACAAGATTAACTAAGCTGTTTAAACAAAGAAAGTAGGAAGAAATGTCCTAAATATTTTATTTAAACTTAAGGCCCACTGGACTGGGGAGAGGGCTCAGGGGGGAAAGGCACTTTGCCACCAGGTCTGATGACTTAAGTTTGTTCCCTGAAACCCACATGGTAAGAGAGAACCAATACCCAAAAGTCATTCTGACTTTCACACACATGCCCACATATATGCACACACAAAATAAAAAATGTCTTAAAAACACAAAGCCCTTCTTTCATAAAATAAAATGTTCTAAGGTAGGGCAGGCAGATTGGTTAAGCCCAAGAGTTCAAGGTCACCCTGGATAACACAGTGAGAGTTCATTCCACAATAAGAAAATGTTGTCTTTGTCCTTAAGCAGTTAGTAAGTTTTCCAGCTGAACACGATGGTTCATACCTGTAATGCCGGCACTTAAGAGGTTGAGGCAGGGGGACTATTGCAAGTTTAGGTCAGCCTTAGCTACATAGTGATACCCTGTCTCAAAAAAACAAACAACAATAATAAGAAAACAAAATGACTCAGATGTTTTGTTTGGTTACATGTAATTTCCATATTAGCTATACAAGGTTATGTAGCTCAGCATGTCCTCCCTTAAGTGCATGAAGCCTATTTGGTCTTCCTTATTTGGGTTTCTGCTTCTCTACAAACAAGGGCTCTTGGTCAGATGCTCTGGGGCCTTTTTAAAATCCTAGAGAAGGGAAGCGGGGCTATAGACAGGGCTTTCTTGGTACAAGTTAACATACCTGAATGTGATTGTTTTATCCCTGGTCCACTGCACTGTGCTGATGTTATGAAGGTCTCTCTAGACTATAGGTACCTCCAACTCAAAGTAGCATTAGTCATCATCGTATTTCCCACAGTGCCCAGTGGAGAGCTCAGTGTACACAAAATATATTCAACAGCAGTTGTCCAACACAACTAACTAGATGACTTTAAAATCAATGGCTCAGAGACTCAGAGGATAGTTAGCCCATCTACAAATATACAGTGAACACACATTGTGTTCCAAGTACTGTCCAAGGTACAGGGGATATGTGGGGAACAAGGGACAAGACCCCACACTTTTAGGTCTAGAATAGAAGCCTGCCAGGAGCAAAATGTCAGCTGAGGTAGAGTTTTCAGCACTGTGACACTTGTGCTACAACAGACACCCAGAGGGACTCCTAAGAAAAGATCTCCCTTCTTTGAGAATTGGCATCTGAACTCCCCATTGTGGAAAACAGAAGTCAAAAGAAGACTGGGTTTGGAGGAAGAACCAACAAGGAAGTGTATGTGAAAGTAGAGAGAACAGCATATGCAAAGGTCTAGAGGAAAAAAAGGTCCTTATGGAAATGAAATATTTTAGCTTGATTAGAAAAGTTAAGAGCCAAACTTCAGCTATATATGGTGGCACATAGTTATAATCCTGGCACTCAAAAGTACAAGGCAGGAGGATTGTGAGCTCAAGACCACAAGACTTTCCCAAAAAAACAAAAACAATGGGGCTACAGAGATGGTCCAGCAGTTAAGAGTGTTTACTGTTCTGGCAGAGGACCCAGCATCCACATGGCAGCTCACAACCACATGTAACTTCAGTTCCAGAGGATCTGCTATTGTCTTCCGACCTCCTTGGGTGGCTGCACACACATGGTGCACATAAATTCATTCAGGCAAAACACACATACACATAAATAAAATTATTTTTAAAAAGAAAAAACTAAAACAAAAACAAAAAGCCTCACCATCTAAACAGAATGTTTGTTTTGTTGTTGTTATTGTTGTTTTTAAGACAGGGTCTCCTATGTAGTTCTGACTAGCCAGGTACACAGATAACCACCTGCTTCTGCCTTGTGTGTGCTGGGCATAAAGTCCTGGGCCACCACACCCAGTTAAATCCACGTTTTATCAACTGTCTAACTCTACATCTGACATCTAAACCACAGAACCCAGAAAGTAACTGGTGACTATTTTCTCCAGTCTCCTAAGGATGTGCCACTCTAGACACACAGAAGACAAGTTATATCATTACACAGGATGGATGCCTCAGGACCTCAGGGCTTCTTTCCAGGAACCAGTCAGAAAGGCATAGGTGAGTGATAGTTGTCTACCATGGGTATAAATCTCAGGGCCGTCACTATGTGACCTTGGGCAAGTTATTGAACTTCCTTGTGCTTCAATAGGGATAATAAGCAAAACCTGTCTTAGCAGATTGATCTAAGGATTAAGTGCATTAATACATTTAAATGAACTAAGACAGTGCTGGACTCAGAGTAAATAAACACTCAATAAGGGGTAGTTGTTAATTCCTGCTGCCCCCCCCCCCGCCTCCCTGACTTAATTTTCAAGTGGTGCCACTTAAAGTCTCCCAGCCCCATTTCACACTGCAATGATGGATGACAGATGGGAAAGGACACCATCAATTCTCATTGAGCTAACCATACTATCACTCATTTGACAAACATTTATTGAGCACCCACTACATCCAAGTCTTTGTGTGCACAGGAGATAAATGATGAATTCAGGACAAGATGAGGTCCCTGTTTGTGTCTGACAGAGAAGACAGATAAATGAATAAGGAAAAACGGACCTGCTAAACATTAAGACAACAGGGTGCTATGGAATACAACTCAGCCTAGGGAGTTGGGGGGAAGGGCTTTACTGAGGAGACAATGGTGGAACTGGGTCTCACAGAAAAGGACTGGCAAAAGGAAGGTCACACCAGCCTGAAAGAACAGCATGTCTGCTCTTGGGTTCAAGCTGTCACAAAGTGAAGGAATGTTCTCTACATTTTTCTAGTATCTGACAAACAGCATAATTATTCAATCTGAAGTACTCAGTGTTCAATGCAGCACTGAGTCTACAGCTCTGGCCTCTACATGTGACAGTTCTTATTCCCCACAACTGATTAGGACCAGGCTGTGTTGAGACACTAGCAGAGCAGGAATGAGGCTCACAATAGTATCTGTGGAGATCAAAGCAGCCAGGACAAGTATAATGAGTCTCTTATTTGTTCTCCTACATTTTGGAAAGGTCTTGCTGGCACAGGCCTGTAATCTCAGCACTCAAAAGGCTGGGCATAATTTCTGAGCTAGCCTGAGCTATGTAGCAAGGTCTTGTCTCAAAAAATTTTTTTAATTAATTTATTTTTACTTTATGTATCTGAGCATTTTGCCTGCATGTGTGTAAGTGCATCCACGTCATGCCAAGCCCATAAAGACCTGGAACTGGAGTTAGAGATGGTTGTTAGCCACCATGTGGGTCCTCTGAAGAGTTGCCAGTGTTCTTAACTGCTGAGCCATCTCTCCAATCCCAGAAAAAAAATTATTTCTGACACCTGATGACACATAAGCCTTTCCAACATTGAATTTACACTATTTACAGGGGCACTTAAGATTTTTAAAACTACATTTCAATTTATTTGTGGGTATGCATGTAAGCACGTTTGCCACGGCAGGCATATGGTGGTCAGAAGACAATTTTCAGGAGTTTATTCTGCATGTAGATCCCAAGAATTGAACTCAGATAGTCAGGCTTGGTAGCAAGCTTGCTGAGCCATCTCACCCACACTGCAGACCTTTAAAAATGTTTTTAAATTACATTTGTTAGGGAGCACATTTGCACACATGTGGAAGTCAGAGGAAAACTCTGGAAGCTGATTTTCTCCTTCTATCATGTGGATCCCAGAGATCAAATTCAAGTCATCAGGCTTGGTAGCACTGGCCCAGCTAGTCTTATTAGATTTTCCTGAACAGTTTGTCAAAAATAGACCAGTCCCTGGTTTTAATGAAGTGTGCATTTAAACCCATCTCTTTCCATATGGCTAGAGTATTCAACTGTTCTATCTCTTCTGCAGCCCCCTTCCTAATCTCAGCCTGAAGAAGAGGAAGAAACAGAGGCTAAGAGGCAGGTGTTCACTTTGTAGAGAAAGATGGAGAAGGCGGTTTGCAGGGAGAAGAGAGGCAGGAAGGAGTAGAAATCTGGCCTCTACTAGATGAAAGCATCCCCTTGTAGGCATGTTCTTAAAGCAGGCCTGTCCTCAAAGTACCCTTCAGACAAGCAGGGGGGAGGGAGTCAGGGAGTCTGGAAGCAAAGCTGCTTGGTTCTGTGGCTGTGCTTGCTTTCCTGTTACTTTAACAGGCTGCAGTGCAGTTTCGTAGATATATACTGGTGCCTGTATCAAAGATAGATGCGTATGAACTTTATAAACAGGACTAAGTGCTGTCAGCTTGTTATTTTTTTGTAGGAGCTGGATTTACGAGCTTTACCCAGAGTGAAGTACTTGTCATTTATCAACCTTAGAATGTTTTAAGTAAATAGTGCTAAGCACTTACCCTCCGCAACAGAAACATAGCTAGAATGCAGCACTTTTCTGTTATAGGAAGCAAATGGCACCAATAACCTGTGGGGCTGATTGGAGTCTATTAACTTGGAACAGCTGCCTTACCAGTTGGCTAGGGTTACAGAAAACCCTGAAACTGCTGTTTGTTTTTTTATTTTGCCAGTCTTCACACTGCATTTCTCTGAGGCACACAACCAAAGAAAATCAAACTCCTTGTATTTGCTAACACAACAATGCAAGGTGAAGAGGAAACAAGCTACAGGTTGGGAAAAGGCCACAGCTACACAAGACACAAGGTCAACTCTCTTAAAGAAAGTGAATCAATTTGGCTGCTGGATATGAAATGTCTAAAACTTAGAAGCCACAGAAAAACCAGTTTTAACAGGCAAGTCACATATGGAAAAAACCAAGAGAGAGATAATAAAGTGTTTCACAGAGGTGGAGGGGGGTAGTCACCAGCCACACAGAAGATGTTAAGTTTGACTAACTCTACAAAAGAAGAAAGGGAAGGACCAGGATCCACTTAGTCAGAGGTTCTTGTAATTAGCTCACAAGCTGCTCTGGAATTTGCCATAAAAACTGTGGAAACGTTAGCTCCGTCGCAGTGAGAGTGACAGACGGAACTGTGCTTCCCCAGCTCAGGGCCTGTGCCCAAAACTCACCATTATTTCACAAATGGAAGATTTAAAATGACATGATAACTGAAATTCCCCTGCTCAATGTCCACCTATAACTTTTATTTTATCTATTTTGAAAAACGAGGAACGAAACATCTCAGTTTATAAAATAAACACAATGAAAAGAACCAGAGGGAAGAAAAATCAGCAAAAGTTCAAGGGCAGCCTGGTCTGCATATTGAGTTCTAGGCCAGTCAAAACTACTGTCTCAAAAAGCAGGGGTTGGAGAGATGGCTCAGTGGTTAAAAGCACTGGCTGATCTTACAGAGGACCCAGGTTCAATTCTCAGCACCCACATAACAGTTAACCATCTGTAACTCTAGTTCCAGGAGATCTGATGCCCTCTTCTGACCTCCGTGGGCATTGCATGACACTAGTGCACCTACCTACATACAGGGAATACACTCATACACATAAAAATAATAAATAAAATATTTTTTAAAACACAAAAACAAACAAACAAACAAAAATACAATAGTTATTAAAGGCTGAGAATATGGCTCAGTCGCAGAATATTTGCCTGGTGTATTCAATCCCCAGCAACCTGCTCCCCCCCAAAAAAGAGTTATATAAAATAACTTTGCTATGCAATAAGTGAATAATGAATTCCATTAAAATCTCTCTGATTAATCAAAGAAAATTAAAAAAGCAAGGTGATACAAGTATAAAACTACACCACAAAAGCAAGTTTTTCTGTCTCTTGAGCTTAAACTGCAAACCAGTTTGCCTTTTCCTTTTGCAATTAAGGGATATACCACTCCCACACGGGCATTATTGCTCAGCATGAGGGAAAACAGGATCCTCCAAATAGAAACAAGAATTTAGCAGAGAGAGAGAGAGAAGAGAAAGAGAAAGAGACTTGTTCCTGCTGTTCTGCCAATCCTGAAGCCTATGTTCCTCATCAGAAGTTGAAACTTCTGTTAAAAAAAAGTCCCAACTCTAATCTCCTGCCCTGTCAATTTCTGCCATAATCAACTATAGCAATTAATTTTCCTCTTCCAGTCCTCCAATCATCTGTTATTATGCCCAATCTATGTAAATTATTAGTTTTAGGGCTCCACCAATTGCTTCCTCTCTCCTTCAACCAATTACCCAACCTTATTACAACTCAGCCTGCACATTCCCAAGTCAAAAGAGCTATGTGCTTCTATACTTTTCTAAGAACTATTACTTCAACTCGTCACTGCCCTTCTCCCTTGCCCAATATCATGCAAGAGTCAAGATGTATTTTATGTTATAAGGAGTAATTCCCTAAGATTCTTGTCTTTCCTCTAGTTCTAATCCACAGATTCCTTAAAGGCAGGGACACACACACAGACACAGACACAGACACACACACACACACACACACACACACAGAGTCTACATGAACATGAACAAGCATACACACTTTAGGTCTCTTAGAACCCAAGGAAGTGCTGCATAATCTGTGGACACGCCATAAATGCTTGTGGTTGGCTGGTGATGTTGATGATAATGATGATGATAGCTAGATGAGGATTGTGAGTAGAACAGACTCCAAGTAATGATTGCAATGAAGCAAGAATTTATGACACTCCTTATTAAAATTCTAATTGCATAACTAAGCCTTAAGATATATATTTCCCCCGTTTGGTAACACATTCCCTCCCTCTAAAAATACCTTGGCAAAGAAATCTAAATCTCAAACAACCAAAGAAGAAAAATTTCCAAAGAACAAAAGGAGACTGGAAAGAAACAAATCTTAGGACCTTGGAAAGCTACAACATGGAGGTTTTAAACTATGATAAATCTTTAGTCTTTCAAAGTGAAATGAGTTATTGATTTATTTATTTATTTATCTTTTTGAGAGAGTCTCCCTATAGCCCCAAGTTGGCCTTGAACTCACAGAGATCCACTTGCCTCTGCTGGGATTAAAGGCATGCACCACCACGCCCAGCTGAGTTATTTATTGGTGTTTAGGGGGAAAAATCCTTATGATTGTAGCTTCTGGCATCTTCCCTACATAAGTAGAGAATGAACCCAGAGGAAAGATCTGGATTCTAGACCCCCCTCCTGCCACCACACATATGCCTGTGACTTCAGTGAACCACACAGTTCAGGCAGGCCCCAGTATCTTTGTCTATAATTCTCCTATGCCCCATGCAACCTCCAGATTTTATGTTATCAATAAAGAAGATGTACTTGTCTCAAAGTCAGCTTACAGATGACAAAGCAAAAAAAAGTCAACAATTACAGTGCTATAAAAGCAAGGCAGTGTCCCCCTCAAAAGCAAAGAAACAATATCTACCTGCAGAATTTAGTTCACAACATGAGAGCAATCATAGCTCTGTCAAACAGCTATAAACACCCCAACCTGCTGTGCTGGGTAAGTTACTTAACCTCTTTGGGGCTCGGCTTCTACAGTCATCAAGTGGTCACCCTCTGAGCCCATGAGCTTGAGATGATTTTGTATAAACTATGTAATACTTTTTTCATTGCTGTACTAATTTTCTGTCAATCTTTTAACAGCTCATTCTGTATCATAAAATCATTTCTGGTGATGTATCTGACATTTAATGTTTCATTCATGTGTGCTAGAATTTCTACATTGTTTCCCCTTATTCCAGGCTCTGCTATTATGGTCCTTATGCCTAATAATCAAGACTTAACTATATAGAGATGCATGGGGATGTAAACCTATAATCTCAGCACCTGGAGGGTAAAGGCAGGAGGATTAGGAAGGAGTTCCAAGCCCACGTTGGCTACATGATACTGTTTTAAAAGAAAAAAAAAAAAAAAACCAAAAACCAGAGTTGCTTATATTGACTGTATAATGAACTCTCTAATGTGACAAAAACAGTAATTATAATACTACTGAAAAACAAGTTTTAAGCAAATAGCATGCTGTAAATAATGTGTAATTATCGATGATTACATGTTTGAAATATCAAAAATAGAATTCTTTGGCAACAATAGTAAATTCAGTGTGGATAAGAAACAAAGCTAACCCAAACACAGGTTCAAAACTGTATTCTCAGCACTCACGAGGCTGAGGCAGGAGGATAGCTAAGAGTTTGAGCCTAGGCCACAAACAGAAAAAAGATAACAAGGCTAAATGCCTCGACAACAGGCAAAACTAGCAATTGCCAAATACAACCAACCCATGATAGAATATTATCTAATTATTTATGTCTTAGACAATGTAAAAATTATAACCTATATAAAAGTATTTATTAACTTACTGATTTTTATTTTATTTGGGAGTTTTGCCTGAATGTAAGTATAAAACTGAGGAGGTCAGAAGAGATTGTCAGATTCCCTGGAACTGGAATTATGGATGATTGTTAGCCACAATGTGGGTGCTGGGAACCAAACCTGGGTCCTCTGTAAGAGCAGCCAGGATTCTTAACCAGTCCAAAGGGTTAATGAGTCTTTTTTCTTTTTTTTTTAAAGCACTGGCTGTCTTGGAACTCTGTAGACCAGACTGGCCTGGAAGTCAGAGATCTGCCTACCTCTACCTCCCAAGTGCTAGGACTAAAGGCAAGTACCACCATGCCTGACTTTAAAAATATTTCAAAAATGCTCCTAATACAGACCTGGTAGAATAGGGTTATAGTCTCAGACATTGAGGAGGCTGAAGCAGGACAGCTTAGGCAACCTAGAGAGACGTGTCTCATTAAAAGTAAAATTAAAAAAAAAAAAAAAGGACTGGAGATATAACTTAGTGGTAGAGCACTTGCCTAGTGTGCTCAAGACCCTGGATTCAACCTCTAGTGCTACAAAACAAAACAAAGACAAAAACAAACAAACAAAAACCCAGTGGGTAGGCTTTGAGAATATATAATCATGCCCATTTCCAGTCTGTATCGCTCTGATTCCTGTGCCTATTTGCAGATGTGAGCCCTCAGCTGTCTGTCCCAGCTACCTCCTGCCATGCAACCCAGCAGTGAAGGACTCAACTCTCTGAACTGTAAGTCAAATAAAATCTTCTTTCTCTAAGTTGCCTTGGTCATAGTGTTTTATCACAGCAACAGAAAAGTAACTAATTCAGAAGTCTTTTTTAAAAGAGGTTCTTTTTGCAAAATTTTGTAAACATATCTTTTTCAGATATGAATTTTGCAGTCATTTTCTTCTACTTTGTCTTGTCTCTTAATTTTATTAAAGTCCATCTGTTTAAAAATGACAACGGGGGGTCTGGAGAGATGGTTAAGTGGTTAAGAGCACTGGATACTTTTGCAGTTCTCAGTACCCATATGGCTGCTAACAACTGTCCATAATCCAGTTCTAGGGGAATCCAACACCCACTTCTGACCTCTGTGGGCATTGTACAACATGGGAGCACTTACATAAATGCAGACAATGTACTCCCACATATTAAAAACATAAGTAAAATATTTTTAAAAAACAACAACAAAACTGGGAGTGGTAGTGCATACCTCAGGAGGCAGAGGCAGGCAGATCTCTGAGTTCCAGGCCAGCCTGATCTACATAGTATATTCCAGGCTAGCTAGGGCTACATGGAGACCCTGTCTCAAGAAGACATTAAAAAAACAACAACAACAACAAAAAAAAAACCCGACAATAAACCAATAAACCCTCCCATCAGCAGTAAGTACTGGAAGTGAAGCTCAGTAGTACAGTACAGTTTAGTAGATGAAGGCTTGGGTTCAACCCCAGCACCAACTCCCCCAAAGCAAACTCCTGTACAATAGAGCCAGAGCAGACAAACAAGTTCATGCAGCACCCAGACCTTAACCTAGAAAGAAATTTTAAACATTCTGTTCCTAGTTTAATACTAAAATTGATGGTCATCAACAATAACGCGAGCTTTGACACCACTGCAGGTTATAGGAAGTTACAGCGGAGGGCAGAACTAAACAAAATCTCTGTAGATGGATGAGAACTTTTTAAAACATATTTATGAGACTGAATTAATCTGAAAATCAACAAGAATAAGATAGCAGATAAACATTGTTGGGAATTTAAAACCACAGATCAGTTCAGGTAAGTTCAGTAATTACTCTAGATTTCAAATTTAAATTTTATCGGAAAGTCAAACTAACAAAACTACTGAAACCTGGACACTAAAACTGGCAAGGTGGATGGAAGAACCATAAGCAACAGAATGAACATGAATTTTTGGAATTTCCCAATGCCAGATACAAATCTGATACAGAAGCAAAAGAAGAAATCAGTGAAAAGCTGAAGAGGAAAGGATGTACTCTGACACCACCTAGTGGCACCACAGTGATTCCTAAACTGGGACAAGCACCTGGAGTCTTAGCACTCAGTTATTTAAGGTTTGATTCCAGACTTTCCTCAGGAGGCTGTAGCTCAGTGAAAGGTTTGCCTATGGCTATAGGTTTAGTCCCTAGCACAGCAAAAATAAAAACTTTCCTCCTGAATCAGTACTACTTTAGTAATAATCTTCTACATGCTGAAAATGTCCTAAATATGTGGATTTAGACTCTAAATTAGACAAAGCACAAACAAGAGGACAGAACGCATCATTCTGTAACAAACCAAAGAAGCTTTGTCACCAGCTGGCTAGAATGATTCGTAGCTCTGAGAAAAATGCAACCCTGGGTTTTTTAAACTTCAAAATGCTTTAAACCCTAAATTAAAAATAAACAAGCACCAAAAATGTTCTTGGATGGTAATACAAAACTAGCATAAATCACTGGGGAAGTCATCAAAAACAAAGAAAAAGGCTGGGCAAAGTGGCATGTCTGTAATCCCAGCAACCAGGAGGCTGAGGCAGAAGGATCCAGAATGAAGCTGGCAGAGACTCCACAGAGATCCTGTCTTGAAAAAAAAGGGAGAAAAGGGAATCAGTCTCCTAAAGCAGGATGCTGAAACTGAAGGTCTTTGAAATGTGAGGTTTTCTTCCCTTCATTATTCAGATGAACAACTAGAGGAAGAATAACATGGCCAAGGTCACACAAAAGAGCTCAGCCTGGGCTGATTCCCAGCACCTGGGAGGCAGAAACAGGTAAATCTCAAGGCCAACCTGGTCTCCATAACAAATTCCAGGTCAGCCAGGGAGGGCTACACAGTGAAACTCTTGTCTCATAAAAAAACAAAAAAAGAAATGTCTAGGAGCCATTGTTCAACACCCTATTCAGGACTCTCAATAACTTTATATAAGTGATGGGGAAACTACATACGAAGGTGTGTTGATTTTCTAAACTCAACTCTGGCCAGGCTTTCCTGCAGAACTCCCTTTTACCTGGCAGGCCCTGGTACCAACCCTGACTGTTGGGCCTGCTCATTTTTGGTCAGAAGACGCTTAGTCTTACATTCATTAGACCCTAACATCTGCCTAGCTTTGTTCCAGCCCCCACTGCCACTCACATTTCTAATAAAGGGTTTTTTTTTTGTTGTTTTTTAAAGGATTTTATTTTTAATATGTGTATGTGTGAGTATGTGCACATGAGTGCAGGTGCCTGCAGAGGTCAGAAGAGGGCATCAGATCACCTGAAGCCGGAGTTACAAAGCAGTTGTGAGCCACCTGACACTGGAACCAAATTCAGGTCCTCTGTAAGAGTAGTACATGCTCTTAACTAAAACCATCTTTCCAGCCCCTTTTTGCTTATTTTTGAAAGGGACAAAATTTCATTATATTGCCCAGGATGGCCCCAAACTTCTGGGCTCAAGTGCTCCTCCTGACCCAGCCTTCTAAGTAGCTGAAACAGACATACATACCCAAGTGCCTAGCTTCTATCCCAATTTCATGTGATTCCAAGTGTACAATGTTTGGTCTAGGCAAAAGTAGCAGGGGGGGCGGTGGGGGGAGATTGCTGAGACCAAACTCAGGACTTCACACATGCTAAACACATGCTCTATCACTGAGTTACATCCTGATTCCCCGAAGTGTGTATCTTCTAAGTGTGCTCTCTATTTCTAGTCTCTACCCAATCTGACTCCAAACATACATGCTGATCCTAGTAGATACATACATGCTTCCAGTAGAAGCTTTAAAACTCTCCTCTGCATGTAATGGATACAAACTCCTTAACATGGTATTCATTGGTCTTCAACATCCAACCTGATCCAATGAAGTCCAATGGACACAACTCTAAACCATAGGATTTCCATCTAATTCTTTGCTCAAGACAAATTCCCTGTTTACCCACTGCACGATGATTTCTTTCCTCTCAACAGCAACATTCCCTCAGTTGCTCTGTATGTGTGTGTGTGTGTGTGTGTGCCACATACACACGACAAACACTTTGGGGTAGGCCAAACACTTTGGGGTAGGAGTCACACTGAAACTCAAAAAGAAGCCAGGCACTGTGGCATGTGCCTGTAGTTCTTTTCCTCTTTACTACACAGAAGTGTGCTCTTATGAACTCAATACAGGCTGCTCCAAAACTGAACTATGAAGGTACATTTAAGGGGAAGGGTGGATAGAGAGAAAGGTAAACTTCTAAAAAGTTAAAGAAAATTAAGTTGGGTTTGGTGGCATATTCCTTTAATCCCAGTACTCAGGAGACACAAGCAGTTGGATCTTTGAGTGAGGCCAGCCTGGTTATATAGTGAGTTACAGATCAGCCAGAGCTGCATAGTAAGACCCTGTCTTAAAACAAACAACAACAAAAAAAAGAAATAAAATTAACCAATTAGTTGGTATCTTTGTAGGCACAGTAGATGTTATGTGAAGTTATCAGGTTGAACATATGGGAAGACCATAAAGAATGTGAGGTATGTAACCAAAGAATATTAATTGCTATAAAAGAAGCTTCAGTTAGGCCAAAGGCTGGGAATTCCATAGGCAACTGAAAAAAGTTCACTTATAGAAAATGCTCAAGTGATTCAAAAGACAAACTAGAAATGAAGGCACTATAGCAGGGTCTTAGCCATGTCATTACCTAGCAAAAACTTAAGTCCAGCAGCAAGTACCCAAAGTGGTTTTGATATGGACTCTCACAAGATGTACAATAAATAAAATAATGCCATAGACAAGTCATCAAGTTCGGAAAGTCTTTAAAAGGGCTGTTATTTCCACTTTCTTTTCCCTATTTACCAAATACTTACATTCTCTCCAGGAGGGAAAAAAAAGTGTTTCTAAACTTTTCTCTCCTTTTTTCTACTTTGAGATTCTTATTTGGGTGGCATAGCAAGTCGGAAAGAGGCTTAGCCAGGAAGATAGACTTCCTAGATTAAAATTCCAGGCCTGGCTGATTGTGATCCCAACACTCAAGAGGCAGAGACAGGCAGATCTCATAAAGTCAGCCTGGTCTACATAGCAAGTTCCAGGCCAGTTGGGGTCACAAGGAGACCCTGTTTCAAAACAAAACAAAAATTCCAAGTCCATTCTTTAACAGCAGTGTGATACTCATCACAAAAAGGAAGAAAGCACAGGGCAGGGCCCAAACAATTAATAGTATGTCTGTGCCAGGCAACAGCTAAGAAGGGTATTCCAGACATTGGGTACAGCCTATACAAAGGTACAGCACTGTGAACAGAGGTTGGATAACCAGGACAATCAGCTCAGAACAAAGAGAGTATGTGACAAAGTGTAGGCATGGCTGAGAAAGGCAAAAATGGTGAAGGGCCCAGGACTTACTTCCATTTATGGAAAAACTCTTTTATGATCTTACTTTGTGCCAGGTACTAACCTAAGTACTTTGCCAATAAGAACTTCTTACAGAAAGAATTCTAACAACCTCCATTTTACAGATGAGGCAAGTGAGAGGTGAAGAAACTCGACTAAGGTTAAACTCAGTTCATCTGAGTCAGTACCAGGGATCCAGCCCCCAAAGCCCACAATCATAACCTTTAGGCTACGCTGCCTCATTGCCAACATGGAAACTAGAGCTGGAAAGGTAACTTGCTTAACTTACATGAAAGCTTCATTGAGGTTCAAATAAGCACCTGAAGGTGTTAGTAGGCATTATCAAGTTACAATCATGCACTGAATAAAAAAGGGATATGTTCTGAGAAACGTGGACAGTATAGGTATGTATATAAACCTAGATGGCAGAGGCTTCCACACTCCTAGGATAGGTATAGGCTATTGCTCCTAGGCTCAAAACCTGTTACTATACTGAATATTGTAAGCAATTGTAATAAATTTTTATGTGTCTAAATTTACCTACACATAGAAAAATATAATAAAGATACTAGGCAAGGCCAGTAGGTCCCAGCACTCAGGAGGCAGAGGCATGTAGATCTCCGTGAGATCATGGCCAGCCTGGTCTAATGCAAGTTCCAGGCCAGCTGAGGCTATAGGGAAAGCCTGTCTCAAAAAGACCAAGAAATTTAAAAAAAAGAAAATACTAGGAAAAAAACAAGCACATGACTCTAATCCCAGCACTTGGGAGGTAGAGACAGGAGAATCAGAAGTTCAAGGTCATTCTTGGCTACATAGCAAATGTGAGGCAATTTAGGATATTCTGTCTAAAAAAAAAAAAAAAAAATTGACAAGCAAGGCATGGTGGTTCATTTCTGTCTGGAATCCCAACAAAAAGGAGATTAAGTCAGGAGGATTTCTGAATTTTGAAGTCAGCCAAGGCTACATACTGAGTTCCACATCAGCCTGGGCTATAAAGTAGGGCCATTTCAAACCTAAAACAGGGCTAGTGAGATGGTGCAGCAAATAAAGGCACTTGCTAGGTAAGCCTGGTGACCTGAGTTCATACCCTGGAACTCATATAAAGCTGAAAGGTGAGAACTGATTTCATAAAAGTTATTCTCTGACCTCTATATGTCAGCCACAGTAGGTTCAAACCCAATAATGTTTGTTTTTGTTTTTTGAGGCGGAATCTCCTTGTGCCCCAGCTGGCCTGGAACTGGAACTCAGCCTCCCAAGTACTACCAATAATATTTTTTAACGTTTAATTAAAAATAAAAAACTGGGCCAGGCCCAGCTCTAGGAAGGCAGAGGCAGACGGATCTCTGTGAGATCGAGGCCACCTGGTCTACATAGCAAGTTCCAGGCCAGCCAGGACTACAGAAAGACCCTGCCCCCCCCCCCGAAAAAATAAATAAATAAACAAAAATGCTAAGCAATAGGAATTTTCCAGCTCTGTTATAAGTTCACAGGACCACTGTCATACATACCAATCACTGCTCAACAGTGTATCCCCATATGGTGCATGACTGAAGTGATGTGCCCATCTGTTTTCTTATTACTTTTCCATCCTTAACTTCTTGAACGGACAGTGGTTCCACTAAGACTTTAAGCAGGCCACTTATCCTGTCTAAGTCTCTACTTTCCCCTGAAAACAAAGTCAACAACACTATGTCCAAAATAATCTTCATCTTGATCACTGCTAGGTAGGTGATGCTGGCTGCTAGCCCAGGTGGGAATTCAGTATCTCTTGAATGAATGAGATGCTGTTGTATCAAGGAGATCATGCATTTAAAGCATTGAGTATTATATATCTGACACACAGTCACTACTACTCCCTAGTCCTTCCCTCCCACAAAAGAGCAGACACAGTCCAGGGAACAGCAGCACTAACCAGCATATGCCCCGCCTCTTCACCAGCTGTGATAGCTGGTTTTAATGTCAACTTGGCATAAATTACAATCACATGAGGAGGGAAGCTCAACTGAAGAATTGTCCTGATGTGGAAAGACCCACCTCAAATGTGGACAGCACCTTCTGGTAGCAACCCAGGTGTAAAGGGCATGGCAGAAGGATTGTTCATTCATCTTTTGGGGGCTTGGCCTTCCCTCTTGTAGCCAAGTAGATTTACCTGTTGCTGTTGCTGCTACTGACTCCTTTTCCTGTCAGAACCAGCATTTCCAGACTTCCATTGTTGACTACAGACCAGTGGCTCTACAGGAATCCTTTAGGTTTTTAGCACTTGGTCGGTATTGGTGAGGCACCCAGCCTTGTGAATGGAACAATTACTGAGGTTTTGGCCTCTCCAATATGAGACAGTTACTGTGGGACTCCTCAAACTATTAAGGCATCCAGCCTCTAGGGCTGAGCAACTACTGGATTCTGAGCCTCTCAGGTATGATACAACTGTTAAACATTAGTTGAAGCTGGGAGTGGTGGCGTACACCTTTAGTCCCAGTGCTTGGGAGGCAGTGGCAGGCAGATCTCTGTGAGTTCAAGGCCTGTAAGTTGATTTAACAAACTCTTTTAGTATATGTGTGTGTATATGTATAAATACGTATCATCCTATCAGTTCTGTTCCTTTAGAGAATTCTAATACACCTTCACTCCAGCTTCTCCACAGCACAGACCATGTACCATTCACACGCACTGCCTATACACATGGGACACAGGTAGACCATGTTTCTTCTGAATTAAGAAGTTTCCTAGAACACACACATACAGTCCCATTATTTTGCTACAACATACCATAAAATGACCATACCAACACTACTCTACTGGAATTAACGCCCTCAAAATAGATTATGTGCCTAAACCTTGGGGAGTCTAATAGTAAATACCTTACCAAAAAACCATTCTGACTTCCCCCATCTGAAGGCTCTTTCTGTTATGGACAAGTTATGTCCACTTGTTATATGCTGAAATGACTTGTAATGTTGGCATTCACTTGATGATATAACCCCATTTGGATATGGTAGAAACATTTAGAATGCCAACCAGGAAAAGGCTTTGTTTTTTATTTAAGACAGTATTAGAATCTTCCACACCTCACTTTTGAGAAATTTTTCATATCTGGCTCATCTCACTGATAGATTGAATTATTAGAGTAAAATTTCAGCCAAGATAAGAAATAACATAACCGTTTAGCCTCCTGGCAAATTACATTCAGCACCCACTTTCTCAAGATGACAAATATGAAATCTTTCAAGTGGAAAAATCTTCTAAAGCACCAGGCCAATTGTGCAATGCAGCAAATAGAGCAAGGAAGAGAGTCCACCCCCATCTCTGCAGCAAAAAGCCTGAACTTATAACCACAAGGCAACATGACTCATATACCAGCTACCACTGGTCCTAAAATTGAGTACTTCTTGGAAGGCCACTACCATTTGACCTTAACAAAGCCAAGAGTTCCACAGTACCATCTCTTTTCTCTTTTATCCAAATCATCTGTCATCTCCATGCATCAGCACCTTGCCTAGTGAATACATGATAACAATAGGATAAGAGAGCAAGACTAACCACTTCTCCAAGTTCTCCTCACCACCATAAATCAAACTATTTTTACTTTTAACAGAATATTTAAACAGCATTTACAAACTATAATTTCAAGTCCAAGGAGATGCAATGACTTAGGAGAATCACCAACAGAACAGTGCTCAAGGTAACTTCCTATCTTAGGCCAATTATAGTCCTTTCTAATTCTTCTTTCTACGAGGCAGTAAACATCACATAAATCCTTACAAGTGTACAGAGTCAGTACTCTTAGCCCCATTTTACTGCTATGGAAACTGATGTCCTGAGAGCTTAAGTATCACGTCCAAAGCAGAAGCAGCTAGGAAAGAGGCCGAACTTCAAGTCTTAGTGTGCTTTATTTCAAAGCCCATGTTCTTAAAACAATTTAATTTTTTACTTTGTAGGCATGAGCATCTTCCCTGCATGTAAGTGCACCTGTGTCATATAATGCCTATGGAGATCAGAAGAGAGCATCAAATTCCCTAACTGGAGTTATAGATGGTTGTTAGCCATCATGTGGATGCTGGGAACCAAACTCCAGTCCTCTGCAAGAGCAGCCAGTCCTCTTAACCACTGAGCCATCTTTCCAGTTCAAAAGCCCATATACTTTCTACTTCTGCTCTGCTACTCAAAGTGTGTTTAAAGACCAGCAGCATTAGCATCAACTGACAGAAATACAAACCTCTCAGTCCCACTGAAGAACTATTAGATCAGGATCTGTCCACATTTACTAAGATCTCCATGTCATCTGTGTGATCATTAAAGTTTGGGAAACTGCACTACATCATTCTGCCCCTCCAAATGACACTACTATTATCCCTTTCTACAGATTTTCAATGGGGTGAGGGGAGTTCATACCAGGGACACACAATGTTTGAATATATTTTTGTCACAACTAGAGACAGGGTAAATGGTTGCTACTGGGTCAGAGGTCAGAGAACCTGTTAAATATCCTACAGTGCTGCTGGGCCTAGTGGCCCAAGTCTATAATCTCTGCGTGGAGATTGGCAGGAACATCATCACAACTTTGAGGCCAGCCTGGTTCATATAGTGAGTTTCAGGCTGGCCAAGGAAATACAGCAAGACTCCATTTCAAAAAAACAAAACACAGAGATGGCTCAGTGTTAAAAATACAGGCTACTCTCACACAGGATCTGGATTCAGTTCCCTGCACCCACACAGTAGCTAATAACTGTCTGTAACTCCAATTCCAGCTGCTCTCATGTCCTCTTCTGGCCTCTGCTAGCATTGCATGCATGTGGTGAACTTAAATACATACAGGAAAAACATTCATACACATAAAACAAAAGTAATAAAAACTTTTAAAAAAATCCTACAGTGCACAAGCTTGCTAATCATAACAAAGAATTATCCAGTCCAAATTTGAACAGTGCCAAAACTGAGAAATTGTCCTAGCTGATAAAACCATTCATTATTTTTGTATCTACAGACCATTTTAAAAAGAAGAAAGATGGAACTGGAGAGATGGCTCAGCAGTTAAGAACACTGGCTGCTCTTTCAGAGGACTCAGGTTAGAGTCCCAGCACCCACATGGCCACTAACATTACCATGCATAATTCCAGTTCCAGGGGAATCTGATGCTCTCTTCTGACCTCCACAGGCATTGCAAGACAGGGGTACACTTACATACATGAAGGCAACACACACACACACACACACACACACACACACACACACACACACACAAAATAAAAATATTAAAAAAGAAGAGGAAGAAAGATGTGGGCATGATGGTACATGTCTATAACCCCAGCTCTTGGGATATGGAGGCAGGAGAATAAGGAGTTCAAGGTTATCCTCAGCTATATAGCAAGTTTGAGGTCACACTGGGCATGAAGCCCTGTCTCACCTCCCTATCCCAAAAGAAAGAACATCTTGGTGGTATAGCACTTGCATGGGTGAATATGAGATCATGGGTTCTATTCACAGCAAAAAGAACAATTTTTCCTGATAAAATTATGGCTGAAGAAATGTCAAACAAAATTCCTTTTCCTATAGGTGAGTCTCTCAACTCTCACATGTAGCAAGAATTTAGATAAGAGGTCAGAAAACTATGGTCTGCAGAACAAATCAAACTGTCCATTCTGTGTAGAGCTAAGAATCACTTTTTTATTTTTCAATTTTTAGGATTCATGAAAATTATATGAAATTCAAAATTTTGTGTCCATAAAGTTTTATGAGAACACAGTAATATCCACTGGTTTGTCTAGGGTGGTTTTTATTAAACAGCTTATTGAGATATAATTAACATATTTTAGGATTCATCTATACAAATGGTATACAGTTCAGTTTTTTACACATGTTCACAAGGTGGTACAGCCATAGCCAGTCATTTAGAGAACATTAGAGCTTTCTATTTGTTTTGCAGTGCTGCAGACCAAATCTAGGGCCTCAGACATACTAAGTAACCCCTCTAATCCAGAGCTGTACCTTCAGTTCCAGTAGCATTTCCAACACCTCACAAAGAAACTTTACATCTTTAAACTATCACACCTAAGCTCCTACCCACTTTTCTGAGCCTTGAGCAATAATACTAATCTGCAGTCTACTTCTATATCCCATTCTAGACTTTTGTGCCTCCATGTTTTTGTTTATTTATTTCTATTTTATACGTGTTTTACCTGAATGTATGTGAGTGTACCTGGAGGACAGAAGAGGGCATCAGATCCACTGGAACTGGAGTTATGGACAGTTGTCAGTCACCATGTAGGGAAACAAACCCAGGTCTTCTGCTCTTAACCACTGAGCCATTTCTCCAGCCCTTTAACTATCTTTAAAAAAAAAAATCTGTCTAAACTTGGCATGGTGGAACATACCTTTAATCCTAGCTCTCAAGAGGCAGTTCTCTGAGAGACAGAGGCCAGCCTGGTCCTCTGTAAGAGCAGCCAGTGCTCTTAATTGCTGAGCCATCTCTTTAGCTCCCTCAAAGCATAATGATTTACACTTTATTTTATTTTATTTTATGTGTATGTTTTGCTTGCATCTATATAAGTGTACAACGTGTGTGCAATGCCTATTCAGGCTAGAAGAGGGAGTTGGATCCCCTGAAATTGGAGTTATGGATAGTCGTTTGTCACCATGTAGGTGCTAGAAACCAAACCCCGGTCCTCTGGGTAAACAGCCAGTGCTCCTAACTGCTAAGCCATCTCTCCAGCTCCTGATTTATACCTTCTCAATGATTAATGGTTCATGTGTTTATGGCTACACATCTCCCTTAAAAATGTCTATTCAGATCTCTTGCCCATTATTAAATGAGTTTTTGATTACTGAATTATAAGAATTATTTATGTTTTAGATGTAAGCTTGTATTAGTTACTTTTCTTGTTGCTGTGGCAAAAGTCCCTTATTGGATAGATACATGGTTTGCTATAGTTCCATCTGGCCTGGAAACTTGGTGTGTAGACCAGGCTAGCCTTGATCTCACAGAGATCTTCTTGCTTCTGCCTCTGAAGTGCTGGGATTAAAGGTGTGGGCAAACCACATCTAGTGGTTTGCTACTATTTTTTTCTCATCACTTAACTCTGCCCTGTGAAGTACAAAAAGGTTTTAATTTTGATTCACTCCAGTTTTCTGTTTTGTATATGCATGTGTGGGGTGTGTACTCTATGTGTGTGCACATGCAAAGGTCAAGGTATTTTCCTCTATCACTCTCCACCTTAGTTTTTGAAAGAATTTCCCATTGAATCTGAAGCCTCCAAACAGCCAGCCAGTAAGACACTGGGATCTACTCCTACCAGTACTACAGTTATAGATGGTATCATCAAGCCCAGCTTTTACATCGATGCTGGGGATCCAAACTCTGGTCCTCTGCTTTACACAGCAAGCACTTTACCTACTAAGGCATCTCCCCAGGCCCTAAATCCAGTTTTTGTTCATTTGTTTGATTTGCTTAAAACAGTATCTCCAGGCACCCCAAGCTAGTTTCAAACTCACCATCCTTCTGCCTCCGACTTCAGGGCAATGGGCTTACAGGTGCAAATCACCAAGCATGGTATGGTTTATTTTCTTTCATTACTCATGGTTTTAGCTTTAGTGTCACAGCTTAGAAACATAACCAATTCCAAGGATATGATGATTTATCCCAATCTTTTAAGAGTTTTATAGTTTTAGCTCTTCATTTCAAGCCTTTCTTTGACCTTTTGGGTTTTGTTTTGTTTTTTAATATGATATGAGATAAGAGTTTGATTTCATTCTTTTACAAATAGTTGTTATTCTTCCTCTCATGGAATGGTCATGCCACCATGTAAAGAACCACCTGATGATATATCTGAGTTTTTATTTGGGGACTCTCAGTTCTATATGTTAATCTAGCTTTGTATCCTTATGCCAATCCCACACTGTCTTAATCATGGTTGTTTTAGAGTAAGTTTTAAAATCTAAAAGCATAAATCCTCCTGCTTTGTTCTGCTTTTAGATTTTCAGAATTAGCCTGTTAATTTCCATAAAGAATTTAGGATTCAGAATAACAGAGATTGTGTTGAATGTATAGATTAATCCTCAGAATGAACAGAGGTTATCCCTTTAATTGCTTTTCTTTCTTTTCCTTCCTTCTTTTCTTTTTTTCAGAAGGGGTCTTACTATGTAGCCCAGGCTGATCTCAAATTCATGATAATTCTGCCTTATCTAAGTGCTAAAATCATAAGCACTGACCACCACTCCCTGGTTCTTAATATCTTTCAGAAATGTTTCACAGTTCTCGTAGTCCAAATTTGGGGTTTTTTGTTTTGTTTCGATTTCTTTTGTTCGTTTTTTGACACAGGGTCTTCTTGTAGCCCCAGCTGGCCTGGAACTCACTATGTAGAACAGGCTGGCCTTGATCTCACAGATAAATCCCTACTTCTACCTCCCAAGTGCAGGGATTAAAAGTGAGCACCATCATACCTGGTACAAGTTTTGCACTTCTTCTAAGTATTTTACGGATTTTGTTTTTTTCAGTGCTAGGATCAAATCTGGAGGCTTTCACATGCTGGGCAATGCTCTACCACTGAGATACATCCCCAGCACAGTATTTATACTTTCTAATATTACTATAAATGAAATATTTAAAAAATTTTTTTTCAGTTTATTTATTTTTATGTTATGTGTATGGGTGTTTTACCTAAATATATATGTTATTGCACCTGTGTGTGCAATGCTTACAAAGGGAAAAGGAAAAAGTGGAATTACAGATAGTTGTTAGCTGTCTTATGGGTACCGGAACTCAATCCAGATCCTCCATAAGAGCAACCATGCTCTTAACTGCTGAGCCAACTTCTAGTCCCAGTAAATGGAATCTTACTTTACTTTCAGATTGTTAAGTATATGAAATCCCAAATGTTTTTATATACTGATCTTGGAGCATAAAATCTTGCTGAACTTAAATTAGTTTTAATAATTTTTTAGGAGTCCACATCCAAGATAATATTATCTATAAAGAAAGACAAGTTACTTCTCCCTCTTCAAAGTGGGTGCCTTTTACTACATTTTCTTGCCTGATTGTCCTACTCCCTGGAACCTCTACAATGCTGGATGTCCTCAGTTGGGTTGTAGTTCAGTGGTAGAACATCTGCTGTTCAAGGTTCTGAACTAGGAAAAAGTAAATAAATAAACCCTCACCCTTTTTTTTTTAAGCCTTTTTTTGAGACAGGGTCTCACTATGTATCCCTGGCTGGTCTAGAACTCACTATGTAGACCAGACTGGTCTCAAACTCACAGAAATCCACCTGCCTCTGCCTCCCAAGTGCTGGGATTAAAGGCATGCACTGCCACACCCAGTTAATAATTTTTTATTAAGACAGGCTTTCACTACATAGTCCTGGCTGGCCTAGAACTTGCTGTGCAGACCAATCTGGCCTTGATGTCCCAACTAAAATACTATTTATTGAAGTTTATGAAGAAAAAAAGTTCGTAAAATAAAAAAATATATAAATTCTTCATGAAATGTTTGGTACAACTCAACTCATTTTTTGTGTATGGGGGGCAGTGCTTGTGCACATGTCAACATGTGAGTATAAGTGTTCAGGGAGTTGAGAAGGTGCTGGATCCCTGGGACTGGAGTTACAAGCAATGCATGCTCTTAACCACTGAATTATCTTCTCTAGCCCCTCATCTTGTTCTTGATCTTAGAGGTAAGCAATCTTTTCTTTTTCCCAAAAAAACAGAGAAGAGTTTAAAAAACTTATTATATGCCTAAGACATTAGAGTATTAGAGTCTAGCACAGAATTTTTAAACATTAAGTATGAGTCTAACTGCTGCCTTTCATCAGATTACAACAGTTCCCTTAAAAAAACCAGGCGTGGTGGCACATGCCTTTAATCCCAGGATTTAGATCAGTCTCTAGCACTGCAAAAACAAAAACAAAAATTCATAACTGGTCCCACCCATCCCAACCTGCATCTGGAGAAGCTGTCAGAGGATTGGTGTTTTGTTTTGATTGAGATGGAGCCCTGCAATGTTACCCAGGCTGGCTTCAAACTCTGGAGCTTGGGCTCACACCTTTACTCCCAGTACTTGGGAGGCAGAAGTAGGTAGATCTCTGTGGAAGCAAGGCCAGCATGGTCTATGTAGAGAGTTCCAGGCCAGTTGGGGCTATAGGGAGACCCTGTCTCAAAAAAAAAAAAAAAAAGGCAAAAAATAATAAACAAAATAAAACAGTTCCCTTCTAAGCCAAGTGTGGTGGCACATAACTATAATCCCAGCACTCTGGAGGTAGAGGTAGGAAGACTGAAACAAGATATACATGAATTTCAGGATAACCTGGGATGCTTTTTTCTCTGTCTACTGAGATAACCATGTAACTCTTATTTCTTATTGATAATGTGTTTTATTACTCATACCAACTGATTTTTTTCAGATGTTAAACTGTATTCCTCTAATAAATCTCATTCATATACTAGCTGGGGCTATATATTAATAATTCTTTCTATATATTGTTGGATTTGGTTTACTAATATTGTTTTGGTGATTTCCTGTCCTAAACCAGTCAAGAAAGGAGAAAAGAGTCAGGCATGGTGGTGAACACTTTAATCCCAGCACTTGAGAGGCAGAAGCAGGTGGATCTCTATGAAATTGAGACCAGCCTGGTCATCATAGTGAGCTGAAGGCCAGCTGGGGCCTACAATGTTTGATCTCAAAAAGGTCAAAAAGAAAAAAAAGCAATTTGTTTGCTAGAGAGAAGGCTCAGTGGTTAGGAGCACCGGTTGCTCTTGCAGAGGACCAGGTTTGGTTCTCAGCACCCACATGGAGGCTGTCAGTAACTCCAGTTCCAGCGGAACTGGTTCCTCTTCTGACCTTCATGGGCATCACAGAACATGGGCACACTTACATACATGCAAGAATTATACTCATATACATAAAAGTAAAAATATGAAAAAGAAAAAATATAAAAAAGTAAAGAGAAAACTATACATTAACATTATCTTGTATAACTACACAATTACCTTTATTTTTTTTTTTGAGAGAGAGACAGGGTTTCACTGTGTAGCCCTGGCCAGCCTGAACTCCCTATGTTATTTTGGTTTCTGATGTTTTGTTTAGAGACAGTGTCTCTTTGTAACTCCCAGATGACCTGGAACTCCCTATATAGACCATGCTGGTCTTGACCTCACACAGATCCACCTGCCTCTTTGTCTCAAGTACTTACTATTTTTTCATGTGTGTTTGAATTAATGCCCGAGGCCCTTGCTTTCAGCCTAAAGAAGCCCTTGGTATTTTTTGTAAGGTCTTTGAGCAATAAATCTTCCCAGTTTTTGTTTATCTGTTGTCTTCATTTCACTATTCAGAAATAGTCATTTAATCTACCTTCAACTTTGCTAGATAGAATTCTTAGTTAACTTTCTTATTAGTTGACTGTCTTCCATCTTCTGACAATTCAAATCTATAAATGGAATCCTCAACTATTTTATTTAGATTATTGCACTTTCTTTTTAATATTTTATTTTTATTTTATGTGTATGAGTGTATTGCCTGCATGTACGTCAGTGCACCCATGTCATGCAATGCCCTCTGAGGTCAGATGGGGGCAATGGATCCCCTGGAACTGGAGTTATGGATGGTTGTTAGCCACCATGTGAGTGCTGGGAACTGAACCCAGGTCCCCTGCTCTTAACTGCTGAGCCATCTCTCCAGCCCTAAACTACTTTCACCTCCAGAATTTTCATTTGGCTCTTTTATAATTCCTCTCTTTAATGATCTCCATTTGATACAGCAGTGTCTTAGTGCCTTCCTTTATTTCCTTAGCTGCTTTTTGTGCCTCTTAAGTTCTGGGAATATACTTAATATGGCCAGTATAAAACCATGTGCACATGTGTGTAGTAATATGTGTGCAAGAGTGCATGTGCAGATAGGTGTGTGTGCGTGCATGTGCACATGAGCATGCAGAGGCCAGAGGATGATGTGAGGCATCTTCATCAGGTGTCTTCCTTAATTATTCTCCACTTTATTTTGAGACAAGGTCTCTCATTGAAACTGGAGCTCAATAATTCCAGACTGGTTGGCCAGCAAGTTCCAGAGACGTCTCCACCTTCCATCCAGCACAGCTTTTACACCAGTGCTAGGATCTAAACTCAGGTCCTCATACTTTCACAGCTAGCAATTTACCAACTGAGCTATCTCCTTTAAAGCCTTTTTTGTTGAATCTAACCCTTTTTCATGCTTAGACATTTCTGTAGGTAGTTTTCCTGCCCCTGCACCTCCCCGTCTCTTTGGACCCCCCTTGTATGGGTCATACTTACCTGTTTCTTTGCATGTCACATAGTTTTGATAGTTTGAACATTTCAAATAATACTGTAGTGACTCTGTGGTGCCCTCCCTCCAGGATTTTTTTTCTTTTGGGGTTTGGGGAGGCAGTACCAGGGCTTTGTACATAGTAAACAACACTATCACTGAGCTATATACCCTTAGTCCTGAGTTTTTGAGAAAGGTCTTAGTATGTAGCTATGTAGCTCAGTCTGGTGTTGAAGTATCTTCCTGCCTCTGCCTCCTAAGCCCTGAGATTATAGACAAAGACCATCATGAGCATCTCCAGGACTTACTATTTGCTTATTAGTTTGGTGACTGGTTGGATGATTTTATTGTTGCTGTTTTTCTTTTGCTCAGATGATTTTAATGAACTCTATTTGTTCGACACAGTGTTAAGGCCTAGGATATTTCTTCTCAGGAAGGTACAGCTTTAGGTGGTCACCTTAGATGAATAGCGTTAGTCTTTCCTTTTCATGACATCTATTAAATGTTCTAATGTTTTTCTAATATTTATAAAAATGTCCTGAGTCACAACTTGCTCTATGAACTATCCTACCAAATTATGGCTATGCTTCTAAATTGCTTGAGAATCATACTATATTGACTATGAGCTTAGTCTAAAATCTTTTGAGGTACTCTGCATATGTAAGAAGGAAAAATTAAGGGGCTTCCCACACTTTCTGAGAGAGGCTCTTGCCACATTATATAGCCCAGGATAGTCTTGAATTCTGACAATCCTCTCATCTCATAAGAGCTGGGGTGGTAGATATGATGATTCAACCATCAGTCAATCAAACAGTTCCTTTCTTCATCAGACATAAGCTGAATGTACTTTAATTCAATTCAATTCTGACACAATCTACCTGGAAGTAGTGTCAGATTCTACAGGAAGAACAATCAGCCACCCAAGATGACTGCCTCCCACTTCTGATGCCAAACACATGTGAGTTCCCACAACTCTCAGGGTTGAGAGCAACTCCCAAAGCTCAGGGAAAACATTTATGTTCATCAGAGACATTACAAGGGCCACAGATTAAAAAAAAAAGAGAGAGAGAGAGAGAGAGAAGGTGAGGCAGGTGGGAAAGCGTGCAGAGTTTCTATGCACACTCCTTAGAGCATATGTTCAACAATTTGAACGCTCTCCAAACCCTGTCCTTTTGGAGGTTTATGGAGCATCATTATATAGGTACTATTGATTAAATCATTGGCCACTGGTGACCAACTTAACCTTCAGTCCCTCTCCCTCCACATTTGAAGAGGAAATGTGAAGTCCAAGGTTTAATGATGCTTGCTTGGCCTTTCATGTGACCCTATCATGAACCCTGCCAGTAAGAGTCATTTCATTAGCAAGGAAACCAGACCAAATATGTATTTCACAGTGTCACAGGTACCTAACTCACTGGGAGTTTTTTTGGGTTTGTTTTGTTTTGTTTTTAGCGTTAAATATGTGAATGTCTGACAGGAAGTATTTCAAGCTACACAAGTAGCTCAATGTCAATGACAGAGTGCTTGCATAGTATGCACAAGGCCCTGGATCTCCCTCTCTCTTCTCTTTCTCTCTCTCTTTCTCTCTCCCTCTCTCTCTCCCTCTCTCTCTCTCTTTGCGCGAGCGTGCACACACACACATACACACACACAAAATATTCAAGTATTATCACCATGCTGGAAGCTATGGAAAGTAAGTGTAAGATACCATCTCTTTCTCAGAGTTTTCCCCAGAAATTTAAAAGTTTGGAAAAGGGAAAAATATAAACTTTCTAATAAAACTGGATGTAACTTTTAATACTAGGGCACATAACATTACCTAATGAAAATTTCCCTGGAGTTTTAAGCCTAAACTAGTTCGTTACTACGGAAGCTTCCAGTCTCTTCCTCTAACAAATGAATGAAAATAACTTTGATAAAGGGCTAAAACCAAGAGTCCCACGTAAAACAAACAAAAAACAGCGATTCGCTTTAACTTGTGGATTTGGGCCTAGATGGCCCCTTCCGGTTCTGATCATCTCTATCTATGGCCAGAGAATATGTACAGAATCCCGTGAGCTTCCACCTCCACTGTCACCGCGGAGAGAGCACTCCGGGAGTGGTGGACTCCCGTCTCAGCCAGGCAGACAGGGTTTCCGTCGGGCTGCCGGCCGGTTACCTCGCAGTTGAACTCCATCTCGGCGTCCATGGTGACGATCCGCACAGTGAAAGTCTTGGGCTGTTTCCTCTTGAGCGAGCTGAAGCTCATGCGGGAAGCGATAGCTCCGGCCATGGCGCGGGGTTCAGGCCTGGGAACCCTCACCCCTAGGCCTCACTCTGGACCTATTAGCCCCCCTGGAGGAGCTGCACAGGCCTCAGGGCCACCATGGTAGACCTAGGTTCAGAGGGTCCCCCGGCCAGCATGGGCCGCGAGGACCCCGCCTTGAGAGAGAAAAGGGTTGTTCAGGGACAGCCCTGACGGCGGCGGGCCCCGGACGCAAGCAAGGGCCGACGGGGCGGGCGCGGCCCGGCACTCCTGGACTCGGGCTGGGCACGCCCGGAGCGCCCCTCGACTGGAATTCTAGACGGCAGCGGCCCGCGCGCCTCTCAGCGTCCGACCGGGGTCGCGGGGCCGCGCTGAGCCGAGCGCGCACAGGCGCGCGCGTGGCTGTCACGATTTCCGCGCCGCGCGCCCTGGGGAAGAGTCTTCCACCCCTCCCTCCCACCCGGTCGTCAACTCGCTAGGTCGGGCCCCGCCCTCTGGCCGCCCGAACCCTACACATGCGCAACCTAACGGCCATTTATCAGATGTTGATTGGCTGAAAACTCCAGAGGCGGCGGGACTTTTTCTGAGCTCCGCCTCCTTTAGGGAAATTCAACCAATTGGAAGCCCCATTGTGCCAGGAGGGGCGGCCTGTACTCCGCGTTAAGTGACTATGGCAGAAATCATTCTGAACGCTTTTGTTCTAAAGACTACGCCTATTCTAGCAAGGCTGGTTGAGAAAGCAGAGTCCAGCAAGTGCGCCTTTCCTGGGAAGCCTAGAGTGGTTCCTCCGGGTGTCTAGGAAGGACTGCCCTTAGGACAAAGTAGTGCTTCATCCAGGGCATTGCTCGTTTCGGACACCCGGGGAATGTGCCTATTACTTAATTACTCATACGGACCTCTCTTTCTCAAAGTGTGTAGCTCTAGCTGGCCTGAAACTCACCTTGTAGACAATGCTGGCCTAGAGAATTACCAAACGGGTAATGAGTGCACTGAACTCATTGAGTGGTAGAGGACTTTAAGCGTATTTAATTCATATAGAAAGCTTTAGAATGATGTGTGTGACACATACTAGGTAAAGTAAGTATCAAAAAAGGTGGGGAGCATAAGTCCTGCTTTTCTACAACAGATCCCTAAAGCTTCAGGAAGCAACAGCCAGGATCCAGGAATTGTTTACTGGCATAGCCACCAATATGATTGTTCAGAGCCTTGTGGGCTGGATGTGGGAGTGTCTTCATTTTCATCACTTCAGTTCGTCCCTGCAGGTGGGAGAACCAAGTTAGATTACCCTTTGGGCTTCCTGCAGAGACAACAAATCAGGCTTTTAACCTAGAGCCAAGGATGCTGCCAGAAAATAAGTAACTCTGGGAACCCACTGAGGAGCAGTAGAAGGAAGTGGATTAGACAGCAGGGGCTAAAATATAACATTGATGATCTGTAATGGCTAATTTTTATAGAAGACCTACTAGGTGCTAGCCACTGGACTAATCTGCAAAACACGGTTTTTAAAGTTCCTAGGAGGCTGTCCAGGTAAGATATATACTTCTGAATCTCAGAAGAGAGGGCCAGGAATAAAAATAGATAGGATGGGGGCTGGAGAGATGACTCAGTGGTTAAGAGCACTTACAGAGGCCTGAGTTTGATTCCCAGCATCAGCATGGGGCAGCTCACAACTGCCTGGAACTCCAGCTCCAAGGGATCCAATGCCTTCTTCCCGCCTCCTTGAAAACCTACACCCACATGCACTTACACACAAACAGATACACACATACACATGATAAAAGAAATATTTTTTTAAAAAAATAGATATAAGGGGCTGGAGATATGGCTTAACTGGTAAGAGTGCTTGCTCCTCTTCCAAAGCACCTGGATTCAGTTCCCAGCACCCACATGATGGATCATAACCTTCCATAACTCCAGTTCCAGGGAATCCAGTACTCTCTTTTGACCTCCATGGGCATTGCACACATGCAGTGAACTTACATAAATGCAGGCAAAACATTCATTCACATAAAATAAAAATAAATTTTAAAAATATCTGTTGAATTAATAAGTGAAGGACATGGGGACATGGTCTCAACCATGATCTGGACATTAGCATATCAGGCATCTGAGAAGCAGATGTTTTGTTTGTTTGTTTGTTTTGAGACAGGGTCTTCCTGTAGCCCCAGCTGGTCTGGAACTAGCTATTTAGACCAGGCTGGCCTAGATCTTCCAGAGATCTACTTACCTTTGTTTCCTGAGTGCTGAGATGAAAGGCATGTACCACCACACCTGGCAGAAGTGTTTTATATGCTTTGTTTCTTTCAATAGTTTGAAAAATGCTGTTGATACAGATTATATCATCAATTTACACACGAAGAAACTGGATGAAGCCAAAATGAGTAATTTTTTTAAATTAGATTTTATGTATGGATGCTTTGCCTGCAATTATGTAAATGCACCATGTGCATGCAGTACCCATGGAAGCCAGAAGAGGGCAATGGACTCCTAGAACTGGAGTTATGGACAGTTGTTAGCTACCACGTGGGTTCTGGGTCCTCTGCATGTGCAGCCAGTGCTGTTAGCCACAGAGCCATTTCTTCAGCTCCTGAAATGAGGTAATTTGATTAAGATCATAATTGATAAAACTGTAACTTATATCTAGATTGATTTAATTCATATTTCATCTGATTTACATTTTGGTTCACTCTTCTTCTGGAAGAGCAGGTGATTCTGGGGGTTGTGTACCACCATGCTTAGCTCTGGCTATTTATTTTTTTAAAGATGTATTTTATTGAGTTGGAGAGATGGCTCAGCAATTAAGAGTACTGGCTTACTGGCTGCTCTTGCTAGAGGACCTGGGTTCCATTCCCATCACTCACATGGCAGCTAACAACTGTCTGTAACTCCAGTTCCAGGGGATCTGACACCCTCTTCTGACCTTCTCAGGCATTACAGGACACTGGTACACCTACATACATATAGACAATACACTCATACACATAAAAATAAAAATAATAAAATATTTCTTTAAAAAAGATTTATTATTTTAAATTATGTATGTGTATGTGTCTATGAGAGGGTCTGTGTATATGAGCATAGGTGCCTACAGAGGTCAAGAGAAGGTGTCAGATCCTCTGGAGCTGGAGTTACAGGCAATTGTGAACCACCTGAAATGATTTCTGGGAATTGAACTCAAGTCTTTTTCACTGCTGAGACATCTCGCCAGCCCCTACACTTTATTTCTTTATTGGTTTATTTATTATTGGGGAGGGCTTATGTGTCTTGGCACAATTGTGGAAGTCAGATGACAACTTTGTGGAGTCAGTTTCTCTCCTTCCACTTTTATGTGACTTCTGGGGATTGAACTCAGTAAGCACCTTTATCTAATGAGCCATCTCACCAGCCCACCACCTTATGTTTTGTGACAGTGTCTCTTATTGAACCTTGAGCTCACCATTGGGCTAGGTTGGCAGGCCAGCAAGCCTCAGATGGATCCACTTGGTTCCACATCTTCGGTACATACTGCCATGCCTGGCTTTTTTATGTGGGTGCTAGTGACCTAAACTCAAGAAGTCATGCTTGCATTTTATTGACAAAGCCTTCTCCCTAGCCCCATGTCACACCTGGAGGATGTAGAGGTAAAAGCCTTGGATGCTAAATAGCCTACAATGCACACGACACCTTCACATACATAACAAATATGTGTCCAGGTCAAAGTGACAGAAGTGCCAAAGTAAAGAATCTGCAATAATTATTTCATCTTTCTGAGTCAAAAAAAACTTTAATAAAGGCTGGTGAGATTGCTCAGCAGTTATAGGTGCTTGCCACCAAGCCTGATGACAAGAGTTCGAGCCCTGGGTTCTACATGGTAGGAGAGAACCAACTCCTGCAAGTTGTCACCTGACCTCGGTATATACAATATGTTACATATGTGCACATGCACACACACACACACACATGCATGATACACAAATAAATATAATTTTAAAATTTTAAATAAAGATTAAAAAATACTCTGATAAAAATCTGATGAAACCAGTCACCTTTCCCTCAAGGGAATGAATACACATACACACAATTTTGCATACATTTTAAGAGGTTCTTGAAAAGACCCATCCAAAGTACATTATGAATCCTGTTATACTAATCAGTTTTATGTTACTATAACAGAATGCCTGAGTTTATCAACTTTTGAAGAAGAAAGTTTTATTTTTTGTTCAGTTTTAGAAGTTTCAGTCCCTGGTCTGGTGGACCAATTGTTTTGGGGTCTGTAGCAACGCAGTATCTCACGTAGCAGGGTGGGAAGACTTCATCTTATAACCAGGACTTAAGACAAAGAAAGAGGAGGGGAAAGTGCTACAATCTCAATATGCCCTGTATAGGCATCAGAAGGCCTCTCATTAGGTCCTGTTTATTAACAATCCACCACATCCTGGACAGGCTAGAGAGATGGCTCAGAGGTTAAGAGCACTGACTGCTCTTAGAGAGGACCCACATGGCAGCTAACAACTGTCTGTAACCCCAGTTCCAGGGGAATTTGATCCTCTCTTCTGACCTCCATGGGCATTGCATGGCATTGATGCATTTACATACATGCAGGCAATACACTCATACACATAAAAATAATAATAAATAAAATATATTTAAAAATCCACAATATCCCAATAGCACAAAGCTAGGGACTAAGGCAATGTAGTTGGTTTTGTGTTTCGCCATGCTGGGGATCATAACTAGGGTCTTGGGAATGCTAGCCCAGTGCTGTGTTATTTGGTTTCTCATCTTTGTGACAAAATATTTGAAATAAACAGTTTAAAGGAGGAAGGATTTGTTCTCACTCGTGATTGTAGAGGTTTGAGTCCATGATGATTTGAAGTCATATTGCTTTTAGGTCCCTGGCAAAGTAGAAATATCAGAGTAGAAGTAGACAGAGTCAAAAAGTAGAGAGGCAGGAAGGGTCTGAGGATAAGGAATTCCATTCAAAGGCACATTCTCAGAGACCTAAGCACACCTTACCTCCTATGTGCCCATTCAGTATGAACTGTGGGTTAATACACTGATGAAGTCAATGTCCTCGGGAGCCAGTCACCTCTTCATTTATAGCACCACCAACTGGAGACCAAGCTTTCAACACATGAGCCTTTTGATAAGACACTTCATATCTAAACTATAACACTACTTACCACTAATTTCTTAACATACAGGCCTTGGGGAGATACTCATAACACAAACTATACCACCCAGATTAAATCAAATTGCCACTCAAATGTTATATATGAATTGTAGATTGTGATCTCTCCATCAAAAACTGCACCTCTTTACTTTCAGCCACTTGCAGAATGATTTTGACTGCCCAATACTGTGAAGCAAGCATCCTGTACTGACAAGATAAAAACAGCCCAAAGGAATTTTTTGTTTATGTAGTTCTGGCTGGCCTTGAACTCACTATAAATCTGAGAATGACCTTGAACTTCTGATCCTCCTGCTTCTACCTTTTGAGTGGTCAGATTCCAGGGCCTCATGCACGATAAGCACTACAGACTAAGCTACGCTCCCAACCGACATACATTTGTTATTTGTTTGTGACAAGGTCTCACTATGTAGCCCTTGCTGGCCTAAAACTCAGTATGTAGAGCAGATTGGCCCTCAAACCTGCTGCAGTTTCTCTGATTATCTTTACAGTCAAGATTTAGCTGACACAGTTTCACACAATCCTTTCCATGGAGATTCATAAAAGAAATAAAAGATAAAAGTACTATATGTTCTCCGGTTGGGAATGTAGCTCAATTCATTGGTACTGTGCTGGCCTAGTATATATGAAGTCCTGGGTTCACAGTGGTTCCTGCCTATGATCCTAGCATTCAGAAAGTAGAGTCAAGAGGATCACAAGTTCAAGGTCATCCTCAGCCATGTAGTGAGTTTGAGAGGCTTCAGCACTTGTCATTAGTGACTGGTTTGGTTTTTAAATTTTTTTAATTGATTTTTAAAATTTTATATATATGACTGTTTTGCTTACATGTATGTAAATGCACCTGTGTGTACAGTGTCTGCAGAGATCAGAAGAGGACACTGGCTCCTCTGGAATTGGAGTTATAGAAGGGTGTTAGCTGCTACGAGGGTGCTCAGAACCAAACCCAGGACCTCTGGAAGAATAACAAGTGTTCTAAGCTGTCTCTCCAGCCCCTTGTTTGCTTTTTAAAAATAACATATTATACTGGGTGTGGTGGTGCACACCTTTAATCCTACCACCTGGGAGGCAGAAGCAGGCAGTTATCTGTGAGATCAAGGCCAGCCTGATCTATGTATGCAGAGTTCCAGGACAGCTGGGGCTGAAGGGAGACACTGTCTCAAAAACAAAACAAAACAACAAAAAAAATTTTTACAAGCATTCTATATACATTATTTTTAAATTTTTATTTATTTATTTATTTATTTTTAGTTTATGTGTATGAGTGTATTGACTGCTTGTGTGTAAGTGCACCAGTGTCATATATGCCCTCAGAGGACAGAAGAGGATATTGGATTCCGTAGAACTGCAGTTACAGAATGTTGTAAGCTGCCGTTTGAGTGCTGGGATTCAAACCTGGGTCTTCTGCAAAAATAGCCAGTGCTTTTAACTGCTGAGCCATATCTCCAGCTCTTATATACATTATTTTAAAAACTGAAGCCAGTTTATTTATATTTATTTATTTATTTTTGGTCTTTTTGAGATAGGGTCTCCCTGGAACTTGCTATGTAGATCAGGCTGACCTCAGTCTCACAGAGATCCTCCTGACTCTGCCTCCTGAGTACTGGGATTAAAGGCGTACACCACCATACCTGGCCCTGAAGCCAGTTTTGATGGCACACTCCTGTAATTCTAGTACTCAGAAGACTGAGATGGAGGCCACTTTGAGACCAGACTGGACTACACAAACACAGTTGAGTTTGAGGCCAGCCTGAACTCTACAGCAAGAAATTGTCTCAAAATTAAAGGGAGGCAGGAAGGGGGGTTGTAAGGGAAGTTAAGGGAGTGGTGGGCAGGAGTCTGCAGGTGTATATAATCAAGTACATCACACACATGTAGAAAGTTGTCAGAGAATAAATAATCTTCTTTAAACAAAAATAGCAGCTGGGAGTGGTGGTGCACTCCTTTAATCTCAGCATTTAGGAGGCAAGGGCAGATAGGTCTCTATGAGTTCTAGGCCAGCTTGTTCCTAGTAAGTTCTAAGCCAGCCAGGACTACATAATGAGGCTCTGTCTTAAAACAACAACACATAAACCCCAAAACAAACCAAACAAACTTAAAACCTAGGCTTCCTTCTTCTTTTGGATAAGGGAATGAGGAAGAACAGTATTTGGACTGTAATTTCTTTTTAATCTATCAGATTTGGCGCATGCCTATAATCTTAGCACTTGAGAGCTGGAGGCAGGATAGCCATGAGTTCAAAGCCATCCTGAGCTACAAAGCAAATAACCTCCAATGGTCCATAGCCTTATATAATATACTACTTTGAGTTGAGGCAAAAATCTGTGAATATGCTAGGATAGTCCTCTTCTGATTATTTGTAGAGATCTATTATTTATTTATTTTTATTTTTTATGTATATGAGTGTTTTGCCTGCATGCATAGAAGTACACCACATGTATAAAAGGCCAGTGAAGTCCAGAGAAAGCGTCAGATCCCAACTGGAGTTGGATGGTTATTAGCTACCATGTGGGTTCTGGGAAATGAATCTGGGTCCTCTGCAAGAGCAGCCAGTGCTCTTAGCTACAGAGCTATCTCAGTATGGCAAAGGGATTTCTGTGGGTGTAATCTTTATTCTGTTGTGTTAATCAAAAGAGGTTGTCTTGGATGAACTCTTAAAGGAGTCTAGAAGTGGAATATAGATGAAGCCAGAAAGATGCACTCTTGCTGGCTTAGAAGAAAGCAAGCATTTATGTTGTGAACTACCTGTGGGGGCTACAGAGCAAGGCACTCTGGGTCACCTCTGGGACCTAAGAATGATCCTTAGTCAGTAGCTAAAGAAAACAGAGGTCTCAGGTCTGCAATCAGGAGCAGGTGAATTTTACCAACAACCTGAATGAGCTTTAAAGAAAGCCCTGAGCTCCGGATGAGAACTATGGTATTGCTGATACATTGCCAGTGGCCCTGTGAAACTGAGTAGAAACTCATAATAAGCTAAGCCCAGGCACAGACATTGTGAGAAAATAAATATAGGTTGTTTTAAGCTACTGAATAAAAACCTGATATGGTCAGAAAGTCAAAAGAATTTTAACATGTATAATCCACTAGCCTACTGCATTCATGTACTATATGTTGTTTGTGTGTGTGTGTGTGTGTGTGTGTGTGTTTTGTTGTTGTTTGTTTGACACAGGGTCTTCCTATAGCCCCAGCTGTCCTAGAACTCATTATGTCAACCAGGCTGGCCTTGAACTCACAGAAATCCACCCACTTCTGCCTCCGGAGAGCGGGATTAAAGGTGTGCACCGCCATTCCCGACTAAGTCATTGTTTTTTTAGCACAGCAACAGAAAGCAAACTAGAAGAAAGTGTCAATCAACTATTTGCCAAATGTCTCTCATTGTAGGTTTGTTTTATATTTTCTTTAATTAAAAAAATTATGTATTATTTTTATTTTATGTGTTTGAGTGTATTGCCTGCATATAGGTAGGTACACCCATGTCCTGCAGTGCCTGTTGGGGTCAGAAGAGGGCTTTGGATCCCCTGGAACAGGCTGTTAGCTGCCATGTGGGTGCTGGGAACTGAACCTGGGTCCTCTGCAACAGCAGCCAGTGCTCTTAACTGCTGAGCCATCTCACCCAGTCCCCTTCTTTTATGTTTTCCAATGATTAAACTGATGTTCTGGGTTTTGTCTTTTTTTTTTTTTTCCTTTGTTTTTAGAAACATGAGCTAGAACTCACAATTCCCTGCTTCAGCCTCCCAAGTAGCTAAAATCACAAGCTGGATATGTTTTTGTAAGCTGTACCTTGTTACTTTTGGAATGGGGTGGAGATAGGTACATAAACTAAGGGTTCTTGCTTACTTGCAGCCTGAGGCTCAGGGAGGTAGGTGATCTGACCCGTTAAATGTGCCTGGCCCTGGTGATCTTTGAATAATGAGAATGCCTTTCCAAGGTGTCATTCTGAGGCACTGAGTTTGAGTGGAAGTCAGACACAGGGAATAACTTTTATGTGAAAAACAGTAGTTGAGAACCAGTGTTGGAAATACAGGAGTCCCTTGGTCAACTGTGGTCTTAAAATGTTACATGGGAAATTCCAGAAATAATTTGTGTGTTTTAAACTGCATATTGAGTAGTGTGATGAGTCTTGCCCTGTCCTGTCCTGCCATGCCTCACCTCAAAGGTGAATCATTCCTTTGTTTGGTTTAACCCATGTTCCTGGCTCTCAGCCCAGAGTTTTCCAAGGACAGCATGCTGCTGGCAAAAATGGACCTTGTCTATAGAAGACGCTGAAAATGCCACCACACACCAACTTTTAATTTTTTTATTTTTATTTTTTTTGGCAGGGTCTCACTGTTTTAGCTCAGACTAGCCTTGAATTTGAGATCTTTCTACCTCTGTCTCCTGAATGCTGGGATTATAAGCATTAATAGACTGATATTTGGGGGTACTGGGCTGAAATTCTGCATTGGTTTTATAGGGTCACTCTAACAAAGCATCATAAATTGGGTGGCTTAGAAAAAAATGGAAATTTCAGACTGGGGTAATGGCTCAGTGGGTAAAGTGCTTGCTATGCAAGCATGAGGATCTGAGTTTGAATCTCTAGAACCCACATAAAAGCCAGGTACAGCAGTGCATGACTAGGCACTAGTAGGCAAAGAATCCCCAGAAGCTGGAGGGTCAGCTAGCCTGAAGTACCAAACATGAAACCACAAAATATGAAAGGGAGGGAGGGACGGAGAAGCGGGGAGGAAAATCTGGAAGAAAGGAGGGAGGGAGGGAAGCGGGAAGGAATGGGTGGAGGAAATTTCTTAATTTCTTGTCTCACAGCTTTAGAAGCTGTAGGCCTGAGAGATCAAGGTGTCACAGAGTTGCATTCCTTGTGAAATCTGCAGGGGATAGGGTCATCCTGGCCTTTTCTAGATTCTAGTAGACATTGTTTGGCTTGTGGCAGTGAGTCTCTAACCTTCAGAAAGCCTTTTCTCCAGATGTCTTCACAACATTTTCCCTCTATACTTGGCTATCTCTGTCAAATTCCTCCTTTTTATTAGGATACTACTCAAATTGCATTATGGCCCTTTCTAATGACATCATTTCCAGTCAATGATTTCTTTTTAAAAAACATATCTTATTCATTGTTTTTATTTTTTATGTGTATGAGTATATTGCCTGCATGCACTTAAGTGCACCAGTGTCATGCAATACCCGCAGCGGTCAGAAGAGGGCGTAGGCGTAGTTCCCTATAACTGAAGTTACAGACAGTGGTTAGCTGCCATGTGGGTGCTGGGAATTGAGCCTAGGTTCTCTGCAAGAGTAGCCAGTGCTCTTAACTACTTAGCTATCTCTCCAGTCCCTTAGTTTTTTAGGTGTATGAGTGTGTTGCCTGCATGAAAGTGCACCCATGTTGTACAATGCCTGCAATGTCTTCAGAGGTCAGAAGAGGGCATCAAATTTCCCTGGAACCAGAGTTATGGATGGTTGCTAGCCACCATGTGGGTGCTGGGAATCATACCCAGGTCCTCTGCATGAGCAGCCAGTGTTTGTACTAGCTAAGCCATGTCTTTAGGCCACCTCCTTTTTTTTTTTTTTTTTTAAAGGTTTTACTGAACAGCCAGGCTGCTCTGGAACTCATAATTTAGCCAAGGCTAACCTCAAACTTGGGGCAAATCTCCTGATTCAGCCTCCCAATCATTTGAGTATCTCTACTAAAAACCATATGTTCTAGGGGTTGGAGAATTGGCTCAGCATTAAGAGCACTGACTGTTGTTGTAGAAGACCCAGGTTTGAAACCCAACAACCACATGGCGGCTAAGGATCTTTTGTAACTCTAGTTCCAGATGATCTGACATCCTCTTCTGGCTGCCACAGGCTTTGCACAGGTGCACTTGCATGCATGCAATATGCTCATACACGTAAAATAAAACAAAAAACCTCTAATCCCAATAGCCAGCATGGTGATGTGTACCTGTAGCACTGAGACAGGAGAATCATGAGTTTGAGGCCATCTGGGCTACAAGACTCTATCTCAATCAAGCAAACAAAACCCGAGCTGGTTAGTTCATGCTTTTAGTCTACAACTAGGGTGGCAGAAGCAGGTGGATCTCTGAGAGCTCAAGGCCAGCCTGATCTACATATCAAGTTCCAGGCCATCTGGAGCTATGGGGAGACCCTGTCTCTAAAAACCAAACAAAACAACAAAAACAAAAACAAAAGAACAAAACCCAAAAACAAACAAATAAAATGGGCTGGTAAGATGGTTCAGCAGGTAACAGTGCCTGATATATAAGCCTCACTATCTGAATCTGATTTCTGGAACCAACAGTGGAAGGAAAAGAACTGACTCTTGAAGCTTGTCCTCTGACTTCTAAATAATGCCATGGCACATGTGAATCTACACACATACATCACAAACACAACATACACACACAAAATAAATAAACAAATCGTATTTCCAAATAAGGTCACATTTCATGGTACTGGGTGTTAAGATATCCACCCTCCTCTCTTTTGAAAGCAGATCAGCCCATAGAGAAAGGTCTTTTCTATAGGTAAAAATCTACTAAGGGCCTTGTTCAGAACACGGGTGAGTCTGAAGTCCAAGCAAGTATCCACAAATGCACTTTAAATTTTTTTTAAATTTATTTTATTTATGAATGATTTGTCCACATGCATATAAGTGCTCTATGTGTACAGTGCCCATGGAGGCCAGAAGAGGGGGTTAGATCCTCTGGAACTGGAATTATATATGGTTATTAGCCACCATACGAGTGGTGAGAACTGAACCCAGGTCTTCTGCAAGAGCAACCAGTGCTCTTAACTGCTGTGCCATCTTTCCAGCCTCTCACACCTCTTTTTGTAGTCATATAACTCAACCTGTATGACTGACCCTTTTTAGAAGTGGATTTCAGTAGCCATATTCATGCCAGGATAGCTGGCATACATTAAGAAATTATACTTAACAAGGAAGCTTCTGTAAACTTCACATGACTCAAAACTTTGCATTCTAAGACCCAGTTCCCTGTATAGGAATGAGTGCAGAGGGAAAGATAAAATGCGCTCCCATCACTTACAGTTCTATACAACCACCTTACCACGGCCTTGCCTGTGATGGTGCTCTGGTGTCTTTGCAGCGTCATCTCTGCCATGGACTCCTAAAGTAACAGCACCACCTATCATGGTGTGGCTCAGTCTTCATCTTATTTGCTTTATCATGTCTCCTTCCTACTCCAAAAGTATTGATGGCATGTGTGTGTGCGTGTGTGTGCATGTGTGTGATTTCATGACCAGTATCTCCACTTCATGCTCCTATGATATTGTAGTCTATTTTCAAAGTAGTATCTTAACAGCTCAATAGTCACAGAAAGTCCAAACCATGCCAACAGCCAGACTCACTCAGGAGACAAGACTGGCTGAAGTAGAGCCACCTTGTGTCAATGGTACAAGCACAGTTTACAATCCAGTCCATGTCAGCAGCTTTGACATTAATACTTGGGATAAATGGGGATAGGGGAAATTGGATTATTTATCATTGATACAAAGAATAGTACTTTGCTAATATGTTTATTTGGTACTGTGTCAGTCACATCATATCTGCATATGATGCATAGGACCAAAAGGCTGGAATGTAGTCTTGTGGTTCCTACCCCAGCAGAGACATAAAAGCTTTCATATCCCTGACTCTTCTGCTTGGGTGCCAAGCTGAACCATACAGTTCTCTGAGAGCAGGTGGGCCAGGGCATAAAAGCCCATCAATAAGGAGCAGGTGCCACTGCCACTGCTGTCATTTATCTCTGCTCTTCTGCAGCCTATTCGGTGATGATCTATCTGTCCCAGGAAATAGATGATGGCAGGTTTGTCCATATTCTACACTTATGAACCTGCCTGCTTCTCCCTGCCCAGTGCTGTTCATCTATCTTTGTCCCTGGCTCCTCTCATTTCATTCCATGAGTGGACAGCAGGCCTTGGCAAAGAGTTATGAAGGTGGATTCGAGGAGGGTGGTTTGGGAAAGAAAGGAAGGAGGGCAAGAACATGGGCCTATTCCCTGTAGAGAGGAGAGGGATGGCTGCGAGACACAGCAAGGAAAATGAGATATTCCAGACTCAGTGGTGTTCAGGAAGGGATCTCAGAGAGGAAATGGATGGGGAGACAGATGGAGATGGCCTGAGACAGGGGATACTTGGATGCTGGGGATGTCTGTTTGTAGATGACAGTTTAAGGGGGCTGGGACTGTAGTTCAGTGATAAAACACTTGTCTAGTGTGCTTGATGCTCTGGGTTCTTCCCCCAGTGGTGGGGGTGGGTTGGGATGGGGGGAGAGGATGACTTGAGGAACCAAGCCCAACCCAAACCATTAGGTTCTATCTCCTGCAAAACCTAATTGTAATAACCAGCTTCTAATATGCTCTTGGAATTTTTGAATGTTGGTATTCACACACTGGTATTAGGAACTGAGCCTAAGGCCTCTGGTCTGTTTTGTTGATTTTGTTTTTGTTTGCTTTTGTGACAGGGTCTTATTATGTAGCCTTAGCTGGCCTAGAATCCCCTAGATAGATCAGACTGGCCTCAAACTGACAGAGATCTACCTGCCTCTGCCTCCAAGTGTTTGGATTAAAGGAGTGTGCCACCATGCTTGGCTTGAACCTAAGGGCTTTGTATGCTCAGCAGGTGTTCTATTGATTAGCTACATCCTCAGCCCTCTTTTTAAAAATTAAACATTCGTACATGCATATAATGTGTTTGGATCTACTCCATGTCCCCAGTTCCCTCCCCTATCCTCTCCAGTTTTCTTTCCCAACTTCATGTACTCTCTCTTTTTAAATTTTTTATTTATTTATTTTAAAATATTTTAGTTATTCTTATTTTATGAGTATTTTGTCTGCATGTATAAAGTATACCTGTGGCCAATATGGTGTTATATGACCTCTGTGGATGAAATTCAATGGCATATCACCAAGGCAATCTATTCCAATTTTTTGTTAGAAAATGATCCCTTGCGGGGCTGGAGAGATGACTCACTGGTTAAGAGCTCTGGCTGCTCTTGCAGAGGACCTGGGTTTGATTCCCAGCACCCACATGGCAGCTAACAACCATCTCCAGGTCCAGGGGATTTGGCGCCCTCTTCTGACCTTCACAGGCACTGCATGACACAGATGCACTTACATACATGCAGGCAATACACAAACACACATAAAATAACAATAAGAAATGATCCCTTGTGCCCAGTGAGAAGGTGCTGCTCTCTCCACCCTTGAATTACATTGTGGTTGGATTGTGCTCTCTTTCTGGAAGACCCTTCACAGCCCTTTGAACATCCATTTATTCTTGTTTTTATGTATAAGTCTTTAATTTTTTTAAATTTTAAAATAAATAAAAATTAAATTTAAATTTACTTTTATGTGTCAAGTATTTTGCCTGCATGTATGTAAGTGTACCCATGTGTGTGCAGTGCCCACAGAGGCCAGAAGAGGACGTCAGATCTCCTGGAACTGGGGTTACAGACTGTTGTTAGGTACCATGTGGGTGCTGGGAACTGAACTTGAGTCCTCTGCAAGAGCAGCCAGTGCTCTTAACTGATGAGCCATCTTTTCAGTCCAACAGTCAGTGTTTTTTATCCATGGATTCTGTATCTGTGCGTTCAACCAATTGTGTATTGGAAATATTTGGAAAAAAAAACCCTACACCTGTGCTGAACATGTACAGATTTTTTCTTGTCATTATTCCGTAAATAATACAGTATTGCAACTATTTACATAGATTTCACAGGTATTAGAAGTAATCCAAAATGACAACTGAGCTTTTGGTGCAGGCATGTAATCCCAGCTGCTTGAAAGGCCTCGGCAAAAGAACTGTAAGTTCAAGGCCAGCCTGGGCAATTCAGTGAGACCCTGTCTCAAAAAAATAAGTTTAGAAAAAGAGGGCTGGGAATATTGGGTGATAACTCAGTGGTGGCTCTTGTCTCATATACACAAGACTCGAGTTCAATTGCCAGAAGATGTGGTCGTGCACACTTTTAACCCCAGCACTCAGGAGGCAGAGACAGGTGGATCTCTGTGAGTTCCAGGCTAATCTGATCTACATAGTGAGACCCTGTATCAAAAAAAAAAAAAAATGACAACAAGGTCTACAAGTATATAGAAAGATGTATGCATGTTATATGTGGATGTTATACCATGGTATAACAAAGGACTTGAACATACACAAATGTTTGAATTCACTGGAATCCTGGAGTTACTTTCTCCTCCAGACCCTGGGGCTGACTATACTGTGCGTACTTTGTTTCTTGAAATTCCTCTTGTTCTTCCATGTTCCTGGAAAACTATTCATCCTTTGAAACTCGTTTAAAGTCAACCCTCCTACAAGGCCCTGCAGAAGTGGTCATTTTCAACTCTTAGATTGGTCTGCCATACTTAATTCTTTGTTGTTTTGTTTTGTTTTAGATAAGAGTCTCACTGTGTAGCCTAGGTTGTTCTGGACCTTGTGTTCTTCCTGCCTCAGCCTAACTGCTGGGAGTAGAGGCACGTGATACCATTCTGGTCACACTTGGTTCTTCTGAATATTATTTTGTGTATATGTGTACGTGGTGCTGGATATCAAACCACAACCAAGGGCCTTGTGTACGACAGGCAAGCACCCTACCATTGACTAGATCAGAACCACACTTCATTCCTTTTTTAAAAAAGATTTATTTTTAATTTTAATTATGTATACATATGTGTGCACAATGGCATGTTCACATGAGTGCAGGTGTGTGTGTGTGTGTGTGCCTATGTGAGTTTATGTGTACTACATGCATGCAAGTACTCTTGGAGACCAGAAGAGGGCATTGGATGTCCTGGAATCTACCAGCAGTTGTGAGGCACTCAACATGGCTTCTGGGAACTGAAACTGAATCCTCTGAATCGCTCTTAACTGCTGAGCCATCTCTCCAGACTCTTGATTATTTTGCTTTTAATTTTTAAATTTCTTTATTTTTATTTTATGTGTATGAATATTTTGCCTGCATGTATGTAAGCGCACCTGTGTAGTGCAAGGCCCACAGAGACCAGAAGAAGGTGTCAGATCCCCTGGAACTGGAATTAAGGATAGTTGTTAGCTTCCATGTGGATGCTGGGAATCAAACTCAGGTCCTTTGGAAGAGCAGTCAGTGCTCTTAATCACTGAGCTCTCTCCAGCCCCCTAATCATAAGGGAAGAGCAGATTTCACCTCATGACACCAGCAATATCTCTATTTGCTGATTCCCAATCTAACCATCCAGAGTTTTTCTGAGAGGCAGTGGACTGGGGACAATGTGGAGAACACACTTTTAGAATGAAGAGCTCACTCCCTCTCAGTCCCTCTGAAAGCCCTAAGTAGCAACTGGATCCATTTGTATCTTTGACTCCCTTTACTGCTTCACTTTGCTAACACACAGCAAAGCTGCAAGCTCACAATCTTCTGCCCTAGGTGTAAGTGTCAACACTCTTGTTTTCATTGCATTTATTTTCACGTTTCACTTGCTATGACAATTCATTCTGATTTCCATCTATCATATTGATTGATACATAGTTTCCTTTATAAACAAATCAAACAAATAATGTATTCATTGTAGCAACTTAAGGAAAACTCCAAGGGAAAAACTCTCACAGTTTGAAGCTAACTTCTTGGGCTGGGAAGATACCTCAGTCAAGAACCTGAGCTTGGTTTCCAGTATCACACATGATGTGGTGGGTTGTAATCCCAGTGCTAAGGAGGCATAGACAGGAGGATTCCTGGGGTTCACTAGCTAGCCAGCCTACTCTACTTGTTGAGCTCCAGGGTAATGAAAGATCCTGTCTTTATGTGTATGAGTGTTTTGCCTACATGTGTGTAAGTGCATCTATGTTGTACAATGCCTGTGGAGGGCAGAAGAGGGTGTCAGATTCCCTGGAAATGGAATTACTGATAATAGTTGTTAGCTGCCATGTGGGTGCTGGGAACTGAACCTGGGTCCTCTGCAAGAGCAATCAGTGCTCTTAACAGCTGAGCCATCTCTCCAGCTTGGATACCCTGTCTTAAAAAAGAAAGCGGACAGTGTTCAAGGAACACACACACACACACACACACACACACACACACACACACAGATAGAGATATGAGAGAGAGAGAGAGAGATATTTAGCCTTTACAGAACAACTTCACAGCAAAGGGAGAGATGAGGGAGGTCTGGAGAGTAGCAAAAACCTTTGTCCTGGAGGGTCCAGTCAGTGGGGATCTGATATTTGTCTGTTCCATGAGGCCCTGCCTCCCAAGAGGTATAGTCAGGGCTTATTTTGCCAAACTTTGGTGTCTCTGACTCCTCTCAGTAATTGAAAGAGTCAAGAAATCAGTCATGCTCCCCACAAGTCCCTCCATACCAGGCACATGCAGAGAAAATTACCAATCAGTGGGAGGACGTTGTTGGTTGCTGTGTCTCTGTCCCTGGGTCTCTCTCTCCCCATCCCACAGCGGTCAGCAGGTTTTCTATCCCTGCTTGTGTTGGGTGAGAAATTATTTGTGCTCAGGGAAGGTATGGGGGTCTAGACATGGGGGAAAGGCAGGGGTAGAGCTGCCAGGTGAATGAGATGGTGGAGAGAAGTCTTTAAAAAAAGACTCCTTTTTTTAAGAAAAAGGGGGGAGGGGCTCACACTGTAGCCCAAGCTGGCCTTGAACTCTGTGTAGCCTTGATCCTCTTGCCTCAGCTTTTTAGATGCTGGAACTTCAGGTGTAAACCACCACACACCAGCAATAGAGAGAAAACATTCTGCTTGCTCAGAGCCTTGCCCAGCTATCTTAAATTGTCAGAGAGGCTGGAGAGATGGCTCAGGAGTCAAGAACTGGTACTGCTCTTGCAGAAGAGACCTGAGTTCGGTTCCCAGCACCCACCCACCCAAGTGTGTGGCTCACAACTGCCTCCGATTCATGGATCCAGGAGGATCTGACTGGACTCCACCGACACCTCACTCATGTGCTCATATACACACACGGACACACAAACGTACATAATTATAACTAAATCTTAAAAGGGAAGCCCTGGGCACCATTGTCAGCACTGCAGCACCCAAGTGGGAGGGGAACTCACAGGCACACATAACTTGGTATACAATTTCAGGAGCACACAGACCCTCTTTGGTTCCCGCTCAGAATCCCAGGACTTACTGTTTGATGCTCCCATTTACCGAGGTGAACACTGAGGTAGAGTGGGAAAGGGGTTGTTCAAAGTAACGGAGCCAGTCAGCGGTCGAACTTCAGGAGTCCATAGGTGTGGAAATGGACTGCGGCCAAGTATCTGTGGAGGTGAGGGTCTCATGGGATGGACTCCCACCTGCCTGCGCACACAGAGGCTGCAGAGGCGGAGGGCGTGGCTTTCGCGCGCCCCGCCTCCGCCGCTGGGCTGGGGCGGGGCCTTCCTCCAACCTGAGCTGCTCCAACATGGCTCCGCGGCTGTGCATCTTCTCTGCAGCGGCGCGGCGGCTGCTGGGGACCCCAGGACCCCGCGCTGGGAACCTCGTGGCTGCGCTTGCTGTGCGGTGAGACGATAAAGAGTGTAGCCGTGTGCCCGGTGCAAGGGCAGGGTCGGGGGCCGGGATGAAGCCGAGGCTCCTAGGTTTGGAATTTAGGGGTTAGAGGCGGAGCCAGGATCTAGGCCTTCGGGGAGTCCGGGAAAGAATGGGGGAGGTGAGAAAGGTATGGGTAAGGTCTGGATTTTGAACTGGGTCACACTGTGTGTGATTCGAACTCGGAATCCTCCTGCCTCAGCCTTCTCTTAATTGTTGAGACTACTGACGTACACTACTACGCCCAGCTGGGCAAGCAAGGTCTTTGTCCTGTTGGGCACCTGGGTCTGGGCTGAGAATAAAGGGCCTTGCGTTCTGGAGCGTGCGGGGAGGCGGAGGATAGAAGTAGTGGCCCTTTGCTTGTGACTGTGGTTGGTTTATCATCCGCTGGGGGCTTCTGGGCCGGGCAGCTCCGCCCTCAGGAAGTTCTCCGGGAGGACATCAGGGCTGGGGTACAGTGGGGAATTCCCAAGGGCTGTGGCTGTACAAAGTGCTCCTTCACCTCGAATTGTGCAGGTGGGTCAACACAGGAGATGAGACTTGCCCAAGATCAGTCTCTGTGCCATGCCCAGGCAGCCCTGGATCTAGGAGCCGGGTCTCCTGATGCACCCTGCCCTTTGCACCGCCTCTGGTGGCCTCCTGGGAGGGAGGCTCGGCTCCGACTTTCCGGGGCTTGGCTTCCCCTGACTGGCCCTAGGCTGCTCCTCCCTCCTCCGTGCCCGGCCCTGTGCTACCCCCATCTCTGCACTTACCACCCGGAGCTCTTCTGACCTTGTACTAACCTGCCTGTCTCCCTAATCTTTCTCTCATTTTTGTTTCCCCAGCCTGGCATCCCCACAAGTTTGAGGACAGTGTGTGCTCAAAGAACATTTGCTAAAGAAGTGAGAACACTTGTCCCCACACCTGTGGAAAGGAAGCAGGGTTGTTACTGCCGGAACCTGAGGGAAGCCATAGAGTTCCATTAGAGTAGATCTTAACATTAGAGCATTGTGCATTGGGACTTTTGGACAGCTGGGATAGAGGAGTTGAACGTGTACCCTTCACCTGAGTGCCCGGTAATGAGGAAGAAAGCTAAGTCTGTGAAATGAGCCTGGAGTGTGCCTTGCAAATTCAACCCTTTGTGGAGGCATGGCCTTATGCATTTCCATTTGACCCTTTATCACTGAGCCATCTTGCCAGCCCCCTCATTGTTTTAAAAATGTACTGTGAGGATTAGCTTTCAGTATGTAGTATCTGCTCAATAAGCAGTGGTTATTTGCAAAATATAGTAGTACATGCTTATACTCCTAGCACTTGGGAGACTGAAGCAGGAGGATCATGAGTTAGAAACCAGCCTGGGCTATACAGCAGGACTCCAGAAAAAGAGAAAGGGAGAGCAAGAGAAAGATATAGATTAGGTTCATGTTACTCCTACATCAATAATATTGTTAATAAAACTTTAGTAAGTTGTGTTTTTTGTTTGTTTTTGTGTGTGTTTATGTTTCCCTCTTGTTTTATTTGTTTGTTTTACTATGTAGCCTTCGCTGGCCTTGAACTCTTTATATAGACCAAGCTCTCTACGTAGATCAGAATCCACCTGCCTCTGCCTCTTTGAGAACTGGGGTTAAAGGCATGTACTGGCACATCTGGCCCTATTTTTTTTAATATTTCATTTGTTATTTTTCTGTGTATGAGTGTATCACCTGTATGTATGTAGGTGTACCCATGTTGTGTAATGCCCGAGGAGGTCAGAAGAGGGCATCTGATCCCCTGGAAATGAAGTTATGGATGGTTGGTAGCTGTAATGTGCGGGCTGGGAATTGAACCTGGGTCCTCTGCAAGAGGAGCCAGTGCTCTTAACAGCTGAGTTATTTCTCCAGCCCCCCTAGTTAGTTTTTTGAGATAAGGTCCCAAGGAGTTCAGACTGGTCTTGAATTCATTGTGTACCTCAGGATGACCTTAAATTACTATAGCCATGCTCTACCAAACCTAGCCTGTATTTGGCTTTAAAAAACTTAGATTGAGACTGGAGAGAGGGCTTAATTAGTGTTTGAGGGTGCTTGCTGTGCAACCAGGAGGACCTGAGTTTGAATCTTGGTACCCATATAACAAGCTGTGTGTGGTATTATGAACCTATACCCAATTCTACAGGGGATGGAGACAGGGGCTTACTTGCTGTCAGGCTAACCAAAAAAAAAAAAAAAGTGAGGTCCAGATTCAAGAAGAGACTCTGTCTCAAAGGCATAAAACTGTGATAAAGGAGAAACCCTTTTGACCTGTGCTTGTGTGCACAGGTTGCACACCTCTGCCCCTATACAAACATATACACCACACACACACACACACACACACACACACACACACAATGAAAAACCTCAAATTGTAGCCAGGTATGCTGCATGTCTGTAATCCAAGCACTTCCAGGCAGATGCAGAAAGAACGCAAGTTTGAAGCCAGACTGAAATGTATAGTGAGATCATGTCTCAAAAACAAAACAAATGAAAGGTCACATTGCTAGGCTTCCCCAAGAGTTTTTATGCAGTGGGTTTGGGATGAGGCCTGAGAATTTCAAGTAAGTTTTCAGTCAGTGTTAAGTCTGAGAACCACTACAATAGGGAATTCCAAAGTCACCAAATTTAGAGGGAGCTAGAATCCTAAACAGAAATTTAGAAATGCTTGGTTTTTGCTTTGTAGGCATTGGGTAGAGGAGCAACATAAAGATGATGCTTTAGGGGTAGGAAGATGATTCAGTCTCAAAAGTGCTTGCCATGCAGCACCCATGTAAAAGGCCAGGTGTGGGGGAAAGTATCTGTAATTTTAGCACTGGGAAGCTGACAGAAGGATCCCTGGAGCTTGCTGGGCAGTTAGTCCTGCCAAACGAGAGAGTACCAGGTTCAGTGAGAAACCCTGATTCAAAATACTGGAGTACAGCCAGGCGTCGTGGTGGTACACACCTTTAATCCCACACTCAGGAGCAGAGGCAGATCAGAGGCAGATGGATCTCTGTTTGAGGCCATTCTGATTTACATAGTGAGTTCCAGGCCAGCTAGGGATCCACAGTGAGACCTTGTCTATAAAATAAAATAAATAATTTAAAATAATAAAATAAAATGGAGAGGGATAGAGGAAGACACCTGACATCAATCTGTAGTTCATACTTCATACACAGGAGCACACACCATGTAGATATTGCTTGTGCATGTGTGCACACATACATGCACACACACGCACACAAATGGTGCTTTAAGAACTAGGGTATACATCAGAGGTGGCGTGCTTGCCTAGCATATGCCAGGCTCTGAGTTCTATCCCAGCACCACAGGGGGGAAAATGCTTCTTAGAGATTAAGGAGCAGATCAAGAAGAGGGGAGAATGGGAACCAGGAGACCCACTAGAAGTTAGTTATAAGTAGTGCTGTGAGCCACACTGCCGTTTATAGGTAGGAAAGATGAAACTGAGCTGGCATTAGAACAGGGTTTGTCTCAAGCCTGTGCTCTTAAGCGCTAACTGCTGTTGTGGTTGGGCATGGACGAGGCCTAAGTCTGACCACATTCTAGGTCAAGGTCCACCTTTTTTCTCTTTCTTACCTTCAGACTCATCATTTTCACATAACTGTGCCTTGCTCCCATTCACTCATTTCTCATGCACAGGTTGACACGTGCTGTGTATCAGTGTCGTTCTAGACACATCCAGTTCCCACCCTCTAGGGGCTGCATCTAGTTGGGGGCAGGCAATAAAACATAATAAAAAAGGAAATATTTTTGTCTGTGGTATACTGTTTTATTTTTTGTAGTGCAGGGGATAGAATCCAGGGCTTGGTGCATGCTAGGCAAACACTGCCATGATTCTCTACACCCCTAGTTCACTGTAGAGTTTTATTTTATTTTATTTGGCTGTTTTGAGACAGAGTCTCCCTGTAGAACTCTATGTAGACCAGGCTGTCCTTGATCTCACAGAGGTCTACCTGCCCTTGCCTGTGAGTGCTGGGACTAAAGGCATGTGCCACCATGCCCAACTTTTCTTTTTTTTTTTTAACCAAGGCATAGGATTTTAATTTTTATTTTATGTGTATGAGTGTTTTGCCTACATGTATGTAAGTACACCTGTATTATACAATGCCTGCAGAAGCCAGAAGAGGGTGTTAAATCCTCTTGAACTGGAGTTAACTGTTAACTGCTAAGCCATCTCCCCAGCTCCCAGGCATAGGGTCTTATAAGTAACTACAGAACAAAACCAGAGAGCAAAGTGAGAGGGGTTGGAGAGGTCAAGGGTAGAAGAACATCATAAATTCTTTGAGAAAGTAAAATTTGAACTTTTAAAAATGTGCACTTGATGGGACTGGAGAGATGGCTCAGTGGTTAAGAGCATTGACTGCTCTTGCAGAATACCTGGGTTCAGTTCCCAGCACTCATATGGTGGCCAATAACTGTCTATAATTCCAGTTTCGGAGGTTCAGTCTCCTTTCTGGCCTTCATGGACACTGCACACGTGGTGAACTTGCACACATATAGGCAAATCATTCATACACAGAAGATAAAAATAAAAAAATGTAAAGGGCATTTGAAGATGCTTACCTGGACTTCAGACTCACGTGTTATCTGGACAACACCCTTATTAGGTTTTTACCTATAGAAAAGACCTTTCTGGATGGGCCTTGCTTACTTGAGAAGTAGAAAAACAGGCCTATCGGCAGGTTGAATTAGAGTGATGGGAAGAGATAGAGGCATTAGAGCTCCTGCACCGTCTCCCCCTTTCCCCTCCCCTCCTCTTCCCCAGCATTTCAGCCCCTGGGCTCTTTCCTTGAGGTTGGCCTGGTCACTACTGATGTTAATGAATTACTGAGAGTCTAGCTCTGGAGCAAAGGTCTTGGTGGACAAATAGAGTCCTTGTCACTGCCATTTCCAGGGGAAGCAGCTTCTCTTTACTCAAATAAAGGTCATGTCCCCCAGTGCCTCACCTGAGGTCACAGCTGATTTTCAAGGGAAGAGCTCTGTTCTCTGATTTTCTGTGTGACTATGGCAAGTTTCTTGAACTCTCTGAGCTTCGCTTTATCCTCCTGTAGATGGGGAGAGTACTAGTACCAATGGCATAAGATCATTGTAGTGATTCAGTGATATCATGCCATTGAGAAGTTCATAGACCTCTGGTCGAGAGGGTCCCTAATTGCACAAGCCATGATCCCACCTAATGACAGCTGTCCTTTTGCTTTTTGCTAATGAACCAAATGTACACACAATAACCAAAAGCTCGTGAATTCAGAAGCACTTAAGCCAGTAGTTTTCAGCTTTATGGAAATTAAAATTTAACCATCTGTGTCTTCTCTCTCCCAGGTCTACAGCATAGTATCCTCCCTTGGCATTAGTTACTTTTCTTTCTTTTAAATTTTTATTTATTTTTAAAAATTAATTTATTTTTATTTTATGAGTATATTGCCTGCTTGTAGGTAGGTACATATGTGTTGTGCAGTGTCTGCAGAGATCAGAAGAGGGTGTCAGATCCCTTAGAACTGGAGTTAAAAATGGTTGTTAGCCACCATGTGGGTGCTGGAATTCAAACCTGAGTCTTCTGCAAGAACAGCCAGTGCTCGTAACTGCTGAGCCATCTCTACAGTCCACAATTACTTTTCTTATTTGAACAAATACCTGACACGGAGCAACTTAAGGGAAAAAGGGTCTGTTTTGTCTCAAGTTTGAGTGTACAGTTCATCCTGGCAGCCAGAACGTGATATAGCTGGTCACATTATGTCAGAAAGCACAGAGAAATGAATGCTGATGCTCATTAGGCTCTCCTCCTCCCTTTCCTCTTTTTTCAGTCCAGGTTTCCAGTCTGTGTTTAGGGTGAATCTTCTCTCAGTAAAACCTCTCTGGAAGTGCCCTCACAGACATGCTCAAGAGTGCGTCTTCTAAGTTATCTCAAATCCATTCAAGTGGACAGTGAAGATTAGCTATCACACTCCTGACCCCTGGTTTTACTTTCTGTGGTTTCAGTTATCTGCTGTCATCTGTGGTCAGAAAATATGGAATGAACAAGTCCAGAAATAGACCACATTCACATACACTTGATTACAGAATAATTGTTCTAGTTTATTCTTGATTTTTTTATTATGCCTAGCTCATAAATTAAATTTCATCATAACTATATATATATATGAAAAAGATTCTTAACATAAATTAATGTTTATCATAAATATGTACATATTATAGGAAAGAAAAATATATGCTGTTTGAAACAGTATTGAGAATACTGGAGATTCAGAAAGTAAAACAGCTTACCTAGATATGAAAAGAGAGATGAGTTTACTGAAATACACTGCAAGAAGCAGCCGACAGATTCCCAAGGAGGGCAGGCACACCACTGTATGGGGACAGAAATCCTTTTGACAATAGTTAAGGGGAATGTTATTTGCTTTTATCATCGTGACACTCCTTTTTAGGCCCATATCTGAAGGGTACAGGTAGACCGCTCATTTTATTTAATAGTACTTTTTATGGGCTAGAGAAATAACTCAATGGTTAAGAGCACTTATGGTTTTTTCAGAGGATTCAGGTTCAGTTCCCAGCGTCCACATGGTGGCTGTTACTCCATTTCAGGTCATCTGATGTCTTCTTCTGGCCTCTATGGCATTGCATACCTGCTCTTCCATATATGTAGGCAAAACAGTCCTACACATAAAATTTTAAAAATAATAAATCTTTTAAAAATAGTTTTCTTTTTAGGTTGGAGAGATGGCTCAACAGTTAAGAGCACTGGCTGCTTTTGTAGAGGAACCAGGTTTGATTCCCAGCATCCATATTGGCAGCTAACAAGCATCTGTAACTCTGGTTCTGGGGGATCTGACACCTTCTTCTGACCTCCATGGACATTGCATGACATGGGTGCACTTACATATATGCCGGAAACATACTTATACACACACACAAAATAATAAATAAAATATTTTTAAAATAGTTCTTTTTATGATATAAGTTGTTTTTCTTGAACTGGCCATTGACCCTTCTTGAATTTGCTGTTACACTCTCTTTAGGACTGTAGGACCTCAGGGCATAAGAGGCTCAGGAAGCACTTTGGAAAGGGGAGGGAGTGGCTATCTCAAGAGGTTCAAGTCCAGACTGTGACATCATTTGGGAATTGAGAGATTTTTAGAGGTGGGAGACAAGTGCCGACATCAGTGGTAATGGTTGATATTCCTGAAGAATATACCTGGAGCTTAATGGTGTATCTTCTGGAAGATACCAATTATAACAGAAGAGTAAGCAGAGGCCAAGAAAGAAGGAGTAAGAATATGCCAGTCATTGGACCCAAGACTGATAGCCAGGAAAGCCTCTCCATAGGAGCCTGCTCTTTCTCTTAAATCTAATATCCTCTTGTAGCCTTTACTTGCATCTTGTACTATCCCAAATTGAGGATAGCTGCCGCAGCATTTTTTCCATAAAGCCAGGCAGGTATTCTTTAAGGCTGCCAATAAGTAGGTCAAGGATGTGACAGTTTTGGAGTACTCCTGAAGCAAGAGGATCACTTCAAAGACTGGTCCTGAGACCAGTCAAAGACTGCTGAGTGTGGCCTAAGCATAAGAAGCTAATCCAAGTCCACCTATCCTGGTACCCACTCCTCCTGTCATGCCCAATCCTGCTACAGGAGGTATCAGGTACATAGCTCCCCTAGGTCAAGAGATCCCTAAAAGAGACACAGGGAGGGTCTGAATATTAACAGCAACTTGGATACCAGTAGCAATGAAGGTGATGGTGCAGGTGCCAGTCCAATTAGCCTGAAGCTAGTGATAAGTATTAGTTCCATACAGGAAGAATGACTCTGAGGAGTTTAGGCACATAGTGATGTTGAGGTAGATATAAAGGGTCATTCTAGAAACAAAGGAAGTTAAAAGATAAAAGAAATAGCAAGAGGTCAAAACTGTTTCAAGGTTGAAGCCGAGGGATTTGGTGTTGGAGGGCTAAGGCCATTTTATTTTTTCAGTATAGGTAAAACTGTTTGGGTCCATTAGGACCCACCATTGATTATCTGGGAGGGAGGGAATTTGAAGGGCTTTTTGAGAGGAGGTACAAGTATTGCCAAGAAGATATATTGATGGAAGCAGATGGTTAGAATTGATTAAACTGAGTTTTTTCTAAAGTCTTACTGGGCAGGCTGAAGGGCTGAAGAGTAAATGTCCTGTGAGACTTGTATGTTGTCTTGGAATTGGGGGTGTTTGACAGGGAGATAAGTTCTTTATGTTCTCTGTAAGGGAAGAGTGAAGTTGCATCACTAAAGATCGCCCATGGGAATAGACTTGTTCCCTGTGACTGATGGCCTCAATTCAAATGGGAGCCTGGCTCTTAAGGCCAACATTTGACAAGACTGCACTCAGCTGGTGAGGGTGATGTAGGAAGTAGAATTCGTCTTTATATTTGGCCATGAGAGTATTGGAAGAGGTAAGTCTTTTGGTCTCCAATGGCATTGCATGCATGGGTATACTATACAACTCCAGGCAAAACACTCAACACATAAAATAATTAATTAATTAATTAAAAAAAAGCAGTTTCAAATACCTGATAGGGCATGTGAGCTATCATACTCTGTCCCTGGGTTAATTTGGAGACCTTTTCAACCAGGAGAGCCACAGCTGTCCTGTGCCACTGGGTCTGATGTCTTGGAAAGGTAAACAACTGGGCCATGATCTGGGTCCAAAACTTCCAGTGCTATTCTCCTTTATTCATGTACAGAGAAAAGGGCTTAGTAAGGCCAGGGAAAGCTGATGCCAGTACAGAAGTGGTTGCGTGCATTAGGAGGTCCGGGACTTGTGTCATTGTAGGGGTTCAATCTGGTCAGCATCAGGTAAGGTGAGTTTGGGGGCTGATCCTCCTTGCAAGACACTATATTGTGTTTCCTGAGAGGAAACCCCTGGGAAGGGAGTATGGTGAGACCATAGGTGCTGGAGAGAGGTGGGAGGCACAGCAGCCTCTCCTGGCTTCCCAGACCCTACAAGGCTTAAAGATGCAGACTGGGCAGCTGGGATCTCTCTAGAAGATACTATGTCTGCCCAGATGATGGCATTTTACACCCTGCGCCTGCCATGGGATTCCATGGCCCTGTTTCCAGAAATGTGGGTGGTCGGCTCGAGGAGGCAGGCTGTCTGAGCAGAGGGAATAGCTGGAGCTCCCACTGCCTCCACATGGTCCTCTCAACTCTCTGTCCTGCAGTTTCTATTCCAAGGACAATGAAGGCAGCTGGTTCCGTTCCCTCTTTGTCCACAAGGTGGATCCCCGAAAGGATGCCCACTCCACCCTGCTGTCGAAGAAGGAGACCAGTAACCTCTACAAGATTCAGTGTGAGTGGCTACTAAACTGACTAGCCACACCCTTGGGCTTTTGGGGGGGGAAGAGGAGGTGACTGTGATAGTCCAGCCTGGAGGTGAGAGGGTTGGGGACATCCGGTGCTGCCTGGGAAGTCCTGGCCCTGTTTGTGGTCTGCCCATTCTGATCACACACACGCTTCACCTCCTGCTCTCTGTCCTGTTTTGCAGTTCACAATGTAAAGCCTGAATGTCTGGATGCCTATAATACTCTGACGTGAGTGTCCTCCATCTACCATTCCAAGCCATTGCTGGGATATAAGGGGAGAGAGGTCCTCAATCCCAGGAAAACCTTAGAGCATTCTCTGTCTCATTCTCCTTGCTAAAATCCAAAGGGTGTAGATTGCAGAGCTGGAAGTCCTAAGGATGTCTTTCCCACCTGTGCTTCTTAGAGATGAGGAGACAGGCCAAGCCCTGAGTTTCTGAATCAGAACCCTTCTCTCAGGGGCGCTGGTGGCCAGTGCAAGCCCTGCTCTGATCCTGTCCCTCTCCCACAGGGAGGCTGTGTTGCCCAAGCTACACCTGGATGAGGACTACCCCTGTTCGCTCGTGGGCAACTGGAACACGTGGTATGGGGAGCAGGACCAGGCAGGTGAGATCCCACCCCACCCCAGTGCCACTGTCACTACCCTCACTACCCAGCCCAGGTCCTCAAGACCTCTCATAATGTGCCCCCTCACTCTCTCTCAGCTCTGGGAGGAATGGGGAGTGTGTTTCTTTCTAAATGCATACCATCTTCCCCCACTTCCCTGCTCAAACAGCTGTCATGGCTCTCACACTGCCCGTGAGTCCTTCCTTGCCCAGTCTGCAGCCTTACTTGGCCACAAACTCTGCTACTAGGCTGTGCTGCCCATGACTCATCTGTTCACCACATAGAGCCGATACATTGTCTAAACAGTTGGCCATTCATGTTATTCCTCTACCTGAAGTGTGTTTTTCTCCCTTGTCTACTTTGTTTACCTGTTTGTTTTTTATTTGTTTGAGATGAGTTCTTACCATCAGGTCTGGGCAGCCTCAAATTTGTATTCTTCCCGCCTCAATCTCCTGAGTGACAAAATGTTGTTGTTTTATTTTTAATTATTGTGTATATATGCATGGTGTGTGTGTATGTGTTCCATGGCATGCGTGTGAACATTACGGGACAGCTTTGAGGAGTTTTCATCTTTACTTTGTTGTAGCAAGGTTTTTCTTATCTGTGTTGTGCTTTATCAGATTCCAGGCTAGATTACAGATATGCACTACCACATCCAGCTTTTTTGTTTTGTTTTTAAGATAGGGTCTTCCCTGGAGCCCCAGCTGGCCTGAAATTTGCCATTTACCAGGCTAACATTGATCTCACAGAGATCCATCTGCTTCTGTGAGTGCTGGGATTAAAGGTGTACACCACCATACTTGGCTTTTTTTTTTTTTTCTTGCATAGCAAGAGCTTTTACATGCTGAGCCATCTTACCAACCCTCACCTGTCTTTTATTTAGTCTTTAAATTTTAAAAAATTAATTTTACGTTATTTTATTTGTTATTTTTATTTTATGTATATGAGTGTGTTTTCTGCATATATGTAAGTACACTTGTGTCATACAATGCCTGCAGAGGTCAGAAGAGGGTATTGGATCCCCTAAAACTAGAGTTATGGATGATTTTTAACCTGGGAACTGAACCCAGGTCCTCTGCAAGAGCAGCCAGTCTCTTAACATTTGAGCCAGCTCTCCAGCCCTAATTTATTTTTTAATTAATTATTGTTTTTTATGTGTTTTGCCTGCATGTATGTAAGTGTAAGCATCAGTGCAGTGCCCATGGAGGCCAGAACAGTGTATCAGATCCCCTGAAATTGGAGTTAAGGACAGTTGTTAGCCACAGTGTGGTTTCTGGGAATTGAACCCAAGTCTCCTGGAAAAGCTGACAGTTGCCAATTCATCCATCCAACCCCCTATTTAGTCTTTTTAAAAAATATTTAATTCTTATTTTATGTGTATGAGTGTTTTGCCTCATATATGTTAGTGCATCATGTGTGTGCAGTGCCCATGGAAGTCAGAAAAAGGTCAGAAGTCAGAAGAGGGTGTTGGATCCCCTAGAACTATAGTGACAGACAATTGTTACCTGCCACGTGGGTGCTGGGAACTGAACCCAGGACCTCTGCAAGAGTAACTTGGGCTCTTAACTGCTGAGTCATTCCTCCAGCTCCTTATCTTGTTTTTTATTTTGGTGTAGGTATCACCTCCTTCTGAAAGACTTTGGATTCGGTATACTCTTACTGGGTCAGGCACTGTCCCTGGCTCTCTAGCCTCAACTACTTGTCTCTTCATACTCTGATCATGAGCCTCTGTAGCTGCTTTGCATACTTGTGTATTTCCCCAAATAGGTGGTAAGTTATCGGGGACAGGGTCAATGCCTGTCTGTACTATCAACTCCTTAATATAAACCTATCCTTTCTTTAAAATATTCATACCAGCTCACTCTTATAATCCCAGTAATTGGAGGATGGAGGCAGGAGGGATTACTGTGAGTTTGAAGACAGCCTGTTCTGTGTTGTTGAGTTCCAGGCCAGCCAGGGCTACACAATGAAACCATATCTTAAAAAAAAAAGCAACCAAACCAAAACAGCCAAAAAAATCCAGTTCCTGTGTTAGTTTGGTTTCTGTTGCTGTGATCAAACACTGACCAAAACCAACTTTGGTTTATTTCATCTTACTCTTATAGGTACAATCTGTCTTTGATGGAAGTCAGGGAGGGACTCAAAGCAGGAATCTGGAGGTAGAAACTAACGCACAGGCCACAGAGGAACAGTGCTTACTAGCTTGCTCCCTTAGCTATTTAGCAAGACCCTGCCTCAAAAACAAAAAAAGTGCTTGTTAACTGTGAAATGAGTTTTGACATAAAGTACATCCCATATTATGAATATCTTGAAGTACAGCACCTTTATATGGAGTCATTTGAGGTCAGGCTCTAGAAGCAGGGTACAGGAATCCACATTTTAATAAATTTGTCAAGACCATTGATCCTTCTTCTGTAGAGGCTGTGGTGATTGGCCTGTGATACTATCCTTATTAACTCTCCAGTATTAAGTTGGCTCTTTTGACAGGTTAGCATTCTTGGTTGGTCACAGTATGACAGTTTTCCATCCATGCAAAAATTATGTTATTTCCCTTGGGAATAAGTCCTTAAAACCAGGAGGTCAGGCCATTTTGCAGATGGGGAAATCAAGGCACCAGTAACATCAGAAGGCAGATGAGGGGTGGGTTGAGATGGGAAGTAACAGAGTCTGTGCATTGAAGCCAGTGGTCAAACCCGTCACCCTCAACTCTAGCCTGTCTCACCTTTTGAGGCCTTCCCTCCTCCATGAGCCAAGCCATGATCTCAGATCAGCAAGATGGTTTCCTTTCTTCACCATCAGTACTCTCAGAATTTGCTTTCTTCTTCCTCCTCCCTTTTCTCCATTCTTCTTCCTTTTTTCTTTCTCTTGTCTCCTTCTTCTTTCTCTTTCCTTCCCTGGTGACTGACCCTAGGCCTCAAACATGCTAAGCACATATTCTCTTACACCATAGCTCATGGCTTGCTTACTAGGAAACAGGTTAGCTGCCTAGGGTTACCTTAATAAAATGCCGCAGACTGACTGGCTTCAAACAACAGAAGCGCATTCTCCAACGCTGGAGGCCAGAAGCCAGGAATTAAGATGTGGGCTCTGACTGGGCTTCCTCTGGGAGGGTTCTTCCTGTCTCTTACAACTCTTGGTTGCCAGAAGCCTTGGCATTCCTTGACTTGTGGACATATTCTGGTCTCTGTGTCTCCCGAGTCATAGTACTCTGTTTGTAGTCTCTCTCTTCTGATAAGGACACCAGACGTTGAATTGAGATTCTAAACAATGTTTTTTGTGCTTAACTCTATTATATTTACAGAACCCCTGTTTCCAACAGGGGTACAGCCACCAGAGACTATGATGGGAGGGGAGATCTAATAGTACAAAGAGGTCTCAGCAAGAATGAGCCTGGCCATCTCACCTGAGGTCAAAGGGGCCTCTACAGTCACAGTCTCTTGAAGTGTCCGTCAGGAGGTCATGTTTACACTAGTATCTCCTTCCTCTCACCGTTCAATACTCTGGTGCACTCTCTATATATCAGTCTGTTCCTTGGTTTTGTTTTCCTTTTCTCTCCTTCCATGCTTCTTCCTCTTCTTTCCTTTTTTTTGAGACAGGGTCTCAATCCTGCCTTCACCTGTGCTGGGAATACAGGTTTGTGTCACCACACCCAGTTTTATGCGGTGCTGGGGATCAACCCAGGGCTTTATGCAGGATACCAACTGAGCCAACTCTAGTTCCCTTCCTTCCTTTCTGAGGTGGGGTTGTCTCACTACGTGGTCCAGACTACTGGGCTCAAGGGATTCTCCTGCCCTAGCCTCCCAAGTAGCTGGGGCCACAGGTACCTATCACTATCCAGCTGTAGATTTTTTGTTGTTTTTTCACTGTCTTGGAGCATTCTTGTTGCTTGATGAGTTCTTGCACTGCTGCAGATGAAACTGAGGGTCTCCTACTACCCTGAGCTATAGCACTGGTCCTTTTGGTGTGTTCTCTGATAGCCTATCAGACTGATCCCTCCTTGTGTCCATCTTGTCCTTACATGCCTGCTGGTCATTCTTGTGCATGCTGGTGTTTTAGAGTGGAAGATATTCCTGATTGTTTTTTGTATTGTTTGTGATGCTGGGCATGAAACCCAGGCCCTCATGCATGCTAAGCACATGTTCTGTCACTAACTACACTCTAGCCTCACCTGATCCTCTTGCTGCTATTTAAGGAATGTTGGTCAGATTTTTGAGGATGAGGATGTTGAGTCCTAGAAAGGTCAAAGGACACCAGGCAGCTGGGGGGTCGGGGGAGTACGTGTCTTTCATTCCAGTATTTTGGAGACAAAAGCAGGCAGAACTCTGTGAGATTGAGGCCAACCTGGTTTACATAGCAAGTTCCAGGCTAGCTGGGGCTACAGGGAGACCCTGTCTCAAAAAACAAACAAACCGACAAAACAAATGTCTGCCAGGCAAAGCAGAGCTAGAGCTCTAACCCAGATCTCTTGGTCTTGCCTCTAAGGTCATCCCTACCCAGTGCTGTTCCCCACCAAGACAAGGAGAACTCAGAGAGTCTTGGTACTATGAGACCCTCCTCCCATCACATACACACTTAGCTGGCCATGGGGTTAGCCAGGCAGGCTCCCTGCAAACCCTTGATCTGCATCCCCACCCCCAACAGTGCACCTATGGAGGTTCTCAGGTGGCTATCCAGCCCTCATGGACTGCATGAACAAGCTCAAAAACAACAAGGTATGTCAGTGTCCTGTCTGCATGTGGCTCTGTGAAGAGCATGTGTGTGTATGATTCTTCTGCCACCTCCCAGGGCACACTGATAGGGCAGCATATGTGCCCTGGCTACTGTGCCCATAATGCCCTGCCTTCAGGAGTACCTCGAGTTCCGGATGGAGCGGAGCAAGATGTTGCTGTCCAGGAGAAACCAGTTGCTTCTGGAGTTCAGTTTCTGGAATGAGCCACAGCCCAGAGCTGGCCCCAACATCTATGAACTGAGAACATACAAGCTTAAGGTACCTCCCTCTCAAGAGCACGTCTTGTCTCCATCTTCCCTACTGCAGTGCTGCTTTGCAGGTGCCCAAGGTGGATGGACCTGCTGCTTCCCTGTCCCTGTGGGCTCAGAGCAGAAGTGTGGTTGCTCATGTGCACCAGGTGTGAGTCAGGGCCTATGAATGAGACCCCTGGCTTTGGATAAGACAGGCTAGTTCCCCAGCCCTGCCCTTCTGATGCTGGGAATCTAAGATGGGGCTCATTTGTTCTTCCCTTTGGGTCTCTTACAGCCAGGAACCATGATCGAGTGGGGGAACAACTGGTAAGTGGCAGCACCGGGGCTGAGAGTTGTCTTGTCTCTAGTCGGCTCTGGAGGAGTAGCGTTGAACTCCAGTAGGGCAGTGTTGAAGACAATCCATCATCCTCTGCTCCTCAGATCCCAGAGAAGGATTCACCTGGGAGGTGCCGCTCTTGTAGAGGGTGGTACTACCAAACAGCCAGTAGCAGCACCTCCAGAATCTATTCCCTGGACCTCACCCTAGGCTCTTCCCATAAGGTGTGGCCAAAGTCAAATAATCAGCCTGGGCCTCCTCATGGGGACCTTTGTCTGGCCTCTGCTCCATGCTTTCTGCCATCTCCAGGGCTCGAGCCATCAAGTACCGGCAGGAGAACCAGGAGGCAGTGGGAGGCTTCTTTTCACAAATAGGGGAGCTCTACGTGGTGCACCACCTCTGGGGTAGGTTGGAGACTTTCAAGGAGCCTTCTGTTTGTCCCATGGTTACTCCATAAACTGGGTAGGTACATTAGTGCCCCCATGGCTGTTATGATCCTGCAGAAGGAGGTGCAACTTCAGACATAAACTAGCAAAAATGACTCAACTCAGGTGATTACAGGTCATATTTGAAGAAAACAGGCAGGGAAAGATGACAGAGAAAAGTTCAAGGAATTTACTCTGACTTGACTAAACAAGTCCTGAGGGGTGAAATATGCGACCCAAGCTAAAGAATGAGAAAAGAACAGCTGTGAGTTGCTGGGGGAGACAGTGCAAGTGGGAGGGACAGTATGTGGAAAGGCCTCCGATGATTGGAAAGGATGGGGAAGAGTGCAACCAGATGGATAGTAGATTACAGGTACCAGGTCGGGCTGGGCCTTGCAGGCTGTGGGAATGAGCTGGGGTTTATCATGGATGTGGTGAGAGGCTGCAGCAGCATATGAATCCTATAGCTGCTGTGTTCTTTACCTAAAGTGCCTGATAGGAGAGAAAGAGAGAAAACTGAGCATGAGAAGATGCTGATGTTAGTTCAGGGTAGAATGGGGACTGGCCTCAGGTATAGCAGTGAGGTGCTGAGACAGATTTGTTAGTTTAAAGGTTGAATCAATGGGACTTAAGAATGGTTGCTGACAGAGGAAGAAGGTGGGAAGGGAGCCTCCAGACAATCCCCTAAGCAGGGTTTGTCCTTTTTCAAGACAGGGAGGTCCTAGGTGGTGGGAATGGAATGTAATTTTATGTAAGATGTAGGCGCTGGGCAAGCTGGATGACTCAGTAGGTAAAAGTGCTGGTCACCAAGCCTGACAACTTGAGTTTAGTCTTCTGAAAGTTGTTCTGTGATCACCACACCTGCACCTCCCCGCCTCCTCCCAGTAAATAAATAAATGTAATTTAAAAATTTACAAGATTACTGGGCGTGGTAGCACCCATCTTTAATCTCAGCACTTGGGAGGTCGAGGCAGGTAGATCTCTGTGAGACTCAGACCAGTATGGTCTACATAGTGAGTTCCAGGCCAGACAAGGCTACAGGGAGATCCTGTTTCAAAAAGACAAAAAAGAAGCATGTGTGTGTGTGTGTGTGTGTGTGTATACATATGATTACAGATGCACCAAAGTAGAGTTGTCATGTGGGCACTAGATATAGGAGTCTTTAATATATAGGAGAGTTTGAGACTGGAAATTGAAATTTTGGAGTTATCAACATATGTTCATGCTTCAAAACCCCCAAAGGCTTTTTCCTACCACATGGCCTTTGCATGTGCTGTTCTTTCCACTTGGAGTGCTTCACCTCTGTCTCTGAGCATTACATTATAACTCCTTAGAGAGTGGTTGTCTTCTGTCATCTCTCTCTGCCTTTTATTCTATAAATATTATTTGTAATCATCTGAAATTGATCTCTAAAAAAATATTTTTATGTGTATCAGTGTTTTGCCTGCATACATATGTGCATCTTGTGCAAGCAGTGCCTGTGGAGTCCAGAAGAAAATGTCAGAACCCTTTGAACTGGAGTTACAGATGGTGTTAGCTGCCCACATGGCAGCTAGAAACCAAATCCAAGTCCTTTCTCCAGCCCCTGAAATTATTTTTATTTATTTATTGTCTTTTTGAGACAGGATCTCCCTGTAGCCCCAGCTAGCTTAGAACTCACTATGTAGACCATACTAGTCTCAATCTCACAGAGATCTGCCTACTTCTGATGAGTACTGGGACCCTGCTGAAATGAATCTTTTTAATACATGTGATTGGATGATATTGGCAATGTTTGCTGACAGCCCAAGGAGGAAACATCTGGGGAGGAAGAGATAGTGGGAAGGGTCTAGGGCAGTGGAAGGGCACTGTGCTAGGGAGTAGTCTGTTCCTATCTTACAGCCTATAAAGATCTGCAGTCTCGTGAAGAAACTCGAAATGCAGCCTGGAGAAAGAGGGGCTGGGATGAAAATGTCTATTATACAGGTAAGTGTCTTTGCAAGTTGTCTACTGGGAACGTTGACTGAGGATAGAATCCTTTCTGCAAGGACAGCTGGCCTTACTACTTACCTCCAGTATGGGAATTAATTTTATTTATTTATGGAACTAGCATTTTTGCTATATTGCCCAAGCTCATCTTGAACTTCTGGGCTCAAATGATAATTTTTCTTCAGTCTCCCAAGTAGCTGGGATTACAGGTATGTACCACTGCCTAACTAGGAACTCAATTTAATGTGTTAGTGAGATTTTGTCTTAGTGATATGCATTCTACATGATACAGACAGTCCCGAGTGTTTTAGGACTATGAAACATCCAGGGTGTCTCTATACGTGACCTTGCGCCAGGTTCTGCTTCATGCTGAGGCTGCTTCCTACTCTTAAGATGGTGTGCTGTCTAGTTGAGGTGGCTGCAGGGAGGACTTTGAGAGCTGATTTATAGAGAGTGCTTTTCCTTGATTTAGCTTTGAAGCATGCAGCAAATTTCCTGAACATATTTTTCCTTAAAGTATTGCCATTTTGCTAGAAGCCTGGAGAACCACCTGGAATCAGAAGTTGGTAGATGGGTAGGGAGGAGGCACATAAACAAGAGCCTGTCCCTACTCTTGAGGAGCTTAACAGTTAATCATCTAAAGCATGAGCCTTGCTATTCTAAGTTTGGTTCCAGCTGATAATACCAGCATCTACTTGGCACTTAATAGAAATGCCCAGTCAACCTCCCCAACTTCCTGTGAACCTAACTAGACCTGTGGGGATTTGTGTATACACTAGTCTGAAAAACTTGGAGCAGAAAGCAAGGCTCTAACCCCATGATAACTTTCAGCTGACCCTCCATAGGGTGCAGCCTCCCTAGTTCTAAGAGGGCAGTTGGACTACATCAGTGTTTTTCAAATCTGAGTCCTTCAAAGTTTTTACTTTGCCAGTGTACTACCATTACTGTTCTTTCCTTTTTTTTTTCTTTTTGGTGCTGGGGACTGAATCTAAGACTTCACACCATGCTAATAAAGCACACACCTCACCACAAAACTTTACTCCTAGCCTTATGATTATTTTTCTTAAATCCTTCTTTGTTGTCTTTAACTTAGCTTTGTCCTTGTTTTTACCATACTAGGTAGTTGGAACGCAAGGCCTAAAATATGCTGGACAGGTACACTGCTACTGAGCTGCCTCATAGCTCCATGCTATTTTTTTTTCAATGTATACAAGAAAATGGATTTTAAAAAATATTCATCCCATTATCACCTAAATCCTGTCTTATTTTGAAACTGTGGGCCCATGTAAGATAACAGCAGCCTTTTCTTCCTTCATAGCATTTGTGAGTTTGAAGATAGGAATCAAGGTACCTTGGCTTGTGTCAGGCACTTCTGTGACCTCTGTTTCTCTCTCCACAGTCCCCTTGGTACGACACATGGAGTCACGAATCATGATCCCTTTGAAGATTTCTCCTCTCCAGTGATGCTGGCACTGCCTCCATTTCCTTCTTTCTCCCTTGGGGCAACCTGAGACAGAGGAGCTTCTATACCTGCTGATTTGGTTTTTCTCTCAGCTCTGGATGGACTCTGATGGGCAGTGCTCAGCTTAGACAAGGATGACATTTTTCTGAAGCTTTACCACTTTGTTTAGATCCTTCCTACCTCTTTTTCCCATGCTGGAAGAAGTTTCCCTAGATGAAGAATAGCAACTTTTTAGTATTGACACATTTTTCTTTTCTTTTTTTTTTTTGAAGATTCTCCATCTCAAGGCCATGAGTTGCCAGCTATCACTGTGGACATGGTTTAGTTGCATAAAAAGTGGGATGACCAATAGTTAGAGGTAGGAAAAGAAGAGGTCAGACCAGGCATGGTTCTCAGGAATTTCTTGATCTCTTAGAAAAGCAAGTCTGAGCCAAATTCTTCCTGTCATTAGTAAAAAGCCTGGAACTACCATAAAGTCTGAAATCATCAAAGTCAGAAGGAGATCCAGAATTCTACCTAGAGAGTCTGGGAAAAGGATGGGAGCAAGAAGGATTGAGTACAGGAGACAGACATGGAACAGAAACCCAGAAAAGTGGTAACTTAGAATTCAGATCTTGTATTTGAAACACTGAATTTGGAATACAGAATTGGGAGATAGATGACAGAAAACCCCTTGGGGAGGGGTTCCTAATACTAGACAGTTGAAGAAGCTTATTCCTTTCTTCCCATATAATGTGGCTAGAAACTTGAATGTTTCTAGCTCTTCTGCCCTTCCTTCTGCCAAAAATACAGGCTGAGACCTGTATTCCCCTCACCTTGAATTTTGTCTTCCGCACTTGACAGTCTGTCAGCCAGGCCCTCATTTTGCAGAGCCACCAGGTCTGTGGAGTAGGCTGAGTGATTCTAGGGGGTGCTCTCCTCAATGACCCCCATACCTCATGAACCCCTAGGGTAGCTTGATTTTGCTTCCATACTGAGAAAATGTACTGGAATGATAAATGGAACCAATTAAATATTTACTATAAATTGTGATGTGTCTTCTTCTGCAAGGAAACTCAGGAGTTGTGTAAGGCAGGGCAGAGCCTATCTGTCCACCTTCCCAGTTCCAATTTCTTGATCAGCCCGTGCTGAGGGTATTGTGTCCCTGATCTCTCAGGAAGGACATATCATCCTCACCCAGGGCAAGAGAAAGACAGGTCTTTGCACAACCAGAATTTACTACAGAAATGTCAGATAGAAACTATTTGAACCTTTCAAACACTGCAGCAGAGTAGGGATTTTTTGTTTTGGATAAATCAAGTCTAACACAGCGAAACAGTGATGCACCTGTGTGGTGTGGGTGTGTGTGATGGGGAAACAAGTGTAAAATGCTTTCACTGTCCTGGTGACCAGGTTCTGATAAGAAGTTAAATTACGGAGGCAAATCCAGCAGGGGTCACATTATGGCACTGCGGCACTCGTGTACTATCTTGAGCACATCACACATTCATTCATGGACTTGCCAGAGGGCCCGCTAGCTTCTGGGCAGTGCTCTGTGCGCTGGTCTTGGTTCTCACGGCCTCAGTTTCCCATTCTAGAGGGCAGATGAGAAAAGTGGACCCGCTGGGACTTGCTTCCCACGCCGCAAGGAAGCCTTTGCGACCCACTTCCGGCCTCCGCGGTTCATTTCCGGCTCGTACCTCCAGCCTTCCTTCCGCTTCTCTAGGGTGCTGGAGCCGCAGTTGCTCCGCCGCCGGAAGTCGCTCGCTTAGGGAAGGCGTGCAGAGCTGTGGTGAGCAGAGGGCAGGCTCGGTCGGTCTGGGGGGCCGATGGCGCGGTGGGTTCCTCAGGGCCAGGGCCCTTCCGTCTTCTTCGTCCTCACTTCCGGGGTTCCCCTTCTGGGGAAAAGCGGTGCAGCGTCCTTGCGCCCCACCGCGGGGGTGGCAGCACCTCCTTTATTGGGCACTGTCTTGTGTGGGACACACTAATGTGTGGACAAAGTTGGGATTTCCCGGACTTCCGGGGCCCACTGGGGTGGGTTTTGTCAGATCAGTTCACCACTTGCCTGACACTGGCCCGAGGCTACCGGGTCAGAGTGAGGCTCGCTCCTCAGGTGAACTCGGGTCTTCCCGTAACGCGTCCCCGGGAAAGAACGAAAGGAGGCGGTGAAGTTAGTGCAGCTCCTGACGAAGCTGCGGGCGTACTGGGGGCGTTAGACACGCACCTAAGTGGCTCTGCTGCTGTGGATGCGATTTGGAGACTTTGAAGCTACTTAATTTTTTAAAAAATATGTTATCTTGTTATTTTCAGTGTATGAGTGTATTGCTTGCGTGTGTGTAAGTGTACCCGTGTCTTGAAATGTCCGTGGAGCTTAGAAGAAGGTGTCTGATTCCTTGGAACTGGAGTTTCAGATGATGGTTAGACGTCATGTGGGTGCTGGAAATTGAACTCGGGTCTTCTGTGACATCAGCCAGTGTTTTTAACCGCTAAGCCACCTCTCCAGTCCTACTTAAGACTTTAAATGCAGTAACTTTATTTTGCGGGCACTGGGGTTCAAACCAAGGGCTTCATACATGCCAGGCAAACACTCTACCACTGAGCTGCACTCAAAACCACATTTTTCCCCCAAGACAGGGTCTCATGTGACCCAGGTTGGCCTTGAATTCAACTGTGTAACAAACGATGACGTTGAATTTCTCATTCTAGCCTCTACCTCCAGAGTGCTTTGATTACAAGCATTCACCACCCAGTTTCATGCAGTGCTGGGGATCAAACTTAGGTCTTTGAGTATAATAGGCAAGAAATCTACCAACAGAACTACATTCCCAACCTCGTGGGCATTTTTAACTTAAATTTACTTTGGAAGAAAGTGTGAAGTCTGTGTACCACAAATGGGAAACTGATCTCCCTTGTCTTATGCAGCAGGTAATTACATATGTTTAAAATAGATGGTGTTTATCTGTTAAGATTCTGTCTTGGTTTCCTTGTATAAAGCTTTGAGACAGAATCTGTTTGTTACAAGACATTTGCCGGTATTAGTGATAAATTAGGAAACAAAGTGCTGTTGAAACTATCAGAATTTTTTTTACATTGAAAAGAGGTAGCACAACATGGTAGCACATACCTATAATCTCAGCTCTTGAAAGGCTGAGGGAGGAAAAGCTCGTGTTGGAGGCCAGCCTGAGTTACATAGAGAGACCTAGTCCAAAAAGGAAGGCAGGGCGAATTAACTTTGTCCCCAAATGTTTAGCATTATGCAGAGCCACTCACGCACCATCTAAAGCACCATCCCAGTTTGTGTGCATCACCGTCCCCAGTGGTCTGCCTTCTGTGTCATTGCTCCCCCACAACCCTTCAAGTAGGAACTCTTGTCATTTAACTTTTGAGGAAACAGTGAGCAAAATGAAGTGATGTGTCTTGGGACTCAGCTATAAAATAGAAAAAAATGGAGGTTCCATCTCAGACCTCTCTGTCCCATAATACTTTGTTGGCTTTGTCCAGAAGTATTAAAATATGGATAAGGAGGACAAAACTGCTCACTTCGAGGGACTGGAGAGATGGCCCAGTAGTTAAGACCTTGCTGCTTTTAGAGGGTTCCAGTCCCACTACCCACATGGAAGCTAACAACTGTCCATAAGTCCAGTTCCAGGGCTCTTACACTCTTTTCTGACTTCTGTGGGTGTTGCATGCATGTGGCACACTTATATACATGCAGGTAAAACTCATAGACATAATTAAAATTTTTTTATCTTATATGTTTGAGGGTATTGTCTCCTTGTTAGGTGCCATGTGGCTGCTGGCAACCAAATCCATGTTCTATGTAAGAACAGCCAGTGCTCTTAATTACTGAGCCATCTCTCCAGCCCCCACATAACTTTTTTTTAAATTAAAAACAAAAGTTCACTTCAGGAAGTTGTGATGTCTGCAAGAGGTGGCAAAGAAGGATGTTTTGTGGCCCTAGAGCTCCATGACATGTAGGTTTTGTTCCTTAAATATTAGGGCCAACCAGGGAGGCAGTAGGATGTTGGTGAGACCAGGAGATGTAATACTATAGTTGCCAAGAGCACTGGTGTGCCATCAAATGGACCTATTCTAGCATGCAACTCTAGGCAAATCTATCACCTTTCTAAGCCTGTTTTCTCTTCTGTAAAATGTAGTGGTTCTTATCTGAAAAGTAAAATCAAACGAGAACAGGTTGGAGGCAGAAAGAGAATTAATAAAATAGGAATACAAAAAATGTAATTGGGAAGGAGAGTTGGGGACAAACTGTGAAGGGTCCAGGCAGAGAAGGGAAGCCATTCAGTGCACTGTGAAGAACAAGCAAAAGTCTTGAAACTGAAGAGGCTTTAATCAAATTGTTGTTTGTTTGTTTGTTAGTTTGTTTGTTTATGGTGCTGAAGATCACATCCATGCTCTTGAACATGCTAGGCACACTACCACTGAGCTGCACCCCAGTATTTATTTAGACAAGGTCTCATGTAGCCCAGACTGGCCTTGAACTCACTGTGTAGGTAAGTATGACTGAACTTCAGATCTTCCTACCTCTGCCTTGAGTGTTGGGATTATAGGCTTGATCCTCCTAGTTTATTTGGTATTGGGAATTGAACCCAGGGCTTTGTGAATGCTAGGCACTATAAGCTGAACTACATCACTAGCCCCTCAGTTAGTTTTGCTTTTTTAAGATTTTTTTATGCATATCAGTATTTTGTTTGCATATATGTGCATTTTCCACAGAAGCCAGAAGGTTTTAGATACTCTGGAATTGTAGTTACTAGGCTACCATGATTCGCCTGAGGTGGGTGCTGGCAACCAAACGAGGGTCCTCTGCAAAAGCACCAAGTATTCTTAACTGCTGAGGCATCTCTCCAGCCCCCTAAAGACTTATTTTTAATTATGTGCATGCATGTATGTCTGGGTGTGCATGTGAGTGCTGCCTGTAGAGATCAGAGGCACTAAATCTGCCTGGAGCTGAACTTGAGTGGCAGCGAGCCACCCAGTATCCATGCTGGGAACCAAACTCCAGTCCTCTACAAGAGCAATACATACTCTTAACTGCTGAGCCAGCTCTCTAATCCCTGTGATTTGAGAAAATCTCAAAAAGCTTTCTCCTTTTACCAGCTCTGCTATTTCCTTCTGACTTGAAGAAACAATAATGTCATCAGAATCCAGCAAAAAACGGAAACCCAAAGTGATCAGAAATGATGGTGCTCCAGCTGAAGGAAAACGGAATCGGTCTGACACTGAGCAGGTGAGATTAGGCAAGGTTGCCATGCTACTGATAAATTGCAGATTGTGGCCAAACACCTGCCCATGAGTGTGCAGGATCTTAGGTCACATGTACCAGAACCAGACTAGATGACTAGAATTCCCATGGGTTCACAAAAGGTGAGTGTCCACATCTCAATAGCAGTAGCATATGAAGAATCAGCAAGCCTGTATTAAATGTGATTAGTACCTGCAGAGACAACATGCTCCCGTGTGCTAGCTCCAGTTTTCTTGACAATTCTAAGGTTTGCATTGACGACACAACACTACAACCTCAGCCATTTCATCCTTTGGTCTGCTCCTAAGGAAGTACCACTGGACATCTGTGGCCCAAGAGCTTTGTCATCAGCAGGCTCTTCTATTCTTTTTATCTGTTTCTCCGTCCCTAATTTATCAAGTTGATCCATGACTTAGTTTGTGGGTTTTTGTTTTATTTTGGAGATAAGATCTTCTGTAGCTCAGGCTAGCCTTGAACTTGCTATGTAGCCAGGATGTCTTTGAACTTCTGATCCTCTTACCTCCACTCCAGCCCTATAACTTAGTTGTTTTGATTATTTGGCTGATTGTTTTTTGTTGTTATTGTTTTGAGTCAAGGTTTCATTGAATAGCCAGGTTAACCTTGAACTTGAGGTCATCTTATATCAGCCTCTAGAGTGCTAGGATTATAGGTATATGTCACTAACCTGGCTTGCCTTTAACACATCAGTTTAAATTTAAATTAAAAAACAACATGTGCTGGGGTGTAGCTCAGTATTGGAGCCTAGATTCAGTATGTGCAAGGCACTGAGTTCAGTCTTCAACACCATGAAACCAGAAACAATATTTTTAGCACTTGGGTGTATTTTTGTTTAACTTGTAGGCAAAGACTTATAAACAAGCCCAGAAATAAGTCTTCTGCAAACCAGAACTCATTGTTCAATATGAGTTTTGTTATATATAAAAAGTGTTATGAAAAGAATAAAAAAGAAAGAGAACAGGAAACAACAATGCTTTCCTCAGATTTTCAAAATCAAGATTAATGTAGAATTTTTTTTTGGACATTGATTACACAATTATTTATTTTTTTGGTTTAGTTTGGTTTTATTTTTAAAAAATATTTTATTTGCTCTTATTTTATGTGTATGAGTTTTTTCCTGCACGTATGTAACTGTACTATGTGCATGCAGAGCTTACAGAGGTCAGAAGAGGGTATTGGTCCCACTGAGCCATCTATCCAGCCCATGGTTTTGTTTTTTTTAAGATGGGTCTTGTGCTATAGCTTAAGCTGGGCTTAAACTCAACATTGTCCTGCCTCTACCTCCTGTGCTTGTTTATAAGTCTTTGCCTACAAGTTAAACAAAAATACACCCAAGTGCTAAAAGTATTGTTTCTGGTTTCATGGTGTTGAAGACTGAACTCAGTGCCTTGCACATGCTGAATCCAGGCTCCAATCTATGTTATGATTATAGGTGTGTGCCACAGTACCTGGCTCACAGCACTGTTTAATTTTTTTGGATGTATATGTAGGTTATATGTGTGTGAGTACATGTTGTGATTGCATGTGCATGTGGAGGCCCAAAGTTGATATTGGGATCTTCTCTGATCATTATTTATTTATTTATTTATTTATTGAGAGAGGGTCTCTCTCTTAACCCATTGCTTGTCCATTCTGTCTAGCTATTCAGCTTTCCCAAAGGAATCTCCCATCTGCCTCCAGAATGCTGGGATTACAGGTGGCTACCACACCCACCTGGCTTTTACAGGAGATCTGAATTCAATTCCAGCCCCATTTTTGCAGGGCAAGTACTTTATCCACTGAGCCAAAAACAGCATTTAAAAAAAAATTCTTAAAAAACCTCTTTTTTGACTTATTTAATTTTATATTATGTGTATGATTGTTTAGCCTACATGTATGTTAAGTGCACCCTTACATATTGTGCAATGCCTATGGAGGCCAGAAGAGAACATTAGAGCCCCTGAAACTGGAATTACAGTTATCGGCCCCCATGTGGGTGCTGGGATCTGAACCCTAGTCCTTTGCAAGAGCAGCCAGTGCTCTTAACTGCTGAGCCATCTCTCCAGCCCCCACTTAAATCTTAAATCTTACCTGTTATCAGTTCTACAAAGGCTGGGAGACCAGTTGTATTTTAGTCTTTGGTAAAGCTTGACTTAACCACCTAAAGACCCATCAGTAGGAACACGGATAAATAATGAATTCTGGTTCATCTTACAGACTATCATTACAGCCATTTTGGTAAAGATCTGTATCTACCTACCTACCTATCTTCCTGTCTGTCTGTCTGTCTATCTATCTATCTATCTATCTATCTATCTAGATGAGAAATTTCCCTGATCAGCATGTGACATTGTTGTTTGAGGCCTGGTGGTGAATGCCTTTAATCCCAGCACTCGGGTTGAATCTCTGAGTTCAAGGCCAACCTAGTCTACATATCGAGTTCCAGGCCAGCTGAAGCTACAGGGAGACCCTGTCTCAAAAAGACCAAAAAACAAAAAACCCCACAGTATTAAAAATGGACTTATTTTGGGCTGAGAAGTGAAATTATAGGCAATTAAAAAGATTGTTTTGTTTGTGTATGAATGTGTGTGACTTTGAGTGTGCCATAGCACACTTATGGAGGTCAGAGGGCAACTTGTGGGAGCTGGTTCTTTCTTTAGTCCATGTGAGTCGTAGGGATCAATTTCAAGTCCTTAGGCATGGTGGCCAGGGCCTTTATCTCCTGACCCACAGGTCATTTTTAACTTTGTGATACTCCTCTTTTCTGAATCCTTGACACAAGCATGCATTTCTTTGTAATAAAGAGACAAAGAAGTTGCAGTTTCTATTTTGTTGTTTGTTTGTTTTGAAACAGGGTCTCAGTATGTATCCTTGACTGGTCTGGAACACCCTATACAGATCAGGTTGGCCTCAAACTCTCAGGGATTTGCCTGCCTCTGCCTCCAGAGTACCAGAATTAAAGGCATGTATCACCATACCTGGCTGTTGTAATGTCCTTTTGTGATGATGGATCTTATTGCATATTCCTGGTCAAGGCAGGGAGACCATCACCCTCTACCCAGGGCCTTTCTTGCCTCTACAGGAAGGCAAATACTATAGTGAGGAGGCTGAAGTTGACCTTCGGGACCCTGGCAGAGACTATGAATTATACAAGTACACTTGCCAGGAGCTACAAAGATTGATGGCAGAGATCCAGGACCTGAAGAGCAGGGGTGGAAAGGACTCGGTAAGGAAAAAGGCCAGGCTGTACTTGTTCATCTTTAGTTCCTGTCACTCCAGTCCAAACAGAAATTGCTTTTTTGCCTGCTAACCTTAAGTATTTCCTTTATAGTCATTCTTCCATTTCTTTTATAGCATTTCTTACTGTCCTGTGCTCTCTCTGGGTTCTGTTTATGGCTTTTGATGGGGTTGGCATAGCAGATAGGTCTGAAGGAATCTGAGCCAATGCCTATTGTTAGTGGTCTTTACCATTTTCTTTGCACAAAGGCTATAGAAATTGAAGAACGAAGGATCCAGAGCTGTGTACATTTCATGACTCTAAAGAAGCTTAACCGATTAGCCCACATCAGGTTAAAGAAAGGAAGAGATCAGACCCATGAGGTAGAGTTGAAAGATTTAATTAGCCCTACTTCTCCCCCTGCTCCCTGTCCCCTTCTTTAATTAACCTCTTTCCCCTTTCTCTGACTCTGATGATACTTACTGTGTCCCACCTCACCTTGCCCTGTTCACCTCTGATCTTGTCTTCTCTTCAGGCCAAGCAGAAAGTTGATGCTTATCACCTGCAGTTACAGAACCTGCTCTATGAAGTGATGCACCTGCAGAAGGAGATCACAAAATGTCTGGAGTTTAAGTGAGTTTGGGAGGACAGGGCTTTGACACACTAGTCTGTGGTAATTGCTTTTTCTTACATAGCTCAGTGTGAGCCAGACTCTTTAAAAGATAATCAGCGAGCTTAGAACACTAAGATTTGAGAGATCAGTAGATCACTTTGGATTTGAGAATCATAAACAGTAATTTCAGGTCACACAAAGGACCATGGAAGCCTCTCTGACCCTTTGAATTTTGAACTCAGCACTTAGTGAAAGCAGTTCTTCCTCCCCAACAGAGGTCTTTATACTCCGTTTTAATTTCTTTGCACCTTTTGTGGGAACAGTTCACTTCTATTCACAATTTTAACCTTTTAGCCCAATTTTCTTCTCTAAAATCTAAGCAGTTTTGCAAATAGATTTTATTCTTTTGGGTTTTTTTGTTTTGTTTTATTTTGCATTATTTGTTGAGGGGCAAAGCATGTGAGTGCCACTGCCTGCCTGTGCAAGTTGGAAAACAGCTGGCACAGTTGATTCTCTCCATTGATCTTGTGGGTTTGAACTCAGGTCATCATGCTTGGCAGCAAGTGCCTTAACCCACTGAGCCATCTTGCAAGCCCTAATTTTATTCTTTATAATGTTAACTTCCCTTAGAGCTGTAGCTTATCAGTAGTCTTAAATGGTGAGGCCTCTTGGTAAACCCAAGCTGAGACATGAGATCGAGGAAAGATCAGACAGGAGAAGGTAAAGAGTTCTGACTGTTTTAAGACTTGTATTGCAAACTAAAGACAAATTTTATTTGAAATAAATTTGGTATGAATGGAGCTATATTAGACATGGTTCCAACATATTTATAATAATGATGATGCAGATTTTTGAGAGACTTTATGTATTAATACAAACTAAAAGAGGTAAAATTATACCTGGTTTGTACTTGTGTTAATAGTATTGAACTATTGTCAGTTTCCTGGTTTTGCCAGTGGACTGTGTTTAAATATTATCATTGGAAGAAACTGAGTGAAGACTACACAGAGAAAGTGAACTCTTTACTATTTTTCGAATTAATTATTTAAAAAATATTTTTATTATTTTTATTTTTGTGTGTATGAGTATATTGCTTGAAGGCGTGTAAGTGCACCTGTAACTTGCAATGCCCTCAGACGTTGAATTCCTCTGGAACTGGACTTAGCCCCTATATGGGTGCTGGGAATTGAACCTGGGTCCTCTACAAGAGCAGCCAGTGCTCTTAACCCTGAGCCATCTCTCCAGCCCCCAAATTAATTATTTTTATTGACATATATGCATATATGCTTATAGGGTAGAAATGTGATATTTTGATTCTTGTTTACATTGTATAGTAATCAACTTAGCTATTAGCATATTACCTTAAACTTTTATAATTTCCTGATGAGTATATTTGAATTGCTTCCTTTGTTGAAATATATAATTTAATTATCCTTAATTATATTTGCCTACTGTACCATAGAACATCAGTACTTATTTCCCTATTAAACAAAACATACTCATTGATCAATATCTCCCTCTCCAATACCAGGTGTGGTAGCACATGCCTTTAATCCCAACACTTGGGAGGCAGGGGCTGGTGGATCTCTGTGAGATTGAGGCCATCCTGGTCTATAATAGTGAGTTTTAGTCCAGCTGGGGATACAGGGAAACCCTGACTTCAAAACAAAACACAAAGAAATAGCCCATCTCTCTCTCTCCAGTGTTATTTTTTGAAACTATGTCAAAATTGAAAATGTGTAAAAGAAAAATGAAAGAATACGATGCCCCATTCTATAATCATTGCTCAGATGGAAACTGTCATAAATCAGAATATAGTGGAACTCAGAACAGAGTTCCTACAAGGACAGAACCTGGGCTGTTGGAGTCAGACAACTTTGGTTCATATCCAGGCTCTGCCACTCATTAGCTGTATGATCTTGGGCACATTAGGAAAATGGAGAAAGAATAAAATATAACTAAATTACATAATAATAAAGAAATTAAACAATTTAAAAGTGGAGATACAACCCCCATCTCCTATAGTTGTTATAGGAATTAGATGAGGTGAGGTGCTTGTTAGCTACTGATATGACCATGATTATTTTGCCATGACCTGAGCACCTAACTATACTAATTAATTCTTTTATAAGGATATCTCTAAACAAGCAAAAATGAAAACCTCTTAAGATTTTTTTCACATCTATTTCTGTCAAGCTGGCCCTTTCCCACCTTATATTTATGCAGTAAAAATGTTTTAAAATTAGGTATAGGTCCTTAATGTTTATTCCTCTTCGGTAACATGTTTTGGTTTCAACCTAATGGTATAGATTTAGGCTGCAGGGATTTTGGATCTTTTAGCTAATGCACCTGTTCAGCCAGGAGAGAGATTTGTAAATTCAGTAAACTTCATTTTCAAACCTTCAGCTAATTCATGGATAAAATGTTTGGGTAGCGTGCACAGTGATTCTGTAGCCTGTCAACTAATACCCTGTCATCATACTGAAATATCTGCCAATGAATATTGACTGATATTGAATTTCAGAATCTCCAGTAGCTATAGGCTAATGCTGAGTAAGCATAAATGGAACAACTTTGAACCTGCTAAAGCCAAAGTTTGGGTTCCCAAAGATGTCAGCTTGATATTACATTTTGCTTATAGGTCAAAGCATGAAGAAATTGATCTGGTTAGCATAGAGGAATTTTATACAGAGGCTCCACCAAACATCAGCAAGGCTGAAATCACCATGGGAGACCCTCACCAGCAGACCCTGGCACGTCTGGACTGGGAGCTGGAGCAGCGGAAAAGGTAGTGCTTCCTCCTTCCTCACCTTGAAACCACAGCAACAGTGCTTTGTCGTGACCCAGGATTAGACAGAATAGTCTCCAAGACTCAATCTCACTTTCTTATTAATTCGTACTAGATTGTTTAAACTTTTCCTTAAAAATATTCTTTTTTTTTTTTTTTTTTGTCCTTTTGAGACATGGTCTCCTTGCAGCCCCAGCTGGCCTGGAACTCACTATGTGGACCACGCCTGGCCTTAAGCTACTTGAATTATCAGAGTTCTGCCTGGCCCTGCCTCCCCAGTGCTGGGACTGAAGGCATTCACCATCATACCTGACTTAAAAAAATATTTTATTATGTTTATTTTATATGCATGAGTGTATTGCCTGCATTTATGTAAGTGTTCCTGTATCATGTAATGCCTTTGGAGATCAGAAGAGGGCATCGCATCCCCTGGAACTGGAGTTACAGACGGTTGTTATTACTGTTTTAGTCACATCTCTGTTGCTGTGATAGAAACACTGACCAAGGGAACTTATGAAGAGTTTGTTTAGTTTATGGTTCCAAAGGGGCAAGACTCCATCATGACTAGGAGGCATGGTGGCAGAAGTGGCTAGAATAGCTGCAATAGCTAAGTACTCACATCTTCAAGCAGGCACAGGAAACAGAGTGACTAGAGATCCGGCAAGGCTTAAGAACTCTCTAAGCCTACCCCTAGTGACTTGCTTCATCCAGCATGGCCACACCTTCTAAGACCTCCCAAAACAGTGCCATCAACTAGAGACAAAATGTCCAAATACTTATAGCCTATGGGGGATCTTCTCATTCAAACCGCTACAGCTGCTATGTGGGTGCTGAGACTCAAACCCAAGTCCTTTGCAAAAGCAGCCAGTGATCCTGACCACAACCACTGAGCTATCTCTTCAGCCCTGGATTGCTTAAACTTTTAAAAAAATTTATTTTATTTTATGTGTGTGAGTGTACTGCCTGCACATATGTAAGTGTACCTGTGTCATACAATGCCCGCGGAAGTCAGAAGAGGGTGTCAGATTCCGCTGGAACTGGAGTTACAGATGACTGTTAGCTGCCATGTGAGTGCTGGGGATCCAGGGTGCCAGGGTCCACTGCAAGAGCAGTCAGTGCTCTTAACTACCAAGCCATCTCTCCAGCCCTGGATAGTTTAAACTTGATCAACCTCTTCCTGTGTGGTTTTATAATTAAGATTATAAAGAAAAAGTTGGAGGTAATGGGCTAGCTCAGTGGTAGAATGTTTGCTGACCATGCACAAAGCACTGAGTTCAGTCCCTGAAACCACAAGGAATGAAAAAACATAGGCTGTGGAGATGGCTCATTAGGTATAGTATTTGCTTTGCAAGCATGAGGATCTGAATTTGGATCCACAGCACCTAAAAAGTCTGGGTGCAGTGATGAGTGTCTATAACTCCAGTGCTGGGTATCCTAATGACTTTTACAATACTGTCATGCTTTGGACTTTTTGCATCCAAAAAGTTAATCTTATCTTAGCTTGTTTATAAATATAACTAAGCCTTCTAGGCCTTGAGCCGCTCATGTAACCTGAAGTTTATAATCCATCATGACCTTTCCTTGTCCTTGACCCAAAACAAAGTATGAATATGGGTATATTTGTTTTACATATTAGAAGCAATGAAGATTATCCCATTTGTGTTGGAAGCAACAGGGATTAAACTGATAATGTCTGTCTGTGGTTGTGTGTCTATGGTATCGCAGGTGAGTAGAGGTCAGAAGGGACTTATCTTCTGATAAGACAAAGCCTTCCCCTTTTCCTTCCTTATTTCGTACTGGAGATGCTGTTTCAATAAAAGAAAGAGCTCTGTTTAGGAGCACAGTTCCTAGATAATTCTGAAGGAACAGGTTCTCAGTGGTTTAGGTTCACTCTTGGCTTAAAATGGATGCTGAGAGTCAGGCTGTTTTTATTCAGCGTAGTCATAATGTGGCATCACATAGTAAATGTTGTAACTGGGGTATAGAGACAGGTGTATACCAGTTCTCTGACCAGCAAGCCTAGCCTAATCAGTGAGCTCCAGGTTCAGTGAGGGACCTTGTCTCAAAAAATAGATAAACAGCAAAAAAGTCGCCTGTTGTTGACCTGTGGTTTCCACATGCACGTGCATGTATGGACATGTCCACAAACACATGTACATATACACGTACTTAAATAACTGTAGAGGGGCTAGAGAGATGGCTCAGTGATTAAGAGCCCTGGCTATTCTTGCAGAGGGTTTATTTTGGCTCACAGTTTAAAGGTGAATCACCTGGTTACACTGTATTGTGTTTGCACTCACAGAAGAGCAATAAATATTCATGATTAACTAGCTTTCTCAAACTCACAGAGATCTGAGTGCCTTTGCTTCCTGAGTACTGGGATTAAAGGTGTGTACCACCATTCCCACCCAGCTTCCTCATTTTTGTGCCATATAAGACCCAAGCCCAGGGAATGGTGCTAACCCACATTTAAAGTTTTTTTTTTTTTTTTGGGGGGGGGGGCTTTTTGAGACAGGGTCTCCCTGCAGCCCCAGCTGGCCTGGAACTCACTTTGTGAACCAGACTGGCCTTGACTGCCTAGAGATTCACTTGCCTCTGCCTCCCAAGTGTTGGGATTAAACGTGTGTGCTACCATGCCCAGCAAAGATCTTATTTTGATCTGAGTGAATGTATTTGTACCATAACATGCAGGTGTCAGTGGAGACCAAAAGAGGGCATCAGATTCTTTGGAACTGGAGTTACAGATGGTTGTGCGCCAATTGATGTGGGTGCTGGGGATGAACCTGGGTCTTCTTCTAGAGCAGCAAGTGCTCTTAACCTCTGAGTCATCTCTGAAGTGCAACTATCCCATTTTTAGGGTGGAGTCTTCCCAGTTAACCTAATCAAAATATTCCCTCACAATTGTGCCTGGAGGCTTACCTTCTAAGTAATCCTAATTTTTAAAAATTATCTTTTTTATTATTTGTATTTTATGTGTTTTGCCTACATACACATAAGTATGCAGAGGCTAGAAAAGGATGTCAGCTCTTCTGGAACTGTACTGACTGTATGTTAGCCAACATGTTGGTTCTGAGAACCAAACCCAAGTCTTTTTCAAGAACAACCAGTGCTCTTAATCAGTTTTTTTGAGATAGGGTCTCCTTGTACCCCCAACTGGCCTGAAACTCACTATGTAGACCAGGCTGGCCTTGAAAGAGAGATCTGCCTGCCTCTGTTTCCTGAGTGCTGGGATTAAAGGCGTGCACTATCAAGCCCAGTAGATTCTAATTTTTTTTTAATTGTGCGTGTGTTTATGTGTATATGAGTGTGGGCATACATGTACCAAGGTGCACATGTTAAGGCCAGAAGACAATTTGGAGAGGTGTTTCTTTCCTTTATTGTGGTTCTGGGAGTGGAACTTGGATCATCAGGCTTGCCCGCCAAGCACTTTTACCTGTTGAGTCATCTTGCTAGCTGTCCTAAGAGATTCTAGATCTTGTCGAGTTGGATCAATATTAGCCATTACAATTCTACCTCTTGAAAACATGACACCCAGACATATCTCCTTTAAGCCATGATCCTCTACTGCTTGTTCCTTTACGCTTATGGACATTTCATAATACAAAATACATTTAATCTGCCTCTCAAAGTCCCCATAGTTTTTAACATTCCCAGCACTTCAAAAGTTCAAATGCAGGGTCCTGCTATATCATAGACTGACCTCAAGTTATTACTCAATCCACCTTCCTGCTACAGCTTCTCAAGTGGTTAGAACTACAGGTATGCCACCACCATGTTTGGGTATTGAACTGACTTTTCCTGAGGGGTTAGAGAGATGGCTTGGTGTTAGATTGCTTTCCTAATATACATGTGTCCTTTTGTCAATCCCTAGTACCATAAAAACAAAACAGGAAGAAAAAAAAGGAAAGAAAAGAAACTGCTGTCACACGATGGATGACACATATTTTTTAATCCCATCACTAAGGGCTGAGGTAGAAAGATTGTCATGAGATCAAGGCCAGCCTGGACTATACAGCAAGGCCCTGTCTCTTAAAATGCAAAAAAGGGCTGGTAAGGTGGCTCAGTTAGTTAAAGGAGCTTACTGCCAAGTCTGATAACTTAAGTTTGATCCACAGAATTCACATGGGGAACAAGAAAATCAACTCTTGCAGGTTGTCCTCTGACCTCCACAGGTACTTCATGGCACATGAACCCTACCCATCCACCAAATAAATACATAAATAAATAAATGTAATTTTTTTTAAATGTCAAGTGTGTATTTGGAGGTTTTTTAAATTATTAGGTATGATAATGCTTGTAAGGAACTCAGTATGGCTTGGTATATAATGAGTGCTGGCTATCATTAGAACTAGTAACAGCTGCTGCTTTAGGTAGAGTTTGAGTGAACAGGCTGTTGAGGTATCCCTGCAAGGCATCCATGACTGTGCTCCGTGTGCCCCCGCAGGCTGGCAGAGAAGTACCGGGAGTGTCTGTCCAATAAGGAGAAGATCCTGAAGGAGATTGAGGTGAAGAAGGAGTACCTGAGCAGCCTCCAGCCTCGCCTCAACAGCATCATGCAGGTGAGCTTGGCTCTGCTTTTCCCTCTGACCAGAGGCCAGCAGAGTCCACCTCACTCTTTGGGCTCTGCCAGGTCTGTGATCCTAATCAGAGTACACTATGAGGATGTTTTTATCTACAGTCCTACCAGCTAATAGTACAGACTCATGTCCTGGCGTAAAGTACTGGGAAGCTGGGCTTTTTTTTTTTTTTTCTTTTTTTAAATACTGATTCTTTGAGAATTTCATCCAGTGTATTTTGATCATATTCAGATCTCCTTCCCCATGTCCACTCCACCCTAACTACTGGCACTTGATAGCTTCTGGGAGAGGGAAAGGAAGTTTTCCTTGTTGTCGAGAGGATTAGGTCTTTGTAAAAGTTACTTAGCCACTAGGAATGAACCCAGGTGGTCTGGAAGAGCAACAAGTACTCTTAACCACTGAGCTATGTTTCTAGCCCTGCGAAGCCAGGTTTTTTTTTTATAAATATGACACAGGTGGATCTCTGCGAGTTTGAAGCTACCCTGGCATACCTATCAGTCTAGGCCAGCTGGGGCTACAGGGATACATCTCAAAAAACAAAACCCCAAAACAAACAAAATAGAAACCTGAAGGCAGAAACTATGGAGGAACACTGCTTGCTGTCTCACTCTTAAGGCTCGAGAGATATCTCAGCAGTTAAGAGCACTAGATGCTTTTCCAGAGGTCCTGGGTTTAGTTCCCAGCACCCACATGCTAACAACCATCCTTAACTCCAGTTCCATCTGTCCTCCTCAGGTATTACATGACATGGATGCACTTACATACATGTAGGCAAAGCACTCATATACATAAAATAAAAATAAATAAAAGTTTTTTTAAAAGTGTGACATAGGTTAGGTTTATCAGGCTCCAGGGGATGATGGACCCATATCCAAGACCATTTGGGCAACACAAATTAGGCTTGATGGACTTTTAAAAAAATAGTGGGGTTTTTGTTTCTGTCCATAGCTTTTAGATAACGCCTCAGACTGTGTAAGTTCAGTTTATCCATCCCCCAGCCCCCTGCATGGTCCTTACCAGCTTTGCAGTCTCTAGGCATTTAAACTTGCCTCCTGTGGATGTCTATTAGGTTCCACTGATACCACCTCAGGACTAACTGCTTCATATCTCTCTCTGAAAAGAACTTGACTCGTATCTGAAAGTCATTATGTGCCTTAGGAGGAAAAGCTTCCACTTTACCTATAAAATAGAATCTCTTTTGTTTTGCTTGTGAAGCCAGATTTGGTGTAAATCCTTACAGTTTTATGAAGCAAGTTTTATAAATGTGTCCATGGAGGAACTTTGTAAAAGGACTCTAGAGAAATAAAAGCTCACTTTTCTAGGACTTGGCAAGGTCTGCTTTTACTCCCTTCAACTCCAGGCACAGAATTAGAGTTATTAACAAGAATTTCTTTTCTAAGCCAGGGGTGGTGACACACACCTTTAATCCCAGCACTTGGCAGGCAGAGGCAGGTTTAGCTCTTTGAGTTCAAGGCCAGTCTGAGTCTATATAGGGAGTTACAGATAGCTATGGCTACAGGGAGACCTTGCCTCAAAAAGACCAAAGGAAGAAGAAGAAGAGGAGGAGGAGGAGGAGGAGGAGGAGGAGGAGGAGGAGGAGGAGGAGGAGGAGGAGGAGGGGAAGGAGGGGGAGGAGGAGGAGGGGGAGGGGGAGGGGGAGGAGGGGGGAGGAGGAGGGGGGAGAGGGAGGAGGAGAGGGGGGGAGGGGGGGAGGAGGAGGAGAAGGGGGGGAGGAGGAGGGGGGCGAGGAGGAAGAGAATTTCTTTTTTAGTAGCACCTTATAATAGGAGAAAAAGAAAATGGAGCTGGAGCTGGGCTGTTGATCACTTGGGAAGGAAACTAAGTCAGGAAGATCATGAACTTGAGGGTATCCTGGGCTTATAGAGAGCAAGTTTTAGGCCACCTGGACTATATAGCAAAATCCTATCTCACAAAAACAGGAAGAGGAAGAGAGAGAACATAGAGAATGAAAATGGAATCCAGGATTTCTGACTGTACTTAACACTCCAGTCCCTCTGCATGGTTAAAATTTCTCCTGCTACTTGGAAATTCTGTAAATATCTCTAAATAGATATTTGTATGAGTTAAATAAATTTTTGTGTAGTATAGCCTTAGTGCTGTGATTGATGTGTAGGTTATGTAGAGCCTACTATAAGCCATACCATTTATAAATAGATTGAAAATTTAATATTAAACAAAAAATGCAATTATAGTGCAGTCTCATTTGTTAGCCTCGGTTTCATGTGTCTATTTGGAGATTATGTGTGTGTGTGAATTTGTATGCTTAGAAAAGTTTGTAGTCATTTTAAACCATTAATAGTTACCTTTGCGGATTGCCAACTAGAAGGTTTTGCTTTATAAAATAAACATGAATATACCTTTCTGCTTTTTTCTTATGCTGAGTGTTCTATGTGCATGTGTGTATTCATGTATATTAGAGGTTGACATCAGTGTTTTCCTCTGTTGCCCTCCATCTTATTTATTTATGTATTTGAGACAGGATCTATCACCGAGCCTAGATTGTCTAGACTAGCTGGCCAGCAAGCTCCAGGGCCCTTCTATCTCTGTAGTGCCCCTTTCCTCCACTGTCAGTACTGGGGTTACAGGCTTGCATTGCCACATCCTGCTTTTCATGTGGGTGCTGGAGATGCAAACTCAGGTCATCATGCTTGAGCAGCAAGCATTTTATCAATTGAGCCCATCTTCCTAACCCCTTTAATACACATTTCTGATATAATATATATTATTAATGTGTGTAGATAGATGGATAGATAGATAGATAGATAGATAGATAGATAGATATAGATATGTATGCTTGTAGTCCTAGATCCTAAGAAGGAAGGCTACTTTAGACCATGAGTTTGAGACTATCTTGTGCAACATAGCCAGGCCCACTCCCCTAAATAAGTTATACTTTCACAGGGCTTGAGATGGAGCTCAGTGATAAGAGTGTATACATAGTATGCATAAAATATCAGACTCATTCCCTGGAAAATGTATGTGTGTGTATACATTAATTGTACATACAGAAAAGTGTGTAACTCATAAGTATGCAGTTGAATGAAGGTTTTCTAAGTGACTACATCTATTTAACCACCCCAAATCAAGAGAAAGAACTTTAAACATTTTCTAGCTCTTTTCTTTCGTACTCCTAGGCACAATATCCTCTTGCCCTTCAGTAACCATTATTTTGACTTTTAATTTTTTTTTTGGATCCTTTTTGAGACAGGGTCCCCTGTAGTCCCAGCCTTCCTGGAACTTGCTATGTGCCTTGAACTCACAGAGATCTGCTTGCCTCTGCCTCCTGAGTGCTGGGATTAAAGGCAGGTGGCCAGTATGCCTGGCTTTTTTGACTTGTAACTTATAGACTAATTTTCCCTGTTTTTGAGCTTGTTATAAATAGAATCATATAAACTCTTCAGTGTCTGACTTCTTTTACTCAGTGGTATGTTTTCAAAATGTATTTGTGTTAACTATGTTCTAGGAATTTTTTTTTTTCATTGATGATAATTTGATTTCAATTGTTCTTAGTTTGGGTCCATCATAAATAATGTGGCTTTGAGTATTATTGCACTTGTCCTTTGGTCCTCATGTATACACATTTTTGTGGAATAAAATGCTGGGTCATGTAGAATATTCTTTGCATGTATTTAGCTTTGATAGACTGTGGAACAATTTTCTTCTTTTTCTTGTTTTTTTTTGGGGGGAGGGCAGGGTCTTTGTGTGGTCTCCCTGTAGCCCCAGCTGGCCTGGAAGCCCCCATGTAGACCAGACTGACCTCGCAGAGATCCACCTGTCTGCCTCCCAAGTGCTGGGATCCAAGGGGTGCGCTACCACACCTGGCATGAAACAGTTTTCTAAAGTGATTGTGCTGACTTAGGGAAATTTCCACCAGTATCATGAAATTTGTGATTGATTAGTATACTTGCCAGTGCTTGATACAGCTTTTTTAATGTTAGCCATTCTGAAGGGTCTCTCATTGTGGTTTTTGTTTTCTTTTTAAATTTAGGTCATGGGGGGGCACGTACATGTACACATGTGTGCGTAGATGGAGATCAGAGAATAGGTCACTGATAGGAGTTGGTTTTCTCGTTCTACCATGTGTGTTCTTGGGATCAAACACAGATTGTCAGGTTTGGTGACAAGTGCCTTTATCTACTGAGCCATCTCACACCGGCCCTGATCTTTTCATTTCACTGGGTACATTTTTCCACTTTTCTTTTCTCTCTAGGCATTCTTTTGTTTTTCTCTTTATTTTTTATTGAGAGTCAAGGCACGCACTTTGCAACTGAATTATGCCTCCAGCCCCTTGATATTTTCTTGATACTATTGAAAATGTGCAAATGGCAACTTTTTATAATTCCTTTTCTTACTCTGCTGCTGATACAAAATGCAGTTGATTTTTCACAATTTTTTGTTTCCCTATATATTCCACCAGTTTATTATAAGTCACTTTTGTAAATAAAAACTAGCTGTTGGACTAGTGATATGTGATAGAGTGCTTGTCTAGCATGACCAAGGCTCTAGGCTCAAAACCCAGTAGAGAAAGAACGGAAGGAAAAAAAAAAAAAGAAATTAAGGGTGTAGGGGGGACAAAGCTAGTCACAGAACAGCCACGTGGGTAGACTGAAAAAGGAAAAGTAAAACCTCTGCTTCTGTTGTTTGCAGGCTTCCCTCCCAGTGCAGGAATACCTGTTCATGCCATTTGACCAGGCTCATAAGCAGTATGAGACTGCAAGGCACCTGCCACCTCCTCTCTACGTGCTCTTTGTCCAGGCCACTGCATATGGTCAGGCCTGTGGTAAGTGTGGAGGCTGGGCGAGGAGGAGGGCTGTGGGAGCAGCAGCCATGATGTGGAGGTCCTGCCTGCCCAAGAGAGTTCCCCAACCTTGCCCAAGAGCCCTCAGGTGACAGATGCTGCCTCTCCCTCTGTACCTTCAGCACGGCTCCTTGGAAACAGCTGGCCTGAGGCTGGACTAATGTGATGGACATTTCAGAATGGATGGTTTTGAATCTTTCATGAACTTGGCTATACAACTCTGGGCTACAGTGCCAAGGCAGCCTGTCCAAGCTCCCAGGTGCTCATTCCATGCTTGGCAGGTGGATCATTGTCTCCTGTTCTACCTTGAGGATAGGGTGCTTGGTGAATTCAGGTCCCACCAGCACTCCCAGGCTTTCATTTGCCCTGAAACGAGTTGCATGACTTTCTGGCAAAAATTGCCAGGTGAGAGGCCATGTCCTCCTTATGCTCAAACAGCCTATGTGATTCTGCTGTGGTTTTTTAGGTTTTTGCTCTTGCTCCAGTGTAGTTATCACCCAGCCCTAAACTTTTCTTCTTCGTTCCTACCCTCCCTTATTGCATCAGGCAGACTTACTGCACCTGTGCATGCTCCTTGTCCCAGCCATAGCACCAACACATTACTGTGTCTCTTCTTTGTCTTCTTGGTCCGTCTCGTCTTCTCCCTTCCTCTTGTTCTCTTCCGTTGCCATCATCAGCTCATATGAAATCCTCCTCCCAGCCCCCTAGACAGGGTGAGTAAATTCTACTTGTTTCCGCTTCTGTTTTCCTGTAGAATTCAAGAATAAACACTTAAAAAGAATATTCTAGGAAAGGGATGTGTCTCTTTGGTTGAATGATTGGCATGTGCAAGGGTTTGATCTCCAACCACAAAAGGAAAATCATATAGAATAGTTTGGCAATTTCCAATGCTTAATTGTGGGTAACCAGCTTGTTTAGGTTGGAGAGGGATGGTTTGTGCGTTGTTGCCAGATATAAGGCAGTACTTGGCTATTAGGCAAAGATTGCCTTTCCTCTTTAGTACAGTTGGGTGAATGGTGTCAGGTTTCTATGACATTCTGTACGCTTAAGGTAGAGAACGAGGAGCTCAGGGTATGAGCTTCATCCCTAGGACCATCAAAGAAAGAAAAAAAAGGATGAAGTAGAGTGGTTGCAGTGGCTTGTTTGCCTCACAGCACTTGGACCCTTTGTGTCCAAAGAATCACTTGGACAAACATCAGGCTGAATGTGGGGAACAGATAGTTAACTGAGTTCGTGGGAGGCCAGGCTCAGGTCAGACAGACCTAAAGTTGAATATTATCTTATCTTGTTTCCTGAATGTGGTTTGTAACTTCACTGAGCCCTGTTTCTCTAAACGGCCTAGTGATAGTATTGCCCCTATTGGATTGCTGTGAAGATTAAAAACATATTTGTTTTGTGGTGTTTTGGATCAGACCCATAGCTTTATGCTTGTTAACCATACACTCTATTTCTGCATTATATTCTTCACCCCCAAAACTAATGTAATTAAAATCATAAATATCAGTTCATTTAGCCCCTGCCACTCAACAAAGCAGCTACTATTTGCCAAATCCCCATTTTATAGATATGGAAACTGAGGCTCAGAGCATTATTTCATTTTCTAGGTCACACATTCAGGAATGGGTGGGACAGGGACTCAAGCCTAGGACTGGGCTGCAGCATCCTTTTGCTTAACTACTCATTGCCTCCTAATGAAATGAGACAGTGCTAGCCAGGTGCCTAGAGCCATGCAGAATACAGAATAAGCCCTTCTTATAAAGAATAGCCCATCATTTTAGGGATGCAGGTTTCTGGATAAGGGCCTTTAGGACAGCTTGTGGTAGAGTTCCATGGGGTGGGAAAGCCAGGGGTTGAATTTAGGGGCTTTGCGCTACTCTCAGGGATGTTTATCTGAGAGTCAGTAGTTTGGATTATTTGTTTTTAGCAAACATTAGGGAAAAAATGTGTTTTCTGTATTGGTACTCTCTGAGTTGAGTTTTTATTTTCTCGGTCAGTAAGGTATTGCAGAGGCAGAAGAGATTCAGCCTCTGAGTTGGCTTGCATATATCACTGAGCACTCTCCCCAGCAGCTTTCCTAAGAGACTTTTTCTTGCCCCCCAGATAAGACATTGTCTGTGGCAATTGAAGGCAGTGTGGACGAAGCCAAAGCTCTCTTCAAGCCCCCTGAGGACTCTCAAGGTAACATTGTGTTGGGATACCACCCCCAAAGATACCAAAGCGGGGAGGTAAGACTTGTCTCAAAAATAAGGTGGAGAAGCAATTGAAGAGTACATCCTAAGATCAACCTCTGGCCACCACAAGTGCCACATGTGCAGGTTCCCCAACATACATATGAACGTGTACACACATAGATTAAAAATAAACAGGGCTGGCCGGGTGTGGTGGCACTCGCCTTTAATTCTAGTACTTGAAAGTCAGGAAAATCTATGTGAGATTGAGGCCAGCTTGGTCTACATAGTGAGTTTTGGGCCAGCTGGGTCTACAGGGAGACCCTGTCTCAGAAAAAATGGAAATAGTAAAATAACAACAACAAAAGCAGAACTGTTGAGATTATAGTCATTTTCCTTTGTTACATCATGTTTTTTATCCTGAGTAAGAAGCAGCCAATCAACTCAGTATTTATCCTAAAGAAACTCATACAAAAGACAGTCTGGGCCCCTCAGTCTCTGTGGGTGAGGTTCCCAGGAGCATGTGGAATTATCTCACTTCTTGCTGCCTTCTCTGTGACTTCAGATGACGAGAGCGACTCGGATGCTGAGGAAGAACAGACCACGGTGAGCCCCGTTTCCTGTCGCAGGAGCATTATGCAGTTTTGCTGACATTTTCAAGTGTCATTTTCTCTAAAAGCAAAAGAAAGAGGACTGTATAAGCAACTCCTCAGTCAGGAGCTTGACAACTGGGTAGCTGAGGCAGAAAGGCCTAGGAAGCAGTGCTGAGACTGGTGGGGTAGGTGTGTAAACAGATTCATATAACTGCTGCTTGGGTCTTTCTTTTGTCTAGAAACGGCGGCGACCCACTCTTGGGGTTCAGTTAGATGACAAGCGCAAGGAGATGCTGAAGAGGCACCCGCTGTCTGTCTTGCTTGATCTGAAGTGTAAAGGTCTGGCTGCACGTATTTCATTTTGGAAGATCCCGTAACATCTAAGAATTAGGCCAGTTGTCAGTGCCAAGGGTCCAGCAAGCCAGAGACTCTTTGCCCCTATTATTTCAGTCTCCTACATCTCTGTTTTCCCTCTTTTTATTTTAACTTTCATTTTTGCATTTATTTATTGTGTGTATGTGTATGCCTGCCATGGCGGGCCTGGGAGAACAGCCTGCATGGGTTACTTCTTTCCTTCTACCATGTTGGTCTTAGGGCTCAAGCTCAGGGAATCAGGATTGATGGCAAGTGTTTTCACTGTGAGATGTTTCTCTGGCCCTCTGTTTTTCCCCTTTGCTTTATATGGAGCAGTTTTTTGTTTTGTTTTAAGTTACAACAATAACAGATCATCAAAAACTCTAGACACACACAGGAAGCTTCTAAAATTACATTTCTTTCTGAATTTGATATATGAATAGATGGGATGAGTTGCAAGGGCAATGGGTTTTGAGTGACGCCACCAGCATGTTTCACCTAATAAGTACACATTTAGAACTTTGTATTCTGGGGCTGGCAAGATGACTGACTCCATGAGTTTGATCTATAGAACTCACTTTAGGGTGAACAAGTGAAACTCCACCTCTTGAAACAAGAATAGCAAAGAATTTGTAGATTCTGGGGTGGTTACTGAAGGGTTTTTTTTTTTTTTTTACTGTATTGCTCTTAGATTTTTGTTTTTTATAATAAAAACTTGTAAAACTTTCTTTGGATTTGTTTTCTACAGTCCTGCAGAAAAGTGTTACTGTTCTAAGTGTTTGTTTCATCAATGATTTCTTCTTTTCCTCCTCCAGACAACAGTGTGCTTCACCTGACTTTCTACTACCTCATGAACCTCAACATCATGACAGTAAAAGCCAAAGTGACGACTACCATGGAGCTGATCACCCCCATCAGTGCAGGGTATGGGGCAAACAGTGTGGGATGTGCCTGGAGAGGGAGGGTGGTGTGAGCCCCTGCTCTCTATTCCTCCCCTGCTTCTGAGAAGATCCCTTGCAATGCTGGCTTCTGTTGTTGTGCCTCTACAGCACAAGAGTCCTGACATGTCACTGGGATTTAGAAAGTGCTCTCTGAGTTAGGAAGACCTCTTACTACTCTGCAGATGAGAAAGTGACAGCAGAATATTTGCTGGCTAGCCACTGGTTGTTTGTAGCTAGTGAAATGCATGTGGGTGCATAAATGAGGTGTGGGAGATGTGACCAAGTTGACAAATGCAGACCCTTCTTTTCCCATTTCTGACCTAAAATGCTAGGACTTCTGTTCCCCTGCTCAGCCCAGCCCCTAGGTTTGTCCTTACCTTGGTGGTAAGAGGAGGTAAGATGTGCTGATAGAAGTTTTAAGGAAGATGCGCATAGGCCATAGACATGACAGCTATAGTATCCGCAGGAAGCACCTGACCATAATAGTCTTGTTTTGTAGTTGAGGGTGGGAAGAATCGGGGAAAGAGATGATTTGGGAATAAACTAGGCCCTATGTAAAGGAACAGTGCCCTAACAGAGTCCTGGAGAAACACCACTGAGACTGAGGAAGGTACAGATTGAGTGCCTAGTGGAACAGGGCTCTTTATCCCTTCCCTTCTGCCAAAAGGGAGGAATCTCTTGACTTTAGACTCTACACTTAAGAGTTTACACCTCCTTCAGGCCTCAGCAGCCTTTGGGCTGAGTAGTGTTGGGCTACTTGGGGGCATGCTGAAGGAAATTAACCCTGTTCCCAGCAGAGGGAGCCCAGGGTTTGTTTTTTTCTGAGACCAGATTAAACTGACCAGCCAGGACTTGCTGTCAGTGAGCAGCTCTAGGATTCTTGGTGCAGGTGAGGTATCTTGTCATAAATATTCTACTCCCTCATTTCTCAAGTGCCCAGTGTGCAATAATAAAGCTTTAGACTGTCTTTATTACATGTTTTACTCTAGTTCTTGGGCCTCAGAATCTCTTTCCTCTGTGGTTGTTAATTACAAGATCTAGAGTCCTTGTAAAGAGGCAGGTAATGTACTTTCGTCTCTGGTTGTTAATTACAAGATCCAGAGTTCTTGTAAAGAAGCAGGTCATGTGCTTGTAGCATAGATGAGGCATGTGGTAAGTGATAAATGGTTTATCATCATTTTCCTTTTTTCTATTTCTAGGTGCTAAAGATTAAACCTATGGCCTTAATGCATGCTAAGCCCACACTTTCTGCTACTGATCTACATTCCCACCTCTGATAATATAATTTTCCTTTTTAAAATTTTTCCAAATTGGGGTTTTGTTTTATTATGGTTTTTACTTTGGTCTTGTTAGGGTTTTTGTTTGTTTGAACTTTATTTTGGTTTTGGAAGCTTTATGTTTTGTTTTGAGACAGAGCCTTGCTATGTGTATCCTCAAACTCAAGATCCTCCTATGCCTCAGTCTCCCAACTGCTAGGAGATTACAGGCATGCACTACAGTCTTTCCCATTAAAATTTTATAACAAAAATTTTGTTTCATTTTTTAAGACAGTTTTATGTAGCTGAGATTGCTCTCACCTTATTTACTATATTAACAGAGGCTGACCTGGAACACTTGGGCCTCTTGCCTCCATTTCCAACGTACATGGATTACAAGTGTATGCCATCCTGCCTGGGCTGTGACAAAGATCTGAATCATATAATAGCTTATATTTGGGGAAAAATTAATTGTTTTTATAATTATAGACAGCCTTCCCTCTTTGTCCTTTATTCTTTCTGGTGTGAGATTGAGAGTTCAAACTCAGACCTTGTACATGCTAGGAAAATACTCTGCCACAAAGTCACACTTCCAGCCTGAATGAAAATTTTTTTCAGGAATGTTTGATTCTTAACAACATGTTCTGTCCATTAAGAACCCTTACCACGCACACTTTCAGCTGTTCTATTTTATTTTGATTGATTCAGTCTATTAGTAATAATCACTGAACTCAGGGGGGAAAAAAGTGAAAAACAGTAGGGCTACACCTCAGCTGGTAGAGTGCTTGCCTGGTGTACAAGAAGCCTTGTGCTCAGTCTCTAAGACTGCATGAGTTGGTTTTGGTCTCATATATCTGTAATCCTACAACTTGGGAGGTGGAGGCATGGGGATCAGGAATTCAAAGCCATTTTTGGTTACATAGCAAATTCAAGCTCAGCATGGGCTATGTGAGATCTTGCCTCCCCTCCCCCCAAAAGAAAATAACAACAACAACAAAACAGCCTGAAAACTTTCCTAGTCAGTTCTTTATGTGAATCAGTGAAATGTGCTGAAGCACATGGGGATCAGGAAGTCCCAATAAGCCAGAACAGAGAGGAGCCTTCATAAGCTCCTGAAGGCAAGCTGGGGTCAAAGTGCCATTCCAAGCCAGGCCTGGTGACACATGCCTGGAACCTTGTGCTTGGGAAGTGGAGGCAGGAGGATCAGAAATTTAGGGTATTTGCCACTGACATGATGATTTTGAGGCCAGCATGGAAAAGTTAGAGAACTTTTGGGTTGGGTGTGATGATGCACACCTTTCATCTCAGTGCTCTGGAGGCGGAAGCAGATGGATCTCTGAGATCCAAGCCAGCCTGGTCTACTTAGTGAGTTCCAGGCCAGCTGGGGCTACAGGGTGCCCCTGCCTCTACAAAACAAGTGTCTGCAACTCAGAGCAATGGTCAGCATGTTCCACCTGGTGCACTCTTTCTTAGAAAGGAGGAGAGCCCCCTTACTAGCTCAGGAAAAGAATGAGCCTCATTGTCCTTCATGATAAAATTACTATGTTATCCCCACCCCCGCACCATTTTTTTGCTTGTCACATTTAATTACAGATTGTTCCTTAAGCGTCCCAGGGGTGTCACTGTTCTCTACTTATAGTACTAGGTCACCTTGTCTCCAGTGCATGTGATAATCTTTCTGAGAATATTTGAAGAAGGTTTTTTCTGTGATTATTGTAAGATTTGATCTGAGAAAGGCAGTAGCAAAGGTATATACCTGGAAGAAATCTGTTCTGATTCTATAAAAGTTGTAAGTTTTTTTCTGTTATAATAGAAATTGCTGTGTCTTTTTTTGGGTTTTTTTGTTTTGTTTTGTTTTTTTGAGACAGGATCTCCCTGTAGCCCTAGCTGACTTGCAACTCACTTGACCACAAAGAGGTCTACCCACCTGTGCTTCCTGAGTGCTAGGATTAAAGGGATGCACCACCAGACCTGTCAGAAATTGCTGCATCTTAATAGAAATTATTATTGTTGGCAGGAGGGAATATAGGAGATTGGATAGCCAGTAATAAAATACACAGGAGGAAGATACCTGGTGTTTTGTAGCACAGTAAGATGTCTGTAGCTCACAACAGCTTTCTATGTTTTTTTTTTAATTTCTGTTTATTCATTTTACATATATGAATAATTTCCCTGCATGTATGTGAGTACACTAAGTGCATGCAATGCTCCCAGAACCAGAAGAGGGTGTTGAAGCCCCTGGAACTAGAATTGCTGATGGTTGTTAGGCACCATGTGAGTGCTGGGAACCAAACCTGGGTCCTCTGCAAGCCCAACCAGTGCTTTTAACTGCTGAGCCATCTCTCTAGCCCCAGATTACTATGTTTTATAAAGGACTATAGGAGAGAAGTTTGAAGGTCCCCGGGACAAAGAAGTAATCGTTGTTTTAAGGAAAGCCAGATGTGATAATTCACCTCTGTAATCATGGTACTTGGGAAACGGAGGCAGGAAGCTCTTGAATTTAAGGTCTACTTTGGTGCCTACTGAGTTTCAGGCCTGGAATATATATTCTAGGCTAGGATACATAGTGAGACCCTATCTCCAAGAAAATAAGTTTTTGGAGCGGGAAATACTAAGTACTGTAATATTATATATTGTATACATGTATCACTCTGTACCCCCACAAATACATACAGTTTCTCCGTTTGTGCAATATGGAGAAATCCCACAGTAGTAGAGTGCTTGCTGTAGTATACACAAAGATTTGGGCTCAGTCCCCAATACTGCAAAAAAAGTTAATTATGTGTATAAAATTATTGCTGTATTTTTGCTGGCACTTTCTATCACTAATGTCATGAGCTTTTGCTCCTCCAAAGTGGTGCCCATGCCACCATATAATTTGTATGTGTATATGTCTGGTTATCTGGCTATATATATGCAGGTGTGCATGTGTGTGGAGGCCAAAGAGTAACATCGAGTGTCTTCCTCAGTTACTCTCCATCTTATTTTTTGAAACAGCATCTCATTGAACTTGGAGCTTGCAGATTCAGGTAGACCTGGTAGTCTGCAAGCCCTAGGGATCATTCTGTCTCTGCCTCACCAGCACTGAGATTATAGATGTATGCCGCCACACCCGGCTTTTTTATGTGGGTGCTGTGGATCAAACTCAGGTCCTCATGCTTGTGCTGAGTCATTTTTCCAACACAACTGTGTATCTCTTAAAGGAACAGTTTAAAAGAACAACAAGTTGGTATCAATTCTCAGGGCCTGGGGAGATGGTTCAGTGGATAAAAGCACTTGGTGCCTGAGGACCTGAGTTCAATTCCCAGAGCCCACATAAAAAGCCAGATACAAGAACAACAAAAAAGCCAGATACTATGTACATTTGTAATCCAGAACTCCTACAGCAAGATGGGAGGCAGAAACAGAACAGGCCAGAAGTCAAAGATCACCTAGCCTGGAGTACATTGTGCAGTGACAGAAACAGCCAGAGAGACCTGACCTCAGTATGGTGGAAGGGGAAAATTAAGTTCTGAAAATTGTCCTCTGTACTGTGGTTTACATGTGGGTACATACAGAAAATACATTTTTTAAAATACACTGTTCTTTTTGATCAAAGAGTATAAATTTTGGCCTCTGTACTTAGCTTCATGAGCTTAGCCATGACTTTTGAAGCCTTCTGGAACATGGGAATGAAAGTCCACTCTGCTTCATAGGTTTGTGAGAGTCCACTGACCTGAAGCATATAAAAGGTCTGGCTCTCAGAAAGCATTCAGTGAAAGATGGTGTTTGACATGATGAGAGCTGAATGATGGAATTCCTCCCAAATGTCCAGGTCCACTTTGAGGCACAGTGTTGGCTGACATTCTCACTGCAGTCTCTTCCTTTTTCAGAGATTTATTGTCTCCTGACTCAGTCCTGAGCTGTCTCTATCCTGGGGATCATGGAAAAAAAACTCCAAATCCAGCCAATCAGTATCAATTCGATAAAGTTGGGTGAGTCAGCAGTGTTTCAACCTTCCTCTCTGTGCCTGAGTGTCTCTGGTGGCTCACACCCAAGCTGGAGACCTGTTAGGGCCAGAGTTTACTCAATGGACCTTGAGGCTAGAGGGGATATTTGCAAGTAAGGCAAAAGACTGTCATTGAAAGATCAAGACTTGGGAAATAAAGAGGACAGGGAGCTAGGGAAGTGGCTCAGTGGTAGTGCTCTGGGTTATACCTCTCGTACTGAAAAGGAAAGAAAAGCAGCCATACAGTGCATAACATTTTAGCTTTCTGAGTATTCATTTTTTAAAGTATAAGTTGATGAGAGCAGTAGAGCAGTCAGTGTACTGCCTTTTTGAGATTTGTTTATGAGTTAAGGTTACAAGGAAAAAAAGAAAAAACATACCGGAGAGATGAAATTCCTTGTAGGATCTGATGAAGTTAAGGTGTTTTAGCTTGTGGGATTGGCATGTCTTCAGAGCATGGGAAAATGAGAGGACTGTCTTGGGCTGCAGCAGAAATGACTCACTATCTTTTATTTTTATTTATTTATTTTTCCTTTTGGTATTAGTGATTGAACTTAGGACACTATGTGTGCTGGGCGAGTGCTCTACCACTGAACTGCATCTCCAGCCCCATGAAATCATCTTATTCTGTCTTCTTTCTGCAGCATCCTGAGTTTGAGAGACTATGTACTTGAATTAGGCCACCCCTATTTGTGGGTACAGAAGCTTGGTGGCCTCCATTTCCCAAAAGAGCAACCTCAGGTATGAACCCTGACCTCTCCTAGGTAGATTCCAGAAAGGCCTCTGGGCTTCGTAGGATTTTGATCTAACATAATGCCTTCCTTTAAGGCTGTCATCTGTCCTCCATCCACTCAGGGCACTAAAGTATCCTCGTCTACAAGCATTGAGATGCCTTGGCCTTCTCTATGAGTTTGGTAGTCTAGACCAAAGATAACTTTGTCCTTGCCCTAGGTATGGCACAACTGCAGGTTCTGCTGTCCTTGGACTTAAGTGCAAGGATGCCACAAACAAGAAGAGGCAGATTCCCAGAGGCCAGACACTTTAGCAGAAGCCTGCCTTTTCTCAGGAACTAGTCACAGCCTCAGGGGAACTCAGTAGCTTGTGTTCTTGCCAGGATTTAGCATTTGACCTGTCCTAGTGGGTAACTCTGCCATTGCTAAACACACCTACCCTGTGACATAGTGGTCCAGGCTGTGCAGTCTAGCTGGTCTCAGAAGAGAGGGAGGTACCTGGAAGAAGGCGGGGGAGCTTTCCAGTATGTTCCCTTCATTGTCACTTACTATCAGCATACAGTGATAGCTGACCACTCACAAAGCGCCAGCCACATGGAGACCACCATGAAACTGCTCAAGACCAGGGTGCAGTCCCGCCTGGCTCTCCACAAACAGTTTGCATCTCTGGGTAAGCTGGGGCTTGGACTTGGGCCTGCCAGTGACTCAAACAACATAGGGACAAAAACCAAAGACTTTCTTTCAGATCTTCTAAGTCCTCATCACAGATTAAAGAGACCTGGGTTCTTGGCTTCACTGAGCAGTGGTTGGTAGGACCAGTGAGGAAGGCTATAGGTCCATCCAGGTAGAGGTCTGAGCCCTATGCAAAGCCACTGGACCTATACGAGCCCTCCCAGGGCACTTCAAAGCCTTTAGGTGGCACAAGTTCACAGATTCATCAAGGTAGCTTACCTAGGTCCATGCATCACAGACTCAGTAGGCACTTGGCAGGTGTTTAATGAGAGCCTGATTCATGCTAGTTACCTTCTTCCATAGCCTGAGGGAAGAACATTGGGACCTTTGTATCTATTGAGTGTGTATTCAGCCCATTGAGTATTACTCTCTTATCCTTCCCCTACTGAGCTGATGCTCACCAGGGTAAAACTGAGCCTTTGGGTATTCTAAGCCTCCAGGTGATGATGAGCCACCAAATTAGGTGGTGGCCATGTGGCACTATTTTAGTTTATTCAGTTAAAAACTTGGTAGGTATTTACAAAACACTTGCAGGGTAGGGGGCTAGGGTTTGAAGAGAGTCAGATCTTTCTGATCTTAACAAAATATTGTCAGGCTAGGCATTGGGTTCCCAGGACCCATTAGGAGACAAGAACTCCATCCTTTCTCTGAGCCAGTTCTGTGGTTCCATGTGGACACTGATCTCTCTAGGGCTGCATCACGCATCCAGGAGATCTTGCTCCCTAATCAGCATTGCCAGCTTTGTTTTCTCTGAAGGTTAGGTGATTGTCATCCACACAGCTTCCTTGTGTTAGCGTATTTGTTTATTGAAACGCCAGCAGGAATTCACCCTAGAGCAGTTTGCTAGCTCTTCTCTCTTAGAGGACCTGACACAGAATACTGCAGTCAGTTTTTCTGTCAAGGTCAGCTAAGAAAATAGCCCTCTCAGTTATTTGATCTAATTAGAAGTCCCTGCCGCAGAGGCATCGGTGCTAGTTGTGCCTGCAGGGTTTTGTTTTGTTAGGTGTCATCTGCATTAAAGATAAAGCACCGTGTATGCAGATGTTGGGTCTGACCATAGGCACATAGTCTTGCATGAAGTGGGGGGCAGGTTGATATGCCTCTATACCTGGTGTGTGTTGACCTGGGTACCTCTTGAGTACCAGATGTACTTCGACAAATGGCAAGGCTACCTTAGCCCTCTAGAAAGCCTTGGGCAGATGTCAGTCACTCAGCTCTGGCACCTGATTTCTACCAGTAATGCCACCTGTCTTTCTCTCTTTTAGAACATGGCATTGTGCCAGTTACCAGTGATTGCCAGTACCTCTTCCCTGCTAAGGTTGTTTCTCGTCTGGTGAAGTGGGTGACAATTCCTCATGAAGATTACATGGTAGGTAGAACTACAGTCCTCCAGACCATATCACCTCCCAGCTCCCGTCCCCTAGTCCCACCATTAGGACAAAGGTTTTAGTAGAGAAGCAGCAGCAGTTCACACTGTCTGTGGTTCCTGTTCTAGGATCTGCATTTCACTAAGGACATTGTAGAGGCAGGACTGGCTGGGGACACCAATCTCTACTATCTGGCACTTATTGAAAGAGGCACAGGTAGGTAATTGATCTGCTGAAAACAGTGATCTTAATCAAGGGGAGCTATGAAGTATTACACAGGCCTTGTGGTTTCCCAAAACAAGCAAAAGGTCCTGGAATCCTCCATGGAGATTTAGCAAACAATAATAACTAGGGAGCCACCCCTGTTCAGTGAAGTCTTGTTCTGCAACACAGCCACATGTTTCATGTCATTTAATCCTTACAACAGTCACTGAGGTGGTGGCTTCATCCCATTTTATAGCTGAGGAAATTCTGGCCTAATCATAAGCTCGGTCTGTTCTCTAGCCACAGACCTCCCATCTTTCTCCTTCACTGAAGGGCAGGGCTGTCATCACTATGGTTGTAAAGGGTTTGAGTCCAGACCTCCCTCCCTCTTCTACATGGTCCTGTACTCCCTGTAGAGACACTGAAGACTAGGATACCTCATACCACTTTTGGCATCTGACCCTGCCAGAGCCTTCTGAAGCCACTCAGATACCATGCTTAGGCTGTTACACCATCATCCTATCCCAGCAAGCCTGGCACTGCCCACAGTACCTTACCCTTGGGGCCCCACAGCTGAGCACCCAGTTAAGAAAGTTTTCTGTAGTCCTGAATTAGTCAGTATTTTAAGAGGGGTAATAAAATTCCTGGCCTGGACATAAAGCTCAGTAGTATAGCACTTGCCTAGCATACACAAGGTCATAAATTTAATCCTGAATACCATACAAATCAAGTAAAAAGTAGCACTGTCTGACTGCCGATTACTGGAAAGAATCAAAACACAAAGGCTAGGAGCTAGGGAGATCATTCAGTGGGAAAAGCATTCACTATGCAAGCCTTAGGGCTTGAGTTTGATCCCCAGAACCCACATGAAAAACTACATGCAGTGGTACACATCTGTAATCCCAGCATTGCTAGTATGAAAAGGGAGGCAGAGGCAGGAGAATTGACTAGAAGCTAGAATAAGTGGCATAGCAGTAAAAACAGAGAGACGGAGGTAGAAGTAACTCTTGAAAAGTCCTCAGAAGTACACACACAGAGTGACATTAAACACTATCATATGCATTTGTACTCTCACACACACACGAATCTTAAAAGACAAAGGCTGTTACCAGGGGGTGAATTAATACATAGTGATATTTTGTTTAGTGATTATGAATGCAGCTCTCACATCAGACAGCTCTGATTAACCTCACCTTGCACTTTTGCAGCTGTTTGATGGTGGAGAAGTTTCTGTTAGAGCCTTACTTAGGTAAATGGAGATGAGAGTTACTGGTGGCGCTTGACTGTAATTCCAGCACTTGGGAGGTGGAGGCAAGAGCATCAGGAGTTCACATTTATCCTTGGTTACATATTGAATTTGAGGTTCTCCTGTGATAACATGAGAGCCTGTCTCCAAAAACAAAATCTTAAAGAAATAACTTCTCCCAAGGTAGCAAATTTAATTCATGGGTAAAACCCGAGGTGGACTGATACTAGCATACAGCAAATAGAGCAAGATCTTTTGAGGAACCAGAATTATAGACCTCATACGTGGCAATCTTAGATTCTAAAAGAGTGAGCACCAATATATTCTGCAGCATTTAATAGGAGACTTTGTGTTGGTTTTGGGCACAGTGAGCAAGCCACCATGGAAAGCTGGGTAACAATTGATTTGTCTCCTCTCACCTCTTTTCTCAGCCAAACTTCAGGCTGCTGTGGCCCTGAACCCTGGTTACTCCTCTATCCCACCCATTTTCCGGCTCTGTCTGAATTGGAAAGGGGAGAAAACCAATAGCAATGATGACAACATTCGGGTAAGGTCTACAGTGGTGTCAGGAGGAGCCAGCACGGTCCCTGGGTGTTGGGCAGTGGCAGAACCTGCTGCAGCTGAGGGCATGGGCACTACGTTAGTTCACAGAATAGAGACCAGGATTTACATGTGCTGAGCCTGTGTTATAGCAGATGAAAGGGCCTCGAGACATCTTACCCAGTTAATTTTGCTGAGACCCATATCTTTTCCCATTTATAAAATACTAGTGTTAGCTGGGCCTGCTGGCCCACATATTTGATCCCAGTCCTTGGCAAAGAGATCTCTCTGAGTCCCAGGCTGGCCAGAGCTATACAGTAAGAACTCGCCTCAAAACCAAAACAAAACAAAAAACTTTCCTAAAGCAATGTTTACTTAAAATGTTGGCTTGGTTTCTGTGAAACAGGCAAAAAAATTTTTGAAGTGCTCAAATTAGATGGCAGTGTGATTGCTGCAGCTCTTACTTATGGTCATTCCTTTTGATAGGATTGGTAGCCTTATGGCAATGGAGCATGTTTTTAGGCCTAGTGTCTTCTGACTGGGGACTTGAGATTCTTTTTGTACATGTCTTTCTTTCTCGCTGTGAGCATTTCAGGCTGGGAGAACATGAATGAGAATCAGGGAGACTCTTGTCTTAAGAAAAAGGACCTCAATACAAAGCTTTGGCTCTTATGCATTCACCAGCTATAGTTCTTGTGGTGCCTCAGACCCAACCTTGAGACAGCAGACCTTCCAGTGTAGCCAGCTGTGCTAGTTGTGCTTAGAAAGGTAGTGCTGAGGTGCTGGTTTCTCACCCACACAGGCCATGGAGAGTGAGGTCAATGTGTGCTATAAGGAGCTGTGTGGCCCCCGGCCCAGCTACCAGCTCTTGACCAACCAGCTGCAGAGACTGTGTGTGCTGTTGGACGTCTACCTGGAGACTGAGAGCCATGATGACAGTGTGGAAGGGCCCAAGGAATTTCCTCAAGAGAAGATGTGCCTGCGACTTTTCAGGTGAGTAGAGGGCTGGGCCCTCATGGACAGAGATTAGACCCCTACAGGAGACTAAGCCTCACTAAACGGGGCCCAGCACAGAGTACATGCACCTTTCCAGGAGTACCTTTCTTTGCTTTTGTCAGATTTTCCAAGGAAAAATTATTTCTTCCTCCCTGAAACTTCACTGCAGCCGGGCTCACCTTTTCTTTATTGTTACTGGAGGAAGTCATCCAGCCAAGTAAATTATCCTGGGCCATGCCAAGAAGCTGTCTGAACTTTCAGTAGTTTCTGTGGGAGACAATAGAGTTTCTGTTTTTGTGTTTTTTGTGTTTTGTTTTTTTTTTTACTTTTCACTACCCAAGTTAACATTTTAACGTAATATATCCCCACAGTTCCATGTGAGTCTGCTGTCATCTTCTTTGGGTGCTCCTCAGTGAGACTCACAATAGTGGGCAATCAGACAGGAACCAGCTCTTCTAGAAGTCAGGAGTCTGGCTAAACATCAGCAGGCTTTGGAAACTTGGTATTTAGAATGTCTGGACTCATAGCACCTTGGGCTACTTTTCCATTTTCTTTAGTATTGGAGTATTGGGGCCTTTCTTTCCTTATTGTCCTCTAAATCTATTTTAATTCTTTTAAAATCCTAGATAGGATTAATAGGTCTCCCCTTTCTTTTGGACAAAGGTTGGGCAGAAACAGTGTTTGAACTGTAACCCCTTTCTAATCTTGTCAGGCCTGGCATTATGGCCCATGTCTTAATCTTAACACTTGGAAGCTGGAGCAGGAGGATTGCCATAAGTTCAAGACCATTTTGAGCTACAGAACTAATAAACAATAAAACGAAAACAAACCTCAAAACAAATGAAAAATCCCTGATCTGTCTGAAGAGTACCTCACTTTGCTCTCATTTTGTTCTTGCACAGCCAGTTCCAACCCCAGGAAGTGTTCTGGCATCTTCCTTCATTGCCTGGTACCTGGTGTTGTACAATGATAACCAGCTCCAGCCCCAAGTGGCTACAGGGAAGCAGAGCTGGCTGCCAGAGGCTGGGCTGGGTCCTGCTCTCCTTAGTGGGTTTATGTGAAACCTCAGCTCTTCCCACCTCACTGCCTGTTGTAGCACATTTCCAGAGTGGGAGCTCCCACATGGCCTGTGCTTATTTTCTTTTAAATGGTTTCCGGAAGTCTCGTCTGAACTGCTGATCTCTATTGGCACTCTGGGAGATAGAGTTAATACCACCCCTGATGAGTGGAGGCTGCAAGGTTCTTGGTCTGGAGTCCACCTGACCACTGAGATTAGAATTAACAAGGGACTGAGTGAGTGCAGAGTGCTGCTGTGGGCAGTGGTAGACATTAGATACAGCTTGGACTGAGACTTCTCCACTCTGCCTAGACTGCCCAGCCGCTCTGTACCCCTCAGCTTATGATATGAATGTTTCAGGGCTGAGGGTCAAATTCCAGATCTGCCTTTAAGATGAGGGATCTGTACTCCCCAAGTTAATGGAAATATTAAGTTGAAATTGAGCATGTAAAGTGCCAAACACAGTACAGAATGGATAAGCCCTCAGCCACTGGTGGAAACAGAAAGTTTTTAATACCCTTCAGCCAGTGGTGGAGAACAAAAACTTCTCTTACCTCTTTCTTATCCCAACCACACAATGACATATGTATACATTTGCATATACTCCATTGGACCAAGTCCCAAGGAGTCACCTTCTGTTACTGTTGAATGTTAGTCATAAAAATGGAGAAGGAGCCATTTTGCTGGACGATGGTTCTTTGTGGAGTTGTGTGGAAGAAGCCCTTCTGTGAGGTTTTGAGTATCCAGAATCACAGCAAAAGCTCCTAAACTTCACAGGATGGAGATTTGAGCACAGGTCTTACCCTACCTGGCCACGACTTGGCCTTCCTGGAGAAAATAGGCTTTGATGTCAGACCTGTTTTCAAACTTCCCTCTGTTTCCTCACCAAATGCTATTGGGCAGACATCCTGCCTCCCAAAACCTTCATCTGTAAAACCTAGAAAGTGATAGAGGAGCAAATCCACAGCTCTTGGAATACAGATTCTTTTTATTCCCTGATTCCTGTTTGTATAGGAATCTCTGGAAGCAATTTAAAATTTTTTTTTTCTTCACTTCCTTTCAATTATAGAAATAAAACATGTTTGTTGTTAAAGCTATAAATAATCCAGAAACTGAAGGTGGGGACTAGAGAAACAGCTTCCTGGTTAAGAATACTTCCTGTTCTCTCAGAGAACCTTGGTTCAGTTCTTAGCACTCACATGGTGACTTACAGCTGCCTATAACTGCAATTCAAGGGATCCAGTGTCCTTTTCTGGCCTCTGTGGGACCCAAGCATGCACATGGTACACATACATGCACGCAAACACTTAAACACATAAATTTTGTTTTGTTTTGTTTTGGATATTGTTTTTGTTTTTTGAGACAGGGATCCCCCTGTAGCCAAGCTGGCCTGTAACTCACTATGTAGACCAGACTGGCCTCCATCTTACACAGATCTACCTGCCCCTGACTCCCAAGAACTGGGGTTAAAGGCAGGTGCCACCACACGTGGCCAGAATACCTACTATAGTCGTTTCCGTTTCCATCGTGTCTCACCACTGGGGCCAGCCCCCGGGGTTGGGGGTGAGTAGACACAGAGTCAAGCCGCAGACTCTGGGAGTTGGACAGGAAGCAGCCCAAGCGCGTGGCACTGCCAACTCGTTTATTGAGTAGGTGCACAAGCTCTTATGCGTCTGGATAGCCAATGTCCTTATGGGGTGGGGTCTCAAATACAGCCAGTAGTAAGTCTGTCCCCAGGTAAGCAGGTTCTTTCCAGGTTCTGGTCTCACAACTAGCCAGAGCAGAACGCCACACCCACAGGAGCCATTCCTCTATTCCTCCTAGCGGGTGGCCTTAGGCTAGGCCCACCTTACATTATGCCCAACAACCTTCTACATTGATACTTCTTGAAGGCTCTTCCGGGTTTGTGTTCACACATTTGCAAGCATATAGAGACAGTTTTACAAAACTGGTATCATACCTTAACTACTGTGGTCTGATTTTCTTAAAATGCCTTGTACCTATACCGTGTAACTGATTTTTCCCCCGTAACAGCTACATGATAATCTCTTGTGAATGAGGTGTTATTTATTTTATTAGTCCAGAAGGCATGTTATTAACTGTTACCCTTTTCTTGTTTCTCTAGGGGTCCAAGTAGGATGAAGCCATTTAAATATAATCATCCTCAAGGATTTTTCAGCCATCGCTGATCTCCCTCTCTGTGATTTCCCCCAAGGCTCTACCCTGCATCCTGAGTCTCTGCTTTCTTCTTTGGCCACATGTGGTTCTTGATATTTTTCCAAAGACACTAGCTGATTAAAGTGTCACCTGTCCAAGTAGCCTTTGTTTGTGGCTTCTTGGGCAATCTGGAAGACAGATGGGAGCCATGGCACACTAAAAAACGTTTGTGGATGGGCTTTTTTAAAGTGGCCAAGAAGAGTTGCAAAGAGATTCCAGTTCTTCAGAGGCTCCACCTTATGTCCGCAGCTGCCTTGTTTGTTATTGTGTGGGAATGAGTTATCTTGGCACTTATTATCCTAGTCTCTGCTATTAGGAAGTTGCAAGAGAAGCCAAAGTCCGTAGATCCAAAAAACTCCTTTTTCACCCTTCATTGTTTCAGATAGACCTAGTTTTCATGATCAGTGAGAACTACTAGTTAGCAATAATGCCCTTGCCGTAGCCCAAGAGTGAGGCCAGTCTTTGACCATACCACCGTAAACATGCCCAATCACATGTTCTCAGAAGCTAAGCAAAGTCAGGCCTTGGTTAGCCTTTGGATAGGAGAATGAGAACATGTAGCATTTGAGGAGAATCTTTATGATAGTGACATTAGTGTCTCAGAAAATATGCCTTGACTTTCAGAGAGTTAGAAAAATGTTTGGGAAGTTATCTCCTTTGGGTTCTAAGGGTATAACTCAGTGTAGATCACTTGCTAAGTACACCAGAAAAACCCCCAAACAACCTTCCTTTGTCATCAAATATTCTTGAACACTTAAATTTTTTTATTTATTTTATGTGTTAGATTTTTTTTGCCACATGTATGTAAGTGTATTATACACGTACAGTGCCCATGGAGGCCAACAAGAGGATGTCGTATCCGCAACTAGAGTCATGAATAGTTCTGAGCTGCCACATGAATGCTGGGAACTGAACCTGGTCCTCTGCTGCAAGAGCAGCTAGTGCTGTTAAGCTCTTAACCATTGAGCCATCCTCTGGTCGCAAATTTACCTTTTTTTTTTTCAGTCTTTTTTTTGAGACAGGGTGTTCCTTTCTTGCCTAGAACTCACCTTGCTATTGTAGATCTGACAGGCCTTGATCTCACAGAGATCCCAGGTGCTGGGATTAAAGGTGTGCACCACCACGCCCAGCTAATTTTTTTTTCCCCTTTGGTTTTTTGAAAACAGGGTTTCCCCATACCCTAGCTGGCTTAGAACTTACTCTATAGTCCAGGCTGACCTTGATCTCAAAGTGGTTCACCTGCCACTGCCTCCTGAGTGTTGGAATTAAAGGCATGTACAACCATGCCCAGCCCCCAAATTTTCTTTTTATGGTAGTTCCGGTCAAGATTTTTTCATGCTTTTTATCCCTTCAGAGTGACACTGAGGTTTAGTCTTTATGGCAAGCATATCTACTTCCAATAGATTGTCTTTGATGACATGAACTGTGGTATAAAACTGCTTTCTGCCCTCTCAGCTGGTCATTGAACATTCCAGGACTAAATATTTTCTGAAGGTTGGGGCTGGAGAGATGGCTCAGTGGTTAAGAGCATATACTACTCTTATAGAGGAGCCAGGCTTCAGTTCTCATCACCCATGTTGGGCAGCTTACAACCACCTGTAACTCCAGCTTCAAGGGATCTGATGCAGACCTCCTCCAGGGACGCTGTATTCATGTGCACATACACATAGTCGTAGTTAAAATTAAATTAATTTTAAAATATTTTTCTGAAGAACTGGGAGACTTCTAAACCTGTCAAGGCCCCTTCATTTCACAGATGGAAACTGGAGTCCAGTGAGAGAATGGTACCTTAGGGTAGCCCTTACATGTTTACTACCACCCACACCTCTCCACCCCAGCTGCCTTATTCCTTTGGCTGCCAGAACTAGGTGCTGTTCAGCCAGAGGCCCTTACTTGTCTGGAAGCTGATCAGAAAAGTATATTAGTTCTACTCCAAATATTTTGACAACTGACCTAAGATGGGCAAAGGAAGTATATTTTTAACAAGCTCCCCAGATGCATTTTGCCCTAGTCTCTTTGGAAGGTACTGTACCTTTGTCCCTTCACTTTCCTCATTTGTCTTGGTGACACATAATGGCAGAGCCAGATTTTCTGAGCAGCTCCCTTTCCTATCTTGTACAGCCCAAGCATCTGGGTACTTTTTTCTTTCCACACAGCTAGATCTTGTCTCTTTCCTCACCTACTTGCCTGGGGCTTTGTCCCTGTCAGCATCTCCTTAGTCTTGCTACTCTGAGGCCTTGTATCTCACTATCTGTGCTGAATAAAATTTAAAAAGAACCTAAAAATAGTTCCTTTAATGGCCCCTGCATTGCAGCCTCCATTTATGGTCTGGACTGGAATGTGTCCAAACTGACTCAGCACAAAGCTCGCCTTGAGAAGGAAGCGGGGACAGTGTTGCAGACAGTGTTGGGAAGGGCTCTGCTTCCTAGGTGTAGCCCATCTCCAGAAGAGGCATATCCCCAAAGAGCAGATTGAACAAAGGTATTAAAGGAAAGGTATTAAAGCAAATGAAAAACTCATGATAATCCATCACCTTTGAGATGCTTAGTGCAGCCGTTCATGCCAAGAGTGGGCAGAGTAGAAAGGAAGGGCCTGCCTTAGAAGGACCTAGCAGCTGCCTTATCCATGGGCTTCCTGCAGTTCCTGTGCCTGGGCACATCCCAGACTGCAGCCTATGATGCAGCACTTGTCCTGCACCAGAAATTCAGCTCACTTTCCTTGCTTTTTCTTATAGTATAGGGATGCAACCTGGGGAGGGCCACGCCCCAGCGCATGCTCAACTATCTTAAACACTGCCCCTATATTCTTGGTCTCTCCCTGGAACTTGCTCCTGACCCTCCTGCCGCCGTCTCCCAAATGCTGGGGTTGCAGGCATTCACCACTATACTTAGCTTCTCCCTTGTTTTCTTCCCAGCTTGCCCTTTCCCATTTTCTTTACAAATCCAAATGACTTTTTAAGAGTGTTCTTACTGAACACCCTGGTGAAACGATTAAGAAAACCCTTCTCCCAGGGCTGGAGAGATGGCTCAGCAGTGGGAGCACTGGGTGCTGTAGCAGAAGACCCAGGTTCAATTCCCAGCACCCACATGGTGGCTAACAGCAGTGTGTAACTCCAGTTCCAAGGGATCCAATACCCTCTTCTGACCTCTGTGAACATTGCATAACATAGTTGCATGTATACACGTGCCGGCAATACACTCATACACATAAAACCTCCATGCAAAGGAACAGAGCTGCCATGCACCAAGGCCCTGGACTCTGGCCTTTGCATGTGTTCAGCAGCCTCTCTGACCAGAACAGACATTAAGCATCTATTTTAGGTGAGTCCCTGAACTAGTCACATTTTATATTTCTTCTCTGTTTAATTGCAACAGGCACATATTCCCTTTTTTGGTGAGCTGAGACAGCCTTGCTAGGTACAGCCTATTGGCTTTGAATTTGATATTCTTCCTTAGCTTGCTGAGAATACAGTTCTGTGCCACCATGTCGAGCCATTTCCTTCATTTTTACGGCAAAAGAAAGTGGCTCAGGATGAAATGACTTGTCCATGTTCTTTTTGAAGTATTTTTGTTTTATGAGTGTATTGCCTGTATGTATGTAAGTGCACCCGTGTTGTGTAATGTCTGCAGAGAATAGAAGAGGATTTCCCTGGAACTGGAGTTATGAATGGTTGTTGGCCACTATGTGGGTGGTGGAAATTGAACCTGGGTCTTCTGCAAGAGCAGCCAGTGCTTTAAACCACTGAGCCATCGCTGGCCCCTTGTACATGTCTCTAGAGCTGCCCGCCAGGGTTGGAGTCCATCAAGCCTGTCTGCCTCCAATGATTACACAGTGATTATACACCAAAGCCCAGCCTTGTTGGCACGCTTGCTTGGCTATGTATCCCTTTCAGAAATACCATTGTTCATGTCTATATACAGAGGAGTCTGGTGGTCAGGAATTGCAGTGTAGTGTCAGTGACCCACTGGGTCCTTGTTCTACCCCCCTGAGCAGCTGCTTGATCCTGGGTAGGTTATTTGACGCATCCTTGGTGTTAGGATGAATCCTCATCTCCAATTGGAGGTGGAGGTGGATGTGGGGTAGTTGTAGGGTTTAAAAATCCATTCTTAGGGGCTGCTGAGAGGTCTCAATTGGTAAAGGCATTTGCTGTGCACATCTGCTGACCTAAGTTTGGTCCCCAGAACCCACATAAAGGTTGAAGATAACTGACTCTACAAAATTGTCCTCTGCACACACATCTTAACAGGGTTGATGAGACAGCTCAGTGTCTGCCGCACAAGCTCTGTAAATGGGCACATATACAATAAATATAAAAATTTAAATCCACTTTTAGTACCATACCCAGCGTCTAGATTGCAAAGGAGAGAGCCTCTTAATTCTGCCCTCTGGGTTCTGCCTAGAGAAGAGGCCTCTAGTTGAAGAACTGCTAGAGCCTCTGTCCCCTCTGCCAGGAGACTCCCAGACTCAGGAAGCCGAGCTCTCTGACCTGGTACATGATGTATATTAAGATTCTTATGGCTATAGTAACCAATCACCACAAACTTAGCACAGATTTGTTCTTTTATAATTCTGGTGATTCAAGTCTGAAGTTGGAATTACTGGGCTAAAAAGAATCTTGGCAGATCCCATTCTTTTGAGAGGCTCTAGGGGAGAGTCAGTGTCATTTTTTCCAGCATCTAGAAGCATCCTGTTGACTTTGCCTTGTGGTCCCTCTCTCCACCAAGTACATCTTTCTAATCTGTGTCCCTAGTCATATCACCTGCTCTGGCTCTGACCTATGCCTCCTATGGTATCCATCTGGTGGCATTGGGCCCACCCAGATAATCCAGGATAATCTCCATACCTTGAGATTTGTAACAGGTTCTCCTTGTAGCCCCAGATGATGGTCTGAATCTCACGATGTAGATCAGGGTGGCCTTGATCTCAGAGTTCCAGCTGCCTCTGCCTCCTGATTGCTGGGATTAAAGGCATGCACTATACCACACGCAGCTCCAGAGGATTCACCTTGTGAATTCTGGGGGTCAGGTTGTCACGCTTGAGGGCTGATGACCTTTATCCACTAAAGCCATCTTGCTGGCCTACGTGTGAGAGTTTTGCTAAGAATTGCAGTGAAGCTATAAACTACCTTTGGTAGTATTGCCATCTAGACAATATTAAGAGCAGGTGTGGTGTGCACAGCTGTCATTCCAGCACTTGGGAAGTGGAGGCAAGAGAATTGAGAGTAAAGTATTATCTTTGACTAAACAGTGTGTCTGAAGCTGGACTGGGCTATATAAGACCTTGTCTCAAAAGATAAAATAAAATAAGAGCCGGAGAGCTGTCTCAGAGGTTAAGAAAACTGATTGCTCTTACAGAGAACCTGGCTTCAGTTCCCAGTACCCATATTGTGGCTAACAAATATCTGTAATTCCAGTTTCAGGGGATCTGATGCCCTCTTCTTACCTCCACGGGCATTGCATGCACCAGATGCACTTCCACAGGCAGATCATACACATAAAATCAAAAGAAAAATCTAAAAACAAACTAGGGGCTAGCGATTAAGAGCACTGGCTGCTCTTCCAGGGGACTAAGGTTTCGTTCCCAGCAACCACATGGTGGCTAACAACCATCCATAACTTCAGTTCCAGGGGATCCAACACCCTCTTTTGGCTTTCATGCATTGCATGGACATAGCACTTACATACATGGACGCAAAACACTCATACACCTAAAATTTTTTTTAAATTTAAAAGGTGGCCACCCTAAACTGTCAGAATTCTTTTAATAATTCAGTCTTTGTGACAGATGATGAATATCAGTCCTGGCCTGAGGAACTGACCATGGACAGAACTTTCGGATGCAACATGGAGGGATACTTGCTCATTCCCTGAGATACCACCATTCAGGTTTTAGTGTTGCAACTACCCCTTTTAATCACTGTATTGTCTAGAACTTTCCTAGTTGCAAATACTAGAGTCATAACCTAACACGCTTTGGTAAAGAGGGGGATTTACTACTTCAAGGAATGGTCAATAAGCTATAAAAAGGAAATCCCTGTGGCCTGCTAGGTTATCTTGTCCCTGTTCATCTAACCCTCTCTGGCTTATCAGACGTCTGGTTACCCATAGCTCCTGACTCCTACATCTTCCTACCAGCCACTCTGGCACCAAATTTAAAATCCTAGAAAAGAGCTTTCATCCTGGACCACCTATTAGTTACCAGAGATAGAGAAATCAGAAATATGATGGCCCACTAGAATCAACTCACTGGGACTGGAGAAGTAATTCCTAGGAGAGGCGCTGAGCAAGCAAAATAAGGTATCATGGCAATCCTATGACACAGGGGTTTAACAGTAAAGACTCCATGTAAAGGTACAGGAGGACCACAGCTTTCAAAATCATGTCTAGGAGCTGGCAAGATGGCTTCATGGTTAAGAGTACTTACTGCTCTTCCAGAGACCTACGTTCAGTTCCCAGTACCCACGTGGCAGCTAACATCTGTGTTTAACTCTTTTCAGGGAATCTGACACCATCTTCTCTGGCCTCTCTGAGCACCAGGTACACGTGGTACACTTACACACATGCACACAAAATAGTCATACACATAAAAAGTAAATAAAATCTTCAGAAGCATTTCCTGAGCCAGACATAATGACATAGGTCTGTAATCCCAGCTACTTGGGAGACTGGGGGGGTGCAAGTTTGAGGTCAAATTAAGAAGTAAATAAAAGGGACAGGAGTGTAGCTCAGGAATGAAAAAAATCATGCCCAGTGAAGTACACTGGCTATCAAAAAAAAAAAAAAAATTCATCACTGTAGTCTCTAAACAGATAAATTACCTATGATGTGACCTTTTCTACATAAGCGTCCCCTCATCTAACATGCAGAGCTCTATGGACTATTCATCATCCTCCTGGAGATTACTTATTCCCAAGCATCAGTGTTCATTAGAATAAATTTGAATGTGGTAAAGCACGCACTTTCCCATGCCCCCTTCTTAGATTGTTGTTATCAATTGTGTGAAGTCAGGTTTATGGGTTTATAAGGCTCACAGTTTGAGGCTGATGAAAGTAGTCCACGAACCATACTGAGAAATAATGCCCTAGACCACTAGCCCACAAATCATATGAATAAAGCATCTTGCACACTGTCCAACATTTAGTATGTGATCAGAAAGTGCACCAAAGAAGACATGCACCTAATCCTAGATCCATAGAAAACCAATGCTTGCTTAGCCCTGTGCAGTCTTGGGTATGAGATGTAGACCTTTGTCGTCCCCCCAACCTTCCCAGAGAGAGAGAACAAACAACAATGGCTGTATTTTTACTTCAGAAGCACTTGGTTTTATTGCATGGAAGCAATTGAAAGTGGACTCCAGTGGAAAGTGCATTCTGGCATGATTCGGTGGCCAGTGCCTTGCCACCTGCTGCAGCTCTTCCAGGATTGAGTGCTGGGCAAGGGTTTGACCACTCCTTTGGAAAACAGAAGGCATTCGGGAATAGGTTAAGACATCTCAAGCGTAATGCATTTCTAACTGCTCATTCATTATTGTGGTCATCTGTCAGTTGTACATACAGGAAATAAATGCACTTATTTGGAAAGGAAGGGGCAGTTTTTGTAGTCAAGTGTTTTACGTGTGGCATTCGGCATACATCACGTTCGGCTACAATAAGCTATCATAACATAATTGTCCACCGCCTGGGAAGGGCTGGGGTATGGGGTGCTGGAGCTGGGGAGGGGGTCCTCTCTTGCTAACTTATTGCTAATAGAAATTCCTGTTTGGTAAAGGCGGGCCCATCATCTAAGCAGAGTTTCTTCTTACAGAAAGAAAAAGGAGGAAAGAAAGGAAAACTTGTTACCCCGACCCTGAGGTGCTGGGACCCTCCTGAGTTTCTTTGGCGGCTCTGGATGTTCCTCTGTCCTTGCTTTACTTCTCCCCCTTGGTGGCCTTGTCCTCTGTGGCCTTCTCTGGGGGCCGGCTATCTTTATGGTCTGTACTAGAAGATTTTTCAGCCTTTTCTGTCTTGGGTTTGCTGGGGGGCACCTCCTTGCTGGGCTCTTTGGAAGGGCCCTTGTCATCCTCCCTGGCCTTGGCCTCCGTTTTGGGTTTCTCTTCAGGCTTCTTGGGCTCTATGGCCTTCTCCTTGGTGTCTTTCTTCTCTGGTGCTGCCGCTGCCTCTTCTTTCTTTGGTTTTTCCTTCTCTGCTGGTTTGCCAGGTTCTTTGGTCTTGGAGTCATCTGGTTCCTTCTTGGTCACCTCCACCTTCTCTTTGGGTTTAGCCTCTTCCTTCACCTCCACCTTAGCAAGCGCTTCCTTCTCTGGAGTCACTGCTTTCTTCTTGTCTCCAGTCTCTTCCTTCTTGGCTTCCACTTCAGAATCCTTGGGCTTCTCTATGGCAGTTTCCTTCTTCTCCTCCACCTTGGGTTTTGGGGTCTCTTTCTTGGGCGCTTCATCTTTCTTGCTCTCCTCCTTCTCCTCTGTTTTTGGTGTCACTGGGGTTTTCTCTTCCTCTGCCTTCTTTGGGAGCTCTTTGGCTTTCACTTCCTCCTTTATAGGGGATTTCACCTCTTCCTTCTTGGGGGCCTCCTTCTCAGGAGCCTTGGCATCCTCCTCAGGGGATTTGACCTTCTCTGGGGATTTGGCCTCCTCTTTGGCAGGACTTTTGGCCTGCTCAGGGGATCTGATGTCTGCAGGAGACTTTGCTTCTTCCTTCACTGGAGTCTTGGCTTCCGGAGACTTCACATCCAGAGTCCTGGCTTTCTCAGGGGACTTGGCTTCCTCCTTCACTGGGCTCTTGGCCTTCTCAGGGGATTTCACCTCGGCTGGAGGCTTGGCCTCTTCCTTCACTGGGGACTTGACTTTCTCAGGTGACTTTGCTTCTTCCTTCACAGGGGATTTGGCCTTCTCTGGAGACTTGACCTCAGCTGGGGACTTTGCTTCTTCCTTCAGTGGGGACTTGGCCTCAGCTGGAGACTTCACTTCTTCCTTGACAGGGGACTTGGCTTCAGCTGGTGACTTGGCCTCAGCAGGCGACTTGACCTCAGCTGGTGACTTGGCCTCAGCAGGCGACTTGACCTCAGCAGGCGACTTGGCCTCGGCTGGCAACTTGGCCTCGGCTGGCGACTTGACCTCGGCAGGTGACTTGGCCTCGGCTGGCGACTTGGCCTCGGCTGGCGACTTGGCCTCACCTGGTGACTTGGCCTCGGCTGGTGACTTGGCCTCGGCTGGCGACTTGGCCTCACCTGGTGACTTTGCCTCCGCTGGCGACTTGACTTCGGCTGGTGACTTGACCTCAGCTGGTGACTTGGCCTCAGCTGGTGACTTGGTCTCTTCCTTCACAGGGGACTTGGTTTCCTTATCTGGAGATGTGACATCTGCTGGAGGAGACTTTGCTTCTTCTCCCTCCTCCTCCTCCTCACCCCCTTCTTCCTCTCTGGCATCTTTCTCCTCTTCTTCAGTTACTTCTTCTGTCACCTGGATCTCTTCTGTCTGCTCCTCTACAATCACAGTTTCCTTCTCTGACTTTTCTACTACCTTGATCTTCTCCTCACTTTTGACTTTTATATGAGTAGATGTGGAGGAAATTTTCGGGAGTGCCTCTGGAAGAGAGAAAGGACTTGGGCCAAAGCCAATCCTACATTCTTCACCTTCCAGGAGTTTTCTGTATAATGGAAAATGAAGCATGTTAGGATTAACTCAGAGAAAATTTGCAGGTTTGAAATCTTCCTAGATTTTCCCAAAACGCCATTGCATCCAGAGGCAGGGACTTTGGTAAATGAGAGAATAGAAATGAATGGTAGGAATTTCATTTTCTTCAGGCTTTTCCTTTTTTTATTAGTAGATACTTTGAACTTTTTCAGGTGCTGAGGATTGAATCATGCTAAGCATATATTCTGTCACTGAGTGACCATCTCAGCATTAGGCACTTTGAGAATGGAGAAAGTTATTTAGCAAAGAACCCCAGTGATCACCTGCAAACCATACCTACACAGGGCTGTTCTTGCTCAATGAACTAGGTGGCTGCTTATGAAATAAAACTTTTTCTCCCTGAAAAATGGGCAATACAGAACTTCTACATGGACAAAAGTTACATTTATTGTCCCTCAACTAAAACTTTATTGAAAAGAAAGTTGGAGGGTTGGGGGTTCAGCTTGTGGTATAGTGTCTGTCTAGTATGTATGAGGCCCTGGATTTGATCCCTCCCAGGACTAAAAAAAAAAGGAAAAAAGAAAGCTGGTAACAAATAATTCCATATTTATATTTAATTTAAGAGGTCTGAGAAAATGGCCATTTACGGCTGTCCTGTCACCTCTTGTCATTTTTTGGTGTTTACAAATAGGTGGTGACAGCATTTACCCTTTTAGCTTAGCTATTCTGCCTGCTGAGTGCTGGGACTAAAGGCCTGTTCCAGAGCTCAAGAAGTGCTCTTAACCGAACCACCTCTGCAGCATCCCTCTGGAGTTTCTTATCTTGCTGAGCCTTCATTCCTTGCAGAAATAAACGAAGATGACAGTAACAGCACCCACACTAAGGGTTGTTGGGAGGCTCAGATAGTCCTGTTCACAGGTAATCCAGGTGACAGACTCTAGTGAGCCATCACAGTGCTCACTAAATGGTAGCCATAAGTAGGTCAGTCCTCAAGGATGAGACCTCCCAGCTTAGCAGGGCTGACTCTATGAAGGCCTGTCCCAGTTGGGGGCCCTTGGCTTTCTACCTCTTGACTCTGGTCTAATCTTGCTATTCAGTATAGGTCATTGGTCAGCAATCAGTGTCATCCTAGAATTTGTTAGACAGGTTCTGGCTCTGCCCCAGGCTGCTAGATTGAGATCTGCACCCCAGAGTGGGGTTCAACTCACAACACCCACATAGCAGCTCACATTTGCTTATAACTCTAGTTCCAGGGAGATCTGACACCCTCTTCTGCCCTCCATAGGTACTGCACATACATGGTGAACATACACATATGCAGTCAAAATACTCATATACATAGAATAAAAATAAATCTTAAAAAAGGAAGAAACTCTAAAAGACAGAGTTGTAATGGTCCCTGACTATTCAAGAACCTCTTTTCCTCCAGAGCAAGTCTCTGGTTCGCTAGTTTTGGGTCGATAAGGAGCTCTAAGCTATAAGTCACTGTCAGAAAGAAAATAAGCCATTCTCAGGCTGGTGAGATAGCTCAGTGGGTGAAAATGCCTATTGCCATGACTGAAGACCCGAAGTTGATTCCCAGGACCCACATAGTAAAAGGGGAGAGCCAGCTTCCCTCTGATATCCATATGTATGTGCACAGACATACACACATAAATAAATAAAGGAAATGTGATTAAATGAAAAATAATTCTCAAGCTTTCTGCCTCTTGAGAAGTAGAATGGTTGCCAGGGGCTGAGGGAAGCCCTGAGGAATGATTTAAGGAATTTTCAGTTTGAATTTAGGATATTGAAAACAATTTTGGAGATAGACAGAGGTGATTACTGCATATGCAAATGTATTTAACACCAATGAACTGTTTAGTTAAAATGGTTCAATGGCAAATTTTAAGATATATATTTAAATTTTTTTAATTTTAAATTTTAGTGTGTGTATGTGTATGTGTGTATATAGTAACATGGTGTATGCATAGAGGACAGAGGACAACTTTTAGGAATCAATTCTGTGCTTTACCTACCAAGCCATTATGATATATTTTACCATAATTAAAATACTTTTGATTGGGCAAGATGGTTTAGCTGGCAGAGGCTGACTTATCTGAGTTCAACCCCCAGAACCACACATGAATGTGGAAGGAGAGAACAGATGTCACAAAGTTGTCCTTTGACTTCCACATATGCACCATGGAATATACATGCATACACACACCACACACACACACACACACACACACACACACACACACACACACACGCATGTACACTAGTAAAAAATACTTTTATCTCTAAAACAGGGTTTTGAAACCAAAGGCTTAGTGCCTGCTGAGAACACAAGGATTCTCCAACATCTCCAGACTGCCAGGCATCTCACCTATAAGCAGCAATCTCGATATCCAGGGCCATCTTGACATTGAGCAGGTCCTGGTACTCACGGAGCTGGGCTGCCATCTCCCACTTGGTGTTTCTCAGCTCACTGTCCAACTGCTGAATTGCTTCCTGAGGATGACAGGTCATATGAGTCACCTGCTAGCCAGTGCCTGGCCCTCTGGTTCCATGTAAGGTGGGGCTTACTGAGCAAATTTAGAGCCACCCTGCCCAGCCAGCTACCTGCAGCTCAAACCCCACCCTGTTAAAGTTGTAGGCTCCTCAGGTTATAGACATGGGAAAATCTGGAGCAAAAATCTCTGCCTGAGGAAAGGTTTACAAAGAAATACATCAGACATGTCTGGATCAGTAGGACAATGGGTGAATTTCTACAGATCTCTTTGAAAATGTCCATGAAGGGTTGTGGTGTAATTCAGTGTCAGGACACTTGGGTAACATCATGCACAAAGCCCTGAGGTTCCAGCCCCGGGAATGAAAACAGAAAACTCAGTGAGAAAACAGCCTTATCTGCTTTCCTGCTACTGTTTCCAAAAGCACCTCTCAATGTCAATTCTTGGAAAGTATCTATTTCTGATTACCTGGCAAGTGAGAGGATACCCAGAAGTGTATTAAATATAAACTGAACCCTCCCACCCACTGGAGTCACTACTTAAAGGGGACAATTACAACTACTTTTTGTTTTCTCCTTTCTGTTTCTCGAATTTCCAATGTCTCTGTAATCATTAAGTGTCACTTGTTTACCAAATTCTATGAAAGTGATATTTTTCTCTCCAAAGTTATCTTTAACTGGAGGATCCTGCCAAGGCTGTCTGCAGACACTGATGACTAGTAGTGGAATATTCACTGCGGTTAAAACTTTGCTGAGAACTTAAATAATTTTTTTTTTTTTTTTTTTGGTGCTAGGATGGAGCTTGGGGCCTTGTGCATACTAGGCAGGCAGTCATTCTACCACTGAGCTATATCCCCCACATCGCTGAGCACTTTAATAGATGTCTCTCCTGTGATCTTCACAGTCTGACAAATCAGGTATGTGCGTTTTTTTCCTCCTCCTCTTCTTTCTTTTGACTACAGAAAGAAAAGGAATTCTAATTCAGATAGGCAGATAACTCTCCTGGGGTCACACAACAAAAAGTACTGTTATGTCTAACTCAGAGGCCCATGGTTCTCCTCCAAGAAGGGAAGAGACTTCAAGATCACCTAATCAGGTGAGGCGATCTAGACTTTGCCTTTCCCCTGCCTACCTGGTAGGACGCAATGTCTGCCTGATGACGGTCCTCTAGCTCAGAGCGCTGCCTCTCCAGGGAATCCTTGGTGCTTTTCAGTGCCTCGAGCTCTGTGGTCCTGGCTTGTAGCTGACGACGGTACTCAGTTATCTCTTCCTGTGCGGAGCGCATAGCGTCTGTGTTCACCTTGGCTGCCTCTGACAGTCGATCCAGCCTCACTGAGTGGAGAAGGGATCAGGGCACAGGGTTAGACGCACTTGAACTTACGGTCCAGTGCTCAGTTCTAGAAGGTGGCACACATGTGTTGAGGACCTTCTGGGTACCAGGATGCTTACTTAGTTCATCCTACCCTATGATAGGCAAGTTGTTATTGTACAAAGCCACCAAGCTAGTGAGTGGCAGGATTCAAATTTAGACTATCAGGCTTTGGAGATCAGACTGCTTTTTTCTTAACTCGATTCATAAACCCCACAGGGGAAAGGAAGCCTCCATTGCTGGTTCCAGTGCCTGATAGAGCTCCTCATCAAGGGGCTGGCACATGGAGGGTCCAGATACGAGATCTGGTCATCAAGCCTAAATCTGAACTGGGGTCTGGAGGCTTGCTGCAGAAGAAGTTAGCATGCCTGTGACCTCAGAAGGTGTGAAGACTGTAGGAACAATCTCATTACCATGTGGCCATGTTACCTTCCTTGCAGGTTTCTGCAGTCCAAGGTCACTGCAGAGCACAAGGCCTGTGTACCAGTTCTCTGTCCCTTCCTCCACCTGGTTGTGCATTCTCTAGCACAGGAGCCCCTGAGCCAATGGCAACCACACCCTGGCCTCTGCCAGCAACCTCGAGGGGATCTAAATTTAGTCTAAATCTCTTGAAAGGGAACATCCTAAATCCAAGGTATTGACACCTAGAACTGAATCTTGGTAGAAGAAGCAAGCTGGTGGGGCCACATGTCCTTCGTGAAGGGCAAAGCTAAAAGAAGAGAAGAGGTCCCCTTGGTGTGTGGGGGTGGGGATGTGCTGCAGAGGTGGGGGAAGGGACGATTCACTGTGAGATGGGGGAAGGGATAGCTCACCACCACTACAAATGGCTGAAACAGAAAAGGGAAAATTCCGTGTTTCCAAATCCCAGCACTCCTGGCTTTCCGTACTGAGTTAGCAAAGTCTTTAAAGTCACTCAGGTGAGATTCTCAGCTACTGCCGGTCACAGACTCGCCTGAAAATCATCAAAGCCTCATCACTCTCTCCTCAGAACAATGCACAGGTTTACAGACAGTTTCAGGAATTACCCTGAAGCACCCCAGACTAAGAAGTCCAGTTGCTCCACTCTTTCTATCCCAAAGGAAATAAAAACCAGAGAGGGTCAGTGTTGGTCAAGGTCACCGTGCAGTTGCTGGGCAGAGTTTCAGGGCAACTGCAGTCTAGCTAATTCAGGACTGCACAAGCTGGAAAAGAAAGGGAGACTTGGGAGGTCCCAGCTATTCTGAAAATCAGAGGGGATATTAAATAGCACAGAGGCTGCCTCGGCCACCTGCAGTCACTGGGTCCCATCCCGGGAAGGATGCGAAGATAACTGGCTCCTTCCATCTCACACAACAGATTAAGATGGGGACCTTATGAGCAGGTAGTGGGGAGGAGCCAGATGTCGGCAGGATACCCCACCCCACTTCACACCCTAGAAGGTGCAATACACAGGGTGCTAGAAAGGAGGATGGGCTGAGTTGGCAGGGTTTGCAGGAGCTGGAAACCCTGAGTCTAGAGTGGATTGAAGGGAGGCCGTCTCAAACTGGGGCCTAACAGGGTGTGGAGCAGAGACGAAGGCAATGTAGACAGCAGCAACTACGGAAAATTCCAGAGTTATGGGGTGTCCCACAAGACCTGAGTAAAACGGCTCCTTCCTTAGGTATCATGCACTCTGCGGAGGGAGGCAGAATAGCACATCCTCTGGTTCAACTAAGTCCTGCAGGAGTTCCCTAGAATACACTCTGATGAACCCACTCCGCCGCATGCCCGCAGAGAGAGACCCCGCCCAACCCCACGCGCCTGCGCACCTCGGAACCACTCCTCCGACTGCAGCGTGCTCTGCACCGCGTGGCCTTCGAGCTGCGCGCGGATCTCACGCAGCGCCGTCGTCACGTCGCACTTGAGGGCGTCGCGCGCCTCGGCCTGCGCCTGCGCCTGCGCGGCGCCGCAGCCCTGAATCTGGCCGAGCAGCTCGCCCACCTCCTCCTGGTGGTGGCGCCGCAGGTAGCCGCACTCCTCCTGCAGCGCCTGCGCCTTCTTCTGCAGCTCCACCCGCGCCGCCTCGGCTTCCTGCGCGAAGCGCGCCAGTGCGCGCGCCGCCGCCTCGGCCTCCTCGCGCTGCCGGGCCTCTTCGTCGAGGCGCTGTCGCACGTGCGCGATGTCCTCCAGCAGGTGCTCCTGCTCCAGGCGCAGCTGGCCGCGCGCCGCGCCCAGGCGCAGCACGGCGCCACGCATCTCGCGCACTTCGCGCTCGTAGAGCTCGCCCATGGCGGCGCGGCCAGCCTGCTGCTGCCGCAGCGCCGCCGCCTCGCCCTCCAGGCTGCGGTTGTGCGCCTCGAGCTGCCGCACCTTGTCGATGTAGCCCGCGAAGCGGTCGTTCAGAGCCTGCAGCTGCTCCTTCTCGCTGCGCGCCGCCGCCGCCGCCACCACGCAGCCCTCCGGCCCATTGCTCAGCGTGTCTAGAGAGTCGGTGCTCGAGGCGGCGCCGCGGAAGCGGCTGGGCGAGGCAGACACGGAGCTCACGGACGTCCGCGCCCACGAGTGGAAGCCGCTGGAGGAGCCGGCCGCGGAGCGCGTGCCGCCCGCGCCGCCTTTGCGGGTCAGCGCGTAGTGCAGGCTGCCGCCTCCGTGCAGCGGCGAGAACGGGGCGCCCAGCAGCGCATCTGCGCCGCCGAAGCTCATCATGGCCGGAGCAGGTGCGAGCCGCCGGCGGAGCCGGATTGCGGGTCTGGACCGGGCGGGTGGCACTGCGGCAGCTCCGGGACGCCGGCTCCTTTATATCCGCGGTGGCCGGGTCCAGCCCCTTGGCAGTGGGGGGCTGGGGAGAAGGGCCCCGCCCTCTCCACCTCCTCCCCCGCGGCCCGGGGCCGACCGGCTCCGCCGCAGTGAGAGGGGCGGGGCAGGGGGACCAGAGAGTGAAGGGGAATCGTCGCATCCTCAGAGGAGCCTCCCCGAGGTCAGAGCAAGGAGTAAAGGACTTCCGGATCGGACAAGCACAGACCTCCAGGTGCATGTCAGAAGACCCTGCTGGTGTGCTCAGAATAAGAGAGGGGACCCGAAATAGGGAAGAGGGCAGGAGACCTGACAGGAGTAGAGGCAAGACCTTCGGGTTGACGCGATGGGAGACTCTGCAGTCATTAGGATAAGAATACCCCCGCGTGAAAGGCAACACAATGTTTCCTATTAGAGAGGGTCTTGGGATAAGGAGTGCAGAGACTGCTGCCAACCCAGAACAGGGGGTCCTGGGTGGGGTTGTAGGGTGGACGCCACAGAGGCACAGAGGATTGATTAAGTAGGGACCCCTAGCTGGAGGTGTAGTGTACTCCACCTTACAATTAGAATCGCTACTGGGAAGGGGCTCAAGAAACTGCAGCTGGCTTCGGAATAGGGGAGGGGACCTGGGTTTAGGAAAGACTGCAAAACTACTCTGATGTGACATGGGAATTACTGCAGAAGATGGAGAGAGGGAACCTCGGATGGGAGGGGGACACTGTTCTCCAAAAAGTCTGTAGTGGCTCCCAAGGTTGGAATAGAGACTGCAGTTCGCCCCACCAAGGGAGACTGTCATTGAGGGGCAGAGGGTACCCTGAGTGGACAATAAGACCCTGGGCTAAGTGTGGGAACAGAGAGCCCCCACGCCAAATTCTGCACACAGCGTGAGGGAGAGGGCAGGCAGCTGTGTGATTTGCTAGCTGAATGACCTTGTACAAATTCTGTACCACTTGCTTCGTTTTCCAGTGTGTACAACCGGGGTCTTGCTTTAGAGACAAGATGCAACTCCAGACCCCCAAATACCTCAGGAACTTTGGGGGATCTGTAGCTGAATTTGGGGAGTGGGCCTTCATATTGCCGGTGGGCATAGCACCCATTTACCATGGAAGTCTGTCTCCCTTTCTTATCCCATCTCCTCAGTTTTAACCTGTCATCTCACCCCCATCCCACAACAGACAAGCCGACACTGCCATAGGCATCTCCTCATGCTCCTAAGGAAGTAGTAGGGTGTTTTCTCAGTGCCCAAGACCCTCACCCTCATGAACCCTACTGAGGATTCAGGTTTTAAAAAGTGTGGGAGGCTCAGACTTGGGGGCTTTGCCTTGTTATATGGCTCTTGGTTTGGCCTCCTGTCAAATGCCTTGGCCATAGAGACTGCCTTGCTGCTGCTGTTTCAGCACCAGGGACAGAGCTTTCTTGTGCATGGATGTGAAGGGGTTAACCTAGGCCTTACCAAGAGGGAAGGAAGGTGCGCCAGTTCTTCCTGGCCCCACCCCTGTGCTATGCAGATGGGAACTGAGAAGGGAGTGAGTGAGTCATCTGGAAGGGTCACTCAGTGACCCACCCTTGAAAGTTCTGTCCAGTCGCTTGCTTTCTGTACAGTTTTCCACATAAACCTCCATGGGGAGCAGAAAGGACCCCACTCCACTGCCAGGAGCTCTGATACCCTCTGGGAAATATAGACTCCCCTCCATATCAGAACCTCTCCAGTTACAAGTCCCACTGCACCCACAGTTTATCCTGGGTTCTTTCTGTTGGGATTACCTTGGAGAGAGACCCTCCCTCAATGTCCCCCAGAAAAGGCCTCAGTCTGTTCCCCTCTCTGCCTGTGCCTCACTCCCAGCCCCTTGGAGCTGGAGAAGTTGAGGTGCTGTCTCTTTAACCACGTTTTACTGGAAGGAGAGTGCGCTAGGGAGGAGGGGGAGGGAATTTCTGGTTTTCATGAGAAGCAGAACATGATGAAGCATTTTCCCCATTTAAAGGTCCAGTCATGCTGCTGTTTGCAGGGGGCAGAGGGCCTGGTTGGCAGGGATTTCTGGGAGGATGAGATGCGTGGATCTGAAGTGCTGTAGAAAGTCATGGGGGAGAAGGCTTGGGTAGGACCCCTTTGCACCGTATGGTCTCCCGTTTCTTTTTCATCCTGCTTGAAATTTTGCCATTATGTCCTTGTTCCTTTGAGTCTCTCTGGCCATCTGCAGAATGTGGACACTTTTCTTGGGTGTGGGAAGTCAGACAAGCAGTTGACACAAGGAGGAGTGATAGAGGTAATAAGGTAAGGGGGAGGGGCTGCCATCAGATCGCAGAAAAGCTTGGATCCCAAGAGGCCTCAGGCTTGATCTTTATGGCTGCAAAATTGGCACAGATGCTGGAACCCTGAGGTCAGTCCCCCAGAAGTCCTTCAGACTCACCTCCAGAAAGCTATTCTCAACATCCTTCTCTTCATGTTTAATATATTGTCTTCTCATGGTGTTCTGAGGTCTCCAGTGTTTTTGCTCCATCATGATCTTCTACTACGATATGCTGCCTTGCAGCTGACACTGTGGATGTTCCACCAAGAAGAAGAGGAAAGGAGAAGGCAGGTGTGTTGGCTCAGTCCTGTAATCTTAGCATATGGGAGACTGAGGCAGGAAGATTGTTATGAGATGCAGATGAGCCTGGGCTACATAGTTCCAGATCAGCTTAGGCTATAGAGTAAGACCCTGTCAGAGAAAGGGGGGAAGGAGAAAGGGGAAGAGAGAGAGAGAAAGGGAGAAGGAGAAGGAGAAAGATAGATCGTGGTCAAGGCATATGTATTGTCCCAGAGCCTGGTTTTGGTGAAGAGCTTGGGAATCTTGAAGAGGTATGTGGTATATACTGAGTTTCTCAAAGCTTATTTACCCTTGGGCCCTTCTTGCTCCAGGACAAGATTCCAGTGGCCCAAGTAAAGGACTCTTGAATTAGGCGTGAAGCTCTGCCATCCCTAGGCTCCGTGTGCCTTGGCTGGTGTACCTGAGGAATGTATTTGTAGGATGAAGGATAAAGTCATAGCGTTCTCTGTGATTACGCACCAGCCTCCACTGTCGCCTACTCTTTTCACTCAGTAATACTGGTGACTCCTGGCAACTCAGAAGAATGAGACTTCAGTGGGAATCTTTCCCCTCCTGCCTGGACAGCAGAGAACTCACACACCACATTGTCCTTGGTATCTCTGCAAACTTTGTTCAGTGCGTGGGGGGTCTCTGTTACTGTTTTACAAACAACTAAACTGAAGCCAGAGTGAGGACGTAGGTTATCTGAGTTAACTCAGTGATATAACAGAGCCCAGAGTCTCAAATCATCTAGGCCTGAACCAGTACTGGATACACCCATTTCTTGTCTACAGTGGAAGCCCAGATACCTACAAATGGGCGGCTTTTGGGACTGAGGCTGGGGAAGGGGTCTGGCTCTGCTGAGAGTTCTTGTGAGCATCTATATGTATGGTTTTCGTTTTGGTTTTAGTGTCAGGTATTGAACCCAGAGCTTCATGCATTTCAAGCACACTCTGCCCCTGAGCTGCACCCCCCTTAATGTGAGTGTCCACACCCTGGCCTGGACACTGTGTGTCGTCATGATGTCATTTTATGAAACCAAATGTGACTGCTGTTTGGAATGCATTTGCTAAACTTCATTTTCCCTCCCCTCCTGCCTCTTTTCCTTAATTTTTTTTTGCATTTGTGTGTATGTGTGTGTGTGTGTGTGTGTGTGTGTTTCTGTGAGTGCAAGTGCTTGTGTATCATGGCACACAAGCCACAGTGCTCATTTGAAAGTCAGAGTACAACTTACAGAACTGTTCTGTCTTTCCATCATGTGGGTTGGAAGAATCCACCTACTTTCCTCCTCTCCTTCCTTTCTTTCTTCCTAACCTCCCTTCTGTCTATGAAGCCCAGACTGCCCAAACTCAATAAGTAGCTGAGATCAACCTTGAATTCATTGTCCTCCTGTCTCTACCTCTCAAGTGCTTTTGTTTCTTTCTTTCTCTCTCTTTTAAAAAAAGCTTATTGCATTTATTTATGTGGGGTGCATGTGCCATGAAACGTGTGGCCAAAGGACCACTTTCAAAAGTTGGTTCTCTCTTTCCACTGTGTCGGTTCTGGGGAGCCCTCTCACCTGCACAGCTTTTTCTCTTGTTCTAACAAAGGTGTATCTTGTATCCTCCTGCACAGTGTAAATTTCATAAGGAGAAGAATTGTCTATTTTACCCACTGCTTAAAATAATAGCTACATACAGTTGGTACCTAATAAGTAGCTGTGAGATGACAGCAATGCTCTGCCTAATTAGCAGGACATTTCAGCACCAGACATCTGGACATCTGTGTTAGAGGGCAGTTTCTTGAGGAGGGGCTGTGGCACCTCTAGCCCCAGCTGTGTGGACATCAGTGGATGAGATTCAGACTCTGCCCACTCTGTTGCCGCCAGAGTCACCTCTTTGGATTCAGCAGTTTTATGTGTGTATGCAGTGCTGGTTAGGCTGTCTTTCCTCTTTCCCTTTAGTGGTCATGGTAGCCCATGTCCTCAGACTCTGTTCTTACCTGTTCCTTTCTTCATTCTCTTTCTCTCTCCTCCCCTCTGCTCCCTCTATCCTGAGCCTCCTTCTTTCTCCTCCATTTCTGTCTTCCTTCCCCTTCATTCCCCCTCTCTCCATCCTCCTCTTCCCAACTCTTTCTCTCCTATGATATGTTCGCTTTGTTCCTGACTTGAATCTGATTTATAGTAAAGAGGAGGTAGCCTCCTACTCCCACACCCTTGAGGAAGCAAACCCAAAGACTGAACTATGTGCAGTTTTGCAAATCTTACCCTTGTAGGCTCCGCCCACAGCCTTAACCACCAACAGGCTGCCTGCAGCCCATGAAGCCTGCAGAAGCCAGGCATGCCTGCCCACACATCTTGGGACTTAAAGGAGAGGGTCAGGTGCTGCTGGGTGGATTCACAGGTCTGCCTGCCCTTGCACCTGTTGTGGGTGATTGTGGCAGAATGATCCTCTGACTATGTTTCTTGTGAAGAGAAATGAAACAGTTCATTGGCCTGTCCAAAGGACCTTAGGCCTTGCTCATCACATGTCCTCTAGGACTCTTCCAACCCATGTTACCTAGAACAAGAAGCCAAACAGTAATACAAATGAAGCTTGTCATCCGAAGAAGGGAAGAAGATCTTTTAATTTTTTTTTGAATTTTATTTATTATTTTTATTTTATGCATGTGAGTGTATTGCTTGCTTGTAACTGTACCTGTGTTGTGCAATGCCTGAGGAGGTCAGAAGAAGGCATTGGATCCCCTGGAACTGGAGTTATGAATAGTTGTTAGCTGCCACATGGGTGCTGGGAATCAAACCCTGGTCCTCTGCAAGAACAGCCAGTGCTCTTAACTGCTGAACCATCTCTCCAGCCCAAAAAAATCTTTTCTTTAGACAGCATCTCACTATGTAGCCTTTGCTGGTCTAGAACTTTCTATGTAGACTAGGCTGGCTTTGAACTCTTAGAGATATGCCTGCCTTTGCCTCCCAAGTGCTGGGATAAAGGCATGTACCACCATACCCAACTAGACCCTTTGTTTAGGTTTTTGTTTTGGTGCTGAAAGTCAAGCCCAGGGGCTTGTACATGCCAGCTACTGAAGTACTGTGCCACTGAGCTACGCCCCTAACCCTAGCTTTTGTTTTTTTGGGGGGCGGGGTTTGCAAGATCTCACCATATAGTTAAGGCTGACCTTAAACTCTCTGTGTAGCCTAGGCTGGACTCAAACTTGTGATTCTTCTGCCTCTGCCTGCCAAGTGATGGGATTACAAGCATATACCACTCCTCCTGGCCAGTGCCTCTGCTTTTATGTCTGACTTCTCATATTTCCAACCCTATGAAGTAAATACTGTTACAACACCCACTTCATGGTTTGGGAAATTAAAACTCAGAAGTTGAATAACTTACCCTGAGTCACACAGCTAGCAAGTGGTACAGCTGGCATTCACACCCAGATCTCTGGACTATACATCAGGTATATTCAACCGTAAGACTGCCATCACACATTGCTCTCACAGGAAGGCCCAAGGGAGCTAACACTTTCCCAGTTCCAGCTGTTTTGCTGAGGTTTTTGCTCTATGAGTTTCTTCTGGCACCTTGGTGGAAGCAAGGAGTGTTGAGAACTGACTGAGATTTTTGCTTTGAGGTTTTTATCTTCTCTCGATTGTTTTAGGAGGCATAGGAGAGGGAAAATTCCCAGACAGCACAGTCAGGAAGTCAAAAGAATGGTCAACTCAGCTTTCTGGACATACCCAGGCACAGAGACGCCTAAGCCAAAAGCAATCATGAGTCGGTGATTGATTTTCACAGTGTAAATCTGAGTCATCAAGGAAACGGTTTGGGTAGCTTTAGCATGTGAGCACCTGCCTGCTTGTTCCGGCTGCTGATATATGTTGTGTGGCAGTAGTGACAGCACTGGGTGTACAGGATCCTCTTCCACAGAGTAGGACACTGAAGCCAGAGAAAGGATGCACCTGCTGAGCTTGCAGGGTGCAGGGCCACAGGAACTGGGGCCACATTCCAGTGATACTTCATCTCTGTGCCAGAGGAGGAACAGAAGCGTAAGGTCATCCTCAGCTACATAGCATGTTTGAGGGTGGCCTCAGATACAGTAGACCCTGTCTCGTAAAATAAATAAATGAACGTATAAGGCCTCTGCAAGTGAGCCTAGCTCCAGGCTTGGAGAATATGAAGCTTGCCCTGCTCGGGATAGTACACTCTGACTTGTCACTCTGCAGTCAGGCTGTGTAAGGACATGGACAGCCTGATAGCTGTATGGTGCCTCATCCCTGAGACAAATGCTTGGGTCAGAAGACTGCGGGAGACCTTTGGTGGACCTGGTCCAGGGATCTGGTCCCACATACCAGATCAGGCACTTGAGTTGTCATTGTGAGGTGTTAGTGGTGGAGGATTGAGGAGACAAAGCCGACCTTGAGATCTTTGGATCTTTGCTGTCCACGAAGGAGAATTTACAGACACCACTCCTCTGTATGTGTGTGTGTGTGTATGTGTGTGTGTGAGAGAGAGAGAGAGAGAGAGATATGCTGGGACTGAACCCAGAACCTTATGTATACTAGATAAGCATTCAACCAGAGCCACACTAACAACTCTAAACTTCTGTTGTTATTGTTTTAGCGTTTTCTTTTAAACTAGTTTAGTTTAGTTAGTTTGTTTTTTGAGACAGTCTTCCTGTACCCCAGCTGGCCTGGACCTCACTGTGTAGACCAGTCTGGCCTCCATCTCACAGAGATCTGCCTGGATGTGCATCTGGAGTACTCGGAGTAAAGGCATGTGCCACCATGCCCAGCAATGTTTTTTACTTAATTTTTATTTTATGTGTATGAGTGTTTTGCCTGCGTGTATGTATGTGTACCTGTGTCATGAAGTGTTCAAGGAGACCAGAAGAAGGGAGTGGGATCCTCTGGAGCTGGAGTTAGAGACAGTTGTTAGCTGCCATGTGAGTGCTGGGAACAAAACCTGGTCCTCTGGAGGAACAGCCCGTGCTCTTAACCACTGACCCATCTTTCCAATCCCTGTTGTTATTGTTTTAAAATAGAGTTTTGTTATGGAACATAGCACTGACCTCAGGAACCTCCTGCCTCAACCTCCCAAGTGCTGGAATCAGACATGTCCACCACACTTGGACTGGGAAAATGGCTTAGCAGGTAAAAGTACTTGCCATGCAGATCTGATGGACTGAGTTCAGTCACCAGAAACCATGTAAAAAGATGGTTGGCTGGAGCCCCCAAGGGGCAAGAACCAAAACTCAGACATTATTTCTGGCATGGCAGGACCCCGCTGGTTATCACCATCTACTGGTGCTTCTAAGATTCCGACTCTATATTTATTTTCCACCTGTGTTTCATATACAAGGGGAAAAGGTACAGTTACCACCATTTACAGATGAACAAACAGGCATAGAGGGGTTAAGTGAGTTCTTTATAAATGTGCCTTCTGGTTGTGGTCATAAACTTATCTGGGTTCCATTAGAGCTTAGCAAGATCAGTGGAACCAACTTTTCAGAGAACTGGGGCTGCTGAACGACAGATCAAGGTTTTCTGCCTTTGAAAGCTACTAGCCTATGTTCGGCTAGAAACTCCATGGTAACCACAGCGCCCCCCCCCCCCACCAGCCCCACCATAGGCAGCAGCAGGCACATCTACGTTACAGTCAGCTGCACCCCTTGTGCACCGGAAATGGTTGAAAGCTCCCTCAGCTTCCGAAGACCGCTGAAAGACCTCTAAGACCCGGAAACAGGATTCACAACCTTTATACTGAACTTCTGTCCTTTCCAGAGACTATAGAAAGTAACAGTGGCCTTGGCTGTCTTCCTTCCTTCCGTCTTGGTTGTGAGTAAAAATGACAGCTCTGGCTTTCAGAGAGAGTGGGGACATCATCATGAAACACTAGAGGTGCTCAGAAAGAGACGTTACCCACACGCTTTGCAGCAGGCTGCTGGGGAAGGGACCTTGCAGCACAGCCACAGCAAACACACTGGTGCATCCAGTTCCGGGGATACACCGGGGTTTGGCACCCATGAGCAGCAGTCTCCTCCCCAGGACTCTGTTTCTGTGCACAGAAACTAAGGGGAGCACTTACAATGCTGGACTTGGTCCAGCATTTTCAGAATTCTCAAGTTCAAACAGCCTTCTGAGACTCAGAACTGGTTCAGGCAAGCCAGTATGGGCACAGTGGAGTGCTAGGAGTGCCTCCTTTGCTCCATGGGCTCTCCTAATTAGGACGGGGGAGATCTGAAGGTTGAGGACCAGCCTCCTCCTGGAATACTAATCTCTGACATGATGGTGAATGGAGCATTGCCTAGGAAGTCACATGCAGCAGAAGTAGATTGCATGTATTGAGCACTTACTGTGTGCTTCAAGCTGTATAAATGCAGACATATCAGTTGTGCCCTAGGATGGGGGACACACATCCAGGCTTCTCACCCACAGTACAGGGATGTGAAGCCCATCATCTGCATTTCTCTGACCTCATCACAGCCCTTTCTGCTAGGTACTGCCATCCCCAATTTTCAGATGAGCCCAGAGTCAGTCAGTAGTGACCAGTCCATGGTCACTCTGCTAAAAAATAACTGAAGCTGTCTTACCCAGGATTCTGTATAGAGAAACCCTTGCCGTGGAAGGCAGAAAGGCACAGTGGGAGTGACACGCTTGGAACAGTTTGACCAGTATGTCAGTGTGTTGAGGACCCGCTGAGTGCTGGCCATTCATTGACTGAGAGTATTGCTTGCATCACTGCTGCTTACAGCCAGCCTGGGCTGTGGATGTTATTGTTCTGTTTTGAGATTTCCCTCACTGTTAAAAACAAGCTCAGAGGGGTCATCTCATAGACCCTATGTTGCGAGTGAAAATTGGGACTCTGGTTCAGCAGTGGTCTGCCTGTCCATATGTCACTCTGAGAAGGGCCACACTTTTCTCCGAACTTCACATTCATTCCTTCCTTAGCTGACTTGTTATTTATTTAAATTTACATGGTCATTTATTTTGCTTTTTTTGTAAATACAGGATATCATGTAGCATCCCAGGGTAGCCTTGAACTCATAATACTCCTGCCTCTGTCTTCTAGGTACTGATATTACAGGCCTGCTTTAAACTGACATTCTGGCTGAGTACTATCTTTGATCCTCATTGTCTGTGACTGGACATGCTTTGAATCAGTGTCCTGCATATCTAGGCCTCAGTTTCCTCTCTAAATGTAGACATTGGACAGTTCTAATCATCAGAGTGCTTCTTTTTCTTTTCTTTTTCTTTTTTTTTTTGAGATAGGATCTTGCTTTGTAGCCCAGGCTGGCCTTGAACTCATCATCCTCCCCCCTCAGCTTCACCAGTGCTAGGATTACATGCTTGTACCACCATTCCTGCCCCCCCATCATGTGTGCATGTTTGTGTGTATGCACAAAATGCACAAATGAAATGCAAGGCCTCAAGCACACGAGCCACATATCCTACCACTGAGCAACATCCCCAGCCACCCTTCCATCTCAGATACTTCATGGATTGAACAGACAGCTGGAGATTCAGCAAACTACATCTGAATATTTCTCTTTTCCTCTCCCCTTCCCTCTTCTCTCTGCTCTCCTCCTCCTCTTCTTGCTCCTCCCCATCACCAGCCCACCCCACCCCTTGCTAGAGATGACCCCTGGGCTTCATACATGTTAGGCAAGCTGTTTCCCAGGTCTGAGAATTTCTAATGAGCATAAACCTCCCACTTCACTCAGAAGATCATTGGTGAGGACCGATGCATCCAGTGATTGCAGTGCTCACTCTCCACAGTTCTAGAGCCTCTCTCTGACGATAAGACCAACCCACGGCTGAAACAGTACGGCCACTTCTGGCTAAGTACCTTTGGCAAATTCCTTCTGCTTTCTAGATCTTGGTTTCTGTCTCTGTAAAATCATTGGGATTTGGGGAGAAAACATGCCAAAAATCATTTTTAGAGCTAGAAACTTCCAATAACAGAGCTGTTGGTGGTGGTGTCTACAATATCGTCTGGGTGCCTGGGAAGTTCCTAATAGCTTTGCACTCTACCTAACCCCTCTACCTAGGATCATGATGGTGTCAGGGAGGAGGAGAGAGAGGGACCCTGAGTCCATGGAAGATCCAGAAAAGCTTCTCACCTCCACTGAGGGTGGGAACACATGGGCCCAAGAAAGGGGAGCAGTTGTGGGGAATTCCCAAAGGAAGTGTCACAACTGAAGCCTGAAGGACAGGAAACAGGTTAAGAAGGAATTGAGTGGGCTCCCTAGACCTGGGGTTTCCCTGACATACTCCTGAGTGTGAAGAAGGAACTTGGAGGTGGGGTCATGGCCTGGGGAAGGGAGATGGGGATGAAGGGGACAGGCTCCTTTGTTCCAGGGCTCACTAACTGTAGGAGTTAATGAGAAAAACTAGGATTTATGGGGTCAGGTAGCCTTGGGTTTAAATCCTTATCATAACTTGGTCAAGGTCCCTAGTTAAGGATGTTGTGTGTCTAAGCCTCATTGTTCCATCAAGGAAATGGGTTAATAATTGTACTTAAGGCTAAGAATATTGCTCATTGGTAGAGTGCTTGCCTAGCGTATTCAAGGCCCTGGTTCCATTCTTAGCACTACCAAGAAAAAAGGTTTTTGGATATTGTATGACTTCTTTTATATGAAATACCCAGAGTAAACAAGTCTAGAGACATACGGTAGACTGGTGTGATTACCAGTTTTTGGATATTATATGACTTCTTTTATATGAAATATCCAGAGTAAACAAGTCTAGAGACATACAGTAGACTGGTGTGATTACCTAGAGCTAGGCAGATGAAAGGCCTGCAAGACAGTCATTAGAGTGGGGTGTTTCTTTTGGGGATGAAGAAAGCATTTTAAAACCCACTGTGGACGTGATGGTTGCACAACTCTGAAATATGAAAGCCTGCGGAATTGTACACTTCAAATGGTTGAATTGTATGAAAGATGAATTATATCTCAGTGAAGCTATTACCAAAAAAACTTACAGTGGAAAGTAGTACAGCCACTATGGAAAGTGGTATGGAGGTTGTTCCATAAACTAAAAGTAGAAATATCATGTGACCCAGCTGTACCAAAGGACTCCAGGTCAGCATGTCACAGAGACTTGCACATCCATGTTTACTGCTGCACTATTCACAGTAGCCAGGCTGAGGAATCAGCCTAGATGCCCACCAACAGATGCATGGTTAAAGATGTGCCATATATACTCAATGAAGTTTTGTTCACCTTAAAGAAGGGTGTAATGATGTCTTGCAGGAAAATGGCTAGAACTGGGAAACATCATGTTAAATTAAATAAACCAGACTCAGAAAGACAAACATTGCGTATTTTCTCTCATTTGTGGATCCTAGATGTGATGTAGCTGTATAAGACTCAGAAAGACAGACATTGCGTATTTTTCTCATTTGTGGATCCTAGATGTGATGTAGCTGTATAAGATCATTTATGTAAGATACAGAAGCAGAAGCAGGAGTCGGGAGACCAGCCTCGCGGGAGTGGAGACGAGTGAGGGTCTGGAGGGCGAGTGTGGTCTGAGTGTGTGGTGTGCTTGAACAAAAAATGTCTTTGTGAAGCCTGTCACTGTGCGATGAATGCCAAGGAAAAGCAACGCTGGGAGGAGTCGATGAACCCCACACCTCTGCGCATTGCAAGTGCACCCTAACCCTTCATCACCCCTGGTGTTACCAGTCCCACGGCCTTCCTCCCGTCCCTGGAAAGGCTGAAAAGATGAGAGGGCCGCCATCAGGAGGGCAGGGACAGGTGTAGGACCTCCCTGAGCCGGTTCCTCCTCTGTGGTAGAGCTGCTTTTCCAGGCACTGGCCACCTCTTGAGACACTGAAGCCAACTAGATCAGACCATGGGGGTTGGCTGCGGGCTAGGAGTTGCTGTTCTTCCATCTGCCCTAGAGGGGTTGATCTCCTGCATCCCTTGGAGCTGTGCTCTGGATACTAATGTCATTCAAGGTACCACATGGGACATAGAACAGAGACCCTCAACAGTATGCCTGACTTCCTGGAGCTCAAAGCCTGAGATCAGGACCATGGCAAGGTCTCCTGGGTGCTGATATCTGGATACCTCACCTCAGCTACACAGGCTGACATGACATCACTCTGGGCCTGTTACCTTATCTGTAAATCAGAGAGCTCACAGAACCCTCCACTGAGTTGTGCTGGGGCTCACAGTGACTGGCAGTGTCCATCTTTATGTGTTGAGAACTGTGTTCCCTATTGCTGTCATAAAGGCAGTCATCATCCACTAGGTACCTTTTTGTGACCCCCACCCCAGCTGCCTCGTCAGTGAGTTCTCACTGTCCTGCCTCAGACTGTCAACTTTGTTATATCAACTTCCCTACGTCAGGACCTAGGTGCTCTCTCCCACCTAGCTCTTCTTAGACACAGCCAAAGGCCCCAGCCTGCTTCCTGTCTCCCTCCAGAGCCAGTTGCAGAAGCCAGGGTCTCAGGCATTTCCAGCAGGGCTTGAGGCCTCCCTCCTGCCCCCTTCTACCCAGCTGCAGGGAAGATCACCAGCCTGCCCCCAGGGGCCACTCAGGGCTTTAGCTCTCTCACTGGGCTGGAACCAGCTGAGCCCAACTCAGCATCACCAACCATTTATCTCTCCCTCTGCAGGGCCACAGCCAGGGCCACTTCTGCCTTCCTGAGATATGCTTCCCTCTGGGCATTGGTACTCGCTCCCTGCTATGCACCAATAGCAGCAGTACCTGATTTATGGCTCCACCTGGGCTTTCTCCAGGAAAGCTACTGGCAGACCAGTCCTTCTTGACCATTCTGTCTGGGTGCCTGCTTGCAGACAGGCTGCCTCAGGCCACAGCCTGGGCCCCTCAGCAGACCTCCAGGATGTTAGGGGCAGGTTTGTCCCAGTCTTACTATGATCGACTGGGTGTCCTCAAGTGGAGGTAGAAAACAAAGCAAAACCCTGCCTCAGTTTCTCCATTTGTTCAGGGTGAATGATCTGGAAGGTGTACACTGATATCCATACTTCTGATTCTCCTGCGTGTCCCCTACACGGGTCCTTTGCCTTGGGACTGAATGACTTACGTGTCTTCACAGGGACGTTGACGAAGAAGTAGACAACAGCAGAGGTGGAGAAGCCCACCAGCCTTGGAATCCCTCACCCCACTGCTTCCAACCTCCCAGCCCCAGCATTCCCATCAATAGAGTCCTACCCAGTCATTGGAAGAGGATCCCTGGGCTAGGCTCACCTCTAACAGATGACAATAAACATGGGTCTCCTGCTCCCTCGAGGCTAGCAAACAGCAGCAGACAGTGAGGAGAAGGGGGATAGGCTGTCTCTGGCATTTGTGGCCAACATAGTGGTGACATCACCTGGGGTGGTACCTCCAAGTGTTCCTCTGTGGCAAACAGGAAGAGAGGAGGTCAGAGTGGACCCCAACACTGGGGGAGGTCTGCAAGGAGAGGATGGGACTGTCAAGAGCTTGGTGGTCTGTGCTTAGTTGCTCTGGTGCCATCTATTCCTTGATGCTACTGGTCACCTGTGGAGGACAGTCCTTCAGCACCTTCCTTGCAGTAACTTGCTTTTCAAGATTATGATAACAGAGAGGTTACATAACTGGTCCAAGGTAATGGTTGAACCAGCAGGTAATTAGTTAGACCAGGATCTGAAACCTAGAGTTCTTATCAACAGTGGCTAAAGCCTTTCTTCCCATTGTTCCCAAAGCCAGCTTCCTTCCTGCTTATTCTGGAATAATCTGTTGAATCTCACACTTCTGGCCATTGCTTTTTCTGTTCCTCCTTTCCTCACTCCCTCTCTCCTGTAGTTCACCCACTGCTACTCCCGATCTCACTACAAGCCAGGTGTAATTGCATACGCTTGTGATGAGGATCAGGAATTCAAGGCCATTTTTGGCTACCTAGCAAGTGTAAGTCAGCCTGAGCTACATGAGAACCTGCCTCAAGAAGAAGAGAAGGGGCTGAAAGATGACTCAGTGATCAAGAGCAAGTACTGCTTTTGTGGAAGACCTAAGTTCAGTTCCCAGCACCCACATTGGGTAGCTCAGAGCCATGTGTAAGTCCAGCTCTAGGGGATCCAGCACCCTCTTCTGACCTCTGTAGGCACTAAATGTATATGCACAAACCCACACATATAGACACATAATTAAAAAGTAAATTCTAAAAGAGAGAGAGAGAGGAAGAAGGAACTGGAGAGATGGCTCAGTGGCTAAGAGCATGTATTGCTCTTGCAGAGAATCTGGGTTTGCTTCCCAGCACCATGTCAGGCAGTTCCCAACTGCCTATAACTCCAGCTCCAGGGGATCCAGTGCTCTCTTCTGGCCTCTTTGGACTCTTGTACAAACCCACAAACAGACACCTATATATACACATAATTAAAGTAAATCTTTAAAAGATGAAGAAGAGAGGAATTGGAGGGAGGGAAGGAGGGCAGAAAGGAGGGTGGGAGCCAACCCTGCTGTGACATTGCCTTCACGAGGAGACTTTCTTTGGCACCCTCCCCTCTTGGGGCTGGGTGAGCCCTCTCTGCTCCTTCCCCCATGTGAATCATCTCAACATCATCGCTCTTGTCCAAAGCATTTGTTAATGTGCTCTCCTCTTCCACCAAACTGTCTGCAGCCCTCTCGCCCCCGTCCTCATCACAAGTACCTTTGCACTTGACACTGACTGTGGTACAAAAAAATCACTAGGAAATGTCGAATACCCATAAATATAAAATGGCGCTGGAGATGGAACCCAGGGCCTGCGCCACCATGCCCAACCAGATTTTGAATTTTTAAAATGATTTATAAATGGCTCAAAAGTTAAAAAGTCTTTCTACAAATGTACACAGTGCCATCTCCTGCTCCCAGCTATCCACCATCCTTGACAAGCCACCAGGATAATGGAGTTCCCAGATCTTTCCAAACAGGTTGTTATATTCCCATGTAAGGCCCGTTTGTGTTTATCAAAGCCAAGTTCAAACCCAGGCCGGTGCGATGCCCCACACCCGGTGTTGCTCAGAGCTTGGGACTGCGTGAATGCGGCCGCAGCGATGTGAAATCACCAAAGCCTCCGCTGCGGTGCTCCGGCCCTGAGCTGCCGGCTCTCTGCGGCTGCTTGGCCGGCTCTCTGCAGACTGCGGCAGGCGCTGCACTCTGGCTCCCTGCCCGGCTGCTACAGGGCTCCATCAGACTGGGGGTCGCCCTTCAGCCCATTCTGACTCCTTCCGCAGGAACCCTCTCGGATATGGGGGCGCTGCCGTCGCAGGGAAAAGGACCCTCTCCGGGCACCAATGCGTCTGGCTTTGGGACTGGGCGAATTTGGGCAAGTCCTGGCTCTGCCTCCCCACCCCCACCCCGGGTGGGCCTCCCCGGGGATCGTCCTCTGCTTGAGGACTTAGCAAGCTCCAAACCTGCATGAGGAATGGGGGAAGCTCTCCCTAAGTGGAAGTCGAGTTGCTTTAAATAGAGAGTCTGGGGTTTTCCAGCGCCCACAGTTTACATGACTCTTGAAAGAAGAGACGCCAAGGAACCTGTCTCCTCCCTTCCGCATCCCACAACTTCCTCCGCCTCCTCCCCTTCCCCGCAAGGGACTCGAATGTGCATTGACAGCAGGTGGATTGTCATTACTGTTATCATTATTGCTATGCTATTACTTGGCGCCCAGTCTTGTGATGGTCTTAGGTATGTGGAGAGCAGATTCCCAGGACCCCTTACCCCTTTTCTCCCAGCAGGTGACACTCCATGGGGGAATACAATGACAGCAATTTACTCTCCCTGGGAGAGGGGGTAGCAGTGGGTGTGTGCACAAGTGTGGAGAGGAAGGGAGGGGCTAAACAGGAAGCCAAAGTGAGAGTTACAAGAATCACAGGTCTAGGGGTCCGGCTTCTGGGTTCACTTCTTGCCTAGTTACTCAGGAGCTTTGGACCTGCTTGAACCTCAGTTTGTATTCACCGTCAGTGAAATGGGCATCTTTCTTCTCCCAGGAACTCCATGGGATTTGGGATGATAGAGGGAAGGGAATACATGAAGGGGTGTTCGCCATCTGCAAAGCAGAAGGGGCTGCTTATGTGGCCTGGGGGCCAGCTTGGATCGCCCCTGATAAAGGCATTAAAATGATTTGACTTAGAAATAGTACATTATAGATATACTAATTCCACTGGAATGCACTTAAAAACTAATAAAGATGGTACATTGTATTTGTTTGTTTATTTATTTATTTAGAGTCAGTCTCAGGGCTGAGATCTTCCTGTCCCCACTTCCTATGCCTGGTTTATGGGATACTGGGGATTGACCTAGGGCTTTGTGCATGCTAGGCAAGCACTCTACAGCCCAGCCTGAGATGGTACATTTTATGTGATGTAAAATAGGCTACTTATTTCTTTGTTTTTGGAAATTGTGTCTGTCCATGTCAGCAGATTGGCCTCAAACTTAGGACCCTCATCCTGCCTCCATCCTGAGTACGTGGATGACAGGTGTGCATCACAACACTCAGCTATTTTACATGACTTTTTAAAAGCTGTATAATGAGGGGAAGTAGTTTGAAGCAGTTGCCCTGGCAGAGAAACAGAGCTCTTTAGGGAGCTGTAGGGGTTAATTTGGGGTTAAAAGCCCAGCACAAGTTAGATAGGGGTGTGTATGAGAGAGAGACAGACAGAGACAGAGAGAGCGACAGAGGCTGTGTATCGTAAATCCACGTCTTTTGGAATCACAGAGGACCATATGTCTCGGGAACTGGGACTTGGAGATCCCAGCCACTTCCCACCCTTCAGCATCTCCCATTGGCTGGACCTAACCAGAGCCAGCTGGCAAAATTTGGGAAATGAGATTTGCAGAGGTGAGCTCTCCGGACTCTGAGTCTGCAGAGGAAGGTCAGTGAGTGGTTCTGAGATTGCCCTGCAAATGATTAAATGGCTGAAACAGTTGTCAGCATCAACCAACTGGGAAACTTTGTATAAAACTCTGGAGTCACAGCTCTTCCAGAACACCAAAGGTTCCTGTGGGCCTAACATCCTAGAGTTTGACCAGGAGACAGGAAAAGGACAGGAAGTTGGGGTAGGATCAGAATGCTTGTGAGGCCTCTTTCTGCCTGGCCCTGCTATAACCTTCAGGAGCTTTGCTGAGGAGTCCTGAGACACCCACAGGGCCACAGCATTCTGACTCCATGAGGCATGAAGGGACCTCAGGTCCTTTGGGCTGAGTAAAAGGAGGTGGAGAGGAGAAGCCACATTTAGCCTGAGCAGGCAGGACGAGGGGAGCCAGTGACACAGTACTGGCCCCTAGAAAGAGCACATTGAGCATCTGGAACCATGGAACTGTAGTGTTTAGAAACTATCTGGCTTTTGGGGACTGGGGGCGATGTTATTTCAAATGACATGACAGGAAGTTAGCGGAATCTGAAGTTTACTTCCAATTTAGGAACAACTAAAGTGCTCAGGCTGGGTTTCAGACCTGCCTGGAGTGCCACACACAGTTTAAGGAAAGCTGTACTAGCCGGATGGATGTGGTGATACTAGCCTATAACCCTGGCTACTTGGGAGGTTGAAGCATGAGGATTATGAGTTCAAGGCCTGCCTGGACTACATAGAAAGAGAGGAGAACTGTGCTTACAGCACAGGCCTCTTGTCTCCTAGGAAGCCAAAACTCCCTAGTTCTGAAGCTAGTGATACTGTGACAAATCTAAATGGTAACTCAGGGATCCAGACAGGCCCCTGCAGCCCAAGAAACAGGTTCTTCTTGCTAGAAAGGATACCAGCTTCCTTCCCAGGATGACGGGGTTATAGGGAAGGGGAAAGAAGTAGAAGGTTCCCACACAGTGTCTGAGAGTAGGGTTGTCATGGTTACCAAGAGTCAGTCCCAGGGCTGCTGTGCTAGCTGGGGCTGCCCTCTGGTCCTCAAGAGTAGTGAATTCTGCATTTCCCCCTTCCTCCTGGGCAGCACACAGGCAGAAGTTTGTCCTCTGGAGGGGGATGCAGGAAGAGTCTCCTCTTTTGATGAGACAGCGATGAGGTGATGTCTGGGATTTTTATATCCCCACAGCTGAACTGGTGCCAGCTGCCGGTCCAGGCCAAATTCCGTGAGCCACATTTGTCCTCTGGGCTCCTGGCAGTGGGGAGACCTTCTCAGGGACTGCTTTGAGGTCCACCAATGAGGAGAAGTTGTCTGGGGCAAATAAATGCAGTTCCAACATCTCCCACCCCACTGGGGACCCAGGCAGGGACCTGGACTCTTTCTTTTTTGTTTTGTTTTTTTGTTTGTTTTTGCTTTTTGAAATAGGGTGTCATGTAGCCCAGGCTGGCCTCAAACTCCACATGTAGTCAAGCATAACCTTGAGCTTCTGATCCTCATCCTCACCTCCAAATGTTGTCTTTAATAAACAAAAACATTATTTTTATTTCATCTTACCAAAGTAAGTAACCCTTCGGTGTGTAGGCCCTGGCACTGACCGCGTTTTGGAGGATAAACCAAGACCTAGGTAAGTTTGTTAACTAAATGTCAAATCATAGCCCTACCCTGTTGATGAACTGTAAGGTCAAACTTCAGGGCCTAAGTCCTCTTTACTATTCTGGGTCCTTGGCTGACTCTGCTCAATTAAAGTATCAATGGCCTAGAAAACTTGAAATTGTAAATAATATTATAGAAACATTCTGTTTTACTTTTTTTTTTTTTTTTGAGACAAGATCTCCCAATGTAGTCCAGGATATCCTGGAACTAGCTAGCCTCAAACTCATAATCCTCCTGCCTTCCTCAGCCTCCTGGGTGCTGAGATTACGTGTGCAACCATGTCCAGCTTAGAACTGTATTTTAATTGGGAAAAAAAATCCTAAAAGAAATCCAAACTTCTTAAAAGAAAACTTCCATTCCAGAGCGGATGAGCTGTACAGTAAAGGCCCTGCTTTCCAGAGATAAGTTACAGAACCTTTTGTTATAAAGATTGCTCCAAGGTTGGTCCGTGAACATAAGGAAACAGAGGCTTTCAGGCCACTGGAAACTTACTCATATGAACTTGTGGCAATGATGGTGTCAAGCACAAGATCCATGCCAACTCAGTTAGACAAGGGCCCCGTGTGTGGGAGGGAAGTGTTGGCAGAGCAACCCTAGCCTGAGAACTGTTGGAAACTGATTACAGCTGGGTGAGGGAGAATAGACATTCCTTAAGATCTTAGATTGTCTGAATAGACTCCAGAGGATGAACTTGTACCAAAGGACATCTGGGTAAAATGCTTAACCCAGTGGGACTTAACATGTATGGCAGAATACAGAAGGCCCAGTGGGGGAGGGGGAGGGGGAAGTGGATAGGAGAGGGTCTAAATTTGATTAAGAAATGTATGAAATGTACAAAAGCTCAATAAAAATATTTTAAACCAAATAAACACATAAAATTATTTGTCAATCATAAATAAAATAAGGCTTTTTAACTTAAAAAAGAATGATCCAGGTACAAGCTGCTTGTTTCTCAAGTGAGGAAAGTTAGGCCAAGACGGAAAGAGATCCGGGTGAGGTAAATGGGGCGCCAGCCCCTCAAATGGTTTTGATGTGAGGACCAGAATACTACAGGTTCCTGCCCTGGCCTCAGAGAGGAGCTGTGTACTGTAGGACCAGGGGAGAGCAAGCCAGCTCAGGCTGCCAGGCTGAACCTCTGCAGTCCCTGCTAAGAGATTTACAGCTGCGAGGCACTCAGGAAGGTTCAGAGAAAGGCTTTGGTGCAGGAGCATGGAGCCTGCAGTGCCTCTGGCAGACCTGGCCCCTCGGGGCTCCAGGCAGCCTTCCCAGGAGCTGGCCTTCAATACGAGATGGGTGAGGGGCGGGAGAGCATCCCTACAAGTAGAGTCTAAACACTAGGCCTGTCCCCCTGCCTGTCTCTTTGGCTGTTTCTGTTGTCATTCTTTTTGTGGGGCTGGGGATGGAACCCAGAGTCTTGTGCATGCTAGGCTAGGGATCCGCCTCTGAGCTACATCCTCCAGCCCAGCTGAGCAGTATTAATCAATACAGCCCGGCAGGCCTTGTGGAGACTGATACCTAGGTGTTTCTTAGCTGCGGCAGCATGTTTCCATATCACCAAAACCAGCAGCCACCATCGTTGAGTCCCCTCTGTGAGCCCTTTGCCACTGTACACTGTGTACACTTACCCTTGAAGCCCAATGAAACCGCCCCAAACCTAGTAAGGAGGCCCTGGAGGTCTCCCCACTCACATGGCTCAGGGGCCAAAAGGCCTGCATAGCATCTGGAGAAAGCCTGCACAAGGCTAGTGGGCTCATCAGATGTGAGCTGGAGCCTGGCATCCCAGTTCTGGAGTCCCCAGCTTCTCTGGCAGACTGTTTACCTCTCCTCCTCCACTGGCTCAAGAAAGACCTCTGTGAGGCGGAAGTAGAGGAATCTTTGTTCTGGGTTTTATTTTTTGTTTGTTTGGTTTGCTTTTTTTGAAACAGGGTCTCCCTGTAACCCCAGCTGGCCTGGAACTCACTATTTGGACCAGGCTGGCCTTTATCTCACAGAGATTCACCTGGCTCTGTCTCCTGAGTGCTGGCTGAATATTTTTTTTAAGTTTATATTATTTCATGAGACAAGGTCTCATTGCGCAGCCCTGGCTGGCCTGGAACGCACTACATAGATGAGGCTGGCCTCACAGAGATCTTCCTGTCTCTGTCTCCTTAGTGCTGGGATTATAGGCATGTGCCACCACATCTGGCACTTGTTTTATAATTTTATTTATGTGTATGTGCATATGCATGTAAATGCCTGGGAAGCCCAGAAGAGGGTGTTGGATCCCCTAGAGCTAGAGTTACAGGATGTGGGTGCTGGAGACCAAACTCAATGCCTCTGACCTCTGCAGGCACCTGCACTCAATGTGCATGTACCCCCACACTGGCACACATTAATACACATAGTTTAAATAACATGGGCCAAGTACAGTGGCCCATACTGTTAATACTAGCACTTGAGAGGCAAAGGCAGGCAGATCTCTGTGAGTTCAAAGGCAGCCTGGTTTACATAGTGACTTCCAAACCAGTCAAGGCTATATAGTGAGATCCTGTCTTAATCTATCAGTCTATTAATCAATAAAGTATTTTTTTAATCTGGGGCTGTGAATGTCACTCAGTTGATTCCAAACCTTGCACATCATAAACTAGGCATGGAGGCACCCATCTGTAATCCCAGCCCTTGAGGAATAAATGAAGGAAGATCAAAAGTTCAAGATCATCTTTAGATACATGGTAAATTAAAGGCTAGCCTGAGCTATATGTGACAGTCTCAAAAAAAAAAAAAAAGTCTGGAAACTAGAGAGATGGCTCAGCAGTTTAGAGCACTGGCTGCTCTTGCAGAGGACCTGGGTTCAAATCCCAGCACCTACATGGTGTCTACCAACTGTCTGTAACTCCAGTTTTAGGGGATTCGGCACCTTCCTATGTCCTCTATGGGCATTGCATGACACAGGTGCCCGCACACACATGCAGGCAATACACATAAAATAAAAATAAATAAATAAATAAGTCTGGGCTGGAGAGATGGCTCAGCAGTTAAGAGCAGTGGCTCTTAACAGAAGACCCTGGTTCAATTCCCAGCACCCACATGGCTGCTACCAACCTCTGTAACTTCAGTTCTAGGCATTCTGTCATCCTCTTCTGGCTTCCACAGACATTACACGACACAGATGTACCTACCTACATGTAGGCAAAATATTCATATACATAATAAAAAAATTAAAACGAGCTGGGTATGGTGTCACATACTTTTAATCCCAGCACTTGGGAAGCAGAGGCCAGCCTGATCTACATAGCAAGTTCCAGAGCAGCTGGGGCTACAAGGAGATCCTGTATCAAAAAAACCCAAACCAAACAAAACCAAAAAAAAAAAAAAAAAACCCAAAGAAGTAAATAAAGTAAATAAAAATTTCAAAACTCATCCAAGCAAACACACATAACATAAAATAAATAGTAAATGCATTTTTTTTAATCTGTATTTCTGAAATGATTAGCAAGGAGCCCAGTTTTATGCCCTATTGAGTATGAGGAAGGAAAGAGAAACTTTCATAATGTCCTTGGCCTCAAAGCTAGGCAGACTTCCCAAAGGAGAGGCTCAAGGACTGATAGGGGTTGGCAGCTTAGAAGAAGGTCCACGAGTCTGGTAAGTGTCGGCTGCTCTTGAAATGAGAAGATTGACCCAGCAGGGCCCAGTGTGCACTAGGGGCCTATAGGAAAGTTGCTTTGTATGACCAGCTCTTGGATATGTATCCTTTCCATTCACCTGACTCAACATTTGCGGGAGCTGTGTCGGGGCCCAGAGTCCAGGGAAGGAACGCACCACTGAAACTCTGGAACACTAACAAGCAAGGGCTTTGGAACCGGGGACTGGGTTACATTCCTGCCACCACCACTGACTTGCTCCAGGATTAGAGTGACTTTTGCATGTGTGTGTGTGTGTGTGTGTGTGTGTGTGTGTGTGTGTGTGTGTGTGTCTTTTTGAGATAGGGTCTCCCTGTAGCCCCAGGTGGCCTGGAACTCACTATGTAGACCAGGCTGACTTTGATCTCATAGAGATCCAACTGCCTCCCAAGTGCTGGGATTAAAGGTATGTACCACCTGCCCAGCTGATTGGAGTGACCAAGGTAGTTTTTAGAAGAAAGACTTCATTTGGGCTTATGGTGCCAGAGGGATGAGCCCACCACGGGGGTGGGGCGGCAGCAGGCAGCTAGAGCAGAAAGCTGTGAGCTCACATCTTCAAAGGTGAACAAGAAACAGAGCAAACTGAACTCAGACCCAGGTATGAACTCTCAAAGCCCACCCCCAGAGATGTGCTTTCTCCAGTAAGGCCACACCTCCTAAAGGTTCCATGACCCTCCCCAAAGAGCTCCACCAACTGGGGACTAAGTGTTCAAATCCTCTGAGCCCATAGGGATGTTTCTCATTCAGATCACCACAGCAATACAGCCTCCTGATCTGGAATATGAACCTCCAAACTGTAAACTAAACAAAACTTTTTTCTTTATTAGTTGACAGCCTCAGATATTTTGCCATAGTTACACAAATCTGACTGGCACACACCTGTTCACATGCCTTCTCTGTAGTCCCAGGCAACCACTAAATCATTCCGTCTTTATGGACTTACCTACTCTGGGTATTTCAATAAATGAAATATGTAAAATATTTGCCTCTTATGTCTGACTTCTTTCACTTAGCAGGTTGTCAAAGCTCATCCACACTATAGTATGAATTGGTACTTCAATCCAGTGCTTTTTCAGGTATCATCAGTGCCAGCCACGTGGCCTTGCAGCTATAGGAGCTATGTCAGTGCTGGTGTCTTATAGTGCATGACAACGTTATCCAGGTAAGTGACTGCACAGCCAAGGAGCTGAAGTGCTACCGAACCAGCAAAAGGCACAAAGGGCAGGCTGAGGGCGGGGAATGGAGTCAGTGGTAGAGTGCTTGCCTAGCGTGTCAGAGGTCCTAAGTTCAATTCACACCATACATACACACAAAAAGCTCATCAGATGCTAGGTGGTATGAACATTCAAGACCCCTGCTAGGAGCCCCCTGTCCTGCACCTCAGGATGGAGTTTGCTGAGAGAGGAACCCATAGACCCACTCCTTAATGTAGATAGTGATCATTGCTTTAGGAGCAATGACAAGGGTAGGCGCTGTAGCTCAGCTGGCTGAGTGCTTGCCTAGCATGCATGAGGCCCTGGGCTCAGTCACCAGTATCACATAAACTGGATGCGGTGGCCCATTCCCAGAATCCCAATGCTCAGGAAGTAGAGGCAGTAAGATCAGAAGATCAAAGTCATCCTCATCCTCAGTTATTATATATTGAGTTTGAGGTCAGCCTGGGCTACATGAGACTATATCTCAAACAAACAAACAAAACAAAAATTTTTAAAAATCACAAAAGTAACAACAGAGAAGTGGGTAAGAAATCCCAACCCAACCTAAGGAACTTTTGACACTTGAACGTTGCTGGAGTCGGGAAAGATAGGGATGGGACTCTTGGTGGGCCCAGTGTATGAACACTGAAGGACATTTGGGTCCACAAGTCAGACTCTGTATGCCATGTTAAATATATGAGAGTTCATTAAACTGGGCAAGGGGCAGTCGTGGGAGGTGTAGCTAGGGGAGGAGATCTGAATATCATCAAACTATATTGTATGAAAATCTCAGAAGTTCAATAATAGTAAATATTTCTTAACAAGCAAAAAAGGTAATAACAGCAATAATATTAATTATGAAAGCTCAAAAACAGGTACAGCCACATACCAGGCTACCTGGCCTGGTTTTTTGTTGCTGTTGTTTTTTGAGACAGGATCTCACTATGTAGCCTTAGCTGGCTGGCCTGGAGCTTTCTGTGTAGACCAGACTGGCCTTAGACTCACAGAGATCTGCCTGCCTCTGCCTCTGCCTCTGCCTCCCAAGTGCTGGGATTAAAGGCCTGTTCAACCTTACCTGGCTGGCTCACTTTCTTAAGCACCTACTATGTACCTAACCTCCACTGGGTGGTTGGGCTTGCATAGTAAGAATTACTCTCTCTCTGGTTCACATTCATAACAACACCTGCTAGGTACTCTAGATTTTCATATGTGAGTGAACTTGAGGCCCAGAGAGCTGAAGAGATTTGTTCAAGGCTACACAGCTACTGATTGAAACCTTGGTCTGTATGATGCTCTAGGCCTGAGGGCAAAGCATTACTCAGAGATGTCTTTTTCGGGGAGCCCTCACCTCTATCCTATACCTTGATGTTTGTGGTCAGGGCACACTCCACAAAAGCTACGTGGGGCTAGAACCTGGCACAGAGACTACCAATATTCATTAAAAACAGTAAACAGAAAGCCAGGAGGTTGTGCATACCTTTAATCCTAGCACTCAGCAGACAGAGGCAGGCGAATCTCTTGAGTTCAAGGCCAGCCTGGTTTACACAGTGAGCTCCGGACTAGCTGGGGCTACAGGGGGACTTTGTCTCAAAAAGATTAAAAACAGTGAACAGAGCCAGGCATCGTGGTGTACCCAGAAGCGGGCGGATCTCAGTGAGATTGAGGCCAGCGTGGTCTAGCTAGGCTAGCTAGGGTTATATGGAGACTGTCTCAATAAAAAAAAAAAAAGTGAACAAGACTGGACAGAGCTGGTTCAGCATCTAAGAGCATTGGCTGTTCTTGTAGAGAACCAATCAGTCAAGCCATAACTTCAGTTCCAGGAGATCTGGCATTCTGTCTTCTGGCTTCCATGGGCATTGCACGCTTGTGTGTGTGTGTGTGTGTGTATATATATATATGTAGGTGTACATATATGTACGTGTACATATATGTATATGTACATATATATATATGTACGTGTAGGCAAAGCACTCAAACAGATAAAATAAAAATAAGTCAAAATTTAATAAACAGTGAATAGGAGTATTAGATCTACAGCTCAGTAGTAGAGCATCTGCTTAGCCTGTGTGAGGCCCTGGGTTCCATCCCCAGCTCTAAAAAGAAAGGAAGAAAAAACAAAACCAAACAAGCATAAGACAGGAAAAGTCTCAGTTTTGTTTCAGACAGAGGGACTATGGCATTCATCTTCTCCCTGGGTCCCAAGACCCTCATTATCTCTGGACAAAGGAGAGAGCATATTCAACAACAAGTGTCATGAGACAGATTTGCGCACATTGGTGTGGTTATCAGTTGGGAAGGCAGAACAATCCAGCACAGTGTGGATGAGGTCCTTCAGGGAAATGGGAGGTATTGCCTGGAGGATGGACGAAGAGAGGTAAACAATGTGCGTTTGGGAAGAGAGTTCTGGATCCAAATCCTGCAGCTATGACTCCAGGGAGACCATATTGGAAGCCCTTGACATGGGCATATCGCATCTGTCTGTGGGGAAAGGCGAAGAGGGGTAGAGTCAAGGCTAATTGCAGAAGACTCTAGAAGAACGAACATGGTGAGCAGTTGCCAGCAATAGCTTAATCCTCTAGGACACTCAGGGCAAACAGCAGTTCTTGAAACCCCTGAAGATGGGACTGCTTTTGAGGGCCTGGGGGAGAAGTGTCATTCCAGCTAGACCTTGCAGAGACAGCTGAGGGAGCATTTGGGGAGGAGCAAACAGGAAGAGACTGGCTGTTGGTGGGCCAGGATGGGTGGCAGAGGTGGCTGCTGGCAAGAATAGGGAGAATGCCTGGAGGTTGGGCTGGCAGCTTTGTGGGCACCTGGCAGGCTAGTGGTGTGGCCCCTCTAGGGGAAGACGAGTTTGTCATGAAACCCTACACAAGACTCAGACAGCATATCACCTCTTACTGCAGACTTACTCATTGGGAAGTGAACCAGCAGAGGAAATGGGCAGTGTGGTTCAAATCCGAGCAGCAGATAAAGCCACACTAAACATGCTGCAATGACTGGTGTCTACTGTGTGCTCTCTGTGTGCACAGAAAAGGTTTCTGTACAGAAAAGGTTAAATGCCTCACTCAGGTTCACACAGATCAAAACAATAGCCTCTGTATCCAAGATGCCTAGGCCTGGGGCTGGAGAGATGACTCAGAAGTTAAAAACATTGGCTACTCTTGTAGAGAACACAGGTTCAGTTCCCAGCACCCACATGGCAGCCAACAACCATCTGTAATTCCAGTTCCAGAGGAAATCCAACACCTTCTTCAGGCCTCCATGGGCATTACATGTACATGGTGCACTTACACACATGTAGGCAAAACACGCCTATAAAATAGACATAATGTTTTAAAGGCCAGACATGGTGGTACACACCTTTAATCATCATCACTGTCCCCACTATTGTTACTAATAAGTTGGAAGCCAACTGAGCGATCATCTTATCTAGTCCTCTTAATTTACATAGGGAGAAACTGAGACCAGAAAAGGGTTGGGGGAATCTCAGCTGATAATCAGCAAAGGAGTATCTGGAATCCACTTGGGTATAAGGCCTCCAGTTTTCCCCCAGGAATGTAGCTCAGGTAGGAATCCCAGACTGTACTAACCCCACTGTGTACTCCCTGCAACCCAAGATAGAGTACATGGTACCACAGCATCCAGAATTGCAACTGGCTGCCTTGCAGGGGAATCTGCTCTGCTTGATACTGGAGGCTCCTCAGGGAGTTCAGCCCCATACCTCCTACTGTTCCCTAGATTCTGCCTACCTGTGTGCGTGCGTGTGTGTGTGTGTGTGTGTGTGTGTGTTTTCCACCCTCAGGGACATCAATTGCCTTTCTAGACATGACTTCAGAGCCCCCTAGTGGCCATCCAAGGGCAGAGCTAGAGAGCGCTTGTCCTTGGACTGTCTCAACCCAGCTAGAAGCAGATGCTCAAGCAAGACCCTGGAGATCCAGACCTACCCAAGGGGAACAACAAAGCCCTAAAGGGATGTGATGAAGGGGCTAGCTAGCATCTGTCCCCAGAATCCTGTCTCATTTTGGTTCAAGGATGTACCAATTCCAGGGGTCTGGTTTATCAAACAAACCCCTATGATGGGGGAAAATATGATCTCACTGTTAACCCAGACTTGCCTCAAGCAATCCTCCTGACTCAGCCTCCTAAGCAGCTGGCACTACAGTTATCTGCTACCAAACCTAGCTAGGATCTTTATCTGGGATTCCAGGCTTTTTTTTTCTTTTTTTCTTTTTCTTTTTATGTATGAGTGTTGTACCTGGATGTGTATGAGTACACCATGTGTTGTGCAGTGCCCATGGAGGACAGAAGAGGCCATCAAATCCCCTGGAATTTGAGTTAAGGATGGTTGTTACCCACCATGTAGGTGCTGGGATTCTATCCTGGGTCTTCTGCAAGATTAGCCAGCGCTCTTAATCACTGAGCCATCTCTCCAGTCTCTTTTCTTTTCTTTTAAAGATCTCCAGTAGTACAGGATGGCCTTGAACATACTGTATAGCCAAGGATGATCTTGCACTCCTGATCCTCCTGACTCCTAAAAGCTGGAATAACAGGCATGTGCCACTGTGTCTGGCTTCATTTTGTTTTGTTTGGCCCAGAGATCAGCAGGTAACTGTAGCTTTTTGTGGTTGGCACCAAGTTGGGCATGATCTCTCCTTGAGCCACTGATGGCTACAGGGAACTGGGATAGTTGGACTAAACTGTCCCTTTTGGAGAACTCACTGCTTGTAGCTTGTAGCCCTGAGCCTTAGGAGCCTGCCTCTTCTGAACCAGTGTCAGCCCCACTGTTCAATCAGGCTTCATGCAGGGAAGCTGAATCTCTGGGTCACAGAATAAGGACTTGCCCCAGTTGTTTGAGCTATCGTGCTTATGGGAGCTGCAGAAGTACTTTCCAGAAGGCTGTCACCCTTTAGTCTGATGTGGGTGATTGAAGTCCAAAGAGAAGAGAAGGGGGATTCATGGGGAATAACAAGAGTATGCTGGAACCCACAGAAAGGAGTGAGTCCAGGTGGTAGAGAGAACCCCAAGTCTGCTGTTGCTGCTGACATATATGTGGGTATCTTGAAGAAGTGGGATTCTTTCCCATAGAGCCACACTGAACACATTCATGTGACATAGGAGTTGGACAAAGTGGAATGGCTGCGGTCTCCACCAACAAAGTGAGCTAGCAAGACACAAGAGCCATAAACAGGGCTGCCATTTTATTGCTGCCCTCCAAACCTGTTTTTCCTGTGGCTCACCCAGGAAATGGAATATGAGAAATGTCAAGCCAAACTGATCTGTTACAAATGCACTGGGAGAAGCTGGGTATGGTGGTACAGACCTGTAATCTTATTACTTGGGAGGCAGAAGCAGGCAGATTTCTGAGTTCAAGGCCAGCCTGGTCTATGTAGTAAGTCAGTCAAGGCTACATAGTGAAACCCTGTCTCAAAAAATGAAAAAAAAATCCTCTGGGGTAGGGGAGGAGAGGTGGTAGGATGGCTCAGTTGGAAATGTGCCTATTGTACAAGAATGAGCACCTGAGTTTGATCTCCAGAATCCATATAAAAAGCTGGGCATGGTGGCAAGAGTCTACAACCCCAACACTAGGAAGGAAGGAGGATTCCCGGGGCTCCTAGCAAGCCAGTCTAGCCTAATCAGTGAGCTGCAGGTCCTAGTCAGAGGCGTTGTCTCAAAAACAAGGTGGACCACTCTTGAAGAACTACACCCACAGTTATCTCTGGCCTCCACATGGGTGTGAACACACACATGCATCACACACACATACACACACACACACAATAATAAATATTACTGCCATTACTACTAATAATAATTATAATGGTAAAACCCAGCCTGGTCTTTGCAGTATCTGTCACAGGTCTTATAATGTGTGGGCAAATTTGTCATCCTCTTGCCTCCCTAACACCTAATGTCCATTATAGAAAGGAGCCTGAGCATTGGAGTCCCACTGAGATGGAGCAAACTTGACCATTTACTAGCAAAATTTTAAGTGTAAGAGGTAACATAAATATTAAAAATACAAGATTGACATGGTCCCACACACCTGTAATCACTATACTCAAGAGGCTGATGCAGGATTGTGAGTTCAAAGCCAGTCTTGCCTACATAAAGAGATCGTTTCTCATCTGTCCAAAGAGGAATAGCTACAGGATGCCTAGAGAAAATCAAAATCCACTGATGCTCAATATAAATCTACAGATGCTTATATAAAATGGGGTATTAGGAGCTGGGAATGTCGCTAACATGAAGCCCTACTTCACCTTCTCAGCATCAGCACTTGGCAAGTGTGGGCAAGAGCATCAGAAGTTCAAGGTCATCCTTGGTTACATGGTGAGTTCAAGGCCAGTCTAGGCTATGTAAGACATTGTCTCAAAAATTAACTAATTAGGTGGGAGTGGTGGTGCATGCCTTTAATCCTAGCACTCGGGAGGCAGAGGCAGGTAGAGCTCTGTGAGATCAAGGCCAGCCTGGTCTACACAGAGAGTTCTAGATCATCTGGGGCTGCAGGTAGACCCTGTCTTTAAAAGGCAAAAAAATAATTAAGGACTAGCAAAATGGCTTAGCAAGTAAAGGAACTTGCTGCCAAGTCTGACAACCTGAGTTCGACCCGCAAGATCCACGTGGTGGAAATAGAGAACTGACTGCTGCAAATTGTCCTCTGACCTCCACATGGCATTGTAGCACCCCACATGCACAAAATAAACAAGTAAGAGCAACACATCTTAAAATAATCATGTTTTTTATTTTATGTGTATGAATGTATTGCCTGCATGTGTGAAAGTGCACCCATGTCATGCAGTGTGCAAGGAAGTCAGAAGAAGGCATTGGATCCTCCTGAAACTGGAGATGCAGCGGTTGTTAGCCGCCATGTGGGTGCTGGGAATTGAACCTGGATCCTCTGCATGAGCAGCCAGTGCTTCGAACAGATCAGCCATCTCTCCAGCCCCAACAATGTAACACATTTTTAAACAAATAAATTTTAATTTTTTTGGAGACAGGATCTCCTTGTAGCCCCAGTTAGCCTGGAACTTGCTATGTACATCCGACTGGTCTCAGTCTCACAGAGATCCGTCTGTCTCTGTATCCCAAGTGCTGGGATTAAAGGCATGTCCCATTAAGTGTGGCAAATTTAAATTTTCAAAATAGAAGATCTAATGGGGTGGTACTCGACTGTGACTGCGTTCTCCCTCCCATGTACGCCATGTTTTCAGTTTATTTTGTGTGTGTGTGTGTGAGTGTGCATGCATGTAGCCTTGGGAACTAAACTCGGGTCATCAGCTTGGTGGCAAGCACATTTACACATTAAACTATCTTGTTGATCTTATTTTTTTTTACATTTTCAATATTGGCAGCCAAGTCCAGGGCTTCAAACATCCTAGGCAAATGCTCTACCGCCAAGCTACACTTATTCCAGCTTTTTCTTCTACACTTTAAATCATTTCTACATGCCTTCTAATGACTAAGAAATGTAAATATTACGGAAATAGTTGTTAGATTGTGTTACGGTAATAATGAAGTTCGTGTGTGTTCAGTGCAGACACATTTTTTCCACCACGTATTTTTCATGCTTATTTGTTTGACTCCGTGAATGTACATAAGGTATGCAGGACAGTATATCCTGGCAACCCAATTAATAGTAATCTGAAGAAAATTCAATTAATAATTAAAAAATATTATTTGTTTTCTAAAAATATTTTATTACTTTTATTTTTATTTTATGTGTGTGAGTGTATTGCTTGCATGTGTGTAAATGCACCCATGTCATTCAGTGCCCTCGCAGGTCAGAGGAAGGAGTCAGATCCCCTGGAACTGAAGTTACAGATGGTTGTTAGCTGTCATGTGGGTGCTGGGAATCGAACCCCAGTCCTTTACAAGAGCAGTTGGTGCTCTTAACCACTAAGCCAGTTCTCCAGACCCTGCTTTTAAAAAATATTTTATTATTTTTATTATTTTATGTGTATGAGTGTTTTGCCTACATGTTTGTAAGTGTACCCATGTTGTGCAATGCCTGCAGAGGTCACCAGAGGGCACTGGATTCTTCTGGAACTGGAATTACAGATGGTTGTTGGCTGCCATGTGGGTGCCAGGAATTGAACCCATGTCCTCTACAAGACCAGTCAGTGTACTTAACCCACTGAGTCATCTCTCCAGCCCCTGTTTTGTTTTTATTATTTATTTACTTACTTACTTACTTTTTGGTCTTTTTGAGACAAGATCTCCCTGTAGCTCCAGCTGACCTGGAATTCAAGGCTGACCTTGAAGTCACAGAGATCCACCGGCCTCTGTCTACTAAGTGCTGGGATTAAAGGCATGCACCACCATTCCTGACCTTGTATCTATTGATTTTTAAGATAGGGTCTCATTATGTAGCCCTAGTTGGCCTGGAACTCTCTATATAGACCAGGCTGGCCTGGAACTCAGATCCACCTGCCTCTGCCTTTCACATGCTGGGACTAAAGCTGTGTACCATCATGCCCAGCTTATTTTTATTTATGTATTTTGGTCTTTTTGAAGCACAGTCTCCTTATAGCCCCAGTTGGCTTAGAACTCACTATGTAAAACAGGCTGGCCTTGAACTCTCAGAGATCCTTCTGCCTCTGCCTCCCAAGTGTCAGGATTAAAGGCATGTGCCACCATTCCTGGCTCTTATTTTTATTTTTCATGTGTATGAGTGTTTTGCCTGCATTCATGTGAGTGCAACACATGAGTGTAATATCCACAGAAGTCAGAAGATAGTGTTGGATCCCCTGGAACTGCAGTTTTATGGAACCTGGGTCCTTTGCAAGAGTATTAAATGTACCTATGTAAAAGCCAGAAGTGTACTTCTGTAACCCCAACACTAGGGGCTGAGGGCAGAGACAAATCAATCTCTGGAGCTCAGCCTGGCCAATCAATTAGCTCTAGGTTCAGTGAGAGACTGTTTCCAAAAATAAGGTGCCAGCTAACAGTCGTCCATAACTCCAGTTCTAGAACTCCAACGCCTTCTTCTGTCCTCTGTGGGCACTACAGGACAGGGGTGCATTTACATACATGCAGGCAACACACTCATACATATAAAATAAAAATAAAAATCTTTACAAAAAAATGTTAAAGTTTCATTGGAAGGAGTCAAAGTCAATCCAAAAGAACTCTCAATGGCCAAGTTGGGACAAATAATGATAAGATGTATATCTATGAATATTGTTCAGCCATAAAAGAAGGGTGAAGAGCTGCTGAGATGGCTCAGTGAATAAAATGACTGTGTGTGTGTGTGTGTGTGTGTGTGTGCATGTGCACGTGTGTGATGTATACTGATTAAATCTAAGGCTTTGTTCAAACTAGGCAGGTTCTTTTCATTTTTGGAGACAGGGTCTTAAATAGCCCAGGCTGGACTTGAATTTACTGTGTAGCCCAGGTTTGCCTAGTCTCCCACATAAATGCTATAATTATAGGTGTGCATCACTCAAACCTGGTGTTGTCAAAAACTACAGTCATGGGCCAGGCTCTGCAAAAGTTCCAGGGCTCTTAACTGCCGAGCCATCTCTCCAGCCCCTAGACTGGATCTCTTCAATTGCACCAGTGGAAGCTGATTCAGCTCAGGGACATTGGAGAAGGAAGACCAGTCTAAGAGGTAGCCTGTGACAGTAGAGCCAGAAAAGCTGGAAGCCTCCTGGCTGCTCTGCTCTGCTGGCTGTGCCCCATCCTCAGCAGGTGGAGGGCTTGTGTTGTCTGTGAGGCTGTGGACAAAGTCGTCTTCTGTCTCACTTCAGAAAGGATCTGGAAGGTTGGACATGGTGGTGCACACCTTTACTCCCAGCACTCTAGAGGCGGAGGCAGGCAGATTTTTGTGAAATCAAGGCCAGTACAGTCTATATAGAGTTCCAGGTCAGCTGGGGCTACAGGGGATCATGTCATGAAAACAAAATCAAAAACAAACCAAAACCAGACAGGCTTTGAGGCAGATTTTACACATTTGAAAGAACAAAGATCAGTAAAAGAAACTGGAATATAAGATTCATAATCACAGACGAAAAGTCTAGAAACTTGAGACTAGAAGTACATATTGCAGGGCCTGTTCAGGCTGCATCTGAAGGAAAGGATGACTTTTGGGCCCTCTAGTGGGCATAGAAGGACAGAACATTATTTAATTTGTCCAAATTAAAGGTTCCAGGACCAAAACCATAGAGACTCAAGGCTCTGATATTAAAATGTGATATTTATGTAGAACCTCCACATTTCCTCCTGCACAAAATATCTCTCAATGCCTTGTAATACGTAAAACAATTACATCTATGTAAATAGTTGTTATTCTGGGGGCTGGCGATATAGATCAGTAGGTAGAGTGTTTGCCCGACATGTTTAATGCTCTGGGCAGGATCTCCAGCACTACAGAGCCCTTGTCTCATTCATCTGACTATCTAGCACTCACTAGGCCCTGACACACAAGTAGGGGCTTGGGATTTCCAAAGCTTTCAGAGGACTCAGATGCCAAGCTGTCATTCACATACCTTCTCTTATGAGCCTTCTAGCTTCTATACTGCTCTTCTCCCTGGAGTTCCCTTTTCTGCCATCTCATCCTATGCAACTCTGTGCTTATTTAGAAAGATGTAGCAAAAAAGCCACTAGCCCCTGGGGGAGGTCGGTCCTCAGTAGCCAGGTTGAATATCTTCTGTGTCCTTGGAAATCTTTGTTTTGAGACAGAGTCTCCCTACATAGCCCAGGCTTGCCTGTAACTGATGTCCTCCTCTCTCAGCCTCCCAAGAGTCGAGATTCCAAGTGTGTACCACTATACCCAGATTCCTCAGGAATTCTAAAGTTCTGCAGAAGCAGGGGAGAAACCACCGACTTGTCACTTGAATATCAACTCTCTTTAGCATGGTGCTTTGGGGTTTTGTTGGATAATTCTTCTCTTTCTATGTCACACTCACAATGACATTGTGTTTTCTAGTAAGGCTTATTGGCAACTGCCAAGATTTCTCATTCCAAAAGCTTCTTCCAGACAGCTGAGCATAGGATGGTAGCACAGTGCATACACATAAAATTCTTCTAGGTGTAGAGAGGAAATACCATGTGAGGGCACAGCAGGATAGCCATCTGCAAGTCAAGGAGAGGCTTCCTGAGAAACAAGCCTGGTCTGGATCTTAGATTTCCAGTTTCCAGAACTAGGAGAATAAGTTTCTGTTGCTGCAGCAAGGTTTTTTTATTTTCTTTCTTTCTATTTAAGAAAGGATTTAAATCAGAATAAAGTCTATGACACAGATAGGTGTTTTACAGGGGTCAGATGCCTCAGTAGTTAAGAGCACTGGCTACTCTTGCAGCTTCCATTCCAAGCACCCACACGGTGGCTCACAATAATTCACAACTCCAATTTCAGGGGATCTGACACCCTCCTCTGGATACACTTACATACCTGCAGGCAAAGTACAGACATAAAGTAAATAAATACATAAGTAATTTAAAACAAACCAACAAAGTAAAAAATGGAGCTGGTGATGTGGTTCATGCACAAAGCCCTAGGTTCAATCCCCAGGACTACATAAACCAAGGATGGTGGTGCACTCCTGTAATCCCAGCACTGAGGAATTCCAAACAAACAAAAAACACATAATAACAAAAAGTATCAGATGATATAACAGCCAGGAGGATCCCACATTTTGTTTTGTTTTTTGGTCTTCTTTTTTCTTATTAGTATATTTCCATTTCCCTACAATGAAAATACTATTGGTTCAGTAAAACTGTTAATGAGTAGTGGTTATATAAAGTTTTAAAGGGGTTGAATGCAAATGATCTAGAAGAGAAAATTGATAGTAACAGATTCAGGAATGAGATGGCTGTAGCAATTGAGGTCCTGGCCAAAGGGACATATTATGTACCTTAGCACACCATGAAATCCCTTTTAGATAAAAATTTCGGGGAGGACCTGCTGTCTTCCCCTTAGAACAATGAATTCTCTAAGGACTGCAGGCAAAAACTCACTTCAGACTAGCAGACCAGCGCAGTCTTGTGGTTGACCAGAAGTACAGCTCCGGTTTTGACTCTCCCATTTACAAAGCTAACGACTTTGAGTTCAATCCTGCCCATCATGGCTTCACTTTCCCTGCCTGTAACTCAGAAAGAGATGGACTTTAAGATCTCCACGACTTTTCTGCTTCAACACATCTACTTGGCAGACAGCTGGCCCGCGGTTCCACCGGCCCAGAACAGAGTAGAATCGGACCGCAACAGAGGGCAACGGCCGAAGGCCCCGCCCCCAGGACCCGCCCACACAGACCCCGCCCCCGCTCGGGTTGCACCCTTGACCCCGCCCCCGGGGTGTGCGTCCACCGGAAGTGCCCCCGCGCGGGCAGCTCACTTCCGCCCGGCAGGTGACAGCCGCGGGGCTCGGAGCGGCCGGCTGCACCGACACACCAGCGGAGTGGGAGGCGGAGGCCGCGGACATTTTGCTGCCGAAGCGAACCGAGCCGTGGCGCCCGGAGCCGTTTGGACGAGCGGGTGAGGAGCCGAGCAGCTCGGCAAGACAGGGGAAGAAGTGAGGGGCTCCGAGGCGAGGGGGGGTCTCCTGGGTCAAAGGTCACGGCGAGGACGCTATGCTGGAGGGGCCCGAGCAGCGTGCGGGCCGGGAAGGCGGAAGGGCTGCGTGCCCATTCATTCGCGCTCGCTTGGCGGCGGAGCGGCTTCTAGGCCTGCTCAGGTCAGCAGTCCTGTTTGGAGAGACTTCTGGACTTAGGCCCCTCTTCCCGCTCTGCTTCACCCTTCCCACTCCACCGTCATCCCGAGGCCTCTCTGTTCAGGGCCTAATCTCACGGTCACCTCTCCAAAATGGGGCAAAAACCCAGAAATGGCCCCATGCCGCCCGCTCCTTGTCCTTTGGGTCTTCAGGGACAAGTTGACGGAATGGGGACACCTGTACTAGTGCTAACAAAACACCAAGAAGAATGCCAATCACTGGTTATTCAGCTTTCCTGAGTGGGAAGCACTGTGCTAAGCACTTTTAGTACAAAGCCGCATCTAAACCTCCCAGCAACCCTTGTCAGGTAGCTACTATTTACCCATTTAACCCACGAGAAGACCGAGGCACAGGGAGGTTAAATCAGACATGTAAGGTCATTCGAGTAGTAAAGGCAAAACCAGACTTCCTATATTGGTTTGTGGGAACCAACAGAGTGTGGGGACAAAAGAACCTGTAGCCAGTTTGGAATGTAGGAGTTCTTAGTCGCCATATATTATTTGGATTGATTTCAGAGTGTAGCCTTACTTCTTCCTCTTTGCTCCGTAAGAAGCACTTGGTTCACTTTCATTAGGAGACTGTTCTATTGCAGGCTGTTGCTGTGTTTTACGTTTCCAGGAAAGAGTTTTAGGATTTCCCTGACCATTAGCTGCAAAATGGTCTATTCATGAAACAAATATCCAGAAATTCTTCAGCATAGTTGAGCTTCATTCCTTTTGAAATAAAGAGAGGGGAACCACAAACCCCCTTGGGGGATTTTTTTTTGGTTCTAGATTCTGGAAGTATATACCCAAAGGAAATGTGAATATACCCAAATGAAAAATACGAGGACCTGTTAATTATGCCCAGCGTTAGGAGAGTTAGCATAGGAGATAGTGGGGTGATTTGATGGCTGAAGAATGAGTTTCTTTCCTTTGTAGACATTTACTTGATCCAGTATGCCTCAGTTTCACTGAGAGCAGCATGTACACACACACCCCAAAATGACAGTAACAACCAAAAACTTGCTGCCTTCCTGCCCACTTGTGAGTGCTATAAACCTTAATGGCCCTGTCAGGGTTTCCATATGCTTCTGAAGAAAGCTGTGATAAAAATGTTAGGATACTTCCTTTGCTGTTGTGTTTTTGTGTCACTGTGTCCCAGAGTGACTCAGGGACTCACTATATAGCCCAGACTGGCCTTGAATTCATGGCAATCCTTCTGCCTCAGTTTTTCAAGTTCTGGGTCTAAAGACTTGAGCCACCACACTTAGCTCTTTTTTTAAACTGTTCTGTTCTGCTAGTTCCATTGAATTCATAGAAACTTAATCGTGTCACCTTATCGCTATCCTTCCAGGGGAGAATTTGAGATAAAGTGACAAGTCACAGTAGTAGGAACATAAATGGAGCTCTGGCTGTCTGCCCTGCGTTGAGGTTCTCCCCTCCCATCCCCCTCTTCTGCCTCTTCGGAACTGTCCCAGAGAATGAGATCCTTCAGAGTTTGTGTAGAGATCATCTGCTGAGTGTGGATTGACTGGAAGCTTCACCCGAGTAGCTTGAAGGGCTCAGATCCAGTGGGAAAAAACACTCCCTAACTCCTTGTCAATCAGCTCGCAGTTCCAACCCGGTGTTGGCAACTTCCTGGTAGTGTGACCTGGATAATTTACTTCAGCTGGGTCTTTATCTGAGTTCTGAAATACATAGATACAGCTCAGTGGTAGAGTGCTTGCCTATCATGTGCAAGATCCTGGTTTCCATCCCCAGGGCAGGAGCAGTCGGGGAGAGTGGAGAAGAATTGGGGGACCGAGCATGTGGTTAATACCTATAATCCTAGCACTCCGGAAGCAGAGACAGGAGGATTGCTACAAGTTTGTTTGCCACATAGTAAGTTCCAGGCCGGCCAGGGGTACATAGTAGAAGAGACCCTGTCTTAAAATAATACTAATAATAAACACTACTGAAAAGCCCTTCCCACACATGTCTAGGGGTCAGATGAAGACATTGTGAAGAGCCCGTTACTATTGACCTTAATGCTGCTTACTGGGGCCAATGTCTGAGGAAGATTGGCAACCCTGACTTGGATGTTGTTTCCTTCTGCAAATAGACCTTAATGTACTAAGGACTGCTCCCACCCTTCTAGTTTCACTTCCTAAAAGTGTTTGAGAACATATTCAGTCCATGGGTCTGACCAGGCAGGTCTGGATTTGGACTTCCATCTTTTTCTTGTCATCCTCGAGACTCACGTGTCTTGACTGCTCACTTCCAAGAAAACCTTCAAGTCTGACACCAAAGCCTGCAGTGCTCATGGGAGCAGGCATGGTTTGGGGTAGGTTTTATATTTTGGTGTGATTTTGAAGATTAAGGAACATTTGTTCTTAAAGGCATTCTAAGTTTCTCAATAGATTTTTTGTTTTTTGAGATAGGGTCTCCCTGTAGCCCAAGGTGGCCTAGAACTCACTCTATAGACCAGACTGGCCTTGAACTCACAGAGGTCTGCCCTCCTCTGCCCCCCGAGTGCTGGGATCAGAGGTGTTAAAATAATTACATTTTAAAATATTTTAAAATTATGTGTGTTTTTGTGTGCACTTGAGTGCAGGTGCCCTTGGAGGCCAAAAGAGGGTGTTGCAGGAGCTGGAGTTCCAGGCTATTTTGAGCCACCTGACATGGGTCCTGAGACTCAGCTCTGGTCGTCTGCAAGAGCACTATAAGCTCTCAACTGCCAAGCCACTCTCTAGCCCCTCAACAGCTCTTTTTTCCTAAGGTAGATCATTGAGATTGTGGTAAGCCAGAAGAGTTTTTTTTCTAGTCTTTATCTCTTTATACGTGGAAGAAGAAATACTCTAGAAAATATTAACCAAGTAGTTGGGGAACCTTAAAAAAATCCTCCTTGAAAATCCACCAGTGGCTCACCTTCCCTTAGGCTAAAGTCAGCATTCCTCAGCATGGCATCTAAGCCCTTTTGGGCTCTGACTTGCCTGGCTTGCCTTCATTTTTCCTTCTCTGCTCTTACACTTCCTCCCAGTCATACTCAGCTGCTGCCACTTCTGCAAGCTGTGCCTCTTCATACTGCTTTGCTTTGTGCTAAGCATAACTCCTGTTGTTCCTGCCCAGCCTCCTTTGCTGGACACTACTTGGTATTTCTTCATCACCCCCACCTTGCAGGTCTGAGCTGGATGAACTTTGGTGTCCTGTGGCAGTGATCACAGTGAGTGTAATCATCAGTTTACTTAACTGTCTTCTTAGTAAAGATCTCTTGGTCCTTTGCAAGAACCTGTTTGAACCATGTGTGTCTCCAGCATCTAGTGAGGTGTCTGGTACACTGAGTCAGTGCACAGTGTTTAGGGAAGGAAAAAAGAATATGCTATTGAATTGTTGAGGTCGTGTCCATCCTTGTGACATCCTAGTATGACAGGGAGAAATGTGACAAGTAGGGGGAATTAACTGCTCTCAAACTACCAGTGCTACAACCGGCCTCAGGGTTTAGAGAGGAGCAGGGAGATGGTAAGCCCACAGTAGTAATATAGCTGACATTTGCCAAACCTGTTGGCTAGGCTCTGCATGTGTTGACCTGTTTTAGCTTTACAACCCTTTATTCTGGGATGGCTCCTGTTAGCTAGTGTGGCTAAGGGGTTTGGCAGGAGTTCTAGACCCTGAAGCATCTTTGTGTCTTCAGCCTTGGGCTTGACAGCTATCAAGAGGGTCTCTAAAGTTGGGAGGCCTCTTCTGGTTAAGGTTAAAATATAACTGATTGACTCCAGAAGTTCCAGAGTCTTGTCATCAGCTGGGATACTATAGTTTCTGAGCCCCCAGGTTTCAGTCTGTCCCTCTCTGTGTACCCTAAGATGGAAGGTGATTGATTTGGAAATCATACCTCAGAGACTTTTATTACAATGATTCATTTTCATGCCTTCATGCACTTTGGCATTTTCATACCATAGTGTGTGTCTGTGTGTGAAAGTCAAAGGATAACTCCCAGAAGTCTGCTCTCCCCTTCTACCATGTTGGTTCCAGGGATTAAGTGCAGGTTGTCAGACCTGGTGACAAGCACCTGTAACTACCAAACCATCCCACCATTTATTTTGTTTTATTTGCAGTAGTGATTAAAATGTAGGGGCTCATACATGCCAGGCAAGTGCTGTGTCACTGAACTATGTTCCCAGTCCTCTAAAGCTTTTAATTTCATTCATTTATCTTGGGTGAGGGTGTGATCATCTGTGCCATGGCTTGTGCATATGAAGGTAGAGGACTACTTGAGGGACTCAGTTCTTTTCTGCTACCATGTGGGTCTCAGGCAGTAAATTCAAGTCATCAGGCTTTACCCACTGAGCTATCTTACTGACTCTCTGCTCTAAAGCTTTTTTTTTTTTTTTCCCAAAGACAAGGATTCACTATGTAGCCCCAGCTGGCATGGAACTCACTATATACCAAGCTGGCTTGAACTTGCAGAGATCTGCCTGAATCTGCCTCCTGAGTACTGGGATTAAAGGTGTGCTCTAGCCTTCTCAGAAGCTTTTAAAATCAATGTTTTGGTGTTTGTATTCAGCACTTCAGCAGCTGGACTTGGGAAGCCCATACTTTTTAACCACACCCTGATTGCTTTTAGATCTTAAGTCCTTTGAGGTGGAATGACAGTTTCTGTGTAGCAACTGTTGGTCTGCTTCAGGTATCTTTATACTTTTGTCTTGAACAGTTAAATTGCTTAATGTTGAGACACTGGTAACAGAGGCTTCATAAGTTTAGCATTTATTTAGTGTTTATTGAGACCTGCTCAAATCTGGCACAGGGCTGTGCCAATAGGTAAAAAAGCCAGGTGTAGTTTCTGCCATAGGGTTGCTTTCTGCTGTGGGGAGAGACAAAGTGGAAACAGAAAACATGCAGTGATTAGAAAGCTGGTAAGCTGGGCCTGGAGAGATGGCTCAGTGGTTGAGAGTATTGGCCACTCTTGCAGAGGACCTGAGTTGGGTTCCCAGCACCCACATGACTAACAGCAGTCCGTAACTCCAGTTCTGTGCAGATTCAGTGGCTTTTCTGACCTTCACAGTTACTGCATGTATGTGGTATACTTACACACATGCAGACAAGCCCCTCATACAAATAAAAAGTATTTAAAGAAAGAAAGAAAACTGATAAGCCATGAGGCATGGCAACCAGAATTTGTAAAAACAGAAGTCGCATGTCAGGACTCCTCTGCAGCCACAGTAAAAGCCAGCATCCTTACAGTGACTGCCAGCCCACTCCATTCTCTGACAGCGTAACACACTGCTCATTCTCACTCATTACTATTTGACTCATTGCTCATCCTACCACGCTCACCTCCAACAAGTCAGGCACACTCCCACCTTTGTCCTGCCTGTGCTAGAGGTGGAACCTAGGACCTTGTGCTTGCTAAGGGCTTGTGCTATCCACATCTAGCCCGTAAGTATTTCTTTTGCTTGACAGGTATTTCCTCATAGAACCTTCATCTCAAGGAGGTCTTTTGTGGCCAGTAGTTAAATGTCATCCTCCTTTCCCCTGCTCCATGCTTGCTGTCCTCTTCTCCCTTCCTGTTTCCTTTGCTTGCAAAACACTGACCACTATCTGAAGCTCTGTGTTGTACTTACCTTGTTTGTATGCCCCAAGGAAAGTGTTCCATCTCTTTCTTTCATTGCTGTATCTCCAGCATGTAAACAGCTTCTGGTACATGGTAGGTGTATAAAAACACTAACAAAATACTGGAGGACGGCAGAGAGATACCTTCTTAAGAAAGTAGATGCTGGGAATGTGTCTTTGAAGTGATGTCATCTAAGCTGAGATTTGAAGGATAAGTTGCAGGAGCCATGCCAGGGCAGGAAAGGATAATCCAGGCAGGCTCAGCAAGTACAGAAACAAGGAGACACCTAGCAGAACACAGAGGCCTCTGGACTAGAGGGTCACTGGGGTCTGGCAGCAGTGCTCTTATTGTAGCCTGTGTCACATTTCCCTATGGTCTGCTGATTCTGAGCCTGTGGGAGCAGGTACTCATGACCTGATTCTTCTCATTTTATTATTTATAACTAATTAATTTTTTGATGGTACAAGGCCTTGTACATGCTAAGACAGTGCTTTACCACTGGGCTCTACCCTTCACTGATATCTCAAGATAGTCACAGTAACTTGCAGCTCAGGGCTGGCAAGTCCAGTGCATGGAGTGTTGGGAAATTGCTCTCTAGCTGAGGTTGGTTTACAAAACATGATTTTCTTCAAGAGAGTTGTGCGTTAGTCATTTATTGAGCACCTACTATTTGCCTGGTCTGCAGATAAGAGGTACAGTACAATGCAGTAGTGAGCAAAAAAAATTCTAGCTCCCATGAAATTTATATTATGGAGGAAAAAAATAAAGAATAAACATACAACTTGTAATTGGCAAGTACTTTAAAGGAAAAATGAGGAAAGAGGTTTAAGTAGTGGGGATTGGTTGGAGGGGTATACAGTTTTAAATAGAGTGTCAGTCAGGCATAATAGTGCAGGCCAGTAATCCCAGCACCCACAAGGGTGAGGCAGGAAGATCATCACAAGTTTTAGGTCAGCCTGGGCTACATAGTGAGTTAAAGGCCAGCTTAAGACCCCATCTCAAAGAACTAACTTGGAACTGGCGAGTTGGCTCAGTGGGTATAGGTGCTTGCTGCCAAGCCTGACAACTTGAGTTTGATTTCTGATACCCTGCCCTCCCCCCATGGAAGTCAGAGAGGACTGACTCCTGCATGTTGTCCTCTGACCTCCACATGTGCACTGTGGCATGGGTACATGATAATTTTTAAAACCCTAAATAAATAAAGTGGTTGGAGAAAGCCTCAAGAAGACAGTGACATTGGAGCCAAGGCTCAAAGAAAAATTAAGGTCTGAGCCATGAGGCTCTCTGAAGAAAGAGCCTTCTTGCAAAGTGAACGGTATGTGCAAAAGTCTCGAGGTAGAAACATGCCTGTTGTACACATGGATTAGAAGAGACCCGAGGCCGGGCACGGTGGTGGTGCACATCTTTAGTCCTAGCACTTGGGAGGCAGATAGGTGAATCTCTATGAGTTTGAAGACAGACTGATGTACATAGTAAGTACCAAGGCAGCCAGGGCTATACAGTGAGATCCTGTCTCAAAAAAGGAAAGAAAAGTCTGTGTGGCTGTAGCTGACAGCATAAATTGTAGGAGTTTGAAGAGGTAGTTACCACTGTGCAGGCTCCATACTGTCTAGAGGCTTTGTGGCCTATGAAGCTATGGTAGAGAGTTGAATTTTACTGAGTGTGACAGAGCGCTGTTAGAAGATGTGAAGAGGGGTGCCACTGTTTTAAGCTGTATTGAGATCATTGTGGCCGCTGCTGAGGTGAGTTGTCAGGAACAGCACAGGAGCAGCATTGTTGATGATCTCAATGAGACAAAGATGGTGGACTAGGGCCAGGTTATATTCAGAGCTGGTTTGGAAACTGCTTCATGGATTCTGGGTTTGTTATGATGGTTAACCTAATAGAACTTGCTAGCAGGTAAGATATGGGTTATGAAAGAGCATGTTGTCAAGGGGACTGAGGTTTTCAGTCTGGAAACCTGTTACAGACGATGTTGGCAGTAAGTGGATGATGAAGACTACAGGGTAAGTAGTTTGGGGAGGAAAGGCAGCCCCATTATGTGCAGTTTGAGCCACCTGCTAGTTAGAGACACTTTCAAATAGATGTCAATTTAGTGGTTTGGATATATGAGCTGGGAATTTGGCAGGGTTAGGCCCAGGCATGTAAATCTGTGAGTTGTCAGAATGTGGATGATGCTTAAAGCTGACACTAAATGAAGATCCCCAGAGGTAAAATAGTGTAGTTGGGGAAGAGAAAAGGCACCAGGCCTAAGCCCCGAGGCACTCTCTTGTTAAAGAAGAAGAGGAAGGAAGAAGAGCAAGGAAATCCAAGAAGGCATGGGAAAGTGGGATAGGAGGGGAAACAGAGAGGTAGTCTTCTTGGAATGCAAGGGAAGAAAGTGTTTAAGGGAGGAGGGGGTGATGAGCAGGACCAAATGCTTGAGAATGAGAGACTTGTCATTTGATAAGACCTCTGCATCTTCTGCTGGCAGAAGCCAGCACATCTGGATCCAAGGCCATCCTTGAACCTTATACTTCCTTCTCTAATCTCCTCTGCTCCTCTCTCTCAGAGAAGCAGAGGGGGAGAGGGAAGCGAGAGGAAGAGGGGAGAGAAAGAAAGATCTGGTTTTTGTGGCAGGGTCTTCAATGTAACCCAGGCCTCAAACTCTCTGTTCTTCTTGTGTCCACCTCCCAAGTGCAGCACAGTTGGTTTAGTACTGGCTTTTTATATATTGAAGAAAATAATTGTTTGGGTTTGAACATGCTGCTCTTCTCTTGGCATCCTGGTCCTCATTTTTTGAGTGAATTACCTTGAGAGTGAAATGAGGCAGTCTTTGGACCACTCAGTGCCCTGCCTGCTCCCAGCCAGTGCTGGTGGCTCTGCTGCTCAAGTCCTGCCTTGTTACAGCGGCATTTTGTCAGCATGTCCATGTCACCCCCACTCTTGCTGTTCCATGTCTATCCAAGCCCCTCTACACTTAAGAGCACTTCTGCTGCTCCTCCCATCTTAGGAGCCTCCTCCCCTGAGCTTTGATGGCAGGCGTCTGAAGGACAGAGTCCCATTTCTGTCCTCTGCAGTCCTGTCTTTGGCCTTTGAATTTTTATGAAGGAAAAAATGGGCCTTTATTTACTGTGTGACTCCTGTGTGGGCAGTCTTGGGCCTAGTGCGAATGACAGGCCACATTGTACCTGCGGAATAGACGGCCACAAGTCTATAGAAAGTGTTCCCTTTGGTAGGTGGGAGATCAGAGACTGGGGAAGCCTTGTTTTCTGGTCTTTGGTTTCTTTCTCCTTACCTTGATTAACATGAGTATTATTCAAAAGAAGACCTTACCAATGTTTGAGTTAATTTTGTTTTATTTTTTTAAATCTGGGGGTGTTGGGGGTCCCAGCACTCGGGGCCAGCCTGAGGGGACTGAAGGGTCTCCGCTGCAGGAGAGGAGGCAAGTAGATGCGGAATCAAGACACTAACTCCGGGAGTTGAGCGGGAAGCCAGCAGTGGTAGTCTGCTGCAAACTCAATTTATTCAGGAAACACATGGTATCTTATGCATCTGGTTAGCCAGTCAACTTATTGGGTGGGGTCCCAACTGCAGCCAGTTTGTTCCCAGGTGGACCAGGTTCTTTCCAGGTGCTGGGCAGAAACTGGCTTCACAACTAACTGGTGTGGAGCACTACACCCACGAGAGCCACTCCTCCATTCCTCCTGGCAGGTGGTCTGGCTAGGCCCACCCTGCATTATGCCTAACACAGAGGAACTTCTCTTATCCCTGACAGCAGCTCTTTCTATACATCACTGCTGGTGGATTAGTGGAGAACTCACTTGATTCTAGGAGTCCTGGAGACTTACTACTGATACAAGATCCTTTGCTTGCATGTGGTATTTTTCTGCCTTTGGGTCCTTTTCATTTTTATTGCTTTGGAGGCTTTTAATTGCTATGGGGCCTCAAGAGATTGCTTTTGATTAATCAGTTTTCATCTGAATCCCAAGAAGCTCACAACTTGGCAAGCTCATGCAGACAGGCTTTTACTAGGCTCATTACCAAACTTGACATTCCTGTTGTCTAAGGTAGATAGGTTCGCCCTAAAATAACCTTCTTTTCATCATAAGAGGGACTCTGCAGAGCTGTGTGGCAATGTATCTCATATACCCTAAAGGGAGCATGTGCCTGGAGTATGTGAGTGTCTGCTAGGACTTCATTCAGAGAGAAGTATTTGCCTCCTGGAGGCAAATATAGCCCCAGCAGGCCTGGAACTTGCTATGTAGACCAAGCTGCCCTTGTCTGATAGAGATCTGCCTGCCTCTGCCTCCCAAGTGCTGGAATTAGAGGCATGCACCATCATGCCCAGCAAGTGATATACATTCTTACTACATTTATTTATTGTGTCTGTGTAGGAGTGTATGTACCATGACACATGTGTGGAGCTCAGAGGACAACTTGCAGGAGTCAGTTCTCTCCTTCTACAACTGGGTACCAGGGATTGATCTCAGTTCTTCAGTCTTGGTGGCAAGTGCTTTTACTTGCTGAGCAACCTCACAGCCCCATGAAGAGTAAATTTAAGGCTCTTTTTGGGGGATGGGGAGCTTGAGACAGGTCTCATGATGTAGACCTGGCTGGCCTGTAGACCAGGCTGGCCTCCAGCTCACAGAGATCCACCTGCCTCTGTCTCACAAGTGCTGGGATTAAAGGCATGTGCCACTATATCTGGCTAAATCTAAAGCTCTTTACATGGTGTCTGGCCCGCAGTGCACATCTGTTTGTCATACAAAGTCTGTTGCCACTGCCTTTGTTCTGTATTTCATGCTAAGCCTGAAGAACAAAGCTTATTTTCTGGTAGTTATTGAGCTGACTTAAAAGAGCCTGTCTGAGTGTTTGGTGAGCACATTGTCTCAGAGAAAAAGTCTAAAGTCTGGTTTTTCCACTGCTGACTCACCTTTTAATCTTTGAGTTGGCCTTACCTGTTTCTCTGTCTTTAAAGTGAACTTCTGTTCCTACTTGTGAGGACCCCTTTCCTTTTTAAAAAGCTGTTAGGCTGGGGATATATGTAACTCCATTGTAGAGTGCTTCCTTTGTGTGTATGTATGAGCCTCTGGGTTGCATCATTAGCATCACACATACACACACACACACACACACACACACACAAAGAAAAAGTAAATAAAAGATATCAGACAGACGGGAAGAAGTGACAAGGGTCATACTCAGCCTCGTGGGGGAGGTTCACGATCCCTACGCCAGACAGGACATGTAACAGAGGGAGACATTCATGAAATAAATGTTCTCTGTCCCTAAGACAGAACTGAAAAGGCACATGGGATGATCAGAGTGTGGCTTTTCTGTTTTAGGTAGGGAGAAATGGTAACAACATCCTAGCCCCTCCATTTTGTGTATGTGTGTGTGTGTGTGTGTGTGTGTGTGTGTGTGCCCATGCCTGCCCACCCATATGTGTGCATGCATGTGGAGTAGAAATCAGCTTAAGGTGTCATTCCTCAGGTGCTATCCACCTTGTTTTTTTGAGGCAAGGTCTCTGTGTCCTGGAGCTTGCTGATGAATCTAGGTGGCCTGCTATTGAGGCCTAGGAATTACCTGTCTCTGCCCCATCAGCACTGGTAATCCAAGTGTGCGCCACCCTGAGCACTTTTTTTGACCTGAATTTTGGAGAGTGAACTCAGGTCCTCATGTTGGCACAGCAAGCACTTTGCCTACTGAGCCATCTTTCTGACTCCGTGGCCCTTTTTATTCTCTTTTTCTTAGCCTTTCCCCGTTCTTTTCATTTTTTATTTCTGACACCAAGGTATCTTTGTTAAGCTCAGGCTGGCCTAGAACTCATCATTCTTGTTCCTTAGCCTCCCAAGGGCTAGAATTACAGGCATGTACCACTGTGCCCAGCCTAACTTATTTAGTCCTGCCTGTCCTTGTAATCCATATACCTAGAGTAGGTTTCTGAGCAGTTGTCATCAGGGAAGGGTTTAACAGTTGAAGCCATAGCACGTATCTTAAGAGGTCAGTTTTCCCATGCATTCAGAGATGGGTGCGACACCTGGGTCAGATCTTGTTGAGTATCTCTCCTGTTTCTCCTGTTTCTTGGAGCTGTTTGTCTGGCTAATCTCATAGTACTGATCAGCTCCCTCATTAACTCACCAAATACCCACTGTGCAGTGCACATAGCATAGCCAGCCTTAATCTTCTCATACATGCTGACAAGAACCTCTGTCCTGAGAGGAGGAGATCCTGCCCCTGATCAGTGTCTGACCTCTTGAAAAGTTTCTCCCTTGGTTTTCTTCCTACTACAGACCTACTAAGCTGGACATGGTGGCACACACCTTTAATCCCAGCACTTAGGAGGCTAAGGCAAGAGGATCATGAGTTTGAGGCCAGCCTGAGCTACATAATGACGAGTCCTATCTCAAAAAATCAAAAATACAAAAACCCAAACAGGGCTTTGGGGGTGGCTCAGTAGGTGAAGGCACTTGCTGCTACTCATGATGAACTCAGACCCCTGGAGTCTACATGGTGAAAGGAGAGAACCAACTCCCAAAAGTTGTCCTCTGACCTCCACATGTAAGCTGAGGGTTGTACAAAAATGGGTAAACAAAAAAAAATGTTTAAAAGTCCCCCCAAACTAATAAAGTTTACAGATCCTGACTGGCTACATGCTGAATTCGTCTCTTTTGTCCCCTAAGGACATCAACTCTGCATTTAGAATGGTCACATCCCACTTTATTTTGTTTGGCACCCAGGAAGAATGTCCTCTGGGAAAATGAGTCCCTCAGTGGAGTGGCAGATCAGAGCATTGGAAATGTGGAATCTGTTATTTGACTGGTTTCAAACTTTGTGCCATTGAACTGTGAACTGTGTGGCGAGGAGGAAGAGATGTGGGCATAATTGGATGAGCCAGATCTACTCCCCTTGCTCCTCGCAGACTTTCATCAGCCAGAGCAGTTCCGCTTTTACCTGTTTTTCACAGCTTAGAGTGGGGATAAACTGAATTACATGACAGAAAGTGAGGCCAAGAGATGGGATTTTCCTAGGGTCACACAGTGTCAGTAGTGAAACCGGACTTCTGGCAGCCATCTTGGCATTGACTCAGTCTTGCTGTATTTGTTGAAAGTTAACTGCAAAGTCTTCTGTTTCTGGTCTGTCTGGTCCTCACCATCTGGTACTTGTCACAGAGCTTGATCTGTTATGGGTCCCTGATTTTGTAGCTTCCCTTGGAACCTGTCTTTTCATTCATTGAGCTATCAGACATTTGGTAAGCTCCTGGAATGTGCCAGGCATAGTGCCAGTCACTGGATTGACAGTGATAAACAGAACAGATCCAAAATTAGAGGCATGAGGAAGGCTATGCAGAGACTGGAGATGCTAGTGAGCCTGATGCCAGGAGACCTGTGTCCCTCTGGTGTAGACGAGGCTCATCTGGGGCATAAGTGTTAAAGCTGAGACTGTAGAACAAGCACAGGGATGGGAATAGTGTTTGGGGTAAATGTACCAGTCCTTCCAAACTGCTTAAAATAGGTGATACGAGTACGTAGCACAGAGTTTCCAAGTTACATGACAGGGACAGTAATGAAAAGCCATTATTGTACTCCATTCCTCAGTCACCAAGTTTTCTTTCTAGAGGAAATCATTGTTAACTTCTCCTTTCTGTTCTTTTAAGTTTTCAAGTATTTGCAAACATGCAGGATACTTGTATTTTATTAATATTTATATTTTAAAATAGAAATGCTAGCATATTTGGTTTTCACCTTGCATTCTCCATTGACTTATCTTTGATGGATAAAAGCATGTAGAGCAGGCTTATTCTTTTTCATGATTGCATAGTGTTTCTTTACTGACCACTTACATTTATGGACATTTAAGGTATTCACAACATTCTGCTGTTACAAATGGTGTTGAATGAATAACTTTGTATATGTATTTTTTCTTACATATAAAGTCCTAGAAGCCCAATTACTGGATCAAAGAGTACATTTGCAATTTTGATAGTATGCCAAACTGCTCCAAAGGTTGTGTAAAGGCAATTTAGTTTTTTGTTGACATCAAATGAGGGTCCTTGTTTCCCCGATATAACAACATGGGATGTTATCAGATTTTTGGGTCTTTATCTGTCCAGTAGCTCATCAGTGATATGTCATTGTAATTTCAGTCCTGTGCCTGTCATGAACATTTTATTTTTTTGTAAATCGCCTATGTCTTCTATTCTGTCTGTAGTGGTGAGTTTTGTTTGTTTTGTGACAAGATCCTGCTGTATAGCCGAGGCTGGACTCAAACTCTCTATCCCTCTTGTCTCCACCTCCCAAATGCTGGGATTACAAGCATGTACCATCATGCTTGCCTTAGTACCAGATTCTGTTATATTAAGAAAACAAATTGTCTTTGTCTTCAATGTGATGCAAATTTTTGTAAGATTATAATGTCTTTTTTTACTTATGGTTTTGGTCATGCATCAGTGAGACACTAATGGTCTGTCTTGGGTTGCCTCTATGTGTGAGTACAGATGCCTGCAGAGTTAAGAAAAAGGTCTCAGATCCTCTGCAGCTGGAGTTACAGGTAGTTGTGAGCCACTTGACATGGTTGCTGGTAACTGACCTCAGGTCCCTTGGAAGAGGAATGCACAGTCTTAACTACTGAGCCATCTCTCCAGCCCTGGAAAACTTGACGTTTATATAACTGAATTCACAGAACTTTTAAGACTTCTAGGCTTCATATCACACTTAGAAAGCCTTTTTTTCTCCTAGATTTTAGACTATTCTGCCTTTTTTTCTCTGACATTGGGTCTTGTTATTTTCTAAATATTTCTTTTAAATTTTTTGTTTATATTTGTATATCTCTCTTCCTCTCTTTCTCTCTCTCTCTCTCTCTCTCTCTCTCTCTCTCTCTCTCTCTCTGTATGTGTATATGTGTATACATGTGCATGCCACAATGTATATGGAGACCATTTATTACTGGGGCTAGGGTGGCAACTCAGGAGTTAAAGAGACGTAGTTAAGAACAGCACTTGCTGTTCTTCCAGAGAACCTGAGTTCAATTCTCAGCACCCACATGGGTGCTCTGTGGCCCTCTTCTGGCTTTCTCAGGCACCACACACATACCAGTATATATACCAGCCATCAGCATACTTGCACAAATAAAAATAAATCATTTAAAGTATATTTTTTATTCATTATTTTATTTTATGGATGTGAGTGTAATGCCTGCATGTAAGTAGGTGCACCCATGTCATGTAGTGCCTATGGAGGTCAGAAGAGGGCATTCAATTCCCTAGAACTAGAGTTACAGACAGTTGTTAACCACCATGTAGGTGCTGAGAATCGAACCTGGGTCCCCTTAACCACTGAGCCATCTCTCCAAGTAATTAAATTACTTTTTAGTTATTCTAAATGTGGTCTTTTTTTGGAGGAGGGAGGTTGAGGTCTTGATATCTAGCTCAGTCTGACCCCAAACTCAGAATGCTCCTTCCTCAGTCTTTTGAGTGCTGGGATTTCAGGGGTGCACCATCATGTCCAACTAAGAAATTATTTGTAATGTTTGTAGAATTCAAGTGACCTGCTCAGTTCTTAGGTACATAGTGTGGCAAGATCTGCTTTAGAACAGGGATCATTTTCATCACCTTCAGGCAATTTCCAGTCCCTTTGTAGGTTAACCATAGCTTGGTTTTGTTTTTCCATTTATTCTACAGTTTTATGCAAATGAAATCATGAATGCTAAGTACATGCTACCACCCAGCTTCCATCACATTTGATCTTGTCACTGAGCTTTCTTTCTTACGTTATCCCCTGTCATATGAGATATGAACCAAGAATGGTGGTACATGCCTTCAATCCCAACACTCTGGAGGCAGAGACAGACAGATCTCTGTGGGTTCAAGGCCAGCCAGGTCTACATAGTAAGTTTCAGGCCAGCTGGGGCTACAGGGAGACACTGTCTCAAAAAGATGTGGTAATCTCCACATATACACAGATGTTGTCTCCTTAGCTCAAGTGACTCATCTGACTGCCCAAAGTAGTTTCTACCCCCAAATTACTGCCCTTTTTTTTTCTTTTTCTTTTTTTTTGGAGACAGAGTCTTACTGATGTCCCAAGCTGACCTGTAACTCACTATGTTGCTCAGGCTGGTCTCAAACTCATGGCAATCCTCTTGTCTCCAAACCTCCTAAATGCTGGGATTATGGTTATCAAACCCTGCACTGCAGCTTAACCATTTTCAAAAAGGTTCCCTGCTACTCACAGCACTAGACTCCAAACATTATACTTCTTGCCTAAATTGGCCACCCACGTTTAAATATGGCTCATGTGCTCAATAGGATTTATCAGAGAATGGGGTAGGTATGCAGCCAGGTGACAGCAGGTAGTACTGGGAAAGTACTTTCCCTTGGCATCTGCAAATCTGGGTGCTTTCAGAATGAGCTCTAGTGTTCTTCCCATTCCTGCAGAGAGAATGCAGAATCTTTCCTGTACTGGCATCCAAGATACAACTAACCATAAAACCCAACCCAGTGTGAGGAAGCACATTACAGAAAGGACATGAGGGGAGCTTCCTGCAGCAGATAAGGGCCGGGATGCTTTCCCAGTGGAGTGACGGTTTTATTTAGTTTTTATCTGGACTTTTCCCTGTGTCCCCTTCCCTCTCTAATTTCTGATTATGATCAGCTTCAGAGGGATACAATTTTTGCATTATCTCTCTCACTGGGCCTTCTGCAGATCGATCTGCAGCAGCCCTTTCCTGTGCACAGGGGCCAACTCACATTTGTGAGTAGTTGTTACACTATGAAAGAAGGCCTGTCATCAAAAGCTCAACTGCAGGGCCTTTGCTGCTTTGACTGACTGAACCCACTACCTTTTTTGTTGTTGTTGTTAAGGACAGGGTCTCACTGTATTACCTAAGCTGGCCTTGAACTTCTAGGCTCAAGTGATCCTCCTTTCTGAGCCTCCTAAAGGGCTAGGAGTATAGTCATGCAGCCACAATGCCCATCTTCTGTCCTTTCTTCCATCTATAAAGAGAGGTTTTCCTGCCCCTTCTTTCTCCTAGTCAGTTGCATGCAACACGAAATCTGTCCCTGGTAGGTTTTGTCTGGGAATTCAGGGCCCCCAGATGTGTTGTGCCTAAGGAAGAGGGAAAGCCCCTAACAGCCTCCTCTGCTGCAGAAGTAAGAAACAAATGAGCATTCTGAAGTTGGACATCTGAGGTAATTTTAGTTTTTTTTTCATTTTTTTCCTCATAGTTTGGGATTTTGGTTTTTTTTTTTGAGCTGAGGTCTTGCTGTACAACTCAGTCTTTCATCGAGCTTGCTCTCCTCCTGTCTCAGCCTCCCAAGTTCTGAGACAACAGGTACTTATCACCATGTCCAGCTGTTTCTTTCTAGATTTAATGTTGGAGGATTTTGTGTCTTTCTTTTTTTGTGATTCCCTGAGTTGTAGCTTTAATTATTCTCTTCATTGACTCAGCAGGAAATGAGGGGCTCTCTGTTTGGGTTGCTTGGACCAGTTATCCTCACAAATCAGACTTAGAGCATGTACCCTTTATGATACTGCAGAAATCTCATCTTCACCTCATTTTTAGAGTTCTGAAAAAAAAATGGCTGGATATATATGCAAAGTAATGTTTATTGTAAGTAAATTCCTACAGATAATAGCATGTTATTACAAACAGAGTGGTCAGCTGGCTGAACTTCCCTGGGATCGCTGGTGGCCCTTTCTCATTTCTTTGAAGAACTGTTAATTGAATATTTGCTGTGAGGCAAGCCCACATGCTCCTCCCTTTGTGGATCTGTCTCCAACCCTGGCTCATGCTAGGGAACCTGCAAAGTTGGGGCCCCACCATGGCACTTAGATCTCTTCTGAAGTACCGTGCAGGACATAGATCATTAGAAGTAGTGTTTTTTTCTGCTCTTCCCCATAGCAAAGGGCCTGCGTTCTTTTTTAAACTTTGTGAAGAAGTCTTTTTTCTTTATACTGTTGTTGGTAAAGCCTCTGTTCCTATATTCTATGGAATCCATAAAGATTTAAGGCAACCTGAAGCAGTCCACACTAGTATCCCATTGATGACTCTCCTTTTACTGTGTAGGGGCTGGAAATCGAGTGGCAAGTACCCTTACCTAAGGTGTCTCCCCATCCCCAGATATCTTTTTTTTTTTCCCTTGTGTAGGTTTTTATTTGTTTTGGTTTTGAGCCAGAGTCTTACCCTGTAGTCCAAGCTGGACTTGAACTCATGATCCTCCTGCCTTAGCCTCCTAGGTGCTAGGATTACAGGTGTGCCACTACAGGTGGCAGATGTGTGGTTTTTCTCTACCATGAAAAACTACAGATAGATAATTCCTCTTAGAAGTCTCAAAGACTTTTTGGATTGGGTCCTTACCACTGACGGAGCCCTGTCCTCCCTCTCATTTGGGGAAGCAGAACTCCATCAAGAGCATAAGCAAGCTTGGGTAGAACTGAGCTGGGCTTCCCATTCAGCCTGTGACTTTGAGCAATTACATGACATCCCTGAGGCAATTTCCTCATCTGCAAAATGGAGTTAATAGTTGGGAGATACCTCAGTTGGTAAATGCCTGCTGCTACCATTTAAGCGTGAGGACCTGACACAGATCCCTGGTTACCATGTAAAAGCCAGGTGCAGGGGTATATGTCTGTAACCCCTGTGTTGGTGGGTAGAGACAAGTGGATCTGAAGAGCTCACCAGTCAGTCGGTCTATAAAGTCAGCTTCAGGTTCAGTGAGAGACCTTGTCTTAAAAATTAGAGAGCTGGAGAGATGGCTTAGTGACTAGGAGCACTTGGCTGTTCTTCCAGAGGGCCTGGATTCGGTTCCCAGCACCCAAATGGCAGTTAAAAACTGTCTATTCCAAGGGATCCAACACCCTCTTCCGGCCAATATAGGCCAGACAGACTTGAGAACTGCTGTGAGAATGCAGTCCACAGTATAGGTCACAGCCCCCTGCAGATATATTCGTATATGTTACTGCTTTAGAAACTTGGTGAAAATTGTGAAAAGAAGAAACCTCCCTTGCTTCTTTAAGATTTGTGTGTGTGTCTGTGTGTCTGTAGTGTGTGTGGGTGTATCACATGTATGTAGTGTCCATGACCAAAAGAGTGTGTCAGATCCTCTGTGAGCCACCTGATGTGGGTTCTAGGAACCAAGTCCAGGTCCTCTGCAAGGGCAGCAAGTGTTCTTAACCCCCTGAGTCATCTCCAGTCCCATCCTATCCTCCCCCCCACCTTCTTAAATTTTGCTTCTCAATTTGCATGCATGAGGTGATGATGGAGTCTCCTGAGGCGGCTCTGATGAGCACCACTGCAGTGTGGAGTATTTAGAACACACTGGGCAGAATGAGCACCACAAGGGGCTCTGGGACTAAGTACTCTTCAGTCTGTGAAATCTTCCGAATCCCTAACCACTCGCTTACCAATAGACATTAAATTCTTTCCAGTGGTACCGTTGTAGATAGTGATACAGTAAAAGCCGTGTATCCTTGGGCGGATATTCTGTGGAAGGATTGCTGCATCAGAAGATATGGGCATTCACAGTTTTGATAGATTTCTGAAAATTGCTCTCCAAAATATCACTAGCTATAGTCTAACAGTTCATTTGTCTTGGAAAAAGATAAGCACCTGTCTTCCCCTACTTCATATATTCTGGATCTTTCTCCTCCCTCTGTACCCCTAACTAAAGTGGATGGAACACAGATCCACCCCTCTCTTCTCTGTCTTGCAGAGTCTGGCCACAGATAAAGGACCAAAATGACTGACTCAAAATACTTCACCACAACCAAGAAAGGTACTGTGTGTTTCTCCATGGGCCTGTCCTGTTTTTCCCTTGATCCTTCTGCTTCTTGGGGCTGTGGAGCATGGGTAGGGTGGAAGTCTAGAGGTACCAATGGGACTGGTGATCCAAAAACTTGAACTGTTAATGGTGTAGGAACCTGGGAGGGAAGAACATTATCTCCAAGCATGTGGTAAAAGTATTTGTTTTGTTCTTCATGACTTAAAAATAGATAAACATGATGTTTTTCCTTTGGTAAAAGCACACATTCCTATTGCCAACCCTGCTCTGTGTGGGTGCTGGTCCTTATCTGTGGACATTGTTCATGTTGTAGCAAGACTTTTCATCCTGTTTTTCATTTGGCATTATCATAAACATTTCCCAGCAGTTCTCATGACTCAGTATTAAGCCAGTTGAGTGGCCTCACTGAAATTTGCTAATCTAGGCTTTTGTCCTTGAAGACTTTGTTTCTCATTGCGTCTAAGGAAATGGAGGATGTTGTGGCTGACAAGTGTGCTTTAGCCTCTCTGGCTAGCCCTCCCTTGTCCCCTCCTTTCAAAATGAGGCTTATACATGCCTGCTGACTGGATAGAAAGAGTCTTATAAGGTCTTGTTGAATCAGCAGGGTCAGATCCTGAAGTCTGCCATCAGTACGTGTTTGATTTGTCTTGACTTTTTTTGTTTGTTAAGACAGCCTTCCCAGATGTGATGGCTCATGCCTATAACCTCAGCATTTGAGAGGCAGGAGGATCAGTAGTTCAAGACCATGCTTGGCTGAATAGTGAGTTCAAGACTAACCTGTTCTCTGCTGAACCATATTGTTCAATCATGTAATCATGTTTAGGTTTTTGTTTTAGTTTTTGAGACAGTGTCTCACTGTGTAACTCTGGCTGGCCTGGAGTTTACAGATATCTGCCTGCCTTTGCCTTTCAAGTGCTGGGATTGAAGTTATGCTCCATTACACCCAACTTCAGTGATATTTTTTTTTCTTTTAACCTGCTCATTCTCTTTTTTCTTATTATAAATCTACCTAGGATTTTCTCAGTACTTTATAATAGTCTCTCCTTCACCTCTACATATGTAACTTAAAAAGAAAACCCAGACTCTCTTTCTACATGTGGCTAATTAATGACAGCAGCTACCCTTAATTTAAGAAGAGTACCAGGCACTGAGGTAAACATTTCAAAGCTGTCAATGAGAGCGGGCCAGGCAAGAAAACACATTCAAAGAGGCAAAAGACTATCCAGGGTATGGCCAGGCATATGGATTTAGAGGATGGACTTTGTAGGGAACAGACCTCGTTTTTAACCTTGATCCCTCTCACCTCCTATCTCTAGGAACAGCCTCCATTTGCTCATCTATAAAGTGGGTGGAAGGGCAGATTGATGATTAAATGAGAAAAGATTTGGGAAAAACTTAATGTGTGCCAGGCTCAGAGAAAGACTTGGGAAAGTCAGCCTGCCCTCCTAACCTGTTAGCAGGTCCTGACTATCTCCATCATGGTGCCCAGCGCAGCCCCACTTCCTCATTTCCTTTTTCTACATCATCAAGTTCTGAGAACAATTTATTGTATGCTGCAACCCTTGTAAGATAGCTGAATTCCCATTTCCAAGCTGAGCAACCTTTATAGTTCAGGAAGTGAAACCCTGAGCAAGCTATTTGAATTCAAGGTTCTGGGAAAACAGGAAAAGCCTTCATGCCGGAGTAGTCACACTTTGCCCCCTCCTCACAATCCTTGAGTATTCCACCACAGTTCCATTTTGCTCATCATTGAGGACATCATGACAAATGAGGAGGCTGAGAAGAGCTTGTTGTCCTCTACATTTTAGCAGTCTGGCCGAGCAGGCCAGCCTAACTGCCTGCCTGCTGTTTGTCTCTCAGGACCTTTGTAGCTCCATGTTTCTGTTACTTCAACCCAACATTGTCTCCAGGCTTCTTCTATCACCTGTCCTACCTGAGGTTGGGGTCCTAAAGCTGCTGCCTACATCCTCTGGGAAGTTGAAGCAGGAAATTATCCACTAGCAGGGTGGGGATAGATTGCTCATGGCTGCCTCCTTTCTTTAGGAGAGATCTTTGAGCTGAAGGCAGAACTCAACAGTGACAAGAAGGAGAAGAAGAAGGAGGCGGTAAAGAAAGTGATTGCATCCATGACTGTGGGCAAAGATGTCAGGTATGCCTGTGACTGCCAGATGGGGATGAGCTTGAGAGCTCATAGCTTGGGTCCAGTTCAGATATCCCATCTTTCCTCATTCAGCTTCTTTTACAAACCTCCCTTCCAAGCACAAGGTGCTGTCTGCACAAGATGACAAGCTGAAATGCTGATGGATCAGATGATAATGGAGTGAGTGAAAGGGCAGCAGGCACTGGATAGGGTTTGATGGAGATCCTCTCAGAGGTTCAGGAGACTACTGCTGGTTAGAGAGAATGAACTCAATGTGGCCAGGTGGCCTGGTTTTTTTTTTTTTTTTTAAAAAGGAAATGTGGATTTTTATTTTAGCACTTGCTATTTTAAATTGCCAGGGATATTACACACACACACACACACACACACACACACATGCAAGCAAGCAACGTGGTCCAAGTAAAATCATCATCTGAAGATTAAATTTTCCTGATTTGCTGCCAGTTTAAAACCTTAGGTTCATACCTGATAGCGAGAGCAGAGCACACATAGGTTTGCCACCACACCTTTGTTGTGACTTCCCTGCTGCCCAGAATGCCTATTTGCCCAGCTCGCCTTCCCATCATTTAAAGGCCATCCAAGTTCTACCTCCTGCTGCTTCCTTCATGCTCCAGCCTGCTATCCTGAAATCAACATTTGTTCTCTAAACTGATCTCTTTATACTGAGAATTCTCTAAAGAGATGAATTTTATGATAATTTGCTCTTTGTGATTGCAGGTTTGCAGAACACCTTCACATCCATTTTCACATTCTTCACGCATCCCATTGTAGGCAATGATGTTTTCACTGCCAAGAAATAAGATAAAGAATGAGGAAAATGACTGCCTAACAGTCAAATGGCTGATGGCAGAACTAGAACTTAAGCCCAGGCCTTCCAAAATCGAAATCCAGGCCTCTCAGACCTTTTCCTCTGCTCTGTAGTGTTAGCCTATACCAGAGGTGCTCATGTCCTGCAACCCCTTGACTAAAAGATTGCATAGAACGATCCTGCTACTCCAGACTTCCTCACAGATTACATCCCATTGTGAAACTCAGCAAGATTCTCCTGCCACTGGCTTGGGAGAGTCCATAGCAGAGACCTGAGGACAGGGTGCTAAAGGATTGGGCTTCTGGGCCAGAGAGGTGGCTCAGTGGGTAAAGGCACCTCCTACCAATCCTGACAACAAGAGTTCAGTCCCCAGGGTCCACATGGTGGAAAGAGAACCAACTCCTAAAAATTATCCTCTGACACCACACATTTGCTATGGCATGTGTATCTCCCCCCTCCCCAAATAAATGTAATTTAAAAATATTTTGCAAAGATTAGGTATAGACTGGAAAATTAGGCCTCTTTCCATGTCTGAGTCCTTCTAGGAAAAAAAAAAACACTGCTCTGTCTTTATTAGAACACTGCCATCACCTCTTCCCAGAGGAAGCATCTCTGTCGTCTGCCTCAGAAGAGCTTGCTTTGCTGATGGCATGGCTTAAGAGAGCCAGTCAGGCCCGTCAGCATTTCCTCTTCTTGTTCCCCACAGCCAACTCTGTTCTTCCTAGTACATCATCTTTAAGGTGACTTCATCTATTGCAGCTCTTGGGGAGCCTTGCCTATGGGGACACACAAAGTTCATATTGACCTCTTATTTCTTTAATATTACCTTGTCCTTGTCAATAAGAGCCTAATAACTGAGAGATGAGGTGAGTTCTAGTACATACCACATAATAGAGGAGGTGGTAATTCCCCTTCCAGAAAACTGATCTCTGTATTTCACATCTTTTTATTTTTAAGATTATATTTATTTATTGTGTGTGTGTGTGTCAGAGAACAGCTTGTGGGAATCGGTTCTGTCCTTCTACCACATGGATCCTGGGGATCCTTTACCATTTGAGCCATCTCATGGGCCCCGTATTTCATATCTCAGGAAGGCCTGATTCTGAGATCATTAAAGCATTAAGGTACCATACTGGAAAGGGTCCCACCAAGTGGTGACAGACAAGGGTCACGGTCAGACCTGGCTCCTCAGACAGGCTGACATTTCAGAACCTCGGAGTTTTCTGTGAGATGGGGATACTCTCCTGGCTTCTTGGGCTATTAAATGAGGCGAAGTGTGGTTTAACCTTTAGCACTAAGCCTGGCATGTAGTATGTGTTTCATACATGCTTTGCTAGTTCTTAGTGGGTGCCAGAGCTGTCCCTTGTGATGAAAGCAGCACAGCCCTGCTTCCCTGTGACACTCTGGATCCCGCAGTTCAGTATAAGGGGCCACATCAAATGTATCAAATGTTAGGGAGGGAAAGAATGATACACATTCACTCAGCAAGGACCTTAGGAATGTTGTCTTGTTGAATATCACAAAGGCCTGGTGAAGTGGGTTTCTGGAGGTAGGGAGCGGTGCTGGGAATTGAACTGTGGGCCTTGTGCATAACAGTAAGTGCTCTACCACTGAACTTCACCCTTCAGCCCCAAAGTGAGTTTCTGTTGCATCTCTCTTAGAAATGAGGACAGTGATGCTTGGGGACTAAAGGAACTTTCCAAGTCATTTATCTAGCAAGAGGCAGGGCTGACTTTGATGGGCTCTACTTGTTTGAACCCTGTGAAAAGAACAAAGAGCTTTTAAAAGCACTATTTGAGTTTCCTTTTCTACATTCAGGTGTTCTTGCCCTCCCTTTTGCCAGGAAGTCCTGTTTATCCTCCTTTACTGCTTCTCACTATCACTCCGCCATTCCCCATTGACTGCCTGAAAAGCTTGCTCTCCCTGTCTTGAGCCTGCCCCTCTGTTGACACCATGCTTATTTTGCAGTGCACTCTTCCCTGATGTGGTAAATTGTATGCAGACAGACAACTTGGAGCTAAAGAAACTTGTGTACCTGTACTTGATGAACTATGCCAAGAGTCAGCCTGACATGGCTATTATGGCTGTCAACACCTTTGTGAAGGTGAGTGGGAACCCAGTGGGAATGCTCATAGGCTACTCACTGTCCCATGTGCCTGTCTGTTTAGAGTGGTGGGGCCCTCTGGCTTGTATGGAACTGTCAGACTATTTCCAGACCTGCAGGTTTCCTTTGTCTGGGGCAGGCTGAGGGCCTCTTCCTCCAGCAGAGGGCTCCCTCTCTCTCCAGATCTTCAGGCCTAAAGGCCATGTCGCATGCATTATTCCCTGTGAGGTTGTACCAGTCCTTTGCCAGGGTAGAATTCAACAAGCATCTGAGAGCAACCCTGATCCCTTTCCTGATGACTCTTTTCTTCATTTTCTGTCACCAGATGAGAAGCAAAGCAGGAGCTTGATGCCTACTCCTCTAATCCTATTGATGCTCATATACAGTAAAATGTGGGTTTCCGTGGCAGCAAAATTTTGAGGCCTTAAAGCCAGGTGTTTTACAAGTTTTGTAATCCCAACTCTTGGGAGGCTATGGAAGGAGGATTGCTATGAGTTCTAGGCCAGCCTAGACTACATAGTTAGTTCTGTGCTAGCCTGAGCAACATGGCAAGACCTTATCTCAAAAGAAAAGATTGAAGGCTAAGGTACTAGGTGTGTGTGACTTTAGATCACTGCTCTGCGACTTTGAGTGAATACATACCTTTCTCCTGAGTCTCAGCTTCCTTGCTTATGAAACAGCCTCTGGGATTTGCAACGGCAGTGTGTAGAGCTCCTCACACAGAATCTGGCAAATGCCTTGACTTCTGTTATGTGGCATTTACTTCAGGTGTTGTTGGCTTATGGTTATTGGAGATTCCACAGCAGCTGCCTGATGTTGCTCAGAGCTGCAGGCTAGAAAGAATAGGTGACTCATTCTACCCCTGCCCAATGTCTGGTTCCCCCAGGACTGTGAGGACCCCAACCCCCTCATCCGGGCCCTGGCTGTGAGGACCATGGGCTGTATCCGAGTTGACAAGATCACAGAGTATCTGTGTGAGCCACTTCGGAAGTGCTTAAAGGACGAAGATCCCTATGTGCGCAAGACCGCAGCTGTGTGTGTAGCCAAGCTCCATGACATCAATGCCCAGCTTGTAGAAGACCAGGGTTTCCTAGATACCCTAAAAGACCTGATCTCTGACTCTAACCCCATGGTAAGTTGCTGGTGGTCATTATGATACCTCCATAGCCTCCTGGATTACTTGGGAAGACCTTGCTCTGACCCTCTACTTGACTTTCCCTTCTCTTAGAAATTAGGGCCTTGTTGAGTGCCTAATTTGCCTGTGCCTTCCAGTGATCTGTATGGAACTAGACATGGATTTCCCCCTTTGACCCTCTCTATCTGCATAAATTTAGGCAAACTGCCTCATCTCTAAAAGAGTCCTCTTTGTCTAATAAGATTCTGGGAAGAAGCTTGCATGACTTGGGTTCATCTGCCCTAGCATACAGTGACTATCCAACCTGGGCTGCTGTCTTTCTTCTCTTTTCAGTCACTATCATTGTCACCATCTCCTTATCAAGACCACCTTAAGTTCCAAGCATGTGGTTCTCTTCCCTTTCCCCACATCTTTAAAAGGTTGTAGAGAGTCATGCTTAAAGTAGCATAGTGTGGAAGACAGGCCACCAGGATGTACTAGATGGGAAACTTGTCTCCTTACTCACTGTGATAGACATTTGCAGTGAAATTTGACAGGACTTGTAATCTCAACACTCGGAGGCTGAGGCAAAAGGTTGGAGAGTTCAAGGACAGACTGGCCTATATAACAAGATCCTGTCTAAAAACTTAAAAATATATAAGAAAAAAATGAAATATACAAAAGCCTCTGCTCCCTGACCTGAGCAATACTCCTAGCCTTTACCCCTTCCCCTTCTCAACTAGGTGGTGGCAAATGCAGTGGCTGCCCTCTCAGAGATTGCTGAGTCTCACCCCAGTAGCAATCTGCTCGACCTGAACCCACAGTCCATCAACAAGCTGCTGACAGCCCTTAATGAATGCACTGAGTGGGGCCAGATCTTCATTCTAGACTGCCTGGCCAACTACATGCCCAAGGACGACCGTGAAGCCCAGAGGTGAGCAGACAAACATCTTGCTTACCAGGCAAGCTGAACATGATCCTCAGGGTTCTTGTGAGCTAGGCCTCAAATCTAAATGGACCTCTTTCCAGGCCTTCTCTTCCCCCATCATAAGATACACCCCAAGGAAGCCAGCCAGCTTCTCATCTCCAGTGCCAGGCTGTCAGTAGTGTGGCTTGAGGCAGTAAGCTCCCTGCTTGCTGTGGACACAGATGGGACCTGGTCAGGAGCTGACAGGGAACCTTCTGGGTTGAGTCAAGAGCTGTGTAGCTTCAGAGACAGCATTCACTAAATTCTCACTAAGTACCTGGCCTCTGCCGGGTACCTTCTACACATTAGGTAATCTTTAAAGCAAGTCTGTGAAGTATGTCTCATCATAAACAACCATCTTACAGATGAGGAGACTAGATTAGAGTTGTAGGGCATTGTGCAGATCACTCAACGGCAATTCATGAACATGAATAAATCCTTTGGCAGTAGGGGGAAGGGAAGGACATATAGAGTATTTACTATGTGTGAGACACTGTGTTCATTCTTTGCATGTATTATTTCATTTAAGCTTGTAGCCATCCTATGAAATACAAACTTCATCATAGCAAATTTTAGGTGAGGAAACAGGCTCAAAGTGCTTTGGGCTTATCTGGAGTCAGCAGACAGCAGACTCAGAAGACATTCTTTTTTTAAAAGACATGCTGTCTTTGGATGGAAATATAGTTGGTAGAGTATTTGCTAAGTATGCCTGATGCCCTGAGTTTTATTCCCAGTACCACATAAATAGGAATGATGGTTTATATCTATAATCTCAGTGCTTGCTTGGAAGGTGAAAGAGGAAGGATCAGAAGTTTAAGATTAGGGATGAGGCTGTAACTCAGTGACAGAGCACTTGCCACACATCTATGAGGCCCTAGGTTCATTGCTAGTACTGCAAAAAAAAAAAAAAAAAATTTGGCTTGAGACATTCAAGGACATTCTTGACTACATAATATATTTGAGGCCAATCTAGTCTACTAAAAAAAAAGAAAAAGAAGATATATTATTTTGATAAATAAAATCAAGACTTGTCCCTTGTCTATCTCTTCTTTCCCTGACTGAACCCCAGCATCTGTGAGCGGGTCACTCCTAGGCTCTCCCATGCCAACTCTGCTGTGGTGCTGTCTGCTGTGAAGGTGCTGATGAAGTTCATGGAGATGTTGTCCAAGGACCTGGACTACTATGGCACATTGCTTAAGAAGTTGGCCCCACCTCTCGTCACGCTGCTGTCAGCAGAGCCAGAGCTGCAGTATGTGGCCCTGCGCAACATCAACCTCATTGTGCAGAAAAGGTACTGACACCACCACACATACTTGACACATGCTGCAGACAGGGACCCTCAAGAAAACCTGACTTGTTACCATTCAGGAAACCTAAAGAGTATTTGAGTCCAGGGGTTCTCAACAGAGCACCTTTGCCCCTTGGGACATTGGCAATGTCTGGAGACACACTTGGTTGTGACAGCTGGAGGCTGCTACTGGCATCCAGTGGGCACAGACCAGGGATACTGCTCAGTCCCTCACAAGAAACTGCCTGGCCCAGAATGACAACAGCGCCAAGGTGGAGAAGTTTTGGCTCAGCCTAAGGGCGAGTAAAGGCAAACATGGAACCTTTTCTTTTGGCATTGGGTAGCTCAGAATCCATAGAGCCCTTTAGGGAAGAATGGGCATTTTGCTTGGGGACAGAGTACATAGGTATCATATTCCTTGAGTTTGGAGGCCTTAGAGATAGTGAGGATTTAAAGACTTGGGAGCAGCCTCAAGGCCTGCGGGGAGGAGTAGAGCACAGTGCTGAACGCCCTACTTCCTTCCCCAGAGGGGGAACTGTAGGAAGTCGCTGCTCCCAAGGAAGGTGTCTGGTCCTAGGTGGATAAGAATTGAAACAGCTTAAGAAGCACTGGGTCTGAAGTATTGAAATGACCTCTTCCTTTGAGGCCTCTCTGGAATGACCTCCCTTCTTCTGGCCTCTGTAGTGTAGCTGCCCTATAGGCAGAATGAAATATGCCTCCTGAATTCTCCCAACCTTTAGGTAAATGGATCCCTTTACAATCAGGGATTGGCAGTAGCAACTAATCCCAAGGCCTGCTACTGGGGGAGGGCACACAGTGAATAAGGCCTCTTGTAGTCATGCCCTTGAAAGGTAACATCAGTCTCTGTTGAAGCATCAGTCTGTTTCTTGATATCTCTTAGAGGCCCATAGATATTAATTGAACTGTGACATTGTGACTAGTTGGGAGGTAAATATGGATAAAGCTTTCCAAGTACCTAAATAAAATGATATGACTAGGGCTTTGCAATTGCAATGTGGGTCTTCACGTATTAGTGCCCTTGGGTCACTGGAGTTAGAGTGCAGAGACTTGTAGAATTAGCTCAGTATGAAGGGTTCTCTGTGCTAAATTTAACATGATAATCTCTTGAAGAAGTTGTCTGTGTCACCCAGTCATGGCCTAGGCTAGCCCTGACATTTAACTGGATAGCCTTAGTTAAGTCCTAATTACCAAAATCATCCTCCTACTGCCCATGTTCAGGGTCTTTATCCCCCATGTAGCACTACAAAGGCTCCTCAGCCTATCTCTCCCCACAGCTTGTACAGCACTGACTCTTGAGTTCCTTTTCCCTCTGCTGCTGTCACTAAACTTCATTCTCAACCATCATTTGTATGAGTGTTTTGCCTGCAAGTATATGTTTACCTTGTGTGTACAATGCCTACAGAGACCAGAAGGAGGTGTTGGCTTTCTCTGGAATTACAGACAATTGTTAGCTGCCCTGTGGGTGCTGGGACCAAACCTGGGTCCTCTGCAAGAGCAGCCAGTGTGCTCTTAACCACTGAGCTATCTCTCAAGCCCCTTTTTGTTTTAGTTACTAGTGTATGTCCTGGAAAGAGCAAAAAAGTAGAAACAGAATAGAGACTATCATCTTGTTCCTCCCCTTTTAGCATGATAAATGCAAGCTTCACAACCTCTCTGAATCTCCTTGTCTTAGAAAAATATGTTCAGTGGTGCTCTTTGAGGGCAACAGACAGCAGTGCAGTACCATAGAGGGCGGAGCAGTAGTGATACCCTTTGATAGTTCAGGTAGTGACAGCTCCTACTGGCAAGTACCTCTCTCATCAGTCATGCTTGATGCTTCATCTCTCATTCTCTCAACTGGCCTCTTGTGCAGGAGTCTGTGTCTGGGTTCATAAGACTACCCCCATGTTCAGAGATTGACAGCCATGCCCAGCAGTATTAGATTCATGCTTAAGATTTAGAGTGACTTAGAGTGATCCCACAGCTGGATCATAAAGGGGATTCTGGAAGAAGCTGTGAGAGGCTTCCTCATGGCCCTTCCTCTCTTGTGGGGTCATCAGAAACCAGCAACATGTGTAGAATGTTTCTGCCCAGCAAGTCTAGTTGAGACAGAGCACCCAAGGTGTTCATTAAGGAAAAACTCCAAAATCTCAGGACTCCAGAAGGAAAGGAGGTGTTGAGCATAAATTGTATTGTTTATAAATAGTCTAGGCACCTTTGTCATTAAACAAGCAGGGTAAATGTTCCCAAAATTTGAGTTCCCACATGTTCGGCCTAATACTTGCAGATTCGTGCCTCTAGTGGTAGCACATTCCTGCACAGTGTTATTCCCATTTTGTGGATTAGGAAACAAGGCCTGAAGTCACAAACTGGGATTGCTGTCCTTGAATGTGAACTCTCTCTTTACTTCCTAAAATATGGCCAGGCAGGCTGTAGACATGCAGAACCACTGCCTGCATGCACAGTCATGATGGAGGCTTTGCCTCTGTAGACATCAGGCTTCACCTGTAGCCCCAGCAAATGTGGAAGGGCTTACTCCTGAGGCTTATGCCTTGTTTATTGTTCTCTGGGCATTCTGCCACACTACCAGGCCTGAGATCTTGAAGCATGAAATGAAGGTCTTCTTTGTGAAGTACAATGACCCCATCTATGTGAAGCTGGAGAAACTGGATATCATGATCCGCCTGGCCTCCCAGGCCAACATTGCCCAGGTAAGCAGAGTGTGGTGGTATAGGGTATAGGCTTTGGTATCTTGACAGCTTTGTCACCTACCAGCTGTGTGACAGCTGAGCATGTCACTGTTAACAGTTCATCTCATAGTGAGTTCAGCCTGAGACCTAGAGCTCTGTAGGCAAATAAAAACTTTTAGTTTTCTGAGACAGGGTCTCCCTGTCACCCCAGCTGACCTGGAACTTGCTATGCAGACCTGGAACAGACTGGCCACTATCTCACAAAGATCTGCTTGCCTCTGCCTCTCGAGGTGCTGGAATTAATGGTGTGTGCCACCACAGCTAGCCCTAAAAGCAACTATTTTTTTATTACCAAAGAACGTTCTCAAGGTATACATGTGGGCACACACCTTAAGTCCAAGCTACTTAGGAGGCTAAGACAGGAGACTCACTTGACCCATGGGATCAAGACTAGCCTACACACATTCAAAAAATATTCTCCTTATTGTTCCGATTATTACTAATCATTTGTTCACTAAAAAGTGATAGAGGACTGGGGTAACAATTCAGTTGGTAGAGTGCTTGCTGTGCAATAATGAGGATCTGGAATTAGTCCCCAGAACCCATGTAAAAAACTGAGTGTGATGGTGTGCATTTATAATCCCAGCACTGTAGAGGCAGAGTCAGGCAGATCCCTGGGACTCGCCAGCCAGCTTAGCCCTACTGGCAGAGTCCAGACCAGTGAGAGAGCTTGCCTCAAAAACAAGGCGGAGGGGTGGGAGAGATGACTTAGAGGTTAAGAGCACTGGCTGCTCTCTCAGAGAACCCAAGTTTGATTCCTAGCACACACATGGCAATTAACAACTGTCTACAACTCCAGTTCCAGGGGAATCTGATGTCCTTTTCTAACCTCTGCGGCATTGCATGACACAGTGCACGCACACAAACATGCAGGCAATACACTAAATCAAAGTAATATATTTAAAACAAGGTGGATTGCTCCTGAGAAATGACACCCAGATTGTCCTCTGGCCTCCACATACATGTATACATATGTGCATGCATATGACCACACATAAAAATGGTTGTTGGGGCTGCAAATGTACCTTTGTGGCTAGAGTGCCTACTTAGTATGACCAAGGCCCCAGGTTCAATCGCCAACATCACACATACACAAAATGAGGTATTTGTGGTGGCTAATCACTATAAAGCAAGGGTTGTTTAGCTTTGCCCCATAGTCGTTCTCTACCTTCCTTTTGGGGAACCTAATGATAACTCTTAGGCTTTCCAGTATGAGAGGGCAGCAGTCCTTTTAGAAGTTTCTGCATTCCTGTTACCCAAGAGTGTTCTAAGAGGTTGCACCATCAGATCTCCCTGTATTAGTTACTTTTCTGTTGTGGTAATAAAACACCATGACCAAGGGAACTTATAAAGGGAAGAGTTTATTTGAGTTTACAGTTCCAGGGGTCAGGGAATAATGGCTATGATGGGAGGAGGTGGCCAGAGCAGAAAGTTGAGCAATCACATCTTTAAGCAGGCACAGGGAGCAGCAAGAGACAGGAAATCTGACAGGGCTTAAGAACTCTTAAAGTACAGCCCAGTGACGTGCTTCCTTCAGCAAGACCACATCTCCTGAAACCTCCCAAAATGGCACCACCAACTGGGGACAAAATGTCCAAATACTTGGAGCTTGTGGGGAACATTCCTGTTCATACCACCACCATACCCCTCAACCCATTTTCTGTGTTTGAACCACAGGTACTGGCAGAACTCAAAGAATATGCTACAGAAGTGGATGTGGATTTTGTACGGAAGGCAGTGCGTGCTATTGGTCGCTGCGCCATCAAGGTGGAGGTAAAGTTCTAAGATTCCGTTCTCAGCCAGGGAGGGAAAGGCTGTTGAAACCAGGAAACCAGTCTGATCCTAATAGCTACTTAGGGTGCAGGAAGTCCAAGGATCACTACCAGAGTCCCCAAGGTACCCATTATGCAGACCTGCTTTGTTCTTCTCTATAGTCTCCTTTGAGTTGGTACAGGTAAAATTAACCTGTGCAGCCTTAGCTAGGCCCATGGGTCAGCCACCAGCTCATGGGGGTCCTGGTAGACTTAATTTTTCACTTCATAGAGCAGGAGTTCTGCCTGATAGATATCTTGATTAACCTACTGGGCTTCTTTTCTCCCCACACTCCTCTAGACCTGTGTCTTGGCATTTTATCTCCCTCTCTGCCTAAGGAGCTGTTCCCTAACTGCTAACCTGTGTCCCTAAATGGGTCCACTGGTGTCTTGTAGAACCTGGGACATCGGTTATCCCTAGTCCAAATCCTTGAGGCATTTTGAGGTGTTTTCCCCTTGGTTTTTATAAGGGCCATCCTGAGACATGGCCCATGGTGGGCCATTAATATATTGTGTAGGGAAAAAAGCAGAAAGGCAGACCCAGTTACTTTGTGGTTTTGATTATAGTAGCCTGTTTTATGTAACAAGTAAGAGAAGTCAAGCCAAAGTGGGGTCACTCTGCCTCAGGCCTTGCCTGAAGGAACTCCATGGACCTCATGCTGTCAAGAGTGGGGCATCTGGCTCTTTTGCCATCTCATATCTCCATATCCCTGATACCGAAGGCCAACACTTGGCCCTTGTTCTCTATCCCTCATTATTGAAGGAGAGTGTTCTCCTGTTCTCCTGCTGTGACAAGGAAGGTAGGCAAACAGTGACTTAAGCTGCTTGACCTAGGCATGATCATTAGTACTCTATTGGATATTGTTTACAGAGACCTTGTCCACACCTCCTCCTCTTCCCACACAGCAATCTGCAGAACGGTGTGTGAGTACATTGCTTGATCTCATCCAGACCAAGGTCAATTATGTGGTCCAGGAAGCCATTGTGGTCATTAAGGACATCTTTCGCAAGTACCCCAACAAGTAGGTGCCCAACCCTCCTGGTGGGAGGACAGTCTGACTCTCCTCCCTTCTTCCTTCTCCCTTCTGTAGGCAGTTTTCTCAGAAGAAACTTTTTGCCTTTCCCTTTTTTTAAAAAAAATGTGTCTTACCAGGGACTGGAGAGATGGCTCAGTGGTTAAGAGCACTGACTGCTCTAGCAGGGGACCTGGGTTCAATTCTCAGCAACCACATGGTGGCTAACAACTGTCTGTAACTCCAGTTTCAGGGGATTTGACACCTTCTTCTGACCTCCGTGGGCATTGTATGACACTGGTATACCTACCTATGTGTAAGCAATACACTTGTACACTTAAAAATAATAAATAAAAAAATTTTTTTTAAATTTATGTGTTATGAATGTTTTGCCTGCATATATGTTAAGTGCACACATGTCATGCAGTGCTCTTGGAGGCCAGAAGAGGGCATTGAATTTCCCTGGAACTGGAGTTATGAATAGTTTTTAGCCACCATGTGGGTGCTGAGAGCTGAACCTGGGTCTTCTGGAGTGGTCAATGCTCTTAACCACTAAGCCATCTTACCCAGCCACCTTTTTTACTTTTTTTCACCCAAGCTGGCCCTCTTAGGCTCCCCAGGCTAAAATAATAACTATAGCAGATAAAAACATCCAGTCTTTACCACATCTCAGGGACTGGGTAACTGCCTGTCTGCCTTGTCCCTTGCCCCTCCACACACACACATCAAGTTTCCTCAGTGCTCACATGATGGCTCTACCTTGATGCCCTAGGTACGAAAGTGTGATTGCCACATTGTGTGAGAACTTGGACTCCTTGGATGAGCCTGAGGCCCGGGCTGCCATGATCTGGATTGTGGGCGAGTATGCTGAGAGGATTGACAATGCTGATGAGCTGCTGGAGAGCTTCCTGGAGGGTTTCCATGACGAGAGCACCCAGGTAATCCTCCAAGAGGATAGAGCCATGACTAACAGCTTGACCCATGTGGTCTGCCCTGTCCCTAAATCCTCCTCTCTTCATACTGTATTTTTGGTGTGAGCAGACATTGATGGGACAAACTTGTCCATTTTCCTTCCCTGTAATAGTTCCTCGGAGTGCTGGTGTGGTTGTGGGAAGAGTGAACAGCAGTTTCTGGTTCTGATTTATTTTTAATATTTTTTTAAATTTTATTTTATTTTTATGAATGTTTTACTGGCATGTATGCAAGTGTACCACATGCATGCAGTGTCCCCAGGTGCCAGATGTAGGCGTTGGATCCCTTGGATCTGGAGTTATGGATGGTTGTTAGCTATTATGTGTGTGCTGAGAACTGAGCCCTAGTCTTCCGCAAGAGCAGCCAGTGTTCTTAACCACTGAGCCATCTCGCCAGCCTCTTTGGTTTTGTCTTAATTTCATGTTATCTTTGGTAATATATTGACTTGATTCAAAATTAAAATGCTACAGTGACTATATAGTAAAAAGTTCTCCTCTAACTGGGGTCTTGGTCAGTTCTCCCAGAGTTGCTAGCATTCTTGGCTTCTTGATGATACATACAGAAACAATATGAATATACTAACAGAAACACGGTGCATGCATGCATACACACGTGCACATTCGTGTGCAGTTGATTCTCATTGATCATAGCACTTGTGTTTCATAATCACCACAAATACTGAATTAGTAAGTACTGAAAAGTTGGTTCTAGGAGAAGTAGAAGTTAGGTTCCTATGCTATATAGACATAACATTTTTGTCAGTTGAACAATACAATATATAACTTTTATCATTGATTCATTAACATTGAACTCAGTGGCCAACATTGTTGTGACTCATGCCTGAATAAAGCTTTTATAGTATGCATATTTTCTCTGTAAGGTATATTCCAGCTTTCTTGGCTTGGAAACACTAGACCAGCAGCACTATACTCGGGGACCATTTTAAATGAGGGAAATGAACAACAAAATGAAAAGCTCAAAGACCATGGAAAGGAAGTTTTTTTATAGAATGAGAGCTGAAACAAGAAGGCAGAGCCAGCTTTGCCTTGTCCGACCTCAGCTTGGAAGTGTGTGTCAGGTGACTAGAAGTTTTCACTGCTCTTCCTATATCTGCAGATGATCACAAAACCCCTGTGAATATTTATTGAAGGGTAACAAGTAGGTTTTAAAAAGTAGGCATATTTATAAGCATGAAAGTGGAGTGTGGTGGTGTATATATGTAATCCCAGCACTTAGAGGTTGAGTCAGGAGGATCAGATGCTCAAGATCATCCTTGGCTACATAGAGAGTTTGAAGTGAGCCTGAGCTACATGAGACCTTGTCAACAAAAGCAAAAGTCGAACTGGTGTGATGGCTCAGTGAGTAAAGGCACCTGCCAGCAAGCCTAACAACTTGAGTTCAGTCACATAATGGAAGGAGATAATCAGTTCCCAGAGTTGTCCTCTAGCCTTCACATGTACCATGGTGTGCACATCCACATGCATACATGGGTACATACATACATTCATGCCTATGTATATACCTACATAAATAATTTAAAAAAAAAAAAAACAAAATATAAGCATGGGAACAAAATTAAAAGGACTGACTCTGTATATGTGTACATGTATGTATGTGTGTACATGTGTGTATGTGTGTGCATGTGTGTGTGTCCCTCTTGTTTACACACTGTGGCCGCACACTATGTAACTTCAGATTGTTCAGCACTTTTCCTTCTTCCTTCAGAATATGTCTGAAGGCCATGTCATTATTAACTTATTCTTTTTTAATATTTTATTTTTTATGTGTATAAGGGTATTGCTGCTTTTATGTAAGTGTATTTGTGTCGTGCAATGCTGATGGAGGTCATAAATGGGCATCAGATCCCCTGGAACTGGCTTTACAGATGGTTGTGCTAGGAATTGAACCTGGGTCCTCCGCAAGAGCTGCCAGTGCTCTTAACTGCTGAGCCATCTCTCCATCCCATATTAATTTACTCCTAAGCCCAGTGGACATTTGTATGTCATCTATTATTCTTAGAAGCATATTGCTGTGACTAGACAGTATGATGCAAAACTGATTATCTCGGGGCTATAGCCTTAAGTGGAGAGCTTGGAGGTCTGGATAGCTCTTACCTGATTTCATTTGATGGAGAGGTTGTACCAGTTTAACCTCCCATCTCAGATGACACTGTACCTCTTTGCCAGTATACTTCAGCCAGCCTGATAGATAAGGGGTACTCAGGCTTCTTTTGTTTCCATTTCTGTTGTGAGGCTTAGCATCTTGTCCTTGGTATTCCCTTTTCTGTGAATTAAGAAATGTCTTCTCATGCCAAATGTGGGCAGAGTAACCTAGTGAGTCCAAACTTGGCCTTTGGAATCAGGGATCCCAGAACCTGCGCTCCTTATCTGCTTCTTACAGACTCAATGACTTTAAGCTTGTCTTTAACATATGCCTAGCCCATAATCAGTACTCATTACTGATAGTATTGATTTGGGTCAGAATTGGATTCAAAAGCAAACTAGTCCAGGGAAAAGCAAGACCTACTGGTTCCTGTAGCTGACAAGGCTAAGTAGCACATTCCTGTTTGGGTCTTGGCATTGGGGCTATCTCTGCCACCCTGAAAGGCTCCTGCCTTGATCACACTCCTATAAACAGGAGCTACAATAGGGCATCCGTTTACAGTTTATCCTTTTAGCTTGACACCTCTAATGGAATGAGAATTTTTGCCTTGACTGAGTCATCTGGAGCCATTCACCTGTGATTCTATCAGTCAGCTCTCTAAGTTGCTCGTCCCAGTCTATGTGGATTAAAAGAGACAGAGGAGGGCAGTTCCCTGAAGAAAGCCAGCAGAGTGTGTGCCAAGTGAGCAAACAGCAGATGCCCATGGCAGAATGGCAGCAGTGATTTTCATTGCCGTCACCTCCCACCACGCCCGCCTCCATGCTGCTTCACTTTAATACCAGCCGTTCGTCTGTAGCTCAGAGAAGCCAAGCCTTGCTTGCATTGTTTCTGCCCCTGCAACCAAGTCCTCCCTGGGGTTACTGCGGAGGATGGCCTGGTGGGGTATGACTGCCCAAATATTTGGGTAAATCTTCTGAAGCCTCTGCCTCCTCAGGAATAAGCTTCCTAAAAAGCCAGGATTAGGGAAGGCAGAAGGAAGAACTGAGCCAGGAGTCTTTAGTGAAACAAAAGAGGGCTCTGAAGTTCAGAACCCAGGCTTCCTGTGTTCCTTAAATTTACCAGCCCCTTCCCTTGTCACTATCACAGGGTTGTCACAAATATTCCTGGGTGCTGTGTGTAAAGTGCTCTGTTTAGTACTTAGTGCACGGCAGTTGGTGGCAGGCAGTGGGGTGGGATTGGGAGGGAGCAAGCCTGCTTTTCTTTTTGTTTGTTTATTTTTATTTTATTGTATAAGTGCTTTGCCTGTATGCATGTAATGCCATCGTGGTCCAGAAGAGGGCATCAGATCTACTGGAACTGGAGTTTACAGATGGTTGTTAGCCACCTTATTAGGGTGCTGAAATGAAACACGAGTTCTCTGCGCATGAGCAGCCAGTAATCCTAACCACTGAACTATCTCTCAAAACCCAGTCCAAAGTTGTTGTTTTTTTGTTTGTTTGTTTTTTGTTTTTTTAAGAATGCCTATTTAAGGGTTGGAGAGCTAGCTCAGAAGTTAAGAGTACTGGGTAGGTATTCTTGCAGAAAACCAGGGTTCGAATCTCCCAGCACCTTCGTGGCAGCTAACAACCATCCATAACTCTAGTTCCAGAGGATCCGATATCCTCGTCTGTCCTCCATGGGCACTGCATGACATGGGTATGCTTACACACATGCAGGCAGTACATTCATACACATAAAATAAAAATAAAGAATGTCTATTTAAGGGCTGGGGAAATGACTCAGTGAGTAAAGTGCTTGTTGCAGAAGCATGAGGACCCATGTTTGGATCATAGCACCCACCTAAAACTGGGTAGGTATGTCAGTGTGTGCCTGTAATCTCAGTGCTCACACCCACACATGTGCACACAAACATATATACCACATTAAAAAAATAATAAATGCATATCTGTTTAAGCTGGATCACACATACCTGTAATCCCAACAACACTTGAAAGGCTAATGCAAAATTATCCCGGGTTCCAGTGACTTTGGTGACCTTATCTCAAAAACAGCACCACCAGAAAACCGTTTAGTGCTTTATAATTTGGAACTCAGTTTCTGTGATCTCTAGGCTTCCTCATCCTTTGGTCCTATCCATCTTTCTGTCCATGAGCAGTTTCAGAATCCCAGAAGACTTGACCAAGATGGTACCTGTCCTGCCATCCCCTTCTGGATGCCAGGCCTGTGGCAGAGCACAGTGTGACAGCAGAGACAGAGGCAGAGCTAGAACAGCAGCCGTAACAGTGCCAAATGGTTCCAGGCAGTTAGCTGGCTGAGTTAGGGTGAACTTGTACAGAGTTCCTGTATGGTAGGAATAACAATAATGATGGCCATGAGGACAGTCGTGTATTAAGAGAATACACAGTAAGTTCTTTACATTGGTTATTTCGTTGGCTCTTCCCATTATGCCATGAGATACTATATACATTTTACAGAGGAAGAAACCAATTCAATTCAGATAACCTAATGACTCTTCTGGTTGAGGAAGTGATAGAGTTCAAACGAGGTGTAATCTGACTCTAACTCCAAGCCTTGTGTTTTCAAACACAAGACACCAACCCCTGCCCAAAGCAGGCCATACTTTTTTTTTTCCTCTGTTGGATGGTGGGGTAGGAGAGAAGGAATGCATTTTCTAAATTTCATTTTATGTGTATGAGTGTTTTGCCCATGTGTATGTAAGTATACCACATGCATGCAATGCACACAGAGGCCAGAAGAGGATGTCTTGAGTTTCGGACAGTTTTTGGCCACCATGTGGGTGCTGAGAACCTGGATCCTCTGGAAGAACAGCAAGAGTACTTTTAACTGCCAATCTTTCCAGCCACAGGAATGCATTTTGAGACAGTCTCCATACATCTCAGACTTGCCTCCAGCTTGCTATGTAGCTAAGGATAACTTTGAAATCCTGATCCTTCTGCTTCCACCTCCCAAGTACTAGAATTGTAGGTGTGAAACACCATGCCCGATTTTTTTTTCATGTCTATGAATGTTGACTGTATATGTGTGTGTGTGTGTGTGTGTGTGTGTGTGTGTGTGTGTGTGTGTGTACTGGGCATGCAATGCCTGCAAAAGCCAGAAGAACCTTGGATCCCCTGGAACTGAAGTAACAGATGGTGGTTAACTGCCATGTGGGTGCTGGAAATCAAACCCAGGTCCTCTTAATCAAACCCAGCCAGTGCTCTTAATCCCTGAGCCACCTCTCCAGCTCCCATACCTCTTTACTGATCAAAGGTGAATGACTGGAGCCAGATGTAGAAGATATATCTTGGGCTTGCTCCTGCCTTAGCCAGCTCTTGTTCTCTGCCACTGACCTTTAAGTAAATGTCAAGGGCTGTGGGTGGCACACCACATACTCCATTAAAAAAAAAATTATTGACTGGGAGCGTATAAATGCCACAGTGCTCAAATGGAAGTCAAGGGCAAGTTGTGAGAGCTGGTTCTCTCCTATTATGTGGGTCTCAGGAATTAAACTCAGGTTGTCAGACTCAGCAACAAGCACCTTGACTATCTTGCTGGCCCATCCTCTCCATTCTTACTCCCATTGCCAGGCTATCCTGCAAACTGGGATGATGAAGCCATGCATTTCAGTACATGCCCTCCTGCTGGCCAGACCAGGAGCTGCTGACAATACTGCTGTTGCTGAACTGCCTGGCCACTGCTTCTACTTACCCTGTCCCTGGCACTACCCTGGTTCTGGAGCCTTAGGCTTCTTTCTTGTCCCAAGCTGGCAAGTGGATGGGGGGCTTAGGAAGTACCATGTGCCATTACTTGCATGTGTTTTTAGTCAGCGTGCATTGTAAGTGCCTCCTATTCCCCAGACACTAACCTGAGCAGTATAGAATCACATAGTGAGTTGACAGACACCATCTGGCCACTGAAAGCTGTGGCCACTGAAAGCCTGATGACACTGATGAGGGAATACAGGAAATTTCAGACGTGTAGAACTAGGGCTCAGTATGACGACTGTGGTAAGGAGTGTCAGCCAGGCTCTGGATGAATGGTGAACTGATGAGGGGCAGGAATGCTTCCCACCTCTAGTGGGCATACAGTTCCTCAATAGCAGGCTAGCTCTCTGGGGTCCTCTTGGCCTGTCCTCTGAGCCTCCATGGCAGCATCATCACTTATTAACAGGTCATCATGGTCATATATGTTGCCTTTTGAAACTGTGAGTTTTACTTGGAGTTCTGGACCTGAAGCTCTGACAGGCATCTAGGTCAACAGCATTACCTGCCACATAGTACAGTGCCCAGCCCCAGATCTTGGATCTTCAGTAGCACTTACAACTTCTGCCTTGGCTTGTGTTATTTTTATTGAGCTTTTATACATTTCATACAATGGTTCTTAATCAAATTTAGACACACACACCCTCCCCTTCCATCCATGGCCTCCTCAGTCCCCACTGGACCTCATGTATTCTGCCATGCATGTTAAGTCCTATCTGGTCAAGCATTTGTAACACCCAGATGTCCTTTAGTGCAAATTCCTCCACTGGAGTCTGGTCAGCCTATTTAGAGATCTTAAGGAATACTCTTCCTCTCCCAGTAGTTACCAGTCTCCAGTGATTCTCAGTCTAGGTCTGACCTGCCACCAATTTCTATAGCTCCACTCTGGGCCTTGTCTGACTGAGTTGGCTGGTCCTGTGCTCAGTGCTACCATTGCACAAGTTCACATGTGCAAGCTTCCAGTGCTCTTAAAGCCTCTGCTTTCGAGTTCATGAACCGGCCCTAGCTCTTAGAATCTTTTCGCCCCCTCTTCCACAATGATCCCTGAGCCATGGGAGGATGAGGTTTAATAAAGGAGTCCTATCCAGGGACACACAATCTGTAGTCTCTTATTCTTGAAAACTTGGTCAGTTGTGGCCTTCTTTGTGCATAGCACTATACTGTATAAGGACCCTTCACTGGTGAGAGCTGAGGGATGCATTAGTTTTCTCTCTGCCCCTCCTTCCACTGTGTTCTATGAGCCTTAGGTGTAGAGGTTCAACTGTAGATGTGTCACCTAGGACTGGACATCTCTCAGATGTATATTCTCTGTGTCTGACCACTTATGGAATTCTGCTTGTAGTCTCCATCTGTTGCAAAAAGAAGCTTCTTTGATGAGTTGTATACTGTATGCTTGTCTGTAAATTAAGGATCCATATTTAGGATATGGTAAGAAATTTCATTTGTCTAGAGATCTGGTAGACACAGGTTTTCTCTAGGATCTGTGCCCTCTCCAACCATGTGTATTTGGCCGAGTTTACACTGCCACCCATGGGTTTATTCCCATTGAGAGGGCTTTAAGTCCAGTCAGACAGCTGTTGACCACCCTCCAGATGACAGTGCCACTGCTGCACCAATAGAAGTAGTGCACTGTGCCAGTTATTTCAGTTATTAGGCTTGTGTTTTGTGGCTGACCCGAAGCCTTGGAAGCGCTTCTCTCAGGAGGTAGAGGCAAGTGGATCTCTGTGAGTTCAAGGCCAGTCTGACCTACATAGCAAGTTCTAGGAAAACTGGGGCTATTGTTGCATGCCTTTAATGCTATTACTTGGGAGGCAGAGGCAGGTGGATCTCTGAGATCCAGGCCAATTTGATGTATCTACATAATGAGACACTGTTTCAAAAAGAAGAGCTCCCAGGGACTTGAGTTTCCCATTACCCATGTTTGTTGTCTTTCCCCCTGCAGGTTCAGCTGCAACTGTTGACAGCCATTGTGAAACTCTTCCTGAAGAAACCAACAGAGACCCAAGAGCTGGTGCAGCAGGTCCTCAGTTTGGCCACTCAGGTAGGTATTCCCTCTTCCCTGCCACTCCCCACATAACCCACATTGCAGCAGGAGGGCTTTGTTCCTGGGAGTCAGTATGGTGCCTGAGAATGGTGTGTGTGGAGACTGATGCCATAGTAACCTGAGATCCCTGGCTTCAGGAAGTCAGAGACAGATCTACATGTAGTGGAATCATCAGATGAAGTTGAGATAAATGATAAAAGAGGGAGGCGAGGGGTTATGTGGGAACCTGAAGGTTTGCTGAAAGGTGGGGAGGCAGCTGGGAATGGAAACAGGAATGGCTGTGGCCTTCCTGCAATAGAAAACCAAGGATAGCTAGCTGGAAGGTGGGGGATGGGACATGTCCCTTGAAGTGGTTTAGGGACAGGTCTTGGGTATACTCAGGACTGCGGAATGATGGGGCTGTGGGAGGGTCCTCTCCTATCTTGGAAGGAGTTCCATAGGCTTCTCTAAACTCCCCTCAAGGACTCAGACAACCCAGACCTTCGGGACCGTGGCTACATCTACTGGCGCCTGCTCTCCACGGACCCTGTGGCTGCCAAGGAGGTGGTATTAGCTGAGAAGCCTCTCATCTCAGAAGAGACAGACCTCATTGAGCCTACACTGCTGGACGAGCTCATCTGCTATATTGGCACACTGGCTTCTGTCTACCACAAGCCACCCAGTGCGTTTGTGGAGGGTGGCCGGGGTGTGGTGCACAAGAGCCTGCCACCTCGCACTGCCTCGTGAGTGCATCTGATTGGCATTGGGCTTCCCCCCGCCCCGCCCCACTCACTCACCTCAGTATATGCGTTCAGGTCTCATTTGATGGCCCCTGGCAAGGCCTTAGTGTAAGACAAACTAGGATTCTGGCCACTTTAACTACATACTAGATCACCTTATTTGATCCTATGAGTAGTTGAGAAAAAGTGTCTGTTTAACAGATGGGGACAGTGGGTGTGGAAAGTTCACCAGTTCAGGACTCCACAGCTATCAGAGTTGTCTAGTTCCAGAGCTCTGTTCTCACCATCTCTGTTGCTCCCACATGGCTGGTTTGACCTACTGATAGTCCTTGGAGACTGGCAAACAGTTTCCATTTTAGCATGAGCCAGAATATGTACAGCTGGCCCAGTCCCCATTGCCCCATAGAGAGCCTGAAGTGTGGATCAGCTGTGAAAATGGGGAGGTAAGAGTCGTGTAGACAACCCCTGGGATAGTGAAGCTACCCCAGTGCCTATCTTGGGGAAGGATCTTGAATACTAGGGTCTCCTTACCTTCCCTAAGACATCCCAACATCCCTACCCCACCCCACCTGACCCTCTCTGTGTTCAGCAGGAGCGAGAGTACAGAGAGCCCTGAGGCAGCCCCTGCTGGGGTGCCCCCTAGTGAGCAACCAGATGTCATCCCTGCCCAGGGTGACCTGTTGGGTGACCTCCTCAACCTGGACCTTGGCCCCCCAGTGAGTGGCCCACCCTTGGCTGCTTCCTCAGTACAGATGGGAGCTGTGGACCTTCTTGGTGGTGGCCTAGACAGCCTGGTATGTTCTGTGTCTCCTCCCACCCACCCTCCTGATGGTTACTAATGATATTCAGAGGAGCAGACCTTGAACCCCCTCTATGCTGGATGTCAGCCAAGGGGTGCTCTGTTGAGTGTTTATTCTGCCCCTTGCTCGGCTGCCTGCATCCTTTTGGGATCTTTCTAGCTTTCAGGAACCAGACCTTTCTCCATTCACACTCAGGCTACACCAGCTCCAGACAGCAAGCAGCCCAGCCAGGCCTCCATGGAAGGTCAGGGGCAGAACTTTCCTCCGTCCTTAGAGAAGTGGTGAGCCTGGCCCAGAGCATCTCTCTGCTTCCTTGGACAGCTGGTAGGGCTAGACAGAGGTGGCTTTTGAGCCCTTCCCTTGATAGCAGGAGTCTGACAGTGAGTGCTTCTAGGACAAAAGTACAGAGAGTTCACAGGGTATAAGAGGGCTCCAGGATAAAGCAATGAGTACAGTGCCCTTCAAAGGGATGGGGCTCTGGGCCTCAGAACAAACTCATCCTGGCTGTAGCTGCAGTTAACTAATCTCTCCTTCTCTTGTTTCTCTCTGTTATCTTTCCTGGCCTTTCCTCTGCATGCTGCTGCCTGTCTCTTCACCCTGCCTGCTTCTGCTTGGAGATGGGGGATGAGCCTGAAGGGGTACGGTTCAACCCTCTGTCACCAATCCTTCATCCCTGCTGAGCCCTAGCCTGTTGCCCAGTGCCCTGGTAGCCTCTGCTTTGATATACTGACGCAGACTTGCCACTGGCCCCCGTGTCCACAAATTTTTTCATTGTCTTCCCATGACAGTGATGCCTTGTCATCCTGAAGATTGCTGGTCCTCTGTTCCTGATCTTCTCTCTCCTAGGGGAGAGCTACTGTGTGCTTAGTACTTCCCTCCCAGCAGTGCATATTGGGTTCCCCTTCTATCTATGGGTTGAATCCTCTCCCAGAGGTCATTCCTTGAGGTGCAAGAGTTGTGGGGTTCAGGAGTGCTCAGCTTCTCTTCTCCAACCCACCTCTTTCTGTCTTGTTTCTGCAACTTAAAGTTGATGTGGAGGGATGTCCTGTCTTGTCCCACTATACTCTAAAGAGCCAGATGACTATTACTCCAGGGCTCCTAGTGTCCCTGCCTCCAATACATGTCTCTGATCTCTTGTTCTTTTCTAGATTGGAGACACCAACTTTGGTGTACCCCCAGCAGCAGCAGCAGCACCAGCCAGGCTAGGAGCACCCATCAGCAGTGGCCTGAGTGACCTCTTTGACCTGACCAGTGGTGTGGGTACCCTGTCGGGATCCTATGTAGCTCCCAAAGCAGTAAGTACCTTACCCTCTTTCCTGACAGGAACAGAAAGGAGTTATAAAGATTAGTGTGGGCCAAGTGTGGCCAAGTGTGGTGGCACTCAAGAGGTAGAGGCATGCTCTAGGAGATCAAGGCTAGCCTGGTCTACATAGCAAGTTCTGGGCCAACTGGAACTACAGAGATCCTGTCTCTCAAAAAGAGCCCCTGCCAAAAAAAGAAAAACTGTTGTGGGCCTGCTCCAGTGGTCTCTGCCAGGGACTTGGCTCAGATCATTGATGGCAAGGAAACCTATGCTGTGGGATCTGAGGAGAAGAGCTGAACTGGGGATCAGGCAAGGCCGCCTAGAGAAGCCTCACTGAGCTCAGGCCTACATGAGGTGGGGGATGACCCTGAAGGCATATGGTACAACCCTAGGCACTAATGCTTTGTCCCTGCTGAGCCCTGGCTATGGTCCAGTGACCTGGCGCCTCTGTTTTGACCTCCCCGTGGTAGCAATGCCTTATCTAGGTAGCTTGGTCAGCATTTGCTGAACAGAAGTGGAGGAAGCACTGCCGCCTGAGAAGAGCTGTGGGGAAGTGCAGAGAGGACGGAGTGCCTGGCTTTGTCTGTCACCCGTTCTCAGTACTGTTAGAGCCAGTGCCTGAGACACAAAGGATATTTCACAGTGCCCACTTCTTGTGTCTGAAGGAAACTGGTAGACTATATTACCTGTCTTCAGATAGATATTCAAAATAACCACATGCCTTCATCACATGAATGAGACAAGAGAGAATACAAATACACAATTCAATGCTGCACACACGGGCACACCTCTTTGCTCCAAAAGACATGCCAGTATTGTCACTGTGATAGCCATAGGTGGAAGTTAGTAGCTCAGTGTGAGTGGTGTGGCTGATGGGGATGCTAATTTCTGAAGTGACAGCATTGTGTGGGTCACATTATCAGTGTCAAGGAAGCACAACAAGGACAGATCTGGCCTGATGCTTCACAGTACACAGATCAGAAGCCATGTTTGCTGAACTCTCAAGGTTCTCACCTCAGAACCTTTAGGAGTCCATAGAGGTCTGTTGTGGTGGGAGCTATGAGCAGTACTTGCCCTTCCTTCTTGGCCTCCTCTGCAGTGTGTCTGCTGTAACTGCAGAAGTGTAACTCAGAACCCCAGGCAGGCCCTTTCAGGCTTGGGCTGTGAGAAGTCCACATAAAGCAGCTTTGCAGCAGTAGACTTGATGCCAGGCATGCACCAGCCTTCTGTAATACCAGCCTACAGGTCCTCCTACAGACTTATGTTGCTGTTATTCCCATTTTACAGTCAAGAAATCTGTGTGCTTTTGCTTATGGCCACATAGCTGGTGACAGTGTGGAACTGAAGGCAGGGCGGCCACATCAAGGCTTCTGCTTCAACCTCTGTGTCACTGTGCCCAAAGTTAGAACACTTGGGTGCTTTTTTTTGAGACAAGTTCTCACCATGTAACCCAAAAACTGGCTTTGAACTTGTGGCCATCGTCCTGCCTCAGCCTCCAGAGTACTAGGATTACAGGCGTGAGCCACCATGTCTAGCTGCACACCTCTTTAAGGTCACAGGTTCTCACAGTCAGCAGGACCTGAGAACATGGAGTCAGAGTATAAATCCTGTTCAGTTCCTACTATACAGATTCCGCTGGAGAGGTGGTTCAGTGGTTAAGAACACTGGCTGCTCTTATAGAGGACATGGGTTCAGTTTCCACACCTCATATCGGTTAACAAACCATCCATAATTCTAATTCCAGAGGATCTGATGTCCTCTTCTGACCTCCCTGGGCATTGTACAACATGGATTCACTTACATGCAGCTAATCCATTCATACACATAAAATAAAAAAAAAATTAAAACAGATTGTCTATACCCAGGCACCAGGCCAAGCTGTGCCCATTAAAAGCCTAACATCAGCAGTTATTCTTGAGAAATAGAAGCAGGAAGATCAGGAGTTCAAAGCCAGCCTCAGCTACATGAAACCTTGTCTCAAAAAAGTGTTAAACAAGGCTAGTAAGTTGACTGAGCAGGTGAAGGTGCTTGCCGCCAAGCCTTATGACCGGATTCAATCCCCGGGCCCCACATGCTAGAAGGAGAGAACCAGCTCCTAAAGTTGTCACCTGACCTCCATATATGTACCATGTCATGTATACACATATACACAGAGTAATGTTGAAAAAGTATGTCAGCACACCATGGAGGTGATCCCTTTTAATCCCAGCATTAAGAAACAGAGGCAAGAGGAGCTTAAGTTCCAGGCCAGCCTGGACTATAACTTTTTGTCAAAACAAAAACAGCTGATATCATAGCATGAAACAGGGCCGAGTCCTGCAGCATGTGGATACTGGTCCTCACTGGATACTCAGAGCACCAAGGAATGGAAAGCCACGAGCCTCCCCTTTACCTCTCCATCAGACTGGTGGAGTGCCAGATGACTGTACCTGGTCACAGAGAGTACTGATAAACTAGGAGTAATGAGGCAGGCTTCTAGAGGAGGAGTCCTTCCAACACGACAGAATTTTCCCACCTCCTTAGAGGAAGCCACAAGCGGTCTACACTTCCTTGGCAGCTCTGACTGCTAGAGTTGTTTGTCCTTCAGACATTTCTCCTGCTTTGAGTAACTATTTCCTGACACTCTGGATTTAGGGCTCCCTGCATATGAAAATTTCAAGTTGGTCCAACGCATGGGTTAGCAGCTACTGATAGTTTAGTGGTTCAGCCAGTCCATGAGATTTAGTTCTGTGAGGACTTAGATTCCACAGTGACTTGAGTTAGGAAATTCCTACCCTCAGTGAGCAGGATCAGGCACAGTGACTGGGAGAGAACTGGTTCTGCAAGAACAAGATACCTGAGGGAGCCATGCCTAGGGCCAGGCTCAGCAGCTCTCTGAGTGTTCTTGCATGCCAAGTCACAGCTGGGAACTCATGCTGGTGGTTTCTGTCTCGGGGTAAACAGCAAGTGAGACATCTCAAGTAGCAGGGACAGGCCAAGCCTGGAGTAAACTCCAGGCTGTGAAGACCAATGCAAGATGGGAGAGGGTTTTCCAGAAGATTGTGTTCGTGTCTGCATTTTACAAGATGCAAGATGATCCCAGCTGATGTGGAAAGGGTGAAAGAGAAACCAGGGCAGCTACTTGTGTGGAGCTGTAGTTCCTGGAGGAAGAGGAAGTGGAGACCCTGGGGTAGATGTAGGCAGAGCCCTTGAGAAAACTTGGCTGCTTGACTGTAGTCTGAGGAACATAGACACTGAGGTGCCTGTGGAAGCTGTCTGGCAGACTGAGGCCTTTTGATGGCAAGGACCAGTGAGCCAGTCAGGGGGACAATAAGGGCCAAGAGGCACCGACATATCCAGAGGGTGACACTAGTTGTTACCCTTCGTAGACAGGGCTGATTCCTGCCATTTGCCTAGCAAACACCCTGCACACACCAGGTCTACATGAGGCTCTGAACCACAGATATAAATACAGAATGACAAAACATTTCTCTCAGAGCTTCCTGCAAGGAGAGATACACCAACACATTGGAAGGCAGGCCATATCTCCTGCAAAAGAAAACAAGATGTAATAGCCAGGGAGACATTAGGCTGTGGCCAGAGTCCAGAATACTGTTGGACGCTCAGCTCTGTCCTTATTTGTCATGGTTTGGCAGAGCTTCACCTGTCTTATCACCTTCTTCGACCTCTGAAGATGCAGAGCAGCCCTTGTGTATGTCAAGTACCTCCCTGTCTCCAGATACTCTGATATACACAGCTACACCATGGCACTGACCCTGGGTAGGCTATAGAGGGTCATCCTTGTTTTCTCAAGATATTCCTGTCATGCTTTAGTGGTAGAGGCAGATCAATCAAAAGGACCCCTTAGAAAAAAGAGGAAGGAGCCCAGGTCAGCCATTAACTTGGAATGGGAAAGAAGCACACAGCCCCTGCCACCCTCTTCCCTACAGGTCTGGCTCCCTGCCATGAAGGCTAAAGGACTGGAGATCTCAGGCACCTTCACTCGCCAGGTGGGCTCCATCTCCATGGACCTGCAACTGACTAACAAGGCCCTGCAGGTCATGACAGACTTCGCCATCCAGTTCAATCGCAACAGGTGAGCCCCTGATCCTACAGCTTCTTGTATAAAAAAGGCCCAAACTCAACAGCAGTGATTTTTCTCTGATGACTGCTATGTGGACTTCAAAGCACAAAGGTGGGAAGGCATCGTCCCTAATTTGCCCTCCTCCGGTGTCCAAAGAACAGTGTGGTATCAGAAAGTCCAGCTCTGAGCCAGCAGTCCAGTGGAAGTTCTGCATCACTCCTGTATTGGGGAACAGGAAAATATGTGAGTAGTGAGGCCACCAGCCAACCTCTTTCAGAAGCAAGATTAATCAGGGCCTCAGGGAATGAATGGTGGCTGCCCCAAGCTCCTTGCTCCCCCAGGTCTCCTGCACTGCTTGTTGGTGGGGAAATAGACCTGCTAGTCCATGATGGAATAGAGCCAGTAAGGTCAGGCTTCTGGGAACATCGACAGCCCCTCTTGATGATCCCTCTTCCTGAGCGGCTTGTGATGAGCAAACTGAGCCTCTGAGAAGTTGACTGAAGGGGCAGCTTCTCAGAAGAGCCTTGGGCAGGCTAGGAAGACTGAGGCAGCTATGTCTCTTCCCCTCACGAACACTAGAGCCACAGGTGCTTGACTTACAACAAGACTCTGTGTGTTGAACACTTTCTGGGTGACAGATCTTAAGTCTATGACTTTGTGAGTGGAACTACCTGACAGTCCACTAAAGTTGATGTTATTTCCTCCTTTTAATATGTAATGATCCTGAACTCATGGCAAAAGCCCTATCCAAGGACACAACAGGGAATTTGGGCATTTTCAGCAAAGCCTGGAGTGCAGAGCCACTGGGCCCTAGGGCTATGATCTCTGAGTAGAGAGCATAGCTGGAATCACTTGCCTTCTTGAGTTTCAGTTTTCAGCAATGCCATTTGCCCTACAGGGTCTGGGGTCTGGACATGAGCCAGTCTCTCTTTGACATTCTTGGTCTTCATCGGGAAAGATGGGATTAGGTGCACTTCGTTCTGGTTTTTCTAAGTATAGAAATTGCCGTATTGTTATATGCCCGTCTGGGCATACTGAGTGCTCAGTTCAGGTCCCTATCCATACCACTGAGACTCACCTTCCAGAAGCCTGTGGCTAAGTGTCTATCATACTAAGGGAATCTTCCTAGTTGGTCCATATACAGAGCGGACCTGTGGTCATCATGTTCCTGACCCAAGCAGTAAAATCTGACTTTTGCTTGGGGTTTTCAGATCCCTCCTGGGATGTAGGATTTAGCAGTAAACACCTAGGCTATTACACATTTTTCCAACTAGAAGAGTAGTGTCCAAGCCTCTGGTGTTAGGTGGAAGTCTGCAAAGGAAGGTCAGGGCTGTGCTACCTTGGCCTGCCAAGACTGACCACAGAGAAGAAAGAGAAGCAGAGATTAGCCTCTGCCTTCAGCCAGGCTGGAGTGGAATGCTAACCTAAAGCTCTTGTCTCCTGTACACATGGCCATTAGCAGGTTGTGTAGACATGAGCTGAAGAAAAGGCCTAGTTGGTGAAGGGGTTCTGTGCCCCCACCAGCCCCACTCCCAAACCCATCTGTCCGTTGTCGGCACCCACACCTCTACTGCCCCATGGGGGCTTCTCTCTCTCCAGCTTTGGCCTGGCCCCTGCTGCCCCACTCCAGGTGCATGCACCACTCAGCCCCAACCAGACCGTGGAGATCTCCCTGCCTCTTAACACAGTGGGCTCAGTCATGAAGATGGAACCTCTGAACAATCTTCAGGTGTGTCCCCACAGGGCCAGGCATCCTACCCACTCTCAGCCCTGGGATAAACGCTGACCATATCTACAAAGGGGCTTATAGAAAGTTGTGCTCTGGACTGCAGATGTGTCAGGAGCCTGGGATATGGAAAAGGGGCGTGGCTGTAAGGGAGGATCTTATGAGAGCCTGCTTAGGGTGCCCTTCCTGGGGCTGCAGAGGTGGTATAAGCCCAAGAATCAGAGTATCCAGCCCCAGGGACTGACTGGGGACCCCCATGCCTAGGTGGCTGTGAAGAACAACATTGATGTCTTCTACTTCAGCACCTTGTACCCCCTGCATGTCCTCTTTGTGGAGGACGGGAAGATGGGTGAGTTGTGAGGGGCCCTGGGGGTCTGTGCAGTAGGGCTGTAGCTAAGGAACCTGGGAAGGCTAGTGGATCTAACGGAAATCAGCAGGACAGTCTTGCCCAATGATGGGCTTTTCTGCAGAGCCTGGGGACCCAAATCTGGCTTTCAGGTGGCCTTTACCACCTTACTCATCCCTCAGCTTGTCCCATTGGCTACATAGAACTAGGTTGGTCATGCCATTTGCCACATTCCCATCTCTGTGCTGGGGCCAGAACTCTGCAGGGGAGGCTCATCCTGAGCTGGGCTGTACGTGGCCCATCATAATCCTCACCACAGAGCCATGACTGAGGAGTAGGCTGCACACGGGTGGAGGAGGAGGAAGAGGACAGATTGAGGGTAAAGAAGAGGAGAGACAAGAAGTTGGGGCCATTGTGGGAAAAGACATAAACCCTCCTGAGCTGAGGCTTTGCTCAGGAAAGCAGATAGGATGTGGAAGAGCAGTACCTTTACTCAACTTCCAGATAGCACGTTAGAGACCAGACCAATTTCTTGCGTGTGACGCTGAGGGGCCACAGCCTATCAGGGTCCTATCTCACCCCCATCCCACTCACCCTGCAGATAGGCAGATGTTCCTGGCCACATGGAAAGACATTCCCAATGAGAATGAAGCCCAGTTCCAGATTAGAGACTGTCCCCTCAGCACGGGTAAGACTCCCCAGCCCTGTGCTGCACAGCGTCTCTCGCCCATTCCCATCCCTGTACTCTGCTGACTGCCGACCTTCCATGGCTATAACCCCACAGAGGCTGCGAGCAGCAAGCTGCAGAGCAGCAACATCTTCACCATTGCAAAGAGGCACGTGGAGGGCCGGGACATGCTCTACCAGTCCCTGAAGCTGACCAATGGCATCTGGGTCTTGGCAGAGCTGCGAATCCAGCCAGGCAACCCCAGCTTCACGGTGAGAGCCTGTATGCCTATCCCTAGACCTGACTCTCCATTACCCTGTTCTGACAGTACCTCCCCCACTAACCTCCTCAGTCATGGGGCTGGGGGGCTGTGATTGGGAGTCATTATACCAAGATTCCTTTGAGCCTAGTAGAAGAATCAGTTCTCTAAACATTTCAAACTTCAACCCCATCAAATTGTCCAGATAAGACACCAAAGGACACATACACTCTCAAACTAGGAAATAGCATTACTGACCACAGGCCTTTGCTGTATTGCCATGTGGGGGGTACCTGAGTGCCTGGCTAGGACGACATTGTTTCTCAGCAGCCCATGCTTCCAGGCCTTGAGGAGGCACCACCAGGAAACAACTTCCAGGAGTTCCTGGTTGTTTTGTAAATCACACTATTTCCAGATCCAGATTCCAGGCTTTGCTTTACCCATGTACTTGAATCTGGCAGGTCTAACCCTATAGACACTACCTCCCAGCGCCTTGCTGGGTGACCTTGGTACTGGTGGGTCGGGCAGTGGCCGTCGTGGTGGTAATTTCCATCTCCCTGTTTGGTTGCTGCATGTTCACCTTCCCTGCTGGTGCCCATGGTGCAGGACTTGGAGGTTAGCAGATTGCTTCTCTTCTTCTGCCCCCACCTTACCCTCCCTAGCAATACTGCGCATGCCCCATCTCCTGGCCTGACCACACTGCACCCAGCTTCTCTGTTACACCCTGTCTCTTGGCCTTGCTTCATCCTGCTGCTCCCAAGGCCCAGCAGATGTATGTGCAGGCTGCCAACACCCAGAGCTTTTCAACCACTTGGCACATGCACAGAATGCAGAGCCCTTCACGGTAGGCTTGTGGACCCCTCTGTGGGCCACTCCTTGCCCCCCTTTTCTAATTTCATCCTCAGATCTAATGTGCTCAAGGAGAAGGGATGATTAGCTTCTGTCCTTTCTCAAATCTCAAGGCCCAGACCTCACTCGGCACTGAGGCAATCTCTCAAACCTTCCTATGCAGGAACTGGAGCAAGCCCAGCACACCCTGCAGTCCTCCAGCAAATACCTACTCCCTCTTAGCCCTTTACCCACTCAGGGTTGCATATCAAGGTTGCTCCTGAGAACTCTAGACCTCTAGGAGTTGGAGAGTCCTGGCAACCTAGAAGGGTTGGGACTAGGTACTTGTGGCAGCCTCAGGCTTGTGATTCATGCTGCCCGCCAGTGGGGCTCTGGTGGCAGGGCTGACAGCAGGTGTGTGGGCTGCAAGTATATTTGGTTCCCACGCGGCTGGCTGTGGCGGCCACCCCCTCTGCTTTGCCTAACATCTGCCCTACTCTGCTACCACCCTGCCCCGCGTGCATCCACACGCTCGTTGCTTGCTCTTCCATCTGGTCCCTGTGCTCTCCCCCTCCCATTCTGAAGAGCCCAGGGGTGAGTCCTCTCCCCATCCTCTTCTGCAGCTGTCTCTGAAGTGTCGAGCACCAGAGGTGTCCCAGTATGTGTACCAGGCCTACGAGACCATTCTCAAGAACTGAGGCACCTCCAGGATCTACCCCAGCCTTCTGCCAGCCCTTTTGTGGAGCCCATAAGGGTGGCTATACCTCCTCATTACTTTGGTGGGGAGGGCCAGGTGGGGCTCCTGACCACCCAGAAGACTTCCCTGATCCTAACTGCAGGACCTGGGGGCGGGTCACACCCCCTCCTGGAGTGAAATCTCTGCACCCTGTGCTCCAGTGGCCACTCTCTCTTCCATTATTGCTGATGTGGGATCAGATAAGGAGGGGAATCAAAGGAAACAGAACCAGCGCAGCAGCAGAAGCTGGACAAGAGGCCAACGGGTGTGCTTCCCTGTGCCTGGGGGTCAGCTTGGAACTCTTGGAGTCCCAGACCCATAATCCCTGCCCTATCTCCCCACTGCCACCACAAGCCTGTGGGTAGGGTCCTCTGGGTGCCAATACTGCTGCTCTGTCAGGGTCTTGAGACTCTAGGGCCTAGAGGTGATGACAGGCAGAGCTGAGCCTGGAGGTGTAACCTGGGCCAGCACCATCCATCTCATATCCAACAGTCAGTACCGTGTGACCACCCACATGGTCCAGAGCAGACAGAAATTCCAAAAACCATGTCTGGGATTCTGTTTCCTCAGCAGCTGTTCTGCCACCCCGACTCTTCCCATGCCCCTGAGGGTGGTCACTGCCTACAAGGCATTCCTTGGTGTCCCTTCAGTGAGTCCAGGGCCCTTGGAACAGAGAAAGGGTGAAGGGTGTGGTAGGGGGTCAGTGGGTATGCTTCCTATGTGGGCTCCTGTGGGGTTCTCTGGCACCCACTGCCCTCCCCTGGCTCCCAGTCTCAGTGTGTGTGACAGCATGGTAGGTTTTTCTGTCACTGCTGTTTGATAATAAAGAGATTCTGCTTTTGGCAGTTATGGACACTTTTTTTCCCTCCATAAAGAAAGATCAGAGTACAAAACTGTTTCCAAGTGGCTGGGGATACTGTCTGACTCCTGCAGTAATTATATCTAATATATATAAACAGAGAATATATATTGTATGTTTACTCTTATTTTCAAAAAGAGAAAAATAAAAATGATAATATCAAGTGTGTCCTGGCCACTGTGTCAGGTTTTAAGGCTCTTCTGGGAAAGGGCTCTGGACTGGAGCCGTGTACCTGGCAGTGGTCCCTACCCTGACTCTCTGAGGATAATGCCTGCTCTTTGACCTGCCCTTGAGAACTAGCTCTTGAGGCCTGTTGGTTTCCCTGCCGCCCTCCTGCCATCGATACCAAGACCTCCCTCTCGGATACTACGTGCCCTTCGATGCTGAGGCAGGGTGACCATCCCATTTGTGCTTCTTCCACTCGTTGCATCTGAGAATAGAACAGGCTCTGATTTGCAGGACAGAGGGGTAAGAAGGTTAGGCCAGTGTTGAATTGTTTTTCCTACGGTCATGTTGTCTGGAGAAATATTCACCCCAGATAGAGCACTCAAAGTACACCAAAGAAGCCATCCGAAGAGCATGAGCAACTTACAAGCTGCTTTACAACCAAAAAGTGCCACTTTGGTAAGTGTCTAACCTCTTATCCTTTGGGAAGGGAGGAGTCTCAGGTGCTGCCTCTTGTGTCCTCCTTTCCATGGGGTTAGTGGGCCCAGTGTCGTGAGGGTCTTGAGCAACATTTAAAACTGCTCTGCTTTCAGGAGGGTAGAGGCCAGGCCATGCCATGCCTGAAGAACAGCTATTCTACAGTGATCCACCCTTTTCTCCAGCTCTTTCCATCTCCTCCTACATGGTGTTTCCTGAGCCTTGGAGTAAAGGATATGGATATAAGTATTTTCTCACATTTAGGACTGAACATTGAGCTGCTAGGCCATAGCAACAAGCACTTATTCTTAGTACTTTGGTTATGGATCTCTGCAATAAACTCAGCCCACTGCAAAAAAGAAGCTTCCCAACTAAGTGTGGTGGCACAGGCCTTTAACCCTAGCACTTGCAGAGCTGGAGAGATGACTCAACAGTTAAGAGTACTGGCTGCTCTTGGAGAGGATGTGGGTTTGTTTTCCAGTACCCATATGGCAGCTATCAACAACTGGCCATAACTCCAGTCCAGGGGATCTGAAACTTCCTTCTGACCTCCGTGGCATTGCATGACACAAGTGCACTTACACACAGGCAAAACACTCATAAAATGAAAAGTATAAGTAGAATATTTTTTTTAAAAAAAAGAATAAGCTAGCCTGGGCTTTAATCCTTTAATCCCAGCACTCAGAAGGCAGAGGCAGGTAGATCTCTGTGAGTTCAAGGTCAGCCTGGTCTACATAGTGAGTTCCAGGTCAGCTGAGGCTACAGGGAGAGCTGTCTCAAAAAGATTGGAAAAAAAAGCAACTTCCCTGACTAAGGCCAGCAGTAACTTCCCTCCACTAGGGGATGTCTCCAGCCACAGACTTTTTTAAAGATATTTTTATTTTATGTGTATGAGTATTGCCTGTATGTGTGTTAAGTGCACCTATGTTGTGCAGTGCCCAAGAAAGCCAGAAGGTGGCATTAAGTCCCCTGGAACTGGAGATAAGGATGGTTAACTGACACGTAGATGCTGGGAATTGAACCTGGGTTCTCTGCAAGAGCAGCTGGTGCTCCTAACCACTGAACCATCTCTCCAGCCCCCAGCCACAGGTTTTGTCTGTAGTACTAAACATGGGTTCCCTCCTGTGGAGCAGGTCATTGATCCATTAGAAAGCAGTTAGTTGCATCCATAACAGTCCTACCACTACTACAGCCATCTTGCCTGGCATATTAGTGTTAACACACTGGTGATACCCATAGCTGAACAGGACCGTTGGTAGCAATTCCCCAGAAGCCTGCATAGTACCAACAGGGAAAGAATGTCCCAACCAGATTTCTCCACATCCTACAACAAATTTTATAGTGTCTTCAGTAATAAGGGCTTTCTATCCGGTTCTGATATGCAGCCAACAGTAGTGGTGATTGTCTTTGTGGGGCATCAGGAGCCAACAACTTGTAGAAAGGTAACACCCCTGGGCACTAGGATTTCCATTCAAAAACCTTGTCTTCTGACTTACTTGCTTTTATTCTATGTGTGTGTGTTTTACCCGCATGTATGTCAGTACTTCACATTCATGCAATGCCCACAGAGGCTAGAAGAGGGCTTTGAATCCCCTGAAACTGGTGTTATGGGTACTTGTTAGCTGCCATGTGGGTGCTGGGAACTGAATCTAGGTCCCCTGCTAAAGCAGCCGGTGTTCTTAACTCCCCCCCCCACACACAACTTGTCTTCTAAATGTGCCTTTCCTCACCAAGACAGGGTGCCTCAGCATTTAAACTCCTTCACTGAGGTTTGTTACGTTTATAAGCACAGACTGGTTTAGGATTTTTCTCAACCACCTAGTTGGCATCATCTGTGCTTACCCAGCCATAAAAGTCCCAAAGAATTTCCCAGCTGGCCTGGCTCCTGAGCCCCGGACCAGTTTTCCATCTTAGCTCCTTTCAACATTCAGGTTATTTCAGATGCTTTTCTAAATTTATAAGACACTCAGAGGTTGGGCAGGATTTCCAACTATCACTATCCATTCCAACCAAGTGACAGTTGGTCTTAGGATTCAGTAGCTAAGGGAATTCTTGGAGGGGGGAAGGGGGGAGAGGAGGGTCATCTAGGACAGCATGAAAAGATCTCACTGCTTGTACTCCTGTTTCCTCAGAAGAGCAACATTAAGGATAGCTTGGATGGGAGCACTGCCCTACCCAGATCTCTGTGATCCATGCTTCTCTGAGTCATCCCACCTTCTCATCCCTGGGGGTGCTGGGGCCACGGTCCATCTCTGTATTCCTGGGGGTGCTTGGCAGGCCCAGTTTGTGTTGGCCTAGGGCCAAGGAGCAAGTGAGGCTGTGCTCTCCCCTGCTGTCCCCGCACTGGCTTTCAGGATCTGACAGCATTTGGGCCAGCCCTATGCTGCTGCTAAGGCCCTGGGCTGGGTGATTCAATCCCTAACCTGCTTTCAAGAAAGAACTGTGCACAGCTTACTCTGGGGAACTAGCTGTGCACAATACTACTGTCAGCCACTCCTTTCACCCCTTTGATGAACTGTGTGGCTCAGTCTTTAAAGCTTTCTTGGGGTTCACAAGCACTAAATTAGGCTTTCTGTCTTTTGGCTTGACACAAACTTTGCCACATTTCTTCCAAGTGGCCCAGACAGGTCTCTTCTCTGCCTTTACCCCTCTCTTCCTTTCTTGATTGCTTTAGCATTTTATGAACATGATTTTTTATGTCTGTCTAAATCATTCAGAGGCTCCCCTACCTCATAAAGACTGTAGCCACCATGGGACTCAGCAAAGCCTCATACTAGTCACAAGGTTCCTGTGGAATTTCTTTTATTTTTCTTTATTTTTATTTTATGTGTATGAGTGCTATGCCTGCATGTGTGTGAGTACACTTGTATCATGCAGTGCCCTTGGGGGTCAGAAGAGGGGATCAGATCCCCTGGAACTGAAGTAAGAGATGGTTGTTAGTTACCATGTGGGTGCTGGGATTCAAACCTAGGTCTACAAGAACAGCCAGTGCTCTTAATTGTTGAGTTTCTTTCTTAGGTCTTCTGTGGGAACTGGAGAGTTGGCTCAATTGTTAAGAGCACTGACTGCTCTTGCTGAGGACTCAAGTTTTTTTCCCAGCACCCACATGGTGGCTAAGAACCATCTGTGACTCCAGTTCCAGGAAATCTGATGCCCTTCTCTGGCCTTTACAGACATTGCATACACAGGTGCACTTACAAACATGCAGGCAAAACATTTTTAAAAACGTATTTAAAAAACCTAAAAACTCCTGTGATCATAGTGTTAGGAAGCTGTGTGAATTCAGCATCAAAAAACACATCTCAGCTGGGCATGGTGGTGATCTCTGTGAGATTGAGGCCAGCCTGGTCTACATAGCAAGTTTCAGGCTAGTTGGGGCTACAGGAAGACACTGTCTCAGAAAGGAAAACAACAGCAGCAAAAAAAACACTACTAACATGTCTACTTCCCTCGAATGCCTGTTCTTCCTCTGCCGTCTTTTAGTCCTTCCTACTCATGAGTACTTCAGCAGGCAATAACCAAGTGTCTCCGCTGGCTTGTCTGAACTAGTTCCTTGAGGATTGCTCTTCCTCCTGTTGCTTCAGATTAGTGCAACCTTTCTCTCCAGGGATGAGCTATTCTGTTATTCAGTTCTTCTGCTTCCCTTTGTCCCATGGCCACATAAGCCAGGCTGTGAGAGGCTATTTCATTTCCTGTTTAAAAGTCCTTATTAGCACATGACCATAGGAAGCAGGAGGATCTGGAATTCAAGGCCAACCTCAGCAACATGTCCAGTTGGAGGCCAACCTGGACTACATGAAAGCCTCTCAAAAAATTCAAACAAATGAAAACAGGCTGGAGAGATGGCTCAACAGTTAAGAGCACATAATGCTCTTGCAGAGAACATGAGTTTGGTTCCCACCAAGCTCACAGCCACTGGTAACTCCAACTCCAGGAGGATTCAGCGCCCTCTCTGGCCTCCAAAGGCACTGTATTCATATGCACATACTTCCACACATATACAGGTAATTTTAAAAAATATTAAGTCTTAGAGCCAGGTGTAGTGGCACATTCCTTGAATCCTAGCACTGAAGACACAGAGACAAGCAGATCTCTGTGAGATCAAGGCATGCCTGGCTATATAGCAAGTTCCAGGCCAGCCAGGCTACACAGAGGTACATCTCGAAAAATAAACAAAATGCATACTGCTTTTGCAGAGGACCCAGTTTGGTTCCCAGCACCAGCCATTGGGTGTCTCACAACTTTCTGTAATTCCAGCTTCAGAGGATCAAACGCTATCTTCTGGACTCTGCGGTCACTGGCATACACACATGCACATATCCACATGCATATACATAAATAAAATACAAAATCTTTTAAATATATATATAAGGCCAGTTATGGTAGTGCATACCTTTAATCTCAGCAATCAGGAGGTAAAGGCAGATGGATCTCTGGGAGTTCCAGACCATTGTGGTCTGACTAGTTCAAGGTCAGCTAGGGTTACACAGTGGGCCTCTCTCAAAATAAAACCAAAAAAAGCATTTTGAAATTTAACTTCAGAGGGCCCAGCCATGATGGTGCATGCCTTTAATCCCAGCACTCACCACAGAGGCAGGTAGATCTGTGAGATGAGGCCAGCCTGGTCTACACAATGAATTTTAGGACAGCTGAGGCTACAGGAGACCTGTCTCAAAAAAGTTCAGAGGTAACTGTTTATTCTGGATTATCAGACTTCCCTGTACTGGGCCATTATTAAGAATTCTGTCTGCAGAGTTCTTGATTTTCTCTGTAAAGAAGGTCAGACCTGAGGGGCATCTCCTACCTTCTACTTCTCTGTCTCCTTACTATCTGGTTCTTTCCATGGGTTCCAAGTTTTTAGATCCCAAGAATGGCTCTTCAGCACAGATCTAATTTGTACTCTCTTACACAACCCCAAGAAATTCCATCTTATCCCTATTTCCCACTTTCCCTGCCAATTCAAAGGCTAGTGCGGAGGAGAGCGTCCACATGTCTTTTTCTCATTGTAATTCCTCCCTTACATAGGCAAGTTCTTCCTGACAGACAGCTGAGCTGCTGTTGTATCTTACCCACAACAAAGGCCACACCACAGCCTGATTACAATCCCATCTTATGGGTGCCACTTTCAAGGACTGCAATGTATTCTGTAGTCCATCAACAGTTTAGGGGGGCATCTCTTAATTCATGTAGTGAATCCCATTCATCAAAGAGGCATGCCACGTAAAGGACAGCCACCCTGACAATCTCCGTCACAGATACCCACCTTCAGACAGAGCAGCCTCAATTCATGTCTCACCCTACAGCAAGGACAATGCAGCTGCTCCTCCCAAACTCATCTTTGGTTCACTTGTGTCCCTGTTTTGGTACCAAGTATTATGTGACTTCCTGCCATGTGAACAAATGTCTGTGTACCCAAGATAGGCCACCCAACAGACCAACAACATGATTCCACTTGTCTAGCTTGGAGAACCAATGGGTTTAACTGGGGTTGGTACAGGAGCATGGGCAACTGAGGAAGAGCCTCTCCTTTCTCCCTCCAGCAACTATTAACCATCTATATATTCTTGGCCTCCTCCAAGGGCATGTTAATGCATGCAATCTTAGGAGTGTCTCCTTTGGACAGTCACAGTTGCTCTGATTTCAAGAGGGCAACAGCACAAAGAGCAAAGTTCCACAAAGCTGCCTACCAGTCATATACCCCAGGTCCCAATTCTCATGCTAACCTGGCTCCCTGGGCATGCCATCAGCTCAGGCAGTACTCCAGTGCTCTATTGGCTGTGGGTTGCCTTCTGGCTCTTGAGGCTTTAGCCTGCTTCTGTGTGAGGAGCACCGGGTACCTCATCATTCCCTGCCTCCTGCCCACCTCAAACACTGCTGGCTGCTGAAAGCTGGGAGAAGACGGCCAGTCCCTCCACTGCCCCAGCTCAGCTCTAGAGTGTTGTGATGCCCTGGAGTCCCCAGCATCCAGAGCCAACGATGGGCCCTTCATTGCACAAACTTCATTCTTGACTGGATGTCAGCTTGGAAAGCCCCAGGTCAGTGCAGCTGGAGTCTGACCCACCAGGTAAGTGTAGGAGCAGGACCTGTGTGCCCTTGAGAAGAAAGATTGTTACCTTTTGCCTGCCTCCCCTGAACCAGCACACTCCTGGGGAACAGATACAAGGTTCATCATATCCATAGTCTGCATGCTGGAGTTCCCTGGGGCCTTGGAGTCCTCTCTTGTCTCTACCCCTCCACTACTGGGGCTAGGAGAGTGGATATGTAGGATAGTTGTCCCTACTGGATGACAGTGAGCAAGGAGAGACCCAGGACAAATGACCCAGAGGAAGGAAAGCTGATGAAGTTGGCTTGTTTGAATGGAGGAGAGAGATTGTTACCAGACACCTCCTTGAGTCACCCTCCGATTCAGCCTATGCCCCACACCTCATTTGCTTCTGGGGAGAACCTTACGATGGTTCTGCCCTCATCTGCACTCAATCAGAATGGCCCCAGCATGGTGGGGAGGAAGAAGCCAGAAGGGGTGAGGAGTTGGAACATCCGCAGTATGAAAGCAGAGGGGATTAGCAGGGTGATGAGCCTCAGGGTGAACCTACTGCTTTTGTTCTGGATAAAGAAAGGATGGGTTGAGGGTGAGCCCAGACTAAGGAGGTATAAAGAAGACATCGGGAAACTTACTGTATAAACTAATTTAAGATTTTAAGAGTTTGATTGGAGGCACCCAGCATGGTGGATAATGCCAATTCTAGAAGTCATGAGTGAATCCATTAAAATCCCAGTGCCAAGCATGGGCTACCTTCCTGTGGATTATTGGTCAAGAAGACTCCAAAGCCCACAAAGCACAAGCTAGTGACGCTGCTCTTTGTTGCACCCCAGAACTAGATGGTAAAATCCTGTGGCTAAAGATATCATCACCTTGGTTATAGGACAGAGAAATAAGCTGGACCTGAATGGAAGTACCCTCTCTGCTGGCTGGCTTTCCCAGTGTCAGAGGGTGCTACGCAGGCCTCTGGGGGACAAAAGTCACCAATGGGCTCACCCAGTTGTGGATTCTGTGTGCTACAATGCCAACCTGCCAGGCCAGGGATGTCCACTGGTGCAGTTGTGGCGTATGTTATGGGGTAACTAGCTGCTTTCTGATTGGATCTGAGAACTGCACAGGAGACATTACCTAGTACAGTGGACCTGTCAAAGGCCATGGCCAGGGGTGGGGGTGGGGGTGGGTGAACCTACTTCTTTTGTTTTGCTGATGTCATACTACCTCCTAAATATTTATGTTTACACTCAAACGTGCTGTTCTCAGTCTTAATCAGAGAAGTTTCTTTTTGTAGCAAATGGAGTTAATGCAGACCCATGGCTATTGAAGATACTGAGAGTAGGTGACTGTTAGATGCTTGACTCTAAATGGGATATTTATATTACCCCCTCCTAGGTTCAGGGAACGTCATAGAAAGAGAACAGAAAGACTAAGAATTGGATGAGGAGAAGGATCAAAAGATGCTGTCTTCTGGGCATGGTTGTTGCAATCAAGAATTCAGCAGCTGAGATTGTCTGCACTGGATCTGCCCAAGACTGGGCCTGTCAACACACAGTCATGAATGGGCAAGGCGCTCATGGGGCCTGCCAGGAAGCCACTGTCTCCAGTGATGTGGAGGCTGCTCTGGTGACTAGCTCCACTGCTCATGCAGGTGGCCCTCCTGAAACTCAGTGGGTCACAAAACAAAGAGACGTGAAAGTGAGAGCTGGAATTGTTGGGAGGAGGGAGGAGTTCAAGGAAGGCAAATGTGATCAGATCGCATTGTATACATGACATTGTAAAGAATGAATTTAATAAAAAAGAACAAAAGAAGAGGAGGAGGACGAGCAGAGGGACGAGGAGGAAGAGGAAAGGGGAAGGGCTGGAGAGAGGGCTCAGCTTTTAAGAGCACTGGCTGCTCTTGCAGAGAATTCAGGTTTGCCTCCCAGTGCCCACATGGCAGCTAACAACCATCTGTAACTCCCATGCCTCTTCTGGCCTCTATGCAAGCAAAACGCACACACATAAAAAGTAATAAACAGCCATGTGTGGCGGTGCACACCCTTAATCCCAGCACCCAGGAAGCAGAGGCAGGTGAATCTCTTTAATCGAGGCCAGCCTGGGCTACATACCAAGTTCCAGGCCAGCTGAGGCTACAGGAACACTCTGTCTCAAAAAATAATAAATTTAAAATTGTTTAAAGGAGGTGGAGGTAAAGGAGAAGAAAAGGCCCGAGCATATACGGTATGCAAAAGCTTAATACACATGGGGAAACTGAGGCAGGAGATCTGCGGGCTCCAGCCCTCCAATCCTGGCGAGCTACACATGGGCTTTGCCATGCCATATCACTGCAGCAGGAGAACAAGGACCCAGGGTCACCTCCCATGCTTTTCCGGGTAGATCTGCTGGTGTCCGGTTTTGCTCTTTGCTTTTCCTGCTGGGACTTAAACCAGGGCCTCCTGTACGTGCTAGACAAGCACCCTTCCACCAAGCTGCGTCCAGCCCGCTGACAGGAATTTCTGAAGCTCACTCCCTATGCGTGCAGATGAACTCACCTCAGCATTCCGAGTGCACAGGCCTGTCGATGGATGAATGTGCAGGCTGTTCCTGTCTTCTGTGAGTCCCAGAGGTGCTGCAGCAACACCCTGCCGAGCACACCCGCAGCGCTGGCACAGTGCAGCCCGGAGGTGGGATGCTCTCCAGATGCTACAACAGAGGGGTGTGAAGTTTACATTGGAAATTGTGGTTTTAGGGCTAGGAGAGACTAAGCAGCCTAGTGCTGGATGCAGCCTTTGGGGACGTGCACTGAGTTCTTTCACAGGTGTCACCAGTGCAGCTCTATCAGTCAGGGCTCTCTAGAGGCACAGAACCATTATATTCTAAAAGGGAATTTGCAATGGGCGCAGTGGCACACGCCTTTAATCTCAGCATTTGGGAGGCAGAGACAAGCGGATTTCTATGAATTCAAGGCCAGCCTGATCTACATAGCAAGTTCCAGGTCAGCTGGGACTACAGCGAGACCCTGTCTCACAAAGACCAAAAAATAAAAAATAAAAATAAAAGGAGGTTTGTCAGATTGGCTTACACAGTACGGTCTGGATAGTCTAGTGATGGCTGTCTTCACACCAGAGAGCCGAGAACCCAGGATCTGTTCATTTTGGATGCTAGTCCCAACCTGATACTGAAAACCTAGAGGATTCCTAGAAAGTCTTTGATCCGAGTCAGGAAGCTGGGTTCTGATGGCAGCAAAGGATGGCAGAGCTGCGGAAGCACTCACCAGCAAGAGGCGCGCAGGCAACATGCCGAAGCCCCAGCCTCACCTTATAGTGCAGCCCCTCCTGGAAGGGCCGCCCACATTCAGGGTGGGTCTTCCACGTCCACCAGTCTAATCAAGAAAACGCCTCATAGCTGTGCTCAGAGGTTGGCCTGTCAGATGATTCCAGACCAATCAAGTTGCCGTTAATTATCAAACAGCGTGCTGCAGGGAGCACCCTGTATATCACTTACACGTGTAGATAATTTTTCAGATGGGAATTGCTGGGCCAATGGTCGGCACATTTTAATTTTCACAGCTGTGACTAAGATGGCCTTCAATTCACACTTCCACTGGTCTAGAGTGGGGCTTTCTACAGCCCACAGCAGTTCATTCCAAACTGGCAGGTGAAGAATGCCAGTTACTGTGCTTTATTTTCATTTAATTAATTAATCAATTTTTTTTGAGATAGGGTCTCACTATCTATCTCTGATTGGTCTAAAACTGGCTCTGTAGAGCAGACTGGCCTCAAACTCACCCGCCTCTGTCTCCCAAGACATACAATACCATGCCTGGCTAATTTTTTATTTGTGTGTGTGTGTGTTTGTGTGTGTGTGTGTGTGTGTGTGTGTGTGTGTATGTGTTTTATAGGCATGCACAATGCCACAGTTTGGGTGTAGAAGTCAGAGGAAGGGAGTTAGTTCTCTCCCTCCACCACGTGGGTCCTGGGGATCGAACTCAGATCATCAGGCTTGGAAACAAGTGCCTTTACCTGCTGTACCACCTCCTTAGCCCCCCGCTAATTTTTTATCACGTTTATGTGTGTGTGCTCCAGTGCCCATAAGAGGACTTTCAAAGTCAGCTTTCTCACTCCACCTCATGGGACCTGGAGGTCAAACACAGGTTCTCTGAGCAATTGCACCAGTTGCACCAATCTGTTAGTGAGATGGGGTCTCATGTGACCCAGGCCAGGCTCAAACTCACTATGTAGCCAAGGATGACCTTGAACCTTGAACTCCTGATTCTCCTGAATCCATGTGCTGAGTGCTGTGATTCCAGATATATGTTACCACACCCGGCAATATTGTTATTTTTTAATGTATGTATGTATGTATGTATTTTAATATTGTGACCTTTTTTTTTCTTTCTGTTTTTTATTCTTCAGCTGAGACAGCAAAAGAAAGGATATATTGTATACTTGGCCACAAGTAAGAACAGAACCAGGATGCCACAGGTCCAGGGCAGAGAGCCCACAGGGATGCTGGTTGTTAGGGTGGTGTCTCTCAGAGGCTCTCTACAGTCAGATGGTGAAGTTCCAGATCCACTGAGATAACTGTTGACGGAAGTGGACAGTTTAGTGTCCCGCATCCCTGTATTCCAGCCCTGCATTCCGTCTCTGCTCCTGCAGCCTCCACAGGCACACAAGCTAGTTTGTGTCAGCTTCTGTGCCTCAGTCTGTGCATTTGCTTCTGCCTCCGTCTGTCACGGTGTGGGAGTGTCAAGGAAGATAACACTAAGGCCAAGAGACCTAATGCTGTGTTTTATTTATTTGTATTTTATTTGTTTATTTAAACTTTAGGTGTACGAGTACTTTGCCTGCATGTCAGTGCAGCATGTGCGTGCAATGCCCTCAGAGGCCAGGTGTTGGATCTCTTGGAACTGGAATTATGCAGTTGTTAGCCACCATCTTGGCTGGGAACTGAACCCAGGGCCTCTGCAGTTGGTGCTCTTAATGCTGAACCATCCATCTCCCGAGTCCCTAATGCTGTGTTTTACATTTTTTTGTTCATGCCTCTACTTGTGTTTCGGAGCCATTTGCGCTTCTGGGAGCTGACTTCATACTTTTTGCCTGTTTTTCTCTATGGTTCTTTATTACTTTCTACTGGTTTGTTATTCTTTTCATTTTATTACCGTAATTGGATTTTTCTTTCTTCCTTTTTTCCCCTTTCAGTGTATGTGTGTCTGTGTGTGCCACCTTGTGCAGGTGCCTGTGGGGGCCGTAAGAGGGTGTCTGATCCCCTAGAGCTGAAGGCACAGGCAATTAATAGTGAGCCACCCAGTGTGGGTGTTGGGAGCCTAACTCTGGTTCTCTTGAAGAGCAGCAAATGTTCTTACTCACTGAGCCATGTCTCTAGCCCGACATTGGGTTTTTATGTAATATTCCTCTGATATTTTCTTTCTAGTACTTGTCTGATCTCAGCATTTGCCTTTCACTCCTGTTCCATCTGGCTGTGTAGGAATCCAACTTCCCCTCCCCCACACGGTTCCCCAGTTGCCTCCACACCGCATACTGAATATTCATCTTTCCCCCACAGAACTGAAATGCCATTTTTATCATCTGCTGAACTTCCACATATATTTGGGAGTTTTTCTGGACTCTGTTATTACCATAGGATTTCACTACTCATCAGCTTCTGCCTATCCAAAACATACCTTTACAGCACCCTCTGTCCCACTTGAAAATTAGAACTAGCCAATGTTTTGAAAAAAATAAGCATTTTTATTTGGATCACATCAATTGTTTATATTGTTAGGAAGAATTGACATCCTTACAAGTATTTCAATTAATATTGGTGGGCTGAATGTAGCTAAGTTGTAAAGAATTTACCTAGCATGTACAAGACCCTGGATTTGATCCTTACAACACACACACACACACACACACACACACACACACACACACACACACTTGGATCTTTTTTGTTTTTTTGTGGAGTTTTTTGTTGATTTGAAATAAGGTCTCACTATGTAGACCCAGCTAGCCTGAGACTCACTATGTAGACGAGGTGGTCTGGAACTCACAGAGATCCTCCTCCGCCTCCTCAGTGCTGTGCCATCATGCCCAGAGCAACTGAATCTTTATATGCAAATACAAAATATTAAAAGAAAAGCCTTTGGGGGCTGGAGAGATAACTCAGCAGTTAAGAGCACTGGCTGTTCCTGCAAAAGACCTGGGTTCAAATCCTAGGACCCACTTGGTGGCTAACAACCATCCATAACTCCAGTTCCAGGGGTTCTGATGCCCTCTTCTATCCTCCAAGGGCATTGCAGGACACGGGTGCATTTGCATATATGCATCCAATACATACGGAGTTGGCGAGATGGCTCAGCATTAAGAGCACTGGCTGCTCTCGCAGAGAACCGGGGTTTGATTCCCAGTATCCACATAATGGCTAACAGCCATCTGTAGCTCTAGTTCCAGGGGAATCTGATGTTCTCTTCTGACCTCCTCAGGCACTGCACAACATGGGTGCCCTTACGTGCATTCAGACAACATATTCATACATATAAAATAAAATAAAAATAAGTAAAATATTTTAAAACAACAATAATAAAAGTGTTTAGGAGGCTGGGGAGATGGCTTAATGTGTAAAGGCACTTGCTGCCCAAACGTTAGAACCCAACTTAGGATCCTCAGCACTAATATAACAAGCTGGGCATGGCTGTGCACACTGTAACCTGAGGCTTTGGGAGACAGAGACAGAGGGTCTCTGGGGCTTGCTGGCTGCTAGCCTAGCTCCAAGCTTCAGTTAAAGACCCTGTTTCAAGGGAATAAGATAGCGAGTGATAGAGGAAGACATTCAACATATCCTCTGGCTTCAGTGTATGATCACAGATGTTATATCAACACACACATGTGTGCATTACTGTACACATATAACACACACACACCAATAAATAAATAAGTATTCATAAATGTGCTTGGTAAAGACCAGGTGTGGTGAGGCATGCCTATAATCCCAGTATTCAGGAGGCAAAGGCAGGAAGATTGCTATAAGTTCAAGGTCAGCTTGGTCTATGTAGTGATTTCCAGGCTAGCCAAGGTCACACATTGAGACTGTCCCTGCCTGCAAAAATAAAATTTTAAAAGCCAGTTTTGGTAGTGCATGCCTTTAATCCCAGAACTCTGGAGGCAAAGGCAGGCACATCTCTTGAGAGATGGAGGCCAGCCTGTTCTACATAAAAAGTTCCAGAGTGGCCAGGGTTACACAGTAAGAAATTGCCTCAAAAACAAGAAAGAAAGAAAAGAAATAAAAAAGCTACTTAGACGTGCTGGTACATTCATTTAATCCCAGCATTCAGGAGATTGAGGCAGGAGAATCATGAGTTCAAAGGCAGCCTGGGCTGCAAGAGACTCTCTCACGCAAACCAGTTATTTATTTATTTTTCTCCATGCTGAGAATTAAACCTGAACCTTGCACGTACTAGGCAAGAATTCTACTAGCCCTAATTTTTCTTTCCTTCCCCCCCACCGCCCACTCTCTCCCTCTCCATCCCTTTATTCCTTCCTTCCCCTTCTTTTTCTCTCTCTGTTTTTTGAGACAGGTTCTTACTATGTAGTCAGACTGGGCCCAGACTTGAAATCCTCCTCCCGCGGTCTCCTGAGTGATGCAGGTGCAGGTATGAGTCCCCATGCCTGGCTCCCTTCTGATTTTTCTTTCTTCTTCCAGAAATAGGGATGGAGCCAGGACCTGGCTCATGCTGAGCAAGTGCTCTGCCCCTGAGCCATAATCCCAGCCAGCAAAGTAAGGTTTCTGGCCTCTCTTCTCTGCCTACACTCCAGGGAGAAAAGAGAAAGGAGGGAGGAGCTACATAAAGTCTTTGGAATTTTTCTCAAAAATTTATTTCTTCTTTCACGCCTATCTATGTATTTAGTCTTTTCTATCAGTTTGGACTTAAGGATCGTTTTGTTATGCATTTTTTTGTTTGATTTAGTATATATTTTGTGTGTGTATATGTTCTTTTGTGTCTGTGCATGTAGAAGGGGTATGCATGTGTGTGACATGTGAAGGCCAGATGTGTCTTTCTCAATCAGACTCCATCTTATTTATTATTTTTGGTTTGAGATTTTTTTTGTTTTTAATTTTTACAAATTTTATTTATATTTTATGTGTATGAGTGTTTGCCTGCATGTATGTAGGTGCATCATGGCGCCCATAGAGATCAGATGAGGGCACTGAATCCTTTAGTAATAGAGTTACAAATGGTTGTTATTAGCCCCTACTTGGGTGCTGGGAACTGAAGTGGGGTTCTCTGCAAAGGCAGTCAATGCTCTTAACCAGTGAGCCATCTCTCCAGCCCTGTTTTGTTATTTTTGAGACAGGAACTTTTTATACATCCCAGACTGGCCTCAAACAGATGATCCTCCTGCCTCAGCCTCCCACATGTTGGGTACAGGTGAGCGCCACCATGCCCAGCTCACAAGTCTTTCTGACTCTCTCCAGGCAGAGCCACATTACTTATACCAGCTGTTCCGGCTCTAGCCCCTGGGAGCCCTTTCCTGTCATCTCTGCCCCTCTGACGTGCCATCCTGGTGCTTATTTTTTGCTTGGCACTTTCTATCTTCCTGGCAGTCCAGGCCACTTCAGGCTGTGCTTGTCCTGTCCCAACCTCACAGCTGGCCATTTCTCAAGGAGCCTGGTTCCTGTCTTTCAAGATGGAGTCATAAATCAAGATCCAGGTCTGGAGGCACTTTGTTACTATGGAGGGTATCATTTTGGTCCTCAAGCTGACAGAGCTAAAAAAATGTGTACCTACATACTACGTAGACACACGTCCCGCCATATGTCTTACAACTGGTGACTATTTACATAGAGAAATGGAATTATTTTCTATGGTATGGATTTTGTCCCCCGCTCATTGTTTTCCTTTTTGTGTCCCATAAAAGGACACAAATGGTCCAGACCACTAATTAATAATTTTTTTTTATGTTTGAGATAAGGTCTTGCTCTGTGGCCTTCTGAGTTCTGGGGTTACAGATGCACGCTACCACTACACACCTGTTTATCATCCCCTTTACAGAGAAGGAAACTGGGCTCTGAGAGTTTAAGAAACTTGCGCAGAAGACACAGCCCTGTGTTTCCACCCATGGGGCCTCACTTCAGTGCCTATGCTGCCTCCTTGTGTCCTGATGACTGTGAGATCCCATTTGCCCCTCAAGAGGATGACCATCGGTGATGGTGACAACATAGTGCCAGGCATTAAAGCAGTAGGAGACCCCCATTTAGGGCTCAAGGAAATGACTTCTGGGACAAGTGGTATGCACATGGTTAAAGGCAGAACAGTATAATTCATGGTCAGTGATGTGGACCTTAGGAACCCAGGCAAAGACCCCTGGGAGCTGATGTTGACTAGGGTGCTAACCCCCACAAAAGGGACCAGAACCAGGCCAGCTAGGAAGAAGCTATGTGCGTCCAGGTCAGTGGTGTGGAGGACACCCCATTACTGCTTGGGAAATAAGGGCAGAATTCTTTACTGGTGCTTGACCTGGCCCAGCCTGGTCTGCTCAGCTGTCTCCTAGTGAACTCCGTTATCTGGTGCTTGATTCCTCAGGGCTCAGTTTAGGTGACATAACAGCGTGACACTAGACCCTCCCCAGGGCCCTCACTCTTAGCCTGCTAGTGTCTCCTGATGTCCTCTTATTCCCATCCCAGCCCGAAGCAGCCCAGGGCTCCCGCCTTGGTCTTTCTTGCCTGTTTCTTTATGTCTGTTCCCCTCAAAAGCCAAGTAGGTAGGAGAGGCCAGCTTGGCCACTGTGTGCTTAGAGTCAGGGTTCCTCCAAGGCGGGAGCAGATGCATGTGTGTTTGGTGGGTTGTCCCCAGAACACTAGGTGGGAACACGAGAGAAGGCTGGGAAGGGCCCAGGAGACTGGAGTGGCACGCCAGTTGGTCTTTCTTTGAGGGAAGTGGAGGGCAACGAAAGAAAACCTAAAATCCACTTCAGTTAGGAGAGCATCCAGCTGCCTGGTCTTTGGGAAGTCCGGGATAGGACCACACACTCCATTACAGCTCAGTGCACGATCTGCAGGTGACAGAACTCTCCCCAAAGTCCTTTCCCACAAAGCCTCAAGCTGCAGCAAACCACCTCCAGGCACACCTCTGGCCTCTGGGCCTAGATGAGATTTAAGCCTCTTAGAAAGTCAGGCTCAGGATCGCAGGAGCCTGGGTTCTAGTCCACTTTCTTGCTGGATACTTAGGTCAAATTACCACATCCTTCTGATCCTGAATGGGCAGGTGTCTGAGTGCAGGGCTTGACCGTGCCACAGGGGCCTGGGTGAGTGGAACTGCTGTTGGCAACTCTAGTGTACAAGTCTCCCAGGGAAAGTGCAGGAATTTGCAGCAGCCTGGGGCAGTCCCAGTGACAGTGTCCTCCTTTGATCTGAGAACATGCACAAATTGGATGTGGTGTCACATACCTGTAATCCCAGCACACGCTGTCACTCTGCTGTAATCCCAGTCCCTGGGAGGAGATCACAGCTTTGAGGCCAGATAGGAATATGAAGTGAGACTGTCTTTCAAAAGCAGACAGACAAGAAGACAAACATATAGGCTGAGAAGTCCCCCTGTGGTCTAGAGATGCGCCCCCAACCCTGCAAACCCTACCATGGGCACTGGGGGTGGGTGGGAGGGTGGCGGGTACGAGGAACCCGAAGGGCACAGGTCCAATCAAGACCAGCTGGGTGTCTGCCCTCAGGACTTGCTATGCGACAAGAGGGAAGGGGCTGAGTCTGTTTACTCCCTGCCTTGTTTCCCAAAGGAAAAGAAGCAGCTCACCAAACCCAGAAATCTGAAAACTTAAAACGGAAGAGGGAAGGTCACTTCGGGTAAGTGTGAATGAACCCAGGTGTCTCCAGACTCTGAATTTAAAGACCTGGGTACTTGTGGGCTCGCTAGTGGCTAAACAGAGGCATGAAATCAGACCAGACCCTAGGTCGACTGTGGAAGGGTGAGGACACTGCCAGGCACAGCCCAGGCTCCTGTTCTGGAGGATGGGCTCGCCTCTCCCTTCAGATGGTGATTTTTCCTGCTCATTCCTCCACTTGCTCCAGGCTGGGTGGGCACATTGTCCGGGCTCTCAGAGTCCTACATCTCAGGAGTTCGAGAACCTTCCCTCCTAAAGTAGAACATAGTTATTCTTAAAAAATAATCCATCTCGGGGCTGGAGAGATGGTTCTCGGCAGTTAAGAGCACTGGCTGCTCTTGCAGAGGACCCAGGTTCCAGAGGACCCGGGTTCGAATCTCAGCACCCACATGGCACCCACATGGTGACTAACAACCATCCATAACTTCAGTTCCAGGGGAATCCAACACCCTCTGACCGCCGAGGTCAGTGTATGACATGGGTGCACTTACACACATACAGGCCATACACTCATACACATGAAATAAAAATAAAATATTAAAAATCCATCTCAGCATGCTGGCAAGCAGTAACATTTTAAATATGTGTTGAGTATATAACTAAACCTTGGTTAGTGTAGAAAAAGAGATGACTGCATTTCACACACCTGGAGGAGGGCAGAGGTGTGGGAGCATCTTTCAGTGTGCGGAGACAGCACCAGAAGACGGACCTGGGCAAACTTGGCCCTGGGAGGAGGCCAGGGAGTCTGTTGGCACTTCGCACCCCTCTGAGGGACTCTATGGAAAATGATGTGACATGTGCTGTGGGGCAACTCTTGATCTTTGTTTTTATTCACCTCCAACTTGTTGAAGCAGCGGTTTGGGGTTGAGCCGCTGTGACTATGTGCTGGGCTTAGCCCCTTCTGTCTGCACCTCCCCTCCAGAATGGTCCTTTGAAATATTATACTCCTGGCCTTTCAATCCCTGCGGGTTTCAGCAAGGTGGCAGGGGCCTCAGAGATGACCCAGGCCCGGGCCAGGGCTCCACAGCCTTTTCCTCTTAGAGACATCTATCTCTCTTCAGCCTCAGTTTCTTCTTCCCTAGATGGAAATACCAGGTTGAGGTACAAAGATGACGCAGGGGATAGCTCAGAGAAGGACCTGACACTCAGTAGGGTCTTATGAACCAGAAGTGCTAGGAAGGCACTGGGCTTTGGTGGATGTCGGACAGAGACCGAAACGCAGTGCGGCGATTCGCCCAAGGTCACTCATCCGGGAGCCGGATCTGACCCCAGGTAGCCTGACTCCAAGGGCCCGGGGTTGGCCAGCCGCCAGCTCTGCAACCAGCGGTGCTGGAGGAGCGGCTGAGGAGAGCGCTGAGCCGAGGGGGGCAGCGAGGCCTCGGCGGGGCTGCCTGCCAGTCCTGCCGTCACCTTGCCGCGACCCTCCCCGGGAGGGGCGTCCCGGGGGGCGGGGAGGGGGGCGGGCGGTTACCTCATCGCCGCCTCCAGGAGGCCCTGCTCGCTCGCTCTCCCGCGCCGCGGGCTGGGGCGGCGACTCCCGGCACCGGTGTGAGAAGCGGACGGGGACCGGGACGCCGAGAGGCCGAGTCGGACCTCGGGCCCCCGGCGGGCGGCGCCTGGCTCGGGCTGCGGGCGGAGGCGGCTCTGCGCGCGGCGCGCCGGGTCCGCTCTCTCCCGAGCTCCGGCACGCTCCGGAGCTGCGAGTGCGTCCGCCGCCGCCTGCCGCTCGGCTGGCTGGCTTCCTACCTCCTGCTCGGTCCTCCGGCCCGGCCTTTCCGGGCCAGGTGCTGCGGAGCGCGGCGCGGCAGGGGTGTCCCGGGCAGGGCGCGGGCGCACGGTCGGGAGCGCACGGTGCGGCGCCGGCCCATGAGGCTTCCCGGCGCGGAACGCGGGAGCGCGGGCCGGCCATGGGGGGCAGCCTGCGGGTGGCTGTTTTGGGTGCTCCGGGAGTGGGCAAGACGGCCATCATCCGCCAGTTCCTGTTTGGTGACTATCCGGAGCGCCACCGGCCCACAGACGGTCCCCGCCTCTACCGGCCCGCCGTGCTGCTCGACGGCGCCGTCTATGACTTGAGTATCCGCGATGGCGATGTCGCTGACCCTGGCTCGAGCCCCAGAGGTCTCGAGGTAGTGGTTCGAGGTGTGGTCAGGGGTGCGTGACAGCGTGAGAGGGTGTGTGTGTGTTTGGTGCCCACGTGCGTGTCCACGTGGATCGCTTCCGAGCGTCTGAGCAAGTACAGGGATCTAAGGAATAATGTGTCCCCCGTATACTGCCTGTGAGCCTTCGCTGGCACAAACCGGTTGGCTGCGTTTGCCCGGTGACTTTTCTTGTTCCCTCGGATGCTTGCGTCTTTGCCTGCCTAAACTGGGGGGTCTGGATCTGTGCTTGGCACAGAGAGGCAGTTGCAGCCCCTGAGGATGCCATACTGTTTCAGTAGCTTGAGCAGGGCCTCAGTGGGGAAGACTGGGTCAAGTACTGGGCTACACTTTCTAGAAGGGCCACTTCTCCGTAACTGTGCCCTGAAGCAAAGAGTCAGTGATCTGTGCAAAGTCCAGGACAGACCTCCAGTCTCTGGCTCTAGATGCCTGAGGGTTTCCTACTGGGGGGGGGGGGGCGGGGGATGTTTGAGCTGAACCTGGAAGGCTAAGTGGAGCTTTGGGTAAAAGACCGGTAAGAATATTTCAAGAGGAAAGAACAGTAGGGGCTTAGGCCAGGGGACTAACCTGAACTTGAACAGTCACCGTCACAGTTTGTCTGCCCGCCAGTGGCAGGTGGATTCCCGAGGGCCATGGCTGAAGAGAAGAAGGCTGGAGCTGAGTTGAGGAAAATGTAAAGGAAGAGGAAGTTGCCAGTGCGGGAAGGAGAGACTAGGGACTAACTAACTGACAGGTTTCAGGCAAGATTGGGAAATTTGGCTTGAAGGAGAGTGGTAGAGAGATTTGGGAGGTAACAGAGGCCTGAGGATGAACCATGGCGTTAATGTCAACTCCCTACAGAGGGCTTTGGAGTGGGTAGGAGAGTGGGAAGGTCTGCTGCAAACCCCAGCCTCTACCTCTAGGAGTGGCCGGACCCTAAGGACTGGAGCTTGCAGGACACAGACGCCTTTGTGCTTGTCTACGACATCTGCAGCCCCGACAGTTTCGATTACGTGAAAGCCCTGCGGCAGCGCATCGCAGACAACAGGTGAGGGCCTGGAGGGAGGTGCAGGTCGAGCCAGGTGTCCTCTGTCCTGGGGGGGCGAGTTAGTTTCCAGTCTGGGTTCTTTCGGCTGGTGCTTCCGCCCACGGGAAGGTCTCCAAGCTGTATGGAGTCTTTAGCACATACAGGCCTAGCGTTGGTTGGGGAGGTCTGTGGCTGTAGGAGGGGACACGCCTGCTTTGTACACTCATGGATGAGGGGAGGGTTCCTCCAGCCATGGAGAGTCCCCAGCACCGCGTCTCTTAAACCCTTCCGGCCTCCAGGCCAGCAGGCGCACCCGAGGCACCCATCCTCGTGGTAGGCAACAAGCGGGACCGTCAACGGCTGCGCTTCGGACCTCGGCGTGCGCTGGCCACTCTAGTGCGCAGGGGCTGGCGCTGCGGTTACCTCGAGTGCTCCGCCAAATACAACTGGCACGTGCTGCGTCTGTTCCGAGAGCTTCTCCGTTGTGCTCTGGTGCGAGCACGTCCTGCTCATCCGGCCCTGCGCCTGCAGGGGGCGCTGCATCCAGCGCGCTGCAGCCTCATGTGACCGGATTGGACGAGATTGCCTAACACTCGGATTGGACCTGGGAAAGCTCTCGCCCAGTCTTGGGGGAGGGGGCGGGGCGGCAGGCTGCTCTTTGAACTTAACAGTCATCCACTACTCTCATTGGACGAAATCAGTCCTTTCTGGGACCTTATTGGGTCACAATCTCACTGGATAGAAAGGACCCGATATGAATCTGATTGGAAGCATCCGGATAACTCCTGCCGCTTCACTGGAGACTTTTAAAGTCATGCCTCATAAGGTAATAAAAAAACAATTCAAGTGCGCCTAGGGTTTCTTGATCTGAATAGGCTGGTCTGAGCCACCAGGCTTGGCCTCCAGGCAGTTAATTCCAGAATCCCAACTTGTAATGAAGGATTAGTTCCCAAGAAACAGACAGGTGGCTAGAGCAAAACTTTACTGTCAGAGGTTCTGCTTACTGGACCATAGGTCCTCAGGACACCGGGCTGGCCCGGTCTCCCCTAAGGCATTCAATAATATTAGTAATTAAATAGCAACACTCATCCCCCAACCGGAATGTAAAACAGAGGTCCATTGTGCCATGTTGTCCCGTGGGGTCTGGTCCCATGAGGTCTGGTACTCGAGAGTCGGAGGGGGGCTCCCTGATGCAGAGGGTAGGTTAAGGCCACAAAGAAAATGAAAGAATGGGGTGTGGGAGCAGGTGGGCTGGTCCATCACATTCAGGAATCTGGCTCAACGACCGACTGCAGCGCATGCCAAGCCCCAAGCTCTGCAGGTCCAGACGGGCGTCGGGGTCCCCGTGGTGTGGGAATGCGTGAGGGTTTACGGTCTGGTTGTGTGTCCATCCGCCCCCTCGCCCAGGTCTGTGAGAGTTCGGGACCAGCCACAGAGCTCCCAGTTGCATCCAGTGGTCCCCCCATACCAAGGCAGGGGCTGCCTTCATCGGAAGAGCTGGACAGAGCTTGGCTGCGGGGGCCGGGCAGCCCATTGGCTGTCAGGCCAGAGTCCCCGGGTGGGCCACACTTGCCACCCAGGACACTGAGGGATGAAGAGGAGGAGCTGGAGGAACAGTATGCCGAGTCAGGAGCTGGAGGGTCTGGGGCCCGAGCTGGGTCAGGGGTTGGTCCCATGGGGGTCTGGCTAGCATAAGCCTCTAGGTCACGGGAGTTGGCCAAGAATTCCTCCTCCAGGCGCCGGAACAGCTGCTGCTCCTGCTGCGGGTCCAGCTGCAGTGGTGTGCGGAAGACACTGGCGGGTGTGGCAGTCAACTCGGGGCTGGGGCTGGAAACCCGGGGAGGCCGGGGTGCTGCAGGGCTGCGGGCACGCGGAGTCTGCGGGGTGCTCCTGCCAGAACCCCCGGCGCCCCTGCCGCGGGGCACCCACGAATGCTGCCCGTCTCGGTCCCTGCGCACGAGCAGCACGGCCTGCTCCTCGCGGCTCTGGCTGCGGGCCCGCCTGGCGGGGTTGGGGGCCGCCAGCTGGGCTCCACGGCCCCCCGGGGCCACTCGCGGCCGTCCCCGGTCCAGCCGGTCTCGGGACTGGCTGCGCGGAGTGGCTGGCCGCCTTGGGGAGGCCGGGGGCCCAGTGGTCAGCCGTCGGCTGGGCCGCTCCCTCCGGGAGCCAGTGGCCATGTCGTCACTGCGGGTACCCAGGGGGCCACTCTGGGCTGAGGAGGCTGAGGAGTCACTGTCCCCGGAGTGGCGGCGGGAGCGGGGGAGGGGGGTCAGCTGATCCCGGGGCCTGGGGCGGGGAACAAGAGAGAGATGGGGCATCACTGGCGCGCGGAGAGGGCGGGAGAGGAAGGGCGGCCAGGTGGAGGGGCGAAGAATTGCTGGTGGAGCGGGGACCGCCTCCGCCTCCGTCCTCCCAGGGGACTTCCAGGGAGAGGTAAGACAGTCCCTGCGGCTTCCGGTGGCCACTTGGGGCCCCAAGGCAGCGATGAAAGTGCTCAGGGCCACGCACCCCCTTTGCCAGGTTTCCGGTTTTCCCCAGGGCAGGCCAGAAGGAAGCCGGGTTTGGACTGGCCGCCAGGGCTCCGCCCCAGTTGTGTTGTGGGTTTGGCTGGGTTGCCATGGAGACGGGAAGCCAGGCCCGCCCCCGCCCACGGGAACTTTTCCCAGGTTGTGAGTCACTCCAAAGTGCCAGCAACTCCGTCATCAGGGGCCAGGGCGGACGCCCCTCCCCCCACACAGCGGCTCATCCGCTGTGCCCACCTGTCCTCTACCTTCTCACCTGAGCTGGGTCTCAGGCCTCTCCTTTGTGCTTCGTAGGCTAATAGGAGTCACATCCGTCCGGGAGCCCCTGCGCTCACTCCCGGGGACTGGGCTACCAGGGCGGGGGCTGGGGGTGGGCGACCCCCTCTGAGGGGAGAAGGTGCCGGCCCTTGACTGCGGCAGACGGTGGGCTGTGGGGAGAGATGCCATATGTGAAGGACAGGGCCTCGGGCACCAGCCCTTGTCTGTGGCCCACATTCCCAGCTGGACACTGACCAGTGGAGGAGCAGCGGCAAGGGTCATGTTTGTCCAGATAGTGCTCCAGGGTATCCCAGCCGCCACCCACGCGCACCATCACATGGCTCCTCAGCACCTGGGGGCCAAAGGGCAAATCACTGCGGGCCACCTCCTAGCCCACCTTTGGCCTTGGGCTGGGCCACCTCTCCCCCACTTACCCTCACGAAGATCAGTAGGCTGGAGTCTCCCACTCGGTACTTTCCCTCCGAGACCTTGATCATGGGGAACTGGTCTGGGCAGGTGCAGTGGCCCAGGATCTCCCTCACCTGTAGCCAGAGAAGAGCAGCTTAAGGTCGAAGGTCAAGTCCCTCCTCCTGAGGCTTAATGTCAGCAGAAGCAAAGCAGGAAGTAAGTCCTTCTGGGGACCCAGGGGTGGACACTGTTGCTCACTCACACACATGACCTTTTGCCAGCTCTTGGTATGGGCTCTCCTAAGGTTCAGGAAGCAGACCAGGATGAGAGGACAGGGCTGTGGTTAGGCCAGGGTCTGGCCCCCAGTAAGAAGCATCCTGGAAGGCCTTAAGCCCATGAGAACTCTGGAGCCATCTGCACCTGGGTCACTAGTGTCACAGATGAGTATCCACAGCCCCCACCAGTCAGGCTCAGGGATCTGAGGGCAGGGACCCATACCCTCAGCCGAGCCTCCAGATGGGAGGGACACACACACAGCAACATGCACATAGACCACCCGGCTGGCAACTGCACACAATCTCTGGAGGCAGGAGATGCCAGGCTGGCTATGTGGGAGGCCCTACCCGCCTCCCTGCCCAACCCGGCGCCGGAGGAAATGAGCAGGTGGGGCCTTGGATGACCCAGGCCCGGGCTGGGGTTGGGGCACCCACTTTGCTGACAACCATGTGGCCTTGTAAGACTCCAGGGCAGGCACACCAGAGTCCTAAGCTCCTGATAAGAAAGAAACTTGATCCAGCTGCGGGGGTGGCGGGGACACCTAGGTCCCAGGAAAGGAGGAGGGAGCTGCAGCCTGTTCCTATGTTCCAGCTCCTCCCGCAGATCCCAGTAGCACTTCTAGTTCCCAGGGCAATGGGGGAAACTTGGGAGCAGGCAACCAGAGCTCCTGGGGGTTCCCCAGACATCTTGCTAGAGTTTACTATATCTAGTTTCAGCCAAGGGGAGCAGCCACTCCAGGGGTCTAAGGTTGCCAATGTATCTATCACCTGTGTGCAGAAAGGTGCCAAAGTCACAGGCACCCAGATGAAGCACTTAGTTGGTACTCAACACAGAAAGAATGAGAGATCATGTCAGAAGCTGGGGTTTTACCTATCTCACACCCAGCTGGGCTGTGTGACTTCACTTGGTGCCTCTCCCTCTCTGGGCTTATCCGGTTACATACACTTTCTGTGAGGGAAGCTGCCCGTTAGCTGGAGGGTGGCCACAGGAAGCTCAGGGGTGGGGTGGGCATGAACTCTGCCACCTGGTCTCCAGGCGGGAAGCGGGGGCCAGCCAGCATAGGCATGCAGACTTACCAGCTCATCAAGGTTTCGAAGATCATTGGGTGTCATGCGGGGCGCTCGCGGGGCAGCCCCTGGGACAGTGGCAATCTCGGTGGCCTCCTCAGCAGCAGAGACGCTGGCCACCTGAGGTGCAGCCCGAAGCTCACGCTCTATCTCCTGCTCAAACTGGACCAGCTTGGGAGCCAGCAGGCCCAGGCGAGCCCCGCGCCGAGCCACCTCCAGCAGGCACAGCACCACGCTCTTCTCGTTCTTTCGCAGTACCAGGTCCTCCGTCTCAAACATGAGCACTTCAGGAACACCCAGCTCCGCCCGGCACCAGCCGATGAAAGTGGCCACGTTGTCTCGGGCCATGAAGGAGCCAGGCGCCACACTGTGTGCCTGGAAGGCCACACCGCGGGTTGGGCGGGCAGCAGCCAGAGCCCGGGCAGCTTCGGTGACAGCGTTGGCATGCTGGCACAGGGTTGTGCCTGTGGCCAGCCCGGTGAGGAAGCCATCGCCACTGCCCGGCAGACCCAGACCATACAGGGCATTGAGCCAATCCGCCAGGTCTTCCTTCATGGCTTCCACATAGGCCTCACTGGAGCGGAATGGCCGTACACTCTTGGCTGCAGAGCCTGCGATGCCCGCCACTGGGTCCGCCATGCCCGGGGCCAGTGGAGTCACTGTGGACAGGAGACACAGGTTAGGATTGTTGTGAGGACCAGGAAGTGCTCAGAATGATCCCCATGTACCAGCCTGTCACTCGGGACAAAGGCTAAGTTTAAGTGCAGGCTGTGAGAAACCTCTGGGTCTCAGTTTCGTCTCATGTGAAATGGGGACAGTGCCATGATCTGCTTCAAAGGAGTCAATGAAATTTACACCCATTGTTTTATACTGTTTATGTTTGCTTCCTGGCTCTTTCTTGGGGTGGTAGGAGGGACGGGCTGTACACTCGGGACAGAGCTGCCACTTATAAAACACAAAGACAACCACCCGGGCCCCTGGTGGACAAGGGAACAGGAGATTCCTCTCCCAAGACCAGAGTCCCTCGTCTGCAAAAGGCCCCTGTACATCTCTCACCCCCTCCGCTAAGGATGATGCCAATGGAAAAACCCTATGGCGACAGAAATAGCATCCATAACAGCGACAACAGCTGGCCGCGCGGGGACAGTATCTCCATTCTACAGATGAGGAAACTGAGGCGCAGAAAGAGAAGGTCGCAGAGAAGTGGATTCTGGAATTAGGTCCGCCGAGCCAGGCCCCGCCTCCTCCGAGCAGCCTCCCGGGCGCCCCCGGGCCTGAGCCTGCAAGAGCCAGGATTCCGAATGGCCTCCGAGAGCCTCCGCAGTGCTCCGGGCCTGGTCCAGAGAGGGTGCACGGCCCGCCAAGGTCACACAGCCCTGGCGAAGAGAGGCCTGGCACGCCGCCGCCCGGCCCCCTTCAGTGCACCCTGGACCGGGGGTCCCGCGCTCACCTGGCTCATCCCGCGGCCCCGGGGAGCATCGCCCCGGCGGGGCCGGAGCCGGGCCGCGCCGCCGCAGAGAGGCGCCGCCCGAGCCCCCGCCGATTCCGGAGCTGCCGCCGGGGCCAACGCGCCGCCGCCGTCTCCGCCCCGCCTCCCTGGAATTCGGATCCGGCCCGGAGGGGCGGGCGGGGCTGCGCGCTCTTAAAGGGGCCGCGCCCTCTCCGGGCGGCGCGAGCAGGGCCGGGGCCCCGGTGTCTGCGCGCTGGGCGGGCGCGCCCTTAGGTCAGCGTTGCGGGCCAGCTGTGCTCGGCGCGGTCACCCTCCTGGTCTCCTTTCAGTGGTCCCCCCCCGCGGCAGTGGCCTTCCCAGCCTGGCTGCGACACGGCGGGTTCCCGAGGCAGGAAGCGATAGGGGCTGGGACTGCAGAGTCACCTCCGTCCCGGGTGGGCCTCGGCAGGCCAGATAAGCGTGCGCCCTGCCCAGGGGCCGGCTTCCTCTCCGGTGTGGCCCAGGGACGGCGCTCTGCGCTCTGCGTAGGTTTGCACCCTGAGGTTAGGGGACCCGCCTGGTGGAGGACACTGAGACTCAGAGATGGGCAGGTGACTAAGACTGCCTGCTACGGGACCCCCCTCTGCAAAAAGGAGGGGGCGCCGGGCGTGGCAGGGTTAACCCCGAGACGGCTCTTCTCAGAGGCAGAGGAGGGACCCGCCGGATCTGGGGAAATCCTGCCCCCTGCAGCCGCCGGCTTGGGCTGGGCATAGACGCCAGGTTCCTCCACGCTGCAGCCATGCTGCCGGGCGCGGCCAGCCACCAAAGGATTCCTAAAGCTCCTACAGTGCGCCCCTGACCTCGAGAGACTGAGGAATCACCTGTAGGAAGGACGCAAACTCGGCGGGTTGTCTTGACTGTCTGGGAAGTATTCTCAAGAGCCAGAGGCGTTTGTTGAGCGCCTACTGTGAGCCAAGTTTCACAAACAGCCAGCTCTCTGCTTACATCTGCAAGGAGGCGAGAGGAGATGCTGGAGAGTAGGAACACCATGTAGACCTTTTTTTTTGAGACAGGGTCTTTTGGTAGCCCCAGCTGGCCTGGACTCACTTTGTAGTCCAGACTGGCCTCTATCTTAAAGAGACCTATCTCTGCCTCCTGAGTGCAGGGACTAAAGGTGTGCACACCTGGCCTGATTTTTAAGTTTTGAGACAGGGTCTTGTAATGTAGCCTGGGCTGGCCTTGAACACCCTGTCCCCCTCCCTTTGCTAGGATTACAGGCTCCTCTATGGAAGGATTCAGAGCAGGGTAGGCTGACTTAGTCATGAAGGCCCTGTAGCTGCTGTGGTGGGGACCCACAGGAGCAGAAGCTCCGGCTGCTAGCTGGTGGAGGCTGGGTGGCAGAGTGCTGGATTTTGTGTTGAGAGCTGATGTGCTGGTGGACTGTGTAAGGATGGATGAGGAAGGGTGCTGAGGTTTGGGGCTAAGAACTGGGAAGGAGGGTCTGCTAATACTGCCCAGCCGGGAGCAGGTGAGGGACTCCATGTATGGAGACTAAATACTAAGCGAAGGAATCCGGACAGGCTCTGGCCTGGAACACACAGCAATGAGCCATCACACCGGGCAGTACTCCTCACAATAATCTAATACACTATACTTTTTATTACATTTACTTGTGTGTTGAGGTCAGGAGTCTGTTCTCTCCTGGGTATTGAACTTAGGTCCTCATGCTTGGCAGGAATCACCTTTACCAGCTGAGTCATCTTCACAACCCCACTATACTTTCCTTTTTTTTTGGTCTTTTTGAGATAATCTCCCTGTAACCCCAGCTGGTGTGGAACTCACTATACAGACCAGGCTGGCCTTGAACTCACAAAGATCCATCTGCCTTTGCCTTCCGGGTGCTGGGATTAAAGGCATGCACCACCATACCTGGACAGCCCCACTATACTTTTATATGTTCTTCTGATCTGGTGAAACTGACACACAGAAAGGTTGAGCAGTCAGCAGCTGTGGGGGAATTTGACTACTGCCTACTGTACCTACCTTGCTGTGCTTCAGGGTCCTGGACATAAAATAGGGCTGAATCCAGGCTCTATTGATCACTGGATATGATAGTGAAGTTCCCTGAACCTCAGTGACTTCATCTGTAAAATGGAACAATAGTTGTCACATCATAGATTTGTAAAATGAATACTAATAGCTCAACTCAGTGTGGCCTGGAGGATGGGGCTGTCTACTATTCTTCCTGTCCTGTGGGGCCTGTCACCCGATTTTTGGTCTGTATTACGGCCTCTAACATTCTGACTCCTTATGTGGTAGTACTGATGTAGAATTCACTGGGAGCCCTTGGCTTCCTTCAGATCCAGGGAAATTGCAGAAACCATTAGAGGGACAAGAAAGCAGGGTTCTGGGATGGCGCAAGCTCATCTGCCTAAAGGGGTAAGAGGCTGAGGCAAGTGGCTCTCCTGCTAGAGGTCATGGGCACATGACCAGGTTTCCTTTTAGTTGGGTCTCATAATGTAGTCCAAGCTGGCTGTGGACTCAAAGTATTGCCAGGTCTCTTGCCGGATTAATGTCTAAGCACCAGGACTCCTGCCTTAGCTGTGAGACAAGTGACCCTGACCAGCTTCCTGTACCCCGCAAGAGAAGCAGCAAGAGACAGGAGAGGACCCATTTTCAGTGTCCCTGTCTGTACTTGTCAGGAGTTAGGCAGAACAGGGTTAGCGAGGGAGCCAGCTGCTGTCCTGGACCCTGACTGAGCTGTCCTTGCCTCACAGCTATGGAGCAGGGAAGCCCCTCCCTATAAACCTCTGTCACGTCATGTGGGGCACAGATGACTTTGATCCCACCACTTTTGCCTTGTAAAACTACAAGGTTATGCTGGGAATTTTGCCATGTTCTGCCTTGTCTCCCTCCTCCCGAGGCACCCACCAGCCTAGCTTGGCTCCTTGTGATGGGTACAGAAAGCATACTGCCAGAAGTGTTTAGATAGCTCCTCCAGGCCAGGGAGGTGGCTTGCTTACCTAGTTTGTTACTTGCACACAACTTTCAGAAACAGGATGCCTCCCACCAGCCCTCTGTGATGAAACCCAAAACCATGTGCACACTGGCCAAGTGCTCCACCACTGAGCCCCTATCTCTCGTCCTCAGTATTTGGAAGAAGGGTCTCACTGTGACCCCAATTCATGTCAGCCTGAGTGCTGAGACTACAGGTGTGCCCTACGCCTGCTTGGATGGTACATCCTTTGACCCCTCTAATCCTAACCAGAGAAACACGTATTTAGAAGTGTAGTAAAGATACTTGGCATGGTATCTGGCAGGAACTTGGTGATGACTGAGTTTAGGTACTGGCCTGTGGATCTTAACTGATACAAGCAAGGCAAAACAGGGTGTGGAGATAATTGAGGTCATTAAGGTTTAGGGGATCCCCAGGCATGGTAGGAGCCACTGAAGTTTTAACAGCCTTGGCAGTGTCCTCTGAAGGTGAGAAGGTAGAGGGGAAAGCAGGGGGGTGAAGGGAATCTGAGTGGTCTGGCCCTTGGTGGCAACAGTATGGTCTAGGACACGGACATCTAGAGTAGATGGAAGGTTGAGGATGAGGTGTTGTGTTATTACTGGTAGCTACAAATTTATTTGGGACAAATGCTTGTCTGCTGAGATGCATGGAGCAGGGGCAAGCCTTACTTCCTGTCACTGAAACAGAGGTGGTTAGGCATTCTCGTGAAGGGTGCTGGGTGAATTAAGACCACTGGATGGGAGGTCAAGTAGGCAGGAGAGCCCTCCTGTGTTTAAGTCAGGAAGAGGGCAGCAAAGGAACAAGAATGACCAGCTACTTGGCAGTACAGAGGATGTCTTCAGTCTATTTCAGTGAAGGCACAGAATGATCTTGTGGGTTCCAGAAGGGCAGGACGAAGGGGACCTATCCAGGTCTCCTGTGATCACTTGGTTGAGTTTTTTATTGTGCCCAGTTGTAAACTCTGACTAGCTGAGCTACTTCTTCAGAGCAGTGCCCTGCTCTGACACAGCAAGGACTGGAAAGAACTTGTCCCATGTGCTTCCTGCCTGGGTTATCAGAGCAGGCCTTTTCTGAGGGGATCCAGCCAGCTTGTGTTATCTCTGACCAACAATGTGCCGACCCATTTTCATGTAGTAACTTCAGATGTTCCTGCAAAATGAGCCCTTTACCTGGACAGCCAGAGAGGCATGCCGGAACAGAGGCCGAGAAGGATGACAGTTTATAAACATTTGGAATTTTATTTAAAAAAAAAAAAAAATCACAACCATGAACATTGTTACAGTTAGAGGCCCTCCTGGTTCTCCACAATGATACTGAGCATGCTCACAAGGGGTTCCCATTGTTAAGTCTTAAACAACCATCTTTAAAAGAAGGAAAAAAAAAACTCAGCACACTACCATTTAACTTGTTTTAATGTTGCTTCACAAATGGTGAAAAATACTAAAGTACAGACAAGGAATAATCATAATGTTGTGGCCAACATTATAAATATGGAATTATAAATTTAAAACATTTTCTGGTTTAAAAAATAAATCTGGTAGTCAATGCAGCTCTGCGGGGTCTGTGTCTAGTAGGGCCGGTCTCTGCGTTCCTGACGGTGCTCGCCTCTGCAAGGCAAAGAGACCCTTTGGTTAGAATGGGAAAGGACAGAGCCCTGTTGGAGCTGCTAGGTGCTTTGGAGTATACTACTCTTCTCTCCAGCAAATGTACCACTTGGACTCACTCCAGTCAAGGCTGGGAGGGGCTGTGTTCTCCCCATCACATACTTATCCATTTTTCCAGGTCCTCCACGTCCTCCTCTTCTTCCTCCCATCTGTTCCATCAAAGGTCCAGGAGGACCTCCTGGGCCACCTCGTCTTCCTCCACCAAATCCACCTCGGTCCATTCCACGGCCGCCTCGAAAACCACCTCTGTCTCCACCACGGCCACCTCTGAACATTCCACCAGGACCTCCACGGTCCATAAGTCCACCTCTTCCTCCCCGCATGCCACCAGGGCCGCCTCTGCCGCGATCACCACCTAAGGTGAGGAAAGGGTGGCAAACAAGTCAGAGGAGCAGAGGCCGAGGCTCTGAGATATTCTGTGGTGGAATCTGCTAATTCTCCTAGAACAGACACTTGACTCAACCACCAGGAAGCTGAAGGGCTCCAGGAAACCTGTACCTACCCGGAGGTGGGAAGGGTGGCGGGAGGAAGCCCTCAGGCTTAGGGGCCTTACACTGGTTGCATTCTGTTCTCCAGGCGAAGTTCTGGTTTCCACAACCCCTGCGTAAAGTCACATCACAGCAGAATCACCAAGAGAACTGAGGAAGCTACAGGTATACAACATACTCTACCCCACCATCACAGGGTCGGGAGACAGTCTCAAGCAGCAGTGTAACTACCCCCACCGACCCCAAGAGTTCAGGGTCCAGCCCAGAGTGGAAATGGGCTGAGAAAGGAGTGACACCACTAGAAAGATACCAGTTTGCTGAGAAAAGTACATACGGATTGGGGCACTGCCAGTCTCCAGCTCGGTGCTGGACATTTCCTCCTCCAGAGGGGTTTCCTCGGGAACCTCGGGGTCCTCTTGGGGGGAAGCCTCCTCTGTCTCCTCCACGGCCTCCCATGCGGCCCATGGGTCCCCCAGGACCTCCTGGGCCACCAGGACCTGCAGTAATCAACGACGAGTCACCTTGCTATAGTACCTGGACCCAGAGGGCTGTCTACAAATCCTATTATTCTTCCCAGGATTTCATGCAGTCACACGCATTCTCTGGCATTTACGTATAGAAAGTGATATGAAAGCACACTAACAAATGCTAGCCAGAGGCTCCACAGAGCTTCCATCTTCTCTAACCAGTCAGCCCATACTGCATAAACACACACTACGACTCTCAATGGGTCTAGTTATCAATTCTACATATTCTTTTCTTATTTTATTACTCTACTAAAAATTTCAAGGGTAAAATTTACTGCTAACAGAACACAAAAGGAGCTCAAAGAAAAAGTGTAGCAAGTACCTCCACGAAGTGGCGGCGGCATCCCTCTGCCCTCACGAGGTGGCATGCCACCCCGCATACTGTTCATTGGAGGCTTCTTTCGGGCAAGAGAGACTTTAAGCTTGCTTCCTTGAAAATCTTTCCCTGGAAAAAGTAACAGATCAGTGACTATCACACTCCATCCTTTCCCTCTGCAAGAGGCTCCATTATTTTATTTTATTTTTTTTGAGGCAGTCTTTCACTGTTCAACTGGCCTGGAAATCAGAGTTCAGTCTGTCCCTTCCTCCTGGGATCAAAGATACACACTGTAAAGGTGGTATAAAGGTGTATACCTGTATACCTGACCAAGAGGCTACTTTCAACAGACTCCCACATCACTGAACTTGACTACCTTCAAAAGTACAAAACTGGGTATGGCAGCTAATGCCTATAACTCCAACCCTTGGGTCATCAACAGCTGAGGTCAGAATAAAAGTCGTTAAAGATACTTAACCTGGATAGGTACAAACCTCAGAATGGGGAGGAATAAACTCAAATGTACGATGATTAAGATGTTTTGTTTCCTCTCTGTCTCACTGTAGTAGAAATCAAACTTCAGCTTGTACACACTAGGCAAATACTCTACCACCTGGTTACACTTCTGTCTTCCTTCAACACATTTCTTTTAAAGGTTTTCTACTTTATTTTTTGGCAGAGTCTCTCTACCTCCCTCCTCCCATACTCTGTGGTCATGAAAAAGGAAGGTACATGTCCCCTGTTCTTAAACTTCAGAGACTGTTGTTTTAGTAGCACTGAATATAGCAAGACCATTTCTCTCTTGCAAGGGGACACAAGCAACTCTTCCAAGTCCCTAAGTGAGCCCGGTTCAGAATGACAGGGAGTATATCCTACCATCAAACCACTCCACAGCAGCCTTGGCAGTTGGTGGATCTTCATAGGACACTGTGGCATCACCTTTGGGCTTTCCTGTTTCCTTATCCAGGTAGATGTGGATCATGGGTTGCCCGGTTCTCTTGTTCATCTATACAAAAAATAAGTTAGGATGTAATTGTATGAGCTTAAAAGAAAAAAGTCCACATGTAATTCCAAAGTCCCTCCGGCAGACATATATCCATTAGGATGTTAAGTCTATCTTAAAATATTAGAACTATCTATAACAAAAGTCTATTAACAAACAAGTACTTAGGAGGTGAATTTTACAACTTAGATCTTTATGATTAAAATAAAAAGAACCAGGTGTATCCCTCTCCACTCTCATCATCTTGGTCTTGGTGCTTCAGAAGTCCTATGGCCAAAGCAGCATCTATTCAAGCTAGGATTTGATGTCTCATTAAGACGTGACTATTGAACACGATCTTTCATGGGCTTTTGCATTAAGCGCTTGTGCACATGATCAAAGCTTAATCTATACAAGTTATCTATTCACAGGGCTCAAAAAACAAGGAAGACAGCTACTATTAAAACTGTTACTCAGATCCTTAGGCTTGCCTTTACCCATTGAGCCATCTCACTGGCTCTGACAGTAACTATTAATGTTTTTATTTATGTGTATTTGTGTGAGCCTGTCGAGTTTATCTGCACCATGTGCGTCCAGGAGCCTGTGAACCAGAAGAGGGTGTTAGGATCCCCTGTAATAGCAGCGAGTGTGCCAAGCACTGAGTCACCTCCAGCCCTCCAGCACAACTATAGGCATGGTGGCTCATTGACTATAGCTCCAAACCCAGGAGGTTGAAGCAGGAGGATTACTATGGGTTCTAGGCCCTGGGCTACGTAGTGAGTTCTAGGAAAGCCTGGGCTACACAGTGGGATATTGTCTCAAAAAAATCTAAAGAGTTGCTGGGTGTGGTGGTGCATACCTTTAATCCTGGCACTCAGGATAGAGACAGGACAGCTAGGGTTATAGGGAGACATTGTCTCAAAAGGAAAAAAACAAACCAAACCAAAACAAATAGGGGCTGGAGAGTTGGTTCAGTGGGTAAAAGCAGTAGTTGTTCTTGCAAAGGACTTGGGGTTGATTCCTAGCACCCACATGGCAGCTAACAATGGTCTGTAACTACACCTCCAGGGGATCTGATGCCCACTTCTGATCTCTGTGGACAATGCACCACAAAGGTGCACCTACCTAAATACAGGCAATACACTCATACACATAAAACTCTTTAAAAAGTACCCTGAAGTATAATGCAATCAGTACTTTAAAGAAATGATTATACACAAAGACAGAAAGGAAATACAGCAAAAATCAATGAGGAAATGCATTTGAACTCTTTTATTTAAAAAATTTGATGGCAAATTACTTTCTTAACATAAATCCTATACATCAAAACTATGTAGTTATGCATATTTATATCTGAGTATGTATATGTAACTAAAGTAAAAATAGATGGATGTGGTAACTCATGCCTAAAACCCCCAGCACTTTGGAGGGTTCAGGTAGGAGGCTCAAGACCAACCCAAGCTGGAGAATAAGTTTCAGGCAAGCCTGGGCTAAGAGGTCTTGCTTCAGCAAATAGGCCAGTGAGATACCTTTGCAAGGAAAGGTGCCTGATGTCAACCATGCAACTTGAATTTCATTGCTGAGATCAACATGGAGGAGAGAACTGACTTTTAAAAGTTGTCCTTTGACCTCCAGGTATGTATAATAGCACACATAATATACACGGAACATACATTCTCTCACACATACACAAATAAATCAATGAAGGTTTTTAAAACTGCAAAGAAATAGAAGGAAGCAGAAGAACCTAACTTCCTGGCTGAGGAGACTAAGAATAAGGTGCTTAAAGACAAATCAACCAAAGGTACACCAGAGAATCAAAAGTACATATGGCAAACCTTCCAATAAATGTCACTGCAACAGTCTTGTAAGTAGGGAAAAGGAAATCCAGTAAGAACAAGTCTGATAAGCTCAACTACATTCCAATCAAGATCTTCTAGTCAGCCAAACAAAATGAATATATGAACAGGGCACAAACAGGGACAAGGCATTTGCAGCAGACTACAGTAATCACTTAGACAATATAAACTATCTGTTGTAAATTAACAAAAGATAATCAATGAAAACTGCATGACACAAACAAGTATTTCAATACAAACACGCAATCAGAACATCTTTATTAGCCTTCAAAGGACCATAAACTATCATTTCCTCACACCAGATCAGCAAGTCAGATAATTACCAGGTGTAGTGAGATGAAGGATGTGGTATGAGTGCCGACAGGAATCTTGAGCTAGTCAGCTATACCATTATCTTATAACGCTCAAGAGAAACACACAGCGAGAGCTGGCACTTCTCATCCTAGGTAGTCTACCTCATTTTTCACGTACACAGTAGCTACAAACATATCTACTCATAAAAAAAAAAAAAAAAAAAGGTCCCCAAATCACTCCTTACAGCACTTTTGTGACCATTCACAGTAATAAACCGAGCATCAAAAAATTTAAGGTGCCTAACATGTACTCTAAAATCCCAGCTGAACAGAACTGCACCCTGTACTCTAGAGCCACACAGGGAGAATGAGCAGTAGATAAGACACAGCATGGTGCAAGGACAGAGAACTTAACACTTCTAAACAGTTTTCCTTTTGTGAAATGATTACAGAATCTACCCAAAGTTTTTAGAATTGCAGTTTATAATCTGTGTGAAATGTGTATGTAGACAAACCTACCACCTCTATTGTAGCAGCTTTATATAACTGCTATGATTAACTGGAATCAATTCAATACAGTAAAGAAGCCCAGATATATAGCAACAGATATATATAAAAGAATTTCTACTGCTGCAGTTGCAGTATTTGATAGTAAAACCCCTCTCTAAACAATGCATTCTTTTTTTCTTGGAGACAAGGTCTCACTCTGTAGTCCAAGCTGGTCTGGAACTGCTATGTAGACAAGACTGGCTCCTAACCAAGAGGATTACTTGCCTCGGCCACCTAAGTGTTAGGATTAAAGGTATGCATCATCATGCCTGTCTAAAAGCATTCTTTCTTCACTAGCATATTATCAACTCTCAGCATCAGTAGTGCCTAAAAGTCTTACATGTGAAACAAGGGATTACTTACATGGGTGCACTTAACCTACAAAACAACTCATACATATAAAATAAGAAAAAGGAAAAATACATCACGGACAGAAGAGAATGAAATCCAGTTGGGGGAAGCATTCAATGGTTACATGCCATGTAAGAATCATAATGTTCCAATTTTTATGTTGCAAAAATACCTGTAAATGTTTATTTTAAAAGCATCTATTACATGCTGTTTTTTAATTTTGTTTCTAAATAAGCACATGAACAATTACCCGGTAATTTGAAAAATGACCCAAAGTCTTAAGTATGGAGTTACTTACCCTTAAAAAAAAAAAAAAAAGGCACCTGTTTAGCATCTGTCAACAAAAACTGGCTAATGCTGGGCGTGGCAATGAAGGACCATAATCCTAGCACTAGGCAGAAGGATTGAGTCATCCTCTGCTACACAGAGGGTCTGAGGCCAGACTGGGCTACAGGAAATCTTATACCACCATCACCACCACCACCACCACCACCACCAAACACAGGACTAGCATTTGAGTAGGGAAACATTATTTTTTGGTAGCACTAAGGCCCTAAGGCCTTCTACATGCCAGACAAGTAGTCCATGATGGAGCTACACCTCCTAGCCCATGTTTGACAGTCTGTACCAAGGGGAGTATTTCAAGGAGTAAACCATAAGATGTCCACAAAAAGTCAAGGCCTTTCAGAAACAAATCTCAGTACCATTTAAATATTTTGTCTTTTTGTTTGAGACAGGGTCTTCCTGTAGCCCCAGCTGGTCTGAAACTCACTCTGGAGAACAGGTTGGCCTTGAACTCACAGTCACCATTTAAATATTTAAAAAATGTTCTGTGGTCTCAATTTCTGCCACATTACTTGATTAGGCTTCACTCACCTTAACAACCCCACACTGCTTAAAGAAATCTGCCAGATCATCAAGAGTCACATTGTCATTTAATCCTTGCACATAAATTGCACTGTTGTCAGAATCTTCATCAGGATCTATAGGAAGGCCTTCCAGAGAAACAAGATAAAACCAAGTTATCATCACATATCGATAGTGTCTTTTTTTTCCATACAGGTTGGCCTCAATCTCCCATGCATGTGCCATCGCATCCAGATACAGGGGCTTCTTAGCCAATTGGACACTATTATGCAATGGTATTAAACACAAAGCTAAGGAAACTAACAATAATCACACCAGTAAGAATGCCCATGGAACTTCTGGGTTACTTTTAGGCAATTATAAAGGAAGCCCCAAACTGTTGTTTGCCAACAAGAAGACATCAATCTACTGGGCGGCTGAACCTTAGCATTACTTGCTTCTGTGCCATTTACTCTGAAAACAAAACAACCCTACAATATAAAGTTCAAGAATTTAAAGTTACCGAGATCAAGATCTGGTCCTTCGTCCATGGGTCCTGCCAACCAGGAAAGATCATATAAGATACTATTAGTGCAAGTCTTGCAAGCTACAAACCTTACAAACACACATAACTATCTACTACACCACCATTTGATGGGGACTCATTAAATTCAAAATGACCCGCACTGCTAAAATGGAGCAGTGCCTCTAACATTTGTGAGGTTTGCTAGGGTTTGTTTTTTTTTTTAATTTTTATTTTGCTGGTTTGTTTCTAAACCATTAACCAAATACACTTGCAATGCTTATGTGCCAAATTAGTGTTTAATTTAAGTCAAAACTTTTCCTCCAAATATACCAAATTAAAAACTGTACTCTCCCCCATATTACAGAAGCAGTTGCTCAATACTTCGTTACCCTTTGTTTTGTAACCATAGGTTAACCTTATTACCCCTAAGACAATGCCGGCAGTACCCATTAGGCTCTTTTGTATAGATCATTTTTAAACCACTTATGAAAGTAATAAAAAATTATAGTTTTCTAAAAACTGACTGTATTTTTTTTTTAAACACTATCCATGGTAATACTCAAAAACTTACCACCAGGCTTATTGAAGCCACCTCGCTCTCCAGCGCTGCTGGGGGGATAAACGAAGAAATGAAGGCCTTTCCCTTTAAAAGCCAGTACCGCTCTGAGCCTTGGGGGGGGGCTCGTGGGGAAGAAGGGCACTGGCTAAACACATCTCCAAACAATGCATCTCTCTCATCTTGTCACTATGCCTTTCTTCAGGGCAGCTTGCTCAAATTTCCTTAACATACAACCTTGCTTGTCTGATTGTACACACCAGTGTGGTTGGTTTCTTTCATTTCAGGGGCTGGTATTAATAGTGCAATACTTGGCAAATTAAGGAACTAAAAAAACCTAGATCCCAAGCACCCACCCCATCAACTGAAACACCAGGGAAACGTGGTGTAGAAATGAAGAGAAAGCAGAGACAATTCTGTGATGAACCTTTCCACGTTCATAAAGGTGCACCCTCAACCTCTCCCAAGGGAGAGCCACATGAGGCCCTGGGCTTCCTAACAAGTCACAGTATAATAAAGCAGGAGACAACCACATTAAATGCTTGTAACACACATCAGAGGACGCATTCAGCCAATCTTCAGCATAAAGCCATACAGAGTCCAGGGCCCTAATGGATTTAACAAACGCTGTGAAAGGAGAATTTACAACAAATACCAAGGCTCAACGGACTGGGGGTGCAACTTTATAGACATACCAGTTAAGATGACTCTGGCAATATAAAATTACATACACTAAAGAGGGGAAAGGGGAACAACAATTAGGCTGGTTTTGGCCAATATTTTGAGGATTAAATAAAAGTAGCTCCCCAGTGGTAAGACCTGAGAATTGTCCTAACCAGTATTGCACCTTTAATACCTAAATACACAATTTCAAGCTGTTGCATGCAGCTTTGTTTCCTTTTTAAAAGCACACACCATAAAATGTTCTCTCTCTTTAAACACAAAGTTTACACTTTAATGTTACACAATTCTAGAGTATTATACCTCCTCTGGTTCATTACCAAACAACAAGTATGCAGTTACCAAAGTTACAGAAGGATTCCATTTATACAATGAATACATTTTGTTTAAAATATTCTATGTATATTTTTCCTCTCCATATGGACACCGTGTCTAGTCCCACTTTTCATTATGCTGCCGGCTGAGTACTGAGTACGGGTACTTTTTAAGTATTGAAGTGTATACAAGGCTCTCACTTTGTAACCTGTAGCATATAAATGCGACAAAGCATGTTAAAAAGTTTCCACGTTTAACAGCCAATGAAAATATCAAAATACTGAGGCAATGAAAAAGGGCATGTTAACAACATTGAGCGCCTTACCTGTAGCAGACACTGAAAACCATCACCACACCACAATAATGGGAAAGGGGAACTGCCCTGTGTCCTGTCCCCACAGGCCCCAATAGACTGCTTCACAGTCTGTTAAAGACCCACGAGGAAGCTGTTCTATTCTATGGTTCTGGGAGGGATTTCTCACCAAAAGCCCCCACCCCCCAATAGCAGTCTAGTGAAATTAGTAGAATCATTACTTCTGGAGTATTATGAGTAAACTCAAAATTGTTTTTGTAACTGAAAAATACTAAGACTTCTAGGTGATTTGAGACGTGATGATAGTAATTTCAAGTGTCTATGTCTATTTTAGAACATCCATAAGAAGTGAAACCTTTATAATGGAATAGTATTCTCCAAGTCAGAAGACTGATTTTACTTATGCCAAATTATTTGTAAAAATTTGCATGCTATAAAAATGATTTTTCTCCAATAAAGATTTCACTGAAGACTTTATTTTAAAAGTTATGCAGAATATACAAAACAACATTAACTATCTTTCAAAAGTACAGAGATTTGCAATTAGGTCAATATGTAATTAGGTCAACTTAATCTATGTTTTGAAGTTTGTTTCTATAAAAAAGAAATGCTAGTTTTTCTTTGAACAACTGCACCCAATTCAATTTATACTTACTAAAATGTTCTGCATAACTTTTTTTTTTCTACTTGTTTATATAGGGACAGAACACACACACGTTAACTAAATCTGGATTATGTTAACCACCAATATCATACCTCACCTTCATCAAAGTACAGACACCAGAAAGGGAAGAGGGGGTGGAAGGAGGGAGGGAAAGGGCAGGCAGAGGCAGCAGGGTCATGTTATTGATCTAAACAAAGTTCTCTAAACCAGATTGTGCCATCAATCAAAATGGTCAAACCGATTTAGACTTTTCAAATCTCCAATAGGAGTGATGCTAAACTTATATACGTTATTCTATAAAAAAGTTACTAGTTTTTTCTGTGCTCCAACTAAACTATGTATCAGGGTGTACCTTGGGCCATGGTTTAAAGGCTATGGGACCAAGATCATCATGTTCAACAATTCTGAGTACAAACAGAAGTTGGGAGACAAACACTGTGGAAAACAGCTGCATTCCTTTTCTGCAGTATATACACCAGGTATTTTAAGACAAACCATTCAGAGGCATTAGTTAAAACCTAGGGTTAGAAGGGTTGTGTGTGTTCTATCCCAAATCTATTACCCAATGAGGCTTTTCACCTCTGAAAACCATGAAGGGAACTGAAAGCTCTAGTCTCAAAACCATTCTTTGTTCTCCCCAACCCAACAAAGGTTATTGGCAGGGAAAAAAAGCAAACTGCCACATAAATGACATTTCCATGTTTTAGAAGATGACTGGACCTCAACATAGTCCATGGAAATGTGTAATAAATTTCTTATGTCTTTCAGTCCCTTCTTTCCATTGAAAGTCCTATGGATGAAACAAAATTAGGTAAAAGGAGAAAAGGTTTGCTCTTACCCCATTCCACCGCGTCCTCCTCCCCGCCCACCTCTGCTCATGCCTCCACGATCAAATCCCCCTCTTCCCCTGCCCCGGTTATCAGGGCCACTCATGCTCCGGTTCTCTCCTGGTCCGGAAAATCCTCCAGACTCCTGCCCATAAACACCCATGCTACTGGGGTGGTCCTGTCGGAATGAACCTGAGGAAAGAGTCACATCTGTAAGCCATGGACCAGCATCGATACTACTGCCTGACACATTCTCTTGGAATCACAGAACTCTCTCAGTGGCAAGGAACTCCCATCTATATACTACGCTAAAAGTACTTCTACCAGTAGGCTAAGTTCAATAACTACTGGTTCATCATGGTTAAAACAATATTGTTCAATCAGGCTAGTACTTCCACATGAAAATGGCCCTCTGGCAAAATACATTCATAGGTTTCTATATCCTAGGATGTTTCCAAAAGTAGCTTCTTTGCACTACACTCCAGAAACAAAAGTTGAGCCAGATTAATTAGAGCTTTGATACATTAAGGGCTGAGCTTCATCAAGCAGTCTTAAGTCATTTCAGTTATTAACAAAATATGCTCACAGATGGAATTCAATTTAAAAAAAGCAACAATCCAGACAAAAATAAAATGGTAAATGAAGATAGTTTTGGATTTTTAGTTATTTCTCTAAACTATAAACACTGGAACTTCATGGTAGAGTATGTGTGAGACCCTGGGTTCAAATAAAGTAAGAAAAATAGCCCCAAAATAACTCCTAAAGTTTTAAAATTCCCCCAACTACAAGTATTCTGTGAGGATACCCACCTCCTTTGCTTTGATTCAAACAAAACCAAATCACATGTTTTTAGCTTGACTATCAAAACCACAGTAGCCTTCAATAGCTATCTGCCCACTTCTTAATGATCTGGGGTGAGACAGTTTTATAAAGAATGTCACTGTATATAACCTACCCAAAGAAAGCTCAAAGAGAGCTGGGTTCACAGACTAAAAAATTTTTTTCCTATTCACCACAACATTTCCTTTTGTAATGTTAACAACTATAAGGAAGAAAAGAAAAAAAAAAAAAACCCTGAATAAATCCCTCCAGGAACATTCAGACTGTTAACCCTATACGCACACTGTGGACTCCAAAAGCAAACAGTGGTAACAAGCACTTCCCATTTCCAGAAACTCCAAGCACAATCATTCGTATTTGTTTTCCCTTAGTAACTCACTCTGCTGCCCGTAGCTGCTGCTCTGTTGGCTATATTGACTTGGAGCCTGGCTGTAGGATCCAGTCTGAGGGGGGTAACTAGTGGGAGGCTGCTGCCCATAGCTGCTTTGTTGACCATAGCTACTCTGCTGTCCATAGCTGCTCGGTTGCCCATAGGTGTTCTGCTGAGAGTAACTGCTCTGATCATAACTAGTTGGTTGTGAAGAGGAATAGCTGAAAGAAAACAAAACAAAAAGTTTTTAGGAAGGAGAAAAGATTTGCTATTTCCTAAGACTCTGTGAGACATGGGCATCAGTAATAGTTACTGGTTAAATAGAGTTGTTTTCTACACTTTTCAATATTGTGAGTTTAAAGTAAGATAACATTTTTCTATTTACGCCACTGTAATTTTTGCTACTTTCAAGTTTTTTTTTTTATGTTATGAGTGTTTTGCTTGCACCTATGTTGTACAATGCCTGTAGAAGCCAGAAGAGAGTGTTGGATCCCCTGGACCTGGAGTTATGGGCCTTTGTTAGCATCCATGTGGGTGCTTAGAACAGAACTCAGGTCCTCTGAAAGAGCAGCCAGTGCTCTTAAGCACTGAGCCATCTCTCTCATCTTTTTCTTTTGAGACAGAGTTTCATTAAATAGCCCTGGCTGACCTTGAACTCACAGAATGTTGAAGGCTTTCCTCTGCTTTCTGAGTGCTGGGACTAAAGGTATGTACCACAATCCCTGGCTTTACAATAGTAAAATGTTAAATAGGAAGAGAAAAATTAAAAACCACCCATCTGTCAAACTCCTAAGTCTCAGATTAGATATTCCACCCCTACTTAAAAAAAAAAAAAAAAAAAGGTTATTTTCAACTATATTCAAGGCAAATTCAGGAGTTCAAATGCGTAGGGCATGTACACATGACCTCAGGGAAGACCAACTATGTGAAAGAGGCACTGAAAAAAAAAAACAAAAACAAAACACCAACCAACCAACCAGCAAAACCAAGGAAGAATCATTCAGTTCCAGGTTGCCTTCAGTAATTTTTTTAGTAGCACCGGGGCTCCAACCTAGAGCCTTGCACATAGCAGGCCAATGTTCCACTCTAATGTCTCCAATAAACTGAGTGATAACAATGATTTTGAGTGGCATGGCTGCTTGGCAATAAGAATGTGAATATGAGTTTTTATTTATGCCAACCAAAAGTGGGAGTTTTCTCTTAATATTCCGGCAATCTAACCAACCATAGTCTTGCAGTAAGCACACCACTCATCACCTGCCCTGGCAGGGTCTCACTAGGCTGGTCTTGAACTGACTTTGTCAGCACAGGTAATCTTTGCCCCCACCTTTTATCTAAGACTATGGTGTGCCATCAAGCCAGGCCTGCATTAAAAACTCTTGATGGTGGGCTAGAGCAATGGCTCAGCAGTTAAGAGCACTTAATGCTCTTACTTACAGAGGACTAGATAGAGTTCAATTCCCAGCACTCACACTGGGCAGCTCACAAGTACCTGTAACTCTAGTTGCAGAGGAATTCAATGCTTCTGGCCTCCTTGGGCATCTGCATTCACCTGTACATACCCACATGCAGGTACACACACAATTAAAAATATTAAAACCCCAGAAAATTCTTGATGAACCACAATGATAAAGTGCAATTAAACTGAGCATTTGCCACCTTTCTCCACAGCTATATAAATTTAACAGTCTGTGTATACCCACTCAACTTGCCAGAGCAACTGCTCGACACAATAGATATGGACCTGCTCTATGAAGAACAACTATAAATCTCATCCACTTTTGTTTCCTTGTATGTAATATGTCAATTATGAAATGAGTACAAAAAAGAAGTACTATTTTAGCAAACTGAATTAACTCTTTAAGCCATTATCTACTTCAAATGAGTCACGGGCAAAAAACTTTGCAGTTCTTCTACTTTAAAGAAACCAAAATTGGACATCATAACTGTTTCCATGGTTAATAAAAGACAGAAAATGAATAAATTAGAAGAATAGGGTTTAGGCTGGAGATGTAGTTCAGCAGCAAAGTGCTTATCCAGCATGCATAAGCCCTTGGGTTCCACCCCAAGCTGGGGGAAGGCTTGGTAGTAATGAAAGACTTTAATGTGTGTGGTGTGTAGGATGAGGTTTTAAAATAGTGACCTGCAATTTAATTCTACCCACTATGAGTGCATGGAGAAGATAAGTTTCTATGGTTCTTTAGTGAAGGTGCTTTCAAATACTTGTTTTTCATACTTCTAAGTTAATTACAAGAACAAAAAAAGTGAAGAACCTAGAGTGACGAAAATCTTTTTGTTGGTATTGAGAACAGTTATTAGATGTCAGGCACTGCTGACTGACGTTTATTAAATAGGGTCAAGAGTTATGGCAAGAGTGTGACAACAAATCTTACCTAGGGAAGTCAATGCCAGCTGGTCAACAACCTGAAAAAAAACACCTGTCTTGTTATACTCCCAGCTCACTGGTCACAAAAAAAAGAAACTGACCTGGTAGGAGGATAGGATGGAGGTGCGGTGACTGGCTGCATGGGGTAGCTCCCAGGTACCTGGGGATAACTGTAGTTACTCTGTCCATATCCTAGGCTGGGCTGGTTATAACCCCCTGTGCTAGATTGAGGTTGACTAGTCTCAGCGGGCTTGTTACCATCCTGTGGTCTAAAAGGAGAAATGAAACAGTGAGATTTTGTTTCACGACCTCAAATCCCTTAGTTAAGAACCCAGCAAACCTGTGAGCAATATGAAATGTTAAGATCAAGCTTGGAAATACGTAAGTATACAAAAGCCAGTATCAGTCAACTATATTTACTGGAAGAGAACATTAAGGGAAGTTATTGATGTGTTTCATTTATGCTGTATTAATAACCATGAAAGGAGTTTGATTATTTTCTGTTGTCAGTATGGACAAGTGATGGGAGGGGGTAAGGAAGAAAACTTTCTGCCCCAAAGTAAACTACTATAGACTAATTTTACAAAATGCAGGCTTAGACTAATTTGTAAGATCCTAGCATTATAAATTTGGAGATGTGGATTTATTAAGAACAAACTAGAAGAAATACTTTCTAACTTGGCCTGCTATAAATTAACTTAAGCTTACCACATTCTCCAAAAGTAAGGCAAGCATATGTATGCGCTCCCCAGCCCATGCTCAGATGAACTGGAAGTACCCCCCCCCATTAAATAATGCAAAATCCCAATTCCAAGGAAAATCAATTTCTACTTCCTCTAGGCTTTAACAGTAAACAAATGCAGTAAGAGAGTATGATGGGGCTATTTCACAAAGCCCCAAAGATCATCAGGTAGATCAGAGAGGAAATGGAACTACAGGATTCTCCACTAAGCTAAAACTCCCTCTTTCCAGTGAGAAAGGAGTAAATGCCCTTGGTCACAAGGCCAGCCTGGTCTCCATAGGAGCCGAAAAAAGACAAGTTCTGAAAACTTAAAGACTGCACATTTGTTTCGAGACAGGGTTTCCTTATAGCCCCAGCTGGCCTGGAACTGACAAGAGATCCACCTGCCTCTGACTCTTGAGCACTGGGATTACAGGTGTGTGCCACCACGATCAGCAAGACTGCACATTTGATAATATTCTAACCTTAGTCAATTACAACGGGAGCCCTTTTAGGAATCAGAGTTAAACATACCTACCGCACAGGTTGTCAATACAAGTACCCCTAATTACTCACTGGGCATTTTAAAAGTAATTTCACAACAGTTTGCCAGAGCTAATTTCTTACCTCTACAGCAGACAAAAAGTCTAGGTTACAAGTTGATGTCTTGTTTATTCCCTAAAAAGTCTTCATTCAAATCAGAATTCAGTGTTCCTTCAAGACTGTTTTGCAGAAGCCACCTAAGTGCACTGTCTAAAGCAAAGACCTGAAATCTTCTGTTAAGTAATAGTACATAGTGTTTAACAGCCATGGGGGATGAACTTTATTGGTAATATTCACCCCACAGCTAGGTACCCAGATTAAGAACTGATACTAGCCTGTATTTAGGCTACCAAATTTCTCCATAATGTAGAGAAAGTCATGTCAACTGCTTCAGCTGAGACAATACTTTATCTTCCCAGATATGGATATGGCAATTACCAACAATTTGGTTTCAGGACTACTTCTTGAGTCACATGACTTTAGTCCCGCCACTTCTATTATGAGCTACCACATCTGTCCATAGGGAAAATGGCTACCACTTTATAAGGTCAATAAAACAAGGTATCAAAAGTTTAATTCTACCAATTGTACTGTGGGGGAAAATGTGATCAATTTACTTCTGGGTTTAGAAAAAGTTTTAAAATACCCTTCTCATAACAGTAGATTCTGAAACCAGGCAGTTTACTGACATTCTTTATTTTTGGCCCTTGGATTGGGCACCATTTAATCACTAAATGGAAAACTCCTTTAAGGTGTGTTCTAGCACACTGGTTATTGCTATGATCTTGGTAACATTGTCAACACCTAGTGTATGTGAGAGCAGCTGTTAAATGAAACTAAATCACAGATCATCTAAGTATACAGTTACTCCTTCCTTCAAATCTAAAGCTGATGCATCAGTTAGGAATAGGCAAGTGTGGCCTTACCTTGCAGGTGCTGTAGCTGCTGGCTGCTGTCCATAGGCTGGGTAAGCAGGCTGAGTGCCATATGCAGATTGTGCTGCATAAGAGGCCTGGGTGGTGGTGACTGTTGCAGTGGTGGTGTCATAAGCACCAGTGCCATACCCCTGGACAGGTTGACTGTATGCCTGAGGGGCAGTTGGAGTAGTATAACCTACAACAAAAGAGAACATGATCAGATTGTGGGTCTCCTCAGAGAGCTATCCTTAACAATTTATAAACTACCCACCTTTTAAAAATAATTAAATAAATAAATAGCCCCAGTTGGCCTGGAACCTGACCCTGCTGGAATCAGAGGCATGTACCACTACACTTTGCTAACCCACCCACTATATTTCTATTTATCTTTATGTTTTATGTATGAGTGTTTTGCCTGCATGTACGTTTGTGCAATGCCTGAGGAGGCCAAAGGTGGGGGGTGGATTCCCTGAAATTAGGGTTAAGGACAGTTGTTAGCTGCCACGTTGGTGATGGGAGCTGAACCCAGGTCCTCTTCAAACATAGCCAGTGCTCCTAACTGTTGGTCCATCTCTCCTGCCCCTAAACTACCCAGTTTAAAGCACCACAGAATTTAATCTCTTCAACATTATTTTCCTTCAAGAAGAAGTAGCAACAAAGAAATATTCAGATTACTATTCTAAAACCACATTCATTAATTCATTCATTTATCGTGTGTACACATAGGAGCCTCCCATGGCTTGTGTAGAAGCCACAGGATAATTTGCAGAAGTGGTTCTCTCATTGAACTATGAACTATATGGGTTTTGGGAATCAAAGCTCAGGTTATCAGACTTGGTATTAGTGTCTTTAGAGATACTATTCTCATCTATTTAAAAACTACATTTAACAATAAGAAAAAAGAAATTGGGATAGGGGTTGGATGGAAGGGGGAAGATAAAGGGTCTCATGTAGCTCAGGCTGATCTCTCTAGGTAGCAGAGGATGACCTTAAACTTCCAATCCTCCTGCCTCTACCACTCTAGTGATGAGATTATAGGTGTCACCATGATGTTTTTATGGTGCTGGGTATCAAACCCAGGACTTCATGCATGTTAGGCAAGCACTCTATCAACTAAACTACATTCCTAACCTCAGCAAAGAACATTCTATAAAAAAAAGTTACTATAGAAAACTGGCTTCCTTTGTCCCCACTCAAATGCATCTGACAGGTGACAAGGTGGTTCTGCTGATTCTGTACCAATTTTCCTAGCAGGTTTCCTTAAGTTTCTCAACTAATTAAAAACCCCTCAAAACAGGAATTAAAATGCCCCAGAAAGGGAGCTAAGGGCAATAATACACAATTTTAAAACAGCTACAAAATAATGATCCAGGTACTAGTTTTACCACTAGTAAATCATTAAATCATTTTAAATCATAATAAATTAAATCATTTAATCATTACCTTTTCCCCTAGTCCTGGGCACACGCCTCACCACGCTCAGCTCCCCATTTATTTTCTTTCTGCCTCAAGCACTGCACCATGTTCATGTTTTAATTTAAACTAAGTGACAATTCTAGAGAATGTGTTTAATATCTGGTGGGAGATGTTAGTATTTGAACATTCTTAAGAATAGCTCAATTTGTTTCAGGTTACAATGAAAATATGCTTGTTATCAGTGCTACTGTCAGAAATGGCATTAGCAATAAAGATATACTACAGATTGACCTTGCTTAGCTAACAGATTTAGTTCTATTTAAGATTTGTTATTTATTTATTTTTTTTGTCTTTTGTCTCTTTCAGACAGGAGTCTCCCTGTAGCCCCAGATGGCCTTCATCTCGCAGGTCTACCTGCTTTTGCCTCCCGAGTGCTGGGATCAAAGGTGTGCACACTACACCTGGCTGCTAAATTTTTTGAAACTAAACTTTATATTTCTCAAAACGAACCTTATAAAAAAAAGGCTGATTGTCAGGTTACCCAACTCCATTCTTCTCTTAACTACTACCACAGGTAAAACGGCTTGTCTTTTCTCTACACAGCAACATTAGAGGTAGACCTTACAGTCCTTTTTCCTGTTCTCTATTTCCCTAATCAGGTACCACCAACTGATTTGCTCTTACCAGTTCATTGCAGACCAGGCACAAAATCCATGCCTAGGTTTGGAGCAAAAATTCAGAGTCGGCAGATCATAGCTCAAAAGAACTACCAGTTCCCAAAAAAACCATCATAACCTTTCTCTGCTTTCCTAATAGTCAATAAGCACAAGTAAACCATGCAATAAAAAAAGTTTAGTCCAGACGCCAAGACTCACATCAAGGAAAGACCCAATTCTCTACTAAAGTTAAAGAGGGGTTTCAGGGCTAGGCATGATGGTATATGCCTGTCTTTGACCCCACACTCAAGAGGTAGAGGTAGGAGGATCCACATTCCAAACTAGCCTGGGTTACATAGAACCTTGCTTTAAAACAAATCTTGAATGAAGATTACTCATTATAATTTACATTTAGGGCATTAAGTTTTACTATGAACAAAATATCTTCACTAAACAAACAAACAAATACTAGTATTTTTAGAGACAGTATCACTCAAGCTGCCTAGGTTAGCTTCCGTCTCCCCTGTCCCTCACCTCATCTCCCAGAGTGCTAGACTACAGGTATACGCCATCATTACTGGCTTCAACTTTTTTGACTCTAAAGTATCACTGTGCGTGGTAGAGACAGCAATCTTTTCTTCACTTTCAAATAAAGAAAGTTCTAATATTATGTAAAGATCATAGTTTCCTTGGGTGAAAACCAAAGTATATTTTACAAAATAGCACATAAGGATCGAAGTTGTTCTCATTTGAAGTGGGGCCTCCCCACCCCCTTGTTTGCAGTGTCAAGGATAGAACCCAGGGCTTCGCACAGCACACACTAGGCAAAAAGTATTCTATCACTGAGTTACTATTCTGACCCTGTGTATTTAAAATTTCTTTACCAAATCCTAAGCTAACTAGACAAAGCGTTCATTTATTTAAATTACAACTGAAATGCACATATCCAGTTACTCTTAAGAGTATTTATAGTCTTACAAGGAATTAAAAAACTAAAACTGATCTAGATAGTAAGAACTTATGTCCTAAAAACTGCAGCCAACAGTTAGATCCTGCAGTCCTACAGATTATATTAAGATACTGAGTTAATAATCTTTTAATTAATCTGTAGTACCCACACAAGCAGTCAAACAAAATGAATGAAAAATTAACAGAGCAAAATTATTTAACAACAAACAGACTAACAAAAAAGGTAACACATCAATGTGTTGTCTTCAAGGAGAAAGGTGGTAAGAGACATTGCACAATTCAAAATTTGTTTAAGGTGAACAGAAGAAATTAAAGTTTAAGACCGTTGTTTATGTAATTGAGATGCATAATTGAGCCCCTTCTGAAACTTCACTTAGAATCCTAGAAGGGAACAATGTATTTTATACATTCCCTCTGATTTTATTCATTGACTTTTAGATGTAAAGGCAGTATGGGGTACAAATACATCTGAACACACTTTCTCCTTCTGTTAGGTTCCTATTTAACCTACCTGGTTTAATTGTGGTTTCTATAGAACTGGCAAGAATAAGTGATGTATGAAAGGTGCCTTAAAAACTAAGTCTGTACAAAAATTCTTTCTTACTAAACATAATCTTTGGCTTATGTTTGGTATTACAATGCCCTATATTTTTTTTGACTCACAATCAGGATCAAATTTTCTACTCTGCCTATAAACCACTTCATATCATCCTTAATAAATGGTTTAGGGATTTCCAAGGCTAGATCTAAATCATTTATTTTCAAATCTACTTGTTTAAAGAAAAAAGTCTACATCGGTGTAACTTCTGCTCTTCTCACACTTGTGCTAGAAAGGTTAAATACTTACTACTCAAGACACATTAGTTAAGATAGGTTAGGGAATACTTCTTATTAAATTCATGACAATGAGATAAATGTCAAGTATTTTTTTTCCCTACGAACAATATAATCTGAAGAAGTGAGGATAGCTGGAAAAAAAAATTTTACACCTCTAATACCTTCTTATGTTACACAGTACTAAAGAGGAAAAAATATCAGACTTTTATATATTCAATGTCAGGATGTATAACTTAAGACTATTTTTGTGTGTCCTGGAATACTATCGTTCAAAACACCATGGATTAAAATAACTCATAACACAGAACAGAAAATAAAATGTGCCTGTACTATAAAACAGACAAACATGAAACATGCAGGGTGGCAATCTGTTCCTTTATAAATAAATCTAATCATGCAATCTGTCCTTAAGGGAGTAGGGGAAATTAGCTGAGGAGTAGTACCTTTGGGAAGGCAAATAACTATTACTAAAGCTTGACCAAAAGTAAAAAGTTAAATAAAACCTTTCCCAAAATTACATAAGGACACAGATCTGAAAATGGCACCAAAAGCAGTTTTTTCATTAGCACCTTATTGTCTGTGATGTTAGAAAATCTGGGGTTTAAACAAATGAAAACACCTAAGGGTTAACATTACAGGGTTAGACAAATGGAAAGCATTTCCCATGCAAGAATGAGCAGGATAGTCAAACCTGTACTGGTCCCTTCTACTGTGGAAAGCACAAAACAAAAAGTAGAGGGTATACTATCAGATGAAGCAAAAAGATGTGAAAACCATTTTGAGTTTAAGCAGCTCAGTTTAAGAAAGCTCATTCTTATTATTAGCTTTAGCACAATCTTTTACATTAGTCTCCATTTTGTTGTGTATTCAATACAGGGTATAAAAATTAAGTTTTTTCTCTTTTAGAATTCATCCCGCCCACATTCTACAAGATATCCCTCAAGGAGAATTTAAGGGAAAGGAAAAAATAGTTCCTGGAATAAAAGATACCCAGATGCCAAGATATGGATCAGAACATACACCTAAGAGTACAAATAATGGGCCTTTCAGCAAATCCCCTTTCCACTATGACCAGAAAATCTTTTGAAGGCGGGCCTTACCAGTGGGAGGCTGTCCATAAGAAGTTGCATATGCAGTCTGCCCATAGGTGGCAGTGGTCTGAGCCTGGGTGTAGCTGACATCAGTAGGCTGTCCATAGGTTCCATAGCTTTGTTGCCCATATGCCTGCTCCAAAGAAAATTCTAGCATGAACTTCATAAATGAATCTTATATTTCAGCAATAAAGCAAACTGATTTATTTATTAGTTCCTACACTGGAGAATCAAAGTTGAAAATACTGCTTTCTAGTTAAAAATATCAAAAGACATGAAAAACAAGTCAAATGATTTTAAAATTTTGAGTGCTTGCTACAAATTCATTCATATTTTGGTAAATTTAAGAACAAAAAAGTTACTGAGATAATTAAGTAAAATCTCAGTTAACTGAGAGATTAACAAAATACCCTTACAAGGGAAGGGAAAGAAGGGAACAGGTATATAAAGGCCAGCAGTCTTAGTAACTAGAAACAAATGTTAGATGGATAAATGAAATGAAATGTAAAACGGACAATAATGGAGATTCAGCCAACATTTCACCAATTTTGAAAACCCAGATTTTCACCACAACACAACCCCTCGCCCCCAAACTACTAACTCTATTTCAAGAAAATGAACCAGAACACTACATGTTTTCTTATGGTTGTTAGTACATCAAGAATATTGCCTTTGAACTTGGACACTAATACTTAAAACCAAATAAGGAATGAGTTGTTCTTTCAGATATTAGGGTGCTCATAGTGTATATTTTAAAGATTGCTTATGTAAGACATGCCAGAAACATCACACTCTGCCTGTTCTAGAATGTTTCCATAGCAGTTAGTACTATCCACTTTTTGGCATGGATCACTACAGAATTTGAGGTATTCTTGAGAACATAGGAGATGAATTTCTAGAACCCATTAGCTTAGCCTTTTGGGCAAAGATGGTAGATGACTAGAGATTGAGACCAGGACTTCATACATTCTACTAATAAACTACACATCTAATCTCTGGTCTATACTTTAAAATTTTTCTGTAGTGCTGGCTGGCACACACTCTACCGCTGAGCTGCAGTCCTAGCCTCTAAATTTATTTTATTTAATTACCTGGGTATAGTGACACACACCTTTAATCTCAGGAGGCAGAGACAGGTGGATCTCTGTGAGATTGAGGCCAGTCTGGTCTATTCCAGGCCAGCTGGGGCTACAGGGAGACCTTGTCTCAAAAAGATTTTTTTTTAATAAATTTTTTTTTTAAATTACTATTTTATTGAGTCTATGTATGGGTGCATGTGACACAATACATACATGAAGGTTGGAGGGAAATTTTTAGGAGTTAGTTCTCTCCTACTATGTGAGTCTCAAGGGAGAAATCAGGATTTCAGATTTCATGGCAAGCACCTTCTCCCTAAGTCCTCTTTTCAGCCTCTGGACCAGGTTCTTAAACACAGATTTATGTCTTCGAAAGAGCTGAAGAACAGAAGTTTCTAACACTGACTCCGCTACTGACTGTGGAATCATCTCATCTACAAAAGATCATAGGATGATCTTCCTTTGAAGAATTGCTATGATGCTTAAGTCAAATAAATGTAAGCTTATATAAAATATGCAGAAAGACCAAGAATGGAACAGGACATCTAATCAGCTTAGGAAGTTATGGAAAGCCAACCCTGAGCTTTAGTATCGTTTCATAAGGGGGACAGAATGGAGCCTTTAGTACCCCACTGTCAAAGATGTTAAAATTCTAGTGATTATATAATACTACTATTACTTGTATTTTATTTTTGAAAAAGATAGCTATTGTTTTAGTGACCAACTGAAGCATTTTTATGTAAAATGTAACTACATATCATTATCTTTGGGATTACCTGGGTCGTCTGAGCATATCCTTGAGTTGGCTGGGCGGTGTAAGCACTGTAGCTGCAAAAAGAATTAAATACAAGGACTGAATACAGAACATTCTGATTGTATTACTAAACCCATTACAATTACAGGAGGAACCATATTCTAAAAACATTAACCAAGGATAAAATATTGTTTAGAAGATGAACTCACCCCTGCTGGGCTGCAGCTTGGCTATAGGTACTATAATCTAGAACAAACAAGAAAAAAAAAATAGTTAGCACAGATAGATAAAGGGGGAAAGGATTCAGGTAATAATAATAATTCTTTTTTGTTTTTGTCTTTTTGAGACAGGGTCTCCCTGTAGTTCCCAACTGGCCTGGAAATCGTTGTTATACAGACTAGGCTGGCCTTGAAGTCAGAGATCCACCTGCCTCTGCCTCCTAGAGTGCTGGGATTAAAGATGTGTGCCACTATGCCCACTTAAAAATAATTCCTAAAAAAATTTTATTTTGTGTATGAATGCTTAGATTGTATGTATGTATGTAGATGGCCAGGTGTCAGATCCCCTGGAACTGAAAGTGCAGACAGTTGTGAGCCACCATGTGGGTGTTGGCAACCAAGCCAGGGCCCTCTGCAAGAGGTAAATGTTCTTAACCATTAAGTTAAGCCTTTTCTTTAGCCTCACAAGAACAATTCTTTAAAAAAAAAAAAAAATTATTTATGAGTGTACTGCCTGTAAATATGTAAGTGCAATGTTGTGGAAGTCAGAAGAGGGTGTCAGATTCCCTGAATTGGCGTATAGACGCTGCACCATGTGGGTGCTGGGGAACAGAACCTGGGTCCTCTGCAAGAGCAGGAGGTGTTCTTAACCACTGAGTCATCTCTCCAGCTCCAAGAATAATTTTTTAAACTGCCTAGAGTGGACCTATATGTAGACACAGGTCTAAATTAGCACATCTCATCTCCCAACACCAAACCAATTAAGTCTAAGACAGTTAAACTCAGAAAGTCTGAATACCGTCCTAGTTAATGAGGTCAAGATCAGCTGAGTTGGCAGGGACACCTTCAATGTTCCCAGGACCATAAACCCATCTCAATCACCAGCTACAATTCAAAAACATGATCATTATCTTAGAGCTAATGGAAAACCAAGACCACAGAACAGAATCAATGTTACCTTCATATAAAAAGGAGGCATACAATAATATTACAATGTTTAACATCAGACCGATAGTAGTTAAATCTTCTTTTAAAAACCAATGGGGATTTTCTGGTGTGGGGAACAGAAGTGTAAGGGGCAAAGTGTTACTATGCCATATGGGCTAGCGGTTACAACAGAAGCGAGTCACTATACCTGGCTTCTATTACTCATCACTTCAGCAAACCCAACCGTAATTCCCTAGAACAGTCACAATGAAATAAATGGCAGAAATCAGGATGGTAGTCACTAAATCTAATAAGGGCCCGCTGATCGTGAGAGCTGTATTTGCATAACCCAAAAGCTAGAAATCCTAGTGAAGCCAATTTAAGGCTGTGCATAGCTCAGTGATAGAAACACATGCCTGTGTTTACCTCCAGCTGCACACACACAAAAATGAAGCCAGGCTAAGCAAAATTCTGAAAACTGATAAAGAGATGAGAGCACTTAATATGCCTGGGGGGACAGAGGATGGACTCAGATGACTATTTTAGGTACACTATTACCATTCCCTAAAACAGTGATTTCAGCTTAAAAATAAAAGCCATGCTGGGCATAGTGGTGTACTGGGGAGGCAGAGGCAGGCGATCTCTATGAGTTCAAGGCCAGCCTGGTCTACATAGTGAGTTCCAGGACAGCTGGGGCTACAAGGAGACCCTGTCTCAAAAAACATCAAATAAATGCAACAAAATTTCTTCTAAATAAGTCTTCCTATAATTTTCCTTTTCATATGAAATTTACAACCTATCAAAAGGGTCTAAACCTGGTCTACAAACTAACAGGCAATGAAAACAAACAGGAAATAAAATGTCTAAGTCTTCACAGCATTAGTGGAGTTCAAGTTATATAACAACTGTAGAAGGCTTTTAAAAGGTACAGGATTTATTTTTAATAATTCTGTCCAACTATTTTCTCTTTACCAGAATACACAGCTTGTTTGGTGTTTGAAGATAGTACTGGCCTTAAGACTGAAGAAAAGGGTCTCTCCCGACCCAATCAGAAAGTAGTTCCTCATCCAAAAGCAACAGTCAACATCACATTTCTTCCCCACTCCATGAATTCAAAGCCTGCTTCACAATTTCTTTGGCATGGCCAAGAGCACTTTCCTGAACCCTTATCTTTCTACCTCTCTGCATTTCTCCTGACTACTTTCATTCCTCTATACCCTTAACTCAGAACGCTGATTTAAGATTATCACAATCCATACCAGTTATCACCATCCAAAGGGATGTCTACGATGAAAAAACTCATTTGTTCAACACAATCCTGAAGCACTTTCAATAGCACTACATTTTTTAAGTGTAGCTTTGCTGGCCTGAAACTTGTTATATAAACCAGTTATCCTCAAACTTGCTGTAAATCCCCATGCCTCTTCTTCTGCTTAGGTTACAGGTGTTGTCCTATGACTGACTACAGGTCACATCCTTTATATGAAGTAAAAAATAAATGTAAATCAGACTCTGCAGGTTTAAGGGGGTGTTTCTAGAATGCTGGTAGTGTTGTCTGTCTACCTTGTTCTGAACGGTTAGTTGTACTGTAATTCTGCTTAACTGGACATTTGGGGGCAACGAGCTAGTATTATCCAAGGCAGTAAGAGCAGTATTGGCCTACTTTAGGGCAGTTAGCACCCAAGTTGGAGTCATCTAGGATACATAAAAGTAAAGCCAGCAAAGTTAGGTAATTTTGGGACAAAAAGGCTTTGCGGTAAGGGTAGAGGGGCTCAATAAACTTTTAAAAGGTTTAGCCTAATCCCTACATTTTTGCAGGAAAGGAAACTAAGTTAGTGACCCTCCCATGTAATGTGAATATGGTTGGTAGTGGCTATCAGCAAACAGGGTTTGAGTTAAGACGACTAAAAACAGAGGCATCATTTTGCTAAGCAAAAATTGCAACTTACAAATTTTGTCTTGTCAGGCTTTAGCTGACAAGATTAGGGTACCGAAGAAACCCTTTCCGACCAGGACCTGTCTTGGACTTAGTATCTCAGTCTTCTGGGGACACTCCTGGTAGTCTGGCATCCAGAGCCAACATTTACCTGTTTACTGACTACACAGTTCTTAAATCATGTTGTTAGATGCTGAAATCTTTCCAAAGCACAAATGAAGGACCCCATAGCTTTTCCTGTCTTCCTTCCCATTTTCTCCACTTAATCCCTAAAACCAAGGGGTTCAGGGCCCTAATTTCTACAGAGGCAAAAATTCTTCACTGCACCAGCTGACTAGTGCACCAAAAATGCTGGTGAAGGATAGGCTTCACTCATTCGTGCTAACGACCGCGAATCCATCACATTCTAGACTTTTCAAAGTCGCCATGGGTCTTTTCCCCGACCTCAACGGGGTCCGCGAAACCACACCGCTAAGCTTAACCAGCAGCTCGATGGGAACGTGCGGCCTCTTTTTTTTTTCCTTCTGGACCAAAGATGCCAGAAATTTCTCTCAGGAAGGATTCTGCCCTCCAGATCCAGACAAGTCTTGTTATACAATCGATCCCCCGCGCGTTTGCTGAGAAAAGGACCCTGGGAAGCCACTGGCTTTTTGGGAAGGGAAGGAGGTGGGGTTAACACACAACGAGAAACCCAAGCCGCCAACTGGGGGGTGGGAGGCAGCAGATTGGGGGGACCCGCTCAGTCCAAAGGCCGAGCTGCGCTTGAGACTCAAAGCCGTCTGGAGACAGCGTGGTGGCGCGGCCGCCCCAGCCGACCAGGCCTGGAGGATATTGGGGCTCCTCTTAAGCCAGCGCCCCTCAGCCCACAGAGCCGCCGTGCCTTTTTTTGTTTATTTCCTTTTTATCTCGGTTTCTCCGCGACAAACAGTTGCCTTCGGGCCAGAAACGGGGAGGAGAGGTTACAGGGGCAACGGGCCGCGGCGACACGCGCCGCCCTCACACCCTCCGCCCCGCGCGCCTTCGAGGTGCCGGGCTCGAGGCCCAGCCGCGGGCCCCCCTCGACCTCAGGCCCTCGGCCCCGCCCACGTGGCGGGAGCCCGGGGAGCCCCGGCACCGACAACCGCCACACAATGGAGGCCGAGGCGGGCCCCGCGGGCCCCCGTCACCGCGAGGCCCCCTCGCGGCGCGCCGGAAGGTTCCAGAACCAGCCCGCCGGGTGGGGGGAGGGGAAGGGAACGCGGACCCCCGAGCTCGGCGGGTGCGGCGGGAACTCCCAACCCCTCTCGGCAGTTCCACTCAGTCATCCTTGCCTCCCTCAGAGACGAGCGGCCCCCGGTTTTGGAGTCCCAGGCGTCGCCAGCGCGACCGCAGTTCCACTCCACTTACCCGTGGACGCCATTTTCTCTCCTTCCTCCTCGTTCTCTCAACGTCCGTCTCCCTCTCGCGTTCCCCCTAGGCGCCGCACTGCGCAGGCGCGAAACCCGCAACCTCGGACGCAACCATCGGGCCAGGCCACGGGGGTGGGGAAGCAGGTATGAGCTACTGCTCTCCCGCTCTTCGCTCCCGAAACCGTTGACCCACTCCTTTCTAAAGAGCGCCAGACGCGACGCGACGCTCGGCTAAAATAGCGCCCGAGGGCCAGAGCGTTGGTGAGCGAGTGTCAGCTTCAAACCGGAGGGATTCTCTGCACGAGACTCGGTTGCTCGGAATGGTCACGCCCGTTGGCTCTAGGGACCGTCTCTGAAGAGTCTGTCCTGAAGAGAAACGGAGGCCGGCGGGAGAGCTGGGGGGGGTGGGGTGAGGGTGGGAGGGATCTGGGCCTAGAACAACTGCTGACTAATCTGCTGGCGGAATCACGCGCCCCGGGTGTGCGCGCGGTGGGTTTGGGCACTTGGGTCTCGGCCTGGACCTGGAGGCCGGACTCCCAGCCGGGGCTACGCCTGGTCTTCCCCGGTGGTGGTTAGGGAGAGCCTTCTCGTCCTCAGGGAGCATCTCGGACGCGTGGCCCGAGCCGGCGCGGGGCAGTGGGCCGAGGCCTGTCAGCTTTGAAAGGAGGCCGGGAAGGCCGCGTCCCGTCTCTGTAACGGCCGTGGTTGAGAAGCCCTTTAATTATCCCTTATCCAATACCCGTTTTAACAGAAAAGGAAACTGAGGCTCAAGAAACTTGAGTTCTTTTCCAAAGTCACAAAGCTGAATTCGACCCAGACCCCGGGACTCCCCACTCTATGCACCACCTGGAAGACTCTTCCTTGTCCTTGACTTCCCATTCTGCCCTCCCGGCTTCCCAGTAAGGTAGGCAGGGTCTGATGGTGCACAGTCCTGAAAAATATATGATGGGGGTTCAAGAGGGACAGTGAGACACATTGTTGGGGTGTAAGGAGTTTATTAGAAGAGATATTATTATTAACACCATGGACGGACAGATAGGCAACAGCACGGCAGGGGTTCAGGGCCCACGTGGCAGAAGTAGTCTCATACCTTTGTTGAGGCCTGGGGACTGAGGAAACCTGTAGCCAGCCTCTGAGTCCCCCCTGGAAGCAGGGAAAAGGGTAGGGAGCAAGCAGGATTTGTGGTCACCGATACTCCATTTGATGGAAACTCACTTCCTCAGGTGAAAGATTCTGGCACCTGAGAGTGTTAGCCGGGGACTCGCAGCGCAGCAAGGTGCCTGTTGGTATCTGTGGAGGGAAAAGGCTGCTGCATGTATTACATGTGGCCTGAGCAGCAGCTGGATTAGTATATTGTGTTCCTACAGTTGTATCTTATGCTCCTACAACTGCATATTATTGATTGAAGAAACTTATGGTTGGAGATAAAGGCTCAGTGTTAGAGTGCTTACCTAGAATGTATGAAGCCCTGGATTAGATTCCTACCACCAAGAAAGAAAAAAGAAACAAGTCTAGAGGGTTCAATTCCCAATTCTCTAAGTCTGTGGGCAAGTCTGTTACTCTTGCTAAGGTGCCCAAGGATGGAATGGTTGTGAAAAGGTGCAAGAGCTTCAGTTATATGACCCTGTCTCCAGGTAAGGGTGACATCTGACTGCTTTTTTTGGACAGCCATGCACCACAGAGGAAGGACAGAGTTTACCTCAAATCCCTGAGCAAGACCTGGAGCCAAGCTACTATGTTTTAGTGAACACACAGGGAGCCCTGAATATGTGCAAGGAGTAATGTCCTGGTGAACCTGGAGATGAGGGAGCCTCCTTCCTTCACCCAATTAACTTGAATCACTTGCCTGGGGAGACAGGCCAAGCTTTGCTCATTAGGAGAAGATCCATGAGTGGAGAAGGAACATTTGAGCTGGCCTTAGGGTGTGAATAGGAGACTGTTACTGGGATGGAGGAAAGGACATTGTAGGAAGAGGAGATTTTCATATTTTTCCTATAAGAAACTGGCAGGTGCAAGGGAAGCCCTTGGTGAGGAAGCTAACTAGATAGCTTTCTTGTCTCTCTGGGGTCTGCTTTTTCTGTTTTGAATCAGCTCAGGAGGAGTCCTGAGAAGGAGAGGATTGGCATGGGACTAGAGCAGGACTTTGAAGACAAGCTAGGTGTGAGGGGGAGTGCAGGGGAGAAAAACCTTGCTCTGTAGGCAGGGGACAACTGTGTTTGGGGGCCAGAGCTGGGACCAGTTAGGTCTTCACTTGACAGCTATGTATGCCTCTCATAGGAAGTGAGATGGTGCTTTTGGGTTTCTTGAGGAGGAACTGTGCACCAAACCCAGTGTGGTGGTGCGAGTCTCTACACTCAAGAGGCAGAGACAGGATCCCATGGTCCAGGCCACCTTGCTTCAAAAAAGCTTCAAAAGAAAGAAAGTTGTGGGTCTTAAGTCTATTCCCTTTCCTTCTCCTATAAAGAAAAGATTGTCTTAATTCCCATTTCACAGAATGCAAAACTTTCCCAGGGACACACAAAGAATGGAGCAGACACTGGAAGAGGCCTGAACAAAATGAGCCTAGAGTCAGAGCTGGGGAGGAAGCAGGTGCCTGGGTCACTTTGTAAGGCTTAGAATGTGGAAGTCCTGCAGTCCTGCTTGCAGCACTTCTGTCCCACCCCTTCCCAAATCTGTTTGCTTTGTCAGTGAGCCTCATCGTCCTATACAGGAGCAATGGGGGTCTTCTGAAACTCCAAAGGCTGGGCACACTGGAAGAGAGGGAAGAAGCAGGTTAGAGCTGGCTTTGTCTTTACCATCTCCAGGGAGAGTATACCCATCTGTTTGACAGTGAAGAGCCCAGTTCAGTGAAGAGCCCTGTATCACCACCCAAAACTCGTCTTGAGGGCCCATCAGACTCTTATTTTTTGAAACAGGGTTATATATAGCTCAGGCTGGCCTTGAACTCAATATAATGCCAAGAATTACTGAGCACTGGATATTTATTTACTTATTTTACAGCACTGGGAATCAAAACCGGGTCCCTATGCATGCTAGGTAAGCACTCTACCTCTGATCTGCATCCCTAACAACCTTTCGTTCTTGATCCTCTTGCCTCCACCTCCTAAGTGCTGGGATTACAGATATACACCACTATACCTGGCCCTGTCAGGACTCTGCATGTCCCCTAGCCATCTCACACATGAGCGGGAGGGATAGGAAGATGGCTAATAAGCACATAGGTTGGGTCAAGCTACTGGACTGGATCTACCTTTGCAGCTTCAGTTTCCACCTCTGTAAAATGGGGTCATTGGTAAAGTAATTGAGAGAGTGTCATATAGAAGCTGCAAAATTAATTTGTTGCTGTCTTCCTTTACCCCAGCACACAGCCTCAGGATCACCTTTGACCATTCTCAACCAAGCTATGCATGCCTGGGACCCCCCTGGCCCACTTTCCCCGGCACTACCTCTTGCTTCTTCAATTCTGATGCTGCTGCTAAGCAGCCTATGGCTGTTGGGGACTGGCCCCAGCCTCACACTGGCCCCCGAGCTGCTGCTGGATCCCTGGCAGGGTGAGGACTAACTGCATGGACCTTGAAGGATGCTGAAGACTTGCTTTAGGGCCTGAAACCAGTTCGCAGAAATAGTATGCATCTCGTGGTGGTTATTCAGGATAGGACCCAGTGTTCTGGGGGAGGTTAGCCCTCAGAATATGCCCAGCTCATCCACAGCCAGGGAGAAGGGCAGAGAATCCTGAAGAAGCCAGAGGGTAAGGTGAGAATCTGTGGGTAGGAGTTGGGACAGCTTTCCCTGGAAATCTGAACTGAGGTTTCTGGCTAAGCCTGTACTTCCCACTAACAGCTCCAGTTTACATTTGAGGAACCCAAATGATGTTCAGAGAGGTTGGGTGAGTCTTCTAAAGTCATGCAGCTTTGTGGGAGTGGGTAGTTCCAGCAAGCAGTTTCATTAGAACTTGTGCTGTTAATCAGATGTGAGGGTGTGACACAGCTTCACTGTACCTGGTGCGTAAAAATGCTCAGTGGTTGGTTGCTACTGAGAAGACTGAGTCTTGGTTCCCTTACACATAACCAGGGAGTAGCTGCATTCAAAAACTCTTGGTTCTTCTAGCAGTGATTAGGAAATGGCACTGGACATACTGGCTCCTGGGCAGGGGGGCTGGCCCATTAGATAGCTCTAGTACAGGATCATCCATGTGCCTGACCTGGCATACCTGGAGCATCCTTGAAGGTTGGGGGCCTCTGACCCGGCACCCTTCTCTCTCCCAGTGCACCGACTGCTGACTCATGCTCTGGGCCATACTTCACTACCAGGCCTGCTCCTGAGTCTGCTGCTCCTGCCCACTCTAGGCAGATGGCAGGAGTGCCACCTGGGCACACTGCGCTTCCTGCACGCCTCTGCTCTGCTTGCCCTGGCCACTGGGCTGCTGGCTGTGCTCCTGGCAGGCCTTGGGATGTCCAGTGCAGCTGGAGGTTGCGGATACATGCCTGTCCATCTGGCCATGCTGGCAGGGCAGAGTCACTGTCCTGGATGGCCCTCGGGGGCACTACCACCATGGCTGCTGCCGTGGCTACTGCTAGCCCTGACCCTCCTGCTCAGCTCTGAGCCGCCCTTCCTGCAGCTCCTTTGTGGCCTTCTTGCTGGTCTGGCCTGTATCCTTTGCCTGAGCCCAGGATCCACACTGGGCCCCCTGGGAAAGAAATGGCACAGGAAGTCAAACCCAAGATGTATCAAGTGACTAAATACCAATATATCTTCTGAGCCCTGCTCTGGTCTGGGAACTGGGCTCATGGCCAAGTGGAAATGCCAGTTACAATAAAAGGACCCATGGGGTGCATGGACGAGCTGAGGGGGGCTGAGAAGTCACTAACCTGGGTTCTGTGTGAAGGTGACATCTGAGCTAAAACAAGCAGGAAGAAGGATCCAGGTGATGTGAACATGGGGAGCAGGCCAGACATGCCACACAGCAAAGAGAAAGGCTCAGTGTGGGAATGAGCAGAGGGCTTTCTGGGAACAGGGACACAAACTTTGCTCCCAAGATGTAGGAAAATGGGACCAAAGAGAACAGGCTGGTTGGTCCCTTCAGGCAATCACAGGGGACCCTGTTTCAGAATAGAGATAGCAGCCTCCCAGGTCTGACTAAGGGTAGGTGTTGTCCCGTCCATAGGGCCATGGGAACAAAGGGTTGAGGGGTTGCTGGTAAGGATGAGGTTTGGGGGAGGCTCTCCTAGCTCTTCCCTCTGGCTGAAATAGCTTCAGGTAAGCAGGTCCTTTTTGTTCTCTGAGCTTTGGCTGCTGACTTGGGTGATAATGCAGTCCTGCAGGGCTATAGCAAGGTGTATGGGGCGGGGGCAGGGGAGTGTGGAGCACATACTTGGCTTAGGGCCTTCCCCGCCCACTCCCCCTCAGTTCATTTTGGTTTTCCTTGACCAGCCGCCCTGCCTTGGGCAGACAGATGCTGCTGGGGCCTTCCGGTGGCTGGAGTTCTCAGAGCGGCGACTGCAGGTGTTACAGGAAGGTATTCTATGCAGGACTCTGGCCCGGTGCTGGCCACTGAGGCTCCTTCCCTCCCCAGGCAGCCTGGCTGAGCTGCCTGTCACTTATCCTGCTGGAGTGAGGTGAGGGTAATTCTGGGGGCCCCAGCCGCCGATGGTGAAAGCTGTGACACTGACTGACAGCCCAGGCTATCCACTTTTGTCTCTGCAGGCCCACCACCCCTGGACCTCCTTACCTGGCCTCCCCAACTCCCTGGTCTCACAGTGATGGCTCTGCTCGCCTCCCACCAGGCCTGGGGCCTATGCAGCTGACTTGGGAAGAGGGCTTGGACTGGGCTGGGTCTAGCTTTGCTCCAGGAACTCCAACGTGGGCAGCCCTGGATGAACAAATGCTACAGGAAGGGATTCAGGCCTCACTTCTTGATGCGTCAGTCCAGGGTCCCCAGAGCTCGCTGTGTTTGCCCAAGGCCTCTGTGTCTTCTCTGAGGTAAGGTGGGGAGGAGAGGGGAGGGTGCAGCCTTTTGGTGACGGGGCAGCACTGTCTTGACAGTCCCTTCTTGTCCCACCAACTCACAGGCTGCAGCAGCTAGAGCACATGGGCTTTCCCACTGAGCAGGCTGCGGTGGCCCTGGCAGCCACAGGCCGAGTGGAGGGTGCTGTTTCCCTGCTGGTGGAAGGGCTGGTGGATACTGAAGCCCTGGTGACTGAAGGGAGGAGTGGTCCTGCCCACTACAAGGGTGGTGGACCCCCATAGTCCAGGAAGAGAGCACGGGACATAGCCTGTCCTGAGGCCAAGTAACCTGAGCCCCTGCCATGTCTCCTGGAGGCTTGGTGGGGTACAGGGAATCTCTGGGGGCAGGGTTGGCCCCTAGCATGTTGCCCTGATAAATAAAAAGCCAGCTTGTTTTTCAATTTGGTCTTCTGGGTGGCAGTTGTGTCTGGCTCTTTAGTGTTGGCATCGAAAGAGTGAGCAAAGTGTGAATGAGCAGCTAATAGAGAGAGGGCAGCTCCTGATATCTGGGGCCACAGGGCTCCTGCTCCACTCTCCTCAGGCCTTGTGCCCAGGTGGATCCTTCTGGTTGCCTTGTCCAGGCACATAGAGACCATTCTGGGTGAGATTAGGCAGGGGGGCTTTATTGTACATAACAGTTCTTGGCATCTGCAACAGGCATTTGGAGTAGGAGCTCTTCTTTTGTACATCCCATCCCTACATGGGACACTGGGGGGCGGGTGTTGAGACTTGGGATAAAACTAAGGAAAGGAGCACCAATATTCAGTCAGGGATTTAAGCAGCCTGGACTCAGGTGGGAACCACCCCGCACCAGAAAACAGGAGGGCTCCCCGAGGTTTGGTAGGAGGGGAACAAGAGACTCACGACCCCATCCCCAAATGTCCTGAGGGCCAGGCAGAGTGCCCGCTCCCTGCTTTGGACAGCTGGGAAGACTTGAAGGAAGCCTTGTAGCTTGCTTCCTCAGTCAAGGCCTTTTCATCCCATTTCTGAGAGGGAACTCCCCCAGCCCCAAGTGAGGTTTTACTTCTTCCCCTCAGGCCTCAGTACATGTACAGGCTACCATGACTGAGACCTGCCTACCCCTAAGACCTAGATGGCAGAGGGGTCCCTGAGGACATTAATAAATAGGAATTGGCAGTCCCCGGAGGCAGCTGGCCAAGTCCAGACTAGGGAGGGAAGCCACTAACACCCTCATCCCCTCTCATTGCGTCTCCTGGGGGCCACGATCCGGTAGTTGGTTGTATGTCCTCCCCTCTTGCCCCGAAGAAGGCTAGGGGGGCCTGTGCCACCAGGGTCTGCTCCAGACCCCAGCTCTGGTTCTGCCGAAGAGAATAGGGAGAGAGACTATGTTAGGGGGCATTCATGTGGGGTGCTCACCTTCCCTTGACCCTCTGGAGGTGGCAGGGCACCCTGGCATCCCAGAGACAGAGCTGTGGGAAATGCTGCTTAGTACCTTCCCAGAACCTCTTACTGCCGCCCCCCCGGCAGTGAGAGTACTTGCCCATTTGATTCCTGCTTTGTCAAATGGGGATGACCAGACTCACCATGTTCACATGCAAATGTTTGGCATAAGAATTTCCCAAGAAATTTTTTTAGTCATTTGAAGTGAAGGTGCGTTATGAATCATATGCATTTCAGAGCCAAATAACTGAGGGTAAGGAACAGATATTTTCCTCTGTCTTTGGGCTATGCCACCAGTAACGATAAAGGGCTTAACAGGGCCAGGCTTTGCCTCTGAACTACTGTGCAGCCTCAGGCAAGTTAAGATTTCTCTTAGGGCCACAGTGGTCTGATCTTTAAAATTAGGGGCATTTTTAGAGAGACTCTTGAGGGCCCAGATAGCCTCAACAAGGAAAGTCAGTTCTGATACCCTGATCTGCATATAAGCTGAACCCCTAGGATTTTTAACATAGCATTCTTGCCCCCTTGAAAACTAATATCCTTCAAACCCAGAGGAGCTTTTTTTGTCTATGAAACCTATTAGATTTAGGGCCTCTGGAGCAGGTATATGTGGTTACTGAAGGGGCTTCCCTGCTCTGTGTTAGGGAGCACAGAAGGAGGCACCACAGAGCCCCAACTCTAGCACTGGCCTCACCATGTCCCAGTTTCCTTGGGGAGGCCACAGATCTTTGAGCCTTATTTAGAATACAGAGAATACTCCTGTTGTCATAACTGTCACATTCTTGTGACTGGAAGGGGAGGTGATTTTCACAGTAGATGCTGGATCATCATGATTACCGTTTACTGTAGGTCTGGTCACTATGAGTTAGGTCATAATATGTCAAATCTGGGGAACCCCCTGGGCCCCAGTCACTACTTGGCCAAATGGAAGTTTCAGCACACTTTTGCTGATGGACCTTCAGAGGCAGACCTAGACTGAAGCCCTAGCTTTATAGGTGCTATCCCCCTGATCGTCAGAGAGCCACATGAGCAGAGGACCCACACAGAGCTTGTTTCCTCATCTGTAAAGCAGGCATCACCCACCTGGCAAATTTACTCCAAGGACTGGAGATGCTCAATGTAGACCCTCCCTGTCCAAGTGGCTCAGATCAGTAGGAGCCATCACCATTATCACCATCTGGGTCTTTAGTTAGTACCTGTTGTGTATTCTGGGTTCATGGGGAAAGTCCCTACCCCCAGCTCCAGAGGATCCCGTCTCTATGTCTCCTCCCTGATGCACCTCTCCCTCTAAGCCCCATCCCATGCTGGCTTACATGACTACCCTGTCCTGGATTCATGGCCACTAATGGGGGCCTGGGCTTTCCCAGATCCTAGTATTTACTCCCTGGGCGGTCAGAGGCATAGTTGACTAGACAGGCAGCGTCAGATCCAGGGTCACAGTAGCCCAAACTGGGTCCTTTCTAGCTCTCGCCCTAATACTCTGAGAGGAGGTAGAGGGCACCTGAAAAAGTGCTGGGAATCTGGGATTTGGTCCTTGGTTCTTGGATCCCAGTGGTCCCTCAGTCATTTGGAGCTGATGGGGATGAGGGATAGATACTTCAGGGCAGTTTCCAGATGGGTGGGGAAGAAGGTCTGATAAATAGTCTCTGATATTCTTGAATTTAGAGAAACCATGTAGCTAATGGGTGGGGTTTTAGAAACAGATCATCTTCCTTTTTTTTCTTTTTAGACAGTGTCTTGTTTAGTAGCCTGTGCTGGCCTCATATTTGCTACCCTGTCTTAGTCGGGGATCACAGGTATGTAGTCATCATGCCTAGTTTGGACCACACACTGCAACCTCCAGATCTTGGCCTACATTAGACTTCCTGTCGGGGTTGTCCCTCCCACTTTCTGTACAGAACACAGCTAGGACTCTTTCATTACTCTGCATGGGATTCCCTCTTTTAAGAAGTCTCCAGTCTCCAGCAAGAAGGGCCCCATCTTTGAATACTCCCATCCTCTAAGCGATTAACAGTAGCTCCCCAACAGGCCAGCAGTTCTGCAGGGCCCCAGTGCCTACCTGAGCCTGGCATTTGGTGGGTGTTTCCTGATTTTGCCAAATGAAGGACCGGCCTTAGCCCTGATCCTCCTTCCCATTTGGGGCTTCAGTTTTTACTTTAATAAAACAGAGGCAAGGTTGAACGGTTGAACACATCATGGAGACTTATGTGCATTGATAGGCACATGGACTGTGAGGCAGGACAGTGTGTGGAAGGGGCTTAGTGGGCAGATGAGGAACAACCTAGTCCTGTGGATGGTCAACTCTAGCTCTCCATTACAAGGTATGGGCTTTGGTCTAAGGTGGGGGGTAGAGGGAGTGATGCCTTCACATCTCAGAAACCTCGAGGAACAAATCCTGTAGACTTTTTGGCCTTTGTTCTTCTGCCTGTTCACTCTCCCACGGTCCCTGCCCTTCTGGTCTTCACCTTCTCCAGGAAGCCCTCCTTGACTGTTCCCTCATAGACTGCCTCCCTCTATGGTGATGACTGAACCAAGGACTTGTAGATACAAATAAATGCTCTACCATGGAGCTACATCCACAGTAGGCCTGAGACTATGCTCATTTCACTATTACCTATCTCTCCTTGGCTTTCACTGCCAGTGCCAAGGCTTTCCCAGCTCCCTAAATTGCACAAGGGCAGGGCTATATTTATTGAATGTGTTGGAGCCTGTGTCAGTAGGTGACCGGCAGAGCAGAGAACTAGTTACTGGACCCTTTGCCACGCCAGGCTGTTTGCTTGATGGATGGAAGGATGAAGAGTGAGTGTGCTGGCCCGAGCCAAGCACTGGGAGGCACCTTCTGCATGCCCACGCCCGTCCTAGGCCCTTCCTGGGAGGGGTTGCCCCTGCCTGCCCGCCCTGCCATTACCTGGCCAGATGATGGCTTCCAGCAGGGTGACCCTTCTGGCCAGGAGCTCCAGCTGGGCCTGCTGCTGCAGGAAGCTCTGTAAGCTAGGAGCCTGATGGGAAATCGAGAAGAGCAGACGGTACGAGTCTGGCCTCCGAGGGCTAGGCTGGGAGCCGAGGAGGGGGAGAGGTAAAGGAGAGTATCCAGGGCAGGAGTCTGGGTGAGTGTCCATCAGACCTCAGTGTCCCCTCCTAAGGTAGGGAGAAGGCTTACCTAGTTCCTCAGGCAGCCAGATGGGTGGGGATTTGCAGGGTGGATGCCTAGGGTAATGCTCTTTTGACCCCTGACAGAACTTCAGGACACGCTAGGATGACAGTGGGAACTATGGGAGATTCCTTGGGCCAGGAAGACAGGTCCAAGGAGAGCCTCTTGAGGTTTGTGGAAAGATGGTCAGAACTCGGTATTATTACCCAGAGTATGTGGGTCCTAAGTCTGGCTTTGTCACCTCAGTTCTGGGCACTTCTGGAGTCTAGCTATATGACCTAGCATCCTGTAGTTCTGGAGACTGGCTCTACTGCCCTGATTTTTCTAGAGCTGAAGCCCAAGTAGAGTCTACATCAATTACCCATAATCCTCCTGCGGGCCTGGACTCTGAGTATATTACTCTAGGACTGATAGAGTCTAGCTGTTGCCCACAGTTCTTTACTAATGTGGAATTTTGTTCTACATAATTTCTTCCAAATCTCATATTCTGTTGTCACCAATCCTCTGCAGGCCTGTAAACTACATTACCCACAATTCTTAGAGGCACAGAGCTGACCCCAGTGGTAGAGATCTTCCCCTGTAGAAGTGGTATCAATCACTGAGGGATGGGTGTCCTCAACAGCCTCTGCTTTTCCAGCCTCATGATTGAGTTCAGGCCAGTTTCACCCCAGGAGGGCTTGGGAAGGCTGGCGAGCAGGAGCTGGGCTGTCTGTTGGTCTGTCTGTCTCTACTCACCATAGAGCCCAATCATTGTTTCCAAGATTAAAACCCTCTCAGCTAAAATCTTCAAAGCCTCGCGTAGTTGGTGCAACCCCTCCCCCTGTGGAGGAAAGAGACAGATGCAGCCGTGATAGGGGCAGGAAAGGGACCCTGCAAAGCCTGCCTGTGGCCATGCCCCACCCGGGACATGCACCTGTAGTACTTTACCACTGCTACAGCCCAAGGGCCCATAGACAGCCAAACAAGACCAGGAAGGACAGGGAGGGGGCAAGGCAGGTGGAAGCAATTCCTGAAGACCCCGTTTGATTCCAGCTGACGATAAATTGTGCCTCTCTGGATGACACCAGTCTGCTGTCCCAAGCCTTCCATACATTTCTTCCCAAGGTGGTGCAGAGCCTGTCTTCTAGTTTCAGTTCTCTTGCCAGCTGCTATCACATTCCCTTTGTAATTCTTGCCACATCCCTGGACCACTACCTGTCCTCTTCTTCACTCATTTTTCTTTTTCTCTTTTTCTTCCATTGTTTCTTTGGTTTTTAATCTTTAAATTTCCTTCTTATATGTTTCTGTTTACTCATATTCAAATTTAATTTTTTTCTTTAAATGAGCATTTTAGGGGATTGGAGAGATGGCCCTCTCATTAACCCTGGTTGCTCTTGCAGAAGACCTGGGCTTGGTTCCCAGGACCCATATGTCAGCTCACAACCATTCATAACTACAGTTACAGGAGATCCAACGCCCTCTTCTGGCCTCCACAGACATTGCACAACACAGGTACACTTGCTTATATACAGGCAAAATATTCAGACACATAAAATAGAAATGAATAAGTCAAAAAAGTTAAATGGCATCTTAGTTTCCCCCTAATTAACTCTTTCAGCATGAGCAAGCAAGTTACTTGCTAGTATTTGTGCCACAATGAATATAAGCAAGTCAAAATATAAAATGCTGAGTGGTATTGTTGGGTAAGAGCTTGTGCTTAACATGCAACTAATCTGAGGTTCCATCCCAGTCCCTTCTCCAGGAAACAGTGCTCATCCCTGCCAGGATAAGACCAGGTTCACATACTGACACATCTTGGCACATACCCTCAGCCCAGCCTTGTCTAAGCAGCAGCTGAGGTACCAGTGTGTCTCTAGTTCCCAGGCCCCAGGGGGATGGTAGCAGTTCTACCAAGCACCTTCTCTAAGGCTTCCCAGCTCTAGGGCTCCCCATTCCCCACAATAGCCCAGGCTCATGAGGAGCCCTCATCTTGACTTCCTCCCAGGCTGTCCTGTCCTTCCCCGGCACAGAATCCATGGTCTTGCCCAACACTTCACATCCCCTCACTCCTTCCTTGTTCCTAGTCCAGACTGAAACGATTTCCAGAATGTTGGTATCTTCCAATAGAGTACCAAGGTGGCAATACAACTACCCCAGGCCCTAACAGCTTCTAGAATTCTCTCTTGGCATCCTTGGTTCAGGTCAAGTGAGGGATGCATATCTGTAAATCACTCCTGCCCCTCCGTTGTGTGTATGGGGGGTGCAGGGCCAGGGGCCAGAGAACATCTTCCTCTACTGCTCTCTGCCTTATTTTGATTTAATTTACTGTAGTTTTTTCTTTTAGAGACATGTCTCCCTACACCCCCAGCTGGCCTGGAACTCTCTATGTAGACCACTATGGCCTCAACCTCACAGAGACCCATCTGCCTGCCTGTTCTTCCTCAGCACTGAGATTAAAGTGTACACTACCATACCTGGTTCTCCACCTTATTTTTTTAATGTTTGATTTTGAGATAGGGTCTTACTATGTTGCTCTGGCTGACCTGGAACTCACTATGTAGACCAGGTTGACCTTGAACTTGCAGAGATCCACTTGCCTCTGCTTCCTAAGTACTGCGATTCAAAGTGTGTACCAACATGACTGGCCTTATTTAAAAAATTTTAAACCATTTTATTTATGTGTATGTGTGCTACCTGTGTATGGGTACTCATAGAGGCCAGAAGAATACATTGGATTTCCTGGAGCTAGAGTCAGAGGAGGTTGTGAGCCACTTGACATGGATGCTGGGAACTGAACTCAAGTCCTCAGGAAGAGCAGCAAGTGCTCATAACCACTGAGTTATCTTTCCAACCCCTTTAAAATATTTTTATTACATTTGTGTGTGTACATGCATGTACCACAGTGTGCACATACAGATCATAGAACAAATTGCTGGAGTCAGTTCTCTCCTTCTACCACGTGGGTCCCAGAAATTGAACTCAGGGCTTTAGGCTTGGTGGCAAATACTTTTACCAGCTGAGCCATCTCACAGCCCACCCCGCCCCCTTATGTTTTGAGACAGAATCTTACAGTGAACCTGAAGTTTGCCATTTCAGCTAGACTGGCCATCGAGCTTCTGGGATCTGCCCATTCCCACTCTGCAATGCTGGGGTTATAGATATGTATGGCCATTCCTGGTGTTTATGTGGGTGCTGAGGATTCAAACTCCGGTCCCTTTGTTTACACAAGTGTTTTTACCCACTGAGCCATTTCCCCCACCATTTTTAATATGTATATGTATGTCGTGTGTGTGCATTTGTATATGGCTGTTCGCATGTGTGTGCACGCATGTGCTTGTGCGTATGGAGGCCAGAGGTTGATGTTGGGCATTTTCCTCAATCACTTTTCATTTTCTTCATTGTAGCAGAGCTCTCAATTGAACCAGAGCCTTCTCTGGGGATTTGGTCTCTGCCTTCTGAGCACTGGAATTTAAAGCTAGGCTGCCATGCCCACCTAGCATTTACATGGGTAGGGATCCAAACTCCAGTCCTCAAGCTTACCATCTCTCCAGCCTCTTTGTTTTCTTTGAGAGAAGATCTCACTTTGTAGCCCAGGTTGGCCTCAAATTCATAACACTTCTGCTTCAGCATTGCAATGTGAGCCACTATTCCTGGCAGTTGTCCCTATAAAACATCTAAACAAGTGAGAGGCCTTCCTACACATGAGTTTGTTCACTCTCTGGGGCTGTTCCATATGATCCAGCTACCCTGTCAGTATCATAAAGATTGGGCTATTCTAGAGCCACTGAATGGCCATTTCAGCCTGGGGTCCCAGGGCCATTATGGGACACATGCCAAAAATAATCTTTCTTTAAATATTATGAAGGCAGGATGTGAAAATGGATGGTCTTGGGGCTAGGGAGATGGTTCAATGATAAGAGCTCTTGGTTTGCAAGCATGAGAACCTGAATTCAGATTCTCTGCCTCTTCCCACTCTGTGGCCACACATACCTGTAACTCCAGCCCTGGGGAGGTAGAGAGACAGGAGGATTGCTGGGGCTTGCTGACTACTGAGTCTTGCTGAAAAATAGTGAGCTCCAGGTTCAATCACAAGGGGATAAGACAGAGAATGACAGAGGAAGACATCTGATGTCCTCCATCCTCCTCTCATCACCACAGGCATGTACACGGGCTGGCACAACCACACATGCATGTACACACAGGCATATACCACATACATGAATAATTTTTTTTAAGGACTGGAAAGATGGCTCAACAGTTAAGAGCATTTGCTGCTCTTCCAGAGGACCCAAGTTTTGTTCCCAGGACCCACATTGGGCAGCTCACAACCACCTATAACTCCAGTTCCAGGGTTCCAATAGCCTCTTCTGGCCCTATAGGTGCCTGTACACAAGTGGTACACATACACATAATTAAAAATAAATAATTTTAAAAAATGGACATTCTTTGAAAACTCTGAAGTTATTCCCAGCACAGAGAGTGGGGCAAGACGACATCCTGAACTTCCTAATAGGGTACAGTCAAAGGTACTGTGTTCCCCTGAAAGTGTTCTTACCCAGAATATCTACTCATCTCCTTGAGAAGAAACAGACAAACCTAGACTGTAGAACAGTCACAAAAAGACCATCAAGAAGAGCAGAAGAGAGGCAGGTGCTACACACACTTTAAATCCCAGCACTCAGGGGGCAGAGGCTGGAGGATCTCTGTGAGATCAAGGCCAGTCTACATAGCAAGTTCCATGCTCACAGCTACTTGGGGCTGTGAGTAGGGAGACCCTGTCTCAATCCCCTGTACCTCCCAGATATCCCACAAAACAACAAAACCACAACAAAAAAAAGAGCAGGAGGCAAATTCTAGGCTAAAAGGGACCAGGAATGTGATAGACTGCAATGTATGAAGCTTGCTCAGATCCTGGATTATTATTTTTTTAAGGTTTTGAGCTGGGAATGCAGCTCAGTTGTACGGCACTTACCTAACATGCATAAGATTTGCTCCCCAGCACGCAATAAATAACTAAATAATAAACTTTCATTTGAGAGACACCTGGTAAAGCTGACATTAAGTAGAACAGCAGGTGGTATCACTTAGCTGAATGAATGTCACTTGCTTATGGGTGACAGTGGGCATTTTGGTTCATATTCTTTTGATGTGTGGACTGAAGAGGGTAGAAGAGATATGGGTGAAATTTGCTTTCAGATGAACTAGAAGAAAAGACCTACAAATGTATAAAGAGAGAAAAGCAGCCACTGAGGCCACATGCAGCTAACTGGGCCATGTAAAGGAGTGGCCGGAGGGCAAGAATTGTACCAGCTTTCCAGTAATTTGAAAAGGTTCAAATACAAATCTGAGGAAAAGTATTAAAAAACATCTATCCATCAGGGGCTGGAGAGATGGCTCAGCAGTTAAGAACACTGACTGCTGTTGCAGAGAACCTGGGTTTGATTCCCAGCACCCACATGGCAGCTAACAACTGTCCTAGCTCCAGTTCCAGGGGACCCAATGCCCTCTTCTAACCTCTGAGGGTATTGCAGGACATGGTGCACCTATCTACATGCAGAAAATATGCTCATATACACTAAAACAAAAATCACTCTTTAGAGCCCTTCACAGATGGGTGGTTGGTTTACACTGGTAACATTTGGGTCCCAGCCTGGTTTGTCTATGCTCTGAATCTACCTGTCCATGGGCTGCGGGACACTCTCCCACTGGGCTATAACATAGACAATTGCCTACCTTTCCAGGGACACAACTCAGCGCTCTCTCTCTCTCTCTCTCTCTCGCTCTCTCTCTCTCGTGGAGATAGGGCCTAACACATGCTAGACAGGCACTTGACCACTGAGCTATATATGGTTTATATATAGCCATATATATGGTTTTGTTTTTTCAGACACTTCTCATTAAGTTGCTAAGGCTGGCCTTGAACTTGTGTTTCTCTTGCCTCAGCCTCCTGAGTAACTGAATTACAGGCTTAGGCCACCAGGCCCAGCTCTCTTTTACTATTTTAAGTCCCTTCGCTTCCTCACATCCTTTCACAGCCAAAGCAGCACCCCTGGCCTCTTTACTTCACTGATAGCTGTCTGCCTTGCTGCCTGCCCCTGCTCCAAGTTCCAGCCCACACAGTCCCTGACCCAGCTGCTCACCACATCCTGCCTGGGTCCCTCTCTACATTTCTACATCTGTTCTCCATATGGCAGTCAGAGACATATTTTATTTTTATGTTTTTGTGTATGTGTGTTTTGTCTGCATGTATGTAAGTGCACCATGTGTATGCAATGCCTGAAGAGGCCAGAAGAGGGCATTGGATCCCCTGGAACTGGAGTTGTGGGCCATTGTTAGTTGCTATTTGGTTGATGGGAACCAAACTGGGGTACTCTTATAAGAGCAGACAGTGCTCTTAACCATTGAGCCATCTCTCCAGGTCCCAGAGACATTTTGCAAACAATTCCAACCACATCATTCCCCTCTGCCTTTTTTTTTTCTTGTAATGTTTGAATTCTTAATTTTTTTGAGATTTTTGAGACTATAACTCTGTAGCCCAGGTTCACCTTGAACTTGTGGGAAATGCTCCTATCTCAGCCTTTTGAGTGCTAGGATTACAAGCATGGACCACCATGTCTGGATCCCAGTTTATAGATACTTATTAATTTTTTGATTTATTTAATTTTATATGTATGAGTTTTATGCCTGCATACAAATGCACCTCATGCATGCAATCCCTGCAGATGCCAGAAGAGGCTGCCAGATCCCCTAGAACTGGAGCTACAGATAATGGATTTGGGTTCTCTGCAAATCTCTGCAAGAGCCACCAGTGAGCTTAACTGCTGGGCCATCTTTCCAACCTTGCATGGCCCCCTCATTTATATTTTTTTTTTGGTCTTTTGAGACAGGGTCTCCCTGTTACTCCCAGCTGGCCTGGAACTCGTTATGTATGGCTTTGAACTCACAGAGCTCTGCTTGCCTCTGCCTCCCGAGAGCTGGGATCAAAGGTGTGAGCCATCCATGCCTGGCTCAATTTATAAATTCTTAAATGATGTCCCAAAGTCTGCAGAACAAAGTTTGAATTCCTTAATATGGCCTCCTAAGTCCTGAGAGCCTCATTGGTCTGTTTCACTTTTGCCTGTCAAAATGCCACTTCCAAGTACTTGAAACTCTGCAGATATCCTGGGCTCACTTTTGCCCCTAGCTTTTGTATACGCTGTCTCCTCTTCCCTGTTTGAACACCCTGTGACTGGTTATGCACCTTCAGTTTGCTACCACATCCACCAACACTGCTAAACCCCTTCTAATGGTCTTTTACCTCTGTCCCATGGTGACTACCCACAGGGACTGTGTCTATATAGCATTTCTCTACATTTCCCAGCGCTGAGCCTGGCACACACAGAAGAGATGTTTAGGGAATAGTAGAGGGTTCCCCAGACCCTCTAGGAGTTTAGAAGTCTCAGATCCAGTTTCACTTCTCACCTCAGTTTCCCTGTTTGAATAAAGGATGAAGGCTTTCCTCCTTCTAGGTAGAGTTCCTGCGTTACACTCCTATAACCACCTGGTGTCACTACTGAGCCACAGCCAAGCCTGGCCAGAGGCTCTGAAAGATGCACTACCCCGCCTTGGTAGATGAAGTGCATCCATAGGCGCCCACAGGAACTTGCCAGCAATGTACCAATATGACTGTTTACCTCTAGCAGAGCTGGCCCCGCAGCCCCTGAAGCTCATGCAACTCCAGCCCAGTGAGCCCTCTCCCAGGCAGGCAGCAAGCAGGAACAGAAGTGTAGGTGAAGGGAGGAGGATGGACAGGGTGGGATCTTGCTACCTCTTGGGAACTCCTCCCACAGGTGGTCCTGGGTGCAAGGCCTGGTCTGTGGCCTCCAAACATTCTGCCCCCCTACCAAGGCTTCCCATGCAGGGATGGGACTGCACAAGCTGATTCTGTTGTACCCTGATCTTTCCCGTTGCTCTTGGGCTGGGTAAAAAAAAACCCTGTTTTTACACCGGGGGTCTCTGGGAAAGGAGAGTAAGGGACCTAGGCTAGCGGAGACAGAGGGCTGCTCACGTGGATCTGCCCGTCTCCAGCCGGACCCACACCCACACCCACACCAGCAGAGGCCTGGAACCACAGAGGTAGAAGGGCGAGGATAGCGGAGGGCAGCAAGCAGTTGGGAGAGGTAGCAGGGCCTGCGGAAGCCGTGGGAGACATGGAGGACTCATGCAGGGTGAGGGGCTCCCACGGCTGTATCCGTCACTGACCCCAAGGTCAGAACCAAAGAAGGCAGCAAAGTGCTGGGGCTGTCCACACCCTCATTAGTGGCCTCCAGGAAGTAGGCATCCCAGCCAGACTGCAGGTGTATGTGTGGTGGTGGTGGTGGGGCAGGACAATGCCACCTTTCAAACAACACCCAGGCTATCTCTTGTATAGGGGTGTCTATACCCGCCTTGCCTATTTTCCAAATGTCTCCTATGTCAGCAATGGTTTCTAGGTGCCAGCATAGTGAGACTTTGGGGCATGGTACGTTCTAGGCTTCCTTTTCTCCTCTTTCTTTTAGTGGGGTAGATTCCTAATAGTCTGAAATTTATTCACTGCTGTGCTCTCCATTGATCTTGAAGGTTTCTGGGATCTCACATACATACATCATGAGATTTCTGAGTGTGTGGTTTCTAGGACCTCCTGGTTCATTTACTCTGCCTGCTTTGTATGTGACTGTTTCTAGGCTTCCCTTTCTGCTGTTCGTGGATTGCTTTGTAGATAGATCACTTTATCTCATTTCCCATGGTTTGCCTTTGCATTAGATAGTTTCTTTCCATTCCCTTGTGGGTCTTTTAAATATGTGATGGGTACCTAGGTCTTCATGTCATTACAAGTCTTTTAGGTATAGTGAATTTAGGTCTTCTGAACTCACTAACCACATCAAACAAGGACATAACGGTTTCAAGGTTTCCCTTCCTAGGCTTCCTGGATTTTCTGTGCATATGGTTTTTAGGTCCCCTGTCCCTTTAACCATGGATTCCCTGTGCTTCCTTCCTGTGCTTCCAATGTTCCCTTTTCTGTTTTGAGTGGATACTGTCTTCATGCTTTCCTTTCTTCAGCAGACAGCAGGACAAAAGGAAAACATCTGCCAGGAGGGACCAAGGAAGTGAAGATGCAGTCTGGCTTGGGTCACCCACGCTGCCCAGCAGGAATATGCAAAGCCACCCTGGCCAGACAAGGCTGCAGAGGGAGGTGGGTGGAGACAGACAAAGAGGGAGACACAGGGTGAGGTGGGGTTTGCTGGGAGGCCTGGTCCTGCCTAGTTGGGGAATGCCAGGAGGGGTGCAGGAGCTGGGGAGTCCATGAGGATGTGGATGGAGTGCCCCAGCCCAGGGCCTAGTGATGACAGAATTCTCTCCTGAGCACCCAGGGCAGGAGAAGGCAAGGGGAGGCAGGGGCAGGGCTGGAGCTTACCCAGTAGCTCTTCTCACCAGGGTCTCCTTTGGGGCCTGGTTCTCCCTGCAAGGAGAGCCAGACAGGTGAGTGAGGGAAGGAAGGAAGGAGAAAAGAGAGCGAGAAGAGGGAGGGAGTGCACAAAAGACTCACAGAGACCCGAACCCATGGCTGGGAAAGGCAGCTTGGAGGTAAAGCACTTGCCCAGGGAGGGAGGAAGGGAAGAAAGGAGAGAGACAGACAGACAGACCGACCCAGGGAAGAAACTACAGGCTGGCAGAACTGAGCATAGATTTTCCTAACTTCCAACCACACAGGAGACAGAATTTGGAAATACCTAATGCTTTCTCAGGAAACTCCAGAAAGGCTAGGTCTTAAGATAAAGAACATATGTGAAAACTAGGGAATTTTCCTAGGACCACGAGGTAAACAACGTAATGGACTCTCTCTGATAAAGCCTAAAACTAAATTTCCAAAAGAGCAAGATGATCCATCGGTAATGAAGAAAACTCAACAGTCTTCACAGGAAATAACAGAATCCAGAGTACTTTCAGCATATTATCTGTATTGTCCAATGAGAAAATTTGAAACTACTAGATATATGAAAAAACAGGAAATGTCACCCATATTTAAGAGAAAAATCAATCAATACAAATAGATCCATAGCTAACCTAGGTATTATAAGCAGAAAAAGTATTTAAAACACTTATGACAAACAGTTGTGCCAGTGAGATGGTACAGCAAGCCTTTGCAAGCCTGACAACCCAAGTTTAGTCCCCTGGAACCCACAGCCAAAGGGGAGAACAGGCTTCTGAACACTGTGCTGTTCTCCAGCACACACGCCCACCCCCATACGCACAAATAAGAAGAAACAAAACATTTACATTTTATTTTTCTTGATTTATTTTTATTTATTTTTTATATCTTATTTGTTTTTATTTTATGTGTTTGAGTGTCCTGCAATGTCTGCAGAAGTCAGGAAAGAGCATTGGATTCCCCTAGAACTGGAAATATGGATGGTTGTTAGCTGCCATGTGGGTCCTGGGAATTAAACCTGGGTTCTCCACAAGAGCAGCCAGGTGCTCTTCACTGCTGAGATATCTCTCCAGCCTTATTTTTAATTATTTATATGTGTCCTTGTGTATGTGTCCATGAGCAAAATATCGGTGGAGGCCAGAAGAGGGTGTCAGATCCCCTGGAGCTGGAGTTACAGGAGGTTGTGAACATCTCTCCAGTCCCCTATACAGTGTTTTAAGGGAGGCCAGGTATTATGACACACACCTTTAATTCCAGCACTTGGGAGACAGAGGCAGGTGGATCTCTGTGAGTTTGAGGCTAGCTTGGCCTACATGGCAAGTTCCAGGCCAGCCAGGGATGCACAATGAGAACTTGCTCAAAAAAAATTTTTTTAAAGAATAAATTGGACTAGACATGGTAGTGCATTTCTATTATACCAGCACTTGGGAGGCTAAGACACAACTGCCATGAATTCAAGGCCAGTCTGGGTTATACAGTGAGTTACAGATTAGCTTGGGCTATGTAGCTATATATTGAGTTCCAGACTGGACTGAGCAACATAGTGAGATCCTGTCTCAAGAAAAAATAAGAACAAACAAAGCAAAATGAAATAAATCAACTAGGACTGTTATACTATGTGACAAATATAAGTTGTTTCTTAAAAGATTTTAAAATTTATTTTTATTTTATGTGTATGAGTGTTTTGCCTGCATGTAAGTGTACCATATGCATACAGTGTCCTCAGAAACTAAAAGAGGGCAGGAGATTCCCCTGGAACTGAAGCTACAGACAATTGTGAGCTACAGTGTGGATGCTGGGAATCAAATCTGGGTGCTTTACAAGAGAAGCAAGTGCTCCTAACTGCTGAGCCATCTCTTCAGCCCTGACATACATAATTTTTTTCTTTTTCAAGGAATCAAATAGAAATCTGGGAAATAGAAACTCATTTGAAATGGGCTTGCAAGATAGCTTAGCAGGTAAAGGCACTTGCCACCAACCATGAGGACCTGAGTTCAAAACCTTGGACCCACATAGTAGAAGACCAGAACTGACTCTTGAAAGTTGTCCACTGACCTTCACTTGTGCCGTGGAGTTTGTGAATGCACACACACATGAAATAAATAAATAGGGGAGGGGAGACGGTTCAGCTATTAAGAGCACTGATGCCTTTTTTTTTTTTTTGGTCTCCATAGACACTGTATACATATGATGCACATACATACATTCAGGAAAAACATTCATACACATAAAATAAAAATAAACAGACAAATAAGTGTAATTAAAAATAATTCATTACACAAGATTACCAAGACTGTACAGAAGAGCTAATGAACCAATCTCGAGACAAGACAAGCTCAACTGAAGCACAGAGAGAAAGGATTTTTAAAAATTGTGCTGGAGTGTTGTCCAGTGATAGAGCATGTGCTTAGCATGAGTAAAGGCCTGGGTCTGACTTCAGCATCATCTATAATTGGAGTTCCAGGACAAGAGAAGACAGAGTGGGAAAAGATAAGCTTTTTATCAAAGGAGGAGCATGATGGCACACACCTGTAATCCTAACACTCAGGAAGCAGAAGTAGGAAGATCTCTGAGATGGAGGCCAGTGTGGTCTATGTAGTGAGTTCCAGGCCAGCTGGGGCTACAAGGAGACCCTGTCTCAAAAAACAAAACGCAAATTTTACCAACCAGTTTTTCTTTTTCAAATTTAACTTCAAAATAAAACAAAACCACCTGGTTCCAAGTCGGGCATATACAAAGCTTAGAAGTTGCCACTCCATCCTAACAACTAAAAGAATGAAAAAAAAAATCAATAATTTTTATCATATTTTGGTTTTCCAGACAAGGTGCTTGCTACCAACCATGATGACCTGAGTTGACTCTCTTGGACTGACATTACGGAAGAAGAGATTAGACTCTTGCAGGTTGTCCTCTGACCTCCACTTGTGCTATGGTGTGTGAATGTACACACATATGAAATAAAATGTAATAAAAATGCTTTACCCTGGAGACCTGTTTACCAATTTCGGGTTTTGTTCTTTTTTTTTTTTTTTTTTTTTTTTTCCTGGCAGAGTTTTACTATGTAGCCAGGCTGGCCTGACACTTGTATATTCCTGCCTCAGTCTCCTGGGTGCCGGGATTACAAGTGTGTAGCACCACACCCAGCTTTACCACACTTTTACTCAGCACATTGTGCCCACCAGTTCACAAAGATACAAGGCATACAGAAAGGCAAAAACAAAGCTTGAAGAGACTGAATCATCAGTTTAGCCTGAACAAGCAAAATGTTAGATTTAAAAACTTGTGATGCTGTGGGGTGTGTGTGGTGATGTAATCCCAGTAATTAATAGGTGGAGACAGAAGGATCAGGAGTTAAAGGTCATCCTCAGCTACATAGTGAGTTCAAGAGCAGCCTGGGATACATGAGATCATGTCTCAAAAAAACAAAACCCAAATAATTTATTAAAAAATAAAGTGCTGGATGTAGTGGCACATGCTTTTGATCTCTGAAGTATGGAGGCAGAGGCAGGCAGATCTCTGTGAGTTCAAGGCCAGGCTGGTCTACATAGTGAGTTTTGGGCCAGCAAGGGCTGTACTGAGACCCTTCTAAAAAAGAAGTCATGTAACAGGACTTGGAGAAACGGAGCTGGAACTGACCTGGAAGCCACCTCCCTGAAGAGGCCCACACCAATGACTGGCACAGAAAACTATATTGGGGCAGTAGTGGCACTTTTAGCCTGGGGTTAATCAACACTTTTTTAATTGGACTTAAATCCCACTCAATGGGAGGGAACTTATGTTTGGTATTGTAAACATAGCCAAATACACCTGGCTGGAGAGGTGATAGATGTTAAGAGAAAACCCCAAGCTGTCACATCCCTAGACAAATGTAATTTCTTACTATGTACTAAATATAGATCCTTATATTTGCAGATAAGTATGCCAGTCACCACTCATCAAAGAACTTTATTTTGCAACAGACAGATACTATTACAGAGTTCCACAACTGGTCACATACAGAGAATAAGTGTCTGTGAAATGCCCAACCATAAGTGACACATCAACAATGGAACCTCTACACCTAAGACTCATGGAACATAGTGGAACAAGGGGTGGAAAGAATACTAATGCTTCTCTCAACTCCTATCAACGAAGTTCCCTCAAACAACAGAGGGCGATGAACACAAAGAGCCAAAGCATAGAGAATAAGAGTCTATAGGCTGTGGGTCCTCGGACAGGACTTCTATATTAAATTTCAGCCACCCATGGTGGAATAGAGGGCAGAAAGATTGTAAGAGCCAGGGGAGGGGGTTTATGACCATATGAAAATAGAGTCTTTTAGGCTCCTGGGACCTTGCTCATACGAACTTACAGCAATGGTGTCTGCATGCACAAGACTCATGTAAACTCAAGCAGACAAAAACCTAGCATAGAATTGGGGAAATGGACAGCAGATCCCAATCTTAGCCAAAGAACTACTGGTAGCTTATTACCGCTGGGTGAGGAAGAGCTGATCTTCTTTAAGGGAGTGATTCTAGATAGGCTGTCTAGACCCCAGTGGATGAACTTGCATTGAGGACACTAACATGACTCAATAGACCTTAACATAAAAGACAGAATACATGAAACCCAACAGGGAGTAGTTATGGGAGGGTGCTGATGGGGACAGGAGTATAAAGATGATTAAGATTTGTGTATGAAATACAAAAAAATTCAATAAAAACACACAAAAGGTCACATAAAATACTCAGTTAAAAATCACAAAGAGGTAGGGCCGGCTGCAGCTCAGTTGGTACGTGAGCCCCTGGGTTTGATTTCTAGCACCATCAAATCAAAGACAAAACAAAACAAAATCTCACAAAGGAGCTTCCTCTTTCAGGAAGCTGCCTGAGGAAACCTGTGAAAATGGTTCCCTATTCTCTTTCCCCAGAAAACGCATGCACATTGAAGAGTTCAAATTTCTCTGTTCATTTTAGAACATTTGTGAACCTACCCAAGCCATCAAGGGGATGCACAGCCAAACAGCCATGAAGTATCTGGAATATATCACTTTACAGGAGTAGTGTGGGCCACACAGAGGTCTTAGACAATGGTGGAGTCATTCAATGTGCCTAGGAAAGACGGCGGAGCTGTGGCCTTGAAAACAGCATTGAATTTTAGCTGCACATACTTAAAAAGTGCAGAGCCATGCTGAACTTAAGGGTTTGGATGGTGCTTCTCCAGTCATTGAACATATCCAGGCGAACAGAACACCCAAGGTGTGTTGCCCACATGCAGAGCTCATGGTCTGATGAACAGCTAGATACATGAGCTCCCTACGCCATGCTGACATGATGCTCACTGGAAAGGAGAGCACTGCTCCTAAGCCAGAAGAAGAGGTGGCCGAGAAGAAAAGCCCCCAGAAGAAACTGCAGAAATAAAAACTTATGGCACAAGAATAAATCCAGCATAATATAAATGCAAATAAAAGTTAAAACAAAAAAGGAAGAAGGGCCGAAGGGCAGCTCAGCTGTCAAACAGCCTGCCATGCAAGCATGAGGGCCTGAGTTCGGGTCCCAGCATCTATGTACAAAGCCTGCCATGCAAGCATGAGGGCCTGAGTTCGGGTCCCAGCATCTATGTACAAAGCCTGCCATGCAAGCATGAGGGCCTGAGTTCGGGTCCCAGCATCTATGTACAAAGCCTGCCATGCAAGCATGAGGGCCTGAGTTCGGGTCCCAGCATCTATGTACAAAGCCTGCCATGCAAGCATGAGGGCCTGAGTTCGGGTCCCAGCATCTATGTACAAAGCCTGCCATGCAAGCATGAGGGCCTGAGTTCGGGTCCCAGCATCTATGTACAAAGCCTGGTGCAGCTGGGTGGAATAAGGTGGGGGCAGGGAGGATCCTGAAACAGGAGGATCGCTGGGGACCTGCTGGCCACCCAGTCTAGCTAAACTGATAAGCTTCAGATTCAGTGAGAGACCTCCTCTCAAAAATAAGGTGGGGCGGAGGCTGGAGAGATGGCTTAGTGGTTAAGAAAACTGGCTGCTCTTTCAGAGAACCCAGGTTGGATTCCCAGCACCCACATGGTGGCTAACAACCATCCATAGCTCCAGTTACACAGGAATCAATGCCCTCTTCTGACCTCCTCGGACACTGCGCAACACGGGTGCCCTTACCTACAGGCAGGCGATACACTCATACACATAAAATAAAACTAATAAAATATTTTTTGAAAAGATAGAAAGTATCTATCTTTTGGGTGTGGTGGCACGTGCCTATAATCCTAGCACTTGGGAGTTAGAGGCAGGCAGAACTCTGTGAAACCAAAACCAGACTGGTCTACATAATGAGTTTCAGGCCAGCTGGGGCTGCAGGAAGACCTCAGTAAAAGAAATTATCAAATCAGAAATGGAAGCTAGGTATCTCTAGAAAGCCTACAAACATGAAAAGGAAAATAAAAGGATATTATGAACAATGGTATCCCCACAATTTTTCTCTTTATTTTTATTTTATGTGTCTGTCTGTATTGTGTGCATGTATATGAGTGCACCTGTGTTATGTGGTGCCCTTGGAGGACAGAAGGGGTCAGATCCCGTGGAACTGGAGTTATGGACAGTTGTTAGCCACTATGCAGGTGCTGGGATTAGAACTTGGGTCCTCTGCAAGAACAGCCAGTGCTCTTTAGCTCTGAGCTATCTCTCCAGCTCTCTCTCTCTCTCTCTTTTTTTTTTTCTTTTTTTGAGACAGGATCTGACTATGTAGCCCAGACCTGCTTCAAACTCACAGAGATCTGCCTGCCTCTACCTCTCCAGTGCAGGGATTAACACCCTCAGTCTCCACAAATTTTATAACCTAGATGAAATAGACTGATTTCTTAAAGACACAATGTGACAAAATTCACACAAGAGACAATCTTTGGGTTCAGTCTCCAGAATGAGAGTGTGAGGGAAGAAGGTGAGAGAAAAACTAAGTAAGTCAAGAGGTAGTCCATGTTCACAGATAGACTTGATACTTCTAACTTCTTCTATTGATTTAAAGAAATCCCAGTAAAAATCCCAACAAGTAATTGTGTCATCTAGATAAGGCACCTTGATATTGAAGAAGAGATATAGAACAGAGATTACTCAACTTCAAGACTCACTATAGAGCTGTAATGATCAAGATAGCATGCCTAGGAGCAGACTCACATAAAGAGAGTCAACAGATCTTTGACTAAGGAGTAAAAGCATTACAAGGCAACAAAAGATTGTCTTGTCTTTTGCAGAATAATATCCACGTTAAAAAAAAAAAAGGCACAGTGGCTCGTGCCTCTATTCTCACCAGCTCAGAAGGCTAAAGCAAGATGATCCTTGGAGCTCAGAAGTTCAGGCCAGTCTGTGCAACATGGAGACTGACAGGCTGTCTCAAAGAGTCCAGACACAGACCTTACACCCTCAGAAAAATTAATTACAAATGGACCATAGATCTAACTGTAAACATAAAGCTGTAAAACTCCTAGGAGATATATAGGTTAAAAAAAAAACAAACCCAAGATGATCTTGGTATGGCAATGATTTTTAAAGAGAACATCAAAGGCAGGATCCATGAAAGACACCAACAGCTGGACTTCATTAAAATGACTTCTGTCCTGCATATGGCAACATCAAGAGAATGAGACCAGCTGAAGGCTGCGAGAAAATACTTGCAAAAGACACATATGAATAAAGAAGTCCTAAAATTCAACAAAAAGAAAACAACCCAATTTAAAAATGGGCAAGAGTTCCAAACAGGCATTGCAACAAAGAAGATGAAAAAATGGCAAATAAACACATGAAAACCTGCTCTGCCACCACACGTCATCAGGGAGCTGTAAATAAAACAGCAGTGAGAGGAAACAAAACCAACTCCCAAGCTGGGCGGTGGGGCGTGTCTGCAATTCCAGCACTCAGGACGCTGAGGCAGGAGGCTCTCTGAGTTTAAAGACAGCCTAGGCTAAACCAAACCAAAACCACCACCACAACAATAACAACAAAAACCAAGTACCCTTCCCAATGAAACAGTACTGTACATCTATTAGGACGGCTCAGATACCCAACAGTGACAATACTAAGTACAGGTGAAGACCTGGTACAGACACAGCACGCATTTGTGGCTGGCAGGGAGGAGGTATGGTACAGCTCCTTCCTTTCCCTTTCTGTGTCCCCCTTTCCTTTTCTTTTCGACAAGTCTCACATATCCCATGCTGGCCTCAAGATCACTATGTAAACTAAGTAGCTGAAGATGACCTTGACTTCTGATCCAACTGCCTTCACCTCCTGAGTCCTGGGAATATGTGGTGCCGAGAATTGAACCCCAAAGCTTTCTGTATGCTAGGCAAACATTCCACCAGCTGGGCTACATCTCCAGCACCACTTTAGCACTTTCTGTGACCCAGCAATCACGCTCATTGGTCTACCCAAATGAACTGTAAGCTTTACATCCCCACAAAAAAACCTGCCTACGGATGTTTATACAGTTTTATTCATCACTACCAAGACTTGGTGACAAGGCATCTTTCAGCAGGCAAATGGATAAACAGTATATCCAGACAACAAACTGTTATTCAACGCCCAAAAGAAATGTCCTATCAAGCCATGGAAAGGCATGAAAGAATTTAAATGCATGTTACTGAGTAAAAAAGGGCTATAGCAAAAGGACTAGGCTGCGCATGGCGATTCCAGCACTCGGGAGGCAGAGGCAGGTGGGTCTCTGTGGTTAGAGGCCAGCCTGGTCACGAACCAGAGGGAACAAGCTAGTAAGCAGTGTTCCTCCATGGCTTGGGTTTCAGTTCCTGCCCACAGGTTCCTGTCTTGAGCTCCTTGCACTGATTTCCCTCAGTGATGAACTATAACCTCCAAGGTGAAATAAACCATTTCTTCCCCAAGTTGCTTTTGGCCACAGTGTTTAGCATAGCAACAGAAAGCAAATGAAGGCAGATAGAAATCTGGAATTATAGAAAAGTACAGTATTAGAAGTGGTAAATACCTCAGTAAGGTTAAAAGACTACACAGTCATCCTTCTGTATTCAGGTGGAATTCATTCCCCTGAAGATAGAAAAACTCCACAGATGTTCAAATCCCTCAGATAAAATGGCGCAGTATTTGTATATATCCTACATCATACATCGTCCAGTGTATATTTGTTAAACTACAGATTTGTTAAACAGTCTCTAGACTATTTACAATACAATGTAAGCTGGGTGTATTGGTGTGCACGCCTTTAATCCCAGCACTTGAGAGGCAGAGGCAGGCGGATCTCTCTGAGATTAAGGGCCAGCCTGGTTTACATAGTCAGTTCCTGGCCAGCTGTGGCTACAGGGAGACCCTGTCTCAAAAAGACCAAATAAATAATAATAATAATAACAACAACAGTAACAATAATACAATGTAAATGCTGTATAAAGGGATGCTATTCTGTAATGTTTAGGAAATAATAAGAACTGGCCATGATGGCACAGACCTATAACCCCAGATACTCAGGAGGCTGAAGCAGGAAGACTGCAAGCTCTTGTCTCAAAAAAAAAAAAAAAAAGAGAAGAGGGCTGGAAAGATGGCTCAATGGTTATAAGTACTTACTGCTCTTCTAGAGGACCTGAGTTCAGTTCCTAGCACCCATGCTGGGCAGCTCACAACCACCTCTAACTCCAGCTCCAGGGGATCTGACACCCTCTTCTGACCTTTGACACTCACACAGGCACACACAAACAAAAAATAAAAATAAATCTTTAGAAAAGAGCAAGTTGGGGATATATAGCTCAGTGGTAGAGTGCTTGCTTAGCATGTATAAGGCCCTGGATTCAATCCTCAGTAACCAGGAAGAAAAAATGCTTTGAAAAAAATATGTACAGATACAGTTATTTTTTTCAGAATGTTTTCAATTCATAGTTGGTCACACCCATAGCTGCAGAGCCTAGAGATATGCAGGACTGACTGTATTTGCATTCTTAATTTTTTAAAAAAGCTAACGGACTTTAAAGCAATAATAATAATATCAGAGGACCAGATTCAGTTCCCAGAACCCACATAGGTAGTTTATAACCACTTGTAACTCCAGCTCCAGAGGATTCAGTGCCCTCTTCTGATCATGCACACCTGTATACTGCACACATGTGGGGCATAGACACAGACTTGGGCACATACACATAAAAACAAAATAAATAAATCTTTTAAAAAAAAGTGTTGAGGGGTTTATAGTAAATGTAGAAGAATAATATGGAACAGTCATAGCACAAGAAGAGGATGAAAATAGAGTTACATGTTTACCATAGCTACCTAAGTACTTATGGAGCATATACACTTATGAAAAATACCTATAATTAATAAGGTACATGAAGTGCTATAATTCATGTGAAAAGAACATCTTGCTGTTCTTAGAACAACTGTAAAAAAATAAACACAAATCAGAATTGCTAAAAAGCTACTTCTGGAAATGGAATCTCAAAAAGTTATCAATCCAAAGGAAGGCAAATTAACCATGGGCTCAGAGGCAGTGCATCTGGCTGACTGCAAAAGACGGCAAGAAAGGGAAGAGAAAAAAAGGAATAAAAGGCAGATGAGATAACAGATCACGAGTTGCACAATGGCCGACTTAAACAGAACCATATTGATAATTACGCATATCATTAAAATGTGAATGAACTAAGTAACAGACTCATGTTCTATGTTATTTACAAGAGATTTACGGTAAATATATTGGCACAGACAAGTTGAAAGAAGAAAAAGAAAAAAAGACATGCCATATGCAAACCCTGAGCATTACAACATTGGTGTGGCTACTTTAATAGCAAACTAAGCAGGATTCAAGACAAGATATATTACTAGAGACAGAGGTATTAATCCCCTAAAGAGCAAGGTGGCATTGATATCCTAAACAACAAAGATTCAAAACACATAAAGCAAGAATCGACTCCATTAAAGGAAGAAATGAAAAAAGAAGTACTGAATCAAAGATACAGAGACAAATAGAGAAAGAGAGAAAGAAATGAATACAGAGCCATGGGCGACAGACTGCAAAAGATGGATGACGGGTCCCAGCAATAGAGCAACTGACAGCATGGAGCTGCCCTGGTCAGAAGGGTCAGGGGTTCCAGCTGCAGGGGGCTGGGCCTACGGGATCCTGGAGGGATGGGTATAGTATGGGCAGCACCACTTACCTGCTGCCCCATAAAGCCTTGTGGGCCAGGTTCTCCAGGCAGTCCCTAGGGAGGTGGGAGGAAGGCGTGATGTTAGCTGTGAGAGCTCTGACCTAGGAGCCCTGAAATTCTCCCGAATTTCCCACCTGAGGTCATCTGATACTTACTCTCTCGCCTCTCTCTCCTGGGTGGCCAGGGATTCCTTTGGGTCCGGAAGGGCCAGGGGGACCCTAAACAATAAGACAGGCCTCAGCCTTGTGCTGGGGTAGGACAGGGTAGACAGGAGATAGGAGACAGTGAGGACAGGACACAGGTCCCAGCATACACCCAAATGTCTAGCACACAGCAGGCAGTTCAAACAGCTCAGTGTTAGAGATCTGGCCCCAGAGTCAGACTGTCCCCACCCCATGTGCTGGCCAAGTCTGAAGAGTCTCCCCTTTTCTTGGCCTTAGGGAATAACAATACCAGTTTCTTGTTACATGAATTGAGTAAGATTTATGGAAAGTACTTTGCATATCAAAGTACTTATTGAATGGATGGATGAATAGATGGGTGAATGGACTTCTGCATGGGTGGAAGCGCTTAGAGAATGACTTACCATGTGTCCAGGACTCCCAGGGGCACCTGTGGGGCCAGGAAGTCCAGGGGCACCTGAATAAGACAAGGATGTCTTCAGGAGTGGGATGATCTACAGTGATAAGAAGTCCCCTATGACCTATCTCCCAATAAATATCCATAGCTTCGTCCCACCGCTGCCTGTTGAGTCTTTCCCTTCTCCCGAGCCTGGACTCAACTCACCCATGGGCCCTGGAGGACCTGGAGGGCCTAGGGGCCCAGTGGATCCTTGGGGCCAGTGACTGCTGGTCTCAGTGAAGGTGTTGGACAATAATGGATCCCCTGGGAGAAGAAAGATGGTGAGTGAGCAGAGCTGGGGGAATGGGTCAGTCAGTCTTTACCTAACATATCTGCCACAGCAGCTCTGACTGCCCTAGGGGATGGCCTGTAGCACAGACAGGGCCACCAGCACCTGCTGCTCAGGCAGGTAGTGAAGAAAGGCATGGAGTCCTGGGTTCTAACCCCGCCACAGTCTAGCCTAGTGGCATCTAGAACGGCTCTCTCCTTCACTAAGCCGGTATTATCACTTGCCAAATGAAAGCTGTCATTTATCAGCCATCTATGAGTGTTCAAAGCTTCTGTGCATGGAGCATCATGGAGCGTTGGAAGGGAGGCACTGTCACCAACCCCACTGTAGAGACAAGAAACTGAGGCTAGGAGAGAAATAACGAATAGTGAGATGGAATGAGTGATGGAGTGAGAGAATGAATAAATAAACGAATGGGACCCAAGCATGCATCAAAAGTAGAAGGGGCTGAAGCTGCTACTGCATGTTCCAGCCCTGGCAGCACACTTGTAGGTCAGGCAGGGCTGCTGGGAGGAAACACGGGATGCATGTCAGCACCCAGTTAGTGGAGGGGTTGAGGCCACTCTGAACACAGGGCCAGGGTTGTGGCCTTGGGAACTGAGAGCTCACTTCTTGAGGTTAGGTCTTGAGCTTCCCGGCAGTCTGGGGGCTGGACTGCAGCCAACTCTGAGGCTTTTGAGGAAAGCCTAATGCCAGATGGTTCTGAGCATGTGGGTTTGAAACCACTCCCCTGGGTGAGCATGGCACATGATTTCCCTCTCTAGAGTGTGTCTTTATTCTATGAGCAGAGAATGACAGCAACTCAGGACAACTGGGTGATATGTGGCCTAGCACAGGCAAACCTAGCTTAGCATGGGCAAGAGGACATATAGAAGACATCTGGTAAGATGGCAGCAGTTGCCAGGGCAATGACTACTTTACCCTCAGCCACCCCAACTCGCTGGGACCCCAGGGGGACTCACCATGCGGGGAGATCTGGGCATAGGGTGGCCCAATAGGGGCTGGGGAACCTGGGGGCCCAGGAGGCCCTGGAGGGCCTGGAGGTCCCATCTCTCCACGGGTACCTGCAGCTCCAGTCTGGCCAGGGTTCCCTGGGGGTCCTTGTGGACCTACAGCAAGAACACAGGGTTGGTGGATGCATGGGAGAACCAGGTAAGTTTCAAGGGGATAGGTCAAAGCAGTCAGGGTTAGAGAAAGCTCTGAAGTGCACAGGCCAGTCCTCCTTAGTCATCTGTTGGGATGAACATAGCATTGTGCCATCTATCCCATCCAAACTGTTCTGAGCTCCCTCTGAAGGGCTCTCAGATCACCAGTGTCCCCCTCAGAATCCTAGTCATAGGGGTTAGGTGCTGGTGTTTCTCCTCTGCCTAGCCCCATCCCATCCTGGAGGTTGACCCCATCTAGTGTCCAGCTCAGCATCTGCTGAGTGTAGTCAACCTGGGAGCCAACTGAATCAGGACAGGATTTCAGAGCCCAGGCACGAGTGGGCACCCCCTGGGTGAGCAGAGAGGTCAGCGAGTATAAGAGGCCTGGGCACCCTGGCTATGTCAGGGTTGGGTCCTCTGGAAGGACAGATGCCCAAAGAAGCTAGGGAGGAGTTGTACACACTCACCTGGTGGGCCTCTCACCCCTGCTGGGCCCCGGCTGCCAGTGTCTCCCTTGGGGCCGGCGGGCCCAGGCAGCACCCAAGTACGGACTCTGTCTGCAGAGTAAAGAACATCAGGTTGGCAGCCATGGACTTGCATTTAACCTTCACCCTGGCCCCAGAACTTCAGTCAGTATCTACTATCTTGAGGGGCAGTGGAGTGTTCACACTCTCACTGGTTCCTGGTAGCCCTAGGGTAACGGGGTAGACAGGAGTCAGCACCCCTGCTGGACCTGGGAGGGGAGGTCACACAGATTCGCCTCCCACAGCTAGAGCTGTTGACCCCCAGACTCCAATGCTCAGAAGTCCCTGGGACCCTCCAATCCCATCCATGGGAGAGCTATGAAGACGAAGATCTGCCAGAGGGGTTAAATGATGAGTCTCCCCCACCCAGAAGATCACATGGGTATACCCCATTGTACCCCCTCACCCTGAAAGCCTCCATCTCTGGGGCTGTTCTGGGTAGCTGGGGAACCCCAGAGGGGGGCAGGGTCCTCAGGGACAGCTGGGATTGGGGACACTGTTCGCTCTGTGACACTCAGCACAGCCACCTGTGGAAAAAGAGGAAGACGGATGGAGTGAGTGCCAGGGACTCACTAAGAACAGTCGAGCCAAGGGAGGAAGAAGGCTCGAGGACCCAGTGGAGACCAGCTGCATGTAGACCTAGGCTTATGAGGGCACAGAATGTCATCAGAAGCGACTGTTTTTCAAAGTACACCATTCATAATGCGCACGAGAACAGTCATTCACACTGCCACCCAAGTTGAGCTCTGTGATCATGGTATTTGCTGGCCACAGTAATATGTTGCTTCTCTGCTAATGCTCCGTGGTGGAAGCTGGACATTCTACCTGTGTGTGTGTGTATGTCAGTGTGTGTGTGCATGTGCACATACTGGAGAGTAAACATACTGTCTCCTGCATGCTAAGCAAGTATGGTACGACTGAGATTCAGGGAAAACCGGGAGGGTCTGACCTGTAATGACCTGGATACATACCCCAAACCCACTCTGGGACTAGAATGAGGAAGACTCTGGAAGTACCCCAAACTCCTGACCAAGAGTCACAGAATAGAAAGATGACCACTGACCATGGGGCCTGTCCTCAGGGCAGATGGTTTGTAATTATGTAACCACCCTTCTGTGATCTGGTTTCCAGATTTCCCTAGTGACAGTTAACACTTGGCTAAACATCTTCACATCTGATCACAGAGCAGGACAAGTTCTCAGAGAAGGGAACAGCAAAGCAAAGGCAGGAGGCGAAGTCTGTATCTATTCATGTTCAGAAAACCTGGAAGAAAACCGTTGGGGCTGGTGAGATGGCTCAGCTCGTAAAGACTCCTGCAGCCAAGCCTGACACCCAGAGTTTATTCCTGGACCCAGATGGTAGGAGAGAACCAGTTCCCCCAAACTGTCTTCTGACCTCTACACATGTACAGCACACAAAAAAATATTAACATTTTTTGACTTATTTGTTTTTATGTGTATGAATATTTTACCTGCGTGTAAGCACACTGGTGTCATGCAATGTCTGTGGAGGCCTGAAGAGAGCACTGGATCCCTGGAACTGGAGTTGTTAGTCACCATGTAGATGCTGGGAACTGAAACTGGGTCCTCTGCAAGAGTAGCCAGTGTTCTTAACTGTTGAGCCATCTTTCCAGCCCCATAATAAAAAAAAAAGAATGACAGCTCATGGCTATCATCCTAATTATTCAAGAGGTGGAGATGGGCGAGATCTAGAGTTGAAGACTAGCCTTGGATGCACAGCAAGACACCATTTAAAAAGAAAAGAAAAACGTCAGGGGTTAGGGTGTGCTTGGTTGCTGGAATGCTTGCCTAGCATGAAACCCTGGGTGGGATCTCCAGCACCACATGAACCAGTCATGGTGGTACACACCTGTAATCCCAGCACACAGGAGGTGGAGGCAGGAAGTCATCCTCAACTGTAGAGGAAATTTGAGACCAGTGTGGGATACATGAAATCTTCTCTCAAACAAGAGAGGGGACTGGAGGAGAGATGGCTCAGCAGTTAGCAACACTAGCTGGTCTTGCAGAGGACCTGGGTTTAGTTCCCAGCACCCACATGGTGGCTAACAACCATCCTTAACTACAGTTCTAGGGGATCCAACACCCTCTTCTGGCCTTTGTGGGCACTGAACATACATACATGCAATTACATACACGCAGGCCAAACACTCAGACACATAAACTATAAATAGAATTTTTAAAAAACAAAAGAAAGAACAGAAGGAGGTGGGGACTAACTGAGCAAAGGTGCCTGTTGTCAAGTCTGATGATTTGAGCTTGATTCCTGGGACCCACATGCTGGAGGGAGAGAACTGATTCCTGCAACTCTGATCTCCACACACACACATGTGGTACACATGCTTACATGTACACAAATATACCAAGTCAATAGGTAAATGTTTTTAAATTTTATTTAAAGAGAAAAGTGAGCTGGGTGTGACAGCACATGCCTTAACCTCAGCACTCAGGAGCAGAGGCAGGCAGGTCTCTTTGAGTTAAAGTCCTGCCTGGTCTACATAGCGAGTTCCAGGACAGCTGGGGCTACAAGGTGACCCTGTCTCAAAAAAGACCAAAAAAAAAATTTTTTTTTCAAAGAGAAAAATGAAAAGGTAACAGTTACTCTCTCTAGGAACACAGGAAGCTTCCACAAATGGTTTTCTGGCAAGTTTTCCAGATTTTTAAGGTTTTCAAGCTTCTACATTTAGAGTCTTGCTTACATTCTTTTCTGTAACTTAAAAAGATACTTATTTTTATTTTACGTGTATGAGTGTTTGCTTGTATGTATGTATATGTGCACCACATGCATGTAATGCCCATGGAGTCTAGAAAAGGGCATTAGATTCCCTGGAGTTATGGACGGTTGTGAGCTGCCATGTGGGTGCTGGGAAGTGAAGCTGGGTCCTCTGCAAGAGCAGCCAGTGCTCTTAAGCACTGAGTCATCTCTCTAGCCCCTTTTATCTATAACTTTAAAAACTTTTTTCTCTTGAAAAATACCATCTCTGGAAGATGGTATTCTGGGGGCAGGATAAAGGAAAGAGATGAGAGCCAGGCATGGTCCAGCAGTATACCTGGGCAGGTCTCTGTTTATCTGGTTGAGGCTGGGTGCCATGGCAGGGGCCTTCATGGCCTCCTGGAGGGATGGTGGACCAAGCTGGTAGCAGTGTGCACCAGCTTCCTAGGGAGGACAATTGAGGACCAGAGAACAGGCAAAAAAACTGGATAGAGACCGAGCAAGGACTGGGCCATGTCTGTTGCGAAACTGCCGAAGCAGTGAAGAGCTCTAAGGGTAGAAGCTCAGAAGATGGATGGGGGTGGGTGGGGGAAAGTCAGGGCACCCTCAGAGCCAGGACACCTACCTTGGCCTCCAGCGCCTTCAGCCTCTCCGTCAGCTCCGACACTTTGCTGCAGTTTAGACAACCTGTGGGGAGCAGGGAGGCCACGGCTAAGGCTAGGGGTTCTAGATCCCCTTAAGAGTCTGGGGAGAGGGATAAAGGGAGGCAGTTAACTGATAACCCTAACTCACGGGCGGGACAATGTGGGGCTGGACTCTAAGGACTAAGAATCCCTGCAGGTCCAGGGGAACTATGCCCCGAGGGTCTTCTCCCATTCTAGAGCCTCTTGGACAGGAAGCCTGTCTCCCAGAGCAGGATCTGGGCCCTGCATCTGGCAGCCAAACCCCAAAATGTACCCATTTATAGAAGCCAGAGTGGGAAATCCTGTTGTTTGCCACTGGGCAAAGTGAGGCTTGAGCCTACCAGCTTTGGGGACCAACACAGATGCTACTGGCTAACAGGTGTCGTTGTCTGGCTCACTGGTGTCGTTGTCAGACTCTGACACAGAGCCACATTCCACCTTCTCTGCCACCTTGGTAAGAAACCAGTTGTTCCTAGCAGCTCTGGCTATTGATGGAGCCTTTAGAAGCTGGTTGTTCTGGTTCTCACCATAGCCCTGTGTGTTAGACAAGTGTCACACAGAAGGAACCTGAGTTCACAGAGTGCATTAAATGCCTAACACATGGAGGCACAGCACGAAGGATCCAGGCTCAGTGCTGCCCTCTGGCTACAAGGCAGGGCAAGGCCCCACTTGACCCTGTTTCCTGCTCTTTAGAACAGGGTCAAGAAGGCCTGTGGGAGTCATGACAGCTGTCAGGTTTGAACTGATAATGGAAAGCACCTGGCTTGGGCTTCGCACAGTAACGGAAAAGCAGAGAGTAAGTGAAAAGAGGAACCTGGGGGTCCGGGCCTGTGGTTCCAAGAGTCCAGGGGTCGTGGGTCCCAGGGTGCCTGGCCCAAGTCAGACTCCCCTCTGGTCATTTCCTTTACTCCTCAAGGCTCTCTTTCTAGTTGAGCTTGGGGTGAAGGGGTTCTGTCCTTGACCTTCTACTGTTTGATCTAGCTGGCTTTTAGGGATAATTATCATACTGCCCTGGGTTCCCTCTAGATCTCTCTCAGCCCAGGGGTCCCTAAGAATCTGCCCCAGGACCCACCTGAGAAGGCTGCAGGCCGAAGTGCCATCCGCTGCATGGTGCTGCCTGACCACGAAGGCTCCACGAAGCCAGAGGAGCCTGCAGTAGAAGAGTGGGGTGAGAGTCTCCTGGCCTGTGCTAGCCTTGCCTCATCAGACACCTCTACCTCACCCGAGCAGGGGTCCCTGCTCCCCTTAATGCAGGGAGAGAGGCCCAGGGAGGCAGAAGAAGGAGGCAGCTGAACATGGCTAATGACTTGATGGGCTGGTGAGAGTGACTGGCCATTATGGGGAGGCCTCACACAGGCTGGAGGCTTCTCCAGTGACTCCAGTCAGTGACATAGTCTAAGAGTTTAGACATAACCCAAGCTTGTCTCAGCTCTTTTACTGGCCTGTGTGACCTGTCCTCTCTGGACCTGCCTATTTTCCCACCTGGAGCGATGTGTGTAAAGGGCCCATTGTTCATACCCTGGGCTCAGGCACAGAGCAGATGCTCAGTGACACTGTGCCAGTTGCCGTGTTTGCTCTCCTTGTCCCACTTGGTAAGGAGAGATAAAGTGGCTTCAAATGTTTAAATGAAAGCCAGAGGGAGGCTGGCCGCCTGTTCCAGGAGCCCACCCCCGCCGTACCCAGGATTACCCCGACTGGCTGGTCTGGTTTCACAGGCCTGGTTTTCCACACAGCTGGAGGGACAGGCTGGCCAAACCATGGGTGGAGGGCGCAGCTGGAGGGATTCTCCAGCCAAAAGTGGTAACTGCTCTCCTCTGCTCCCCTCCCCGCTGCGCCTGCCTTTTAAGGCCACGAAGTGTCATCTTGGGGGGAGACAAGACCCAAATAAGGCACAGGCCTGGCAGCTTGGACATGGGCTGTGGGTTGAGGCAGAGAGCAAGAGGCGCCGGGAACTCAAACCAGACGGGTCTCTCTGGCCAGCCCCCAGCAGGGAGGCTGCCTGGCCCTGCTCCTGTCCCAGTGTAGGATTTTTGTTCAGTCTGGGTCGCATCCCTAAGAGTTTCAGGGGCCTGAAACCTGCCCAGGTACAGAGGTAAGTGCCTGCTACACGATATAAGAAAGGGAGTTTGTAGCCCTAGACCACAGCAAGGATTAGGGTGCTTGAGGAATAGGAGATTGCACTGTGAACCAGGCCCTGTGCTCAATATTTTCCACGGCCCAGCACAACCCAAGAGATAGACAAAACAGTAGTTAACTCTTGTTTAGCACCAACTCCCAGTCTGCTCTGTGCACTCTAAGCACTGCATATATGTCTTCTTGTTTTATTTTTGCAGTGCTGGGTCCAGACAGTTCTAACAGATCTGGAAACAGAGGCACAGAGCAGCCGGTACAGGAGAAGCCAGGTACAGGAGTGGACAGGCTCCTGCCTGCTTTTCCCCTGGGGAAACCAAGGCAGAGGGACGAAAGAACTCACTCATGGTCCTTCCTCTGAATTTTTCAGCTGAGAGCGAACTCAAGGAAGTCGGACTTCAGGGTAGGGCCTCTTCAGGCAGGCCCGCCTGGCAGATAGGCCCAATGTCCAGCAGGAGAGAAATGTTCCTGACAGCCCCCCTTTTTCTTGCTCCGGGTAAAAATGCAAAATGTCACTTTATTATTTGCAGAAAGTTGATCCAAAGCAGCATCTGTCCTCTTTTTTGAAGGGGTTGGGGAGAGGGCAACAGCAGGATCTCATGTATCCACCCAGGCTGGCTTAGAACTACCTGGTCAAAAGAGGACTTTGAACTTGTGATCTTCCTGCCTGCACAACCCAAATGCTGTGTTTACAGGTGAGTGCCACAAAACTGGCAAAAAGACAGGGTCTCCCTAGTTGGCTCAGGCTGTTCTCAAACTTTCAATCCTTCTGCCTCAGCGTCTTGAGTGCTGGGTTCCAGGTACGCACCACCAAGACTGGTTTTCTTTTTTTTCTCCAGCACTCTCTGTGTTTGCATACCCTCAAACATGTTACTGATCAGACCAGTTCCCCAGGTGCCTGTCACTTGTCTGTCCCTTGATTGGAGCTCCTAGCCCTCCAGGACAGGGATCTTGTCCATTTTGTGCCTGGCCAGAAAAAAAGAAAAAAAAAAAAATGCCCGGCACCCTGTAGAACTGCAAGTGCCTTGATAAAATTTCCATCTATGATTATACACACACACACACACACACACACACACACACACACACACCAGGCTGATGAAAATAAACTTCCAGCAAGCAAAATATCAGAGAAGGTAATATAGGTGGCAGACACAGCTGCCCTGACAATAGGTACAAATGTTTTTAATGGCACACAGAGTGGTGTTTCTGAGTTACTAACCAATGGACTTGTGGCTGGAAATAATTTTTCAAGCAATTTGGTTTTGGACATTTAGCCAAGAGCCAGAGATAATTAGGAAATTAACAAAAGGCCTGAAGACATGGCTCAGTTAGTAAAGTGTGAGGATCTGGGTTCAGTCCTCAGCACCCACATAAAAACTGGGTGTGGTAGGATGTACCTTTTAGGCCCAGTGCTTGGGAGGTACAGACAAAAGGATCCCTAAGGCTGAACCCCGGAGTGGTAGAGCCTGTCTCAAAAAGCGTAGGGTGGAAAGAGACTGAGGAAAACAGCTGATGTTAATCTCTGGCCTCCATATGCATGCACACACACAATGAAAACAAACACATCTGGACTAGTAGTACAGACACAGGAGTCAAAGTGTCTGTGAACTTCAATTAGGAAAGAAATATTAGTTGGACATGGTGGTACACACCTGTAATTCCAACATCTGGTTGACTGAGGCAGGAGAATCAGGAGTTCAATGCCAGGCTGGTCTCTGCAGAGAGACCTTGCTTCAGAAAAAGCTTACGTGGGCCTGGAGAGATGGCTCCGCAGTTAAGAGTACTTGCTGCACTTTCAGAGGATCCTAGCTTGGTTTCCCAGCAGCCACATTGGTTGGGTCACAACTACCTGTAACTCCAGCTCTAGGAAATCTAGAACTGGTACTCTGTAGGCACCTGTACTATACTCATGTGTACATAAAGACACACATACAGACACATAAATAAACATAAAAAAATTAAAGTTTAGGGCTAAGGGAGTAGCTCAGTAGTGGGCTGCTTGCCTAGGTCAGACAAGGCCCTGGGGTTCCACTTTTAGCAATGAAGGAGAAAAAAAGAAAAATTAAGTTTAAGGAAATAACAAAACTAAAAAAGACTAGAAAAAAGGCTGGAGACACGGGTCAGCAGTTAAAAGTACTGGCCACTCTTACAGAGGACCCGAGTTTGGTTCCCAGCACCCACATAGCAACGCACAACCATCCATAACTCCAGTTCCAGGGGATCTGACACCCTCTTCTGGCCTCTGTAGGCACAGCATACATGTGGTGCCCTTACATACATGTGGTGCACTTACATACATGTGGCGCACTTACATACATGTGGTGCACTCACATACACGCACACAAAACACTTATACACATAGAATAAAAACAAATAAATAATAAAATATTTTTTAAAACCCACAGATAAATAAAAAGACTAGAAAATAAACTATTGATTTTATGTTAAGGAGTCACAAAATTAGCCAAATCCTTCAAGTTCTGATAAACAGAAATAATGTAAAAGATGTACCATGTTATAAAAAGTGCATACAATTTTAGTAAGGAGGCTGTGGGTTGAGGGACAGCCTTCTGTAGAATAGATATCCCATCTGTTCTCTTGGTGTTTAGCTAGGGACCCTAAAGCAGACCCATGGGTTGAGAGGCCCCTCTCACCCTAAAAGGCTCCTCCAGACCCATATTGTGCCCTAGAAGGGCCCTGAAGGCTGGCCCCAGAATCACAAGCCCTGCTTTCCACTGTCTGGGAGGTCCCCACCACTCAACATGTGCACACTCTCCCCTCCCCCCAGTCTCCACAGCTATGGTTCCTACATCCTCTCGGAAGCTCTCTGAACAGATAAGGGCACCCACCAATGCCAAAGGCCCCAGAGCCTCTTATCGCTCCCCATCCTGACCCCTACAAAGCTGGTGCGCTCTGGAGTTTCTAGTCCTACACCCCCCAATCAGCCTCCCTTCCTGTGCCAAGCCTGTGTCCTTCCACATACCATGGTACAGAGGGCACTGAGGCCCAGAGAGGAGGTTCTTGCCCTGTTCACTCCGTGGGATGTGGGACGCAGTGTTCAAAGCCTTCCCTAGACTGGGAATGGGGATGTGAGATGTCTCAGGGCTCCCCCTACCCTGTGACTCTTCCTGCCAAGGGGCAGAACCAGGGGAGAGGTTTCCTCGTTCTTATGCATCCGAGCCCACCAGGCCCTGACAGCATGGCCCAGTGAACACAGGTCACAGGGCCACAGCCTCCCAAGCCTGCCAGGTCTCCTGTGGGAATTTACTTTGCAAATGTAAATATTTGCTAACGGCCAGCTGGTGGCCTGAGTCAGGGCTTAGGGTCAGCGCTGGGGCTGAACTCTAAGAACCCTCCAGAATGACCAGGGAGCCTCTGTAAGCCTTGCTATTTGTCTGACTGTTCCTCTCTTAGGGTGGGCAAAGTTTCCATTCAGTTTTTACATGCTCACTTTATGTCAAATCCATACCAGGCACTGGAGCTAAAGGATTCATGCTGGCAAAGTGGGGCCAGCGTAGCCAGGTTTCCCCAGAGGTACCCAGATGGCCACAGACAAAGGAGGCAGCCACTCCAAAGGCAGGAAGAACAGGGTAGAAAAGGCTGTGTGTGAAGCCAGGACGCAATGGGAATGAGGGAGAACAGTTCCCTGGTGGGATGGCAGGGAGGTGGGGTTGGCTGAGCTGAGCCTCCCAGAGAGAGGAGCAGTCCGGTCGTGGACATGGGTGGGCTCACACAGTATTTAGCCCTGAGTACTCTGAGCCTGCAAAGCACAGGCTTGGCTCTGTACCTGGCACCTGGCTGGTACAAGACAGGCATGTGTGGGATGTGCTCAGCTCCAGAGAGCGCAGAGGCCGAGGGGCCCTGAAAGGGCGAGGCCAGACCATGCTCTACATCTGCTCTGAGGCTTCTAGGGCATCCATGGAGAGAAAGGAGAGTGTGAGCGAGAGCATCTCCATCTTCCTATCTGGAGTGCGAAGGCCAGCCTCACAGAACCCACCAGTCTGAGCACGAGCCCTGGGTTGTCCACGGTGGCATGCAGCAGAGCTGAGGCCCCACTCCACAGCTAGGCTCACTGGGCTTGGATGAGGGGCCCAGCTGAGTCTGTGATGATAGAGGACAGTGGCCGTTTTCCTTCCCCTGTCATTGTCACTGTGGACGGGGCTGAGACAGGATGCTGCTGGAGAGAACCTGGTCACAGTACTCATATGCTATGTGACCTTGTGCAAGGCCCAATCCTCTCTGAGCTGTTTTTATGATCTGGACAATGGGGCTCATGGAAATCTGCAGGGAGTCCCTGGGGCAAAGTGACGGGCAGGAGAATGGGGTTATATAGGCTCCACCCTATGCAGCAGTGCAGGACAATTGGGGGCTCAGGCTCTGGCCCAGAGGGGCTGACTGCCACACCCTGCATACCTTCCTGTCACGGCCTTGGCACGGTGTACTCTGCCGGCCCCACCTGGGTAGTACATTCTGGCCTTAGTTCTTTCTCATCCATTGTTTTCATGGGCAGGTGGCCAGGGAGTCTCAGTCAGGTCCTCTCTAGCCATACCACCTCCTTCCAAAGCCTGGAGGAACCAAGGATGGATGGGTCTCAACCCTGGCTCTCACATGCTGAGTGACCCCAGGCTGGTCCCTTCCCCTCTCTGAACCTTGTGATCCCCATCCATGGGGACCCTCACCAGTGGTCATGAACACCAGAGACCATGCTTGCTCACTGTCATAGTGTGGCTGTCCCTGTTTCACAGATGAGGAAACCAGTTCACCAGCCACACAACCATTTGCAGAACATCTGACTGAGGAACGGGGTCCAGAAGTTGTATTTTCTATGGATCCCCCAGAACAGTCTGCAGAGGGGAGAGGAGACTTCTATGCAGAGAGCCTAAAAGATGCCAGGCAAGATTGCCCACTTCTTAAATTTTTTTATTTTTATTTTATGTGCATGAGTGTTTGCCTCCATGTCGTGCAGTGCTGAGAGTATCAGACCCCTGAAACCGGATGTGGACAGTCGTCAGCCACCATGTGGATACTGGGAACCGAACGGGGTCCTCTGCAAGAGCAGTCAGTGCTCTTAATTGCTGAGCCACCTCTCCAGTCCCCAACTGCCCACTTCTTAACACCAAGTGACTTCCACACACAAAGCCAAGGTTCAGAGATGTGAGTTGGCCCAAGTCACGCAGCACAGAGAGATCGCTACAGGGCTGGACTCCAAAATGACAGTTTCCCTCCTTTGTGGCTGTCCCAGGCTGCCGTAACGCCGCTCGCTTATGGGCCCAGGGTCAGGTCACAGCTATGAGCCAGCTACAGGGCAGCCAAGAACAGGGGAAGCTGGGAGGAAGGGCAGAGCCCAGGACAGGCCAGCCATGTCCCCGTGCTTCCTCAGCCTCCAATCCCAGAGCAGTTTTCTAGAATATTTAGCCTGGGCATCTGCTCTTCCATCTCCTTAGCTCTAATGCTGAATGGGGACAGCCCTTCTGTCCCATCAGTCATTGAGCAGTGCCTGATACTCTATCCCATTCTGGTGACACCAGGGTCGCCAACCCCAATTCTCAGATTCACCCATTTCATGAGTGGGGAGCTAGACTACCAAGTACACAAAATAGCCTGGTGTCCTTTGGTGAAGACACCACAGCATGCCCTCTGAGTGGGCACACAGAGCTTGGACTGCAGCCCCCCGAGCCCAGGGTTCCTGCACAACGCCTGGGAAGCTTTGAGCTCAGACTACACAGCTGGTAATTGGTGAAGCTGGCCTGACCCAAAGAAGAACTTGGTTCTCTGTCCCCAGGTGAGGACCTGAGGGCCCCAGGGAGGGAGCAGCACACATCCGGGGTGGCCTGGCACACGGCCTCCAGAAGCAGCCCCACATGTCCTCTACCCTCACCTGCTCCACCAAAGCCCCAAGGACACAGTGGCCTTTGTCTGGGGCAGGCCCTACCTGAGCTCCCACACCCCAGGATTAGCCCACCGTGCCCCTGTGGCCTCTTGGCAGCAGCTCCTCCTAGCTGCCTCCCCTTCTACCCCTAGGGCCCTTCCACCTTCTGCTCTACTGGTGGGGAGGGCCCTGATCCAGGCTCCTAGTTTCCCACACCCCCTGCATGGTTGCCTCTGTGGAGGTGCTTGGCCTGGGTGTGTACATTTTCCTCTAGACACCCCATTTCTCCCAGGTCCACTGGGGATACTTGTCTCTACATCAGACCCTACCGGACACTCTCCTATCCTGTTCTTAGTCACTTTAGACCCAACTCGCTCCCCACCCCTGTGCTGAGGGCCTCCTGTATGCTAGGCAAGCATGGTATCGCTGAGCCCCACCCTATTCCCGTATGACTAGGGGTCCTGAACTCCACCTCTTTGGGTCTTAGTCTCTCCATCACAGTGTGGGGGTGAGGGCTCCAGTCAGCTCCACTCTCCCCTGATGCAGAAGCTGCATTTCCACGTCCCTGTTTCTGGAATTGGGATACGCAGAGTGACTGACACCTGCAGTCCTGTGCCGCTGGGACCCTCTCACAAAGCTGGGTTTCCAGGTTGATTCTGGTCCACGTCATCCCCATTAGGGCCAAGCCTATGAATGAAGCTCTTGATCCTCTCAAATCTGCTACAGTTGGATCAGCCAGGCAGCAAAAGGAGCAGGCCCCCAGACAATAGAACAGAGAGGCAGACTCCCAGGGAACTGGGTCAGAGTACTGAGTCACAAAGATGCTGCACATGGAGATGGGGAGTGCATGAAAGGGCACACAGTCTGCACATAGGAGCACGGATAATTATCTCTTGAGGTCCCAAGAAAGTTGAGCCAAGCAGACAGGGTTTGAATCCTAACTCTGACATATAGTACTGGGCACCCATCACTTTGCTGGGCCTCTGTCTCCTTCACTGTAAGGCAGGGATCACTGCCCTTACCTCCCTGACAGCTAAAATAGCCCTTGGCTTCTAGATGGCCTGTGCTACCACGTCCCATGGAGACTTCTGGATGGGTTTTTCTCTAGTGCTAGACTGTGGTTGGTGAATATCCCCGTAGGCCCAGATGTTTAAAATATGGTCCTCAGAGCGGTATTACTAGAGGACCCTTTAAGAGGCAGGAGCTACAGGTTAGGGAGGTAGCTCAGTCGGCAGGGTGCTGTCCGGCATACACAAAGCCCTGAGTTGGATCTCCAGGCCCACAAAAAGCTGGGTTTGGTGGTTCATGCCTATAATCCTAGCACCCAGGAATGGAGGCAGGATGATTAGAAGTTCAAGGTCGTCCTTAACTACATAGAAGTTTTGAAATTAGCCCGAGCCATATGAGACTCTATCAAAAAAAACAAACAACAAAAAAAACCGTGGCCCAGCAGGAGACCTTTGCATTTACAGAGGGACTGTGGGACCCACCCCTGTCTCCTTTTATGCTTTGGCCATGGGATATACTCCTGCCGTGGTGCATTGCCTTGAAACAGACCCAGATCCCTAAGGCCAATCAATAATGGGCTGGAGGCCCCAAAATGTTAACCAAAAGAAACTCATTTGCTCAGTAAGTGCATTGTCTCAAGAATTCTGTTACAGTGATGGAAAGTTGACTAATACCTCAAGTTTAGAGGAAAGACAGGATGGCATGACTTAAAATGAGAGTGACACATCTGAAATTCTCCCAAGGGGTTCTAAGAGTCCCCCAAGAAGCAAGTAGTCACTGTGAGGAGGACAGTACACAATGTCTGAGCCATACTATACCCTATAGCTCTGTGCAGTAGGCTCCTACATGCATGCTGCTGTGTGTGTGCAGTGCGTCCCGACTTGGCAACAGTTTGTGCTCCTATGGACTGGCAGGAAGCACTCTGCAAGATGTCACGCGATCCAGGTAACAGTAGAGTTGTCCTACCTTCCTCGCAGGTCACCCCCGAATGTCCAGGGCAACACCTCCATTCACGGGCAGTCACTGTCTTGTACATCACTTTGTACACGGGCCTTACCACAGTTCTGTAGCTGAAAGAAAGGCCAGGTAGCCTGGCTCAGAGGGGGCCTTACACCACCTGTCCAGTTGCCCTGGATGTTCTGGGGACAAACCCAGAGCTTCTAGGATCCTCTGCCACCACAAGCCCCTTTGGAATCTCTCTCTCCATTCTAAGGCCTTTCTACTAACTCCCATGGCTGAGGGGGTCTGGATATCAACGGTAGATGGGCTGACCAGTCCCCAACAATGTTGTTTATGGTCATGGTGATCTCTTCTCCCTAGAAGCCCTGAAGTTTCCATCCCACACAGGTCTGCCTCTGCCCACCCGCCCCGAGGCCCCAGCCTCCACCCAGGCCTCCACCCGCACTCGCCCACCTGGAGAGCCAGGGCTTCCTCCACATTGCAGTACTACTTACCTGCCCCCGCGGCAGCTCATGGGCCATGGGCAGTTCTGCAGTACTCGCTGGAGGTAGGTGCCATTCTGTACATGGCATGAGACAGTACGGGTCACCACGTATGAACACCAGTTCCTGAGATAAACCCACAGAGAGAGGAAGCTCAGGTGCCAGGCACAGGACTTTAGGAGGATGAGTGGAGGGGCCATCTGTTCCCAGGATCCCCGAGTCTCTAGGCAGAGAGACCCCTGTGCTCTCTGGGTCTTTTGGGTTCCTTTAGATGGACTCTGCACAGTCTGAAAGTCAAGGGTGAATTCAATGGCCCTAGTTGCCCTGCTGGAAGCCAAGGCGGGCCCCCAGAAGGCCTCAAGCATCAAGCTGCAGGGGCAAGGCAGGGCAGAGTTTCGCTATCTGGGCTTTGCCTCCTGGGTGTTTATTCTCTAACCTTGAACCACCTAGGCCACTGTGCCTATTGGCCTCCCATTGCCACCAGTTGAAGCCTTTTAGAAACATCATTTTTTTGTTGTCTTTTTGAAACAGGGTCTCCCTGTAACCCCAGCTTGGCAGGAACTCTGCCTCTGCCTCCCAAGTGCTGGGATTAAAGGTACGTACCACCACACCCAGCCCAGAAACATATATTTTCAGTTATAAAATCACCTACTTCTTAGGAAAAACATTTCTAGCCAGGGAACAAGAGGCAATTTCTAGGGTCAGTTGGAGCTGAGTTCCAGCCATGACCAGCTACCCAAAGAATGCCAGGAGGCGCATCCAAGACTCTAGAGCCTTAGTCTGCCCTTCTGTAAAGATTCAGGGTACAGGGCTGGAGTGATGGCTCAGGGGTCAAGAGCACTGCCTGCTCTTGCAGAGGACCCGGGTTTAATTCCCAGAACCCACATGGCCTCTAACAACCATTCCTAACTCCAGTTCCCGGGGATCGATGACCACTTCTGAACTCCACAGGTGCATGACACTTGTGCACTTAAAATACATTCATTCACATCAAATAAATATAATATTTTTTAAAAGATTCAGGGTGCAAGAATTTAAATGAGGAAACATGTGGAAAGTCTGGACACAGCTTCTGGTGTGCAGCAAGTGTGACAAGCAGACTGTGTCGTTCGTGTCGGAGACAGACAGCCCCCAGTCCTGGAAGTGGCAGTTTGATGAATGTAGTTTTTTCTAATGTTATACACATATATGTACACATGCCTGTAAGTGCTTTTTGGCTGTCTTTCGCTCTAATTTTGTTTGTTTAAGACAGGGTCTCACTAAATATCCAAGGCTGGTCTCGAACTCATATTCGTCTTGCCTCTGCCTCCCAACTGTGGGAAATCCCAGGCATGCACCATCATGCCATCGCTCTCACACTTTACAGAAGGGCACCTGATCTGTACCTGTGGCTGGGTGTGCTCTTATGCGGATGTGAAAGCTGGTCTCAGGTTAGCATGCGGATGGCTTGTGTTATGTCGAAGTATCTGTTTTCTGGATCTGGTCTTGTAGCTGCTCAAGCTAATCCCAGTTTCGTACCATTCCCAGCAGTGGAATAAGCACCTGTGTCCTGGGTCATGTGCTCCTACCACGCTGTGGGCCAAGCCTAGCAGTCCCTTCCACCACTTTCCTCTTCTAGACTCAGACTTTTCCTCCCCCTCAGCTGGTTCTACCAAGGCCCAGGGAGATGAGGGGGGCTTCCTTAGTGTCCCTGAGTCCTGCCCGAGGGTCTTCTCTTCCTGGCGGGTGGGGTGGGGAGACAGTGGAGCACTGTGAGGGAGGAGTATGTGGGTGGGTGCTCCGCAGTGGCCGGACATTCCAGGTGCTCAAAAGCCCTAGGCCCTGCCTCGGCCTGGGTCATGATTTGCTGGGGCTGGGGAAGGAAGGATGGTGTCGGGTGGCCTTTCTCAGCCTGGGTCCTCTTTCTCAGCAGACTGCCCTCCATGGTCTTGAGCGCAAGGTCAGGAGGTTCCCAGGCTGGGACCTTCACAGAGTCACAGACCGTGGCTCATGGATGTGGGGAGGAGGTGAGAGCTGGTGCCTCTGGGATGGAGTTAGAGGTGGGACTGGGCTATTCACATTCCTGGGCTCAAATATGGCTCTGTGCTCCAGCTTGGTGACATGAGCAGTTGTCTTCATCTCCTGGGCTATTCACATTCCTGGGCTCAAATCTGGCTCTGTGCTCCAGCTTGGTGACATGAGCAGTTGTCTTCATCTCCTGGGGGGCCTCAGTGTCCCTTTTAAAATGGAGGGACGTCTTTCTGGCTGACTACTGGAGAACCATGTAAAAATACCCTTAGCATACAGTAAGTGTTCAATGTGTGCTTAGACCATTGCGCATGCTGGCTGTCCAAAGAGTGCTGTCACATGAGGATCCTAAGACAGAGCCTGTCTTCCCCACATCCACAGAGGGGGACAAACACAAAACAGTAGCCTAATTGTACATGACAAGAAATCCTAAAACTGCAAGTGTAAGCCAGGTGTAGGGGCACACACCTTTAATCCCAGCACTCAGGAGGCAGAAGCAGATGATCTCTCCGAGTTCCAGGGCAGCCAGAGGCTACATATTGAGACCCACAAAACAAAAGGATGCAGGATGCAGGGCAGGACACCAAGAGGTATGATCAGATATGAATGAATGAGGGAAAGGTAACAGTGTGGAGGCTTTGAAATCAGGAGGGAGCACTTGGAGGAAGTGGAGGATGAGCACCACGGGCAGCAGCCCAGAGCAGAGGCCCAGGGGCCGTCCACAGTGGGCCCGGAGCAGAGGCCCGGGGGACGTCCACAGTGGGCCCGGAGCAGAGGCCTGCGGGACGTCCACAGTGGGTCCAGAGCGTCGGGCAGTGGGGAAGCAAGGGAGAACCTTGCTGGGTTTCCATTCTCCCCGGACGGGTGTGTTGTCTTGCACCTGCAGTCCCTGCACTCCAGAGGCTGAGGTGGGAGGATTATTTGAGCCCAGAAGTTTGAGCCAAGCCTGGGCAACAGAACGAGGCCCCCACCCCAAAGCACGAAAAAGAAGGGGGCTGGCAAGATGGCTTAACGGGCAAAGTACCTGCTGCACATGCTTGATGGAACCCACATAAAGGTGGAAAGAAAGAAGGGACCCCCCAGAGTTGTCCTCTGATCTCTACATGTGCACCGTGGCATGCAGACCCCTCATCAATTCACATAACAGTAATTTTAAAAATTAAAAACAGGAAAAAACCCCACTGTCATCCAGGCCCTTAGGGCTGTGGCTTTGGAACGTGGGGACAAAAGCACCTTTTGGGAAAGGGATGAGAAAGTAGCTCCTCCCTCCAAAATGCACACAGCTTGGTGTACGAGTTCAGTGCTGGTGCTGCTCCTGACGCTCAGACTGGCCCAGGCTCCTGAGTGAAGGGAAGGGAAGGGGCAACCTGGCAGAGGAGGGGGCGGAGATCTGGGTCCCTGTACACGGATGACCACTGTGTGCCGTACACAGGTGTGCATACACACACACTCACACACCAGCACAGGAGGCCATGGCACACAGACACAGTGAGCTCGCACAGGGACGCACGAGTGCACGTGCCCCTTCAGTGCTTGGATGTGTGCCTGTGAGTACATGGGCAGACTCACAGAAGCACACAGACTTGTGCACACACATCAAGGCTCACCAGGACACTTCTCTACAGAAACAACCTTCCAGCCTGGCGGTGAGTGTGAAAACACACACACACACATTCACCCTTGCAGACCAAGTTCCACCCCTCCGTCCACTTCCCAGGAATAGCAGGAAGCTTTTGTTCCACTTTATTTCTTTCCATTTTATGTGTGTGTGTGTGTGCATGAGTGCATGTGTGTGCATGTGTGTGGGTGCGTATGTGTGTGCATGCACACACAGGAGAATCCCACAATGCATGTATGGAGGTCAGCTTTTGGAAGTTGGTTCTCTCTTTCTACTATGTGGGTCCTGGGGATGGAACTCAGCTTGTCAGGCTTGACAAGCACCTGCTGAACCACCTCATCAGCCCTGACAGACAGCTTTTTGCGTATGTTCATTGATTGCCATGGACTCCAGAGTCTACTGCAACTCCCCACTGCCCCGCAAGCCCTCGCTCCTTCCATCCTTCACCCTTGTGTGACGCACACCTGCCTCGACATCCTTCTCTTCCCTTTGCTTCTGGTCACCTGTCTACCTGCACAGCCCACCCCCTTGCTCTGGCAAATTCCTATTCATCCTGAGTCTTAACCCCTAGGTCCAGGCTAGGCTGAGGCCTCCTCAGCTACTCACAGTAGCCCCAAGTTTTACCTGCTCCCACAAGTGCTGGGACGAGAGCATAGGCACGGACAAGTGTGGGATTCAGTGCAGGGTTGCTTAGGGGTGTTTGCTGAATGACTGCACGACTGAGAACACAGTGGACTGAACTGAAAAGCCATGACCCAAGGTTCCCAGAGAAAGAGCCCACACATCCTGTGTCCCACAGGGCTTCCCTTCCTGAGGTGTGTCAGCGATAAGGTTGCCCAGGAACCAGGTGAGGCTGGGCTGTGAGGAGGGGGTAGCACTGGCAGGAGACAGTTCATCCCTCCTGGTCTCCCACTTCTGCCCACTCAGCACCTCCAGGCCTTCAGAGGCCACTGGGAGGTTGAAAAAAACAGGCTAGACCAGCTCAGCCTGGCGCTGGGCACCTCTCCGGTGTTCCCTCACACCCACTCTCCACTCCCTGCCATGAGGGGCCCTGGGGACTTTGTCTCCACAGGGCCCAGAGCTGCGATCCGGAACAGCGATAGGGGCTAATTGCAGGAGGCAGCCAAGCGGGCCAGGGGCCAAGGGCCGTTATGAAAAGGAGAGCAAAGAACAGAGACAGGCGGGTGGGGGTTGGGTGACAAGAGCCAGAACCCAGCACTAGGGCTCAACTCCAGTCCTGCGATGCTGCTTCCTATGTCGGTGACCTTGGACAAGGCCCTGATTGGCTCCAGTCTTTCTGTGCCCATCTGCAGACAGGGAGAACAGAACAGCCTCCATGCAAAGTGCTCAGCCAGCCCTTCTGCCCAGCTCAGTTCTTCCTGGCCTCGGGTGCCATAGCCAGCCAGCTGCCATCTGGCTGCAGTGACCCAGGAACTTCTCTCAGGGGCCAGGACACCAGCAAGGTACTGACTCCTAAGGTTACACAAGCTTTGGGATGGGCTGTCAGATTCTGCCCTTTACAAAGGAGGAAACTGAGTGAGCACGCAAGGGAAGACACTTGCCCAAGTTACGCACGTGGACACAGAGCTGGGGTCTGTGGATGCTAGAGCCTCGGTGTTAGGACGAATTGAGATGAGCTGTTCAGAGAAACCCAGATTGAGGCTCCGAGGGATGTCAAGGGGCAGGAGACAGCCCTCCAGGAACTGGGGACTGGCACAGCAGCAGGGTGCTCCAAGGTAGCTCTGCACAGCCCCTGGACTCCCTGTTTGTGGGGGGTTCAAAGTCTCACCACATTCCTAGGGTTGGCCCCTTGGATGCCTTCCCGAGCCTCCCCCTCCCCAGGCACAAAGCCTCTTTTCTGCATCCTGTCTCTCAGCTGCCAAGGGGTGCCCAGGGGCGCCTGGTTGGGGGTGGAGGGAGGGCTGAAGGGATGCAACATCCCCACGCTGTCTCCAAGATGCTGGGACAGGGCCACAGGGGAGGTCCTGGCAGCCTAGAACCACAAATGACTGCCGTCCCAGGTCCCTACCCTATTTAAAGTCAGCGACAGAGAGAATCGACGTCCATGGCCCTGTGCTGGCCCCACAAGGACTGTTCACTCTCAGAACAGAGCCTCAAACAGAGGACATGCAAAAATAAGAGGAGACTGAGGCCCATGGCTGATGTGACCTGCTGGACATCACACTGTCAGCTAGTAACAGAGCGCCAAAGTCTTAACCATGACCTGCAAACCTTCCCAGCCCCCTCAATGGCAAGTTCTCTCCTTCAGGAGGTTAGCTAGGGACAGGAGGATGGTGGACTGCAAATTGAACAGTCTGGACGGGGCACTCTTTCTTCTCTCAGCTCTAGTCTCCATGTCTGTAAAATGGGAGCTAGAGCATTGCCCATAGGGTTTTTCTGACACAGGCTGTACAGTCCTGTTCTCACACAGGCACAGTCCTGTTCTCACACAGGAAGCCCCAGGGGTGAGGAATGCAGCCTGGGAGCCATGGCCTTGGGCTGGCTGGAGGGGAGTCAGGCCTTGTACTTTCTCACCCATCACCCCAAGCCTGACCCTGGGAGGTCCACATCCCTAACCACGTTCATTCATCTCAGCACCTGTGATTCTGGGACACGGAATGTCAGGACAGGTAATTTCCTCCTGAGCCTTGGTTTCTTGCTCTATAACATAGGGACCATAAGACAGCTTCCTGTGGTGGCAGGAGGGAAGGTTCTGCAGGCATGGTAGGTGGTGGCAGCTGTGACATTTGCCACATGTCTGTCCCTCAGACAACTGCTATTCTGGCCTCTGATGTCTTGACCACTTCCATCGTCCCAGCCTGTTCATGTCACCTGCTTTTGCTAGCCCAGTGGGGGCCTGTAGGCCTCTGACCACTGGGAAAGGAGAATTTCTGAAAAGAATTAAAGAATTGAGGCCGCAGGGGTTGGGGCCGGGCAGACCTTTGAATGGGATGAAAAGGCCTCGGAGGCCTGGCTAATAGTCCACATTGTCTGGCCCCGGACAACCAGCCTTGCTCTGGAGCCGAGACCCCAGCAGGGGCAGGGGATGCAGGCAGTGCAAGGATCAGGGCAGGTTCAAATTCTGCCATCACCGGCCAGAAGGGCAGCTTTGAATCTCAGCACTTCCATGAATAGCCCACGAGCCAAGCAGCTCTTGGTGATCTCTGGCGTCAGTTTGCTCCTCTGTTGAATGGGGGGACAGTTTTCCCTACATCCTTCAGTCCTAAAGAGTACGGTCTAAGAAAAGGTCCCACAGGACCCCGTCCTGGGAAATACACCATAAAGCCGGCAGAGGTCCCGGGGGTTGGGAGAGCTGCAGGACCAGTCACTATCCAAATGCCAGGTCCCAGGGGGCCCCCTCTGACCCTGACCCACAGCGCTAAGACTCCACCCCAGTCCTTCCTCCAAACGAAATAAATAGTTGGGATACTAAAAAAAGCCAAGAGCAGGGAAGGGGGAGCGGGTTCCCTGCAGGGTTGGCTAAGGGGTGACCCTGGCCTTTTACATGTGCAGGGGGAGGGGGCCTTGAGCCAGGACCACAGAAGTCCTGGGGGGCTTCTTCTGCTTTGCGTCCTCCCGGTCCGCCTCCTGGGCGGCTCTGAGGTTCTCAGGGGAGGAGTGGGGGAGGCTGTCCCTACACACATGGATAGAGGACCCAGCACTCCAGAGCTCCCGGCAGGCAGGAGGGTGGGATTCGGGGTCCCCTCCCTAGTCCCAGGCTGGCACCGAGGTAGGAGCCGGGGTCCCTGCCCGAGTCCGGAGATTGCGCCGGGCTGGGCGACGAGGTCCCTGCCCCAGTCCCGGGATTGCACGGAGTCGGGGAGCCTTACCTGCGTCCCGAGAACCGGGAGCTCCGGACGCTCCACGCGGCGCCACCTCCCGGGAGCAGGAGCCCGAGGCAGAGCAGCGCCCAGGCCGGCTGGCCGCCCATGCTGCCGTCCGCGCCGCCCCCGCCCGCCGTCCCCGCCGTCCCCGCCGCCAGCCGCCGGCCGCGCAGAGCCCGTTCCAGCAGAAGGGCGGGCGGAGCAGGGGCGGGGGCGCTCGGCCTCGCCCGCCCCTCGCCGCCCCCGCCCCCGCCCCCGCCCCCGCCAACCCGGAAGGCCGCACCGGGCGCCCCCTCCAGGACGCCCGACAGGTGCCCACCTGCGCCGCAGTTCCCGGCGCTGCGGGGACCCGAACTCACCGCGCCTGCGGAACAGGATTGGATTCATCCCTTCCGACATCTTTGTGGAATACGGTTTCCGAAACACGCGGGACCCGCCCATCCATCCAATAAAGGCTTCCTGCACGGCGGTGCCATTGTGTCCGGGCATCTCACCCTCTGCACATCCTGTCCAGCTGCGCTTTGCATCAGTCCGTGCTAGGCGGGCACATGTGCCCACGTTACAGATGAGAAACCTGAGAACCAGGCACTCCCTGGGCAATCCCTAAGTGCAGTGTGGGCTCTTCCGTTTTACAGATGGAGACACTGAGGCACAGAAAGATGTCCCCACCTAAAGTACCATGGCAGTGGCTGGCAGTGTTGGGATCTCCTACCCACAATTCACAAATGTAGACAGTGCTTTGGTCTGGGCCTGGGTTCTCCTTCTGTAACAAGGTCTTAAGGACTGGCTGAAAGTGGAGGACCTGGGTGGGACTCGTACATATCCTGTAAGGTGTACGCAAGTGTGGGATACGTGTGTTTGAGAAGTATGCCCGTATAAGTATGACAGAATGTGTGCATGCATGATGCTTGTGTACATGTGTGCTGGATCTTGGTGTCATGGGATGTATATTTGTGCGCAGGGGCAATGTTTGCACATGTATGTTGCACACGTCTATTCACATGTGATACTTGTGTGCATGCATGGCGGATGTTTTCGTACATGTATGGTATATTTTATGCATACACGATACATGGGCTTGTGTGTGATGCTTGTGTATAACTATGCATGTATGATATGTTTGTGTGTGTTCATACAGCATATGTGTGTAAGTGAAGTGGGTGTGGGGGTTGATACAGGATCTCACTATATGGCCCTGGCTGGCCTGAAACTTGCCATGGAGACCAGGCTGGCCTTTAATTCACATAGCTCCACCTACCTTTGCCATCACACCCAACGTAGTGACTATTTTTGATAAAGAGTGTGTGCTGTGGGGATGAGACCAGAGCTGTCATCAGCAGAGTTCCATTCCTAGAAAAGTGTAAGCAGTCTGGGGTAGAGGAGCCCTTCCCCTGTGCACAGGACCTGCTCCTGCGATTGCTTGCCCATCTCTGCTGGAGACAACAAACCTCTCCTGGACTCTCAGATGGCAGTGCCCAGTCAGCGTGCCAAAGGATATCACCAGCATACCCAGGTAGAGGAAGCCCACTCTGTCCTCTAAGGGGCTGGGCACTAAGTGCTGAGTTCAAACCCTGTTCCTGACAGTCCTGCCCCTCACTGAGCCTTGTTTGGTCCTTATAAGTCTGAGGGCAGGACTATGATGTCCCTTCTTATAACTCTCCAAGGCCTCCAGCTTCCCCTGAGGGTGTGGTCACAGTGAAGTCCCTCTTCCTTTCCTCCTTCATGTCAGATTGTTGGCACTTGATGTGTGCTGTCTTTTGACACTAAAGCAGTCAGTCCTGTGCCTCTCTGGTGAATCCTTGTTTTGTTGTTGTTGTTGTTTTGTCTGTCTTGTGTTTTATCATGTGGGGGATTGAGCCCATGCCCCTGCCTATTATGTTGACACCTTCAGTTGTCAACTTAACACACCAGGGAAGAAGGAACCTTAGTTAAGACATTTCCTACATCAGATTAGCCTGTGGCCATATCTGTGAGGCATTTTTTAAATTGCTAGTTGATGTGGAAAGGCTGAGCCTACTGTGGGTGATGCCACCCTGGGCAGGTGGCCCTGGGTTGTATAATAAGGCAGGCTGAGCACAGGCCAGAGGAGAAAGCCAGGAAGCAGTGTTCCTGTCATCTGTGCTTCAGCTCCTGTCTCCAGGTTCTTGCCTTTATTTCCTGCCCCAGCCTCCTTCAATGATGGACTGTGATGTATAAGCCAAATAAACCCTTTCCTCCCCAAGTTGGTTTTGGTCATATTTATCACAGCAACAGAGTGACTGGAATACCCATATCCCCAACTTTAGGCCTTGTTTTTGGCAAAGCCAGATGAACAGCTTCTCTCCAACCCTACTTGAATCATCACCCTTGAAGGTCCCAAGTCTGTCTGAGACCCTAGTAAGTGGTCAGGATCAAACACCATCACCCCGGGGGCTGCTATGGACAGCACGCAGCAGCTTAGGAAGCCGGGGCAGCAGCTTCCATCCTTACGGGGAGGCAGTGAAGAGGACCCCCACATCTGAGATGCTTGTGTGATTAAGGAATCCATGTTCCTTAACTGATGCCACCAAACCTATGGCAGCTCCCCAGCAGCTCTAGAAGTTCCATTCCTAGCATGAGACCTTCTCAGTAAAAGCTGTTACCAGCATTTCACAACAGACAAGCCTGCCTTGCTGAGGCTGGGATCCCATGGTCTGGAATATCGATTTATAAAAAGGGAGGTTGAGCTGTATCCGCTGGAGAGCAGTTCCAGAGCACCACCAAGACCTGGGTGACCTGGACAAGTCCCTTCCGCTCTCTGAGCATCCTTTCCTGGGGATGTGGGACAGCTCCCTGAGGCAGTCTTAGGGTGCTGGAGTGATGTGATGGTCTCATTTCCTGGTGACCGGCACTCTGTGGTCCCTTTTCCTCCCAGCGCAGAAAGATAGGAAATGCCTCTGGGGCCAAGGGTTTGGTTTATTGGAGGTTTTAGTGTTTGCTGAGCCTGAGAGAGGGGCCGGCTGGCTTAAGGTCTCAAGGCCTGTCCCTGTGGTTGGAGCCTCCCCTCGGGGGCCTGGTCTCCTCAGCTGCCAAGAACAGACCACAACCACCAGCAGCAACAACAGCTTCCGTTCCCTCCACTGACCGCACACCAGGCGCTGTGCTAAGCAGTTTGCCTGCACTGTCTCCAGCCCAAGTCTCTGCCACCACGGATGGATGCAGCTTTATTGCCCCAGATGTGGGCTCAGGTACAGGGCTCCCTGGCTGGAGAGTAGAGGGCATAGCCTGCATGCTGCCCTCTCCAGCCAGTCCCCACAGGAGGCTTCTTGGCACAGACGTAGGCTCCTATCTGGAGGCTAAAGAGACCAGAGCACGTGTAGACATGCGCAGACCCAGACCTACACACTGAGACACTGTGTGGGGACAGGAACCTCCCAGGGCTGCCCACGGCCTTGTCCAAACAGGACATGCTTCTCTCACAACAAACAAACCTGGGCCCTGGCCTCTTTCCCCTGGGAATTCCATCTGGGTCTTCTTAGCTCAGGACTGTCCCCTCCTTCTATGTCCTGTGAGCCACTCAGCTCAGGTGCCCCACGGTGCCAGCCTGTTCCCAGCAACTTAGCAGAACTCTGACCAGTACCCAAAACCCCAGGCGTGCCATCAGGGAAAGGATGGACCATGTAGCTACCATCAAAGACTGTTCAGACAAAAAGCAGGGCCCTAGGGCAGGGCCTTCCAGATCCTTCCAGGAGGCAGAGAGGGCCAGCTAGCTGTGCCTCTGGTCATGCTGTCCTGGGACTGGGAGAAGGAGGTGCCTTGGTTGGCAGGGCCCAGCTCAGAGGCCCCAGGCCGCAGCTGCCCTGTGGAGTTATTTATGCTGTTGTTTATACTCCTGGGAGCTGCCCTTCTCACCCAGCTGGGGCGGGCAGGCAGGGAGCAAGGGACAGGAAGGACACAGGCGGGAAATCATAAATTAGGACCGAGGGGGTTTCCTGCCCCACTCTGTGATCCTCCAGGGGAGTAGGCTGTGCTTTTTGGAGTGGTAGACACAGCACGCATCACAAGAAGGCATTTCCAGATGGGGCGTCTACACTGGGGTTCTCTGTCATCTTCTGAGTCCTTTTTCTCCAGGTCTCAGTTTCTCTATCCGAAGACTTTCTAGTGACTGTTCTTTTTTGACTATGAAGGGGTGGAGAAGGGAGAGGTCTTCCCTCTAGCCTGCAGCCACCACACATCCTCCCCGCCACCTTCTCTGGGGACCCTAACTCAGCTTCTCTTTTTCATACCACTCTTCCTGTGAGAATGGGCTGATGAGGTCTCATTATGTAGCATCCAGTGTAGGAGTGGAGAGGAGCTGTCTGTTCATTCATACTATAGTGTGAGTGACTGATGTATTTAATGTCATTTAATGTTGGGATGAAGGAACATTAACTGAGATTCTGCCTCATTTAAATCCTTAATCACCAGTGATAGAGTTTTAGGTTGGTAAGGGGGATGTTTGTTGGCCAGAGACCTAGAAACAAGTTCTGCAGAGTGTGGGAAGGTGTCTTCTCCTAACCGAATGGGGTAAAGACCACTTATACAGCTCCAGTGGAGGCCATAACTCCCTGAACTTACATGGATGCAAGAGGTGCTCAGAGCAGAGAGCCTGCAGCTTCCTGGAAGCCATGGCAGTCCCAGGTGGCACTCTGGGCCCTGAGCAGGTGGGCCTCCATCCAATACCCAGGGGAATGGTCCTCATCCCTGTGGAAGACGTTTGAGAGGAATGCAGAAGAAAAGTAACACAGACTTGGAGAGAGAGAGAGAAAGAGAGGGAGAGGAAGAAGAGGAGGGGAAACGGGAGAGGAGAGGGAAAGGGCGGTCTGGGTGGGACGGCACACATCTACAATCCCAGCACTTGGGAGGTGGAGACAGGGGAATGGGAGCTGGCCAAATACTTTCCAGCCTAGGCTACATCAGACTCTCTCTCAACCCCTGTAGATACTGAAAAAGAGAAAGAAAAAAAAGGGAGAGAGCCCAGAGCAGAGATAGAGGGAGAAAAATGTAAGCCAGAGATGCAGAAAAAGACACATAGGAAGATGAAGGACAAGAGACGGGTAGAAATAGAAAGAGGCGCTTTGGGAAGAGGACTCCCTGGTATCAGCTCCCTGCCTGGGGCAGGACCAGGGTCCCACCCGTCCCTCTTGACCCCTCCCCAGGCCTTCAGGGTGGGAGTCGGTCCTCCGGTCTGGACCTGCCTCTGACTGCCTGGGGCTGGTCTGAGTCATCTCCAGCAGCCCCTTAGGTAGACAAGCTACTGGAGAGACCCCTCACCACACTACACGTCTGTACACATACACCATATTCAAACACACACACCACATATACACACCACATACACCACACATAGACAGCACACACAGACACAACACATACAGATACACAGAGCATGCAAGAACACACACCACACATACATACATGCCACATACCACAAATACACATAGACATACACACAACATATACTTACACAAGTCACATACACACATATATACCAAGCTATGCATGCATACCCCACACATGCCACACATACATATATATGCACACAGATACACACAGCACACACAGACACAAACTACACACACATATATACACGGAACACACACATACAGAAGCCACACACACACACACACACACATACACACACACACACAGAGTCACCATAGACTGCAGCATATGGAACACTGGTCCTGTGTCAGCAGCATCCTCATGCCTCAGTGGCTGCAGTCCTATGTGGTCCTTCCTGCCCATGTCTGCATGCACAGCCCCTGCTGTTGTGTGTAGAATGGACACCCTCTTGAGGCTGAGTGGGCCACTGCTCTACGGATTTACCTAGCTGTGATTTTTATCTTCCTGTTAGAGCATCTTCTTTCTATAAATAAAAACCAATTTCCTGTCAAATAGTTGGCCAGGTTGTGCTGGCAGCAGTCTGCTTTGTCTCACATTGCCGTGTGGAGTGCCTAACCGAGGCAAGGTAATATCAGCTAGCTCACAATGCGTCTTGCATGTTAAACATTCAGGACTCTGCCAGGCACAGGGCATACACCTGTCATCCCTCCGCGACTGTCATCTGGTACTCAGGAGGCTAAGGCAGGAGGATCATGAATATGAGGTTAGACTACATAGCGAGACCATGTCCCCAAACACCCGGGGCCAAGAGTGCAGCTGAGAGCTGGAGAGCGCCAGCCTGAAGTGTGCAGGGCCCTGGCTTCCGTCCCCAGCACTGCAAGACAACAGAGATACAAGACTTCCTCGTTTGTGTGTGTGTGTGTAGATATGTGTGTGGTATGTGTATGTGGGGTGTGTGCATGTGGTATATGTGTGTGTGGTGCATGTATTACATGTATGTGTATGTGGCACGTGCATGTATGGAGACAGAATGGGAGGAGCAAGATCAAAGGAGGACCAGACAGAGATCAGGGAAGGCCGAGTCCTCAGAACCTGCCTCCGGGGTACATGCTGGAGTCCTAATCTGGTTCTGTCTGGGTGATTACAGCCCTGTGAGAAAGGACTTGGCTCTGGAGAGTGCGGTGAGTGGTGAGCCATTCGGAAGCAGCAAGTCAGGTTCAGATACCAGTTGGCCAGATATCTTCTTTGCTGTGTGACGGCCGTCCAGTTGCTTTTCCTCTCTGAGCTTCAGTGTTCTCACCTGGAATATGAGGTGACTAACAATACTTGTGTGCTGGCTAGCTTTAGTGTCAACTTGACACACCTGCGTTGAGGGCGCCTTGATTGGAGAATTTCCTTCATTGGACTGGCCTGTGGCCAGGACTGTGGGGTATTTTCCTGATTGTTGAGTGATCTGGGAGGCCCTCCTGGTGGTGGGTGGTACCTCCCCTGGGCGGGTTGTTCTGTATTGAATAAGAAAGCAGGCTGAATGCACTAGAGAGCAAGGCAGTAAGCAGCGTTCCTCTATGGCCTGTGCTCTAGCTCCTGCCTCCAGTTTCCTGCCCTGAGTTCCTACTTTGGGGTCCCTCAGTGATGAACTGTGACCAGGGAGATGTAAGCAAAATAAACCCTTTCCTCCCCAAGTTGGTATTGGTCAGACTATTTTGTCACAGTGATTGGAGACAAACTAGAACAATTTGCTAACAAGGAGCATTTAAATAAGACACACAAAGCTTCCTGTCACTGGTCTGAGGTGCAGAGTGCTCAGGAAACACCACCACGCAGAGCGAAAAGTGGGCTGCTTGCAGTGTAGCCTGGGAGAGATTGGGTTGGCCCTTGTCAGGGAGAATACTGGGAAAGAATCTGAGCGTTCCCACGGTTTCCTGAAGTACTTTGCTGGCCAATAATCCTGAGCCAAGGAAGGAAAACCCATGTAGCCCAGGCTGGCCTCAAACTCCTGCTTCAATCTCTGGAATCAGTGTTAGGAGGCACCAATCTGGCAGCTCACCTTCCTTTTGACTGCAGTTCTTTCTAGAAAACTCTGCCTGCAATTAGCAAGCTCCGACACTAGGTGGAGCCTTAGTTTTTTTCTACCTGGACAGAAGGATTTTTTTTTTTTTTTTTCTTTCTGTGTTGAGTCTCTGATCCACTCTGAGAAGCTGCCTTTGAGAAGAACAGAAAGAGAAACAGAATCTTTAGGATGGTGGAAGAGAATGTTATGATCAGTCAGCAGTGTCTGGGGGGTGGAAGAGTGGAAGGGCACACTCCATGCCAGGGTGCCAGACACCACAGGAACTCGGAATAGGCAGGTGCACTTCTCTAATTAATGGTGATTTTCTTAATGAACGGAACTCCTTTTAAAACGCTTGAGCATCAGTATTGGAATGATCAACCAGCATTTAAGAACTTGGAACTGTTTTGTAATGAACAAAGTTTACAAGTGGGAGTTTATACAGCAAGGTACTCCAGAAAGCAAATACTTAGATAACAGCCTTCCTGTTAATCACGAGTGGCTCAGAATTTTGGATATTTCTGTTTGTTAGTTTGGTTCTGACACAGGGGGCTCACTATTGCCCAGGTTGCTCTTAAACTCTTGGATTCAAGGGACCTGTCTCAGGTGGGAGCCAGGTGCCAGCCACCGCACCTGGCCCAATTTCAGTTGGTTTTGCAGTGACTTCAAAGAGAAAATCTTGCTTTGTGGGGTGTTGGCACTTGAACTCTCATGACGGCTGGGTCAGTGCGCGTCCCCGAACCACGCCTGCTTTTACCTGTTTTCCTGTGTCCCTGAGCAAGTTTCACTCTTGGAGGTGCAGTGAAGCAGTCCCCCCTCAGTCCTGCTTGTCGGGGCTCACCTGTCCTCTAGCCAGCCAGCTCCAGAAGAAATGCTATGGAGCAAGAAAGCTTTTTTGGCTGGAGTCCTCTTGAGAATTGCTGGCTTTCATAAAATCGCTCCTTTCCAACCCTGATCCTTCAGTGACTTCTTAGAACCTTTTTAGGGTAAAATATTATAATAACAATATAATATCACTAAAGCTATTTTTAATGCTGCCTTGGATTTTGCTTGAGGTTTTTTTTTTTTTTTTTTTGTCCCAGCCCTTTGATGATCATGCCTCCCCCACCCCCGCCCCCAGTGAAAATCTTCCCCCTACTTAGCTGTTTGTCCTTTGAAGTCAAGGTTGGTTTTATTTCTAATCTTCGCTGAATGACTCTCTTGAGAGTCACATGTGGGATCAGAGGAGTGGCTTCTGCACAGGGCATGGGTTGCCACAATTTTCATATTCTTGACTGCCCTGTCACACTCTGTACATGTTAGCATGAAGGAGGGACCTGTGAGGGGCAGGACCCAGATATCCTGTGCGCATTATGACTGGGTCAACATTTTCTTATTTCCAACTTGCCTCATTGATGATTGTTTTTAAATTTTCTTTTGATTTATTTTTATTCTATGTGTATGAGTGTATTGCCTTCATGTATGTAAGTGTACCATGTGCATGCAATGCCCAAGGAGGTCAGAAGAGGGCATTGGATCCCTGGGAACTGGAGTTACAGATGGCTGTTAGCCTCCATATGAGTACTGGGAACTGAACCTGGAGCCATCTCTCCAGCCCTTTCTCTGCTAATTCATATATTAGGAATTGAATTTAAACATTTGGAGCTGGGGCATGCATAAATCCATGGGTTTGAGCCCCAGAACTAGGCCAAAAAGTTTTTTAAAATTTAAACAGTTAAGAATAAACATATCACTCTTAGGTGTATACACAAGATTCAGTCACACAAAAGAAACAACTTAAATATCCAATAGATGCCTAGAGAGACAAGATATGTTCTAATCACACAATGGAATATTACTCAGGCATAAAAGGAACAAAACTCTAATACCTGTTACAACATGGACATCCTTTGAAAATGTACAAAGTGAAAGAGCCAGACACAGGGTTGATTGTCTGATTCCATTTATGTGAAATGTCCAGAATAGCAGCCAGGGGCTGCGGGAGGCCAAAGGGAATGTGGGATGAATCATAATGGGCTCAGGGTTTCTCTAGGGTGTGGGGAACTTGTTGAAGGTTGACTGTAGCAATGTTTGTACAGTTGACTCCACTTAACTCTTATATTTTATTTTCATTCATTTATTTTTAAATTTTGCATTTTATTTGTGTGTGTGTGTACGTGTGTGCATGTGTGTGTGTGTGTGTGTTGGTGCATGCACCACAGTGTGCAGATGCTATGGCATGTATACGGATATCAGAGGACAATAATGGGAGTCAGTTCTTTCTTTCTGCCATGAGGGTCCTAGAGACTGAATTCAGCTCATCAGGCTTGGTGGCAAGTGCCTTTGCCTGCTGAGCTATCATACCTGCCTTTTTCATTTATTTTTTGAGGTAAGTCTTGCTACGTAGCAGAGGATGGTGGGGGAGTTCCTAGCAGACTTGGGTGATCCACTGGGAGACAGGGCAGGTGGCTCCTGCCAGAGCCTACGTGGCCCCCTGGGAAGCTGGATGACAGCCGGTCCCGAAGACTGAGGAGCACGGAGAAGCCCCTGCGCACAGCGGACTGCTGATATGAGAGCTTCGGATTTATCTTCATAAAGCCTTTGCGGGAAGTGAAATGCCCTTTCAGTTTGCAAAGTGTCCGCCTCCTGCGGGCCCTGCAGGTGACAGAGAAGAATGGGGGCGGCTGGAAGGGGCTGGAGGGCCCAGGAGGGGCAGGGGGCTGGGGAGCCCTGTCACTGTGGAGGGAAGGTGAACTCACGTAGGCACTGTGGAAATCAATGTGGAGGTTTCTCAAAAAACTAAAAATGGCCCTTCCATGTGATCTAGCTACCCAGTTCTGGGTGTGGGCCTGAGGGAACCGTGACCACTCCGCAGACATCTGCCTCCACTCTCCCTTGCATGCCAGACTCGGTAGCCGGAATGTGGGGCCAGCCTAGAAGCCCATCACTTGGGTAAGTGGGTAAAGAGAACAGTTTTATCGTTTGCAGAAAAACGGATGGGACTGGAGGGAAGTAAGCCAGACTCAGAAAGACAAACACCACATGTCTCTCATGCAGCTCTAGACAGAAATTATATACATGAATATAAGGCATGAAAGCAGGAGGGGCCACAGGGGCAGGGAGGACACGGTGGGAGGGAATAAGACAGGCAAACACAAGCAAAGTACACATATGAACTGTCATAACGAAGCCCATTATTCTGCAAGCTAATTTAACAAGTAAAAAATTTAAAACTTGGCCCTGTTTGTGGTTTCGGGAAAAGAGTGAATCTCCTGTGTGGCCGGCGCCTCACCCTCAGGGCCTGGGGAGCACACCTGGAGCTAGCAGGAAACGCAGCCAGCCCCCGGCCAACCCCTCCCAGCCTCTGCCAGCCCCTGTGGCCAGGGTGGTTCTTCTGCTGCCAACCCACCTCCCAGCCCAGCAGGAGAGCTTGACACTCCCAGAGCAACAGTCTGGGACACGTTTAGAAACTGGCACTGGGGTTTCCAGTCAGGCCCAGCTTGTCAGGGGGAGAGGACATCTGGATCCTGTTTGCTGTCCCCTGGCAGGGAATCTGAAAAGAACTGTGGGAAGTGTTCAGAGAAAGGGGCCCCAGGGTGGTGGGGTGAGAAGCCCGCCCCAAGTCTAAGGCCCAGGGTTGAATCCCGGCTCTGCCACTTGCTGGATCACTTTAGGCCACTCACTCCACGTCTTGGCAATCTCATCTGTAAGGTGAGAGTGTAGTAGAATTTGCTTTTAAAATGTTGCTGCAGAGCCAGGTGCAGTGATGTCTTTAATCCCAGCATTCAGGAGGCAGAGGCAGGTGGATCTCTGTGAGTTCAAGGCCAGCTGGTCTACATAGTGAGTTCCAGATTAGTAGAGGCTACAGGGAGACCCTGTTTTAAAAAGACCAAAAATAAATAAAATAGAAATGTAAATGTAAGAGTGTTTTCCCTGAATGTATGTAAGGGTACCACAGATGTGTAGTATGTGAGGATATCACAGGTATATAATGCCTGTGGGATCCAGAAGACAGCATCTGATCTCCTGGAACTGGAGTTATGGATGGTTGTTAGCTGCCATGTGAGTGCTGGGAACTGAACATGGAGCCTCTGCAAAAGCAGCGAATGCCCAGTGCTCTTAACCATTAAGCCAGCTCTCCAGCCCCATTTTTTTTCTCTTTTTTTGAGTCAGGGTCTCTCTATGTAGGCTAGGCTGGCCTGGATCTCTCTCTCTTTCTCTCTCTTTCTGAAGATTTGTTTTAGTTTTAATTATGCACAGGAATGTTGATACCCCTGCAGCTGGAGTCACAAGCAGTTGTGAGCCCCCTGATGTGGGTTCTGGCAACTAAACTTGGGTCCTCTGGATGAGCAATTTGTATTCTTAACCACTGAGTCATCTCTCCAGCCCTTGTCCTGGAACTCTTGATGCTGATCCTCCTGCCTCGGCATTCCGAAAGCTGGGAGTACAGATGTGCACCACCATGCCTGGCTCTTCCAGAACTTCTTCATCTTCCCCAACTAGTACTCTATAGTCATTAAAAATAACTCCTTAGGGTCAGTGAAATGGCTCAGCAGGTGAGGGTGCTTGCTGCCAAGCCTGACAACCTGAGTTCAATCCCTAGGATCTACATAGTGGAAAACTGACTCCTTCAAGTTGTCCTCTGACCTCTACATACATGCCATGGTGTGCAGAATCATAACTCCCCGTTTCTCATCCCCTCAGCCCAGCAGTCGCCATGCCGCCTTCTCCATGAATCCGACTGCTCTACTTCCTCATGTAAGCGTAGTCATACTAGTTGTGGTTTCTGTGGCTAGTTCATTCCACTTCGCACAATGTCTTCAAGGCTCATCCATGTGGCACACATGTCAAAATTTCCTTTAGAGTTTTGTAAGTTATTTTTTACTGTGGTAAAATACACATAGCATAAAATTTACCATCTTAGCCCGTGTGAAGTGCGCAGCTCTATGGTATTAAAATACCATCATCATTAGACCCTGCACATGTTCTAACCACTGAACTGCATGCCACCCCTCATTTTTTAAAAAGTTTTCATTAATTCATTTTTAGTTTTATGAGTGTTTTGCCTGAATGTTAATCCATTCATCCATTAATGGATTGTAATATGTAATATGTAAGTGCACCACATGCATACAATACCCACAGAGGCCAGGAGAGGGTGCCGGATCCCCTGGAACTGGAGTTATGGACTTATGGATGGTTGTGAGGAACCACAACCATGGTTGTTGTTGCTGGAAACTGAACTTGGGTCTTCTGCGAGAGCAGCCAGTGCTCTTAACCACTGAGCCATCTTCCAGCCAGCCAGATCTTTTTTTTTTTTTTTTTTTTTTTTTGAGGCAGGATCTTGTTATGTAGCTGGATCTGGTCTCAGACTCGCTTTGTAGCCCAGGCTGGGCTGGAACTTGCACTCCCCCTTGCCTCAGCCTCCTGCATGCTGACTTTACAGACGTGTGCCGCCAAACCCGACAACAATTTCACATCCATTGAACACTAGCTTCATTTCCCCCACCCCCTGGATACCACCATTTTTAATTTGGACTTCTTACAATACTTGATGTGCATGGACTTATCCAATATTGGTCACTTTGTGGCTGCCTTCTTTCCCGTAGTATAAGGTCCCAAGGTACACCTATGCTATAGTATGGGATTTTCTTTCCTTTTTCTTTTAAAATGTATGTTATATAAGTGTACCTGTGTTGTGCAGTACCCTCAGAGGCCAGAAGAAGGCGTTGGATCCCCTGGAACTGGAGTTATCAATGGTTTAGCTGCCATATGGGTGCTGGGAATCAAACAGAGGTCCTCTGCAAGAGCAGTCAGTGCTCTTAACGGCTGAGCCATCTTTCTAGCCCCAAGATTTTCTTTTTATGACTGAATAATATTCCATTTTATGGATATGCCACCCATTTCATGGAAACTTAAATTGCGCCCTCATTTTAGCTATCACGAGTTACGCTGACACAAGCACGGATGTGTAAATATCCAGACTTAAGGGGTTCTGGAGGTGCAATCAGTTAGCATACCTTACTTAGGTGAGATCCTGCATTCTCGTTGGAGAGCATGCATCCAGAAGTAGAACTGTTGGACCCCCTGGCAGTCCCATGTTCAGTCCCCCAAGACTGTCTTTCCATCTTCCTACCAGCAAATCACAAGGGCTCCAGCTTCTTCACATGCCATCGAAACTTGTTCTTTTCTGTTTTGTTTCTTAAACAGACAGGTGTAAGGTGGTGTTTTCTTTTTATGAGAAAAACACAACCAGCCTTGTTGTACTGGGGGAGCCTGTGGCGCTTGGGTGGATGTGCTGAGTGGCTCCTCTGCCCATGTGGCTGAGGGGCAGTAGACCCAGGGTCCTAGAGGCAGAGCCTGGGGTCAGTGCTCTCAGGGGCCACCTGGCTCCATATCCCTCCTCTGGAGACAATTTTCTTAGGATGCCTGCAACCTTGACTCAGTTCCTGTTTTGAATTTGCAAAGTTTCTAGATGGAGACTGCAGGGTTCCAGGAAAGCCCATTGTAGAAGGGTGAAGAGCCTGGGACCAACCTGGTCTGAGTGCAGGTTTAGGACACACTGGGAAGGAGACAGTAATGGCTGTGCATTTAAACCCTGTGAACCAGGATGGGGGAGTTGCTAGCATGCTCAAGGACCCAAGCTAATTTCAAAGTGGTTCAGCCAGCATTTGATGGGGTTTTGGAATGTCCCCCTCAAAGTCTCCGTCATCGATACAGACAGGCTGGAAACTGGCTGAGGGATCCCCAAAGTTCTCAGATAGCACAAAGGGAGCTGATGCTGAGGGCCACTGAACCTGCTACCCTTGGCCCAGACTATGGGCAACTCATACAAAGCTGGGCCTGCTTCCTCTGGTCTGGGTACTGAATTCGGATGGAACAGCTCCTGGATGAATGGCAGATCCAAAGGCCATCTTTGGGGGTCATCATTCTGCATAACGATTGTCACCATTAAGGAGAAAGGGCCTCCACAAAGATGGGGCCTTAGGCATGGGGCCTAGAGGTCACCCATGGCCATGACAGGGGGGTGACCTCCCGGGTCCTTACCTGTAAAGTCACATCACCCTCACAGGACAGTGCTGGCTGGGTGCATGTCAGGACACCCTAAATGCGGCTGGGGACAGTTCACTTTCTACTGGATCACTTCTAGAAACTGCACACAGATAAAAGGTCCCAGTTAATGAGGATTCTGGTAAAGTTTTGAAATTCACAGCAAGCCCACTCCGCATAATAATGTATCAGAAACACAACAATCCTTTAATCTCCAAGGAATTAATTGCTGGGCCTAGAAATTCCTAGCACGCCAGCAGAATTCTTAATTTCTCGAACTGATGCTTCTGAAAAAGCAACTGATTGGAGCCTGGCCTCTCTATGGCCAGAAAGATTCCAGAGTCCCACAAAGGGTGAGATTGTCTGCAGGTCTTTCTCAGCAAGAGTCATATGTGTGAGGTCTCAATTGATGGCAGCCGGGTGGGACGTGGTGGGCCTGAATCCGAGGGGACTCAATGGCACCTCTGTGGCCTGGGGATCCCTGGCCACATTCAGGGCCTGTCCTCATGGGTCTCACTTATGTTCTGGGAGCACTTGCTCCGCCCAGGCACAGGTTCTAATGCAGGAAGCTGGTGTGACCAGACACAAATTTGAAGACCTGAGGGAAACCATAGTCGGATGATGTTCAGGTACCTTGCTTAGTACCTGAACACAGTGCTTAGTACCAAAGACTGTGCCCCCCAGATTCTTCATAGGCTGGGAGCTGAAAGATGAGAGGGATTAACCGAAGAGCAAGGAGACTGGCGTTCCAGAGTGAAGAAACATTAGCACACAGCCCAGGAGTTAGGAGCTGGGAGTGACCACGGCACACAGGAAGAGTAAAGTCACTGTCACCAGCATAAGGTCAGATGAAAGTGAAGCCCATACTGTGCTTGGCAGTGTGCTGCACGCGGCAATCTGAGCTCCATTCCGGTCCCAAGAAGATCCAGCTTCAAAGACTGGGAGCTGCAATACCAACAGCCTGCTCTCTGCCCCCGCCCCCCTTTTGAAACAGGGTCTCTATGCACCCCTACCTGGCCTGGAACTCACTATGTAGATCAGGCTGGCCTCAATTTCATTAGCGGTCTGCTTGCCCCTGCCTCCTCAGTGCTGGGATTAAAGGTCTACACCAACATACCCTGGCTTTTGTGGTTTTTGGTTTTTTTGGGGACAGGATCTCCCTATATAACTCAGGATGGGAGCTCTTTTGTAGCCCAAGTTGGCCTCACATTCATGAGCCTCCTGCTCCTGCCTTCAGGTGCTGAGATTACAGGTGTGATTGACCACACCCACCTAATTTACATTTTCTAGAAATCAGATCTGGAGGCATTCTTTTTGGTTTGGCTTCTTTCACTCAAAGGCATTCTTTTCTGCCCATGCTTTGTCCTTATCATAGTCGGCTTCTTTCTATGGTTAGGCATACATACCCCACAGCCTGTTGATATGTTCAAATGGTTTTCAGTTTGGGTCTGTTATGGATAAGACGGCTCAGAAATTTGGATTGGAAGTTCTTGTGTTCACAGATGCTCTCATTTCTCTTGGACAGAGATCTAGGAGTAGACTTGCCAGTCATTTAAGTTGTAACCATTCTAATTTATGTGCTGAGCGCCCTTGAGGCTTTAATTTGCATTCCTTGGTGCAAAGTGATTTTGAGCATCTTTTTTATGATTTATTAAATTTTTTTTTTTTTGAGACAGGGTCTCACTAGGTAGCACTGGCTAGCCTAGAACTCATTATGTAGACTGGGCTGGCTTCAAACTCACAGAAGTCTGCCTGCTCTGGTTCCCGAGTGCTGGGATTAAAGGCGTGTACCATCATGCTCTGCTGGGATTGAAGGCGTGCACATCATGCTCTGCTGGGATTGAAGGCGTGCACATCATGCTCTGCTGGGATTGAAGGCGTGCACATCATGCTCTGCCCGTTTTTAATGTTTTACATTCTGTGTGTCTGTGTGTGGGTATGTGCGCGTGAGCGAAGGTGCCTGAGGATGTCAGAAGAGGGTGCCAGATCCCTTGGAGGACTCTGAGGCCTTTGCAAGAGCAATATGTACTCTGAGTCATCTCTCCAGCTCCTTGAACATCTTTTCATTTGCCTACAATATTCACCATTCATATGCATGTGCAGTTTTTTGGTAAAATTTCTGTTCAAATTGATAGTTCCATGCTACGATCACATTAAAAATGGTTTGGGACCCAGGTGTGATGGTGCACACCTTTAATCCCAGCACTCAGAAGCAGAAGCACGCGGATCTCTGAGATCAAGGCTAGCTTGGTCTACATAGTGAGTTCAAGGTTAGCTGGGGCTTCAGGGATGCCCTGTCTCAAAAAACAAACAGAATTTTTTGAGGGGGGTCAAGTATGTTGGTTCAAATCTGTAATCCCAGCACTTGGGAGGCAGAGATAGGAAGGTCAGAAGTTCAAGGTCAGCCTTGGCTACATACTGAAGTCAGCCTGGATTGGGACACATTGCCTCAAAAAACTCTGGGGGGGGCATGTAGACGGCATGTAGTGGAAGAATACTTGCCTATCATGTGCAGGCCCTGAATTTGATCCCCAGCATTGAAAAAAAGACTGTTTGCATACCGTTGAGTTTTCAGAGCACTTGATCTCTTTATATGAGGCTTACAGATGTTTTCTTTCGGTCTATAGCTTGTTTTTATTCTCCTAGCAATTTCTTTCAAAGAACAGAAATTCTTTAATTTTGGTAAAGTCTAGTTTAATATTATTTGAGTTATAGATCATGTTTTTAGTTTCATATATGTAAAAAATCTCTGAGGGTGTAGATGGCCCAGCAGGTAAAGATGCTTTCTGCCAAGCCTGGGGACCCGAATTTGGTCCCTGGGATCCGTCTAGTCAAAGGAATTGCCCTCTATACTCCCAACCTGTGCTGTGTGCATACACACACACACATTCCCCCAACACAAATAAACACATGTAATAATAATAAATTTTAATTGCCTGACCCAAGGTTGCAAAGAACCTGTTTTCTTCTGGAAGTTTTTATAATTTTAGATTTATTATTACTGCAGTGCTGGGAATGGAGCCCCGAGCCTTGCACTGCTAGGCGAGTACTTCATTACCAAGTTACACCACTAGACCATGAATCATTTTAGGATCAATTTTTATGTACAAAGTATTTATAATTTTTTTTTAAACCAAGCGTGGTAACATGTACCTGTGATCTCAGCACTGGGAAAGAGGCCAAAGGAGACCTGGTCTCAACAAACAAACAAACAAAAAGAGACTGAGATGGCTCAGTAGGTAAAGCGCACAAGGACCTGAGTTTTATCCTTCAGAAAAGTCAGGTGTGGTGACACATGTGTGTAATCTAAGCACTGAGGTGGCAACCAAAGATCCTCGGGTCTTACTGGCTCATCAGTCTAGCCAAACCGGGGAGCTCCAGGCTCAGTGAGAGAGCCTATCTCAAAAAACAAGGCAGGGAGAAAGGGCAACTTTCATGATGGTGGAGTGTGAAGCCTTAGGTTCAATGCCTAGTACTGCCAAAATGATGATGAGGAGGAGGAGGAGGAAAAGGAGGAGGAGAGCTGTTGGGGAGGACACCCATCACTGACCTCTGGACTCCATAACCCCTCGACCTGCACATATTCATAACACGCACACACACATATATATGTATATACACCTTACGGTGCTGGCTGACCGTGAGCATGCTGGGCAAGCAATTCTAATTGGACCAGGAGCCCATTCCTAGTCCTGATGTTTGTCCTTGCTGTTCAGGAACAAATGTTGGACTTTGTTGAGTGGTTTATTTATTTATTTATTTTTCTCTAATCTCATCGCTTTTATTTTTTTTATTCTTTTAATACCAGTAATCACACTAATGGATTGTTGTTTAGGGCAGCCTTGTGTTCCGGGGAAAAGTCTCACCTGGTGTAAATTACTCTTTTTCTGTATTATTATACCGCATATTCAGAGACCATGGTGAGGACAGATCCTCTGCCAGAGAAAAAAGATATAGCTGGTGAAAATGTTTGACAAACAAAAACATGTGTAGTCTTTGGAAATCTTCCTCCACAAGGACGTGCAGCGGATGAGGAAACAGTTACTCCAGGCAACTGACTGAACCTCAGAACAGTGACTTTGGCAGCATTTGAGCGGGCCTGCTCCTTCTCTCCCTACCCTCTGAGCTCAGCATGATGGGGAGATGGCCAAGAGCACAGGCTCCTACTGTCCCCCGGAGGACAGAACCCCGGCATGCCTCACCCCCAGCTCCACGCTGTAGAAGCTCTATTCCTGGAGAAAGCAGCTGAAGGTCTGGGACCTCTTTCTTCCCAGCCTCCCCGTGGGATGGAAAGTCCGCCCCAGGAGAGCAGACCACACATACCTGGCTGCCTTTGCTTCAGCCTGCTTGCAGGGCAGAGGGTCCATGCCACGAGTGGGCAGCCAGGAAGACCGCATTTTGCTGCCCCATCCACATCCTGTTCATAAAGCAGGGGTGTCCCTCTGAGAGAAGCAGGCCGTCCCTACCCCTGGAAGATGAGCAGCTGCGCAGAGATTTGCCCGGGGAGCAGAAAAGGACTTCTAAAGCTCTCCCTAAAGGAACCAATTTTTCGTGGGTGAATAGTTCAAGTTTAATAGTGAGAACAACGGAGCTCTTGGTACGAAGCATTTAAGAGGTAGCTAACTACAATTAAGAAGAGGCCAATAGAAATAGCTCCACGAGAAAAGCAAGCTAAGATATGAAACAGCTGGAAGTTTACAGGGGGGAAGGACACAGCTTCCTGATGGGAGAGATGGCTCAGCAGCTCAGAGAGCTTGCTGTGCCTCTAGGATATCCAAGTTCAATTCCCAGCATCCAAGTCAGGTAACTAACAACAGCCTGTAACTCCAGTTCCGTGGGATTGATTCCCTCTTCTGGCCTCAGACACAGATATATACACATAAAAAACAACAAAACACAGTGGCTATAGAGGTGGCTCAGTTAAGAGCACTAGCTGCTCTTGCAGAAGACCTGGGTTTGGTTCCCAGCACCCAAATGGCAGCTAAAAACTATCTGTAACTCCAGTTCTAGGGGATCTGACACCCTCTTCTAGCCTATGCAGACACTGCACCATGTGGTGCACTTACATACATGTAGGCAAAACACTCATACACATAAAAATAAATAAACAAATAATAAATAAATAATTTTAAGAAAAGAAACAATTGAGAGAAACTTTGACTGGACTGTAACAAAGACAGCCCTCAAAGAGGACCCACGTGGAAGAGTCTGTGTTTAATTAGATCATGTGAGGAATGGTTTGTACCTCAGGAGAGCAATCCATAACCACTGAAGCTAATCATAGTGCAAGTCTAACAAAGACAGGCAGCTCTATGGGAAGCCAGAGAAGGACGGGCCGTGGGGTCCTACTATGACCACTATCACCCAGGGTGACCACGCCCATGACCAGGGCTGCTTCCTCTGAGGAGTGAAATAAGAGAAATAGACTTCACTAAAAATAGCCCAACCAAATCCATAAAGAAACAAGTAGACGGTATCAAGCCCTGGGAAGGGGTGCGGCAGGCCAGGACTCAAGAGTCTGCGGTGTTATAGAAAATGCCAGTTTTCAACGAAAATTTAGGAGACGTGGAGAGAAACAAGAAAGTAAAACGATACGTGCAAAAAAGTGACAGAGACCACCGTTAAGAAGGTCTGGATGTCAAGCTTAGCAAGACTTCAAAGGCACCACAGTCATGTGTCATTTACAGTGGGGAGACCCCCAGGAGCACACTAGTAGGTGATTTTGTCATGGGCACCACAGTGTCGTAGACCTGCACAACAGAGACACTCCTGGTGCACAAAGACAGTAAGAGCTCACGGGACCCTGTTATGTATGTGGTCTGTTGGGAACTGAAAGCCCTATGGAGAGCTGTACACTTGTTCAGAGAACCGAAGGAGGCTGGGCCTGGTGGTACTCACCTGTCATCCTACTTGTGTGGGAGGTGGAAACAGAAGGCCAACCTGGGTCACTTAGTGAGATTCTGTCTCAGAATAAGGACAGGGCTGGGGAGGGGTAGCTCAGTGGTAGAGCATTTGCCTACCATGTATGAGGCCCTAGGCTCGATCACCAGCACCAAAACCAAAACCAAAACCTCTAAAAGAAGGCTGAAACAACACAATCTTAACAATAGAGAATATCACTGAAGAGTCAGAAATGATGAAGCAGCAACAGACGCAGCATTTGGGGCGTAAGACAAAACGAAAACAAGACAAAATGAAGGCATGAAGACTTAGCAGTAGATGTGAACAGAGAATCAGCAAATTCAAGGGCTGGAGAGATGGCTCAGTGGTTAAGAGCACTGGCTGCTTAGCAACATTCTTTTTAAAATATTTTATTTTATGTGTAGGAATGTTATGCTTGCATGTATGTAAGTGAACCCGTGTCATGCAGTGCCCTCAGAGGTCAGAAGAGGGCGTTGAGTCCCCTCGAACTGAAGTTATGGGTGGCTGTTAGCTGCCCTGTGGAGGCTGGGATCGGAACCCCGGTCCTCTGCAGATTAATGCTGAGCCATCTCTCGGGCCCCCAAGGTTATGTAATCTTAAGAACTGATGGAAGATGGAGACTGGGATAATGTCTTAGCAGTTAAGAGTGCTTGCTTCTCAAGGAGCCAGTGAGAGGGCTCAGCAGGTAAAGGTGCTTGCTGCTAAGCCCAATGACATGAGTTTGATTCCCAGAACACACGTGGTAGAAGAATATAACTGACTCCTACCAGCTGTCCTCTAACCTTCACATGCATGATGCCTGCACATGCTTGTGTGCCCCACACAAAATAAATACATTAATAATTGAAACTTTTCAAAACGCCCCACTTGCTGGATGGGTTCTTCCCCTGGAGGTAAACATGCTGCTTGGGCCATGCCACATGTCTAGTGATCCTGAGAAGTTCCAGCACATTCTGTATGTACTCAACACTAATATTGATGAGCAGCCGAAAATAGCCATTGAGGTTGTGGGATGAAGAAAGATGTCCTCAAGTGATACTGACATCAACCTCAACCAAGAGGCCTGGAGAGCTCCCAGCGGCTGAGGTCAGATATGTTATTCCTATTACGTAGAATCCATGCCAGGACAAGATCCCAGACTTAGAAGGATGCAAAGGATGGAAATATAGCCAGGTTCTGGCTCATGGTGTGGACAAGCAGCTCTGTGAAGACCTGGAGTGACTGAAGGAGTCCACAGAGGCTGGCCACCTCAGGGCCTTCTTGTCGGAGGTCAGCACACCAAGGTGGTGCCGAGGCCATCCCATGGGTGTGTCTAAGAAGAAATGAACTGGTGGGACTTTTTAATTAATAATTTATATACCTAACAAAAACTGTGAACATGCCATCGTTGGGCATGCAGAAGGAGTACAAACAAGAGGGTCCCTCGGGTCACTGGCTGGGCAGTCTAGCCAGGTTGGTAAGGAGAGACCCTGTCTCAAAGAAGGAGGGTGCACCCAAGGTTGTCCTCTGGCTTCTATGTGCTGGCACACACATGAACAACCACACTCGTTAAATAAAAAGAATTGAGAGAAAGTGGAATGTTGCAGCTCATGCCTGTGACCCCAGGACTCAGGAGGCAGACACAGGAAGATGGGAGGCCAGCTTCCAGGGAAGAGGCGTCCGGGGGTCACAGCAAGACCCTGTCACCACTATGGCAGACTGGGCCTTGAGGCAGGAGATGCAAGAGAAGCAGAGCCATTCATGCATCTGCCTCCGCCCCTGACCACCTCTGGTTAATTTGTGAGGCCAAGGACAGGATGCAAATGAACAGGAGCTGCCTGAGAGTGTGGGTGGCCCCAAGAGTTCCTCTGAAGGTGGGGTGTCCAAACCGAGGGATGTGACTCAACCTGGGAAAGAGGCTGTGATCAGGGTGAGAGGGCCTGTCTCAAAGTCTAGGAGGGCGAGAGCAAACACACCGGGGTTGGAGTTCAGTTGTGGTGATGGTACAATTTAGGACACACTTGTCTTTGTAGCAGTCGTGAGGGCGGAGCAGTATGTGTATCTGGGCTCCTGGGCAGGGCCTGGGGCACCGAGGGGCACCGAGGGCCGGGCAGTGTTATGAGGAAGGGCTGGTCTTGTTGTATGGCACCAGAAATCCAGCCCAGGGCTTGCGCGTGTGCTAGGTAAGCTCTCTGCCACGGAGTTGTCCCCTCTAGTTAGGGTCATTAGTAAGGGGCTAGGGAGGCCAGTGGTGGACAGACCAAGGAAAGTCCCTTACTGTAGGAGCACTGGGGAGCCACCAACAGGGCTGTGGCAGCAGAAAGGGGCGGAGTTCTTCAGGGTTCAGGAAGATGTTGTGTCAGAACATGGGATGGAAGATGCACTAGAGGAAGGGTGAGGCACTGTGGGTGTGACTGCTGTCCCTCTGTCATGATGCCAGCTCGACCTTGACAGTGGCAGGGATTCTGAAAGGGGTCAGACAGGTGTTTAGTGCTTGATATGCAGTGTTCAGCCGAAGCTTGGTCCCTAGCTGGGGTACCACTGAGCCATGACTGGATCCTAAGGTCACCAAGTTCATGAGAAGGTTGATCCATGGATGGGTTTATAATGTGAAGGCTTTATTGGAATGAGGTACAAGCTTGGAGGAAGGGCCCAACTGGAGGACGTGGGTTTCTGGGGACATGCACTGCAGGGTGTACGGTATCTCTGGTCCTCCTCTTTGGTGCTCTGCTTCCTGACTGTTAGGTGAGCAGCATTGCTCTGTTTCCCCTTCCCCATCACCTTGCTCCTCCTCACCACCTCAGGCTTCAAGCAATGGAGTCAGCATATCAGGGACTGAGAACTCCAAAGCTCTGGGTCAAAATAAACCTTTCAATTGTTTTTCTCAGGTATTTGTCACAGCAGTGAAACCGCCAGACAGATGACCATCATGTGTGTCCAATGCCAGATCCCATGAGACAAGAGCTGTCTTCCCTGAAAGAAGTGAGCGGAGGTGGGGCACCTGCCCAGGATGTTAAGGAGTGCCTGCCATGAGAGAGTGGGGGATCTCTGGCTCTGAATCTATGGCGCCATCTGGAGTGTGGTCACTTGGACATGGCGCCTTCTGGAGTGTGGTCACTTGGACATGGCGCCTTCTGGAGTGTGGTCACTTGGACATGGCGCCTTCTGGAGTGTGGTCACTTGGACATGGCGCCTTCTGGAGTGTGGTCACTTGGACATGGCGCCTTCTGGAGTGTGGTCACTTGGACATGGCGCCTTCTGGAGTGTGGTCACTTGGACATGGCGCTTTCTGGAGTGTGGTCACTTGGACCTCCTTTGGGAAGGCACTCTTGCAGGCTTGGTGTACGAATGAAGTGGCTAGCTCCCTTCAAAAGTTCAATGTGCTTTCTGAAGAAGCTGAGGCCTACCTGCCAGGTGCAGGCTCCACTGCCAAGGCTCAGCACTCTTACAGGGGCTGGGAGCACATGTCCTTCCTCGTGCCAAAAGCCCTTGGCTGAGGTAACCATGGTGTGGTAGCGAGAGTCCAGCTACAAGTTCCAGGGAGGCTCGAATCTATGCTGTGAGGTCTCTCAGTGGGATACAGTCACAAGAACACTGAGAAACAGGAAACCTATGTGCCTCTTGGTTCTGGGAGAGACAAAGTTCACACTGGTCCTGGAGTCCTTGATGTCACTGGTGACAAATCACACCATGGGATTAGACAACTGTGGCCACAGATCTGAACAAGCCACTCAAGGCTTTACATAACCTTCCAGGCATGGAGCCCATCACAGTGAGGTCCGTCCTCCTTCCATTCTGTCACTCACCCTGTGTGTGTGTGGTGGGGGCTGATGTCAAGTGCTTTTCTCAATCACTCTCCACCTTATTTTTTGAGACAGAGTCTCTCACTGACAGGGACGTCACCAATTTGGCCATCTAGCTGGCTAGCAAGCCCCAGGGATCCTCCTGTGTCTATCTTTTGAGTGCTGGGTGGATACCACCATGTCCAGCTTATTATGTATCTGCTGGAGATCTGAACTCAAGTTCTCATGCTTTTGCAGTAAGCACATTACCCACTGAGCCATTGCCCCAGTCCTGTGCACTGTTGTGATGAGGAGAAGGGGACACAGCTTTTAGGGTCCCAGAAAGGTGTGACTGGGTATCACTCTTAGTCTTTCTTCAAGAAAGTGACCCAGCTATGGGAAGTCATCCAGAGTACCCTCTTTCTGTCTGAGAACAGAGGAGAAAGGCAACTCTACCCCATCTTGCAAAGTCAACAGTTTCCTGTGTTCACACAGCTGGGCTCTGAATTGTAGGAAGGATCTTCTAGGTGGTCCCTGAGGCTGGGTGAGTTACATCTCCACACAGAATCCTGAATTGTCTGGGATTAAGAAAATCAGGCTTGGAGCTGGCTCAGAAGTTAAGAGCACTGGCTATTCTTACAGAGGATCTGGGTTCCCAGAACTCTCATAATGACCAACAACTATCTGTAACTCCAGTTCTGGGGATCCAGTGCCCTCTTCTGGCCTCTGTGGGCATTGCATGCACACGGTGTACTTTAACACATGTAGGCAAAACACTCATACACATAAAATACAAATTTAATTAATTTAAAACAATCTGGTATCTGAGCCAAGCCTAGTGTCACAGGCCAGCAATCCCAGCTGCTAGGGAGACTCAGGTAGGATGGTGAGTTTAAAGCCAGCTTTGGCATCTTGACAGGATTTTATTTCAAAAATAAATAAACGGAAAAAGGGCTGGGAATTAGTTCAGTGGTAGAGTGCTTGCCCAGCATCCATGAGGCCCCGAGTTCAATCCCCAGCACTGCAAAGATGAAATGGGTTGCTGAGCGAGGCATGGTGGTGCACACCTATGAGTCCAGTACTCGTGAGGTTGAGAGAGGAAGACGACAAGTTTAAGGCCAGCCTGTGCTGCATAGTGATATGCTGTCTCAAAACACCAATGACTGGGAGGTGCTCAGTGCTAGAGCCCTTGCAAGGTCCTGGTTTGGTCCCTAGCATGGTTAAAACATGAAACAACAGAAAAAAACCTGGCTGCCTACAGAAGGCAGGAAGCAGGATGTACGTGGAACAGTTGCTTAGCCCAGCCTGAGGCAGGAAGGAAAGACTGACTATAAAACCTTTTTGATCGCAGTCTCTTGATTTCTGAAAGTTTCACCATGTTGTGCCTGAGAGTGGATGGATGTCTGGACCTCTGCTGGTCCTAAGAGACACTAAATGTTCTAGAATAGTATTAACTAGCCCAACAATACCCTGTGTGACCTCTGGCAAACTGAGTGAGAGTCCCGGATCTTGTGGGGGTCCTTGGTGCTGGGTGAACTGCAATGGGCAGGAGAGGGGACGTGACCATCCAGCGGCCAGTTCCTCCCAGGGTGTGTGATCTCAGGCTCCACATTTTTGTGTCATGCCACTGTGTTCCTTGTCCACAGCACTATGCCAAACTCCCTAGATGCTCAATAAGTATTTGTGGATGAAATGAGCCATCTGGCCATCGGAGACAGAAGGCCTAGAGGAGAGTGTATAAGTATGTTGGGGCAGTGTGTCCATGGGTGGTGAGTGTACACGTCTGATGTGTACGTGGATGTGTGGTATATCCTAGAAAGCAGCCCCATTTGCAACCCCACGCCCAGGAGGCAGGATCATCTAATGTCTTAATCTCTTTTCTGATGTAACAGGACACCTGAGGCTGCATGCTTTACAAGGAAAGAAACTTTCTTTGGTTCACAGTTCTGAAGCCTGGGAAGTCCCACATCATGGCACCAGTGAGGACAACTGCAGAAAGTGATTCATGTCCCCATGGAGAAAAAACACTGGGGGCCACCCGCTGTGTGACAACCTCCTCTGGTAAGGACAAACTGACTCTTACAAGAAAGGTATTCATCTGGTCCCTAGGGTTCCACTCCCAGCACCAAACATCTCCCAGCTGCTCCATCTCCAACACGGACACAACGGCATTCAGATTTTACATGTTTCAAAGGAGTGTTCGGAATAGTCAGACCTTGGCAAATGGTATCTCTGGGCTTGGGACTGACCAATTTATAGGGAGTGTCCTAGTTTGCTTTCTATTGCTATGATAAAACATTGATCAAAAGCAGCTTGGGGAGGAAAGATGCGTCTAACCCTGCCAAGTGACAGTCCGCCTTCATGGGAGGCCAGGGCAAGAGTTCAGGACCGGAAACTGGAGGCAGGAACCGAAGCAGAGACCATGGAAGAACACTGCTCACGGTTTGCTCCTCTGGCCTATGCTCAGGCTGTTTTCTTAAACAACCCACAGAGATGGCACCACCCACAGTGGGCTGAGCCCTCCTACACCACTCAGCAGGCAAGAAAATGCCTCAGAGACACACATGTTCACAGGTCATCCCATGGAGGCAGTCCCCCAGAACCTGCCTCTTCCCAAGTGTGTCAGGTTAATGACTGAAGGGGACTGCCAACCATGACAAGGGAAGCCAATACTAAATGAAAATATAAGGCTTCTTGTTAAAATAATCAAGACTTTCACAGCTACAGCCAAGCCTGTAGCCCTCTGAGCTCACCCAGACCACGATGCTGCGAAGGTTTGCATGACGGCAAATCTAGTCCCCGTGGGCTCCCTGCTTCCTAGGGATTTCCTGCTGCCCTATGTCTGCAGCCCTCCTTCGTTCTCCTTTCCGAGCTCAGTTTGCTGCAGAGCTGGACTCCCCCTGGTGTGACCTCCTCTGATGCATCAGGCTAGTGGCCTTCCCTCTACACTTGTCTGGAGGACTCTGTCTCTTATTATAGCATCATCTGGTTCTCTCCAGTCATGGCTGGCATGTGGTTGGATGCTGTTGTGACAATTCATACCCTGGAGAGATATAAACATCTACCTCCTCCTCATAAGGTCCTAATGACAAAGTAAAGTACCCCATTGTGCTTATCTACGGAGCCCGGCAGAGGAGCTGCCTCCTGGAGTGTGAGGGACCCCAAAGCAGCTGCACCTGAAAGTCTTCCAACACGAATGGGGCACAGCAATAGCACCCTCAGTTAACTAACCCCAGCCGCTGTACCCCAGCACCGTGTGCAGCTGGGGCGGGACTGCATAGACATGCCTAGGAGGAGCGACTGGAATCTCAGGTGAGGGGTCAACGACCCTGCCTACCCCCCTTCTTCTCTGAGGGACTGTCAGCCGTTCACAGGCCCACTCCTGATGGCTACTGCGAGCAGGTACAGCTGAGGTAAGGAAGATGGAGGCTGTTTTGCTCAGAGGACTCAGTTCTGTAGCATATGTGTTTTGTTCCTAAAGGTTCATGTGTTAGAGTTTTTGTCTTTGATGTTGAGGTGGTAGAACTGAGTGGAAGATCAGTTGGTGAGGGGTGCCACTCTTAGGAAAGATGCACACTGGCCTGCTGGCATGAGTTACGTGTTTGGAAGAGCTGGTTGTTATAGAGCAAGGCTACTCCATGTACTTGCTCCCCTCTGCATCTAGCTGTCTCTTTATCTGCTCTTCTACCATAATGCAAGACAGTAAAGAAGGCCCTCACTGGGGGACAACGAGGTGGGTCTGCTTGGCTTTGGATTCAGCCTCCAATACTACAATCTAAATAAATTTTTTTTTCTTTATAAAGTACCCAATATCCAATCTTTTATTATAGTAACAGAAAACAGACTAATGGAACTGGAATGATGTGAGGGACCTGGGCCACCATGGGCCTAGATTGTACGCTGGACTCTCATCCTGTTCCACCTTTCCACCTATTTCTCATAGCGGGCCAGGCCATTCTTCAGTCTCATGTTCTATTGCTCCTCTGTGAGCTGAGAAACGGTCCAAGGTATTCTGGGTATTGGCAAGACTATGAGCTTTTGAATTGTGTGCAAGAGACATGGCATGCCCATCAATTGCATTGCCCACATGTTTGTGATCATAGGAAGACAACATTTCCCAATGGCATTTGCACCTGAGCAAACCCATGTGACTTGCTGTGGCTAATGGGATGTGGGAAGAAGAGGTCCATGACTCCTAGCTTTGTCCCCAGCATCTCCCGGAGACCCTGTGTTTCTACTCCCTTCTGCCTGTTTGTGACACAGAGGCTGCAAGAGGATAGAACTACAGGATATAAACATCCACAACTGACTTGCATAAGCAGGAAACACCCTTAGCGCAGACAGGTAGGTGTTGGTGGTACATACCTGTAGTATGAGCACCCAGGCAGCTAAGGTGGTGGGATCAGGAGTTTGAGGCTAGCCTGGGTTACACAGTAAGACCTGGACTAGGGAGGAAGGAAGGGAGTGGGGAGGGAGGGAGAAAAAAAGACCTTCAGAAATTGCACAGTACTGCGGGACATGGTGGTACATGCCTTTAATTCCAGCACTCGGGAGGTAGAGGCAGGTGGATCTCTATGAATTCAAGGTCTACATAGCAAGTTCCAGGCCAGCTAAGGCTACAGGAAGACCCTGCCTCAAAAAGAAAGAAATTGCACAATGCTTCCTCTAAGCCTGGGGCTCAAGGAGCACACTGGGATGAACTGGGATGAACAAGCCTCACTGCGCTCCCCGCCCTATTTTCCTGGTCTGGTTCTTGCCACCAGGCTCCATGCAGCCATGGAAATGACTCTGACATGGAGGCAAAGGGCCAACTCATGGTTAAACTGTTATGATTTGGATATGGAATGTCTCCCAAGTCATGTTTTGAAGTCTTAGTCCCCAACACGGAGCTACTGGGAGGTGGCGGAACCTTCAGGGGAAAGTCTTTACATCACTGGGGCAAGTCCTCGAAGGGGCTTGTGGGAGCCCAACCCCTTCTTCCTCTTCTTTGTTCCCTGGCCATAGGGAGTGCTTTTTCCTTGCCACAAGTTCCCCCGTGGTGTGCTGCCATAGGCCGGAAGCAACAGGGAAACTCCAGATCTGTGAGCCAAAATAAGCCTTTTCTCATTCTAAGTTGATTACCTCAGATACTTGTTATAGCGACAGAAAAGTGACAAACACAGAGGCCTTGGGCACAAATTGTGCTCTCAGGCCTCAGTGGTCCTGAAGGAGAGATGGAAAAGGCTGACCCTTTGCATCTGGCCTAGTGAGATGGGATTCTGGAGTCATAATGGGCCGAATGACAATTGCCCATCTCATCTGGTTACACTCTAGAGAAGACCTGGCTGTAATCTCTACATCGTGTCCCCCAGGGTCAAATGAAGTAGGTACTATGTCCAGTTTAGCAGGGCGCCTGCTCCTGACCATCAGGGTGACTATCTGCCCCTCTGCAAGCCAGCCCCACTGTGGGCCTTGCTCTTTCCATTTCATGCTCATGAGCCTTGAAGGTTGTGCAAGAGGCTTTCTGAGGATAGGTCCCTAGTGCTTAACTCAGTTTTAAAGATGCCGTCAGCATCCTTTCTAGAAAGCATTCCAAGGCCTTGAAGGCTCATCAAAAGCCAAGTCATAGCACAAACCCTCTGCAGTTGTCCCCCAACCTGTTGCAGACCCACTGGCAGAAGATCAGACACCCAGATGCTGAGAGTTCATTACTGGCTTGGCATCATCTGCTTTGGGGAGGGGACAGAGACGATTTGCAAAGCTTTCCCTCTTTCTTTCAATCTTTCTTTCTTTCTTTTTCTTTCTCTCCTTACTCTTTGTCTTTCCAAATGTACAAACATTTGTATTTCCAGTGGCTCAGGGGGACTGGACATGCTTATTTTGTAGTTTACAAAGAAAAAGCCTTTTTGGATTGGTGGCTGAACCTCCCCCGGCTGTGGAGAAGCTCCTGAGGAGGTGCAGGTGTCTCTCGGGGTGCCGGGGGTGAGGCAGGAAGCGGTACGGGCAATGCAGAGCAGATGCTGGACCAGTAGCTTTGGCGAGACCCTGGCGACTTGCCCAAGCAGGGGACATGATGCTCCTTGGTGCTGCTGCTCTGTTCTGGAACATGCGGGACAGCTTTCTTCTGAGCCATGGCGGGGGGCTTCTACTACCCTTTGCCTTTTCTGCTTTTCAAGTTCTTTTAGTAATCAATGTGCATTTTATTTTCAAAATAGCACATGTGATTCATAAATACAAAAGATTCAAGCCACATGTAAATATGTCAAATAAAACGGGAGTTCTCCCGCCCAACTCCTATTCTCTCCTGGGGTGACCACAGTGAGTTTGGCTAGGACTTTCCAGTGTCTTTGCATAGGGGGACATGTGTATGTTCTTTAGACTAACTTGGTCAACCTAACAAGACTCTGTCTTTAAAAAGCAAGGTAGCTGGAGAGATGAAGCAGCAGTGAAGAGTACATACTACTCTTTCAGGGGACCTGAGTTCAGTTCCTAGCAAACAGGTCAGGCCATTCACAACCATCTCTAACTCCAGTTCAGGGGATCTGTTCACTCACATTCCCATACCCACACACAGATATATACATACATGTAATTTAAAATGTGGCTGCAGAGATGGCTCAGTGTTTAAGAGCACTTTATGCTTTTGTAGAGGACCAGGGTTCAGTTCCCAGCACCCACATTGCAGCTGATAACCACTGGTAACTCCAGCTCTAGGAGATCTGACACCCTCTTCTGGCTTCTGTGGACTCCTGCACAAATGCAGTGCATATAAACTCATCCAGGTAAATATATACATCCACATCAAATAATTTTTTTAAAAAGAAAAAGAACTGGCAAATCAGGTACATACTTACATTTTGCTCTGTGACGTGACTCTTTAATTAGGCTATCCTGATAAACTACCTGCTAATGCCCCACATTAATTTCAAAGCAGCATAGAATTTCACAGATTGAGGGTATCTGATCATACCCTTGCTGATGGACTGAGTGTCTTTTATAAGCAGAAAATATGTTCTTCAGAAATAATTTTCCAGCTCCAAGGAAGTGCTTGGGTCTACATCTTGCCCTGGCCTCTTGCTGTTTCTTGGCCCATCATGATGAGAACTGCCTCGGCTACCATGTTCACCTTGGTGTGAAGGACTGAACCTTCTAACTCCATGAGGCAAAATCAGTCTTTCCTCTCTTGTTTTGGTCAGGTATTTGTTCACAGGAACATAAAAGTAACTAACAAATCCATTGTGGGGAATCATTTTCCTGTTGTTGAATCATAAGAAGTCAGGACAAGGAAGACTCAACCTCAGCAAGCAGGAATGTCTCTAAGTTGTGAGAGGGAGCGTGCAGGGGCAATGTCCAAGATTAGGGCTTGGAGGTCAGAAACCTTCAATATTGAGGAGGGAGTTATCTGCAGGGGGGCTCAGAGTCCACCTTTCCCTGCAATCTCAAGTCCTACCGCAGGGTGGCGCTGGTGAGCAAGACTGCGCAGGCACAACTTTCTGCTGGGATGCTGAAGCTTACCAGTGCTGTGCAGGGGGTGGGGGTCGGGGATGCTGGCTGTGAGCAGGCCAGATGACTTGGCCTGTTTGAGTACCTGGGGCCTTGAAGGACCTGGAGGCCATCCAAGTTCTGTATTTGTTCCTTTATTTGAGGCAAAAGATAATGAAATTTGTTGAAGTGGAGACAATGAGGTCTCCCATTAGAAGGCAAAGGATTATGGGGGCGAGGCTTAGCAAGCATGAGGACCTGATTTTGATCTTCAGTCACCCACATAAAAACCTAGACATGGGGGCTGGAGAGGTGGCTCAGTGGTTAAGAGCACATACTGGCTGCTCTCGCAGAGGACCCAGGTTCGATTTCCAGCACCCACGTGGTGGCTGACAACCATCTCTAATTCCAGTTCCAGGGGCTCTGATGCCAGCACGACTCCGGTGCACCTGCTTACATGCAGGCATTACATTCACACACATGAAATGGAAATAATAAGCAAAATATAGTTTTTAGGCATGTTGGTCCATGCCTGTGATCAATCCCAGGACTCGGGAGGCCAAGAAAGGAAGATTCCTGGGTTTGCTGTCAGGCTAGCCTAGTTAAATCAGTGAGTTCCAGATTCAGTGAAAAATAAGGTTCTTTAATCCCAGCACTCAGGAAGCAGAGGCAGGCAGATTTCTGTGAGATCAAGGCCAGCCTGGTTTACATAGCAAGTTACAGGTCAGTTGGGGCTAGAGGGAGGCCCTGTCACACACACACACACACACACACAAAAAGAAGGTGGAGAAGGCCAGGGAACTGGGTCAGCTATTAAAGGTGCTTGTTGCTAAGTCTGACAACCTGAGTTCAATCCCTGGGACCCAGATGGTAGAAGGAGAGAACTGAATCCCACAAGTTATCCTTTAACCTCCATATGGATGCTAAGACACGGCACCCCCCCACACACACCCCAACACACAAACACACACACTAAATAAAAAATGTATAGAGAAATTTCTAAATAAGGTGGATATCGACTGAGGAAGATATCCAAAATCAACCTCCATATGAATGCACAAACATGCCCATATGCATGTGCACTCGTAAACACACATGCACGCACACACACACAAAATGAGACCATGTATTGAATATATGATGAAGAAAACTAGCTACTGAAAGGAAGCAAGTCAAGAATTAGTTTCTAAGGAGCAAACTTCCCTCTGAGTGCACTGTTTGCTTTGTAGTTTGATATACGGCCATTTCCAGCCCAAAGGAAAGAAAGTCTAGCCACCCAAAGGCAGACTCAGTCAGCGTCCCTGAGCTCTGGTAGTCCCAGTGAGGGCCAGTTTGTGATTCAGCTCCCATTTGCAGAACAGGGACTACTGGCTGGGCATGGCAGTACATGACTGTAACCCCAGCACTTAGGAAGTGGAGATTAGAGGATGAGGAGTTCAAGGCCAACCTGTGATACACAGTAAGTGCAAAACCAGCCTGGACTTTAAGAGACACTGTCTCAAAAACCAAAAACCAAACCAACTAAGTAAATAACAAGAATAGGGACCATGGGCCAGGCTCTTATCACTTTGCATCCTCTCCAGACGGTCATCCTCAGTTATCATTAAAAAACAAAACAAAAACTATTCAGATACATGGAGAATTCAGAGGCCAGTGGCTGAGGCAAAGAGGAGACTCTGCTTTACTTACTAATTTGGGTATTTGCTATGCAGTACAGGCTGGCTTTGAACTCATGACCCTTCTGCCTAAGCCTCCCAAGTGTTGGGACTTCTGGTGTACAACCATACCCAGCTATGCTCTACCTATTTTGTAAGTGGGTAAGTGGCGTTTAGAAGGCAAAGTAACTTCACCGGTTTGGGAAGCAGAGACAGGAGAGCCTACTTTCCTGGGCTCACAGCCATGCTTCTCTGGTTGGAAATCAGTGCCTTCCTTAGAGAAGGCAGATCACGTGACCAGAGCTATACGCACCGGAATGGACATCAAGCCCATGTCTTTCTTCATCTCTACACACTGTTGCCTTCTTCAGCCTTACTTTACAGATGCCATAGCCCCAAATAATACAAGGTTCAAACGTGGTGTCTGTTTCTGGGATGGTGAGTACAAGGCTTTGTGTTCCAGTCCTAAATAAGACAGACAGGGATGGAGAGGCCCCTAAGGCAAATTCCAGCTAGCCAAGGCAGTCTGTAAAGGGCAGGCCGGGCTAGACTTGCCTCACCTCACCAGACTAAGAAATGTGATCTCTAAGAGACAGGAGGATCTTCTATGTGGGAAGGGACGTGATTTGAACCCAGGGCTTGGCTGGGAGGCTCAGAGGATGGCTCCGATGCATGAGCATTAGAGGAACAAAGAATCCCTGAGGGAGAACTGGTTATAACTGAGAGAACCTGGGAGATGCAGAAAAGTGTGAGGCCACCAGCTGTCCTGGATCTGGGCTCCTGCTTTGGAGCTGCTGCGGGGGAGCCAGGGACAAACAGCTCAGGAAGCTAAATGCCCTCCCCTGCTGGGTAGACTGGTCAGGCAAGACTGCGTGGGAGGAGGATGCGAGCTCTCTTTACACTGACCAGGGTCCTGCCATGGCATGTGATTTCCCTCTGTTCCTCCACCACCTTTTTCTTCCCTTTGCCCACAGCCCAGACTCACCCATGTTGTCCCACAGACTTGAGGAATGCTCATGTCCCGATTCCCATGCTTCTTGAAGCAAGTTTTTAAAGCTCTCTGAGCCTCATTCACCCCATCTGACGAATGGGGACGAAAACAAGACTGAATCCATAAAGCTGCTGCGAGGGTTAAATGGGTAGCCGAGAAGGGTTAGCGGGCGAAAGCCAGTGCGCGCCACCTGCTGCTGTGCACCGGAGCTAAGGATTTGCACAGTTTTTTAATTGTTGGAGGGCTGAATCAAAAGAATAGTATTTTGTGACATGGTGAGAGTTTTGTAAAACTGAAGTTTCTTTTTAGAAAGTGTGTGTGTGTGTGTATGGGCACGCACATTTTTTTAAATTGTTGGAGGGTTGAATCAAAAGAATAGTATTTTGTGACATGGTGAGAGTTTTGTAAAACTGAAGTTTCTTTTTAAAAAGTGTGTGTGTGTGTGTATGGGCACGCAACGGAATATATGTGGTGGTCAGAGGACAACTTGCACAAGATGGTTCTGTCCTTCTACCATGTGAGTTCCAGGGATGGAACTCATGTTGCCAGGCTTAGTGGCAGGTACCTTTATGTGCTGATCTGTCCCAGCAGCTGAAGTTTCCTTTAAAAAAATGTGTGTGTGTGTGTGTGTTAGTGCATGTGCATGCCACAATATGCAGGTAGAAATCAGAGGACAACTTTTGGAATCAGTTCTCCCATTCTACCACGGGTTCCAGACAGTGACTTTGGGTTGCCAGGCTTGCTTGGCAAGTACTTTTACCAGCTGAGCCGCTCATGGGTTCAGAACTGAAGTTTTGGTAACCATATTTTTTTTCTTTTCATTATTACATTAAAAATTTTATTACATTTGGGTGGGACATGGGCATACCACAGTGTGCATGTAAAGGTCAGACGACAGCTTTGAGAGTCAGTTCTCTCTGTATAACATGCAGGTCCCAGGATTGAACTCGGGTTATCAGGCTTGGTGGCAAGCACCTTTTACCTTCTGGTCATCTCACTGTCCTAACCATTTCTGAGACAGGGACTCTGAGGCCTAGGCTGGCCTCAAACTCATATTCTTCTTGAGTGCTGGGATTACAGGTGTACCCTACCATGAATGGACTGATAGTTTTATTGGAAGGCAACCATGCCTACTTGTTTCCATGTTGTATGTGGCTAATGACAGAGGGCCCGATTGTTTCTCACCTCCTCTTCAGAGCTTGGATTTGGAGTGACTGAATTATCAAGTGTTCCAGTGACCATACTTTCTGGAGTTTTAATGGTGTCAGAGTCACTATGGCCTTCAATCAAAAATACTAAACAGGCTGGAAGATGGCTCAGCAGTTAAGACTACTGGCTGCTCTTGCAGAGGTACTAGGTTTGGTTCCCAGCACCCACATGGAGGCTAATACCATGGTTAACTACAGTTCCGGGGGATGTGACACCCTCTTCTGGCCTCTGTGGGCACTGTATGCACATGATGCACCTGCATGCATGTGGGAAAAACACATAAAATAAAATAAAAAAAAATGGCCATTGAGATGGCTCAGTAGGTATATTAGTCACTTCTCTGTTGCTGTGATAGAAACACTGGCCAAAGGAACTTATGAAAGGAAGAGCTTATTTAGCTTACGGTTCCAAAGGGGCAGAGGTCCATCATGACGGGTAGGCATGGCAGCAGAGGTGAATAGAGTAGATAAGAAAGCTAAGGCTCACATCTTCTAGCAGGCACAGGAAGCTAAGAGACTGGAGATCCGGCAAGGCTTAAGAACTCTCTAAGCCCGCCCCCAGTGACAAGCTTCCTCCAGCGTGGCCACGCCTTCTAAGACCTCCCAAACAGCGCCACCAACTGGGGACAAAATGTCCAAATACTTAGAGCCTATGGGGGACATTCTCATTCAAACACCTCAGTAGATAAAGGTACTTGACACACAAGCTTGGTGTCCTGAGTTCAAGCCCCAGACCTATGTAGAGGTGGAAAGAGAGGTGACTCCACAAATGTACACTGTGGCATGCTTGCCCACCATAATAGTAAACGTTAAAAATATACCAAATAATAAAATATTTAGCATTGGGGTTTAATGAAAATGCCTGCCAAGTCCTGGCATAAGTACTTGAGAGTCAGCAGTCAGCAGATGGGTCCGTGATTACTATTATCACTGTTATTGGTATGACATTTGCCCTGCTTTAGTCTTCAAATAACAGTGTTCATGGCTTAATGAAGAGACCTTAAGCCTGCAGTCCACAGAAGGGTTTTGTGGTCTATGAACCTCCAGAGTGGCTGTGCAGTTTTGTGGGTGGCATAATTTTGTGGGGAGGGGGCTGGCACTTACTCATCTGATTCTCATAGGAGTATGTGTCCTCACATAGGGGAAGAGGTAGAGGTTAGATGACTTCTTCGTACTAGGCAAATGGGTCCAGACTGTTCCTTGCCAGTCTGGAGACATCCATGGTAACGAGCTATCTGGAGCGCCTCTGCTCAGTGTAGGGAGGCTACGGTGCAGCAGGAGGGAGGGACTTCAGTTTGGGGCTAGTGCACCTCCACTGGCTAGATCTCTTCTCCGAGACTTAGCTGCTGAGCTGTTGCAAAGTATTCAATAAGGTCATTGTGTTTTACTTCTTGTTTTTGCTTTTTGCGGCAGGGTCTCCCTGTAGTCCCAGCTGGCCTAGAACTTGCTATGCAGATCAGGCTAGCCTCCATCTCACAGAGATCTTCCTGTCTCTGCCTCCCAAGTGCTTGGACTAAGCATGTATGCCAATGTTGGAGACCAAGTGACCTCTGTCTTGCCCTTCTGCACATGTAACATCTTGTGACTCAGTGCAAAACATCCTGACACCTGTTGACACCAATTATTGTTAGGCTGGAGTCTCTTGAGTGCCTCTTATTGTCTAGCAAACAAGCCCCCCTACCTGTAGCTGCCTTGGGCTACACATGCCCTTGGCTCCTGGTTCTTCCTGTGATTTGTATCCTAGCAACCTTAGTCTATGCCCCACTTAGCCCCTGCCTCATTTCCTAATGTCTTCTTCCTGATATTCATAACCTTATGATAGGCCTTTGTCTCTGTTAATCACCACATTCCTGTATGGGTGCCTGACTCCCCCAAATTATAAATACCCCCTAAAAGAATAAAGATTTGCCGATTTGATCAGGAGATTGTCTTGTCTGCCCTCCGTGTCCTTTTGTCTCTTTCACCCCAGGTTTCTGAGGACTCATGCTCTATTGAGGCCAGCGGGCCAGGGCATGTCAACATGCCTGGCTTTGCTTTCCTCTTGTTAAATCTGCCTTGTGCAACCAGGGGTCTGTTCCCGCTAAGAACCTATGGGGATCGAGAAAAAAAAAAAAACTACAGTTCTTCTTCTACAGTTCCAAGGCAGGATTAATGAGGTATCATACCTCAGACCTTGAAAAAGACATTTGTCAGAAGGAAATGGCTGTTTTAGTGACCGGCAGATTTTGACTTGAGCATTTTTGTTTTGTTTTGTTCAGTATTAAGAACCCTGAGACCGCTGAATGACCCCAAGTTTGTAGACCATCTTGTCAAGCAATGAAACTAAACATCAAATAAACAAATGAAAGGACCCAGTAATGCCTGTACAGTGTTTGGCACAGTGTCTGGCACACATAGGTACTGCAGAAAGTGGGAATTATTGTTCCTGGTGAGATTAGCTTCACACATTCCACATCTTCCCTCAGTTCACCCAGACTCTTGAAAAGCTGCCCTTCGATTTGGCTAAATATAAGGTCTGACTACCCCCTTTACATACCTGACTTTTGCCTGTTATTAGCAACCTAGATAATTTAATGAGATATAATAACAAGATCAACACACAAAATCGTAGGCTCACAACTCTGTTTTCATGTTTAGTGGCCTTATTTGAGGATGGCAGATGTTCCTAACTGTAAACCAAAATAACTCTGTAGCTTTGTTCTTGTAAAAGACCATATAGTTTCAGAATGTTCTGTGTTCTCCACAGGCGTGAAGACCTTTAGCTTTGAATCTCAATTCCTTCTAAAGAGCTTCTGGAACCACATTGTCCAGCTCAGTCACCCAGAGACAAGGGGTTCATTTTCAAGCTCAGCAGCCACTCTGGGAGGTACAGGGTGTTCTCACAATGGCTGTCCTGCAGATGAGACTCCTGGATACAGGCGTAGGCCCATTCAGCAGGGGCCTGGTGGCCCTGACAACAGCTGGAGACCAGAAATGAAGACTTCCAGCTACAGACAAATGCTGCTACTACATCTGAAGTTGAGATATTCGATTTCCAAAGCGTCCCTTTCAACAGAGAGAAAACATACCCCTGTGGGGATCCAACCCTGCCATGGAAGAACAAAGTTTCCCAGTTCTCCAAGCCCCAGATTCTGCCAGTTTCAACATGCATGGCCCACTGGGGAGACAACATGGCCATATGACTCCCAAGCTTGGAGACAAGGTCACCTTTGTCCAGTCCTCTCTCACACAGGAAGAAGAACCTTTGAATGCCTGACAAAGGACGCTGCTGAGGCTGCCAGGTGCTGGCTCTGGAGGGTGTGGGGGATATGTAACAGGAGGTCAAGGTCAGGAGCCCCCAATGTCTGATCAAGTGGGTTTAGAAGTCTCTTCCGGTTCCTATTATCCCATGAGTCAAAGGGGGATCTCCAGGCAGGGCAGTTGTACATTCTGGTCTCATCTACTTATTTTTCTGTCGCAGTCCAGTTTCTCTAAGAAATCCACCAGCAAGGCCACCCCGTTTGTTTTCCACCAGCCATTTCCTGTCATTACAAATATTTTCTTTCATGGAAGCACAGTTCTGGGAAAGTGAAGGAAAGCTCCGAAAAGATAAACATTCAAGTAAGTTGTGCTGGCCTTTCATAGCACTGTCATGTTGGAAGGGTGGTAACAGCATCACCACTAGGATGGATGCAGGAGAGGGTCGTATGAGAGCCATGAAAGACACAGACTGGTGATGCCTCTGGGGTGGCTGTACTTGTCCCCTCAGCACACTCCTCTATGAACTTCCATGCATCTGGGGCTGAAAGTCTTTGCAGCCAAGTAACACTCTGCTCCTGCCCCCTCAGTTACAAAGTGGGAACCACAACTTGCACAGCAGTCTATGTGGGCAATTCCTCACAGAAGTGAGTGCAGTTAAAGTTCTCAACCATGAAGGTGGTGGTCAGACACGGGTAAGCACTGGAATGATCTGGAATCTTCTCAGGGGGAGCTGATGTGGGTGGTCTGGGGCTGGTCTCTCTGGTGATGGTGGGGTTCTCTGATTGGACTGGCCTGTGCTCCTTTTCCTCTTAAGAACCCTGCCCCCTAGCAGGCTGGGATAAGGGAACAAATCCCACTAGATCAACTCCTGAGAATTGGGAACTGGGAATCAAAGGTGCAGCAGCCAGGCAGAATGTGCCCAAAACAGGTCCGCTTTGCTGGCAGCTTCCTTGGTTTCTGGGGAAATTTGCTCTTGCTCTGACCCTATCCTAGTTCCACATCAGTGGTCCTTCCACCTGCCCCAGTGAATCAAAAGTGGGGTTTGAGTGTAACTTGAGAACTCAGGCCCAAGCACATGCCCTGACCTCTAAGTATGGCCAGCTTTCCCTTCCTCGGTGCTGGTCTGGGGCCTCCTAAGGCCCTGACCTCTTTTGCCTGGACCTGTGTTTCTTCTTCAGCTTCCTAACTGGTCTGCTTGCCTTTGGTCTTACCAAATGCAAAGAACTCTTTCTCAGCTGGGACTCTGACATCACTGCTGGCTGGAACCCTTCAATGTCCTCCTGTTTTACTGTCTCTGACCTCAAGCTGAGGGATGAAGGCATCAAAACCCTGGCAGGCTGACTACAGGGCTGTGCTCCATGCTGGCTCACTAAACCTTCCTTTCCTCTTTGGTACTAAAGGGACCATGGCAAAGGGCTATTAAGAAAGTGGAGCCTCTATTAATGTTACTAAAAAGTAAAGGGTTGTACAAGGCATGATGGCATGACTGTAGTCCAGCTGCTTGGGATGCTGAGGTGGGAGGATTGCTTGAGTCCAAGAGTTTGAGGCCAGTCTGGGCAGCAGCAGAAGACTCTACCTCAAAAAAACCAAAATGAAAGTCAGGCATGGTGGTGCACACCTTTAATCCCAGCACTTGGGAGGCAGAGGCAGGCGGATCTCTGTGAGTTCAAGGCCATCGTGGTCTACATAGGGAGTTCCAGGCCGGCTAGGGCCACAGGGAGACCCTGTCTCAAGAACATCAAAAACCAAAAACCAAAACAAACAGAAACGAACAGAAAGGAGAGAGAAGGATCAGGAGGAGAAGGATCAGGTCACTCTGAAAGGCCAGACCAGTTCTTTCTGAGACAACTGAACATTCTTCCCATTGACCCTCCATTACCTTCTGAGGTGCAGACACTACGACCCATCTCCCGTGTGAAGCTGAGGCTGGGCACCCACAAGCAGAACCGATCTGGAATCCTTGGCCTTCAGAGCTTGCTAGTGGCTCATTGCCTGTGGTCCAGCAATGACAGGACACTGCTGGGAGGAAGCCAGTTGATGCCAAGTCGGCACTTGGGAGGGCAATGGGTCCCGGCACTGCACACCTACATGTGGCATTCCCCTTGTGGAACCTTTATAAAAACGACAGCCTAGGGCCCACTGCTGTTTCTACAACAATGAGAATATTTATTTTCTCCAAACAGTAAAAATAACATTTTCTCTCTTTTGTAAAAGTTAAGTACCATTACATTCCATTTTCTTAAATAACAAAATCCTAAAAATATATATTAAATTGTATACAGTGCGTCACACCTTATTTTATATTTTAAAATACACGATGTTTCTATTTTATTCTCAATGTTGTATATTAAGAGCATGTTTACAAATAAAGCCTTGTTGTCCAAAGTCAAATCCCTGCTGGAGGGCGAGTTTGGAAATGGGAAGGTCTTGGTGCCACAGGGATAGCAGCTCCCTGTGCAGGCAGGAAAGGTTCTTCCTTCTGTGTGCCTGAGGACACTTCCCTCTGAAGCAGGAGATGTGCCTCTGACTGTCCTCTCTACCCTACCTCTGCCTTGGCCAGTGTGCTCAGCTCCAACTTGGCAAAATAGAAGCCTGGGCAAAGTCCCCCAGGTTCTGTGGGCAGAGTGAAGTCTGTCCACCTCCAGGCCCTGCAGCCTAGGGTGGGGATACATCTGGCAGGTCTGACGACACCACCCGCCCAGTGCAGCTAGGCTGAGATGTGGCCAGGAGGGAGAACAGTGAGGAACGTAAACAAAGACACCAAAGGAAACAATCAGAAGGTAGTAACAAAAGCAGACATCAAACACCAAATAGGAGACTCAAAACCTAAGAGGTGCTAGGTGACCATGGAGGGCAGTGGAGTGAGGGGCTGGCCTAGTGATACCTAGCATGGCCCTGGGAGACAGATTGACAGGGCCTGGAAGTCACTGGCTTCTAAGTGCTCTTGGAGGTTAAGTGTGGACCACCCCAGGGTCGGGTGACAGTCTGTGTGAGCCCTGATGGTGTCAGTTCAGTGGCAGAGGAGGAGGGTCAGGCAGAGTCTTGCCTGAGCTGGCAGTGGGGCACAGGGCGGTGCCCGGGCCTAGGCACATCCCATGGGTTTGCCCTGAGGCCAGGACAGCTGTACTTGCCAGGACTTTGATCTTGGAGAGCATCTGGCTGATGAGTCTGGGGCCAGAGCCCGTACTTGAGAAGTCTAAGAGGCCTCGCCCATCCTGACTGATGTTGGGGAAGGCACCTGCATCTCTCCTGCCCAGTCTCTGCTAGTTAAGCAAAGAGACAAGTGGGGGCGAACACAAGGTGCCCTGGGCCTCTGCCTGCTCTCTTAGCAGGGCCAGGGACACAGCAATTGGAGGCCAAGCTGTTGGGCCCTGCCAGTCTTCTGTGCTGCTGTTAGCCTTCCTCAGGGTCACCTCCACCTGACTCCTTCAAAAGGCCTTTCCCGAGGGTCAGATCAAGCTCTTCTTCCCTCCTGCTTCTGGAAGTACACCTCAGCGGTCTCGCTGGGCTCTACCCTTCAGTATTTACCGGCAGAAAAGGCCTCTGCAGCATGCTGCGGACAGGTTCTAACTGAGGCTGCGCCTATCATTGCTAGAGGTCTGGCCTAGTGATTTACATAACTTATCACTGTTCCACAATGTCCTGAGGTGGGTTTGTGTTTCCTGGGATTGCTCTCCAGTGAGGAAGTGGATCCTGGAATGCTGGGTCAGCAGCAAGAAGAGTGTGGGCATATACCCTGCTCTTCCTGGGGTCTCTGAGAAAGGATGCTCCAGCTGCAGCTGCCGGCATACTGGGGTTTGGCTTCCTGTGCCCGAGATGTGAAGAGACAGGTGGTTGGCTGCCTGAGGGAAGCTGAGGGCCAGTGATCAGAGCCTGGGTTAGATCCCACGTTCTCTCTGTGGTGTGGACATGGCTCTCTGTGATTCCACACACCCAACACTTGATATCAGAGGATGGTCCACAAAAGCCATGAATATCCTGGAGAGGAAATTGCTCTTGTCAGTCTATTTCCAAAGATCTTCCTGTGTGTAGGCCTGTCTTCAGACCCAGGAACCTGTAGAGAGCTGTTCCAGGGTAACCACTCTTTCTGGATCAAAGAGTAGAAATGGCACCAAGCAGCTCTCTGCCACCCTGCAAGCTTCTCACAGGAGCTGGGCTGGTGCCATGGCTACCTGTATTGTTTCTCCTCTCTGGTTGTCCCTCTACCCATCAGCTGTGGTCATCACCTCTTCTAGACTTCTGTTGCCTCTCCCTGAGGATGCTTCTCGGTTAGCCCTACACAACCCTCTGACCTGGGAGCAGCCAGCTATGGATGGGCTACCAAGGGGCCATGGCAGTGGCTTAGAGACTCAGGAGAGGTAGGCACAGTGTTCCAAGGAGGGTACCCAGGTAGGCCCAACAAGCACCAAGACCCAAGTGCTGTTAGGAGAGTCATTCACTGACCAAAGTCCAGGACCAGCCTTCAGGGCACAAGCTGTTCGTCTTTGCTGCTGTTGACAAGGGCCACTTCAGATTGTGGGACCTCTCAGTTGGAGATGGCCCTTCCTCTCACAATGGGTGACTGCAGCTGGAGCTTTCAATCTTTCAGCCTATCCTTGGAGCAGCTCCAGTTCCCAAGTCTTGCCTCTTCCTTGTGCCAACCTCTGTAGTCTGCCTCTCAGTCTGAGGGACAAAGCAATGGGGCATGACAAGAGCCCTCTCTTCTCTCACAGTCATTCCTAACTACACTCTACCCCATTAGAAGCATAGAGCCCTCATGGTAGTTTTTATCTTTTAAAACAGGAGACACGTTGTGTAGAAACCACAGGTCCTCTGTCTCACAAGATGCCTCCCTCAGACTATGCTACAGCACATATTTTTTTAAAGTAGTACTGGAGATCGAACCTTGGACCTCATGCATGCAAGGCAAGCCCTCTACTGATGGGCTCCAGCTCCAGCTCTGGGTTACAGTCTTTATATTCCTGGTTCTGAACTGGGACTTAGATAGGAAGACAGAGATGGGCCTGGTTTGGGTTCCACAGGACTGTGAACTGCTCGAGGGCCAGGTCAGGCAAATCCAATATACAAGCAATTTACTATGTGTCTACAAAGCTTCCCATGGTCTGCTGTATGGAGAAGTGAAAGTGTTTCATATGCCGAGTCCTCAGACTTGCCCTATGGGTTACGAAGGTTTGGAAAGCCTCTAGAGAAATAAGACATTGGGTCTGATCTTTTTCTCAGGCCCCCAAGGCTAGATAAGGCACATCTTAGCATTAGAGAAAAAAGGGGGTCAGCACAGAACACTAGCCCTTCTCACACTCTGGGGGCCTAGTGCCTGGGAGACCACACTTATAGTGACCAGGCCGGCCTTCAAGACAACCTGAGGATTCTTTCAGTCTGGCCCTGTTACAAACTGTAAAGACCAGGGGAAACTGATCGGTATGTGGACAAAATAGAGAAAAACAAGAAAAACACTAAATCTACCCACCACCCAACAGTTTTCTAGAATCAGAGCCGGCTGTGACCTCTTAAGCTCCACCACACTGTCTTGACACCCCCAGTGTGAGGCAGAGACACAGAGGACAGGCCAGGCTGTGGGGCCTTGGATGCCCATCATAAGTGCAGGTGATGAAGGACTCCAGGCTACGTGGCCCTGCAGCAGGGGCCCCTCCCCAGTCTGTAGGAGTGTGCCCCTAAGAGACAAGGTGGAGAGGCAGGAAAGAGTCCTCAGAGGAGAACCATAGGGGAGGTTGACTCCAGCAGCTTTGAGCTCAAAGAGGAACCTCGCATCCTGGGCACAGTGGAGTTTTAGTCACTCACAAGGGGATTACGGTCATCTTGTTGACTCTGACCCTTGAGTTTCTTCTTAAAGATGGAAATTGTAGTAGAAGGCTCATAAAAAATGGTCCAGATTTCCCCAGAAGTCCCTGGCTGACGGCAATCTCTAAGGTCCCCTGAAGGGGGAACACGATGAGATCTGTCAAGCAAAAATAAATTTTTAAGTAGATTTGAACAAAACACTGAAATAACTACCTCATGAGGGGCCTACCCCTATGAAACTGCTTGGTGTAACAAGGCCTTAGGAAGGGTCAGTCAGCTGCCTTTACAGAGTTAAAGATGAAATATGGCCTGTGGACATCAAGGCAGTCTTCCTCACAATAACAAGAGACTTCCTAATAGGCAGAATTATTAAAATCTGGAAAAGGCTGGTTTGAGAGATTATAAATTTTCAAACTATTCTTTTCCTCTTACTCCTCTTCTTCTGCTCCCCTCACTCCCAGTAAAAGACCTCTATTACAAATGCCATTTACCTGGAAGCCCACCTACCTAAAATAGAGTCCAGGCAAAACTCCTGTTTGAAGCTAGGGTAATACCTTCTAGACGGCGTTAAGAAGAGTGCATAGTATTGTCCTAGGAATCTTTTCTAAACATTTTATTTATGTTCCAGCACTCTCAAGGCAGAGGCAGGTGGATCTCTGTGAGTTCCAGACAGCTGGGGCCACCAGAGAGACTCTGTCTCAATAAAAATCAAAAACTTTATTTACTTATGTTTATGTGTATGAGTGTATTGCCCCCATGTATGTAAGTGTATCACGGGTGCGTGCAACGTCTGCCAAGGTCAGAAGAAGGCATCAGATCCCCTGGAACTGTAGTTATGGACAGATGTTAGCTACATATGGGTTCTGGGAATCGAACCCAGGTCCTCTGCAAAAGCAGCCAGTACTTATAACCGCTGTACCATCTCTCCAGCTCCTGTCCTAGGAATCTTTACTCTTGCATTAAAAAAATCCCTGTAAGGGACCAACAGAAGCCAAAAAATAGACATTGTTTCCTGTGTCAGGGTGGGTTTCAATCCTTCCTGAAATTGAATCCTTTGGACACAGGAGCAAACATGATCCCTCAAACTTCAGTGAGATTTGTCCCATTGTCTGTTTCTCTCTAGAGAGGAGAAGAAATGTTTATTGCTTTATGCTGCCTAAGACTCTGGCTATGGCTCTGGAATCATGATCTGATGTTACAACTGTACACAGACAAATGAAGACCATAAGAAAAGGAATTCTGGGGTTCTCTTTCCCAAACCAGGCAGCTCTCTCTTGTACTCACTTGAATGTGACATGTAGAAGAATCTTTGCGACAACAGCTGTGACTGTGAGGATGAGGAGAGTTGCCAGGCCATAGACGGTCCACCCTGCAAGTGCAAAAGAGTTCTGCAGGCTTATTTGTGCTTCATTTTCCAAAGGAGATAGCTCAGAGGTACAGAACTGGCCCAGGGGTTCCCTGCATGTGGGAGTATCCAACAAACCTGGCAGCAGAAGCAGCTGAGAGCTGGTTTAAGCATGGAATTGTTCCATGACCTTGCCTTGTTCTTAAATTCCTTCTGGTAAGATCCAAAGAGCACTGGACTCAGAGTCAAAAAGGGTACAGTGCATCATTCACTGCCACTAAAACTCATCAATGAGCTACTTAAAAGTCTTTGTGCCCCAGTTTTCTCATCTGAGTGAGGAACTGTATGACCTATGAAATCCTACTAGAATCCACAGCCAAATGAGAGGCTTCCCTCCCTGACCTTCTGTGGTAGGAACTGCAGAGGACAAGGGAGTCATATGAAAACCTTGAAGTCAAGTTATAGATGATGCTTCTCTTCAGAGCACCAGCTCATACAAAGACCCTATCCACAGCAAAAAGCAGAGATTAAGGATGTACGTACCCCATCAAGTTAGCTTAAGCACAAAAGATCACATCACTCACTGTCTCTCCTGACTTTTTGTCATAGCTCCTAGTGCTATCTAACTTTTTACTGTGCTCCTGGTTTTCTCCCTCCTATCTGTAACTTACAAGAAGTATGTATAGTATTGTCCTAGCAATGTATATATTTTACCCTATAGAAAAGATGGATATTCACTGCTTTATGCTGTCTACAACTCAGGGCCTGGAATGTTTCCAGACAAAAGATTTGTTTGGTTCAGTGTATGGTCCAGAGTTTAAAACAGTGCATGACACACACCACTGAAAGAACTGTGTATCTTTTGGTTCTGCTCCCCACGCCCCTTTTACTGCATGTCCTATCACTGAGCTAATCTCCAGCCCAATATATACGTTTTGAATGAATGAATGAATGCATTTGCAAATGTCAGTGTACTTGAGGAGCCTTAACATGGGGCATAGAAAGATACTATAAAGTGATGACCTTTTATATGATGAAGAGAATAGATCAGCTGCTAATCACTGTGTACAAAAGGCACCAAGAATTGATCTTTGAAGGACAGCACTCTTCCCTAAGGATTTGGGAACTAAGCTGATGAGAACATTTCTCTCAAAGGCCTCTACAGTCCAGAGGTCACAGAATCAGTATCCCAACCTATCTCTGAATGAGAAGCACCCACAAATGCCTTTGTTTCTACAAGCGTTGAGAAAGCTACCTTCCACTCTGTGGCTGCTGGCCCCAACTGATGGTGCCCAGGAATGGCTACCTGGGACAGTCTGAGGTGGATGGCTGGGGCTGGTAGTGATGACATAGAGGACTTTGGAGGAGTGGGCAGCACTGATGCTGAGGCTGGCTTGCTCTGTGATCACCTCTTCCAGCGTCTGGTGGTCAGTGGGCCTCTCTTGTGGCGGTTCTTCCTTGATGGCTAGAAGATCAAAAGAAATTAACTGGGGAAAGCCAAGGGAGCACAGCGGGATGGAGGGAGCTCTGAGGCCTTTTCAATTTTTCTTTTTCCATTTTTGCCACTTGTACCCAAGTGTGTGTATGTATGTATGCTTATGTATGTATGGTGTGTGGAGTGCATTGGATGTTTTTGCATGTGTGTGGGCACATGTGTGGGTGCACATTCATTGGAGGCCCAAGATGCATATTGGAAATCATTCTCAAGCACTCTTCCATGTTATTTAATGAGGAAGCATCTCTCAGTCAAACCCAAAGTTCCCCATGTGGTGAGTCTCACTAGCCAGCTTGCTGTAGAGATCCAAGGCTAGAATTATAGGCAGGCTACTATGCCCATTTGGCATTTATGTGCATTGTGGGGATCTGAGCTCTGGTCCTCTCATGCTTGTGTGGTAAGCACTTAACCACTGTGTCAAATCTCTCCAGTCTCCTCACCCCAATTTTTCTGAGATTGGGTCTCAGGTAGCTCAGGCTGGCCTCAAATTCCTCTGTAGCTGAAGATGACCTTGAACTCTCAATCCTCCTGCCTCTAACACCCAAGAGCTAGTATTATAGGTGTGTGCCACCACACCTACCTGATGAAGCCTTTTCTCATTCAATTCTATGTACAATTTCCTCCACTGGTCTCACTGGGCCCCAAAGCAGAACCTGCCGGGTAGGGTACTGGCCTTTCAGGAGGCACAAGGAAAGGATTGCTGACTCTAATCATGACACCGGCCTCCTCTCAGACACCTGAATGTGCTTTTGCGTTTCTCTACCCTGTGCTTTGCAGCTATCTCCATCTGCCCCAAGGCTTTCTTCCTTGCTAGGATAGACCCCAATTGCACCTGTTCCTTAAGTCTGTCCCACCTCCTTTGGCACATACTACCTGAACTTTTCTTTTGAGGTGTGGAATCCAGTATCTGTGATTCTTAAAGGCAATCAAAGGTACACACATATTAATCTCAGAAGGGCAGAGCATGTGGCTCTGTGGGAAAATGATAAATCAGTCTCTGGGACTGCCTGGTATGATTAGAGAGAGTAGCACAGACCAAATGACCACCTAGGGGCATTCCAATTCTGCCAATCTCATCTCTTTCTTTTTTGCTATTCTTTTAGCCTTTCCACAACATTAAACTACATTAAAACTACTAAAATAGGGCTAGATAGCTCACTGGTTAAGGACACTTCCTGATCTTACAAAGAACCTGAGTTCAATTTCTAGCACCTGAATTCAGCAGCTCACAACTGCCTGCAACCCCAGATCCAGGAGATCTGATGCCCTCTTTTGGCCTCTGCAGCAGCCACACACAAGGCACATATACATGCACATAAATAACAATCTAAAATAAATCAATCTATTAAAGTAGCAAAATTGAAACATAAATTAAGCAATGAGGAGTAGGAATGAGTTAGTGTATGGATAACCTGCAGCTGAGTCAATAGCTCTTGTCTGAGTCTGCCAAACAACAACCACCCTACAGCCAGGCATGGTGGTGCATGCCTTTAGTCCCAGCACTGAGGAGGCAGAGGCAGATGGATCTCTGTGAGATCGAAGCCAGCCTGGTCTACATAGAGAGTTCCGGGCCAGCCGGAGTTACAGGGAGATCCTGTCTCAAAAAAAAAGAACTATCCTAGGTTTGTAAGTCACCCTAGTGGGGAAGAGAAGCCTGTAAGCCATCAGAGACAAGGATGTCTTACCTTGGTATAAGACAGCAAACCCCTGGGCCTGATTGATGCGATCAGAGAAGAAATACAAAATGACAAAATCCAGAGAGACATTAAAGGACAAAGGTGGGTGGTTCCTTCCATTGAAACGGACCAGGACACGGTGGGTGTAGCCATCCAGCAGCTCCACCATATCTGCAGAATCCCTGATATCAAATAAGGTAAAGTTGAAATGGATGTGAGAGGCTCCAGGAACCCGAATTGTCCAGTAGCACACCCGCCCAGTGGCATAGGTGTCAGGAAAGTCAGGGGAGTAGACCACAGATGTCATGGCTGAGTAGTTCCCACCGCAGGCGCCCACAAGAGCTGCAGAAGAGAGAAGACAGCAGGCCTGAGTCTCAGCTACAATACTCCTTCTGCAGTGCTGATGCAAATAAAACTCTTCTTAAGAAATATGATCTTGTTTGGGATATTGTTTTCAGTTACAAAACCAGACCATCTTAGGTTTTAGGATCAAATCACAAGATGAATCACTTAAACCCAGAACAAATGATGGCAGACTCTGGTTTCCCCCAGGAGACCTTAGAGTTAGTGCTTAGAAGAGTGGTGCAGCCTCATTCAGGGTCTAGCTGGAGTCAGAGAGTCTGGGTTCAGGACCAGCAGGGCCATGTGATCCTTGGAACTGTACCTCATTCCCAGGCCTCTCACTTCTGTTTCCAGTGTGGGGCCACCACCTGCTCCTGTATCCCATGACAATGGGAAGGCAGAAGAGATAAAGTGCAAGGAATGGGAACCTCTTGGCAGAGGAGAGGCCTCTAAAGAGGTGAAGTCATAACAGAAAAGGGTTTTGCATCTCCTCAGAATCCCCTATGCATGTCCTAGAGATGCATGTTCATTTTTAGAGAGATTCACATTCATTTTTCAAGTGGCACAAGAAAGGATTTTCTGGACTGGGCGTGTAGCTCAGTAGAAGTACACTTGAGTAGCATGCATGAGACCATGGGTTTGATCCCCAGCACCACCCAAGGGGGAAAATCAAAGGCAAGAAAAATCTTTCTGCACTGGGGAAATATCAGCTTCTCATTATTCTCTATCAGCCACATTTGGTTTCTCTGGATTCTTGTTTTTGATTGGCAGGCTTCAAGAAGGGGACACAACCACTTCCTGTCTCATATAGTTAAGTGTAAGCAAGATCTTGGAAATAAAAGACTTCAGGGAGTGTAGGTCTGAGTTTAAAAAAAAAAACATATATATATATATATATATATATATATATATATATATATACATATATATTTTTAATTTGTTTTGTTTTATTTGGTTTTTTGTTTTTCAGCTGAGATGAAATCCAGGGCCTAGGTCCTTCTTCTATTGAGCTACATCTCCAGCAGGCTTTAGGAAAGTTCTGCTTTCATTTAGGACACAGAAAGCAATAAAAATATGCTGCTTTGCTGGGCCTGGTACAGCAGGCCTACAATCTTAGAACTGGCAAAGATGGTGAGTTCAAGACTCTCTCAAAAAAACAAAGGCTGAGAGGTAGAGCCTTTGACTAGCAGTGAGAAGAACAAACAAACAAAGATGCTTTCTCATCATAACAGAAAGCTCAAAGTCCAGAAGCTGAAGTCTTAAGACAATGAAGGGAATTTAATGCTACAAAAAGAAGCTCTTCCAAGGAGAACAGGCCACAGAAATGGGTTCATCTGTGCCAGAGCATAGGAGGAAGAGCGACTTCCACAAAGCACAGAAGATTGTAGATAAAATCTTAGCTGGTTCACAGAGGTGATGTCAGCCTTGCTTCTCTACGAAGGATACCAAGAGCTTCAAACACAATGGTGTTTGCATTTACTTGGAAGCTCTTTGGAACAGGCCTCTCTCTCTGAGTGCTGGCAGGAGTGACTAGTGTCAGGCAGCTGGCCAGAGTTCCTCTTGGTGGCACTGGTGTGCAGGAGGTGACAGCCTGTAGCTGAAGGACAAGCCTGAAGCACTACCCACTTCCTGGGCCCTCCTCTTAAAGGAAAACAACCCACTGCTCCCAGGGTCACTGGAGGGAGGTAGCTGCAAAACATGTTTGTGTCTAGGGAAGGAAAGGAGATTCCTTTCTACCCAGTAGTGAGGCAAAGACCCACTGCTTCTGAGAGAGAAGCTAAAGCAAAAGACATCAGTATCTGGTTGCCCTAAGCCCTCCTGAAGAGGAACAGAAAATTCTCTCCCAAGTTCCACTAAAAACCAAGCTGGTACCTGGCTGCCAGGGAGGAGATGTGGAAGCGCAGGACACGGAAGAAGCCCCGCTTCTGTTGCTTAATGCCATGTACTAAGCAGAAGGCCCTCAGGGGAACCAGCAACCCCTTAGCTCCTCACAAACAGCACCAAGTAACAGGGCACTGAAGAAACCCACTGGTAAGCTTTGCTCTATACTAAGCACAAGCTAGAGCAATCTGAAGCCTGAAGTGCACTGAGGGGAATGACAGAAAGTCAGCCCAAACTCGGCTCAGCTACCGACAGACTGGACCAGTCCCTAAGCTAAGCAGGCTGCCCAGGTGTAAATGCTATTTTCCTCAGTATCTACCATTCTGCCTGTGGTGTACGACATTAAATAGAATACTACATATAGCACACACATAAAAACAAGGAAAAATAGGAGTGGGGTGGAGGGAAGACTCACTGTCAAGAGATAAAGCAGCTGAATGTGGTGCCACATGCCTTTAACCCCAGCACTTGGGAGGCAGAGACAGGTGGATCTCTATTGAGTTTGAGGACAGCCTGGTCTACATAATGAGTTCCAGGCTAGGCAGTGTTACATAGTAATAATGAACTATTAATAAGCAAGCAAGCAAGCAACCAACCAAACAAGAGTTAAATGTAAATGCTAGAAATAAAGCAAACACTGTCTATGCTGTATTCCTTTGACTGACTTATCAGTAGACTAAGTACAGCTGAGAAGGAATCAATAAACTTGAAGACATGTAAATAAAACTTACCCAAAATAAAATGAAGAGGAAAAAAGTAAAAAACAAACAAAAAGAACAGAGTATCTAATAGCAATGGACAAGTATCAAATGGCTTAACTGTGTAATGAGAGTCTCATAAGGAAATGAAAAAGGAAAACGGACAGAAGAATTAATTGGAGATAAGAACATTCCAAAGTCAATGTAAGGGGATACCACAGAGCTAAGAATCTCAGCAACTCAAGACCAAACAAAACAGAAAGAAAATATATCTAGAATACCACTGTCAGTACTGAAAACCAAAAGAAGGGTCTGATGTTCTAGAAGACAGAAACTGTGACCTGGCCCTTTCTCACTACTTACCTTCCAGTCTAGCCATTTAGAGATATCGCCATCATCTCAAACCATGGGCCTATCCACAGTCAGCACCTCCAAAGTGCTTAGCCTTATCCACAGGATCATGAGGATGTCCTTGAGTTATTTAAACTATTTTACTCTGCAGCAGATCAAACTTTAGAATTAATTTCTATGGTCCTGTGTCTTACACTTTTCTCTGAGATGCAGTGAGGTAAGTTACAGAGCTGGTCGTGGTCACAAGCTCCTGTCAGATCACACACACACACATGAGGGCCTCTGAGTGGAAGAGGCAGTTCTGAGATTGTCAACCTACTCAGCACTTGAGTGAACATAAGCAGAAAGGACAGGCTCTGCAGAGCTATGAAGAGCCAACTCGATAACAACCAGGATAAACGATAATAACTGGGAAAAATGAGCATCATTTGATCACTCTTTTAAAACATGAAATTGGGTTAGTCATTATGATCAAGGTTCTTATTGTTAATAAAAGAAATCCCAGTTGTTAAAAGAAAAATTAAAAAAATGGTAAACCTGGGTTTGAATTCTGGCTCTGGCATATACTGAGATACTGAGGAAATTTACTTAAATTTTTTACTTAAAAACGATTTTGTTGTCTTTTACTTTTTGGAGATTGGATCCTAGGCAGGCCTTGAAATTCTCCTTCCTCCCATACAAGTGTACTTACACTGCAGACAATTTCTAAGTTAGACCTATAAAATGTTAGTTATAAACTTCAGCTGGGATGGATAGTTATGTACACTGTTATGTACTGAATTGTGTCCCCCAAAAGGATGGGTTCAAGTCCTAATCCTAGGGTCTTGATACATATAATCAAGTCAAGAATAAGTCATACCAGGTTACAGAGACCTTTAAGTCCAGTGATACATGTGCTCAAAATGAGACCCACAGAAACAGACACACGAAGTTAGAAGGTGGTCATGTCAAGAAAACAGAGATGGAGTGATGCAGCTACGAGCCAATGGATGCCAAGAGCTGTTGGCTATGGTGCTGGAGGGATAGCTCAGTAATTAAGAGCACTGCTGCTCTTGCAGAGGACCCAGGTTTAGTTTCCAATGTCCGCATGGCAACTAACAACTACCTGTAACTGTAGTTCCAGGGGATCCAATGACCTCTTTTAGCCTCCATGGGCATGCATGTGGTATATTCTTACATAAAATAAAAATAAATGAAAAAAAAAAGGGTTGATTATGGTCTGAAATGTCTTCCACAGGCTCATGGTCTGATCATTTGTCCCTCATTGATAGTGTGCTATTTGGGGAGGTTGCAAAACTTTAGGGAATGGGACTAGCCATGTCACTAGAGGTGGACACCTGAAGGGTATATATTGCCCAGTCCCTGGTTCTAACCTACCCATTATATTAACAGTCTCTACCACATGGTCCTGCCACCATAGACTGGGCTGGTCCACTATGTCTTTCCAGTCATGGTAGATGAAACCCCTCTGAAACTATGAACCAAAGTAAACATTTCCTCCTCTAAGGTATTTCCATCAGATATTTTGGTTACAGTAATGCAAAAGTAATTAACAAAGAAAACTGGTACCAAAGAAGGGTCATTGCTGTTAACCAAACTTGGCTATGTGGTTCTTAGGCCTTTGGAACTGGTTTGCATGAGGAACACGTAGGAGTTTGGAGATGTAGGCTACAAGTCTTGGAATGATGTTAGTTCTACTAAATAGGCAATTCTAGTGGGAGTTCAGAAAACCAGAATGTCAACAGAAATAACAGTTGGTGGACTGTGCGCATAAGGCTCCAGATGGGAACAAGGACTCATGTGAATTGAACTAAGGTCCAATCATATTACATTCTGACAAAGAATTTGTCTATGTTCTGCTGTGCCCTAAAGATCTAAGTGGGACTAAATTAGAAATAAATGGAAATTAACTTGGTAGAGGAAAATTTTATGAGCACACAGCATTCAGGTTATGGCAAGGCTACTGCTAGCCTCTTTTAGCCAAGTTTGTCATGCAACTTGGGAGAAAAAAAAGAGTGGAAAAAATGAAATGAAAAGTATATTATTTGGCCAGAAATGGAGCATGTTTAAAGATGCAGACAAAGCAAATTGGAGGAAGAGGCCAAAGTTGTTAAAGAGATTGGTGCCATTAAAAGGAAGACAGGAAGACTTGTACTTTGTGCTGGGTCAACAGAAAAGGTGCTTGCTGGGCATGGTGGCACTCACCCTTAATCCCAGCACTCAGGAGGCAGAGGCAAACAGATCTCTGTGAGATCAAAGCCAGCTTGGTCTACTGAGTGAGTATCAGGTGAGCTAAGATTACAGGAAGACTGTCTCAAAAAGATGAGAGGGGAGGGGGCTTTGATGGCATTTTAGGGAGGTAGTAAGATGTCACGAATTGAAGGTTCCAGGGTATAAGACTGAAAATTCATTTAGAAAACTTTCATTTCAGAAGAAAACTTTCATTTCATTTCATTACAGCCCAGGTGCCCTGCTGGAAAAGGGCTGCCTAGAGAAGTCTTTTTCTGGGGTTGTATGCTTTCGTACTGAGACCTGGCTACCAGGAGAACTTGGCATCGTGCTGTGGCACTGGTTTTGCAGTCATGCAGAATGCAAGAGCTATAGGGTCACAGAGGTTTGGTTGATGCTTATGTGTGTTGTATATGCAGGTGTACATGTACGTGTATGTACATGTATGTGGAGGCCAGAGGACAACCTCAGGTGTTGTCACTCAGGAATTATCTACTTTGTTTCTTGAGACTGGGTCTCTTTTGGTCTGGAGCTTGCCAAGTTGGGATAGGCTGGCCAATGAGTTCGAGGGATCTGCCTGTCTTTGCTTCCTCAGTGCTGAGATTATGGGCATGTGTCACCATCTCCAGTTGTCTTATGTGGATTTGGGGGGTCAAATTCAGGTCTTTGTGCTTACCAACAGAGCCATCTCCCCAGGCCTGCATCAATAGTTCTAGGAGGCCAGGCAATAGATTCACTGTGAGAAGCCCCGGTGGGTTATGTATAAAGTCATGAGGGTAAAGTCTAAGTTTCAGTGGAGACTTTGGACATGTCAGGAGTATGGGACATGTCAGGTGTCTGTTAAGGAAAAGGTACGGGTAATGAATGAAGCCAGTCTAAGAGACAGGACATGCACACTATAAGTGGCAGGACCATATGGCCAGGGGTGCCCAGGTTTGTGAGAATCAACATCATGATTTGAACCTGGATGTCAGAAATGGAGCATTAGGACTTAATATTCACCCTGCTTAGGTTTAAAATTGCTTTGGTTCAATCTTTCCTATTTTCCTGGTTCCGCTCTTGGAAAGGGGAAGGTTTACCCTGTGACATTGTATACGAGAAACATGTAACTCTCTTCTTGATGGCACAGGGGCCCAAAGTCCAAAGTCTGCCTGAGTCTCAGAAGAGACTTTAGACATTTGAACAGAGTTAGAAATGTTAAGACTATGGAGGCTTTTGAAGTTCAACTAAATATATTTTGCCTTATGAGATAGCCATGACTTTGGGATCTGGGATAGAATATTACGATTTGTATCTGAAATGTCTCTGACAGACTCCTGATCTTTACTTGTTTCAAAGCCTATAAAGCTATTTCTGGAGGCTATGGAATGGGTCTAGTTGGAAGAAGTAGGTTACCAGGGACAGGCCTTTGAAGGCCATAGTCCAACTGCTGGTTGGGCACCTTCTCTGCTTCCTGGTCAGCTATCATGTAAATGGTCTCTACTACATTGTCCTGATATCACAAACTGAGCTACTCCATCATTCCTTTCTTACCCTGATGAACTGAAACTCCTATGAAACCATGAGCTCAAATAAACCCTTCCTCCTTTAAGTTGTTTCTGTGACGTATTTTAGTTACAGTTCTGGATGCGTGGGAGGTAGCAAGACCCAGCTGACTCTTGATTTTGAACTTCTATTCTCTACAATTGAAAGAGAATAAATTCCTGTTGCTTTTAAGTCATGCTGGTTGTGATACTGTTATGGCAGCCCTAAAGAAACAAATCATGCTCAAAATGGAGCTCCCTGCCTAGAGAGCTGTCAGCACCTCCCTAAAGGCCACAAACACAGTGCAGATCCAACTACATGTCTCAGGAAGCTCAAGCCCTTTCATCTGCCTCCTCACCTGTGACCTTCCTTTCTAGAATGTTAAAATCAGGTGCTGTACCTCTCATGAACTCCCATTGCTACTAAGTGTGTGTGTGTGGGGGGCAGATTATGACTAGGACTGGGGTCTCAGGGATGAGAAAGCACAAATGGAAAGCTCAAGGCTCAGGATCCATACCCCATTCAGGATAGCCTCCCCTCTCACCAGCACCTCACAAATACAGAGGACAGAAAAGTGGCTTAGGGCAAATGCAATGCCAGGGCTGGAAAAATAACTTGAAGTATTGCAAGATCATCTTCTCAGATGCATCACAGTGAGATACAAATTCCCAATGCCTAGAAATATATGAAATGGGGTCAGAAGCTATTAAAATAAGAGCATATTAAAGCTCATACCTACAGGTACATCAATGTCAATGTTAAACTTAAACTTTAATTTTTTTAGTTGTCAAAGTAGATCAGCCACCTTGCTTCAAAGCACTAGGCATGACCATAGCTGATTGCCTATTAAATACTATTGTTTCTTCTAGAGGATAGGGCTGAGCCTGCCTGCTCTGTGGCAGGTGTTTTGTGAGCACTAACAGGTGAATGAATAAGTGGAAGGGTAAGTGTGTGGGCTTGCTGTCCCTGTCCTACCTGTGGAACCCAGCATACTCACTGTCAAAGAGGATAATCCTGCCGTCCCCCCCACAGGGCTGGGTGTGGTCACCGAAGCAGACACTGTTGCACTCCGTGCTGGCTGCCTCCCCGTGCTTCCAGTAGTCAGGATTGTTCCCACAGAAGCATGCGTAGCCTGACTCCATGCCAGCAAACTGCCACAACAGAAAAATGCACATTGGGAATGTTATCAGGGGTTAGTTGGCTCAAAGGAAGCTGGCCACCCCCAGCAGTCAGCCTCAATTTCCCAGCCCTTGTGACCTGTCCATAGTCTCACTGCCGATTCTGAGGTGGGTGGTAGGTATACCCCTCTAATGTGTTCCCTGTTAGTGAGAATTCCTTTTCTAATCTTGTATTTCCACTGTATTGAACTAAATGAGAACTAAGGAGAAAATTCCTCCAATATGAAACACTGATACATTGACTATTTACTACGTGTCAAGTAAGATAGACTTAAAAAAAAAAAGATTTGACTTTATTTTTTGTGTTTGTGTGTGCATAGGTGCACATGTATGGAGGTGCCTGTGGGTGCTAGAAGAGGGAGTCAGATCCTCTGAAGCTGGAATTACAGGTGCTTGTGAGCTGACCTACATGGGTATTAGGAACAGAACTCAGGTCCTCCACAAGAACAGCAAGAGCTCTTAACCACTCGGTCACCTTGTTTTACAGCTAAGACAGCAAACTCAGTATAGTTCCCATTTAAATTTTCATTATATCTTTTACGTTAATACACTACTTCAGCACATGGTTCTGTAAGAGTCAACCCCTGTTAAGATTTGCACAACCACCAGCACAGTCATCATAGAACAGCATATGGCCCCAGCAGTCTTGCTGCTCTTGTAACTGTCTCTGGCAACTACTGTCAGAGTTTTCTATTATCATTGCGTCTTTCTGAGAATGTAAAAGAAATAGCTTTTTTTCCACTCAGCATGTCTTTGAAGTTCATACAAACAGGAGTGTGTAATAACAGTTCACTGCTTTGTTTTACCAACAAAGGGTTGGTAAAACCAACAAACAGAGACAGTCCCTTAAACTATGGATATGCCACAATTTGTTCCTCTATTTCCAGGTTTTCATGACTATCAATAGAACTGCTATAAGTATTTGTTTGCAGAGTCTTGTGTGAACGTAAGTCTTTATTTGTACTAAGTAATAACTAGGAGGACTGTTGAGTTTAATTTTATAAGGAATGACCAAACTTTCCAGGATGATTGAGCCATTTCACATTAGCAACGATGTATGAGAGTTTCAACTGCTCTGTATCCTCAGTACTTGTTAGTGCAAGTGTTATTTTACTTGAGCCATTCCAGTAGGTATGCAGTGGTATCTCAAGGTACTTTTGATTTGTATTAATGTCATGACTAATGACGTATATAATTTCATGTGCCTATATTCCATCTGTGTATTCTTTTTGGTGAAGGGTCTGTTCAGATGTTTTGCCTACTATGATGTCATTTTATTTGACATTTTACCACTGATGTTTTATAGCTTCTTGATTATTAGTTGTTAATTAATTGATTTTAATTTAGACAGGGTACCCTGTCTGACCTAGAATGCACTATTTAGACCAGGCTGGCCTTAAACCTACAAAGATCCATTTGCTTCTGCCTCCTGGGTGCTGGGATTAAAGGTGTGTGGCACCTAGCACAGCAATTTTTACACATTTTAGATACATGCGATTTGCAATTTTTTTCTCTGGGGCTATAGCTTTTCTGTCTTTTCAACATCCTTCCACCGAGCAAAAGTGCCATGTTAAACTTTGTAGAAGGCAGGTGAAGAATAGCTTTCTATTAAGTTTCATAGTTTTACATTTTAATCTGGGAGTCATTTGCGTTTAGTATACAGTGTTTTGTGTTTAAATTCTCCTAATTAGCATGATTTGTGGGGGATTCATCCATGTAACTGTGTGCAATATAGCATGTGCCAATGTGCCTTTTCTTTTTATTGCTGAGTAGATTCCACAGATACACACAGTATCATATTTTGTTCATCTATTTATCAGTTAGCAGATGTCTGGGTTATTTATAGTTTGGGGTTATTTGAATATTTGTTTATACCTTTATGTGCAGTGATAGTTTTATTTATTTGAGGTAAATATCCAGGTGTGGCACTTCTGGATGTAAGGTAGGGGAATATTTAGCTTTATATGAAACTTTAAGATCGTTTTCCCACAGAGAAATAAGTGTACAAATTCTTCTCCCACTTAAAAAACCAGATTGTCTGTCATTTTACTGTTGAATTCTAGCAGGGTCTCCAAAGACTTACCAGATATATGAGCTGCAAATACCATCTCCCATCTATGGGTTGTCTGCTTCTAACTAAAGTCCTTGATATACAAGTTTTTAATTTTGAGGAAGTCCTGTTTGTCTAGTTTTTCTTTGGTCACTTGTTCTTTTGGTTCTGTACTAAGAAACCACTGCCTAAACTCAAGGTTAGGCATATTTATACCTATGCTCAGCTCTTCTAAGTACCTGGTGATCCGAGTCTCTGGCTCTCTTATACTTAGATTTCTGTTCTACCTTTAACTTCGTACAGGAAGTATGCAGTAGGGTCAATAACAGTTAACCCAGATTGTAAGCTTGCTGGACTGACAATCACCTAGGAGACAAACTTCTGGGCATGTCTCTGATTAGATCCACCCCGACTAATGGGCAGCACTATCCCATGGGCTAAGGTCCCAGATTTAATATAGAGGAGAAAGTGAGCTGAGCACACCACTTCAACTCTCTGATTCCTGGCTGTAGACACAACATACCTCATGCTCCTGACATCATGCCTTCCCTACCACGATGGACTGTAACCTCAAATCGTGAGTGCAAATATACCCTTCCTCTTTAAGCTTCTTTTGTCAGGTATTTTCTTACATCAATGAGAAAAGTAACTAACACGGTACCCAAACTCATTATTTGCAATTATCCAGTTCCTCCAGTACCAGTTGTTGAAAAGACTATTGTTTTCGAAATCTAATGAGTTTGGCACCTCTGTTGAAAAATCAATCAACCATCAATGTATGGGTCTATTTATGGATTAAAATTTTTTTTGATTTATTTAATTTTATGTGCATGAGTGTTTTGCCTGCATGTATATAAGTGCACCCGTATCATACAATGTCTATGGAGGCCAGAAGAGGGCACTGGATCTCCTGAAACTGGAGTAAAGGATGGTTGTTAGCAACCAAGTAGATGCTGGGAACTGAACCCAGGTCAAAACCACCAAGACATCTCTCCAGTCACTCCTTCTGGGTTTACGTTTCTACTCTATTGTTCTGCGTGACTTGTGACCTCTATTAGTACTTTTTCAGCAGTATAATTTATTTTACATTTTTGTCTAAAAGCTATGATGCAGAGATACAGGTGCCTTTTTGTTCACAAAGAGCCCCAGTGTTCCTTCAGAAGCATTTATTGATGATCCTTCCTTTGTTGAATTATCTTGAGACTTTTGCCAAAAATCAACTGTCTGCATAAGTGCAAGTTCATTTCTAGACTGTCTCATGGGCTCCTGTATTATAGATACATGCTTCTCTCTGAGGTTTTTTTACTATTGGTTCATTCAGTGGCAAGTCCCGCCCTCTGGCCAATAAGGAGGCAGGAAGGTGTGTGTGGGGGGGAACATGGCGGCTAGTAGCGGAGAGGGGCACTGCAACAGCACTGAGAATACTCAAAGTCATGCCGCGGAAAGTGCCATGGCACCAGACTCATGGAAGGACAAGACTCAGACGGCAGCGTTCCAGGCCCCTGCAGTCCTGAATTTGTGTGAGTGGGAATGGAATGCAGGCCAGGAGCCGCGCTGACTTTGCCAAAGAAATGGCAGCTGGCGGTGGGACGGATGTTTGAACAATAACTTTGTGAGTCGCCCTAAATAAATCAATCTCTCTAAATGGAGGACCAGTTTCTGTTTTATTCTGCTGGATCAACCAGACCCCGCCTGCTAAGGTGTGGAAAATAAATTTCATGAGACAATTGGTGCTGTGAGCAGGATCTGGCTGACAAAAAATGGAAAAATAGCTCAGCGGTTAAGAGTGCTAGCTGCTTTTGCAGCAGACCTACAAAGGGAATGCAAACAAATGGAGTTCAGGCATGGCTGATATAGTGGATCCTCAAGTGGCTAATTGAGATAATGCCACCAAAGACAGCAATGTCTGGGGAAGAAATCCTGCATTTAGTTGATAGCCCTCTCCTGGTGACTATAGTTTTATAGCAAGTCTATAGATCAGGTAGGAGAAATTTTTTAAACTTGACCTCTACCAAAAGTACTCTGGTTATTAGCCCTTTGTCTTTGCATATAAATGTTAGGATCAGCCTATCAATGTTTCCTTTTGCATCATTAGGGCGCTGGAGGGTCTTGCTTTGCTCATCCCAAGCAAACACCTTACAATCGAGCTAATCACCAGCATAGCTTTTCAGATTTTTTTAAAAAGTTATAATTTTGATTAGGACTGCATTTAATCTATAGAACTTAAGGGAAATTAGAACCTTAATAATGTTTGAGGTCTAACAGGTCTATGTCATCATTTACTTAGGTCTTTAAGTTTTCTTTGCAATCTTATATAGTTTTAAATGTATAAGATCTTAAATATTATTTATTAAATTATTTTTCTTCCTTCCCCTTCCCCTGATGTCCTATTGCTGGGGGTGGAACCCAGGGTTTCACACTGTCAGGCAAATGCTCTACAACTAGGCAACACTCTGAGCCCAACTTTATGCTCAAGTGATATATATGGATGGATATAAATGGATTTTCTCCTCTCTCTCTCTCTCTCTCTCTCTCTCTCTCTCTCTCTCTCTCTCTCTCTGTCTCTCTCTAAGTTTCTTGAACTATACTGCAAGAAAGAAGCAGGTGAGCTCCCAGAGGGATGTTACCTATAAATAAATGTGATATATATTATTATAATTTTTTGTTCAGAAGTTTAAACTATTTTCTAATTGTTAACTGTTAGTATAAAGAAACAGATCCGAGGTTTTGAGTATTCTATTTTATGTGTATGAGTGCTTTGCCTGCATGTATATAAGTGTACCATGCATGTACAGTGCCTGTGGAATGTCAGAAGACAGAGTTGAGGTTCCTGGAACTGGAGTTATGGATGGTTGTTAGCTACCACGTGGGTGCTGGAACCCAAACTTGGGTCCTCTGCAAGAGCATCCCGTACTCTCAAGCGCCCAGAGCTGAAGTTTTAAGAAAACATGTATTTCTTATGTTTAAGTGATTACCTGCATGTATGTAAGTACACTGACTGCATGCATACCTGGTACTCATATAAGTCAGAAAAGCGTGCTGGATCTCCTGGAACTAGAATTACAGACAGTTGTGAGCTGCCATGTGAATATTGGGAACAAAACCTAGGTTCTCTGGAAGAGCAGCAAGTATTCTTAACCACTGAACCACCTCTCCAGCTACCCTACCTCCCATCACAGATGTTTTATATGTGACCTTATAACCTACAACCTTGCTAAATCTTTTTTCTAGTAGCTTTTTCACAGACTGTTTAGAATTGTCTATAAAAAAAATTATTTTTACTTTCCAATCTGTCTTTTAGTCTTTAAAAAAATTATTTGTTAATTTTTATTATATGTGTGTGAGTATACTACCTGTTGTACGTAAGTGCATTCATCTCATGCGATGCCTGAGGAGGTCAGAAAAGGGTGTTGGATCTCCTGGAACTGGAGTTAAGGACAGTTGTTAGCCGCCATGTGGATGCTGGGAACTGAACCTGGGTCCTCTGAGTAGCCAGTGTTCTTAACCACTGAGCCATCTCTTCAACTCCTTTTATTCCCTTTCTTTAACAAAATCTATTTCTTCAGCAAGGTCCTCCAAGTCAAGGAGGTGAAAGTGGATCTACTACCTGCTCTTGATCCTTGTTAGGAAGCTCTGAGCCTTTCACAATGAGAAAGGTGTTAAAGACAAGGATTTTTTAAATAGATAATCTTATTTTATTATGAGTTTTTGGTCTTTTTTTGAGACAAGGTCCCCCTGTAGTCCCAGCTATCCTGGAACTCTATGAAGACCAGGCTGGTCTTAACTCATAGAGATCCACCTGTCTCTGCCTCCTCAGTGCTGGGATTAAAGGTGTGCGCCACAATGCCCCAGCTATTAAAATAGATAATCTTAAACAGACCCTGTAATCCCAACACTTGAGTAGTGGAGACAGGAAAAATCAAGACTTCAGGGTCTGCCTAATCTATATGAGACTCTTTCTTAAAAACCAAATAGCAAATAAAAATATTCTTAATCAGTTGAAGAAGGTCCCTTTCTGATTTGCTGAGAGCTTTTTACCATTACTTGGTACCATGTTCTCCAAATACACTTGCTGCATTTTAATTTTGAAATCAAACCTATAGAAAAGCTTAAGGCCACATGGATCATAACTTTATCACCTTCACCTAGAGATTCCCCTCAAGGTGGCACCTACCTCAGTCAGTCCTTTGCCGGGAAAGGATCCAGGCTAGGACTGCAAAGTAGCTGTTGGGACTCGTAATCTCTTTCAACCTGGAATAGCCAGCTACCTGTCATTCCTCCTGAATGTCACCTTTCAAAGAATGAAGGTCAGTAGTTTTGTTGAATGTTCTTTATTTTGGATTTGTGTTCATCTGGAGTTTTCTCATGATTAGATTTAAAACTGCATTTCTGGTAGACATATCACTGAAGTGATGACTGGCTTGGTGGGAGGCAGTGTTTTCTCCGTGATATTACTGTAAGGTGAACCTTTACCACTGCAAAAGTCATATATACTGGGGTTTTCTACATGGTAGAATTACTTCTGTCCCTTGATACTTAAAAGTATTTTGTGAGAGATTCTTAAGCCAGGTGCACTTTTACCCACTAGTAGATGAGGATTTGGGATATTTACATACCTTGATGCTCATTTTCTCCATCATTATTATGAGGGCTGTCAAAATAATTTTTCTAATTCCATCATTTCCCCTATATTACTGATTTGTATTTTACTACTTAGGAATGTTTTCCTTTTCTTCATTCATTTATCAGTGTGGACTGGTGTGTTCTTACTGTATTCAATGAGATATATTTATTACTATCATCTGTTTAGAAGCTTAAAGTATATCAGATTTAGGCACTGGGGGCCTCTTCAAAGAGATTTGTTCATCTGAACAAATCTGTAACAGTATTTACTGTCCTACACAAGACTTTTCAGGCTCAACTTGCACTTTTTCAGAACCAATACATCATTGGTAGTTTTCTCCAAAGAGCTTTTTTTTTTTTGGTGGAAATTGGTGTTTAGAAAGAGAGATCCAAGTGCTAGGTTCACTCCCTAGGTTCACTCACTCATGAGGCCCTCTCACCAGACACAGTTATGAAATGTGTTTCTACACACACACTGCACATTTATATTGATGTCAATGTCTACCAGTCCATAATCAAAAGCCATGAACTTCTATTACTCCAATCCCTATCTAACACTACAGGCTTCATTTCAGTTTTTCCAGCTTCCACATTTGGGCCTCCATTCTCTAGCAGAAAATATTAGCCTCAATATATTCATTATATGCTTAAGTGTTGCACAAACAACTGACTGACCACTCTATCTCAGGGGTCATTGTATTGCTTATTCATCTGCCTCACCTGGGCCCTGAATCCAAGCAGGGTACCCATCTTGCCTGGGCCTGGTTAATTGGTTTTGAGATTGAATTACTAAAGAAAGAGGGAAGGAGGCAGGGAGGAATCTTTTTCTCTTCTTCTGATAAGCAACAGAATTATTGAACCTTAAGAATTGGGGAATGAATTTCAGATAAAGGAAATAATAGAAAGAAAACATTTAGACTGGTCAAGAGGCCAATCAAGGGTCTCAAAATTTATCAAGGAAGGAAAGTGCTCTCTTGGACTTATTTGATTCTCTGTGGAGTCAGTGACATCCCTGCTCAAAATACACATGAGTACAAACATGCTCATGACCTGTCAGAGGCCAAAGAGGAATGTAGCTACTGTGGATTGCCTCTCCCTTTTCCCTGGTCTTTAAACACCAGTGCTGTGCCTCATTCCTGAGTCCACTCTTCCTCTACTTTTTCCCTGGCAGAGAAAATGGAGCTATAGTAATTGACAGATTTGGGGGGTGGGTTGTTTTAATTTATACATATTATCTTATTTTACAGTTACATGGCCACAGAGTCATTACCTTGAACCTCTGACTTCGACAAAAACTGATGCAGGTTTGTATGGTGAGTTTGTTGGACGTTTTACTGGTTCCAGTTAGAGGAGGCGGGTTTCCATGATCCTTGTAGCAGCCAAGGTTTCCAGGCACTAGAGACAAAACAAGAAGAATTTCACATCTGGCTGTGAAACACTAAGATGAAAATGTACTCTCATCCCAGTCAGTATTTCCAGTCCTGGGGTATAATACAAACAAATAACCACAAGCTTTAAAAACAGAAGCCTCGGTAGTCTCTATTAAATGTTACACTTCTGTTCTGAAAAGTAAGTGAGATACATGTCCCTGTGCAACCAACTCTAGGACATTTATTCTACTTATCAATAATGACAGAATTTAATACTGTAGAGAACCAGGAGCTCTCTCTTAAGAGTAGAAATGTGGGGCCAGAGAGATGCCTCAGAGGTTAAGAGCACTGGCACAGGACCTTGGCTCAGTTCCCAGCACCCAAATGGTAGCTCAGTCTGTATCTCCAGTTCCAGGGGTTCTGATGCCATCCTTTGGCCTCCTTGGGCACCAGCATCATGTGGTGCACATCCATATATGTAAGCAAACACTCATACACATAAAATTTTTTAAAAAAACAAATCTTACAAAACAAAAAACTCTGAAATTCCCAAAGGAACCCAAGGCAGTATACTTCAGAGATACCTGTATATCTATACTCACTGCAAAATCAGCTGAGATGCTCATCACAAATAAATAAAGAGAATGTGCTAGCCAGGAGCAGTGGTGCACGCCTTTAATTCCAGAGGCAGTGGCAGGTGGATTTCTGTGAGTTCAAGGTCAGTCTGGTCTACATAGTGAGTTCTGGACCAGTTAGGGCTAAAGGGAGACCCTGTCTCAAAAAAGGCAAGGAAAAAGGGAAAGAAAAGAAAATGTGATATACACACACAATGGAGTTTTCATTCAGCCATAAAGAACAAAATTATGTCATATGTAGGAAAATGAGACATGGAGATCATTTTAAGCAAAATAAGCCAGGCTCAGAAACATAAATATGATTTTCCCATATATATGGAACATAGCTTTTATATACATAAATAAATATTTATAGTATATGTATGTTTGTCCATGCATATAGAGGCCAAGAGGGACTACCTTGGGTGTTGTATCTCACATGCTGTCCACCTTTTTTTTTTATAAAGACAGGGTCTGTCACTGGCCTGAAACTCATCAAGTAGGCTAGGCTGGCTGGCCAGTGAGCCTGAGTTCTACCCTTTTTCTGCCTTGCCAGTGTTGGGATTACAAGCATGCACCACCATGCCTGACTTTTTAAAATATGTGCTATGGGATATCAAACTCAGGTCCTATTACTGAGCTATCTCCACAGCTTGTTAAAGGGAACTTACATATGGAAACCTGAGCCATATATTTAAAGGTTCTTAATAAGAACTACTTCAGCATGATCATCTTGGTCATTCTGATTCTTGTCTCATTTATTCCATTATGCTCAAGTAAGCACATTATTTTGTATTGGACTATACACAGCCTGAGGCACATAGTCATAAATGTTAAAGTTAGAGATAAGCAATGGGTTACATTAACAGCTGGAAACTTCAAGCTTTATTTACAAAAATTTGGTGAACAAATCTAGGCAGCTTATGTTCCAATGTGGCAGTAGGGTCCTGATAGGCACCGTAAGGTAGATCACCAGGAATTAGACTGTATGCTGCTGCTGTTCTAACTCACTGGAACATCAATGGCTTAAGGTATCATCCTTCCCTCAACCCCAAGCCTACCACTTGTCAAACTGCCAATTCTATCCTTGCCCATGCCTCTCCATGCTTCTAACTCCTCTCCATGCTTCTACCACTTCCTCGGTTCTGTCTCCTACTTAGACCAGGGCTTCTTAAACTTTCTTCTCACACCTCCTTTCACCAAAAAAAAAAAAAAAACCTTTTATAAGACCTTCGAATAAAGGTATATAAAACAGGGATCTGGGGAGATGGCTCAGTCATTAAATTGATGCCTTGCAACTACAAGGACCCGAGTTGGGATCCCTAGAATGCATATAAAATAGCCATACATACTCACAATCCCAGTGCTGGGGAGGCAGAAACAGGTGGATCCCTGGGGCTTCCTGCCTAGGCAGCCTAGCTTAATTAGGTAATCTGGACCAATCTCAAAAAACCAAAGAAGACAGTACCTGAGGGATGACACCTGAGTTTGTCTTCTGGCTTCACATGCATGCACATTCACATGTACACACACTTGCTGGGATTACAGGCATGTACACATGTAAACACACATACACCTGTACATACAGAAACACACAAAGACTATAAATCAAACATTTGCTAGTAGTAAATTATAAAGAAATTTCCTTTAAAACAATTCTTTGGTATACATAGACTTTTTTGAGGGGGGTCTTTTTGAGACGGTCTCCCCTGTAGTCCAGCTGGCCTGAAACTCATTATGTAGACCAGGTTGTTCTTGAACTCACAGAGATCTGCCTGCCTCTGCTTCTCGAGCGCTGGGATTAAAGGCGTGGGCCACCACATTCAGTAGTATACATATATGTTTACCATTTATTAAAGACCAAAGCAAATCTGCATACTAATGAAATAGGTGTGCTTACTAATGAATTAAATCTTGGGTGAATACTTGATACTAGAAAACATAGAACATCTTCAATTTTTCAGAATTGATCACTATTTTGATTTTATAAACAATACTGAGAACGCTGCTTCCTATAAATTCATAGTACAAAATGGCAAAAGTGTAGTTAGGACCATTTCAGAAATGTTATCCTAATCCCAAACCAAAATTCACTGAACTATTCATGTATGTATGCATGTGTGTATGTGTGTGTGCATGTTATATGGGTGGGTGCACATATATGTGCATCTAAGTGGAGACCAGAGGCCAATCCCAGGTGTCACTTGTCCTCAAGCACTGCCCACCTTATTTTTTTGAGACAGGGCCTGCAGCTTGCCAGTTAGGCTGGCCAAGTTGGCCAGTGAGTCCCAGGGATTCACCCGTCTTTGCCTTCTCACCACAGGATCACAGTGTACACCATTACACCTGGCTTTTTCACATGGGTTCTTGGGATCAAACTTGGGTGCTCACGCTTACTTGGCAAATACTTTATGGACTGAGTTTATCTTCCCAGCCCCATAAATTAGACAGCATTTTATGAAACTCACAGCAGCAACTCAAACAACAATTTCTTTTTTTTGGTCTTTTTGAGACACGGTCACCCTATAGCTGCAGCTGGCCTTAAACTCACTATATAGACCAGGTTGGCCTTGAACTCACAGAGATTGGCCTGCCTCTGCTTCCCGAGTGCTGGAACTAAAGACATGCACTACCATATCTGGTCTTCAAACAATTTTTAAAATCAAACATTCTAACACAATACAATCCAAAGGTATACTAATTTGACACAGGCAGAGGAAGGACAGTACAAAAATATTAAAAGCTTTTATATTCCACAATTAAGTCTTTTTGTTTCTATAAGAGCAGAAAAACTTTGTGTGGACAGTAAAAACATTGCAGTTCATAGCATTCACCAGTCTCAAATTTCAGCTGATGTGTTTTAGGCAGCATTAGTTGGCATTAAATGGCATCAGGTACATGCAGAGTAAAGCTTGCATGTGTGTTAGGAAACAAGGCCACATTAAAGTCACAAAATGCAACAGGGCAAGGGCTGCCAGAAACACCCCAGATTCTTTATGTGCTTGATTCTGAATCAATTTTTAGCCACCGCACAGTCAGAAGCCTTTTATTGTTGCCAAATCTTTCATAACCCCACATTCTTCTACATGACTCCATATGGAGTTGTGAGCCACAGTCTAAAAATTTGTGACTTAGGGCTGGCAATATGGCTCAGTAGGGAAGGGTGCTGGCTACTACACTTAACACTCAGACCAAGCCTGGCAATCTGAGTTTAATCTCTGGAACCCACATAGTAGAAGAGAACCAACTTTCATTGGTTTTCCTCTGACCATGACACATGAACCATGGAATGCATGTACACGTGTGCATGTGTGCACATACACCACTCATAACCAATCAGTCAGTCAATGACTCAATCAACGTAAATTTTTTAAAAAGCTGTAACTTAAGAGACTACTGCATTCCTGTTCCATCTCCATTTCAGGGTTAACCTACTGCCACTCAATAAACTTTATAGTACACACCAGGAAGCAGAAACTGTAGGTACAGAGACCTGAAGCATGAATAATCCTGCCCTCCCAGGAACAGTAAGGAGTGAACATGACAGAGTGGGAAGTGACCAGTGACAGAGAGGGAAGAGCAGCAGCAGAGCTGTGTGGGTCCTGCCTCAAACCCACAGAACTCCCTAGCTTCAGGATAAAGCCTGGGGGTTCTATGTGGCTCAGCATCGCCTGTGTTCCACCCTTCCTCTTCCTCCAGCATAACCTCAGCCTCTATTTATCAGTTTATATTCTATACAAAGGTCAAATTGTATTGCATTTGCAAATTTCCAGTTTCATCTTGCTCTCTGGCCTTTGGATTTTTGCACATATATTCCTTCTGCTCAGAATATCCTTCTTCACTTAGGATTCAGTCTGAACATTACTCCCCAGGCTTGGGCTCTTCCATTCTTTCCATTTTTCCACCCAACGAAAGAGAGCCAGTCAGTCCTCCTGTGCAGTGCTATTGCTGTCTATGAAGAGCTGTATTCCAATCACCTGTTTAGTTATCTCTCTCTTCAAATAACCACAGACAATTTAGGGGCAGGACTGTATCTGCATCACACCACTGTCTTCCCAGAGACTGCAGGTGCTCTGTGACTCTGATGGATAAACAGCTGAAATCGTGGAGTGGCTGGGTAAGGGCCCTTCTCAGGGGGGCAGTGAATGGGCACACAAGAAGGAAAGAAAAGCACAGCGAATCTGTTTAACAGTACCCACTTCAAGCTAGCAATTTTGATTCTTTACTGCTGTCCTGTTCTATCTATAAACATCATACTTTGTTTCATACAGGCTAACTTTAAAACTTTAAAAAATTAGAGGGCTGGAGAGATAGCTCAGTGGTTAAGAGCACTGGCTGTTCTTGCAGAAGACCCAGGTTTGGTTTCCAGCACCCAAATGTTGGCTATCAACAGTCCCTAACTCCAGTTCTAAGGGCTCCAACGCTCTCTTCTGACTTCTATGAGCACTGTATGTCACTGGTGCACTTACATACATCCAGGCAATACACTCATACACATAAAATTTTAAAATTAGAAACTTTTAAAAATTAAATCATTTCATGAAACCTTTCTAAAACACATCAGATACTTTTAAACAAACTTAATACTGTTTAACTTACTTTAAATTTTTCTTGGTAACTTGAAGTGATCAATTGTACTTTAAGAAAATGGCCCTCAATGGGTACTTTTTAATGTTCTTGTGTCTGACTTTCATGAGTTGCTGTGTTCTTAGAGCACAGAATGAGCTCTAATCTCTATTCTTCCAAAGACAATAATCCATTATGAGGCCTCACTCCTCATTTAAACCAACCTAATTTTTTCCTCAAGGACTTCGTTTCCAAATACCACCTTGGGGATTAGGGCTCAACATATGAAATTTAGGGGGACACATCTATTCTAAAACAGCTACCACTGAGGCATCTGAATCTCAAAGCATTATACTGAAAGGAGTCCAGGAGCATCTATTTACTTCTGGTGCAGTTTGCTCATCTGCTGTTCTGCTATTTCACAGACTTAGAACAAAACATCGCTTATTAGGGTTATAGTTTAAAAAAAGAATAAAAATTGAGCACAGTGTTGCACACCTGTAGTTTAGCAACTGAGGTAGAAGCAGGAGAACCAAGAACTCAGGGCTGCTTGCACTATACAGTAAGCCCATTGCAAAACGACTTTTTTTTCTCAAGGAGGTTTCTCACTCTGTCACCCACCACCATAGCCCAGGAATTTTTTCTGCTTGCTCACTCCCCACTCTTGGCAATACTCCGGGCTTTGATGCTGCCTCCCACCCTATGTCCAGTGGCAGCCAACATGTGCAATGAACCAAACCCTAGGGTACAATTCTGGCACCTCTGCCATGGCCTACCTGTCTTCCTTTCTGTTTCCTTTTTTTCAGTGCTGGGGGTTGAATCCAGGGGCTTATATACGTTAGGCAAGTGCTCTACCATCGAGTCACCCCTCCTGTCCTGCTGCAGCCTTTCATCAATAGTAGAATAAAGAACAATATGAGCCTCAAAGGGTTCTTGTAAAAAATGAGATGATGTAAATAGATACCACAGGGCTTGGCAGGATGGTATGCACTGAATAGAGAGCACTATTACCACTGTATATAGTGAGGCTTTCATTGTCCACCACACAAACAAGGATAACTTGCTGAATGGCAGAAAAATAAAACAGGATCAATATAAAAGACAAAAGCGGTCACCTCAGAAAATGTTTTTTCCGGATAGTAAAACTAATCTCTTATATCTGTGCAACACAGTGAGGGTCGATAAATCATCTCACAGGAAGTGCTTCCCTTTGGGGGAAGGCAGGAGAGAAGACAAGAAACCAGCAGATGAAGGACCTTGCATAGAGACATGCACGCAACGTGGGAGCATGGTAAACTCAGCATTGCAGATTCCCACTGTGGTATGGTTCTTTCCTCCTAGCATAACACGACAGTGCCATCATGGAACAGAAAGTGCTGTGATGGTCTAAGAGCAGCTGACCCTGCAGGCACGGGGATGAAGCAGGCGAGGAGACACAGCAGTAACCAGGCCTGTGGTAACGCTAGCCTCCGACTCTTCATCTTCCTGCCTCAGTTTCCTGAGTGGCATGATCACAGGCATGCGCAACCACACTCTGTCAAGACTGAATAATTAAAGCCATTGGCCAGGGTTTGGTGCACCCAAAGGGAAGTCTCTGAGACAGAGTTGGCTTCTGGAGGTGGGTTCTACAGTCCTCTGACTTGAACTGGAAAGTGTGGCTCCAAGTCTCATCAGAGAAGACACATCATGTCAGATTTCCAGACTGTGTCCACCCATAGGTCTTCCCAGAAGTAGGGAGGAAAAGCCCATTGAAAAAGGGTATTTCTTCTCAAGTTCCTAAGTTGCTGGGCCACTTGAAAGTCACTGTGGTTTGGTCATGCATTTTCCCTCTTACAGGAGGCTTCATCACTTTGTTTTTCTTAAAAAAAAAAAAAAAAAAAAAAAAAAAAACCTTAACATATAAATGGACTCCTTGTTTATCATAGTTGAGGCTCTGAAACTCAGGATGATTAATTCCAAGATTCCTGCCTCAGGCCCAAACCATAAACAGTATGCAACCGTACACAAACTTTTTCCCCTATACAAGCATACACAAATGTAAGGCTTTTTCTGTCTAGGCTAAGCACTTATCCCACACTATGGCTCTAACTTGAGCAGTTTGAGGTGGGACCACAAAACTAGTGCTGACTTTTCCTTCCTCACACTTTTCACAGATAGAAAGTTCATTCTTACCACAGATGCTGGAAACCTCAGCAGTCTGGTTTTTTTTTTCTTCTTCTTCTTCTTCTTTTGTTTTCTTCCCTTAGTAAGTTGGAAATTGTGAACTAAGGTTCCCAGAAAAAAACTACACCTGCATTAAAGATTCTACAAGGTAGACCAACTGATTAGAATACTTTGTGATTGTGGAGAGTTACAATATTGCAAATCAAGAGTCAAATTATCTTGAGCTATCCTTAGCCTCTTTATTACCTATTCATGGCCTACCTGTGTATCACCTAATGTTCTTGTAATTATGACATGAAATCTTTTGGGATGGATTGACTTAACAGACCATTAACTACCACCAAACCAAAGACTATCATTAGATAGCATCTGAAATCCTACAGCAGAGATTTCCCTGCTTTTTCGTAATCCACTTAACCTGACATACCATATTCATGACACACTTCCAATGTTCTTCCAGTATATTCCTTTTGCTCAGATTAGCATGAGTGTTCTAGTTCTGGCAACCAAACATTTCCCATCAGAGGGAGCAGGCACCCCCATCAGGGTGGAGGTTCCATTTACATAAGCAGCCCTGACAGCTACCATTTTCTATCCCAGCCCTCTGACCAGATCTGTTATACCTTTTTGAAGAAACCAAAAGGAAAGTTCTAGTCTTGTTTTAGAAAACTCCACAGCACTGCAGAATTCTTTTTATTTTTAACTTTTGATTAAAACCTCCTTCTTCAGAAATGATGCAATGCCTCTACTATGTTTATTTTGTATGTGCATGTTTGTGTAGGTGCACATGTGTGTGGGCCAAAGGACAACCTGAGGTGTCATTCCTCAAGTACCACCCACCTATTTTTTGTTTTTTTTGAGACACGGTCTTGCTATGTAGCCTTGGCTGGTCCCAAACCCCCTAGATAGGCCAGGTTGGCCTCAAACTTTCCTACCTCTCACAGAGATTATAGATGCATGTCACACATCTGGCTCACTGATTCTTCTAACAGCTTTACTTCATATTTTTTATTATTATTATTATATTAATTTGTTAGCATATAAAGCAATGGGTTTCACTGTGGCATTTTTATATATTATATGTTATTATACAATACTTTGTTAGAAGTTATTCTGGAGGCTCATATTTAGCTCACTCAAATAAATTCACAAACAGGGCTCTATGAAATTTTATCTTCAGGGGCAGGTAGTATACATGTTCCTAAGGATGCTGATCTCCTGGGTCTGGCTTAATACCAGTAGTTCCCTTCTGGGAGCACCTTCTCTGAAACCTAATTTCTGGTATTTCCTTGTGGTGGATAGTTTCTAAAGTGGTTCTGATGATTTTCCCCTTGCTGTACATTCTAGAAGCAAAGGCTGAGCATAGTGATACATGCCTTCCATCCCAACACTTGGGAGGCTGAGGCAGGAGTACTATTGGCTACAGAGTGAGATCAGGTTTCAAAAGGGAAAAAAAAAAGATAGAATTTCCTTTCCCTTCACATTTGGGCAGTTTTATAACTTGCTTTACAAATGAATAGTCCTTGCCTTTTGAGGACTCAACCACCCTTTCAGAAGTCTGAATAATCAGTGGAAGGAGAGGTCACCTTGTAGATAGCATCCTGGAGTGCAGGCCCAGCAGAGCTCATAGCTGTGTGCAGTTACCTCATGGTCTGCTGAGAAGAATACAAGAAGGTTCCAGCTGAAACTCAGCTAGTCGCAGAACTGAAGACATGATAAAAGATGGTGCTTTAAGTCAGTGGTGTTGGGGGGCCTTGTCACAAGGTAATAAATGAAATATCTTACTTGATAAATGGTCAGTCTAAGTTCAAAAGGACTGATGTAGCTGTCCATGGGGGAGGAACTTGATTTCTTTACTTGGACTTTTGTTTTTAAACACAAGGACAATTTTATTAGAGTTTAAAGGGAAAACCCCATGACAGGCACGTTGTAAATTTTAGCCTCTGCTTGGAGGAGGAAGAAAGAGAAGAGAAAAGAGGGAAAGCCATACACAGCCTTGTGGCATAAGCAGGGGTGGTAAGGTGGGATGGGGTGGGGGCAGCTTCAGAGGAAAGGAGCAAGAGAGTCCAGAGTGTCTAGGAAAGCATGCTCAAGCATGACAAGTATTTGAAGGAAAAGGAAAAGTTATGCTTTTCTGAGTTAGAAAAGCAGGCTGGCTTAGCAAGGGTACATGGCTACAGCCACAGTAACTGCCTGAGTTCTTTAAGGGATAGCACACAGGCAAGGAACCAGAGTCCTGCTGTCTCTTCCTAAATGCTCTGCTTTCTAGTCAGCTGTTTCCCCTTCTAAGTAAACGAATATGGATTTACTTGTCCTGTCTTTCCTCATTGCTGCCATCAGAGCCCAGGTCCTGGATTAACCCTGGATTTGGAAAACTACACCCACCCTTTGTCCCCAGACTTCCTTCCTCCAGCGCATCCTGGGGACAGATGCAGTGCTTTCAGCACCTCTACCCTGTCTAATTAACTGGCTTCAACATCTGATCTGTTTCTTTTTGCTTTTCTATCCCAATGTTTATAACTTAAATTCCTAATTGCAATGCAAGTTTGAAGGGTTAGATCAGGTTTATGTATGTTCTTTACAGCCAACTGCCAGTGTCAAGACTTTCAGTAAAGTCATTCTTATAGTTTTGAATGATTTTCCCTTCTTTCAAAAAAGTATATTTATTTACCTATTGTGTGGATGTAGGGGACACATGTGCCACAATGTGGGGTGGAGATCAGAGGTTAATTTGTGGGAATCATTTATCTCCTATGATTATGTGGGTTCCTGAAGTTTGAACTTAAGTTATCACGCTTGGCAGAAAAGTGCCTCTACCCACTAAGTCATCTTGCTAGCCCTGATTTTCCCTTATGTTACTAGTACACTTCACACAATTGTGCTTTAGAACACTGTAGATGCCACTGAGAAACATGTCTATTTGGTTCACAAAGTCTACATTTATTTTTTTTTTGGTAGTATTGGGGATTAAACCTGAGGCCTCATGCATGCACACCACTAAGCTATAGTCCCAGCCCTTAAAGTATTCATTTCTCATGAGAAATTAAATAACATCAATTGAAAAAAAAATTGAATCCATGCTAGATCAGAAACCATAAAACTGCTCTATAGGAACAAACATGGGACCTCTTAGGACCCTTGAGTCCAGTGCCACAGCAGGCCCCACTGAATGCAGCAAGTGTGCCATGCCAAGATCCACGGCGAGTCAGTTAATAAACGGATAGAGAGAAAGAAAAAAAAAAAAAAGGAGATTATAAATAAGCATTTTAGGAAAGATAGCAGGAGCATACTAGGGGCGATCCAGTCCCTGGGGAGCATACCAATATAATACCTGGTGACATGTTCATGCCTACCATTATTCAGATTCTAGACTTGTACATTTTATTAACTGAATTTTCAAAATAGCCCTAGAAGACACAGATGAGGAAACTAAGGCTCACAGAAGAGTTACTTTGCCTAAAACTATTATGGGAATAATGATGTACATCTAAGCTGGTGACTTTGAGGCCTAAATTCTTTTCATTAGTTTCATGGGAAGAGAGAGGGTTTCACCAGAGCAAGGAAGGATATTTAGCACCTGTTCTAGCCTCCTGTGTCAGGTAGACATGTTCTGCTCTTTTTGGTGGCTGCCAAGAACAGGTCTGGGGGAAGGGAAGCAAGTATAAATATCATCAGTGCCCTCCACAAACAAACACAGAGTCAGGTAAAGAGAGCACCTGTTATATAAGTACAGCTTCCAGGGAGATCCTTGAGACCCCTCTCTAATTTCTCTTGCCCAGAAACTCCAGAGCTGTCCTAGCTACTGCCTTTGAACAACTTAGTGCTGTTTGAAAGACAAAACTCGTCACAGAAAGAAAAAATGATATTAAACAGGATTCTAACAATGCTAACTTGAGCAGGCTAAAAAGGTTTACACGGGTTTGGAGAGGTGGCTCAGTGGTTAAGAGCACTGGATGCTCTTGCAAAGGACCCAAATTTGGTTCCCAGCATCCACACGGCAGCTTACAACTATCCATAACTCCAATACCAGGGGATCTGACCTCCTCTTCTGACCTCCATGGGCACTGCACAATACAGGTATACTTGCATACATGCAGGCATACACCCACACATAAAGATTTAAAGATTCACATGAACAAAATGTTAATTATAACAGCAAGACAGAAGACATGCTGCAGAATTTGCAATATCTATGTTGTTTTCAATACTGTTTTACGACTGAGGAATGCAGGTTTCTTCCTGGCTGCAAAATGTGAATGATACACGGAGCTGTGTCTTTTAAGAGATGAACTTAACCTATGGCAATGCAGCACAAAGCTTAGGGACAGACCCTAAGGCCTAGACAAGACTGTTAGAATGTTTCATGCAGGATTCATGCCTAGAAGTCAGTTCCTAGATGATAACAGCTGGGCAGAGAACACCCAGTCCTGGCACAGCTATCTACAGAGCAGCTCTGCTGTGGCCACAGATGCTTCCTGGATACCATAGCAGCCTGTTTTGTTACCAGGGCTTGGGATTTTCCAGACACAGAGAAGAAAGCAACTTAAAAGCTGGTAGCATGAACGGCAGAGTTGTCACCACTGAGTTAATCCTTTGGTTTTCATGATATCAAAAAGGCAATCTTAACAATTCACCATACTATAGGAAATTCAATCTTAAATTCCCAAAGAACCCACAAAAAAAAATTCTCACTGATGACCTCAACAGTAGCATGGATCCATCCTGGAGCCCCTATTTTCAAGGACGCAGAGGAAACAAGGTTGCTCCCAAGTACCAGAAGGAAAAGGTACTAGTCTTGCTACAGAATCCTGGATTTAAATTTCATTTGTCCCAGAATGTCAGCCTCATCAAATCACACAACCATCTAGCCTCAATGTTCTCATCTGAAGAATAGGGTAGGGAGAGTAGACATGTTACCTGTGACTGGTAAAGATGTTAAATAAGAGGGTGTAAATCTAAGTGCTCTGTACAAGTTGGGTGCTCAACAATAGCTAAAAACATGCAGAAAATCAGAGCTGGCATCAAAATGCTGCAGGCACTCACACATCATATCCTATGGCTGACACTGCCTAGACCAGCCCTGTCCTTCACACAGCTTTTGAAGCTCTTATTAGAGATCAAAGCCTGTTGGGGTGGGGCATGTTTTGTACTTTCATAAGGCAAAACTAACAAAAGCTAAAAAACAGCAAATGTATTTAAGTAACCAGAGCATCACTTAATCAAAAGGAACTTAAATTGATGAAGTTACCAGCTGGGATGAACCTGGGGTTCGTGTGGCAGAAATGCTCTTGCTGGCATGCTCTCAGGGCCAGTCCTTGTGATACAACAGTAGAGAACATCCTATGACTTAGAGAGAAATCACACCCCAAGTCCATAAGATAGGTTTAAGAAACTACAGAGAGGGGCTGGTGAGATGGCATAGCAGGTAAAAGCACTTGCCACCAAGCCTGACAACCCAAATTTAACCCACGTGGTGGAAAGAGAAAACAGTAGATGGTTCTCCTGTAAGTACACATACACATTTGCACGTACACATACATACAAATAAATAAATGCACTAAAAAAGAAGCTGTGCAGAAAAATCTCCTTGGGGCCACCTCAGCACTGTACTTAGTCTCATCACTGTCCTAGATGGAGCCCAGATTCCTTCCAGACCATCTCATCTACTGTTCCTTCCTTCTTAACATTTATGGTTCAATAATGCTGACTTGCTTGGAATTGATCAGGGAGAACCATGTATTTTGTCCCCCGAGCCTGCACGCCTACCCTTCTTACCAGCTCTATCATTTAGAACCTTGCTACCTGAAGTGTGGTCCTGCAGCTTCATTATTCCTGGAATCTGTTAGAAATGTCAAATTTTAGGCCTATTTCAGATCGTCTAAGTAAGAATCTGTACTGTAATAAGATTCAGGTGATCATATCTACCTCACTGAGTCTACCTGCACACCTTTAATCCAAGCACTCAGGAGGCAGAACCAGGCAAATCTCTATGAGTTCAAGATCAGCCTGGTCTACAAAATGAATTCCAAGCCTGCCAGGGCTATGCAAACTTAAAAAGAAGAAAAAAGTGTTTTCAAGGGCTGATGAGATGCTTCGTCAGTTAAAGGCAACTGCTACCAACCCTGACAACTGGAATTTGATCCCCACAATTCACAGAGTGGAAGGAGAGAAGCGCATCTCATAACTTACATTCTGACCTCCACAAATGCACCATGGCACACACTCATGAATGCCCATACACTCATACACAAAATAAGTAAAAACAATAATAATGTGCTTTTAAATATACACAAAAGTAGATTAAAAATCTAAGCAGGGGTGGGGGAAGGGCTAGAAAGATCGCTCAGTGGTTAAGAACACTCACTGGCTGCTCTTGCAGAGAAGAGAGGGTCGATTCCCAGCACCCACATGGAGACTAACCACTGTCTGTCACTCCAGTTTCAGAGGATCCAACACCTTCCTCTAATCTCCGCAGGCACTGGATGACACAGCTGCACTTACATACATTCAGGCAATACTATAAAAATAATAAATACAATATTTAAAAAAAATCCAGCAAGGGAATGATGGAACACATCTTTAATCCTAGCCCTTTGGAGGCAAAGGCAGATGACGGATCTCTGTGAGTTTGAGGCCAACCTGGTCTACATAATGAGTTCCATGCCAGCTGGAGCTGCATATTCAAAAAAACCAACCAAGTAAACAAATAAAAAAATCCATTACATCAACAATTCCCACTTATTTTTCCTTATATATTTTGTTTGTTTGTTTTTGACAGGGTCTCCTTAGTTCCAGTCTTCTTGGAAGTCACTATGTGGACCAGGCTGGCCTCAATCTTACAGAGATCTGCCTGCCTCTGCTTCTCAAGGGCTGGGATTAAAGATGTGCACCACTGTGCCCAGCAATTCTCACTTAAAAAAAAAAACAACAATAAAACACTCTTGTTTTAGTCACTACCCTCACCTCCCAATCAGTCACTCTTTAAGAATTATATTCTTTCAAAACGAATCCCCCAAACAATGTCATTTCAGCCACACATATTACATTATATGTCTGGAATTTAAAAGGATGTGTGTGTGCTAGATGTTTTGAAGCACACCTGCAGTCCCATTTTCCTGAAGGTTGGCACAAATAACTTGAGCTTAGGAATTCAAGACCAACCTAGGAGACATTAAAACCCATGTCCTTATTACAGTTACTAAAATTAATGATAATTCCTCAACATAATCTTCAGTCTTTTAAATTTCTCTAATCATAAATGAATTATTCTTTTATAGTTAGATTGTTTGGGGCAAATAAAAAACAGTTCTCAGAAATGAGGCTTTTGCTGTTTTTTTTTTTTGTTTGTTTGTTTGTTTTTTTGATTTTTAGTCTGATGTCTAGGAAATCAGCTCTGTGAAGAAAATCATACTGCCTTGAAAAAAAATTTTAAGGGTCAGATGTAGTGGTATACACCTTTAATCTTAGCACTCAGGAAGCAGAGGCAGGTGGAACTCTGAGTTTGAGGCCAGCCTGGTCTATATAGTAAGTTCCAGGCCAGCCAGGCCTACACGATAAGACTCCATTCTCAACAACAACAAAAATTTCTTAATTATTTATTTTTTATAGAGGGTATAGGACATATGTGTGGAGGTTAAAGGGTAACTTGCAGGAATTTCTTTTCTCTTTCCACCATTTGGGTCCTACAGATCAAACTTAGGTCATCAGATCTGTCAGCAAGTGCTGTTACTGGCTGAACAAGCTCTCTTCAGATCCCTAAATTTGCCTTTAGATGACATTTGTAGACTATTTCCTCACTCACAAAATACATTATTTACTTTTTAAAATCTCAAGCTGGGTATGATGGCATATGCCTGTAATTTCAGCTCTCAGGAGGCTAAGGCAGGAGGACTGTGAGTTCTAGTCCACTTGGGCTACATAGTGAGAGTCTATCTTTTAAAAAAAATCCACAGATATAATTAAGTCAATCAAAAACCATATGAGGAACATAAGCATATTCCTCAGAAGCAACAAAATGAAAGGATGATTATTTAACAAAAGAAATACACACACACACACACACACACACACACACACACACACACACATCAGGGCAAATGTTTTTCCCTTCAACAGGGATCCTGGGATATATATAGTATTAAGTTTGATGACCTTAAAATTTGCTTTTAAAGTCTGTATTTGTCCTGTCAGTTATAAGAACTTAAAGTTCTGAGAAATATACTAACAGATGCAGTTTAGGGGGCAAATCCAATGACTTCCCGAGTTATTCTCCAGTGAGAATAACTGTGAGTTCTAATCCAGTTCACCATAGCTCACCATTCAACCAATTCTCCTTTGTTCCCAAACATTCATTCCCCCTGCCTTCTGGGGGCCTATTATATTCAGTTAGGAACTTTCCAGGAAACTGATCCTGTCACAGGACTTTTCCTGTTTGACAAGTCCAGTAGTACTAAGCATGAGTAAGCATGCTTTACACAGAGGCTGCCATTATTCATAAAAATAATGACACCAACTCCATTAATAGGGCAAATCTGACCTAAAAGGACAAGTTGCATCTTTATTAAGTCTACTGGGCTACTATTCAGGTCTCTTGCTACAAATAACATATGGGCTTTTCTTCAACTATGTTGGTCAAATACATTAGACACACAATATTCTACCAGATTCAAAGACAGGGTTTGGCTTGATAGGGAATGTGGATACCCACAGGGTAAAGAGAAGGACTTTCCAAAGAACCAAATACTCACCTTCAACCCCCTAAGTTAGGTACCAATGACTTCTCATTTCCAACTTTTAAAAGCATTCCTACACAGACCATTTGAGGTTATCAAAAAGCCAAAAAAAGAAAAAGAAAAAGAAAATAATATTAACTTTCCTTTTCTTAGAACTATGAGGAATATCTGGTGAATATTACAAGTTAAAAATATACTAGCTGGTTTGTATTATTTTGCTGCAATTTTCTCTTCTCTAATCTAGTTTCAGTGACCACATGAATCAGCTCCTACTGGCTCAAGCTAAATTTTCTAAATATGGGTTGAAAATTATCTTTCTAAATAAAAGTGCCCAGAAATATGGGCTGAAGATTATCTTTCTAAATAAAAGTGCCCAGAAAACCCTCTTCACCCTTCCTGAGACAATTATACAGGCTGGTAGTAAAAGACCATCTTTGTGTAGAACAAATGGACCGAAGAAAATCTGTTTTCTTCTCCTCTGCCTCTTTACACAGCCACAGTCAAATGAGATGTTTTATCATTTTAAAATTATGATTAAGCAGACTGAGCAAAAAAACCATTCTTCTGGTCCTTATGATTTTCTGTTTGAGGACTGGATTAAGGAATACTCAGGTTGGATGGATGGTGAAGCTGGGACTAACTGCCAGGTCATGGTGGGAGTTGACAAGGCAAGTATCCTGTAGGACTGGTTCCACCTTCCCTCTCCCTCCAGGCATCAGAATTCAGCCTGTTCTATGCTTGTGGGAGAGGAATCCCAGGTCCCACAAAAACCTCCATGTTACTGTACAGACACAAGTTTCCTGACCTGAGAACTAAGAGAGGCCAGCAGGGAAAAGAGCAAGTTCATAATCGGGGGAAGGGGGAATCAGAGAGTAGCGTACCTCAGTGTTAGGAGGGGAGAAACTCTGCTTTTCTGGCAAATTACAAAATATATTCTTGGCTGGGGTGGTGGTGCAAGCTTTAATCCCAGCACTTGGGAGGCAGAGGCAGGTGGATTTCCATGAATTTAAGACCAGTGTGGTCTACATAGTGAGATCCAGGCCAGCTTGGGCTACAGGGAAACCCTGTCTCAAAAAAGAAAGATAAAACAAGCACATGCTTGTGGTCCCAGAATTTGACAGGCAGGGCTGGAAGATCAGGAGTAGGGCATGGGGTAAATGCCAGTAATCCTAGCATTCAGGAGGCTAATGTAAGAGAACTGCCATGAGTTCAAGAATAGCCAGGGCTACACAGTATCAGGCTAGACAGGATGCATAACAAGATCCTGTCTCAAAAAGTATAAAACAAAAGCTGGGTGTAGTAGTGCATGCCTATAATCCTAATACTTGAGAGCTGGGAGTAGAGCTTACTTCATCAGTAAATTTGTTATATAGCTGCCTTCTGTATCCACAAGCTCTGTATCTGAGAGAGTCACATTCACAGATTCAACCACAGATTGAAAATACGGGAGAAAAAAAATCCTCTATTCACAGCAAAAAACAAAACAAACCATGTACAGGCTTTTTCACTGCCATTCCCTAAACAATACAGGATAATAGCTATTTATACAACATTTACACTGCACTGGGTGTTATGAAGTAACACACAGATGATTGAAATCTTTAAATTATGTGGGAAGAGTCTAGGCTATATAAAATAATACTATGTCATTTATATTAGATTTGAATATCTTCAGATTTCAGTACCTGGGAGAAGGGGAGTCCTAGAACTTATCAGATGCTGAGGGATGACTGTAGAATCAAATTAGTTTCCATACTTAAAATCTCATATAAAAAACTTCCCGCAATCTGTTTCTATCTTGTTTAAAAAATATACTTTAAATTATTTTTTTTAATTTATCAATTATGTGTATATGTATATATGTGTCTGCCTGTAGGTTCATACACAAGAAAAAGCAGGTGTCTGAGATTCCAGAAGAGGGTGTCAGGTCCCTGGAGCTGGAGTTACAAGTAGTGAGTGATCAGCTACCTAATCTGGGAGCTAGGAACCAAACTTATGTCCTCTGAAAGAATAGTATATGCTCTGGCCCCTATTTTTTATTTTTAATCTATGCTTTAAAAAAATTTTTTTTTGAGACAAGGTCTCACTATGTAGCTGAGGCTGTCTTGGAATACAATCTCTTCCTGCTTCAGTGTTCATAGTCTTTGATTATAGGCATGCACCACCATGCCTAGTTTTAAATGAAAACAACAACAACAACAAAAGTCAGGCAAGCAAACAACAATAATGAAAAACCCAGGTACCCCAAAGCAAAAACAAAAAAACCCTCATTCAATATTGCAGTACTCCCTGTCCTTTTGCTTTTATAACTGGAATAACTGAATATATAATCCCAGCACTCAGGAGGCAGAGGCAGACAGATCTCTGTGAATTCAAGGCCTGCCTGGTCTACATAGCGAGATCCAGGCCAGCTAGGGCTACAGGGAGACCCTGTCTCAAAAGGACCAAAAACAAAAACAAAACAAAACAAAACAACCCCCTCCCCCCAAAAAACAAATAATAATTGAATATAGAAAAGAATGAACAAACCAGTAAGGAAATGGGTCTTTTATTAAAAGGCTGAAGAAGGGGCTAGGACAATAGCTTAGTTAATAAAGTGCTTGCTGTACAAGCACAAGGACCCGAATTTGATCTCTAACATGCACATAAAAAGCCAGGCATGGTGGCACATGCTTATAATTACAACACTGGGGAGATAAAGACAAAAGGATCTCTGGGGCTCTGCCTAGAGCCAGCCTAGTCTAATTCATCAGCCCCAGGATGCAGTGAGAGATCCTGAAAAAACAAGGTGGAAGCTGTAAAGATGGCTTAGCAGTTAAGAGAACTTGTTGCTCTGCAGAAGATCCAGGTTCAGTTCCCAGCACCCACATTGGGTGGCTTGCAAGTGTCTGTAACTCTAGTTCCAGGAGATCAGATGCCCTCTTCTAGTCTCCAAGAGCACTTGCACACATGTGGTATACATACATAGACATAAAATAAATAAATCTTTAAAACAAAAACAAAAGAACCAAGACGGACAAGTTTGAACAATACCCAAGGTTGATACATCTGGCCTTCATATATACAAATATATTATGTCTACATGCACACACATGTACCTACACACATGGACATATAACATACATATAAATAAACACAAAAGGTTAAAGAAACAAAACTGTGAATTATTATTAAAAAATAAAGTAGAATTCTTTATACTAATAGGAATAAAACAACTATCATCTGGTTTTGTATTTATTTAATCAGTTATTTACTATCATTTTCCAGAGAACTTGAAGCCAAATAAAACCAAATAACAACAAACACGGAAATTCTCATTGAGCTTACCCATATAGATAACACCCAGGAAATGAAGTGTCATGGAAATGAATGTTCTTATTCCTGAACAGCCTCAACAAGAAAAGTGGAAATCCACAGCCTAAGATGTTTCTCCTTGTGTTCTGAAATCTACCAGCCAGTACTAACTAACCTTGGCAGTGCCTTCTACTCTGAGCTTAATAGTCAACCCCCAAACATCAGAGGGTGTGTTAGGCTTACTCTGGCAGGCAGGAATATCACAGTACTTCCAGTAGACACCATCCTCGTGCTCAGCGACATAGCACCAGGGGCTCACATCTCCATCTGGATTTCTGTTGGGGATAAGGAGGGACACAATGATGACACTACTTGTGCTTTAAGTCATTTGTCTCACTGCTTTTCAATTTTTAAGAAAAGGAATTGCTTTGAATTCCATGTTACTTCTAATAACTGGTATGTATCTCAATGCCATCTCTTATCAAGAAAGAAAACATGAGTTGGGGAAGGTTGCTCATTCCTATAATTCTGGCACCTGAAAAGCTGAGGCAGAACTGCCTCAAGTTTGAGGCCAGCCTGGGCTACACAGCAAAAACCAGATCAGTGAAAGCTAAATAGCAAGATCCTGTCTTAAAACAAAACAACTTTTCCTCTTCTAGTTTCATTTCATTTTACCTTCTTCAATAATGAACATTCCAAATATATAATTTTACTTTATTTTAGTTATTATTTTTATTGTATGTATATGAGTGCCTACACATATATAAATGCACTCATGTCATCCAATGCCTGAGGTCAGAAGAGGGTGTTGGATCCCCTGGAACTGGAGTTACAGATGGTTGTTAGTTGCCATGTGGGTGCTGGGAACCAAACCCTGGTCCTCTGGAATAGCATCCAGTCCCCCAAGTACATAATTTTTAAACAGCAAAATGAATTCACATGACATAGACTCCACTGGCAAGCTTGCACCAGCACCAGGCTGCCAACTCATATTTGACAGAAATGAGAGCTACTTTTTCATCAAAATACAGATTCCACAGAGGCCCCTGAAGAAAGTTGTACAGGCATCAGTTAGAACCTGTGTCCTGTCAAGTACTAACTTCTGATATAGCAATCATATTATTTTCAATATTTATTTCCATATTTCTAAGTGAGACCAGCTTAGAATAAATGCCCTTGAGGGTCATTTTGGTGTAGAGACATCATAACAATAAAGTGAGACACTGATGAAGCAGTTCAAGAAATGACAGGAGCTATTGGACACACAGAAAAAGCCTGCCTCTTTTCACCAATTTCCAAGCCCCTTTTATTTAGGCTCAGAATACTGGAAACGTGACACTCCAGTTAGGCAGGAAATGGGCACCAAAGACCCCAGCAGGCGGGAGTTTTGGAGCAACAGGGCCTAAGCGGATAAGCCTATTGTGTGGCCTAAAAGATAAGCCCTCTTCTGGCACAAAAGAGTCTTTCATTTTTTGTGCCCAAAGGCAGGTGCTAGTGCCAATTCTGCTCTTCCCCATTTTTGCCTTCCCCTCTAATCCAGATACTTCAAGCCCAGCTCAGAGAGCCTGTTCCCATCACTCGATAGCTCTCAGACATCTCAGATGTGATGGGTCTGAAAAGTCACACAAGACAAACATGGTGTCAGGTGTCAGCTGAGAAATCAAAGAGGGAGACCATGTACAAAGCCCTTTTGTAAACGGTATTTCACTGTCATTTTCCTCCCTCTATTCAGCATTCAGCTTTGATGTAGTATTGGATAAAGTCCTTAGAAAACAACTGTTTATTATCAAGGTCAAAGTCATTCTGAAAAACATCAGAATAGCTTAATAAAGAACAAGTAAATTCATCCTACTTCTCTGTAGTCCTAAAACAAAAAGCCTGGACTCTGTGTGATAATCATCAACTATTTCAGCCTCTCTTTTTTGAAGTATAAACTGGTAATTCAGGTCTGGTACATTCCATCAAATCAGAGAGTTGCAGCTGGTGGGGGTTAAGAAGCAAGGTACTCACAGCCCTCAAGTACTCTTATGACCACAACTCCTGCAAGCCAACGAACAGACATGGATGGGTGTCATCTATTAGGAAAAAAAAAAAACCAACTTTTTTTTCTCATTGGAAATTAAAAATGTGCCTTAAAGTCACATTTAAAAATAGCCTTCTTGGGCTGGAAAGATGGCTCGGTAGTTAAGAGCATTGGCTGCTCTTGTAGAGGACCTGAGTTTGATTCCCAGAACCCACATGGCAGCTAACAATCATCCATAATTCCAGTTCCAGGGGATCCAACATCCTCTTCTAAAATCCGTGGGTACTGCACACACAGGTGCATTTACATACATGCAGGCAATACACTCATATACAAAAAAATTTTTAAAAAAATCTTCTGAGAAGATTTGAGAAAGTTTAGAGACTACCAGAATAAACCAATAAGCTACTCCTAAGGGACAATTTAGGGTACAGGGGTTACAGATCAGTGGTAGAGTGTTGCCTGAGCATCACAAAGCAAAATGAAAACAAAATAAAAGCAGCAACAAACACACACAAACCACGACACACCATTAAAAAAAAAAAAAAAAAAACAACAACTTTAGAATGAGTACCGTAGTTATGTTGAAAAAGAGGAACAAAAGACAATAATTACTTATTTCTCTGCCTAAGCATCCTTTCCAGTCCAACTATTTCTATGAATAGAAAAATTGGGGAAGGTAGTATGTCAGAATGAAAAAAGGGAGTGGGACTAATTGTGTAGGTATGTGAGTGCGTGCCTGAGCCTCTGTGTGGGTGTGGAGGGGGTGTGAGTGCATGCATATGGAGCTCATTCCTTAGGTGCAGTTCACCCCTTCTTTTTTGAGACAGGGTCTCTTACTGGCCTGGAACTTAAGACCAGCAAGCCCCAGAGATATGCCTGTTTCTGCATCCGCAGTCCTGGGATTACAAACACATTCACATGCCCAGCATTTTTATGTGGGTTCTGGGGATCAAATGATGGTCCTTAAATAAGCACTTTCCCAAGCTATCTCCCTAGCATGTTTGGTTTTTTTTTTTTACATTTATTTACTTATTTGTATGTATGTGTGTCCATGTGCCATGGTACATCTATGGAGGTCAAAGGAAATTGGTTCTCTCCTTCCACCATGTGGGTTCAGGGCATCAAATGCAGGTCATCGGCATTAAGCATCTTTACCCACTGAACCATCTTACTGGCCTACAATTTTTTATTTATACCAAAAATTAATTTTTACAACTTTGAAAATAGAATGAAGAATTAATTAATGAGCATATGTTAACTTTAACAATAAAATAAAAAAGACAGAGGCTGGAGAGATGGCTAAGCAATTAAGACAGTACTGCTCTTCCAGAAGACTGAGTTCTGTTCCCAGCACCCATGTCAGTTAGCTGACAACCACCTGTAACTCTAGCTCCAGGGGATATGATGCCTCTGGACTCCATGGGCACCCGCATCATGTGTATATACCTACACACACACACACACACACACACTTAAAAATAATGAAATAAATCTTTAAAAAATACAAAAGACAGCAAAGTGGGAAAATGTACACATAAAATGGTGAGACTTGCAGGCATGGCTTCAAGGAAAGAAGTAAAACAGTAGACTGTTTAAACATTAAGTGCCTGTACTGTTTGAGAACTTTTTAGAATGGGCTTTTATTTTGTTTTAGTTTTTTGAGGCAGAGTTTCATGCAGCCTACTTTGGTCTCAAATTCAGTACATAGCCAAAGATGACCTTGAACTCTTGATTCTCTTGCCTTAACCTCTCAGGTGCTGGGATTACAGGTATGTACAAGCATGCCTTGCTTGGAACAAGCTTTTAATACTTTTATAACAACAAATGAAAAATACAGCAACAGCAGATACTGGGGGATGGTAAGTTAACACAGACTGGGACAGAGAAGATGGAAAGCTGAAGAAAAGAAAAAAGGAAACATGCACTTCAGGCCTGGTAACTTCAAGACAGCCACAAGGGCCCTGGAGTGTGAGCAAGGGTATGTGGAGAGTGGAAGGCAAACAGTGTGGCCCATACAATGCAGAAAAATATGTGTTGGCTCAGCTGGGTCAACAGTGCCAAATGGTTGAGATACTCGAGATCCAACAGAACCAGAGTCATGGTGTGGAGCTCAGAGTAGGGCTCAAGAATCATTTTTTTCTGTCCTAATGGCTCAAGAAGCAGCCTGTGCACCTGTCCTAAGAATGATTAAATTCAATAGATTGCTGAACCATAAGTTACATTATCATGATCTTAGGTAGCTAAAAGGTATAAATAAAGGTGCTGGGAATTTTTGCCCTGAATCCTACATAATGGTAATTCTTTTTTTTTTTTTTTCATTCATGTATATGTGTGCATGTATATGTGTTCAAGTGCATGTGTACATGCATGTGGCCTGAGACTGGTGCCAATCTTCCTCAATTGATTAATTAATCAATCAATTTATAAATCTCTACCATATTCATTTGAGGCAGAGTCTCTCAATGAACCTGGAGCTTGCCAATATGGCTAGTCTAGGCAGCCATCTTACTCTAGCAATCCTACCTCTGCCTTCTGAATGCAGGGATTATAGGCAGGCTTCCATGTCGATCCAGCATTTACATGGGTTCTTGAGATCTGAAGTATGGTCCTCATGCTTGCATAGGAAGCACTTTAATTGCAGAGACATCTTCCCAGCCCCCAGAAAATCTTAACTTGTTTTCAATCACAGATAACTGAGAATCCAATAAAGCTCTGAAACATCTCCCTCTAGGAAATCAATAATAAGTATTGAAGCACCATGGATCTGAGATTAGGAACTCCTGCTGGAAGCTGGAGAGTGGCCAATGCCTATAGACCCAGATACTCAGTAGGCTGAAGCAGCAGGATTGGTTAAAGCCAGGAGCTCAAGGGCAGACCAGGCAACACAGCAAAGATTCCACCTTTAAAAAAAAAAAAATAAGAAAAAAAAAAAGCCCCTGTTAGGGTCAGGGTCAGACAGGAGATGAAGAAAAAAAAAAAAAAGAACATCTTAGTCCATTGAAAAGAAGTAAATAGCATAAATCTGACAGATAGAGCTGCTCTCAAGGTATCTTAGATAAACTGCTAGAGGCGACATAAGGTAGGCAACTTCCATTGCTAAAATCAGAGGGAGGTTTGGTTTCAGATGGTTTGAACACTACGTCAGCACCTTTGATGCTTATGAAATGACTGACCACTGGTGAGAGGGCTGCCTGAGAAAACCTCCCAAAGAGCCAAGAAAGTGCTCAGATAGGACAGTAGTGCTCTGAAAGCCAGTATAAAAACAAACCAAGTTGGGGGAAAAAGGCAGAGACAGAGAGACAGACAGACAGACACACAGAGTAATTCAATTTTAAAACAATGACACATCTTTCCGAGTTGTCCAACAAGAGTCAAGAAACATTCCCTAGTTGTGAGCAGGGCTATAAGGCGCTGTAAGAAGAGACCAGAGATTGTTTGATGTACCCATGGTCCCATCTTACCTGCAATAATTATGATCACCCAGGCCACCTTCCCCGTTGGGGTATTTCAGAGTGTTGTATGGATGCTGGAAAGTCTCATTCCAGAACAGACATGGCTTCCCACCTTGTAGTGTTGTCCAGTTCTGTGTTCCCCTGTAATCTGCACCATTGGCTGTGAAACACTCTAGGAGAAAGAAAAGACAGCATACTAATTTTCTGGCAACATTTATAGTTTTCTCCGTCTCTAGTGGATGTTTAATTTGTTTTGTTTGGATCAAGCTAGAAATGGAGAGTGTTTTGCTGGATCCTGGGCAGCCTGCAGTTAGCAGAGCTTGGTTGAATGAAATCTGAAATGAGGTACTCTGTAAACATCAGTATCGGCTTTTGGGGCACTGGGAAATTTCCCCTAAAGTATACATGTCCTAATGAGGATATAAACATGGAGTTGAAATGTACTGGAGCCCATGATGTGAACCAGGAAAACCCCCAAATCTAGAAACAGTTGGTAATAGCCACGAATATGGAATTCTGGGTACTCGGAGGGGGTCACTGCTCTCGCCAATGTCTCTATGTGGTAACTAGAACCAGGTCACCAGCTGTAACTGAGCTCTCCCCTACAGTCTGAAAGGCTGCACTGACACTTGGATTTAATAAGACCATCAGCTACAGCAATACTTTGGAATCCCAATCACACAAATCTGGGAATGACTCACATTCTCTGGTAATGAGGAACAGTCTTCTGCATGCTGTCTGAGAGAGAGGTGCAACACACAAGCGGGCAAGGGAGGGTGGGGGGTGCCATTTTCTCTCACCTCCTCCTGAAATTCTTTCCTATAGAATTTGTTGAAAATGGTCTCAGGTCCCATTTCATGAAATGACAAATCCTTGCAGGTGCATTCATGCACTATGGATCTGTTTCTCAGACTCTGGGGGATGGGGACTGAGGCTGACAGGCTTCCCACTACATATTGTATGCATTAAACTCTCAGAGGTTCATGAGAAAGGCATAGTACAAAGGCAATTTTTAAAAATTAGCTTAGTTGAAACTGACAGATAGAAGCACTTCAAACACTTCTTTAAGATGTATCACTAGAACTCCGACAGTCTTGGGGAGTTAAACTAACATTCTTAGCTTTACTCCTTTCCTTCTCCTGGCTTGCAGTGACCTATAACTTCTGGTGTTAAGGACTCAACACTGTGTTCTGCTGGAAAGTGCATATGGCCCCTCTAGACTAATAAGCATAGGGACAACATAAACACATCTCTATTCTACAAGATATTTCTTGCAATATTTAAAAACTATCCAAAGAACATCTCTCTTCCTGTACCACCTTCTCACCAGCTAGACTCTGGGTTTTGTCTGGAATGGTACTATTTTATGGATAGCCAAAATAATCTGGAATTCTGGGATACACAGAAAACTCAAGCAATTTGTCATGCCTAGTGCAATGTTCATGTATATTACAGTCAGTGTGACTTCTCAAGAACCACGATGACTTTCTACAGGGGTCAGCAGAAACAGAATAGTTCAAAGGTAATGGAATTAGGTGGCTCAGCATAGAATGACACACACTAAACCAAATGGCTCAGCTATGGCTCCTGGTCCTCCCTGACTGAAGGGACTTGGGGAGCAGGTAGGGAAGTGAAGGCAAGGCCAGGACAGGCAGGGTCTTGAGAATTATACAAGACACACACAGAAAAATAAAGAGGAAAGAAAAAAAAATGCAACAAATTGTTTTTTCCTAATCAAAACCCATTTGTAAATAAGGTAAAACATCTTAATTTATATACGCCACTGCATAATTCAATATTTATAGTTACTGTGAAGGAAACATGAGTTAAAACATGCACTGAATTTTTTCTAAATTGGGAGGAGGTGAGGTTGTTTAATTTTATTTTATGTGTATGAGTGTTTTGCCTGCATGTAAGTGTACCAAATGTGTGCAAACCCGGAGAGACTATAAGAAGGTATTGGATCCCTTGAAACTAGAGTTACTAAAGGTTGTGAGCTACCATGTGGGTGCTGGAAACTGAACCCAGATCTTAACCACTAAGTCATCTTTCCAGCCCCTATACACGATATTTAAATTTTTCATGTGTAAAACTACAAAGCCCAGTACGTTCTAAGGTAGCTAGAGCTAGGAAGACTCTTTTTTTTTTTTTTTTTTGGTCTGTTTGAGACAGGGTCTCCCTGTAGCTCCAGCTGGCCTGGAACTCACAGAGATCCTTCTGTCTCTGCCTCTGGAGTGCTGGGACTAAAGACGTGTGCCACCATGCCCAACCTGAGTCTATAAAGTCAAAAGAGAGAGAAAGAGGAAAAAAGAACCCACACTATAATGAAGCATTTAGTTTATCAAAATGATGAACAGAAGAGGAGAGAGACTCACTAAAATTCTCTAGGAATTTTAGATATTACAGGTCATTCCCTTGGTCACATCTGTGTGAATCTACAAAAAAGGTCACATTGCACACATCAAGGGAATGGGTGCTGTTCACAAAGAAACACCCACAAATGTTACCATGGCAAAATGGGAAGTCCACAGTACTGCTCAGCATAGGGAAGGAAGTACTTCAGTTGTTGGGGCATGATATCAAAGAGGACAAAGGACCTCAGGCCTTTCCTTTGCCTCTTTCACTTCCTAACAATGAAGTCAGTAGCTCTGTTGTACAATGTGCGCCTGCCATGATGTGTTGCTTTGTTCTAGGCTCCAAACAGAGCCCACTGATCCCAGACAGAAAACTCCCAAACTGTGACCCCAAATAAGCCTTTTTTTCTAAATTTTGAACTTTCTCAGGTTTTTGTTACAGTAATGGAAAACTGACTAACAAACTGAGTGTGGTAGTTCATGCCTGTAATCAAAATGGGGAGGGGGTATAAGAGAAGCAATATGAGTTCCAGGTCAGCCTAGCCTACAGGTCAAGACCCTCTCTCAAAATAAAACAAACCCAGCATGGTAGTGCGCTGCTGTAATCCCAGCAAGGTAATCCTTGCCTACAAAATGAGTTCAAAGCCACCACAGAAAAGAAGAGACTGTCTCAAGACAACCAACCATCCACCCACCTTACTAGTGTACTATTTGTTCAAAGTATAGAATATTGAGAATGAATGTTTTTCTCACATTAAATCTAGAAGATTCCTGGTTTTCTGCTAGAATTAGTTGGATTCCATATGTGATACTTGTGAGCATCCTTGTTTCTTCTAATCCACCAAAATTAAGTCTGTGTTCTATGTGAGACAACCCAGCACTTATACTGACCATAAGTTAGAACTATCTGGCTAGTTTTAGTCTAGTTTGAAATCAACATGAAAAATACATATTAAATTTAATCGCAGCATATTTTATTTCATTTTGTTTTGATTTTTGTTTTGAGACAAGGTCTAATGCAGCTAGACCAGAGTGGCCTACTGACTTAACAATGAACTTCTAATTCTCTTGTCAGTACCTCCCAAGAGCTGAGATTATAAACTTGTGCCACCATGCCTGATTCCTTTTTGGTTTTTTTTTTTTTTTTAAAGTCAGAGTCTCACACTATAATGCAGGTTGGCCTTAAAGTTGGCAAAGACAGCCCTCTCAAGGACTGGGCTTACAGGTATGAGCCACGGTGCCTGATTACCAATTATAGTTCTTAAAACAAGATACCAGTTGATGAGAATATCATCTGTTTGTTTATATTTTTTAAACACATTTTTATTTATTGTGTGTTTGCACACGTGCATGGGTCATGGTGTACCTGTGGAGGTCAGACGACAACTTGCAAGAGTCAGTTCTTTCTTTCTACCATGTGCGTTCTAGGAACTGAACTCAGGTCACCAAGCTTGGCAGAGAGCAACTTTATGTCACCTTGCTGGCCCTTCTATTCCTTTTAAAATGTCTATGAAATTTAATAGATGGATAATTTCTAGAATGATAAAAGCTCTTGCTATTTAGAGGACAGCATGACATTATTGTAAAATGTTCACACAACACTTGCTGCTCTAGGAAGTGTCAGTTAAAGTGGGAACTTGAAGGAACAGGAAGCCTATGTTCCAGGGCAAGTCACCCTTTACCATCAGATACTCCAAAGTACTGTGGGACGCTTGCTTAAATTATGACTGACCCTGTGGTAAAGGGGAATGTGACCTGGGAAAGCAGTGGTTCCCAACTTTCTCCCACACAGCACCACCAAAGCTATAGAGGGGTGCTCTTCTAGCTTTTCTCAGTGGCTCTGGAGAGCACTGACTTCTGTGGAGGGAGGCTATTTGATCTGTGGAGAGGACAATTTAAGGGGGCAAAGAGCCCTCTATACAATCCATATGAGAATCACTGGAATGAAGGGGAAATAACACCAGGTAAGGAGCTGCACTGGCATTTGAGAAACCAGCAGATGCATGGGCCTTCATGTCTTCCTTCGTTTCTTCACCCCGAAAAGAGGGGTTTTGATTCAGTGGTCCTAACATACTTTTATTCTAAACTCAAAACAGCTGCAATTTTTAAGATTTAAGAAAATGACCAGGCTTGGTTATGGATGCCTTTAATCCCAGCACTTGGGAGGCAGAGGCAGGTGGATCTCTGTAAGTACAAGGCCAGTTTGGTCTACATAGTGAGTTCCAGGCCAGCTGGGGTTACAGGGAGACCACATCTTAAAAAGACCAAAAAAAAAAAAAAGATTTAAGAAAATGGAACTGGGGCTGGAGAGCTGGTTAAGAGCACTGGCTGCTCTTGCAGAGCACCTGCGTTTGATTCCCAACACCAACATAGCAGCTAACAACTGTTCTTAACTCCAGTTCCTGGGGATCCAGCACCTTTTTCTGACCCCTGTGGCACTGCAAGACACAGGTGCATATACATACATACAATGCACTCATACACATAAAACAAAAATAATGAACAAAATATTTTTTAAAAGAAAATGGAACCAAGATTCAAAAGTCTGGGGTGACATGAATAGAAAGTATTGATGGCTTAAAATCTTTTCTAGGGCAGGGTGTGGTGGTACACCTTTAATCCCAATACTTGGGAGGCAAAGGCAAGTGTATCGCTGTGAGATTCAAGACCAGCCTGGTCTACATAGTGAATTCCACGCCAGCTGGAGCTACAGGGAGACCCTGTTTCAAAAAGACCAAAAAACCCAAAATAAACAAACAAACCAAAAAACTCAAAACACTTGCTTCCTACGTGGGTCCTCTCACCTGGCACTTAAGTCCTCCTTTTGCTTAAAAGAAACAACATTTTTAACAAGGAAATGTCAAAGAAAAAAGAAAGATGGGTCAGGCATGGTAGTACATACTTATAATCCCAGCACTCAGGGGCAGAGGTAGGAGGATTGCTATAAATTCAGGGTCAGCTTCAGCTATCTACTGTGTTCTAGGTCCAGCAGGGCTATATAGCAAGATTCTGTTTCATAAAACAAAATGGGGGGTGGGGAGGCTTAACTCACAGCCTAAATGTACCTTGTTTAGTTAGATCCTGACTGCAGTTAAAAATAAATCACCGAGAAGAGGTGGCTCTATCTTGAGAAGCCTATGCCCATTCTTGGGTATTGTCTTTTTCTTAAAAGTCTCTCTTTTAACACCTGTATTTAAATCTGTAGTAAAATATTTTTTTGTTTGTTTATTGAGGCAGGGTCTTGCTATATATCCTAGGCTGGCCTTGAACCTGTGGCAATCCTACTACCTCAGTCTCCTGAGAGCTAGTATTATAGGCATGAGCCATCATACCCAGCTAAAAATCTTTTTCTTAATAAACTCCAACTTCACTTAAAGAAAAATACTGATGAGACATCAAGGTATTTGAACACTTACTGGATATTTGATGGTATCAGGTAATTGCTACATTTTTGGTTACCATAATGGTCATGTTTACAATTTTTAAAAAGAATTCTTGTCATTTAGAGATAAGGGCTCAATACAGATGAGATGATAGGATATCTATCTGAGATTTGTTATAAAATAACCCAGTAGGGAGGGGGAGGAGGAGGATATAGAAGGAAAGACACTGGCCATAGTTAGCCACAGTAACTGTAGACAATGGGCAATAGATAGATGGGACCTCCTTACATTTATTTTTGTATGTGCTCTAAATTTCCCATAATAAAAAAACTTTTTCAAGTCACCTTAAAAATAGTTACAAGCATACTCTGTGATAAACGTTCTTTAGCTTCTTTTCAAGAACCATAAACACAATCAGCCAAACTTCTGGCCATCAAAGTCCAGAGACTCATTCATGTATTATGTTTTTGGGTTAAAAGTTAACTATACAAAATGACCATAGTACAAGCTGTACATTTACTCAAAGTAGAATTATCACATAAATAATCACTATGGTTTTTTAAGCATCATTAGCTTTTCTATTAAAATACTTTTTAGAGTTTTCATTTATGGAGACAATGTTCTTAAAAACAGTAAAAGGGACTTGCAGGTGTAGTACAATGATATAGCATGTGCTTAGCATGTATGAGGCCTTGGTTCTATCTGCAGCACAGGTATTTACATATATAATACAACACAGTAACAGAAAAAAAGGCCACACTTCCCAGAGTTGTTTTATCCAAATCATTTTTTGTTATGACTTTTTGAGACAAGGTCTCATTATTTAGTTTCAGCTGGCATGGAACTCACTATGTAGCATAGGTTGTCCTTAAACTCAAAGTAATTCTTCTGCCTCAACCTCTTAAGTGCTAAGATTATAGGCATGAACCACCAATACTAGCCCCAAAACTGATACTTTTGTACAGGGGCTTGAAGTCTTTTGAATATCCGATTTATTCTTCTCTATTAAGACATGATATGCTAAATTATGCAAAAGACCATTCTAAGAAAAACTGAACCTACAGTAAGCACAGGACCAGAGGTTTAAATTCAGAAGATGTCATAGAGAAGGCCTTATTATTTGTTAAATTAAAATTGTAAAATGAAACTCAGAGCCAGGGAAATAACTCAGTGGGTGAAGGCACTTGCTACCAGTCCTGATAACCTGAGTTTGGTCCCTGAATCCCTCATGGTGGAAGCAGAGCAGCACCACCAGCCAAGTGTTCTTTGAATTTCACACAAGCATGCACATATACACATACTCAAAATAAATATTACTTTAAAAATATTTTAATAAAGCTGGTCATAGTGATAAACACCTACAATCCGAGCTCTATGGAGGCAGGAGCAGGAGGATCTCCATAAATTCTAGGCTAGCTAGAGCTATAGAGTCAAAAATAAAGAATTGTCAAAAAACAAATAATATAATTGTGAAAGCAGAAAAGGTGGCTTGGATGCCACTCAGTTCCAATCTGGCTCTTATCTTGACTATGCACCCCCTCATCAGACCTGGCCCACTGGAAAATATGCCAAGGTTATTACGGTGAAGTGCATGTGTTTTTGCCAGGAACAGCTACCATGAATATTCAGCAGTGCTTGAGGAATTCCTATTTATCACTTAGAACATTATGGATACATATAATTATCTAACTGAAACACAAAAGATACGTGGATTTTTGTTTAGTCTTTTCTTTTTGGTGTGCTGAGGCTGGAACACTTGAACCTCACACATGTTATGCATACTCTACTGTCAGCTACATCCTTGGCCCAGACAGTTTCTGAGAAAAATTAAATGAAAGAAGAAAAAAAGAGCACTACCTTACAACAGCATCAGACTAAGTCTTTAACATTTACATTTACAGAGGGATTAAATAAGCTTTAGTTTAAGAACAGATTCAGATAGTGAGAAGTCACTGGCTCAACAGAACTCTCAAATATTTCATTAATAGCAAAGTTCCTTGAAGAATTTTACTATCAGTGCCAAGAGAACATATCATATCATACGATGATGATGTAAAACATTCATTTATGGATGTAAGATGTGAACACAATGTAATATGTGAGTCTACTTCAGACATTTATTTATAAATAGGCTATTCAATCTTGAAATCAGATTTCACATGAGAAAGTTTTCATACAAGGAAACAGAAAGCATAACATATTTTAAAGCTCCAAATCCAGCTTTCTGATGGACAGTATCTCAGTTTACTTTAAGACAATTCTAAAAAAAAAAACCTTCAAAAGGGGGGCTGGAGAGATAGCTCAGTGGTTAAGAGCACTAGCTGCTCTCATAGAGGAAACTGGGTTCAGTTTCCAGCACCTTCCAGCTAACAACCATCTCCAGTTCCAGAGTATCCAACACCCTCTTCTGGTCTCCACATTCACTGTATGCATGTGGTGTACTTACATAGATACAGGCAAAACACTCATACACATAAATCTTAAAAAAATTTTTTAGAAAACCTCAAAAGTCAAAAGGTAAAGTACTGCAAGGATGGGCCTAGACAGACAGGATTATATTTCTACAAGAACCAGTGCACCTTAACCAAGTCACAGGGTCTCTGGTGCCATAGACCTTGGTGGACTTGAAGTACTTAAAAGCCCCTCCTCCCCCTCCTTTTCTTGGTGTGGGGATCCAACTCAGTGTCCTCTATCATTGTGCTGTACTGTCTTCTGAGCATGATGTGGCTGTTAAAATCTTAAAAAGAGCAGCTATGCTTATCTGCAAGTATGTAAAAGTCAAATACTTACTATTTGAGCCAGGGACTACTAATTTTTAAAAATCTAGCCAGGCTTTGGTGGCCCACACCTGTAATCCCAGCATTCAGGAGGCTGAGGCAGGAGAATTGCAAACACAAAGCCAGCCTCATATACACAGTGAAACCTTATTGCATGAATGAAGTCCTGGGTTCTATCTCTAGTATACAATAAATCAGGTGTGGTGATGTACTCCTGTAGTTTCCGTACTTGGGAGGTGGAGGCAGGAGATCACAGTCATCTTAAGACCAGCTTAGGCTACATGAAACCCTGTCAATCAATCAATCAATCAAATAGATGATAAAGCCACTTATAATAGGAGAAATATTCAACTCCCTTTTTTGTTTATTTTGTTTTAAGACACAGTCTCATGCAGCCCAGGCTTAACCTTGAATTTCTGATCCTCCTGCCTCTACACCTCAAGAGTGCTAGGATTACAGGCAAGTGCCACCACATCTGACTTTATTTGGTGCTGGGGAAAAAACTCAAGGTTTCCTGCATATCAGGTAAGCACTTTACCAACTGAGCTGCTTTTATATTGAGTTTGCTTTAAGCAAGAAACACCTGGTTCAGATCTGCACCTTGTCTCTCCATCACTTGAGCAACCCTATTTCTTTCTTTGCAGGACCAAGACTTTACTCATGTTAGGCAAGTGCTCTACTGCAGAGTTCTATCCCCAGCTTCTAGCAATCCTATTTTGAACTGTCTAAAGCTCTCAATCAGTCTAAGAAGGAATCAAATAAACATAAAATCCAATTTGTAGACAACTTTTATCAGCTCTGCCTGTGACCTATTTTTAATGCCAGATGGCCAGAAAGCTCCCTATAATGAAGACCTGGAGGGTGGCCTTTGCTACACGGAAGTCAGGTTTTTCGACTCCCTTCAGCTGATATGGGATGGACAGTAAAACTGGTGTTCTTGAGTAAGAAGCTAATTGCCAGGTGGATGACCTATCTCTAGAGCACATCTTCAAAGTAAACCCTAAAGCAACACAGTTGTTGGCTTCTGTGATCTGGCAGAGAGACAGAGTCCTAGTAAGAGATACTGGCATGCAGCAGGCATTTGATAAGCACTTCTTAATTGTTTCCAGCATAAAAACCCAACTCAAGAGTCATGCTTCAGAAGTTCTGGCCAGGGAGAAGGTTAGGAGTGAAGGAAGGGCTGGGTAGTAGGATCTGTAGCAGGCAGGAGAACTGGCAGTGCTGTCACCCTGGCCCTCCAGAGCAGCAGGAATAAGGGCAGAGTGGTCAACAGAATAATTCTCATTGTTCAAGGCAGAAAGTCTCCTGTAGTGTTTTATGGATCTTGAGTAAGGTTTCCAGGTTTAGCAAATAAAAGTACAAGGTGCTTAGTTACATTTCAATTTTAGACGATACCAAGTAGGGTCTGAGGATATACCTCAGTGGTAGAGTTCTTACTTGCCTAACTTATACAAGGCCCTGGGGGGAAAAGGGGTGAATATTCCCTAGTACTGAAAGAAAATGAAGTAATTTTTCTTCCTATCCCTAATCCAACTACTGAATAATTTCTTAGAAGTATTCCCAAACATTGAATGAGGCAAACTTACACTAAAAAGTTATTTTGCGTTTCTCTGAAATTCAAATTTAATTGGGCATCTTAAATCTAATGTGGCAAACTTAAGAGAGAAAGTACAAAGACAGTAACACATAGACCTCCTCACTCTATGTAGGTTTATGAAACACTATGCACAGAAACATTACAGGGACTTAGATGTGGACAATAAAAAAATGTGACCTTTTTATTTTGAAACAGGGTCTCATTCAACCCAGGCTGCCTCAGACTTGCTATTTAGCTGATGCTGGTCTTGTACTCCTGGTCTGCTGTATCTACATCCAGAGTGCTGGGATTACAGCTGTGTGTCACATACCTGACATATCCTTTTTTTTTCTTTTTTTAAAAGACAGGTCTTGCTGTGTAGCCCAGGCTAGTTTCAAACTCTTGATCTTCCTGCCTAAGTTTTTCTGAGTGCTGGGATTTCGGGTGTCACCATACCCAGCAAGAATCTAAACAAGATGTTGAACAAAGTTGCCTGTTCTTTGGCCACAGTGAGAACAAAATAGTAATAGTACAGTTAGGAGGGCTTTCACCCTCAGTACTACACTTTAAGATGGATAATTCCCTGGTGTGGGGGCTCTCCTAGGAACCCCTAGCTTCTACCTGCCAGATAGTTAATAGCATCCCTCTCCATGTGGCAATCAAAAAATGCCTCTAAATATTGCAAAATGTTCCCAGGGGGGCAAAATCTCCTCTGCTGAAATCACTGAGTTAGAAGAATTGGCCAAATGAACAGAAAGTGTCACATCTAATAACCAGTGGTCATGTAACAAAAGATTGTTCTCAAGGGAGACATTTTCAGCTTGGCTGAGACCCCTCCAAAACCATAACAGGGAGGAGAGAGCCTAGTCATCTCAGCTAAGGCGATCAGAAACCCTTCAGCTGCTAGAAGTGCTAAAGAAGAATCTTCGGTGAGCCAGTGACATTCTGCATGGTCATGCACACATCACGGTAAGCAGGACGCTGCACCCAGCCTTTGAAGATGCTCCTCTTAAGTTAACCTTCCTTCCAACTAAACTTTTTCCAAATCTCTTCCTGCCATTTGGATGTTAAGTGATTCTCAGCTGAAAAGGCTTGTATATATGAGGTGCAGATGGCAGCAGTTAGGGCCCTCACCAGATGCTGCAGTCTCTAATTTGATTGAAAGGATATAATTAGACAACAGAAACACTTTAATGAAAGAGCAAAACATGGAGGGAGGGAAGGATTGAAGGCCCTTAACTGATGCCAAAACACCCACTAGTAATAGAGGCTTTGAGTCTGGGGAAAAACGAGGGGAAAGCCCCTTAAAAAGACAGTCTTCATCCTGTTTATTTCCCCATAGACAGAAAAATAGGGATTTTATTATTGTAGATTTCCACTGTATTTTATGTGGGAACAAACTGATTAGAACCAGAAGATTCTTCGGAAGAACATCAAAGAAAAAAAATATGACTTCTGTGGTCATTATTAAAAATATTTTTACCAGCCCAATAATTTTCTTTGAAGATGAATTTTTATAGATTGAACAGCAGCAAGTAATTTACATACTGTGATGGGATTGGTTAGCAATCCCTACTATTCTAGAAGTGGGTTGCTTGACCGCCATGTTGTCATTCAACTTTAGAGTACTAAAAAACTGCACAACCATATCATATATCTGCTTGGAGGATTAACAAAACAAAAGAAAAAACCATGCAGGGTCATCACACAGGCTCATGGCTACAGCCATTATGAATCATCTTTAAATTTGCCTGTGCTGTCGTTACTGTTTCCTGGCTTTAAAATTTTGAGTGTGAGTATACTGTTCTGGTTCTAACCAAGAATCTAACCAAACTGAAAGAAATTCAGCCCTTGAAGTCCGAAGTTGCTAATGCAGTGTGACACTCAGGTTTCGGAAGCGGCCACGGCCTCCTCAGTCCACTAGAAGCAGGGCCTCACCCTTGTGGTAAATTGAACAATTACAGTTTAATGCTTTGGTTATGTGCCAGGGATTAAATTCATGGCAGGGGAAACTAGAAGCAAGGTGTAGCAGGGGAGCAGCCCCCAGAGGGTCCTACTGCAGCAGTAGGAGGGGCAATGGCAGCTTTGCTGGTAGGGTGGCCTAAACCCTTGTTTAGGAAGGTACTGCCTTAACTCTGAACTTCAGTTCTCTTCAAACTGCTACCAGGACAAGCTAAGGAAGTGCTGATCTGGAAAGAGAACAGAAAAAAGGGAGGAAGAGATTTCCTTGAAGGAGAACGCAAATTTCTGTAAAGTGACTATTTGGGAGAGCTATAGATATCCCTCTCATATTTCTAGTGGCTTCTCACCTATCCTGTTCAATATGAATCCAGAATGTCTCAGAGGTTGAGGTCTAGGGAAACAGCACTGCATATTGGAGAAAAACTGACAAGAGAGCCCAGAAATTAGTTTGACCTCAGCTCTCACTTCTCCTAAAGGAGTTCTTCCAGGCTCTAGAGACTCCCACGGTCAAACTGAACATGGAAGGAACGTCAGTCATCTTTATAACCCCTGTAGAGGCTGCACACTGAATCAGCCAGATATGAGTCTGCCAAATGGGGATGGAGCTGGAAGAAGAGCTCTCACCTCAAAACCTGTGTAGGTGGTATTCTAAAGGACACACTCAATCATTGCTATCTTGTCCTTATTCAGAAGGCAAAAACTCAGACAAAAGCTACAGACCCAAACTTCCGGCCTCTCAAATGTTTTGCATTAACTGTTCCACAGTACAAACACAATCAACTTAGTATGTTTGATTGTTTCGTTTTGGTTTTTAAAAAACATTTTAATTAAAATAAAATAATCAGCCATGCTAAGCACATTATTTTGCAAAGATGACTTTAAATATGACAACAGAGCTGTGGAAATAAAAATTAACTGCTTAAGAAAGTGACAGAAATTTATTTTGCTTTTTTTTTTTTTTCTAGTTTTTCTTAGTGTCAGGGCTGGTGCCACCTGCTGCCTGGGCTTTCCTCTGAGAAACATCTCTCAACAGTTTGTTTCAGGCAACATCTGCAGGCATAGCTGAAGGAGTAAAGTGTGAACCAGCTGTGAGGCAGGCACTATTTCCTTAAGCAGTACACACTGAACAACCCTCAATTTCCATTTTTAAAGCATTTTTAAGTCTTATTAATGATCTGTCTATATATGAACTTTCCCCCAACTGTATCTTTTTTTTTCCAATCATGGTGAAATATAAAATTTTGTCATTTTTACTAGTCCTCCCTCCTTGCCAATGGGGTCTTACTACATTCTCAGGCTGCTGGTTTCCAACTCTTGGACTCAAACTGTTCTCTTGCCTCAAATTCCCAAATGCCTGGTTCCCAAATATATCTTAATTCACAGCAAATGGTAAATGGTTCATTAATTCACAAAATCAACCCTCTCCGTCACTTTTTCCAGATTAGTGAACATTAAAAGAAATCAATACATGCAAACCTAGAGCAAGGTTTGGTAAAATACAGCCTTTGGGCCAAATCTAGCCTACTTCCTGTTTTGCATGGCCCATAAGTGAAGACTGGGTTTTAAATTATGAAAAATTATAAAGGAAATAGCCATAAAGTTTGATTAGAACACAGCAATGCTGTCCTTTTGTCTACTTTGGTCCCACACAGTAGGAGGCAGTAACTACAACTGAGCCAGTATCACAGAGCTAAAACCATTTACTGTTTGGCCCTGGCCTAGAGCCTCCAGTGGAATTCCAGACTCAAAACTTCTAAACTAAGGGCCAGCAAAATGGCTCAGTTGGTAAAGATACTTGCTGTCAAGTCTGACAACCTAAGTTCCATCTCGGGACTCACATTTGGTAGGAGAACAAGGATACCCACAAGTTGCTCTTGACCTCCAAATTCACACCATTTCACCTGTGTGCCCCAAAGCCACAAACTCCAAATAAATAATGTTTGAAAATTTTTTAAACATTAAACTAAGGACGGCACACTGCCTCCTATGAAACTTCCCAATTTGGACACTGTGAAGCTTTTTGTTGCATTAATTTGTTCCTTTTGGTCTATCTGAGCATATGGCTATGTATATTGAATGTACCAACTTGCTACTGACTAGATGAGCCTAAATGCCATAGTTTCTTGCTTTAAAATTTGTAAAAGGAAGCTAGGCAAGCCTTTGAACCCAACACTTGGGAGTTTGAGACCAGGCTAGTCTACATTGGGTGCTCCAGGCTAGCTGAGGCTACATAGTAAAACCCTGTCTGAAAACTAAACAAAGAACAAAATGAAACAAATCTTTAAAAAGATTTATAAAAGGATCTGTTACGGGCCAAAGGGGTGGCTGAATGGTTAAGAGCACTGGTTGTTCTTATAGAAAAGCTGGGCTGGAATCCTGGAACCCACATAGTATCTAACAACCGTCTGTAACTCCAGTTCCAGAGGATCCAATGCCCTCTTCTGTCCTCTGAGGCACTACGTGACACAGGTGCACTTACAAACATGCAGACGTCCACTTATACAAATAAAAATAAATTTAAAAAAATTTAAAGGACCTGTTGCATAGCTTAAACATTGAAATTATTTGTCTAAGGGGCCAAAAACACTTTAATTATAGTTACCTGTCTGGTAACTCAGGCTTTATAGTGACACATACTATTGGCTAAGACAAATTCTTGATGAGGAGTTAGGGGAGGATTATGAGAGGATAGGCTAGATTCCACCACTAGCCTCTATCTTTCTTCTTATCAGTTGTGAAGGAAGAGAAGGATTTCAAAAGAAGAATGGGGAGATGGGAGATCATTTGGGCTTGACTACACACTATAATTAGAATAGCATTGAAAGGGAATGAGCTAACTGTTTTTATAAAGTCAACATTGAAACATGCAAACCACCAGTAATTTAAATATTACAAAATTGTGCAGAATACAAGTATTGGAATAATTTTTTCCATCCACAAAATTTTAGAGAAAATTACAGTATCACAAAATATGAAATGGTAAGCCTGGAAGATTCTCAGTGTACAATTTTTTTTTTTTTATTGGAAAGGATTTAGCAAACTAGTGGGTAGACTCTTGACAGGATATGATAGTGAAAACCATGTTATAAGTCTTTAAAACTGCTTCTGGAACCAGAGGGGAAACATCACAAAAGCACTGATGTAGCAGAATAATAAGAAATCAGGCTGGTGAGACTTCGACTTACCACAAACTGTTTCACAATGGTCATTTATTTGTCTTTATCCAAGACTCCTAAATGAAAGTACACCAAGATTTTGGGGTTAAACTGCCCAAGAGCTGCTGCATTTGACCTAGTAAAGCAAAGGTGCCTAAATAAAAGCCACCTGCCAGCAAGTATAAGCAGAGTTGGCTCACAGTGCTTTTCAGAGCTATCACTCTGCCCTTTTCAGAAGGGGAACCAACTAGTCTATTTCTACCCACATCTCTCTTTCCATAGAGGGCATTAAATACTGAACACATAGATGGCAAAGTGGAGCTAAGGGGTTACTAGGTTACAGTTATGTTGACATGTCCTGGCACTCAGAACATCCCTCCCTCCCTTCACAGACTACAAACAGTAGAAGCCATCAAATTATGTAAGTTCCAACAAAGAAAGCAGCAATCACTTAGAAACCACTTTTACTGAACCTCAGGTTTAGCGTTGGGAGACCCTTATCCTACTGATCTAAAGCAAAGTTTTGCCTTTTACACGGATTCATCAGACAAGAAGCTCTAGTATTCCGAGGGTAAATGAGGTATCTAGCCCTTAGTGAACTGTGAAGCACTACAAAAAGTATGATTAAAATGTTTACTGACTGCTTTCTATACATGGTAGGACACAGAATACTGTAACATAGAATATATCGGTTAATGTTCCCCAACACCTGCAAGGGGATTATCATCATACCCCCTCTCCAGATGAAGAAACCAACACTCACAGAGCTGAAAGCTTACCCCAAAGTCACACAGAAAATGACAACTCCAAGTCTCAGTCTTTACACTAATCCAAGCTGGCAAGTAAACAAAGCAATTATGAGTTTTCTTTCACCAACAAAATCCTGTCTTTCCATCAGTCTGCAACTTAGGGTGGAGAACCCAGAAGCAGGTTTTCCAACTGTAGAAGACAGGTAATGAACTGTTCCCTTCCCTTTCACAAATGCTCAACATCAGAACAACCTGCAAAGAAACTTAGCCAGGCCAGACAACACACTCTTGTGTGTGCTTCAACTTGGAAGATTCTGCAGCAAAGAAGGGTGTATGTGTGGGAGCTAAGTAAAGTCCCAGTTTCCATCCTGGTTCCGGGCACCAGCTCCGAAGACCTCTCGAAGGTCTTGGCCTGGGAAGCAGGTCTTACTTAAATTGTGGGGTTACCCAGGACACCGGACTCAGGCTTACGCGCTCAGGAAAAGTAGCCTAAACTCTGCAGGGGAGAAATCTACCACCACTCATCCCCTTTTATCTCGCTTAACTACTGGGCTAGTCCAGAGAGTCCCAGGGAAGTTCAAAGCCGGCCCCATGGGTCTGAGCTGGGTACCGAGAGCGTGGTTCCAGGACCCTGACCTGTGTCTATCCCTGCAGGCGAGTCAACGCCAATGCTGCGGATTCTCCAGGGGGGCTCGTCGGGGACCCAGGGCAGAGGAGCTGGCCACCCGCTCCTCCCGCCTCCGCACCAGCTTCAGCGCTGGGAGGCGCCGGGATCCACCCTGGGAGGCGGGAGGGGAGAGAAAGGAGGACGCGGGAGAGTCACCCGGAGGCTCCGAGAAGGGATCCGACCTGGAGGACCGGAGTGTCGCTGAGCGTCTCGGGGAGGGAGCGCAGCGCTCCGAGGGAGGGGGGCCAGCCCGGTCGGAGGTGCGTCTCTGAAACCCTGGGGGTCGGGATTCCAGGCAGACTCCGCGGGCAGGGTGACGCGGGCCACGCGCAGTCGCTGAAGGACTTGGGTCTCAGACTGGGAGACCTAAGAGACCCTCAGTCCCGAGCTGTCGCCAGAGGCTACGGAGGACGCCCGGCCGAAGCTAAGGGGGCGTTGCGGAGGAAGGCAGCTCCGGGCCGGGGACCCCGGGCGGGTCGTCCGGGAGCTCGGGAAGGCGCCCGGCCCGAGGGGACGTCGCGGAGGAAGGCAGCTCCGGGCCGAGGATCCCGGGCCGCGGGCTCGGCGCTGGAAGAGCGCCGGGGGTCGTCACTCACCGGGTCCTGGGCCGAGTCCGGGGCCGGGCGCGGGCCGGGCGGCCAGAGTGAGCGCGGCGGCGGAGAGCAACGCGAGGCGGGCGGCGGGCGGCGCCATGGGCCGTCAATGCCGGACCCCGGGGCGCGGCCCGGGGGAGAGGGGGCAGCGCTGAGAGCCGGGGGCGGCCATGGGAGCGGGACGCGGAGCTCGAGCGTCGCCCCGCCCCGGCCTCCCGGCCGCCCCGCCCCGGCCCGCCCTCCTCAGTGCAGCCACCGCCCCGGCCGCCCGGGGCCCGCCTGGCTCTGCCGCGAGGCACGGAGGAGGAGCTCACTGCGCATGCACGTCCTGCCCCGCCCTGCCTGCCACTCAAGCACAGGCCCCGCCCATCCCCCGCCTCACCTGGGCCGGCCCGGGCAGGGCGCCTTAGGAGGCGGGTCGAGAGGTGGAGACAGCAGGTGAGGGGCGGCCCGGGCCTGCCTCTAAGTACCCATGCTGAGGTTTGGCCCGGCTGAAGCCGGCCCAGCGCCCAGTGACCCCTGCTCCACCCTCTCCCGGGTCGTGACCCACGCACGGGCTCAGCCATAGCGTTAGTAATCAGAGCAGCAGTTTGCAAACCGCTTTCCTTTTCTTGGCTCACCGTAGCGGTTAACAAAACTGTACTTGGAGTCGCTCTGGCCCGTTTCATGGCCCACTCTGTGACCTGTAAGAGCTTGTACAGTTTTAAGGGCATTAGACCTCCCTTCTGCTAAATAGGGGTGTCGACACCAACTACTCCCCAAAGCGGTTTACAAAATGCGATAATGCGTGGAAGGGGCTCAGTAAATGTTGAGTTCTTTCTTCATGAGGAGTTCTGCAGCTCCCAAGGGGGCAGCATATTGGACCCTAGTACAGAAACCTGTCACATCATATGTCAATTACAGCAAGTTATATTGTTCTTTGAAATTTATTTTTTATTATTTGAAAATTATTTTTATATATTTTGTCTGTGCGTATGGGTATGTGTGTGGGTACCTGGGTAGAGGTCAGAGGATAACTTGCTAGAGTTGGTTCTCTTCCACTGTGTGGGCTCTGGGGATTGAACTCAGGTCCTCAGGCAAGCACATTTACCCCCTGAGCCATCTTGTTGGCTTTAAATTTCTTCTTCTCTTTCTTCTGATTATTATTATTATTAGAGCAGTCCAGCAGGCCTGGAATTCGCTATGTAGACCAGATTGGCCTCTACTTATAGAGACCCACGTGCCTCTCTGCCTTATGAATGCTGAGATTAGTGTACACCATCACACCAGCCTAATTTTATTTATTTGTTTTTTTTGTTGTTTATTTATTTATTTTTGGTCTTTTTTGAGATGGGGGCTCCCAGGTAGTCACAACTGACCCAGAACTCGCCGTGGAGACCAGGCTGGCCTGAATCTCACAGAGATCCACCCACCTCTGCCTCCCAAGTGCAGGGATTAAATGTGTACACCACCAAGCCTGGCTATTTTTATTTATTTGCATTTTATATTCATGCATGTAAATGTACCATGTGCATGTAGTGCCCGGAGAGGCCAGAAGAGGGGCCACGGATCCCATGGAATTGGAGCTACGGCTGGTCTTTGCCAGAGACTGCCAGAAATGGATCCAAGGTCCTCTGCAAGAGCAGCAAGTGCTCGTAAACACTGAGCACTGAGCCATTTCTCCAACCCCCTAAATTTTTTTAAATTGAAAAACAAAATGGACTTCATTAAGATATATATATATATATATATATATATATATATATATATGAGAAATTGTACTTTCTTGAGCCTCAACCATCAGCAAAATAACTTCACAAGATTCCACGAGATAGAAGCACGGAAATCAGCAAACGCGACAGGGCAGGCGTTGCTTTCTTTCACAGACGGAAGAGACTGGGGCTTAAGAGCAGGTGGCTTGCTCAAACTCTGCGAGGCGGGGCCTTTGCTCCCCAGCATCTCGCCTAGCCGTGTGCACCCGGGTCGATCCTGGGCCTTCCTCCTCCCCCTCAAACCCCCAGGCACAGGGGATTTTCCTATTGCTCCCGCCTAAAATGCTGCGGTGACGCCCGTTGGGACAGGTCCAGGCAGCGCGCGGGTGCTTTCAAGTCCCTGGTCCTGGCCTTGCAAGTGCGGGCCTGCGCCGGGCTCTGCGGCGGGAACATCTGCCCTCATGTACCTACTTGCCGCGCCCAGAGCCCGGCTGGGCGGTACCGGCCCCGCGGGTTCCCAGGCCTGCCTCAAATATACCCATCCCTGTGCCCCCTCGCCCTCTGGCAGAGCCCATTGTTCCCACCCTCCCAAGGCAGCTCCAGGGGCCGGACCCCAAGGGCACAGCTGCCTCCCACGAGGCTCCTCCACTTCTGTGCCTCTCCACCCACACGACCCAGCGCTGTGACAAGAAGAATCTTGTTCAGTTGTTTATTTTCATTGTAATTCCCGAATTCAAGAATCCTAAGCACTCCTTACTGGAGCACAGGGACGCCCCTACTAACCAGAGATCGCCTTCCATCTGCTGTCTTGTCACTCATCCTCCAAGTTCTCCACAATCTGGGGCTGTTGTAGCTTTTTCCTTTGCGTATAACATGAACCATGAGCATCTGCCACCCCTCAGAAGGAAAGGAGGGACAGTCATAGGATCCTTACCTGGGAGGCGGGACTCCACAATGTTGTCACTCATGATCAGACAGGACTTTTCCACGAAGTGCCTGATTTTGAATTGCTCCTGTAAGTAAAACCCAGTAAATTCATTGGTTCCTCAAGTTGGGTTTGGATGGAATCATTTCTTTGGTCTGCCATTCGTGCCAAATTTGGGGTGGCTAGGTGATTGTTTACACCTCCTCAGGGAAAGCAGCCCAATAAGGGTCTTTTTCCGTCTTCTCTAGCAAGACCCCAGAACTTTGCACCCTTGGCTTGCACCCTGGAAGGCAGAAACACCTTCAAAGACAGTGAAAATGTACTGTGATATTGGTACAAACAGTAGGTAGAGATAAGCTGACTACCTTCAACAGATAGTGGTGGGGCTGGTAATATAGCTCAGTTAGTAGAGTGCTTGCCTACCAAGGCCCTGGCACAGGCCTATAATCTCAACACTGGGGAGGTAGAGGGAGGAGGATCAAGAGAGTTCAAGGCCACCCTCAGCTACACATCAAGTTCAAGGGCAGCCTGGGCTATAAGATACCCTCTTTCAAACAAACAAAAAACAACTGGACAGGTTCAAGATGTGTGTGTGAGAGAGAGAGAGAGAGAGAGAGAGAGAGAGAGAGAGAGAGAGAGATTCAGACAGCCAAAGGTACTACAAAGACAACAAAAACAATGAGGTTGACAGGCTGACCTAGGCTACCAACTGAGCAACAGCCTCAGCCCCATTACTGAGTATCAAAGAAAGACAGCCTCACCTCTGTCACGCTTGGACTGGGTCTGGGGGACAATGGAAAAGCCCTTGCTTAGCGTGTGTGAGACCCCAGGTTCTATCTGTGGCACTGCAAACATCAATCAATCAGTAGGATGCTAGGGAGAAGTTGAGCAGGACATAGTTTTCTGCAGCTTACTAGACTCTGTATCTCCTTTGAGTATCAGAGGAGAAATAGGAAGGGAACACAGGAGATTCAAACCACGGTCAATGTGGCCAGCTCTGAGCACCCGGTCTCCCTGGTAAACGCTTCAAACTGTTCTGTCCCCCAAAGGAAAGTGCTCTTGCAGGACTGGCATTAGCTACCACCTTTCATTTGACTTGCCCTGATTTTGGTACAACCAGAACCAGGTCTATAATTTGTATGACCAAGTAGGAAATAAAAATATAGGATCCTATGTTCAAACTTACTAAGAATTTCAAGTGTGGTGTGATGATGGCTCACACCTATAACTCCAGCAACTTGGAAGGCTGACCAAGGGAGGATTGCTGGATGTTCAAGGATAGCCTGGGTTACAAAGTGAGACCTTGTCTCAAACAAAACAAAGCAAAAGAATTTTCGAGATGACCACAGCAAAGCATTAAAGAAAGGTTACGGCCCTTTCAAGCACTGGGATCTTTGAGGTCACACAGGTGGCACATTCATAAATTTGACCCTATGTGAGACTCAGAGAGCCTGTGACCTCCTCCCCGCCCCCGTCTTCTCTTTGCAACTGAAAGCCCAGCACAGATGATGGAAACAGTGCACAAGAGGCTAAAAATACAGTTAAATGTGTCTAGGTCACAGTGCTTAAGGGCTCAAGGTCTTTCTCTCAGTTATGTGGTCCTGGCCTGGGGCAGAGAGCAGCCCCAGATCTTCATTTCAATGCTTTGCATGCCTGAAGTGGTTAGGAGCTTTATTTCACGGAAAGAGTGAGGACATTAACTGCAGTCCCAGTGCCTCCAGGAAGATGGTGGAGTCTGTGTCTACTTGCTTGCTTCTGCTTTACAGCCAAGTCCTTTCCCTCCTCCCGGGAGACCTAAGATGGTTGAGTGTGGGTCAGTTGAGTGTCTGACACTCCAATTGGCATGATTTCTGCTCTAAAGACTGTCATGTTGCAGAGAGACAGAACACAAGGGAATCTGGTGATAATGACAGCCTTAAACATCTACTAAGGATTCTACTCCACAGGCATAATCCCAGCACTTGGGAGGCAGAGCCAGGCAGCTCTCCCTGTGTTCAAAGCCAGCATGGTCTACATAGGGAGCTCCTGGCCAGCCAAGCCCACATAGTGAGACCCTGCATTTATACTTTTAAAAACTAAATTTAAGAGTTAGGCTTTTCTCAGGAAATTGTAATGTTGGCACAGTGTGCCACACAGGGGCCTGGTTAGCACTTGTGGGAAAGTGTGGTGTTGAAGCAAGAGAGCCTCTATGTTGCCATGTTATTCTACTTCATGCTTTATGAAGCTTTTTTATTATATCCTGCTGAGCTCAGTCTAAATAGCGTATATTTCCCACACGTTATTTGGAGCTGAGCTTCCTGACATATCTAAACCCATGCTTCTATTTGGAAATGCATCTGTCCTTCTTTGATGCTCAGCCAAGCTTTCTTCCTAGTATTTTTAGCTCCTTTAATCTTTCTTCTCTTTAGCTTTTCTTAGCTATTATTCTCTTTCTGGAAGATCATCTAATCAAGAAGAAACCTGGTCTGTTTATATGAATTCTTGCCTTCTCCTTTCTGGCCCCACCTTCCAAGATCTAATGGCCTTTTTTTCCTCCCTTCCTTACATGTTTTTATTTTGACACCCAACCAGCGAGCCTCCACACCCATATGGGAACACATGTGAGGTTCATGAAGCAAAAGAAGAGAAAAACTTGGAGAGAGAATTTGGAAAGATTCCTGGACCACGATGTGGTGATTTAGACCACATGTGCTGACTACGCACCAATCACGGGCTTGGATGTGATTTGGAGCTATTCTGTCTCCTGTGATTTGGAGCTGCTCTCCCGCTGTCACCTGAACTGACATGCGAGATGCCTCCCATTTCCTCATTTTCAACCAAAGCTGCTGCCACTCTCTATGCTCAAGACCAAAGTCTTTCTTTTTCCTTATTTCATCAGAACAGGAAACTCCTGATTCTCTTGAACTTCCCGTCCTTAGATGGCTGAGCTAAGAACGGGGGGGAGACAAGATGCAATAACCACCATACAGTGCTGTGCTAAGCCTGGGTCCCAAATTGTTAGTATGAGCCTATGTTTATTGAAATGTTGATAATGTGCTAGAGTGTATGTAACCCAGTAGTAGAAGGCCATGGATTTGATCTGGAGAGAGAGAACCGATTTTGTTCATCATGGAATTTTTGTCCAGATATCCCTTGGAATTATCTGTCTCCTGGAACTGTGCTGATAGAACTGTCTCTGTAGAACTGTGTTTCTGGAATTGTGTCTTTAAGTCAGGCCCCACCCATGATTTTATTCAAAGTGATCTTTCCAGCTTCAACTGGGGAAATACAAGTTTGGCTCTACCTGTATCTTAACAGACCATCCTGCCTTTTCATCCCTAGTTCTAGAATGTCTCATTCACCTGAGATTACTGTGTGCAATGAAGATGGGTGTGCCTGCTTTCAGCTCTTTGATATGTTAATTTAAGCATACCCACATTTATTCATTATCTTTTTGGATGGAGTACCAAATTGAGGTTAATTAAAAGTCATTAGTCCATATTATGTTCATTTTATAAAAATCATCCCTACAAGGCCCAACTTCACTTAGCTGTCATCAGATCAGACCAAGAGAGCAGCAAGCACTCTTAACCACTGAGCCATCTCTTCAGTCCCTGACTTCATAATTCTAAACAACCTTTGAGAGAACAATCTCTGTTTCAGTCCAACTACTTTCCTTATTTTATTCATTGATGTCCATTTCTCTTTCCATTTAACAAAACCAAGACTCTTTAGAAAGCGTAGTATTGCAGAAAATTCCACAGTCAAGTGGAAAATATACCTGTTTAGATATCATGTCAGTGAGGTGAGTCAATCTAATGACTGCGTAGGAAAAGTGGATCAAGAAAGAAGATGCTATGGCGCCAGGATGTGGCTCAGTGACAGAGCACTTACCTGTCATGAGGGAGGCCCTACATTTGTTACCCGGTACTCCAAAAGAGAGACGTGGAAGAAGAGAGGATAGAAAGGGAAGCGAGGGCGGCTTTGGTACCTAGGCTACGTCAGAAATATTCTTTACCTTAAAGGGACAATTTCTTGGCACTATAAACTAAATTGATGCATATGAAGATAGAGCATATCAAATGTTGGATTGTGTCACTAAAACTGTGGGCAGTAGAAACTAGAGAGGGTTTGATAAGCAAAGTCACTACATAAATAACATTAATAAAAACATTACTATCTACTTTCTAAAAAATCTTTTAATGGGACTGGAGATATGGCTTGGCAGTTAAGAGCCCTGGCTGTTCTTGTAGAAGACCGAGGTTCGAATCCCAGTGCCCACATGGGGGCTACCAACCATCCGTAACTCTAGTTTCAGGGGATCCAACATCCTCTTCTGCATGACTCGAGTGCACTTATATACATAACTGCATAACAGTCATATACATAAGGAAAAATAAAATTTTACATTTATTTTTGTGTCTGTGTGTATGTATATGTGGGAGGCACACATGTGTCTTGTATGAGTTGGTTCTTTCCCTCCACCATGTGGGATCTGGGGATCAAACTCAGTTCAACAGGCTTGGTGGCAAGTGCTTTTACCCACTGAGCCATCTCACTGACCCTATTGTCTACTTTAAAAGCTGGAGAGATGAGTCAGTGATTAAGAGCACTGACTCCTCTTGCAGAGGACCTGGGTTACAGGTGATTGTGTTTCCCCACATGAGTGCTGGGAATCAAACCTAGGTCCTCTGCAAAAGCAGTACATGCTCTTAACCACTGAACCATCTCTCCACCCTGAGCTCTTCAATTTTGATTCAAATCTTTCCATGCAGCGTGGCTCACTTCAGCTGACTGTGCCCTGAAGGTAGCCTTAATCCTTCTTAAACCGACCCTGAGTGACTTCGCCTGTGTTATTTCTCCTGCATCAGTAAAATTGGTCTTTTTGACTACTCACTGAAGACTGGGCACTATTCAAAGCACACTGCAAATGTCATGTCATGAAAGGCTATCCAAAGGCCTGTGGCTATGGGTACTGTTACCACCCGAGCTTACACGTGAAGAAGCTGAAGCACACGCTGCTCACAAACAGTGCCCCAGGTCCCACCACTAGCGGCCAACAGAGGATGAACCTGCTGTATCTGAGTTGGTATCCCCAAACCCACTGCTCAGCAGACAAGTGAATTCATAGCTCAGAACTGTAATTTTCTCCTCTGTGAGAGAGGGATAAAAATAGTGTTTCCAAAAGGAAGACCATGAGTTGGATGTGGTGCACAGCAACTTTTGTCTTTGAGGTGGTGCAGATTGAACTGAAGAATATATCTATAGAAAGTGCATAAATAGAGGGGCTAGAGAGATGGCCCAGCCATTAAGCAAGCTTCCTACTCTTTCAGAGGACCCAAGTTTGATTCCCAGCACCCATGTCATTGGTCAGCTCACAACTACCTGTAACTCCAGCATCAGGAAAGCCAGTGCCCTCTGCTGGCCTCCATTGATATACAGCTACACATTCACATACACACACATACACATAAATAAAAATAAAAATAAAAATCTAAGCTTGACTTGGTGGCACATGCCTTTAATTCCAGCACTCAGGAGGCAGAGGCAGGTGGATCTCTATGAGTTCAAGGTCAGCCTGGTCTACATAGTAAGTTCCAGGCCAGGTGGGGCTACAGGGAGATTCTGTCTCAAAAAGACCAAGATAAATAAATAAATATCTTTAAAAAGAAAGTAGGGGCTGAAGAGATGGCTCAGCAGTTACGAGCACTGACTGTTCTTGCAGAGGACCCGGGTTCAGTTCTAGAACCCACATGGCAGCTAAAAACTATCCAGAACTCCAGTTCCAGGGAAGCTGATGCCCTCTTCTGGCCTCCCTAGGCATTACATTACATGTCCTTCCACACATGCAGGCAATACACTCATGCACATAAAATAAAATAAAATAAAAACAATAATAATAAAAAAAGAAAATGGATAATAGTGGTTGGATAAGATGGCTCAGTTGGTAGAGGTGCTAATAATTCAATTGGAGTTCAAGCACCATGTAAGACAACAGACTCCACAAAGTTGTCCTCACACCTCTACAAGTGTGTCATGGCACACATACCACCAGCACAAGCACACACACTAATAATAATAATAATAATTCTGGGAACTATTGTTTTTGAGCAATGTGTGCTTCAGCTTCTTCACGTGTAAGCTGGGGTGGTAACAGTACCCATAGCCACAGGTCTTTGGCTAGCCTTTCATGACATGACATTTGCAGTATGCTTTGAATAGTGCCCGGTCTTCAGTGAGTAGTCAAAAAGACCAATTTTACTGATGCAGGAGAAATAACACAGGCGAAGTCACTCAGGGTCGGTTTAAGAAGGGTTAAGGCTACCTTCAGGGCACAGTCAGCTGAAGTGAGCCACGCTGCATGGAAAGATTTGAATCAAAATTGAAGAGCTCAGGGTGGAGAGATGGTTCAGTGGTTAAGAGCATGTACTGCTTTTGCAGAGGACCTAGGTTTGATTCCCAGCACCCATGTGGGGAAACACAATCACCTGTAACTCTGGTTCCAGGGGATCTGTGCTTTCTTCTGGCATGCACATGGTGCATTTACATACATACAGGCAAAACACTCAGGCATGTGAAATTAAAAAAAAAAAAAGGCTGGGCATGATGAGGCATGCCTTTAACCTTTAATCCCAGCACTTGGGAGGCAAAAACAAGAGGATTTCTGTGAGTTTGAGGTCAGCCTAGCCTACGTAGAGAGGTCTAGGCTGGCAGGCTACCTAATGAGACCCTGTCCGAAGGAAAAAAGAAAAGGAACACGTTTCAAGCGGTGTCGACGTGAAGGAGGTTCAAAGTGCTCCTCAGAAGCCAAGCTGTGTCACTTGATTATTGAGTGGAAAACCTAACAAAGTAAGTATGGTGGGCGGATGAGAGTCTGGAAAAGAGGATGCTGGGCTTGACAGTATATGCCTATAATTCCAGTACTTGGGAGGCTGACGCAGGAGGATCTTGAATTGCAAGCAATACCCTATGGTACATTACATAGGAAGATTGTGTTTGTGTGTGTGTGTGTGTGTGTGTGTGTGTTTGTGTGTGTGTCTGTGTGTGTGATAGAAGATGGGAGATGGGAGAAGGGAGAGAAACAGAACTGTTCCAATTATAGCTTTTGGGCACTTGCCTTTTGTCCCTGCTGGCCAGAGTTAAATGCGGATGGCGACTGCCAGGTGACCCACAAGCCTGGTGCCACCTCTCCAAGATTCATTGGTTTTGAAAAGATGTTTGCTTGTCTGGTTCCAGATATTTGCAAACCTTTCCCAAAGACAAACCTTTCCAATGCCTTGCTCTAAAACTGACCCACCTCTTGGGAGATGAGGCCAAGGCTTGATGCTGAATAGACCTCATTGTCCTCCCAAGTGTCTCTGGGTCCAGGTCCTCCCAAGTGTCTCTGGGTCCAGATGCCACAGGCCCGGAGGTGATTCTACCACAGGGCAGCCCTCGCTGTGGCCTGTCTGCCAGCTTTGATTTACTCCAGGGACCACAGTCGAAATTTCAAACAGGCAGCACATGGCAATTCTAGGAGTTCCTGCCAGACTCATACTCTGTTTTTCCATCAGTTCACTCTCCTCTCCCTTGGGAGGGAGCTCCTTTGGCATTTTGTGTATGAAAAATCAAAACCACCAGCAGGACTAGCACCTGATAAGGAGTGAGGTATTGCCCAAGAGTTCCCAGGAAGAGGCGTCTTTGTTCTCATTTCAAGCCCTTGACACTGGTAACAGCTCTAATTACTGCATTTGCCATGGGATGTAAAATAAAACCGCATTCCAGAAACCATGTAGTCTTCCCGGGAGAGAGACAGAGGGAGAGGTGCCCAGGGCTGCAGGAACGTGTTCTTTCATTTCTGGTCCCTAACCTGGGCAGTTATTGTGATAATTTAACAGTAGTCTTTTTATGTGTGTGGAGGAGAGCACTTTAGCATACTTAAAGGTGCACCATATTCTCTGTACCCACAAATCTGGCTTGTGTGTCTGGTGGTGTTTTATTCAAAGCTTACTTCCTAAGAACACTAGAGTCTTCCCCCAATACATTTTTTTGGGGGTGGGGTGGGGTGGGAAATGAGGACTTCAGAAATTCCTGAGAACAACAGAACTCTTCCAACAGCATTTAATTATAAAATCTGATGATGTAACACACCTGCCTACATCCACATCACAAATCAAAGTGACATCACAGAGTGACATCACTGGAGATAATGGCTCAATACTGCCTGCACTGGAGCCAAAATCTGAACAACAGCAATTCAGCTCATACGTGACTGAGGTAAAGACAGGTGACTAGACATACAAAAGCCAAAGCAAGTAAGATAGAGAGAGAAAAACAAGAGAAAAAGAAAAATACACATTTCTTCCCCCTACTAAGCCAGCTAAAATAAAATTTAAGGCAACTGAGATATGGTAAGAAGGTTGTATTTTAGTTAAAGATTTATTTGTTATTTATGTGCATGTGTGTGAGCCTGCTTGAGTGCACCATGTGCATGCAGGAACCCAAGGAGGCCAGAAGAGGGCAGTGGATCCCATGGAGCTGCAGTTACAGTTTGTGAGCCACCATTTGGGCACTGGGAACTGAACCTGGGTCTTCTGCAAGAGCAGTAAGTGCTCTTAACCACTGACCCAGTCCCTGATTTTATTTTCCTATGATAACATTTCTTAGAAAGTCAGGTCTCTTTATGTGATTCTAATATATCCAGATTGTTTTCTGGGTTTTGATAGTTCCAGGAAGTGTGCTTTGGTTTTTATGGACACTGGAGTGTATTTCCCTGTTGAGTGTCTTGACTTGGCTCGTGTCAAGTTGGTTGAAGGTGTATTCATGGTCTGGTAGGACTCACCTGCTGGCATTTCCGTGTTGAAGTGCACCTGTAGCTTCTATAGACGTTCTGAAGGATGCTCCATGCCTATCCTGTGGTGGGTTCATTATCTTTCTAGCAAACTGTCTTCTATTCCTAGTTAAGCTCTTCCTGAGTCCAACTTCTCATTTCAGCATGCTGTGTTAACCAAATTATTACCATGGCCTTGTAAAGTTCCTAGTTTTTCCTTATAAAAAAAGTCTAGGTAAGCAAGAGAGAGGTGGAACAGAGTGTTTTCACATTTGTGCGGAAGGAATGGTGTGTGGAGTGATGTTAATAGTTTCTGTGATTTCTGGTTTCTCCTTGGGAACTGCTCTTTTTCCTTCCGCACTCTAACAGCTCTTTAACAAAGACCCCCCCCCCTTATATTTCTAGCACTCAATCTATGTGAGACAAGGTCCCAGAGTCCCGACCTATGGACTGCGACAGTCCATCTCATTGAACAGCAGACTTCATGACTGCTACGTGATCTCACCAGCTCTCACCAACATCTGGGTAGCCAGAACCCATGCAAGGCAGAAAATCAAGGCCCCAGCACCAGGTGTCACCTCTTGTTGGGAAGTGGTTAAGAACCCAAGAATTGCCAACTCATCGTCCCTGGTCAAACTTGTGCTTAGACGGCAATGGAAAGATAAACACCACCAAGCACCTTCCAAGCTCAGAGAAGCAAAACACTCAAGGGGATTGAAGCCCAAGGACAATGCAATGCTGAAAGGCACTCAGAAGTACCTTGACAAGAAACTCTAAGAACAAGGAGCTATTGGAGCATCTGCCAGGATCCCTGGGGCACAGGAGGCCTGAAGGTTGCATCAGAGAGGTAGCGGTGATGTGATGGGAGGGTAAAGCCAGAGACAGTGTGACGGGGATTTATTCCAAGTAAAGAAAATCCTAGGCAGGATGTGGTGTCACACCTTTAACCTCAGCACTTGGGAGATAGAGGCAGGTCTAACTCTGTGAGTTCGAGGCCAACCAAGTTCCAGGTCATTTAGGGCTATATAGTGACACCTTGTTTCAAAAGAAAATCCTAAAGCTGATGACAAGATTAGGGAGGGAGGGTCCTTAGAAGAGAGTGGAAGGAGCACAAGATCCACAGTTATATTTGCTATGCATCCTCTGCTTAGTGCTATAGCAGGATAAGGGTGCCTTAACAGAGACAAAAGGAACAACTTTTTGTCTGAAGGGAAAATGCAGATAAGAAAGACTATGTGCTTATGCACATAGACCCCAAGGTAAGCTATACATCTGGCTATGAACTCCCACTTAGAGAACTTGGTAGTCAAGAGATTTGATCTGAACCTAGCTCTATCACTTCATGATGGCCAGCAGATCTGTCTTGAAGATAGGCTGTCAGAGTTCAAATCCCAACTGACTATAACTGAGTAGGACCTTATGCTTAACCTTTGTGTCTTGATTTTACCATGTAAAGTGAAGGATAATGGTCCTTCTCTTGTAGCTTTCCATAAAGATTAAATAAATTAATACACACAAGGGGCTTTTGAACAGTCTAGTACAGAGTAAATAATTAGAATCCTGTTTAGTATTCAATAGATGACAGTTGTGGTACCTGCAAGCTTTGTGGCTTTGGGCAAACCAATTCTAATTTCCCTGACTTTTAAAGCTGTCTCCTACTGACCTTACAGGGCTCTAGGGAATACACACAGTGCCATTTGTAAAGGGATTCAGTAAGTAGAATGTGCTAGACAAATGTTGGTTGTTGCTGTAGCGAAGATTGAGGCACAAATCCCAGATAATTATTCCAAGCTCCCTTCTCAAGTTTTAGCTTTGACTTCTCTGCTTTCTTCTTGGCTAGAGTAAAGAAAGTTCAAAGGAGAAAAAAGTAACAGTCAGCCAAGATCTTGAGGACAGATATGCTGAACATGTGGCCGCCACCCAAGGGCTACCCCAGGACAGTGGGATGGCAGCCTGGACAGGCCGAACAGTTTCCTGAAACCTGAAAAGGATGGCAGTTAGAGGGTGTACCAATCACCCATGGCCTCCTTACTGAGGATTACCGGGCTCTGAACCATGCTGTGGTGCAGCCCAAGCTGTGGAATCCTTTCAAGGCCCCAAGAGGCACAGTGTGGAGCTGGGCAAAGCCATTAAACAGAAGCTCTGTGCTGCCAGGGCACCATCCTTGAAACTCCGTTAAGACCTGGGATTGGGCATGAAGTGTCTGAGAAATGCCCCAAATTAGAGTGAAAAATAACAATAACTCATGGGATTAGAGTGTTCTCTGCTACATGTCTGCACCTTTCACCTAATCTCAGAGTACTTTACATATTACTGATCACCCTCCTTTTAAGAAGAGAAATGAATCCAGCATTCAAGACAGGTCCCCTCTCCAGTCATGGTTAAATTTTTATTTATTTATTTATATAACTTTTCTTTTTTGAGTAGGGGGATTAAACCTAGAGCCTTGCTCATAAGGCAAGTGCTCTACTGCAAGGCCTTGTTTCCAGTATTCTTTACCCATTTTTGAGACAAGGTCTCAATATGTTGCCCAAAATGCAGTCTGTAGTCCAGGCAGGCCTTGACACTGTGGTCATCTTGCCTTAGCCTCCCAAATAGGCAGGAACCTTTCACCACAAAAAGCCTACTACTACCTCAAAGACGAAAACTCTGACTCTAGCCAACTCTCCCATGACTCTGCAGAAATGCTCTGCTCACCCCACGACCTGGACTGTCAACAGAGAGGAAGTAGCAGACACGATCCCATGGACCAGATGGCCATGTAAACTTCTTAGCAGAATCTGAAGACCCTAACCAACCACAGCAATGATCACATATAGCACATACTTGATAAAATTGTATATTTTTTTTTACAGTCATTTGTACAATTTGTTACAAAACCATAGAAGACTACAATTTGCTTTAAATCATTTTTGGTCTGCAAATATGTAAAATCTGTGTGCAATTATCATGTATTTACAGGGCCTTGTGTTAGTCATTTTCAACGATTATTTCAACAACATCACACTCTCAACATAAGACATGGCTTAAGATAAATATATTAGTAAATAAATATTCTGAGAACATATTTCCATAAATGAAATGTGCTGCTATACATATACAGAATATACATAAATTGTTTTCTAGCTTTTAAAACATTAAAAAAATGGTAATGTTGGAAAAAGAGCCCTTAGACCATTTTATTACAAAAATCTTTACAGCAAAGTCTTTACAAAATATTTTTAAGTGCTATAGGAGAAATAAAAAAAAAACATTTAAAAATAGTGTCTTGTTAGACGAACACAATACAAAGAATTTATATAAGGGACAGAAAAAGGCAGTTGTTTTAAAAGACAGTATTTTTGATAATTATTTAGACCACATTTTAAAAGCATTAGTTCTGTGGGAACTTTGAACCAGAAGCACACAGGGGAGGGTCTGAGCTGCGGGACAGAGGACAGAACCCAATAAAATGGTCTGGGCCTGGAGGAGAGGGAGAGGGGCTAGGAGTTAAAACCAGCCACTAGGGCTGTAGCCACTGAGGTACCTCACTGGTCAGAACGCTCAAACTTCCATTTTCAGTTGATTCTAGAATTCTCCAGTTGACATGGCTTATACCCTGCAATGGGCCACAAGATCATACCTTGCTTGACCTAGGTAAGCTGGTTCCCAGTGGCAAGTGGGATACTCCTTTTCCATGGCTACACAATTAACACATGCCATTGAGACTCTACCACACACACAAGTATTTGTCACTAGTACTGGAGCCTAACCTCAAAGAAAGCATTTTTGCCTGGTGTGGTGGTACACACCTTTAATCCCAGAATTGAGAGATAGAGACAAGTAAATCTCTGTGAGTCTTGAGGCCAGCCTACTCTACATAGCCAGTTCCAGGTCAGCTGGGGGCTACACAGTGAAACCCTGTCTTAAAAAAAGAAAGAAGCATTTTTTATTTAAATGGTTGATTTTATTCTGGTGACCTCCCTGTTTGATGAAGCAACCCAAAATGGTATTTGAGATTCTAAATTCTCCTTTTTGTTTCTACTCCCCATAAACTACAATAATTAAATGTGCTTCTTTCATCATCTGTTATGATTCAAATGAAAGTCAATGTAACTTACTGTACTTAGTCCAGTGGCATTAAAATTCTCTACTCATCTATTTAGTGCTTAAGGCTACTGAGACATAGTTTTTCTAGCCAGGGCAAAAGAAAGCCACTTTGGGGATCCAGTTTCAGACATGGAAGATAATATGCACTCACAGGCATTAAAAACAAAAAAGCAAAATAAGAAACAACAAACATCTTAACAATGAGAAGCTCTGCTTTGCAGTTCACGTTTAAAAGCCACGGCTCCCCCTCCAGTAAGGCAAGCTGTTGTCCTCAGCAGCTGCTGCTCCTGGACCTAGAGATAAAGGCCAAATCACAGATCACATGTCCACAGTTCAGACCCTTCTCACACCCTCATCAACAGGTGTGCTGGGCACAGCCCTGGGAGGAGCCCTAAGGGAAGGAACCTTAGGGGTGGGAGAACATATCTTACTACAGGATCTTCCTAAGTGGCAAATGGTCAGGGCTTTCTGTCAGATCCTGGCTAGAAATAAGTAAATTTCTTCACCATATGCTGAGGCTTTAAAGAACAAAGTATTCTGATAGTTTTACTCAAAATGTCCAGTCTGGCCCCTGGGCTGACTTGGAAGAAGGGTCATTCCAGTCTCCTGGCAACCCAAGGTGGTCCCTATTTCCCCAACTACAGCAAACCAGATCCCAAGGATTCTGTTCTGTAAATGAGCTTTTAGACCCATCGGGCCAAAGTCTTTTTGGTGGCAATAGCCATAAATAAATAAAAGTGAGTTAGTGAACACAGGGCCAACCCAATTAGTTTCCTCTAAGGAAAAGAAATTTAAAAAAATATTTTTAATCTAAGTGTATGAATGTACTGCCTGCATGTATGTAAGTGCACCCATGTCATGCAATGCTTGTGGAGGTCAGAAGAGGATGCTGGATTCCCCAGGAACTGGAGTTACCTAGGGTTGTTAGCCACCAGGTGGGTGCTGAGAATTGAACCTGGATCCTCTACTAGAGTGAGCCACTGCTCTTAACTACTGAGCCAGCACCGAAAAAGGAAATATTTTTAAGAACAAGGACTATACTGGACAAAAAGGATGACAATCCCTGAAGTACTTTTAAATAGATTCTCTCTCCCTTTAAAAAAATCTTTTTAAAAACACATACACACACACAAAACCCAAAAACGGTTTGTGTTTTAAAAAACTCTCCTTTCCTCTTAAAAAAGAAGAGGCTGGAAAATCATATAACAGCCTGCCCTTTGGGTCTAAACTATCTGCTAGTCTGTCCTGCAGAGAGTCAGTATATAACAGTGCATCAGGGAGACAGGCTAGCAGACATCTGCAGGTGAGATGAAGGACTTCAGCCACCAGGCAGAGGGCTTACCCAGCCCAGAAGCTGTGCTTCCGGGGGAAATGGGAAGGGAAAAAGTTGGTTCCAAAGGAGCTCAATACACACACCCATGAATCAAGCATATGCCCCTAGGAAGGCAACTCAAGGAAGCAGCAGCTGGTGGGGGTGGCTGCTCCTCCAGACACATGTGCACCCCAGCATGCCCTGCTCCCTTTTTCAGTGAGGAGTGCACTGCTGGGAGTAGAGAGCACTCCTCTCCAGCCCTACAGGACACCAAGGCCACAAAACGACATTTCTCCTGGGTGTCTGTCCTGTACACCCCATTCAAGCCCCTCTGCAGCCAGTGGTAGGAAGTTCCAAATGGTTTACAAAGGACTCCAAGTTGGGAGCACAAGGGGAGAGCTCCCACTTCCCTGCAGGGGTCAGAGTTCAGGTTCAGGATTCCAATAACATGGCCTCAGATCTCTGTGGGGAGTGGACCATGAACTCTGCTCCTTTCACTTGGGATGATGACCCAAAGGAACAGAATATACTGGGCAGGAATTGTCCCCATCAACCTGTGGCCTAGGTAACAATGGCTTGACATCCTCCCTTCTTCCACATTCCCCACCTGTTCCTAGAAGCTCCCATCACCTGCTATAGGTGTGGGCAGGAGAGGTGTGGCTTCCCAGAAGCCCTGAAGTCCAGATTTGCCGCTAGAAAAGAAGAGGCATCTTTGCATTGTTCCTCGGAGTTTGTACCACATCAACTAGCTTTTTACTTCAAGTTTCTGGTTCATTTTCTAAGGCAGGTGTAGCCCTGAGCTTTTCAAAGGCCTGAGGTCCCTCCTCCAGGGAGACGACAGTATCGACACATGATGTGGTTCATTTAATGCAGCAGTGATTTTTTTTTCTTTTTCAGCAAAAGTTGGTGATTAGGGTTCTTTAAAATATATATTTAAATAACTTTTTACATTTACATATAATATCTTCAAAAACAATGCAGAGAACTCAACCCCACACACCTCAGAAACCCAAGCACACACATTACAAAACAGAGTAACACATTATTAAAGGAGGCAAAAGACTCAAGAGATTTTGTCTGTTGGTTTGTTAATGGGGAGGGAGTGCCACAGGTGGCTCACATTTTGGGTTGAGGAGGGCTCTCTTTATTACCACTTTTGTGTGTTTGTCAAAGCTAAAAAAATAATTTGTTTTTCTTTTGTTTTGAAGGAGGTCAAGAGTTAGGAGTCTCGTACAGTTCCTGATTTCCAGATAGAGTTCCTTCTGAGCTCAAGCTCCTGTACCGCTGCCTGGGTCAGATCCTGGTCCTGGGGGAGAGAGGGAGAATAGTCATTAGCGGGTAGGTTGGAGTGAAGTTGGCATTTCACGTATTAGGTGGCAGCACTATGTATGGGACTTGAACATCCCTGTCCTCTGTGTGGATGGCTCTTGGAAGTAACAGCTCACAGTAGTAAGTGGATTATGTATATAAGGGGTTCAAGCCTACACTCAGCACAGTGTATCTTGGGGTTGGGTCTCCCTCCTTTGGTTATACAAAGCCTCCTGGAAGACCTAAGATATCATGGAGGCACAGTGTACAAAAATGATGTTAAATGAACACCCAGCGTACAGCTCAGGCACTGAAGAGAGCACAGATGACCCCTCACAGATCATACACAGCTCCCTAGGAAGTAAAACTGGCTTGCTGTGACTTAGAAAATGGCAGAGGTTGTGACAGTGATACTGACCCGGTGAGGAGGGACACTTGGTTGATACTGGGAGGAGGGAAGTGGAAGAGAGGCCTTGGAGACTGGACTAGGCCTGGCACGCTGGAGGGACAAGACAGAAGCCAGCTCAAAATAGAATGAGCAATTTTTAAGACATCTTAGAAAGGTAACAGCAAGTCAGTAAAGGGTTTCTAGTGGAGACATTGACCTAGGAGTTTCCAAAAAGGCCACTCTACCTCTCAGGTGGAATAGAGGGCAAGATCAGCAGAAGGCCTTTGCCTTGTGAGAGGGGCACAGAGGTTCCCTGAAGAGCTATGGCAGATGCAGAATAACTGATGCAGTTGAGGCATCCTTTGGAGTATGGTGCTTGTGAAGCATCTGGGGCAAGATACAAACACTTTAAAAGGGTTCAGTGGATCTGGAGCTGAGGAAGGGTGGGGTTAAGAAGTAACATTTGAAAGTCAACAGAAATAGTGTAAAGCCAAGGGCACAGAGGAAGTTACACAGAAAAGGACCGAGAGGAGCCCCCATAGAAATACCTACTATCATGTGCTCTCACCTGAAGCCTCAACAGCCAGGGTGTGGGGCTCCTGAGTGTCCTGGGGAGCACTGGGAAGGCTAGCCCTGGTGACACCCGTCTCTTCTGGAGAGCAGTCAGGCTGCAGTGGTACCTCGGGTTGGTAGTATATAATCTGCTCCTCTTCTTGGGTTGCCCGCAGACCCCAGTGGAGCCTCGGGACATCTAGGCCCAGTGTTCCACCCCAGGGGCCATGGCTGTGCATCCCTTGGCAGTCTGGGGGCAAACCCAAGTCGCAGTCTACATCCTCTGGAATAATAGGGATGCGCTGGCTCAGGTCCCGGGCCCCTGCATAGCAGCTGGGTGGGGGCTCCTCAGTGAGTGTGTACTGCACACTCACCGAATAGTCCTCAGTGTAGCAGCCACCGCCCCCTCCCCCACCACGGGCCACCTGCTTCTCTTCATAGAAGCAGCAGGGCAGGCCCTCATATTTCACCCCATCTGTCCTGGGCAAATGGTCTGAATGAAGGCCATACAGGCCCTGGGGGTTCCCTGGTTGTGGTTCCCCACTTGTAAGGCTGCAGCCCTCAAGGAGTGGGGGACCCAGGAAAAAGGTGCTGTCACCCCTGGCTGCTCCTGCCCCAGACCCCAGTGTGGAGGGCTGGGGCTCATAGCAGCAGGCACACGACGGTCCTTCTGGGCCCCCTTTCCAGGTCCTCCTGAGGTCAAGGGCGGCCCCAGGAGAAACCTCGAGCCCCACTTCTGAGGTAGAGCTATTGGGCCCTCTGTGCTCCAGTGAGGAGTTGCTGCTGTAGTTCATCTCCAGACTGCAGGTGGACAGCTGGTCCCCTGAGGGAGAGGCAGGGCCTGGCCACGGCTCTGCCCGCCCAGCACCTTGACTGTGTGCTGCTGGAAGCTCCTCTGGTGAGGGGGAGCCTTCAAGATGTGCAGCGGGCCCCCGGCCCGAGCTGCCAGAGCCTCCTGCCTCACTGGTGCGACAGGGGCTCCGGCTGCGGTAGATGAAGGGGTCATAGTCGCTGCTGAGGGAGCTTCGGAAGGTGGAGCAGCTTCCATACACACCCTGGTTGCTGACTTCTGTGCAGTCCACCACGGAGTCACTAGAGGAGCAGCGGCACTGGCCAGAGCTGTTGCTACTGCTGTCACTACCGGGGCAATCAGCCAAGTAGCCACTGCACACAGAGCGGTGCCCGTGGTAGCAGCTGAAGCTGGATGAACTGCCGCTCTCCAGGTGGGAGGGCGGGGCCATGTGCACTATGGTGGGGAAGAGCAGGCTGCTGCTACCGTTCGGTGGGAAGGCACGGGATGGGCCCCTGGGCGCCAGGCTGGGCAATGGCTGGCCATCCTGCTCTGGGTAGCTGAGACCCTGGAAGTAGTAGTGTTGGTACATGGTTTCGTACTGGGAGAAGCAAGCTGCCTTGGAGAAGCTGCGGCTGCTGAACTTGGGCCTGCGGAAGGGATGGGCTGGTGAGTAGGCCCCGTGCTCCAGACCGCAGCGGTGAGGGGCCAGAGTGTGGTCCAGGTGCAGGGGTGGGTAGCCACGGATGTAGGCGGGGGTCTGTGGAGAATAGAGGTTTTGCTCCCTATGATGGTCCATGGTCAGCAGTGTGACGGGGTTCCCATGGGAGTCCATGCTTGTCCTGGTAGGGTAGGATGGGATGGCGTTGGTCCTGTGCACACGGCCTGGGTAATGTACAGGCAGGGTCACTCTCTGCTGCCGACCACGTGCAAGGTTGCTGGTCTCCATACACATTGTGTTTTGTTCTGGGAAGAGGTGGAAGCAACAAGGTATTGAGGCAGACACTGAAGCAGCAAGGGTCAGTACGTGCAGGAAGACTAAGCTCACCATCCTGCCACACATTGTAAGCTGGCTCCAAGCTCAGCTGAACTGGAAGAAGCCAAGCTGCCTCTCTTCTGTAAGGCAGTCTCTCATCTTCTGACATTGAGTCTACAGAGATACAGAGATGATGGTGTCCCCTGCCCCTGCCCTGTAAGTGACCAGGAACAGCAACACACTGCCACTGCATGGTCACTGTCCCTTGTGCTCCTGGGAATAATCCCATGGTCTGGGCCTGGGCATCAGCGTTACTGTCATCTATTAAAGACACCAAAGGCTTTGGGCCTTGAGAGGCCACATCAGGATGCTAGGTTTTGTTACTGTTGTTACTTTATTTTCCTTAGATAAATTGCCCAGATTAGCCTCAAACTTATTATGTAGCCAAGGATGACCTTGATCTCCTGATCCTCCCGTCTTTACCTCGCAAGTGCTGGGACTACAGGTATGCACCACATCTGGCTAGGTAAACACAAACTTGAACACAAGATGATTTGCGGGGGGGAGGGGCAGTGGGAGGGAGAAGGCAGTATCAAGGATCAAACTTGGACCTTCACTTGCTAGGCAGTATTGTACTAAGCCATATCCCCTGGCTTGCAAGATGATTATTTTTAATTTTTAAAATTTATTTATTTTATCAGTATTTTGCCTGCCTGTATGTAAGTACACCCATATCATGTAAGGAGGTCAGAAGAGGGCACTGGATCCCCTGGAACTGGAGTTATGGATAGCTGTTAGCCACCAGGTAGTGTTGGGAACCAAACCTGGGTCCTCTGTAATAGTAGCCAGTGCTCTTAACTGCTGAGTCATCTCTCCAGCACCCCACAAGGGGATTCTTAATACCAAGGACTTCTAAAAGTTGTACAACCAACTTCTCAAACCCAAGGCCTATGACTTCAGTCCAGCAGGCCATACTGTGTTGGTTTGGCTTGCTCACATGCCTGTAGCATGGGTCACGCACTTGCCAGGTACTCTGTAGGGACAGTGTCCTCTGAGGCCAGTAACAATTACCTATGATGTTGTGCCGACAGTGGGGGCAGGTGTGGTGCTGCAGTAGCCATGGGTCCACACATTTCCTATGGAACCGATGGGTACAGGGGATGACCCGAAGCTCCTGCAAAGGGAGAAAAAGGACACAGCTTGAAGGACAGGAGGGAGGGCAATTCTGCCTTCAGCCTCACACATTGCCTCCTCCAGTGGAGCCTGTAGGCACATACAGCCCTGCTCACCATTCTGGTAGTACTATAATATGTGTAACGTAAGTGTTCCTCCATGTGTTAAACGCTTGGCTCTCAGTTTGGCAGTACCAGGAAAAGGGCATGGCTACTGTGACCACGTTTCCCTTTTCCCCTTTTTTGTCTCCTGGCCATAAGGTAAGCAGTTTCAAAGATTTATTTAAAATTCTCTAATTATGAGTATGCATGTGTGTCTGTGTGGGAGTACATACACATGAGTGCAGTTGCCTGAGGAAGCCAGAAGGGTATTGTACCCCATGGAGCTGGAGTTATAGGTAGCTGTAATCAGTCTGACATGGGCACTGGGAATTGAACTCAGGTCCTCTGCAAGAGCAGTATGTGCTTCTGACTGCTGAGCCATCTCTCTAACCCTATTCATTACATATTCTTGTCATATAAGCTGCCTCCCCAATAGGCCAAAAACAACAGGGCCAAGTGATCATGAGCTAAAACCTCCAAAGCTATGAGCCAGAACAAATCTTTGCTCTTTATAAGTTGATTATTGTAGGCATTTATTGCAGAAATGGAAAGCCAATTTCCCATTCTTCTTAATACTTCCAGTTAAAGTTCAGCATCATACCTTGAAGCAGGGCCCATAGGTTCTAGGGAGAAGGAAACTGATTATACACGTGCCCCAACCACAGACCTCATTATTAAAGACAATAAATACAGAGAAGCAGGCTCCTTTCCAGGAGCTGAAGGGCATGCATACAGACCAAAGCCTCAGGTTAGAGAGCCTGGAGGTACAAATACTCCAAGTAATCTATCTATGTAGGTGGTTGCCTCCAGGTACCCCCAAAGAGGTCAAGTAGAAAGGAAGATGTACTGGGTCCTGAACACTTACAGTAGGACTACCTAGTGGCCTTCTCCTTTTATAAGGAAAGCAGCCTATGTGGAGAGTATGTGATAAAAGTTTCAGAGGTAAAACTACTAACCTCCTGAGTCAAAGCATCTTCCAAACTTGCTCATTTTGTTTTGTTTTTATTTTCTGACCAGTCTGACACAGTAATGTTCAAATTAATGCCCAAGATGGTGGTGCCTCACAGAGTACCAAGTGGTCTATGTCTGTTTTCTCACCTAAGTAATCTTTGTGAGCATTTGGTATACTGGTTAGCATCACATGTGCGACATAGAAAGAAGTCTCTTGCCCAAGCTCACAAAGCAAGAATCTGCCAGGGTCAGAACCCAGGCAGTTTGCACCCAGAGTCCATGCAAGAATATTATTCCAAACGCCTCTTTTTGCAAACCCATTTTCATCTAACAGTCTATATAGCAGTGGGGTCCTCATCCAAGGGCTGTCCAATGCCTGCTTCCTGCTGTATGTGCACCTATCCATCATAGACAGGTGGCAAAATGCTGATGACAGGTGATTCTAGGTGAATGATCTATACTGTTTATGGTACTTTTCTGATAAAGAGCTATAAGGAAAACTAGAGGCATCAAATCTCTTGACTTTGAAAGTATTGGAGAGTTTTCATAAAATTGATTCCAAACCAAACATGTACAAATGTTCTTATATCTACTATTTTCTGTCTCACCATACTCTTTGAGATAGGACCAGAAATTCACAAATCTCCTGCCTTAGTCTTCCAAGTGCTAGAATTATAGGCATGTACTACCATGCCTGACCTACCACATGTTTTTTGTTTGTGGGATAGGGGCTCCCTGTAGCCACAGCTGCTCTGAAACTTGATATGTAGACCAGTCTGGCCTCCATCTCACAGAGTTCCAACTGCCTCTGCTTCCTGAGTGCTGGGATTAAAGGAGTGTGCCACTATGCCCAGCTCTACCATATTTTTGATCAACTTCTAAAATCATTTAAATTCACTCATGATGACTCAGCTAGACAATGTGGAGAGTGGTATGTCCTCCATGCCCCTAGGAGAAAAACCTCTAGAAGTCTGGGTATTGAAGCAAGGCTGTGGGGAACTCTGGTCCAGGTAGTCCTTGAGTATCTTTGGGGACTTGTTCATTCCCTCCCCACCCACGGCAGGCCCTGTGTCTGCTACTACCTCTCCATCGATGTATTTCTCCAGGCAGATAGCACAGTCGGACGTGGAGCTGCTACTGAGTGTATCCAGGGCCCCACAGCTCCCTTCTCGGCGCCCCTTGCTTTTGGAGTTGAACTTTCTTGTTTCCATCTTCTCCAAAGCCTGCACAGCCAGCCTATTCATGGAATTCTGCACGGCAGAACATGGAGTGTTGGTATGTATTAGCAGTGATAGTCACACCCTGGGCCATGGCATTCAGTCTCAATCAATTGAGACAGGCAACACTTGTCTCAATCAGGCGAATCAAAAAGATTTTTCAGAAACTGCTCAACTCATACTGCCACAGTGTGTATTTTCTAGATTCTCAAGAGTATCCATTATATTAGCCCAGGCTTCCCCCAGGTAGCAGTACTGCGAAGTCTCATCTTCATGGTGAAAGGCACTTTCCTAGCTCTGATATTTCCCAACTCTGAGACCGTGGTTTTTAGCCTGCTCTATGCTAAGTATCCCTCTTCCTTTTTGATAGAAGCTGGGGAAATAGTGTGAGTTCTCAGCACTTGACTCAAGCATGAGTCCATAAATATGAGTCCCTGTTCTTGTTGGCTATGGCCCCTCAACCCTCCTGACAACTGAAACCATTCTCCTTTTGACTATCATTATCCAAAGCACCTTTTCTCTCCAAAGGTATCATACTGCACTCATTTGAGAGTCTGTATTTCTGTTGCCCTCTCACCACCCTCTGCCTTCAGGTCTTTCTTTCCTGTAAGCACACAGTGATGTGCTGACAAGAGAGTTCTCAGGCTCCCATTTATCAGGACTCATCCACTGGAGCTGGTAGCGGCAGATCTAATCTTGAGACTGAGATGGGGTCCGACAGTCTGCATTTCTATCAAGCCCAGATCTACTTGAGGAGCAAAGCTCTAGGGCTCCATGGCAACATTTATTTAAACATTTTTCTGAAAACACTAGCCTAGAGGCCTTTGTAGGTCTGCTGTTCCCAACATGAGGGCTCGGTGCTTCAAGCCTGACATTCTCCAGGTCACTGAGATAAGCTGTCAGCTCAGAGCCACCAACAACAGGCTGGTCAGACTCCTGACTTTTATTAGCAACAGGGCAATGTGGTTCACAGGCTGCTCCTAGAGGTTACCTGACTACGTCGTTGCTTCAGTTTGATTTTGACTAGAAGGATGAGGCAGACCAACGAGACTACAACGAAGAAAGCCAGGAAAATCCCCATGTCAAAGTATTCGGTGGGTTGCTAGAAGAGAACACAAACGTCATGAGCCATGTTTCTTTAGCCTGGTGATAGGCATGTGGGCTGTCGACCCTGGTCAGGAAAAGGAAAGGATGAGAGAGGGGCAGGAAGCTCTCATGATTCTGCTTACATGCACATGGTGAGGGTGACTTCAGTATGGTTGGGGAGTGAGTGTGTGTGTGTGTGTGTGTGTGTGTGTGTGTGTGTGTGTGTTGGGGGAAGGGGTATAGTGATTTCAAGTCTCCTAGCAGCCAAGGGAGTCATCTGTAAAGCCTGCAAACCTCTCCAGCACTAATATGAAAGGCCCTTTTGGTGATGGGTGTGGTGGCACATGCCTTTAGTTCCAACACTCGGGAGGGAGAGGTAGGCAGGTTTCTGTGAGTTTGAGGCCAGCCTGATCTACATAGATATTATAGTGAATTCCATGCTAGCCAGAGTTGCATAGTGAGAACCATCCTCAAAAAAAAGAAAGGCCCTTCCAAATAAACACAAATAATCACAGTTATAGGACAAAGGAGTGAGTGTCATGTTTTGAGGGAACAGTGATTACTAACCATGTAATTAATGGTTTACAACAACTTAGAAAATTGTATGCTGCTTCCACAAATATCAGCTTCCACTACAATGAGTCATATTTACCAAAGAGTTCTTTTTTCCTTTAGAAAGAACCCAGCAAGTCAATTCTGCAAACTACCCTAGTTTCTTTTTGGGAAGCATTTATCCCAGGCTGGACTTGACCTTGCTTTGTAGCGAAGGATGACCCTGAATTTCTGCTCCTGCTACTTCTACCTCCTGAGTGCAGAGATTACAGGTATGTGCCATCATGCTGGTTTGTTTGTGGTGCTGGGAATCAAATCCAGGGCTTTGTATATGCTGTTAGGTAAACACTCTAGCAACTGAACTTACTTCCAGCCCTTGTCTCAGTTCTTTCTTTTCCTCACAGAATACTGCCTTCTGGATCTGAAGCTGGTGTCACCTAGGACATGCACTACCCAATAGGAATGGGATGCTAGTGAGATGCTGTGCCACACAGATAGTCTATGCATGTGTGAGAACAATTCCAGGTGGGAATAGTCCATTAACTGTGAGGAGGAAACAAACAGTACATGGGGCAACATCCTGATTCCTAGAATCCTTTAGTTGGAAGCTGGAAAGATGCCAGGCAAGTGTTAGTGGCTAGGACTGTCCCTTCAGCACACCAAAGAGAAGCCTAACTGCTACTTGTCACCCATGAACGTCAGTCTTCAGTCTCAACCCTTTTCTCATTTCTTGTCAAATGGAAGGAAAAAGATACAGGAAACCAAGTGCTAATGTGCGCCACCCTCATCTTAGCTTGCTTCTCAGAGCGGGGATGGGATAGAAAGAGAAAATGCCAGGTGGGAGAAAAAAGAGCCTTACAGCACAAATCATCTATTTTTGTAAGACTTTTTCAAATTCCTTATAAAGGAATACAGGTGAAAATTTCTTTGGTTTCTGTCTCACAGCTGAGCTCAACCTGTAGGAACCTACGATCTACCAGCATTTTAGATACAAGGACTGAAAGCCCAAAGTCCAAAGGAAACAAAGGCACAGGACAGAGAGGTACCACTCACTCGAGGAGGGAGGTGTTGGATTCTCGCTCGTGCTACTTTCTGTTTGTTGACAATGTTCATCAGCTTGATGGCATCTGCACCCTTTACATACACCACTGGCCTCTTGAGAGGGTCTTCTGAGCCTTGGTTTAGCTGACAAAGAAGAGAGCGTACCGGTTAAAAGACATGCTTACTTTAAGAAGCAAGAAAGGGCTTGGAATGTAGCTCAGTGGCACAGTGCTTATCTAGAACGTACAAGGTCCTAGCTTCTATCCTCAGCAACACAGAGAGTGGGGGTGGGTGGGGTGGGAACACCAAATCCCCGTTTAAAAATCCTTGAAGTCTTCAGGCATTATAGCCATGAGTTCTTAAAGAGGCAAGGCTAGGATGATGCTTGTTGCAAGATGGGCTGGGCTGGCTGAACTTAGAAGACTCTTTGAAAATGCCCTCACCCCCAATTCCCTGACCCTTAAGTACTTCCCATATACCTCTCGGGTATGATCTTCAAACAGACATATTACTTCAGCAGACAGATCCAAAAGTTGTTACGTGACAGTGCCCACACAAGCTAACTAAAGCAAATGCATCCCAGGGAGACAATAGCATTGGTGTGGCCCATGTTTACCTGGTCGATGGCTTCCGGGTTTTCAGACACATCAAAGATAACTGCAGTGGCTCCTCGCTGTACTGCTCGCTTGGCCTGGTGGAGTAAAAAAGAGCAGGTTGGCAACTCTGTCCTCTGACCCTGCCAATACTGGCCTCAAAAATCAAGCATGGTTTCAAATGAAGAATCTGAAAGCAAGCAATGCTTGTGACCTTAGGCAGGTTATTAGATTTTTCCCAAGCCTCAACATTCCCATCTGCAAAATAGGAGACAATGCCACTTACTTTGTCCTATTATTTGGAGAACCAGATGACTTAGAAGAATGGGTGAAAATGAGTAGAACTGCTTACTGCAAAAGCCTGTCTCCCCATCTAGCCTGAATGTTAAAAACAAGCCTGCAGATGGGCAGCCTGCCCAGCCAGCAGAGAGGTCTTGGTTTCGGTATTTTCTGCTATGAACACAGCACCCCTGGCAACCAGAGCAAATGCCTTTGGTTCATCTCTTGAGGTCCTTTCTTCCTTCCCATATCACCCAGTTAGAATAGCATGTTGACTATTTCTGAATGAATCTCAAAATGGTCAATTTTAATAAGTGACACAAGCTGAAGACCTTTGGAGACACTGCCGGAGGGGAAAGCTATGAGAAATAATTGTAAATGGGGACTTAGAGCAGTTGGCTGCCAAGCCTGGCTGCATATCAAAAACCACTTGGGAAGTTTGTAAAGCAGATTTCCTGGCTCAAACCACAGAGACTGATTCAGCAGGGCTGGAGGCAGGCCCAGGAAGCTGAGTTCTGTAAGCTCTGAGGGATTCAGATGATTCAACTACTTGGGAAACTATACATCAGGGAGATGGGAAGGCTTAGTAACAAATGAGAAGTGATAGAGATTTTTTGTTGCTGTTGCTGGGGGTAGAAGCAAGGACGGAGTGGGGGGTATTCCTTTCCACCTCAGTGAACCTTCTAATTTTATGTCCAGCTAAGTGAACAACAGAGAAGAGTCTGTGGAAGGACAGAACATAAGAAAGACCCTTGCTTTTAGGAGTCAGAATCTTATAACTGAAATCACTTTGAAAAATACAGGGAAAACAAACAAATACAAAAACCAGATTGCTGAAAGATGGACAAATACTGGCTAATGCTCATCAACAGTCACTGTTGATCCTAATGTTTGAGAATAAACCTGAATTCCTTCCATAGTAATAATTACACTGAGGTTGCTGTGCCAAGTCCTTTAATGCCAATGACTTCATCGGACCACTAGAGGGCAGTCTCACCCTATTGCTTTTTAAGTCCGTTCCCTGCTCTTCCCACAGTGTATAAAAAACAGATCCAGTGAGATGCTGGGGCCAAGTCCCCAAGCATGTTCTACAGGTGGTTGAGTTCTTTTTAAAGATGAGATTGAACCATTTTAAACTTGGTTGATCATCCATCTCACTATTTTTATCACAAAGTGATTAGAAGTGAACCTTGAGGCTATTCCTAAGTTACTGAATTTTCTTTTAGGCAGTGTTAGGATCAAGTCCAGGGCTTTGTTCATGCTAACCAAGTACTCTACCATTGACTGAATCTTAGTCCCAGCCTCAGAACAACCTTGCCCCAAGAGGCCACAGTTAGCAGACTCCATAGATAAGCACAAATTAGTACTTCTGTTTCTGCTCTGGTGATACCCCAGGCTTCTTGACAAATTCCATTCTCAAATTCCATTCTCAGGTGAAGAAACAAATAGGGCCTTGCATTCTTCTATTCAGCTTTCATCCCATGATCCAGCATGTCAAACAGTACCCACAGGGAGTTTGAGTTCAGATATGTTCTGACTGGGAGTGCCCCATTCCTCCAGCTTTGATGCTCACGCACCTGGAGAGTCTGGCAGCAGTGGATGAAAGGCTGTAGGACCCGGGTAGGGAATGCCTTCCTGGAATGTCCCTTAGGGAAGCTGTGCAGCCAGAGGGTCTCCTGGGCTTCCAGGAACATGGAAGTCTCAAGGACTTAAACATTCCAGATGAGGCATGATCCATTCGGAAAGACATCACAGAGCTGGTTTCCATTGCTTGTTTTTGCAGTGCTGGGGACTGAACTTTGGCTTCATTCATGTTAAGCAAGTGCTTTACCATTGGGCTATATTCTCAGCTTGATAAAAGATGCTTTAAAATAAATCTGGTTTCTATGGAGAGGAAGGCAGGAGACAAAGATGCTTAAATCCACTGCAGCCTAACTTCAGATACAACTCAATATTGCTAATGTATGGAATCAGAGAACACACACTATGGTTGAGAAAAATGCTTTAATTTTCAGTGAGTTTACTTTAAAAATTATATTCACAGAGACTACAGATGTAGCTCAGTTAACAGAGTACTTGCTTGGCATACATGAAGCCTTGGATTCGATTCCCTAGCATTGCATAATATTGAGTATGGTGGCTGTAGTTCTAGCCTGTGAGAGGTGGACACAGGAGAATAAAGAAATTCAAAGGCATTTTGGCTACATTGAGAGCTTAAGACTAGCTTAGATGATGTGACACCCCGTTTCAAAAAATAAATTACATTTATAAGCTGCTACTGAAATTAACTTTTATTTCCTGTATATACCAGGACTGGATGGGAAGAGATTCTACTGAGATCTTGCCTCTTTAGAGATGCCTTTCAAAGAGAGTTTCAGAGGATGCAACTCAGTAGTAGAGTGCTTGCTTTAGCATGTATGGGCCCTGAGTTTGTTTAATCTCCAAGAAAGGCCACAAATAACCCATATTTATAAAATGGAGCTTTTATTATTTTACAAAATACAGAATATTGATAGGTCACACTATTTTCCTCATCTCACATTTTAAGTTTAAAAACTTGATGAGTCAAATTCTTGAACCAGTTTTTGTATCTTAGATCATTTCCCATTTTATTTATTTCCCTTCTATTGGGATATTATTGTATTTCACCCAAACCAAAACACTAGCTTGGAAGATTATCAGTCTTGTAACTAGGAAAAAAAAAATTGTATAGCATTACACCTTTAGTGTTCAAAACTTTCAAGGTAAAGCTTTTGGAAAGAAAAGATGGCAAATATGTGGCCTGGTGGACGTGGCCAGATGAAGCTCATTGGCAAACTGGGTTCACCTGAGAGGGCAGTTAGCTCTCAATTCTGCATAGACAAGAGTGGAAGGAAAAGCAAAAGGCTGCCTCTTTCTCAGAAGAAAAGAGGTGAAGTCTTGGTGAGGTTAAGTTGCCAAAGGCCTTGGATGACCCTGTCGTGCCTTTTCACAGAGGTTTCTTCAGATCCTTGTCAGACTTGTCTCTGAGGCCTGAGCAGGTGGAACCAGCAAGTAGGTAACCAAAAGTATGGTGGCAAGATGCTGAGTGCAAGGTTGCCATGGTTCTTTAATTATTTTTCCAAGGCTGCAGGACTCAAGCTGTTTGTATAGGCACCAGTAGAAGTAACAACGGGAAAATATCTGACTACTTACAAAAACATTTTGCAAAGCACAAAATGCACAGGACTCTATAAATAGCTTATCACTCCTATGATAACTCAATAAACATTCATTAAGGTGAAAGAAAGCCTACCAGGGACCATTCTCAGGCTATGACAAGTAAAGAGAAAGTGCTCCCTGACCATCCATGGATGTGGTTTTCCTCTAGGATGAGGTGTATAAAGTCCCAATGCAAACAGCATTCTGATGAGAATGGTTCTATCACATGGCCTGGGGGTGGAGGGAATGGACATGGACACTGACACAAAGCGTAGACTGGTTTAGCACTCACTGGGATCCCACTTGGAGATGGAGGATCTGGCATTCTTCTTCCTGTATGCTCAAACTCATCCAGCAATATCTGCTCCTTTTGGAGCATTAAGGATATGCACTAAGTTTTGTTTACTTGTTCATTTGTCAAGCGCTTGGATGGAATGTCCCCAGTGCCTAACCTCTACTTTGCGAAAATGAAGACAGAATATAAGCTTAGCAAAAAATAATCTTTAAAAATGCTAAGAAATTTTTGCTCCAAAATCTTTAAAATTTTTAAAAAACTATGTATATATGTGTGTGTCTAGCATCAGTACATATATGTGCCTGCATGAGTATGTGCCTGTGGAGGCCAGAAGAAGGTACTATATCTCCTGGACTGGGAGTTATAGGCTGCCTGATGTGGGTGCTGGGAGCTGAACTTGTGTCCTCTGCAAAAGCAGCAAACGCTCTCAGCCACGGAGCTATCTCTCTAGCCCCTCCCAACAAGTTCTTAAAAAAATCTCAATTCCTTTTGGCAGTCCTAGGGTCAAACACAGGCCTGGTTAGGCAAGTACTCTATCAACTAAGCTATATCCCTACCCCTATAATACTTTTTTTTGGAGACAGGGTCTTGTTCTGTAGTTCAGGTTGCTTTTGAACTCATGATTCTCCTGTCCCAGCAACGCAAGAGTGCCTCAAGTAAGCTTGATTACAGGTATGCACCAGGTACAAATATTTTTAATTGCTGTGATATATTCCTTTATATGCCCTACTCCTTTTTGGGGAGGGGGGTCCTCCATGCTAAGCAAGCAATTTATCATTGAGGCTTACCTCTAGCCACCCTTCCTCTTTATTTTGAGACAGGATTTTGCCCAGGCTGGCCTTAAACTTAAACTCACTTTGTAGTCTAGGCAGGCTTTGAACTTAACAGTCCTCTGCCTCAGCTTCTAGAGCAACTAGATTACAGTCCTATACCACTAGGCCTGGCTCCTTCATGTATATTTTTTTTCCTTCATGTATTTTAAAAAATATCTGTTACTGCTCTTCCTTTATTATTATATTCAATGCTATATTAAAGGAATCTTAGCTTTTATTTCCAATTTCCTTAGGACAGAGCAACAGTGCCAAAGAACATGAAAATGATTAAGAATCTTGAGACAAGCCTCAGAAAATCTTGGAAAAAATGGTTTTTGACTTATTTTTATTTTATGCGTATGAATGTTTTGCCTGCATGTGAGTGCACCTATGTGTACAATGCCCATGGAGGTGAGAAGAGGGCATCAGATCACCTCGAACTGGAGTTACCAATGGTTGTTAGCTACCATGTGGGTACTGGAAACCAAACCAAGGTCCTCTGCAAGAGCAGCTAGTGCTCTTAATTGCTGAGCCATGTCTCTAGTCTGAAGTCACAAAGAATCTTAATGTCCCTCCTTAGATTCTCATTCAAGCCTGTATTAATGAGAAACTAGGATGACACACATAATACAGGCAAAGCAGAGGAAGCTACATTTTATAGTTTATAGATAGTGCAGTATTCCTATCACTATGCTCACAGCCTGGTGGCATCTACCCTTTAAAATAGATGAGTCCTTCAGAGTGAAAGGATATAGACATCCTACATGCAAATACCTCCTTTTGGGACTAGGCATGCCCTTAGTGTCTAATTAACACAGTGGGTAGAACAGTTTAATTCTATATGTATTACTATTTATTAACTTAGTTGTTTAACAGGCGTTATTAGCCAGTAACCACATGTTCCCTGGGAATATATATAGTACCAAACAGCAGGCATGGTGGATTTTTTTGTCTTTATGAGCATATGTCTCCTACTGTAGTGGTGGAACACACACTTGTGGGCATCACTGGAGAGCGTCAATATTTAGTTCCAGGGGCACATTGGTAAGAAATGAACACAGAAACGAAATATACATTAATATTTACCCAGTATTAGAATTCCTTTGGTAGCAATGCCTATTAATATTTTCTTCACCACGGAGCAGGCCTGAGAACCAATGCTCCAGTCAAAGCATGCCCAGGTGAAAGGAACAGCAACCCCTTATCTTGTGCCTCACTCACTCTTCCAGGAAGAATGTGGAAGGATTTACATTTTGATTTGGAAGCCAATTACTAAATAATGCACATAGTCACAATTTAACTGAAATGGATATTGGTACGAATATATCCAAGTATACAGTCCAATCTAAGAACAATTTAAGACAGGTGCTTCAAGGAAGATAGAAACAAAGGCCTTTTAAGAAGTGTCTGCCTTATGTAACACACTTATGGCTTGCCATCTTGATGAAGAGCTCTTTCTTAGCAAGGATCAGGACAAGGGGTTAAAGGGACTCTTCTCTTCACACAGGTAAGGGATTCTCAAGGGCTCAGACATGCTTATATATCACAGGTTGATCCAAGGGGGTAGAAATCATGACTGTGGAGAATTCAAAATGACATTAGAGGCCCACAGTTTGCTTCCAACGACTTGACATCAGTTTTCTGTTTTAGATTAGAATTCCTCAAAACTTTTTTTTTTTAAATCTTTTTTGGGGGTTGGGATGAGCAGGGTCTCCTTGTAGCCTCAGCTGGCCTGGAACTCACAGAGATCCTCCTGCCTCTGCCTCCTGAGTGCTGGGACTAAAGGTGTGCACCACCACATCTGGCCTTCCAAATTTTTGTAGCCATTTCCAAGGAGAACTAAGACATCTGTGGGTCATTTCTTGCTCAGGACGATGTGAGTGCTCTGGGCCTACGATTCATACAATCATGTGGTGGCATGAACCTGTAATTCTAGCACTCAGGAGGCTGGAAGCCAGTCAGTGCTACATAAAGAGTTTAAGGACACCATGGGATACAGTGAGACACTGTCTCAAAAAGTTCAAACAAAAAACCAAATCAATTCTTACTTTCCTATAACTGGGGATCCTCAAGGTGGTCCCCAGAGCCTGTGTGGAAACTGCAGCCTTTTGTCTCACCCATACATTCAATTGCTCACCAAACTACACTGATTCCATCTTCCAAAGCTACCCACCACTTTCCTAGCCCCCACTGAAGTCACCTTGTTAAGTCACAGTTACTTTCTCCCTGGGATGCTTCCCAATAACCAGTTCCACCCCCAGTGCAGCAGATGAAACTGCACTGTTCTTAGGGCAAGATCTGACCTTCCCTGTCCATTGACCTCACACTTGATACTCCCTCTCTTCTAGTCTCTCCAGAGCTTCTGTTAGTTCTAAGTGTCCTGTCCTTCCTTTCCATTGTAGCATGTGGTACAGCCCACATCACCTAAGGCACAGCTTTACCTCATCTAACCCATTTTTTGGCCAGGGTATGGATGTTCTTCCCACCGCCCCTACATGGTAGTCCCTGAGTCTCTTCCCAGCTCCGTGGAGCAGCACTGCCTTCAAAAGCTTCCCTCACTAGAGGGCAGCCTGGGAGTCTGACATCTCTGCCATTGAATTTCCAAAACTCAAAGGGCCTAGCTCGTACCGGGAAACTGGCCAACTGTGTTCATGAACTCAAAGAGATCAGTTCCACTCAGTGGTGAGAACTACACCTGGACCCTGCTGCTGCCAGCACTGACTGTAGCCCATTCCTGCACCTAGTCTCCTGCAGGTCCTCTGGCTCTTCAATTGGGGGAAGTTCTGTTTGGCTCTCAATCTTCTTGGAACTCCATGATCTTCACACTTCAGATTTTCAAGACCTGGCTTCTTATGAATCATACTATCTTCTGTTGTATTTGCTGAGGGGATCACTGATTAATTTTACTGCTAAGACAGTCATTCTGTCTCTGATGAGCCTTTAACTCAAAAGTGGCTGCCTGTGGCTCCTAGGCCTTGAGGTCTATGTGTACCCATCTCTGAATGTCAGAGCTCTTAAAAAACAGCCTACACACTTGTAGTGTGTATTCTGCTCTTTCTCTAGAGGAAAGTGAACTTACCTGAGTACTTCAACAAGGAAAAGCTAGCCCTACAACTATTCCTAGATGTCTCCCTGGCCTTCATCTTGCCTAGAAGACTGATGTAGTCTATCTTACTACCTGTAGAGAAGAGTAGGGTCCTGGGCCTGCCCTCTCCACCCATGTTGAGATATAGGGCATGGCTATTTGGGAGGATTGGCTACAGATCCCATAGTTTCAAAACTCCCAAGTTAAAAGGTGGCCTGCCTTGGGGTGTCCTGATCAAAGCACCAACTTGGGAAGAAACACTGAAGTGGCAGTGTCAAGCTAGTGTTGCTGCTCAGGGGCCTGTTCACATCAATGGAGACCAACAGGTCCGAGGGACTGGTTGCACCCACTACCCACAGCTTTTTCTTGGTGGGTCCAGTCCAAACTGCTGCTCACCGGGTCCTTGTATATCCCTCCCTCTGGAGGCCACTAAATGGATTTTAAATTCTCACTCCTCACTTTTTCCTTCCCTCCTCCCTTCATTCACCTCAAGGTAGTGACCACCCAAGCACCAGGTCTTTGCACACTCTGGACAGACGCTGTTCCCTGAAGCATGAGTCACTGCATGGCACGACACACACTAGGCAAGGGGGCTCACAAGGCCGGCTCACCAAGGGCCTTGTTTTCCAGACAGAAACCTTTCATTCCATAGGAAATGAGGTCACACCCCAGAGCACATGGGGAACCTGTGAGAAAAACCTGGTGCCAAGAAGTGAGGATGGGGGTGGAGGGGATGTTTGGGGGATGTGTTCAGAAGTGGGGTGACAAACTAGACATAAGCCATCAGGAGGAATCATCTGTGCTCTTGGGATATTTGTACTGGGGACACGCAGTTAAGAAAACAAAACAACCCTGATTTCTTTTAAAGTAAATACAACATATATGATTTTACCAATTCATATTTGGAAGGTATCTGGCTAGCTTACTTGAGACCTTGGTGCCCCTAGTTCACCCCCTAAAGGAAACCAACACAGAAAAAAGCTCTCAAAATAAAGAGGGACCAGAGGCCGTATAGCCAGACAGTGGCATTTTTCAGGGGTGGGAGGTGACATAGTGCTGCCCGCTCCACTGCCTGGCTCCTTGCTCCGGGGCTTGGCTGCAGCCTGGCCTGACCTTCCAGGTTTCCCTGGCAAGGGATCAAAGCTCTGAAGCCACAAACACAGCTCAGAACTTTGAGGCCCTGCGGCCAACACCCCCCCTCTGGTGGTCATACCCCCTCCAAGTCCCTTCTCCACCCCCTTCCTCTCCTGCCCCTCCCCCCATGACTGCCTTTTAGGCAGCTCCCATCCGGCTTCTCTGAGAAAGGGCTCTCCTAACAGCTGCACTCCTACCCACCAGAAGATATTTCTTGCCATAATTAAAGTCATTAAGCCTCCAAAGGCTCCCGTCGGCTTCAGGTTCTGAGCTCCCGAATGGAGATGATGCATTTTTAAGTCCTAGTTAAGATTATGCTGATCTATTCAGAGACATGTAGCAGCGAGAATTCAGCGGTTAAGTTAGTGGTTAAGGCTGCCTAAGTTTAAACAGTGTTATTTATTCTCAAAATATGCAGCAGCCCCCACTTAATTTCTACTAATTAAAGGAACCAACAGAAGAGGTTAGAGTCTGCAGCCATGCAAGGCGCCGGGGCGCAGGTTGCCTTTTCACAATCAGAAACTACTGGGTGTCAAACGGAAATGCATTTCCTTAGATCTTAATCTTAAACACAGACTTTTAGATCAGTTCCAAGAAACACAATGATCTTCTTTGTTTTAACCTGACAAGGAGCACCAAAAACTCAGGAGAGCCTGTCCACACCCTCCTGTTCCATCGATCCTTCTAGGTGAAGGATGTTATGGAAAAAGGCTGCAGAGCTGTCTATGCCCCGAAAGGGAAACTTGCAGAGGAACTTGGAAGCTGTTACTCTTGGGTTGAGAGATTCCAAAAGTCCTATTTCAGGCCAGATCTTATTAAGTTTGTAACTGGAAACTTCAAAAAGGACCACTGCCTTCTGTACATGTGGCAACTAATTAATATAAACAAATGTTAATTAGGTGGCAGAATCAGGCTTATCAACCATGTCTGCAAGGTCTAAACACCTACAACCTAGCTCTAGTCGATGAGGGCTGGTCCTTGCTGCAGGGATCTTAATCTTAGTTCTTAACACTGACCCACTGAGAGACAACCTGGGGAATTAGAAAAAAAATCATCAGGCAGGTGAGATGGTTCTCTGAATAAGGGGACTGCTGCCAAGCCTGAGGACCTGAGTTTGATTCCTTGAACCCACAGTGTTGAAGGAAAGAACTGACTTCTGCAAATTGTCTGACATCCACATACACACTGTGGCACACACAGAATGAGCACCAGCACATCATGCATGCATTCATACACACAAATAAATAAAAGTAATTAAAAAGCCTAATGCCTGGCCCCACCTCTAGCTACAGATGATGATTCTGGTGTGTGTGTGCGTGTGTGTATGTAATGGAACCCTGGAAACGGTATCTTTTGTAAAAGTTGTTAATTTTAGATAGGGCAGAGAATCACAAATATAACCTACAAGTGCAGAGCCTGTTTTTTTTTTTTTTTTTAAATACAGAACCTCATTATGTAACCCAGGCTATCCTCAAACTTAAGATTTTCCTGCCCCTGCCTTCCAAGTGGTAGAATTATCCCATTCCAGGCCACAGAAGTACTCTTGTTCCACATGTAGACATATATAAATGCTGAACCTCCAAATATTTCATTAATAGAATATACCAGTGTTCTACTAACATACCGCTATTTGGTAGGCTGAAGCAAGAGGTTTGCAAGTTCAAGGTCAATTTGGGTCACTTAGTAATCTTTGTCTCAATATAAAAAGTAAAAAGAGGGCTGGACTCAGTGGTACAGTTCTTGCCTAGCATGTGTGAGAGCCTTGGTTCAATCTCTAGTGTGCAGAATGGGGTCAGATAAGTGTTGTACTTCCCAGACTCACAAGGAGATCCCAGACAGTTCTTATTCTGGTTCATTTGGACTTCTTCCTCTTTCAGATTCCCTTTACAAATGTCATGCTAATAAAATATGACATAATGAAGATCCCCCGCCTCCCACCACCCCAGCTGTCTATCACACTGGATCACATGGGGCCCTCTCTGGGATATAGCAAAGTAGAAAATTTTCCTACTTTTATTGTAGGTCAGCAACTTGGAAGGTCTGCTCTGTTCAGACATAAGCTATTTCTTTTTAAAAATATTTTAAAATGTATTTTTATTTTCATTTTCTGTGTATAAATATATATGTACCATATGTGTGCAGTGCCCACAGAAGTCAGAGGAGGGTATTGGATCCACTGAAACTGGAGTTACAGATGGTTGTGAGCTACTATTGTGTATCCTTAGATCCAAACCCAGGTCCTCTGCAAGAGTAGCAAGTGTTCTTAACCACTGAGTCATCTCTCCCACCCTAATGAAATCCTTTTGAGACAGGGTCTCCTTATGTAGCCCTGCCTAGCCTAAAAATTGCTATGTAGACCAGGCTAGCCTCAAACCACAGCCTACTGGAGTTAAAGGCATACACTACCATGCCTGGCCTACAAACTATTTCATTCAGAGGTGTAAGCTTCTTTGTTATTTGGGCCAAAGCAGCTCATAAGCAGGAAATCCCTCACTCTTTCTACACATTTAAAATTTTTTTCTTTACTTATTTTTATGTGTATGAGTGTTTTACCTGTGCTTGGGTATATGTAAGTACACCACCATGTGTGTATATACAAGGCCCTCAGAGGCCAGAAGAGGGTGTCAGATCCCCTAGGAGTACTCTTAACCAATGAACCACCCCTCCAGCCCCTCTGTCTTTTTCTTTTCCTTTTTTTTTTGGGGGGGGGCGGGGAGGAGAGGATGACAGAGCTTCACTATGTAGTCCTGGCTAGCTTAGAACTCATAGACACCCATCTACCTCTCCCTCTACAGTGCTGGATTAAGGAGTGTGCTACCCAGTCTTTCTACTTCTTAAGGATGAACCTACCTACATTGTTTCAGTATGGAAGTGGTCTCTGCACCCCTTGTTGTGTTGGTAGTTTTAGAATAATTGTTTCATTTCCAAGTACTGAGGACTGGTCACTATATAGTCTCTTCTATGAAGACAGCATATTCTGTGTCCCTTAAAGGATCCTGGCCCTTCCCTTGATGTTTGGATACAGTATTTGTCTTCTTTCTAGGAAAGAGAGAAAACTCACTGACCCTTCTAGCAGGCACAAGAGCCACACAAAGCAAGCAGGCATTCAAGAATCATAGTGAATTAACCTGGAGGCTTCTAGAGGTTGATGTGACATGCTGCATTACCTACACCACAGGAAAATCATACTGTATGGCAAGAAATGATGCTATGACATGATACAGGCACAAAGTGCTCATGGCTGCCAGCCCAGTGGCATAGAGGGGACTGCCTGTACAGCTTGTTAAAGAATCCTCTTGGGGTTGGATATAGGGCTATGTGGTTAAGAGTGCTTGCTGCTCCTCCAGAGAACCTGTGCTTGGTTTTCAACACCTACAGTAGGTGGCTCACAACTGGCTGTAACTCCAATTCCAAAAGACACCCTCTTCTGGCTTCCCTCCCCCCACAAACAGGGCAGAGACAGACAGACAGACAGACAGACAGACAGACACACACACACACTTTATTAAAAAGAATGAAAACAAGAACTCTTTCCTGCAGATAACTGAGGGGAATTGCTAGAGGTGCACACTAGGGCCTGTTAGGTTTAAGAGCTACTAAGGCAAATTCTTAGGTTCAAACAATATGAATAACCATAAGATCTAGAAGCTAAGGAGGCTGGAGGTAGAGATACGACAGGGCACATGTCTCTTAACCCAGTTCATCAATCATTGTTTTTTCCCAATTTCTCTAGACTGGCCCAATTCCTTCCACAGCTATATTTCTAGTTTTTAAGAAATCCACTCATGCCTTGTTAAAGAGAAAATGTGCTTCTAAGGTACTGAACAATTGTGGCTCTTGTCATGTGTGGGGAAAGGTGCCCTCCAAAACAAATATCTAGGTTCTTTATAATCAAGGATCCACAGGGAACTATGATACAGAGATTCTCAGGTCACAGCTCCTGGCATAGCACCTGCAACCCAATGCTGGCACCATACAGCTGTGGGCATAAGCAGGGCAAGCTCTGGGGGTTCAGGGAAGATTCCTAAGTTCAGGCCTCTGGTTTCTGTTCTACAGGAGCCCAGTCAGGACCCTGCACAGGGCCTTTCCCTAATGGTAGGACAAAGCAATATCATATAAGTTCCAATAGGATAACAAAAATTGGGAAAGGAGACTCTCATGGCCATCATTTTTTATCTCATGCTTCCTTTTTCTTTCAAGAAAAACATCCTTCTTGAATTAAGTCCTCAAATACATGACTTGTGCTTACTATATCATAGACTTTCATGTCAACCTCCCAATTAACATGTGCTTTTCCTCAATGAGTCTTCAGTGTTGTCTTTAGGAGAAATTTTAGTGATGGGGGCAGAGTGTGGAGCCAAGGTCATGGGATTCATTGTAAAACAGTATGAGTAAAACAGGAAAGGTATGTTTTAGGATCTAATTCAAAGAATGAGCACTTTAATCAAACTTCTGTAGGTCAATAGGTGAAGGCTGAGGCTGGAGAGAAGGCTCAGCAGTTAAGCACTGGCTGCTCTTGCAGAGGACCCGGGGTTTAGTTCCCAGCATTCAACATGGTGGCTAAGAGACATCCATAATTCCAGTTCCAGGAGATCTGACACCCTCTTCTGACCTCCATAGGCACTATATACATGCAGCAACACACTCATACATATAAAATAAAATTAAATAGCCATCACAATAGTAGTGATGATGGAAGGGGAAGGTGAAAAGAACAGACAACAACCTGGCCTTCCTTATTCCAATAACTAACATTAGTGGTCATACCAGTCAGCACAGAGGAAAGGCTCTGTAAAAGGTTGATTTGGGTACGTGGTAGATTTTATCCAACACAGAAATTTATTTACTACATAGTGCCTAGCAGTCGGTGTGCCCAGAGTTTAGCTTCTGGTCTGTAGGTTCTAGTCTATGGTTTTGGATCACTACCTGAAACTTTATTTTCTCTGGAAGGGGTTCCCCCACTTTTACACATGGCTCAGTTCTGTGACTCTGTGCTTCCAGACAATCAGGATTCATCAATTTAGTCAATGCTCACTAAGCATACATCACAAGATACAACTGCACATCTTTTAGACCTAGTTCTAAAAGATCGGGTTCTCTTCTCTCGGTGTTCCAGTAGTTATTCTAGGGATGTTGTGAGCACAGTTAGAAAGAAATATCCAGAAGGAAAAGAACTTCACAGGGCAGCAAGAAGAAAGCGAGGGGGAGGAAGGAGAAAAGTACTCAGGGTATCCGTGCCTCCACTGGCATTAGACCTCAGCTGGCTGGCAGCATAGCAAGGAACACTCCTTTACTGTACAGTATGCAGCCTAGGAAACTTGCTCAGCAAATATTAAAAGATCTTCTTCATACCAACACTTACATTCATCAACAAATCAAAACACAACAACAAAAGAAATGCAGATTAGTTTTAAAGTCTGCATGGAAGAAAATTAAAAACAAACTAGTTAATGTCTTTAAAAAATCATTACAATGAAAGAAACTTAGGGAACAGAAAGGTGGAGCTGGACCCATCACTTCCTTTGGTCAATAATAAATGACTGTGTCATTAAGAAAAGGATTCTTGCAAGGGAACAGCTTAATCCCAGGAAAAGGAAAGAGTAAAAAGGTTACATGAAGGGAATCAGGGATAATCTACACCAATTATCCAGAGTCCTTCCTGTTGGGAAAGTCTCAATAGAAGAACAGGAAAAGAGCTGGGTCATGATGTACTTACTTTGTTTAATGATTCAGGAGTCTGATCTTAGGGGTTTGTGGTTAAGTAGAGAGTACTACAAGGTCTATAGAATTCCCAAATACAAGTAGGTAATTGAAGAATTGGCTCAACATTGGCTCAAGAGGTACTCAACTATCAAGCAGGTCAAGAAGACTGGTTGGTACCATTTTTAATTAAAAAACTATTTTTATTATTTTGTGTGTGTGCAAGCCACATGCACTCATGCCATGGTATGTGTGGAGGCAGGAGGACAACTCTGTAGTCTGTTCACTCCTTTTACCTTTATATGGGTTCCAGGGATCAAACTTAGCATTGGGCTTTTGTGGCAAGTGCTTTTTACCCATTTGAGCCATCTTGCTGCTTCCCTTTTTCATGAAAATGTTAAAAAATTTTTATTGTTATTGTGTGTGTGGAGAGGGGGTGCACATACCACAGTGTGCACGTGGAGATCAGAGGACAACTTTGTGGAGTTGGTTCCACCTTTATGTAGGTTCCCGGGATCAAGTCAGCAGGCTTGTTCTCAGCAAGCACATTCTCACTGATCCCTCTTGCACACCCTCTGGATGTTTGGAAGACATGGAAGGGTCAGTGAGGCAAATCTAGAGGAAGGATTACAAACTACTCCCTTCAAAGGAAGGGTTATGGTCAGATGGTTCTGCATGGGCTAAGCTCACTACTCTTGGCCCCCAGAGCCAAGGCAGCAGGCCTAAGGATACTGCTTCTGTCCAGAGACAAATGCAGTGCACCTGAAACAAACTGCCTGTTTCTTCTCTTACTGGGGAGCTAATGAAAGGTCACTGCAGTCTCGTGTAGATAGACAAAGGGATTTGAATTGGCTAAGTATCTTAGTGAGGAGATGGGATAGATGAAAAAGAAAGCACACCTAGTCCTACTTCCCAGATTTGCAAAGGAGGCCATGGTTTTACTGAAGTCAAAGTATGCTGGCAGCCTGGGACTGCCACCCCGACTCTACCATTAAGTTCTGCAATGTCCAAGTTTTCTTTTGGGGCCAGGGGTGGTGGTGGTAATCTGAATTAAAAAAAAAAAAACCAATCTGAGTTTTCTAAAGATAATTTTAAAAGTGTGTTTGTCAAATTATGAAAATTTTATGTATTATTTTAAGCAATCTTTATTAGAACATTACTAAGGAAATTAGAAGGAGACTGTTTGTTTTAAAGTAAACTTGTTAAAGGGACGGGCTGGCCTTGAATTTGCAGTGATACTATGCCTCTGCTTCCCAAATTTTGGGATTATAGTCATGAGCCATTGAGCCTGACTTAATTATTAAATCTTTTAAAAAAATATGTTAGTTATTCACATGCATGTATGTAACTGCACCATGTTTGTACAGTGTCTGTGTAATCTGAAAGAGGGCACTAGATCCCCTGTAACTGGACTTACAGATGGCTGATAGTGGCCATGTGAATCCCTAACCCTGGTCCTCTACAAGAGCAGCCAGTGCTTTTAATTGCTAAGCCATCTCTCTGGACCCCATTATTAAATCTTAAAGTGAATACTTTTGTAACAATAATCTCCCCAATATAATGAATTTGCTTCTAACTGGGACCAGGGCACTTGCATAACTTTAACCTATAAGACAGAATCAACTAAAGTTTTTACAGTACTTCCAGCTCATGCTAGTCTGCCTGTCACAGTCACATACACAAAGTTGTTTGCATGTTATCATGGGAATGGGATACATCAAGATATTCAAGACTTAAGACTTAGAAATACCCAAGATCCCCAAGACATACTTTAGCTATTACTGCTTTTAAGAGAGATGTGTCTAGAACCAGGGTCCGATATTCAAGAGGAAACTAAGTTTGGGGGTCATGTTAACAACAGCTAACAGATGAAGTTATAGATTAACTCACTCATTGCCATTTGTTGGTTAATGTACAATTTGTAGGTAGCTTCATTGGTCCTGGCCCAAGTTCAGAGTAAGAAAAGCAGCATGCTCTCTTATTTAAAATTTTGAATTATATTTCTAATATTTTATATACATATGCATGTATATAAAATGAGCTACTCACATATTCCAGACCAACATAGATGAATCTCAAATAACTATACTGAGTGAAAGAAACAAGATTAAAGGTGTATACTTAGGTTGTGAGATGACTCTCAATGGATAAAGATACTTCCCATCAAGCCTGATAATCTAATTTTAATTCTCAGGACCCCTAGTGAAGGGAGAAAACCAACTCTTGCACGTTGTCCTCTAGCCCCACACTCATACCCTGGTACCTGTGTCACCTCCCTCCCTGAATAAATAAAATTATAAAAAAATGTATATTATATGACATATGATGTATACTATATAATATAAAATTCTGTACAATACACACTAACTTGTAATTGGAGAATAAAGATCAGTGGTCTGGCGGTTGTGGGGGTACATGGGAAAGGGAGGGATTGAAATGGGAACACAGTGAGCTTTTGGCATTCCAGGTAATGATGGTTTCAAAGATGTATAGAGGTCAGCTTAAAATTTTAATTAATTTTATTTATTCATTTATTGTATGCATGCATGCGTGTGTGAGTATGTAACATGCTACAACAGGCCTATGAAGATCAAGGAACAACTTGTAGAAGTCAGTTCTTTCCTTCTACCATATGGGGACTGAGGACTGAATTCAACTCATTAGGCCTGGCAGAGAGGGTCATTTTACAGGCCCCTAAAGGGCTTTTATTTTTGCTTTTCCCAACCGAAATGGGTGAACAACCCACAACTAATCTTTTTCCTATTAATGCTTAAAAGCAAAGCTACTGATATAGGCAACACTTCATCATGTGAATTCTGGTTTTCAAAAAGATTTATTTTTATTTATGTGTCTCTTGGTGTGATGTGATATATATGCGCATGCGTGGGAGCCTGTGGAGGCCAGAAATGGGTGTCAGATAACCTGGAGTATGGGTTAAAGGTGGCTAAGAACTGCTGGGAACTCAGGTCCTCTGCAAGAGTAGCAAGTGCTCTTAACTGCTGAACCATCTCTCCAACATGGATTTTTCTGGTTGTTTTTAAAGACAGGATATTAGCAGTGGTTGGCCTGGAACACACTATATAGACCAGACTAACTTCAAATTCACAGAGATTGGCCTGCCTCTGCCTCCCAAGTACTGAAAATAAAAGGTGTGTGTAATTATGCCTAACTTCAAAAGCTGGTTTTAAAAACTATCCAGATTGGGGCTGGAGAGATGGCTCAGAAGTTAAGAGCACTGGCTGCTCTTGCAGAAGACCTGGATTCAGTTAACAGCACCCACATGGCAGCTAATAACTGTCTTTAATTCCAGTTCCAGGGGATCCAATGCTCTCTACTGGCCTCCGCAAGCACTGCATGACATAGGCACACTTACATAGGTCCAGGCAAAACACACACTCACGACAGAAGAGAATACTTCAAGAAAAGGTGATCAATGTTGTCAACTGTCTTCTAAATATTCATGTTCATACCCACAGATGAGCCTTGAACAGATAATATTCTGTTTGCTGTGGGCTTGTCCTTGCTCAAGTAAATAACTCACAGCCCATGCTCATGTAAGCAACCCTAATTAAAAATATACATTGAAAAAAAATTCAAAAAACTATCCAGATTGAGCCAGGCATGGTAGTGCATGTGCACGTCTCTAATTACAGTACCTGGGAGGCAGAAGGTGGATCTCTGTGAGGTTAGGCCAGCTTGGTCTATACAGCAAGTTCTAGGGCAGCTGGGGTTACAGAGATCCTGTCTAAGCCACCCCTCCCCGAACACACACACACACACACACAAACAAAACCCAACTATCCAGATTGATTCTAATATCTCAAATTGTCTTAGTATTTGAAATCTACTGTCAATGCATCTGTGTGAATGGTTAAGTTTAACTAGCAACACGGAATCCACCAGGCTTCTGGAAAGACAGGCAGATTCCAGTCATCTGACAGAAGAGAATACTTCAAGAAAGTGTGATCAATGTTGTCAACTGTCTTCTAAATATTCATGTTCATACAGATGAGTACAGCCTAGGACAGAGAAGTTTCTGTTTGCAGTGGGCAATGGTTAATGAGACTCATAACTGATCAGAATGCTGAGAGTACATGATTGTTGAATTCAAGGCCTAAACAGGGTATCTCTATCATCCCTTCCAAGGCTCAGGAACATTGTGGAAAAACTGCAGAATGAATGTAAGAGCCAGAAGATGGGGAGGAATGCTGTCGAACATTGTTTTCTGGACATGACACAGCCATTGCATAAAATCATAAAATCAGCTGTGGCTACCTGTAAAAACACTGCACAAGATTGGGCCCACCAACATTCCATCATGCATGGGGAAGACACTCATAAGGTCCTGAGGAGCTATGGGCAGCTAATGGATGCTGGAGGAGAGGGAAACATATTCCTCAATTGTCTAGCCACTGGTAAGCTGTCCTTGCTCAAGTAAATAACTCACAACCCATGTTCATGTAGGCAACTGTAATTAAATGCAATGGGATGGACACGGACACATATATGCACACACACACACACACATGAAAGTAGGACAAAAGAAGATAATGGGGAGGGCATGATCTAAGTATGTCATATGTAAGTATGAAATTGTGAAATAAGGGACAGGAGAGAGAGAGAGCGGGGAGAGAGAGAGAGAAGGGGAAGGGGGAGGGAGAGAGAGAGGGGAAGGGAGATGGGGAGGGAGAGGGAGGGGGGAGGGAGAGGGAGAGGGAGAGGGAGATGGGGAGGGAGAAGCCGGGGAGGGATCTAGAGCCAGGCATGGTAGTGCATACTTTTAGCTCTAGCACTTGGGAGCCTGAGGCAAGAGGACTATCTTGAGTTCAAGGTCAGTCTGGGTACACAGTGGGTTTAAGTCTAGCCTAGGCTACATATTAAGATCTTGTCTCCAGAGGTGGGGAGAGGGAGAGGAGAGAACATTAGGACAGGAGCAGGGTATATACTTGAGGCTGTTCAGATCACAGGAGCAAAGTGGCCTGAGAGATTTTCATTTTTGGTTCTATCACTGACTAAGATACCATTAGCCAAGTCACTTCAAGTTTGATCCTCAGTTTCTCTATCTTTAGAACGAGTACAGTGGAAATCTGTTAAAAGGTTGCTAAGGATAGTGATTAATTCATGAGTGTAAAGTACTTGGCATAGTTTGGGGATATAGTAGATGCAAACTACTGTTAGCTATGATCAATACTCACTGGCCTAGTCTTATCTGAGTACTGGCAGAAAGGTACTGACCCCTGTAGATCAGACAATGATGCTCTGAACAAGGCAATTTCAGTTTGAGTTTCTGGCTATTATAAATTTCTTTTCTTTAAACATTAATTTTATTTATTGTGTCATGTGTCTCATGTATGTGTGTGTACATGCGTGCCACAACACTCTTGTGTGGAGGTAGGAGGACAACTTGTGGAAGTCACTGTTCTACTTCTACCATGTGGGTTCCAGGTATGAAATTCAGGTCATCAGGCTTGATGGCTAACCCCTTTACTTGCTGAACCATCTTGCCACTCCTCTCCCCTGTCTTTTTTGAGACAGGGTCTCCTACTATAGAGCAGGATGTTCTGGAACTCATTATGTAGTCCAGGTTGAACTTTCCACAATCCTTTTGCCTCAGCTCTTTGAGTGCTGGGATAATAGGTGTAAGTCACCATATCTGGTATTATCAATTTCTTGAGTAGAATTAAAATAACTCTCACAATTAGGTCTTCAGAATCTCAGGCAGTCTCTTGTGATCTTTAAGGTTTCCAGGCTCAACCAGAAGCTATGTGGTTGACTCAAAGAATCAAATATCCTCCCCATCATGTGTTACAGGACACTTATACCTCTTGAGGAGATTGAAGAGGGTCACAATCTCTTGTGGCTCTTCCAACAAGAGATGAAATTTGTTTCTCTGCCCCTTGAAGCCAGGCCTGGCTGCATGATTTGGGCTTCCCTCTCTTGCTGCTGGGAATCCTGAGACCTCCATGTGAAGGAGACTAAGCTCCCAGGTGACAGGGCACAGCTATCCCAGACAAGGCCCCAAACAGAAGTGAGACCATCCTAGACTAGCCAGTCCCGGCTGAACCACCAGCTGACCAGAGATCACCAGGGTGACCCAGCCTACAAGTGTCCAGAAACAAGAGCAGATCAGAAAACAAGTATTATGTTGGGGTAAGTTTTATGGGCAGTTTGTTATGCAACAAAACTGGCACACCAGGCTAAATGAATGTTCACTGACGTCTGTCTTCTGTGTTCCTGAGTCAGTGCCTCCTCTCATAGCTTTAGGTCTCCTTCACTGATTCTTTCACAATCCTACTCACTCATTTCCCATTGAGGCTTACACTACATCCTCTTTCTCTAAATTCTCTTCTAGGACAAAGTCATTTGAACTCTAGACTTGAACACCTACGTTTCTAGGCTTCCATCTCCAGTCCTGACTCCCTGATCCTAAATTTCCAGGGCTTCAATTTAACATGACCAAAATCGAAGTCACCAAATTTCTACTAAACTCACATTTACGAAACCACTGTGTAAAACAAGAAATACAAGTTTTCTTCCCTTCTTATCATAACTCCTTCTCCTCCCCACAGATGTGAATTCACAGGCCAATATTTTCTGACCATCAAACAGGGCTGGGATACCAATACTGCCAAACCTGATATTTCAAGAAGGCAGAAATGTGAGAGTTTATATTAAATCTTCTAAGAGTAGGATTGGCAACTAATTTATACTCAGGATACTATGCAGTTGTGTCCTATGTAACCAATGCCTTCATAAGCCCACAAACCTCTACCTGAAAAATACCCCACCTTCAGAAATGTAGATAGATGAAGTGGTTCCAGAGTTAGCCTGAGGCTGTCTCTGCTCAATTCTACCTCAAGGAGTCCTCATAAGCAAGCTATCCCTTTGCTTCCCTGCTGTCCTGTACTGTGAGTTTCTCTATCTCCAATAACTTTGCATTTTACCCCCACACAATGCCCAGCATCATCCTCTCACCCCTTGCAGATTCGACGTAATGTTCAAGACTCAGCAGGGCTTGGTCTCAGTCTGCCTGGCCTCCCTCCTCCCTACTATACACATCTAAGCACCGTGTATTCCAGTATGGAGGTCTTCTAATTCTGAAAATGAGGAACCAGAAGGCTTCTGGTTTTGCATGGGCCATCTTTTTTCATCTCAACTTCTTCCCAGGACTCTGGCCTACCTCTCAAAGCCCTTCTCATGTTCAAGAGCCCATGGTTTCTCTATATTTGTTTCCAGAGCCATCTTCATGCCACTTGTATCCTTGAGCGTGCCTCTTGTATGAATCTTTACTCCACTCACTCCAAAGGACAAGATGGAAATGTCCTGCGACCAAGGGTGCAATATGTCCTGTCCTTGCCCAGGACAGTTCCAGTTTATATCTGTTCTCCAATCATAGTTAATAAAAAAGCATGCCCTTCCATTCTTAAGTGTATCAATCAGCTTGGATGACAAATGAAATGATTACCCTAATTTAGTTTTACAGTGTTTGAAAACATCAGAGGCATAAATGTGATAATCCAAGTCGTCTTGGCCCCAGATTCATATTTATTGTTTGATGGTCAGAAAATATTGGCCTGTGAATTCACTAAAACCTTCCACAAATAACATTAATGGTATTCCCCAAGCACTTAAAAACCATACAAACTCAAGTGCTCACAGGGTCCATGGTAAGACTGATAGCAATGGACATGCTGCTGGAGTGCAAGAAGGGTAAAAGGATGGTGGAGACAGTGGCAGGCTAGACCATGTGGGCCTGTACGATGAGCAACTTCTAGTCAGCACAAGTGTCTTTTGCCAGTAGAGCTGGGATACCAATACTGCCAAACCTGATATTTCAAGAAGGCAGAAATGTGAGAGTTTATATTAAATCTTCTAAGAGTAGGATTGGCAACTAATTTATACTCAGGATACTATGCAGTTGTGTCCTATGTAACCAATACCTTCATAAGCCCACAAACCTCTACCTGAAAAATACCCCACCTTCAGAAATGTAGATAGATGAAGTGGTTCCAGAGTTAGCCTGAGGCTGTCTCTGCCACTCATCAGCTCTACCCCAAAGACCTTTTGTGGGTGGGCAGCTGGCCAGTTTTCACTTAAGAATATCAGGAGCACACAACCTTTCTTTCTGGGAAAAGGTTACTTTTTTTTTCCACTTCAGGTCTTTTAGATGAAAACAAGTGGTGGTGGCTCTGGTGTGCACCTCCAGCTGAGGTCACCGTGCCTTGAGATAGAGTTCCTGTCTGTCCTACATGGCTCATCTGAACTCCCTCAGTGGAGCAACTTCTTTTATGAGAGGGAGTCTTACTATATGTAGTTCAGGCTAGCCTGGAATTCAATACATTGCCCAAGCTGGCCTTGATCTCATGATCCTCATGCCTCAGCCTTCCAAATACCAAGATTACAGGCTTGTGCCACCATGCCCAGCTGGAGCAGCTTTTTAAAATTTGAATATGGAAATATCTCATTTGATTTAAACTCCCTGGTTAATCAGTAATTACTCTTAAATACTATGAGGATTCACATACTAAGGAATAAATACAATTCTGTTTCTATGGCCTCTAACATGTAGTCTGTAAAAAATCCCTAAATTCAAGCTTTACCTCAAATCCTACTGGATCATTAAATTAACCTTCATTGAACAAGTGAAAGGATAGCCTCTTCCAGGCTTTCTTAACTGTAATTACTTGGTGTTAGCAAAACTTTACCTAGCAGAACAAACAAAAGTACATTCTAGTACGACCTTGTATTTGCTAGAGATCTCAACCCTTTCCCTGAAGTCTTGTTTTCATGTTTACTTTTGTTTTGAAGAAGTTCTCTATTCTATAACAACCTGTCTCCATGTTCATCTTTCCTCAAGGGTAGTCAATTGACATTCTATCTTTCCCAGTGCATCTGGTGTGGGTGGAGAGGACACCTTCCTGGTCTCTAGATTTTTCATGTGAACACAAGGTCAATGCACTGGGCAGCTTTCATGAGCCCTGACAATGACCTTCACCAGCACCAGAAACATGATTTGGTAATGATCACTTAACTCTTGCAACATTTTTTAGTTCAGGGTGTTAGATATAGTCAGTCAGTTTTAATCAGTTCCTCCTCCCCTCTAATTACTGAAAGAAGGAAAGAAGTCTGGAAGGAAGAACAGAAACCTAAAGCAAAACACCAGGACTGGGTTTTAATTAAACTTTCAACTTTGTAGGTTATATTAACCTTTTTTTGGTCTTTTTATGACAGGGTCTCCCTGTAGCCACAGCTGTCCTGGAACTCACTATGTAGACCAAGCTGGCCTTGAACTCAAGAGATCTGCCTGCCTCTGCCTCTGCCTCTGCCTCCTGAGTGCTGGGTGTGCCACCACTATGCCCAGCTTACACTGATTTTTAAAGCAATGGAAATTTAAGATTTAGGCAATTACTTTTGATATCCTTTTATATCACAGATTATGCAACTTTCAGAGTTAAAATGTATTATCACAAAATAGTCAAGTACATGATACTTAACATACTTAATGAGACTCTTAAAATAGAGCAGCTAACTTTCTATAAGACTTGGGTGCTTTCCTATTATTACTGAGCAGATGCCAATACTTATATGGTAGCAAAGTGCTGTTTGATGAGTTTGAAAATGACAGGAATGACAGGGAGCGACAACATACCTCGGGTAGCAGATGTGCTGAGAAATAGTTGACAGAGGTAGGTAGGCAAGCTCTGATGTGGGGAGAAGTATATACAATGTCTCTCTTCTCTTGGTTTTGGGCTCTTGGCCCACAGTACCTCAGAGGCAGAGAGGCCTCACTCATCCTTTCACTCTACTGGTCTTGCAACCACATCAGAGCCTGCAGCTGACTCTGCATGCGTTCATGTGCTAGTTGCCTCTGTATCCCCTCGTCTGAACAGGGATCTCATAAGGGCAGGGAACTTGTCTATTCTAATTAGCACTGTATCAGAAATGCCTAGCATACTGCCTGGGCTAGGAGGTCCTTAATAAATGCATGACTGAATTCCAAAGATAAGATCTATTCTACACTGGGGAACAAAGGAAGCTACCTTTAGGTTCAGTTGGGAAGACAGGGCATCTCTGCATCCTGCCCAACAATGTGTTGCAGCAAGATAGGCAGAGAAGTCTAGCCTTTGTGGGGTAGTAGCTGCTGAAATGCTCTTGGTTCTTGATCTCACAGACATCAAGAACACAAAATCTAAGCCTGTTCCAGCATGCTTGGGGACTATCACTAGTGGCATGCAAGGCATTAGCAAATACCTTCAGACAATTGAGTAATATCAAATATGCCACTGCTCAAGAGGACAGGGGAGAGACAACTCAAAAACAAGATAGAGTGGCATTTCTTAGCTTGTTGGGTATGGGGGATGACAAGATCTTCACTAGGATCTTTACTGTCATCACAGCAACATTCAGGATGGCTGGATGACTTTTCAGTAACATAGAAATGGCCAGAGAAGGGAAAATATAGACAGAAGATGTTGGGGAGATTATTAAGCCCCTTGCACTGTTTTCTCTGAATAAAAACATTTTAAACAATATCAGCAATACTAAGCTGTCTTGGTAAAGGCTACTACGTATATTCTGTGGCACTCATGATGGATTATGTTAGATTATGTATGTTAGTGCTGGCTTTACCCCAGGCACCAGCAAGTTCCACCTGCTATAATAAAGTCTTGCTGCCATCAATCCAGGAGTATTCACTTTATTCCATACACTCATGGTTTTATGGCCCACAAAGGTAATCCATCATCTATGGTAAAAAAAAATTTTTAATTTATTTGTACTAATGGTGTGTGTGGTGCATGTAGGCACACATATGCCATGGAGTGCATGTGGATGTGAGAGAACAGTTAGATTATGGAAGTTGATTCTCCCATCATGACTTTCAGGGTTGGGACTCAGGTCATCAGGCTTTGCTTTTAACTGCTGAGTGCAACCAGCTCCAGAATTTGGTTTTTGATGAACCCTCTTCTAAAGTGACTGGCAATAAAGTTTAGCAAGGAACAATTCAAGCTGCTTATTAGGTATCAGTCCAAATTGAACACAAATTATCAGAGCCCCCACCCCTGTGCCTCATTTGGTTTGTACAATGTTGAATTAGCTGTGGCTGTTAACAGTGTAACTTGGCAATGATTTCAGATAGCTGGTAGGAGAAAAGGTCAATACAACTGCAAAGGGCAACAGGAACAAACCAGGGGAAAAATGGCAAGGGTGTTACAGGCGCATCTTGTTAGAAAGAGCAATGCGGTTGTAAGAGCTCAGTTTTCTTTTCAATCCTGGATGTACCTGTTTCTCAACGACTTAAAGTAGTCTCTAGAAGCCTGAAAATTAAAACACGCATAAGAAGTGGGGACAGGGAGGTTTGCTAGCGCCAGCATGAAGGGAGACTGCATGACTATCATTTTGCCAGGCAGCAGTTAGACTGGATCACTTTCCTCCATGCTGAAGTGGCCTAACTACAAGCAGAGCTGAAAAAGAATTGCCTTGGGATTCCCTGAAGCCTAACTTTAGGCAGGGTGAACAAGCAAGGGACTTTGGGGAAAGAAATGTAACAAACACATTCTTCTGGCACATGAGAGCCAGGGACAGGTGGTTCCCTGACAACACTGTGCTTCTCAACAATGGTAGTACAGGCTATTGTTCAAGAATCTGTCTGTCCTGTTACCTATGCAGAATCAGAACAAGCACTATTTGTAGGCTCAACTAACCCAGAGGATAGAACTGATGTGCCCAGAAGAGCTGAAGTGGTCTAGAAAGAGTAGGTTTGGCGCTAATCCAGGACAAGCTGTGGCTGGTGTCTGTAGCTAAGCCCCTTTTCCTAAGACTGGTAACATTCATCTTTGAACTAGCTTCCAGGGCTGTGAATTTTAAAGACTGTCAAGCCAGAGTCCAGCCCGGAACTCTGCAGGGAGCAGCTGCCTGGGAGAAGCATCCTTCCTGTATTTGACTCAAAAATGTGTAATTTCCCCCAGCAAGTTTTTGAAGTCACTTGAGTACAAGCATCCTGTACTCAGCCATGAATTTGGGAGAAGGAAAAAAAAAAAAAAAAAAAAAGCCTAGCAGCCCCTAAATTAGTGCTTTAACACGAAAGACACACAAAATCCTTCTGCACCCTGGCCTTTACATCCTGCACTGATGTAAAGGATGATGTCTTAAAGAAGAATTGCCATGTGGGACTACAAAGCACATCCCTACTATTCACTTAGTTATCTATCACTGTCTAAAAACTTGTGCTACAATTCACCAGTAGCCCCATACTTCAGGTATGCAGAGATGCTCTTCTCATTTACCTTTCCAGAGCCAAAGAGAAATGAAATCAAGTGGCATCATCTAAGCCTCTGCCGGTGCCTAGCATGTCAACTATGCATCTATAACAAAATGAGTACAATGGCAGGTCCAGGCAGGGCCTCCATACATGTGATACAATTTTGAAATCAAAAGCTGATCAATCTACCACCTGTAGGTAACAGCTAAAGAATTACATGGAAGGCTCAAGAGGTAAGAGAGAAGGCCCTGGCACTGGCTTCAGTTCTCCCTTGGCAGCTCAGGCTGTAGTTTTTCTTTACTGCTCTGCATTTTGCTCATGCTTCTGGTCTCTTTTGGAAGCTAGGACATGTCACTTGCAGTTTAAGCATGATTTGAGCGTCTCACAGGGCAGAGGCAGCATTAGCTTCAACTTGAGCAGTCACTTCAAGTGACCGGCCAATCTAGGTGACCTGGCCCAAGCTTTTATTTTGGATTAGGCTGGTTGCAGGGTCCTCTGGCTGTGGTGGGCCACACTGTCGGCTTGTTGCTGCTTTCCCAAAAGAGGATCTTGTTACAAAGGGAAGCTGAAATTTCTTTGCATACAAGCAGAGACATGGCAGCCCTGCAAAGGCCCCAGGGTAAGGATTAAAGAAAAACAAAACAGAAACCCTTCCATCTCTAATTAGGGTCTTCATTTGCCAAAGTGCCATTCCCCAGCGGGAGGGTTTACATTCAGGCTGTTGCTTGGAGTTACTTGGAAAACGTCTCCCAGCAGGTTGGTTCCTCAGCTCAGGCTCCTTTGAGCCAACAGTTTCTGGTTACTTAGAGGAGCGCTGCCTGCATATTGTTTTAACTGGCCTGGCTTCTGCAGCCAGCTTAGCTGTGTGAACAATCTCCCATTCAGAACCTAAAGATAAAAGCACAGTTTGGTTGAAAAATCTCTTTAAAAAAAAATTTTTTTTAACGTGGGAATTATAGGTTTTGGAGCTAGCATTATTTATCTTGTCCATGGAGTGTTTTTTCCTCTCTGCCTTGGTTCTCAGCCAGGGAAGGCTGCATCTTGGAGTTCTGCCAGCTACCAGTACCCACTTCCTTGCCATTCACACCATGGGGCTGGTGGCAGCTGGCCATAGAGATGGACAGCAATCCCCCATTTGCAAGAGGTTGGCCACAGAACAGTGTAGCCAGCTTGCTGGACCCCTGTGGCAGCTCAGGGCACCTCCTGTGTATTTCCTTATCGTTCTTTGTATCCTCAAGTGTGTATCTTCTAACACATCAAGACCCTGGGAGTCTGGCCCAGGAAGCAAGAATTCTCTAGAAAACAATAAATTATAAACCAGACCAAGTAAGAAGATGTATTCATGTCAAAATTTCTATGAGTTTAAAAAAACTTGTGAAAATGTAAAAAAAGAAAAAAATAGACACCAAAAGCAAAACAAAACAAAACAACCATCATAACTAACAAAAAACTAGACAAACAGAACTTCATCATGGCTAAAAACATTTGTGCATCAAAGGATACTATCCACAAAATGAACTGTCGGCCCAAAGAATAGGAAAAAATATTTGCAAATCATATATCAGATAAAGAGATTAAAAGGGTGTGATGGCCCATGCCTTTAGTCCCAGTACTCAGGAGGCAGAGGCAGGTGGATCTCTGAGTCTGAGGCCAGCCTGGTTTACATGGTTTGAGTTCCAGGTCAGCTGAGACAAGGAAACCCTGTCTCAAAAAAAAAAAAAAAAAAAAAAAAGAAGAAGAAAAAGAAAAAAAGAACCAAATAGAACCCCTAAAACCTCATTTTTAAAAGAGAGACTAATGTCAAAAACATAAATAATCCCTAAAACTAAACAACAAAAACCAATAAATCTGACTTAAAAATTGGAAAGATCTGAACTGTCTTTCCCCAAAGGTATAAAATGGACATAAACAAGTAAAAAGATGCTTCATATCACTAATCATTAGGAAAATATAAATCAAAACCACAAAGAAATATCACTTCGTACCAATGATGATGTGGATTACTGTGTACACACACACACACCAGAAAAGAAGCAGTAACAGGATGTGGAGAAAAGCGAAACTTTTGTACATTTCTGGTGAGAAAGTAAAAAGATTCAGCTACTGTGGAAACAGTATGACAGTTCTTAAACAAGTTAAACATGGGGCTACCATGTGATTCAGCAATTCCAATTCAAGATACAGAATACTCCCCTAAGAATGGAAAGCAGGATCTCCCAAAGAGATATTTATACATATTTATTTATGGTTGCATTATTTACAGTAACACAAAGGGAGAAATAACTTAAAGCTTAATCAACAGATGAATGGACAAATAAAATGTGGTAAACATACACTGGAATGCAGCACACAATTAAATCATAAAAAGGGAAGAAACTGATACATGCTGTAATATGGATGACAAAGTGAAAGAGACAGTTATAAAAGTATATATATTATAATATATATTATACCAGTTCGTTTATCTGTCATGTCAAGCATAGGTAAATCCAGAAAGACACAAAGATTAGTGTTGTCAAGACAGAAATGGAGAATTAGTGTCTAACAAGTGTGGAGGGTTCTGGAGCTAGTTGTTGATGATGGCTGCAAAACAATGAAAGTACGTCATGCCAGAGAACTGTATTTTCAACGAATACTTAAAATGGCAAATCTCATGTTATATAGCTAAAGTGTGTGTGTGTGTGTGTGTGTGTGTGAGAGAGAGAGAGAGAGAGAGAGAGAGAGAGAGAGAGAGAGAGAAAGAGAGAGAGAGAGAGAGAGAGCTCAGTGCTGGGGATTGAACCCATGGCCTTGTGTATATCAGAGAAGTGTTCTACCACTAAGCTATATCCCAGTTCCTTAATCACATTTTAAAAGAGAGATGGAGGAAAAGACAGAGGGGACAAAAGGAAAAAGAAGGAAACACAGGGTGAAAGAATCAGCAGCACAGAGGTAAAAATGTACCTTTGTGTTTTATGCTCACTGGCAAGGCCTTTGAAGTACCACACTGGTTCTTGCATGTAAAAACTTCTCTTGGATTTTGAGTTTTAAGGTCTCTAATACATTACCAAGTTTTATTTCTTTCGTTTACCTACATTGCCACAGAACAGCCTCTACAAGCAATATCATACAAATGTCCAGAATTAAGCAAGTTATTTTCAGTCTGAAGCATATCCTGTTCCCTCTGCTGTGAGCCTGCTCCCCTTAGCTCCCTTTCCTACACCTCATGTTCCTCTTCTGTACTCCTGGGCATGTTCTTTTTATCCAAAGGATCTTCTCAGACTCAACTGACTGGGTATGGGGCACACAATGTGTTATTTTTGTAGCTGCTGGCCTACTCTTGGAATTCCTTCCTCTTCTTCCTCTCCTTATCCCAAACTCATTCATTCTGAAAAGCTTCATTTTTCTTGTCTTCTATCAAGTCATCCTTGTAGACTACTGGTCCACAAAGACTCAAGAAAAAGTTCTAAGTGAAGACATGAAAGAGCTCATAGAGGTCCTCCTGTGGTGTCTGGGAGGGTGGCCAGAGCTGCTCAGCATCAAGAGACCAGGAACTTCAGGGCAGAGTATTCAGAGAGCTGTAAGATGATTTTTAGTATCTTGGACATGTCAATATCTTATTATAAAAGTCTTCAGAAGTTTAGTTTCCTATTGCAGGGAACAGATCAACGAATGTCCCATGCCTTTCACCAAAGATAACATACACAGAAAGGAATAACAGCCTTGAAGTTAGGAAGGCTTAGGTTGGGAAGAAAATAAAATCCCAAATGTCCTACCTCTTCAGGATATATGCCTGACATCTGAACATGGAATAAACAAAACCATCACCAAGACTCCATAACCATAACCCAGGGCTGCAAAAATCTGAAGCTGTGGTGGCCTGGCCAGATTCTGAGCTCTCGGGGTCTTCAACACCCACGATTAAGAATACAGTTTAGAGCACACATGCTGCCTGCCAAACAGGACACAGTGATGATGACATTTCTTAATGCTCTACTCTCGTACTCCTTACTGTTTGAGCACACAAATGAGACAGACACAACTTCAGATAGTTTGCAAAAAGGAAAGAAATAGAATTTTAGATAGGCAAGTAAGAAAAAGGAGAGAGGGAGACAGCTGTTAGCAAATTACAAGCTACATCAGAAAAACTAGAGATTTCTTAAAGATGATTTCTGTTAGATGTTTTATTCCCTTATTAGGCTCTGAAATATCTAAACAAACCAAGTACTTTGACTAATCCCCTCAAAGACTCACTCTGTCAGCTCACTGGAAGGGGCAATGGTGGGAATTGTGGGCAGTTCAGTGCTCTTGCTGGGTTTGCCAAGACCAGCTGCATGACCACACACATAAGGTTATTCTGTCTCTAGCCATACATTCATGGAACAATTGAATACTATTTCCTCTGGGATATCACAAGGACTTTGGATAATGCATGAAAACCCTGACTTACAGTAGGTAATCAGGATGTCTATTGTCGGGGGGCCACATTCTTCATTTTGTTCTTCACAGGCATGCCAAGGGCACCAGCCTTTAGGATTCCAAGATAGATAGTATGTTCCAACAGAAAAGTGAAGAATGAGAAGTTCTTGAAATCTACTCTTTAAATGAGGTTACATATGGCCCATGAACACAAGCAGAAGATGATTTAGCAAATCTATATCACCACTGGGTGTGGTGGTGCACATCTTTAATTCAAGGACTTGGGAGAGGGAAGCAGGTAGATCTGTGAGTCCAAGGCTCTCCTGGTCTAGAGAGTTCCAGGCCGTTAGTGCTACACATCATGAGACACTTGTCTCAAAAAATAAAAAGAGATAAATAAAAAATAAACCAACAAACCAAATAAACAAACAAACAAAAAAATCCCCAAACTCCCTCCCCTCAAAAGCTACATCACCTTCACAAGTACATATTTTGGAAAAACTTTCCAGAAGTTACAAGTAGAAACTAGAGTCAACCCCAAGTGACTTATTGTCTAAAGGGCACCCTGAGACCATCCCAGAATTCTTATTACTTACAGAGAAACTCACATGGCAGGAAAGAGGTAGCATGAAAACTGACAAAGAATCAGCACAAAAACAGCACAAGCAGAAGAACAAGAATCTCAATCCTCTAATACAGGGAAGAGGCTTGGCTACATACCTACCCTCTGCTGCATAATAGGCACCAGACAGACACCAAGTTTTGAGGTCCAAGGTCAGGGCCTGGCTTGGCATCTAAAACTAGGAGCTCCACCTTAACTCTAGTCTCATCAAGGAGCATCTTCCAGATTTCTGAGCCACAAGTATCTCCCACCTTCCTACCAGATGGGAAAGACTTCATTCCTCTTTAAAACAAAAGAGACTAACCCTCAAGTCTGTGTACCTGGCCCTGAAGAGTGAGCAGGCACCACTTTCTCAGCCAATCTCTAGGGGCAGGCAGCAAGAGCCTTAGGGCAACTACATTCTCTGCTGGCCCCAAATACAGGGATCTGGCAAGGACATCCCACCTGAGTCTCCATTTCCCCTACCTTCTCCAACCGAAATAATTTTCCCAGCTCTGCCACCTAAACCAACACCTCCTCCTGCAAGGGCTTTCTTAGGCTATGTACTTTTTTCAATGTCTGGAACAATTTCTGAAACACAGGGATGTAGGGAAAACAATCTAGAGTATAACAATCCACAGGGGAGGAGAAGGGCTGGTATGCATCTCCACAAGTTCCATGAAGGGGGTCTTTCCATGAGGCTGCATAGCCTCCCCTGGCAAAGACAAGGTCTTCCTCCTGGCAGACGGGTCAGGGGCCTGGCGTCAGAGATGCTCATTGTGCATACCCTGGGGCAGGGAGCAGCCAGCCTGGGAGGAGAAAGGTTCCCTTTGAAGCACATGGCGCTAAGAGCTTCCCAGTGACCATGGAAACAGGCACAGTGGGTTCCCAGCCTGAGAACCAGGGAGAGCAGCCGGGATTCAAACACAAAATGCACACAGGATCTGAAAAGCAGAAGCAGGAGGGGCCAGCGCGAGGGGCAGGCAGCCTGACTGGCAGGAACTGCTCACTCCCGGTAGGAAAATCCGGCTGAAGAAGCCGAGCAGGTTCACGGGGGTTTCCTTTTCATTCCAGAGGCTTTCTTCTTGCTGCCCCTTGGGTCCTATTCAGCACCTCATCAGGTCAGTAGAGCTGAGCCTTTGGCTGGCCGGCTGGCCCGCTGGCAGACCAGCCTGGAACCGGGGGAGGTGATCAAAGAGCCGCCCTGCTGCCGCCAACCCACCCCCCTCCTCCCTAGGGATGAGGCCCCACCAAGGTGATCGGGTGGAAGCCACTGGGGGCCTGTGAGGAAGACAAGACAGGCAGCTTTTATGTCTGCGTTTCTGTTAGAAGAGACACAAAGCACAGCGTGACAGGAGGCCACTCACAGGTCAGAGCTCCCTACTTATGGGATGACCATTATTAAACTATGGCATGGGGAAGCCACCTAGACTGGGACGCCTGGGGTGTGCTCTGATCCCCACATCCTGAGCCCCAAAGACCTGTAGCCCTGCACATGCTGCTTCCGGGTCCCCTTTCATAGCTGTCTGCCTCCTCCTGGGATGAAGTTACACTGAGAAAATCTCCATATTATCTGTTACCTCTCACTTCTACCTCATTTTTTTCCTGGGCTCCAACTAAAAAGCCAGAGAAAAAATGAGCTGGCTTTTCTTTTTCTTCAGCAAGAAGAGGAAACAATGTGATTGGAGTGTGTTAAGGAGGAAAGAGTCCCTGCTTCAGATGAGTATCTTCTTGGACCAGAGGAAATCAAACCTGACTCAGAGCCAGGCCAGGGAAAGGAGCAAGCCCACTTCTAGCCACTGGCCCAGCTGCTGGTGAGCAGGGCAGGCTTCATCCCACCAACTTCTCTTGAGGAAGGCAGTGTTTGGACAGGCCTGTAATTTGAGAAGCCCATTAGGTGCATTCTCCCTTTCTTACCTTTGTTGGGCTGCCAAAATATTTACTTGACTTCTTAACTCTAAATCTCTGAAACACACCTGGATTTCAGAAAACAGGCAATTTTCTTATTCTCTCTTACTCATGTAAGAGTGTCCAATCTAAGCAAAGATGACAGTAACGGGATCAAGGAAAGGGGAGGCTGTTAAGAGATACAACTTTATAGAATTCAGTCACTTCTTAAGATTTTGTCTTTTACCCATGTTGGGTGCATTAGATGGGTAGTGGTTGTGAGGGATACATGAATAACTAAGCAATTTTACAGGCAATTCTTTTGCAAAACAAATAGATTTTATTTTGGCTTTGAGGAGAGAAATGACTTCTGTGATAAGTAAAAATATGTGCGGAAGTCAACCGCATTTATTAATTTTTTAAAATAACCATTCTTTAAAAGCTAATTGCCTTGTAATATCAGACTGAGGACAGGGAAAATGGTGTGCTGTAACAACAAACAAGACTGAAAGTGTTTTAGATAAACTTCAGATGATAGGAAAGACTCAAAACAGCTGTTAATTCCCCCCTTTTTGTTGTGTTTCTGGATTATGAAAGATTTTTGGGAAAAAACAAAACAAACAATTCTGGATTTAGTAGACAGGGAGGCCCCACACATCCAGTTCTCTCCCAGTGTGCCTGCCCATCAGCTCCTGCTTGCCAAGACTGAGTGACTTGCAGTCAGGCCTTCCATATAGGCTGGTTGACAGGTAGATCTCAGAGAAAAAAGTCCCTGTACTGTCTTGGTTCTCAGCTAGGATCTCAGAATCCTGGCTAACTGTACCCTTTACATGCCTTCTGAAAACAAGGCCTTGACCATCAGTTAGGGGAACTGTTTCTAGTCTGGTGCTCATCAGCAAACCTTTGAGAGAAAAATTGCTTTGAAAAATTTTTGATCTTGAACATTCTAAAATAGAACCTTTGAGCTGTTCTCTTTTCAAAGGCATTAAAAGCATAGCAGGGGTGGGAGGCTTACTGACAGCTTCACTTGCCTACATCCTTTCTGTAACACTAGGTTTCAAAACAGCACCTCTCTTACCTTTATTTAGATAGGTTGTCTTCCCTTACTTAGATATGCTAGAATGTAACTTTAGGCCCCTAAGAAATCAGATTCTGAATAGCTGGCCAGCAGGAACATCCACATTCATGGATACTCTCTGGGATTCTAGGAAGTAGTAGATAGTCTCTCCAGAGCCATCATTAGCTTAAGAAGGAGATGCTTGGGTGATGCCTCTCTCATCTTTCATATTTTTACCTAGTCATTCTGCAACTGAGCTGGAACTGAAGGAGCCTGACCACTGGTATGTCTAGGGATCTATCATCCTCCTGCCGCTGGCAATGTGAAGGTCCTTAAACATATGATTATGTACAATACCACAGTAAGGACAACCAATGGATCAGGACCCTTCTATTGGTTCCTGCGACAGGACATTAAAGTACAAGCAAACAAAGAAGTGAACTGGATTTCATCAAAGTGAAAATTTTTTCTGTCACAAAGGACATCATCGAGAAAATCCAATCCATGGAGTGGGAGCAAGTATTTGCAACTGAGTCTACTAAGGGACTTCTATCTACAACTCAGTAACAAAAACAAATTACCCAATTAAAAGTGGACATAAGATTTGAATAAATATTTCTCCAAAGAAGATACACAAACTACCAATAAGCACATGAAAGGCAAATCAAAATCACACAGAGATTCCACTTCATTTCCAGCAGGAGGGCAGCCAGCAATCAAAGCCAGGGAACTCAACCAGCAAGGATGCAGAGAGCTCAGCCTTCATACTGCTAAGAAGAATGAAAACAGGGCAGCCATTTCTACCCTCAGTGGTGGAGATAGCTTGTATCTTTGGGTTTCTTTGCTCTGCTGGGGACTGAACCTAGGACCTTTTGCATGATAGGCAAGTGTACTACCACTGAGCAATATCCCCAGCCCTGGGTACAGCCACTTAAAAGAAGTTTGGAAGCTGGGCATGATGGAGCACACCTTTAATCCCAGTATTCAGGAGGCAGAGGCAGGAGGATCTCTGTGAGATAGAGGGCAGCCTGGTCTACATAGCGAGTTTCAGATCAGCAGCCAGCCAGAGCAATATAGTGAGACCCTGTCTAAAAAAAGAGTTTTGTAGTTTCTAAAAAGATGAAAGAGAGTTATTAAGGACATGACTCATTAAGGCCACTCAGCTATGAAAAATGAAAACATGCATTTTATACAAAACTTTTGCACAAATATTCATAATAACAGTAGTCATAACAAAAAAGTAGAAGCAATCTAAAAACACATTAACTGATAATATGTCATACCCATACTCAACAATAACAAGAAATGGGGGAAAAGGAGAAAAAGTTATATGCTATAACTTAGAATAACTTTGAAAACAGTTTGCTAAGTGAAAGAAATCACACCAAATAGCACATACTGTGTGATTCCATCTCTAAAGTAGATCAATTCAGAGACAGCAAGTGAACTGGTGGTTGTCTAGGCTTAAAGGAGGATCTGCAGGGATAAAAGGTAAGGATCTTCTTTTGAGATGATGACTTGTATCCAAACTATAAAAACATGAAAATATTCTAAAAACCACTGTACATGTTTAAAATGGAAGCTTTTACATAACTTCACATAGGAACAATTTGACAATTTCTGTTCTGTTTTTATATAGAACACAACTGTCTGAAAACATTACTTCTGGAACAGAAATAAGTAAAAAAGTTTTGGTGATGAAACAATCTTGGGCAACATGAAAACTGAAATAAGTTTTAAGGTTGGTTTTAATAAAATTAAAAGAAAAACATATCTATACTTGCTGGAGAGGAGTTAAACTTGAATATGGTGGGCTATATTTTTAATCTTTCAAATTAGTGAAAGAAACATATTAACACAGCCAGTTAGATGGATCAATACATAAAGGTGCTTGCTGCCAAACCTGATGACTTGAGTTCAACCCCAGGATGCACACACTGGAAAGAGAGGACAGACTCCTACAAGTTGTCCTCTGGCCTCCACAAGTGTGCCACGGTGACACATACACACACAAACACAAACGTGCACTTAGCTTTAAAAAAAAAAAATCACATTAGTAAGAGCCAGTGTTTCAGTGAAAAATGGTTCACTTGCACTTTATCAGTGGCAGATTAAACTGAGGGAACTTTGTTGTACAATCTGTAATTGTTTGCATCAAAACTCATTAAAAAGTGTTTGTTTTTTGAGAATTCTACAATCTCTTCTTGGTCTATAACCCTAAGGAAACAACTCAAGTTAAAAAAAAAAACAAACAAACAACAACCTAAAACTCCATTCTACATGAAGACAAATTTCAGTTTGGCTTAATTCTAAGAGTTGGAGATAAAACAGAAGCAATGTAATTATTGAATCTTGATGGGATGGCCAATTAAGTCATGGTGTATTATCATGATATGTAGACATTAAAGTTATAGATTATGAAAATGACAGTCCATTAGTAAAATGACTAGGCAAGTTCTGAAAAGGCAGGGCTAACGTTTATACCAAAATCGCCAGTACTTAGGGAGTAGAATTAAAGATAGTTTTCTTGCAGTCAAATGTGGTGGCACACATCTATAATCTTAGTACTCAGGAGGCTGGCAGGAGGATCTTGAGCTCAAGACCAGCTTGGGCTACAGAAGGAACAAACAAACAAAAAAGTTTTCTTGTTTTTCAAGCTTATCACAATTAGTTTCAGGCAGCAAATATTTGTATCTCTCCTTAACATTAGGAACATAAAAGTGGTCATATAAATTATACTGTTTCTCTTAAAATAAATAAAGAGACCAAAAATTTTTTGATTAAGGTATACCTTTAAAACTGATGTCACTGGGCAGGCGAGATAGCTCAGCGGGTAAAGACCCTTGCTATGCAAGCCTGATGATCTGAGTTCAATCTCTGGAACGCACATAAAGGTGAAAGGAGAGAATCAACTCCAGAATTGTCCTCTGACCTCTATACCCATGCCATGGCACATATGCATAATTGCTGCATACACCAACAGGTTAATGTTGAATAGTAAAGGCTAAGTTCTGTAATACAGTACAAGAAATAGAAATTCTTGGGGCTGGAGAGATGGCTCAACAGTTAAGAGCACTGGCTGCTCTTACAGAGGACCGGGTTTCAGTTACCAGCACCTACATGCTGGCTAACAATCAGCTGTAACTCCAGTTCCGGGGGGTCTGATGCCTTCTCTTCTGGCTTCTGTGGGCACTGCATGTACGTGGTACACATATAAACATTAGGACAAAATACTTATACACATTAATGAATTAATTAATTTAAAAATGAAATCGTTAAACTCAGGTTGTCAGGCTTAGTGGCAAGCTCCTTTATCTGCTGAGCCATCTCAATGGTCCCTTTTCCTACTTTAATAACCAGGAAAAACAAAGATACCAATCAGACCACACACTCCTATTGGATTTGGATTTAGAAAAGATCATCAAACAGAATGGTCCACTGAACATAGTGACTTTGGAAATGAAACCCAAAAGCAAAATAAAAACAAAACAAAACAATGTTATTTGTGTCAGGAATCTGAAGTCTCATGACCAAGACCAGCAGGCAAGTTCTCTCCCATGTCTCCATTCCTTCTGTCTGTCTCCATTAAGGTTATATGCCCAACTGAGGGGCTTGGTAGTCTTTTGTTCCTATGCTACACATGTACAGTGGCTTTCCATGACTTTAGTAGCTGTCAGGGCAGCTCTCATAACTGAACCACCCTTGGCTGTGGCCAGAAAATGCTGCTCAGCAGGTTAATGTGTACGCAAAGCTGGGTATGTTCAAAACTCCTTTATCTGAGGATGGAGAACAGATGGAACTCTTGAGCTTGCCCCAGGCATGACAGATTCTGGACAACTGACTTGGAACTCATACTTTACAGATTACGAAGACTGAATCATTAGGTTCTAACTTCTTTTTACTTCCAAATAGCCTCTTAGTAGACAAGTTCAGTAGCTATTTTTCATGAGCTTTTTGGGCAGCCTGTCACCATCTTTTGTATTATGGCATAGTTTCAGTATGGGGACAGTGGTGAGGATGGTAAAAAGCTAGGCTTCGCTTAGTCCTGGAAGGTAGCCAGCCTGATCCTTGGGTTAGCAGACACGGTGTTTGTTTTATTCATTCACTCTATCTTCAAAACTTCCTTAAGCCTCTCAGTATGTTTCAAAGAACAGTGTCAGCCTTTTATAGCTGCAAACATCTCTGATCTCGATTTTTTTTTTTAAGTACTGTGTTTAATATAACCTTTTAACCAAGTAGTTTCTGGAAGATTTTAGATCAAATTAAGTTTGTGACTTTCAAACTAGACCTGCTACCTCCAAAGGAAAATATTATTCCCTAAGTTTTCCCATTCATGCCAATCTTTTCCTGTTGATCCAATTTCTTTCCTTTTTAGCCAAATATGGGAGATATTTACACCCAAGTGTTCCTTAAAATAAATCCATGGTCTTCCAAACTTCCTCCCCAACAAGATACCCACCTTGGCTCATACTAGGAAAAGGGCTCCTATTTGCTCAGCAGGAGTTTGTTTGAAGACAGAAGGAAACTGACTGCTAAGTTTCTATGAACTTAGCTTACATTATTGCTTTTTAAATCATCACAACTTTATAAAAAAATTGACTTTTATATGTGTGTGTATGCACATTTGTGTGTATGGTGATCACAGGACAACTTTCAGAAGTCAGTTCTCTCCTTCCATTTGGGTTCAGAGTAGCAAACTCAGGTCATTAGGCTTGTATGGCAAACTGAGCCATCTTGCCAGTTCCATCATAACTCTTAACACTTATCATTCATTCACTCCACAGAACAAAGATACTATGTACAAAGACACCATGACTCCGTTGTTATAAAAGAGAACATGGAGTACAGAAGGGAATGAAGGAGGAAAACACAGAATTGAACAACTTTTTAGGGAGAGAATATCTGTATGTCACAATAAAATAGGGCTTATCTACCTCAACGTTACTGACATTTTTCCTTCTTTTTAAATGACAAGTAATTGCATATTACACTTTATGGAGTCAAAGCATTCTTTGTGGTAGACTGTCCTGTGCACAATAGTATGCTGAGCAGCATTGTGGGCCTGAAGTCTCTGCCCCCCCACCTCAACATATTTTTCTTCTTCTTTTTTTTTGGGAGGGGTTCTTTTTGAGACAGTGTCTCTCTGTAGCCCCAGCTGTCCTGGAACACGCTATGCAAACCAGGCTGATAGAGATCTGCCTGACTCTGCCTTCCAAGTGCTGGGATTAAAGGCATGCATCATCGTGCCTGGCCTTCAAAAAAACTTTTTTAAACTATTTTATTATTTTTATTTTATGTGTATGAGTGTATTGTCTGCATGTGTGTAAGTGTACCCATGTCATGTAATGTCTGAGGAGTCAGAAGAGGGCGTCAGAGTTCTGGATGAATTTCAATTTTTCTGTTTTAATTCCTAATATGGTAAATGTAAGCTAAGTTCATAGAAACTCAGATCTTCTAGAACTAGAGTTACGGATGGTTGTTGGTCGCCATATAGGTGCTGGGAATTGAACCCAGGACCTCTGCAAGAGCAGCCAGTGCTCTTAACTATCTCTCCAGCCAACCCCCAACACATTTTTCTAAAGATCAAAAATATCTCTGGACACTGTACTTGATTGAAAACCATACAATACATAAAAGACCCTATAAAAAGATGGATACACGCAGTGTCCTAAGCATTTGCATTAATGCTTTCAGGGATGCCAAGGCAATGAACTGCTGTCATGCTGCCCTGTGCGAGCAAGTGACAAATACCTACTTTCTTTGCTGACTGGAGTTAGCCTGCTGAGGCTAATAAATGTAATGTGAGGCAGCTGGGACAGTCAGCCACCTTCTCTCCTTCAGACCCAAGGATTTTTAGACTTATGATCCCTCTTGAGATGGACTAAGTGGGGGCTTGGGTTAATAACTACGACACACAAGTATCCACAGAAACAAGAATGATATGCCCAGCCCAGTACCTACATGGGTCAAAAAGGACTCTCCAGCTCCTATAAATTCCTGCCTCAAGCAAAGGCTCATCTAGGCAATCCCTGTTCTAGAAGGTCAAGGCTTAAGATTTTATACAAATTCAAGCCTCAAAGACATTAATATATTCTTTGCTTAAGTTTTTCATGTTTGTTATTTGTTTTTAAATTTTAAAATTTAAATTCAAATTACTAATACTTCAAAATCAACATTCAGCTGGCTCCAGCATTATCAAGCAGAATTGTTCCATGACAATACATTGCCTTCTATTTTCTGTACTGTATGCTCGTGCCTGCTCATTTACACTGACATTATGATTGTCACAGAGCTGACTGTCATAATGGGAACATAATGCCAGTTGGTGAACTCAAATTTCAGATTTCATTTTTCATATTCTCAAGAATTAAGAGCCCCAAAGAACTTTTGTTTGCATGGGTTATAGTTACTGATTTGTACCATATTAGGAATTAAAACAGAAAAAAAATTAAAAACAGAATACATAAGCAAATATTTTATTAGTTGTCAAAGGGATGAAGTCACCATGTGCTCTTGGAGAACAACCATGCACTTGTGGGAGAAGGAGAGTAAAAAAGACAAGTGACAGTGCAGCATTCTATGACAATAATTTTGATCTTGCAAATCCCAGCAAGAACCTTAAGGTTCCCCAGAGGGTCACCTGGCCAAACTTTGATGACTCCTTTTGATGATTTTTTTTTTTTAACCCCTTAAAAATTTTTTTAAACCACCTACTACTGCCATTACTGTGTCACATACAGGTTCTGGTTAACATTAGTGAAGAATATCTGCATTTCACTTAGCTTCATTTTCCTTTCCTCCCTCCACTATGAGGTGAAAAATGCAGAAATCAAAGTGCATTCACCTTTCAACTAAATTCTCTGTTTTGAGAGCTGCTGTTTGAAAACATATGGAAGAAACTTTCCTGGGAAGGCCAGATATGCAAAGGAGGAGGGATCTCTATCCTACCTGAACCTAGACTACCCAGACCATTTCTGCTTCCTTTTCTTTTTTTATACCAGGACTGTTAGGCATCCATTCATGATGGTACTATACTTTATCATTTCAGGATCTAAAAGCTTAGTGCTGTTAGTGTTTTGTTTACTAAGGCAAGGTCTCACTCAATGATCCAGGGTGACCTGGAACTCAATATGTGGCTCATGCTAATCTCAGACCCATGATGACCCTCCTGCCTTGTTCTCTCGGGCTGGGTTGCAGGCATAAGTCAACGTGTACAGATTTTATTATTATTACTTATATCTACTCTATATACTGTAGAATGATGAAGTGATACCACACTTTTTAAAATTTGGTTAAAATATACACAACATGGACTGTACCATTTTAAATTATTATTATTTTATGTATATGAATGTACTGCCTACATGTGTGTAAGTGTATCCATGTCAAAATGGAGTTAGGGATGGTTGTTAGCTACCATGTGGGTGCTGGGAATCAAATCCAGGTCCTCTGCAAGAGCAGTCAATTGCTCTTAACCACTGAGCCATTTCTCCAGCCAGGAATGTACCATTTTAACCCACTGAGTGCATCAGTTAGTGGCACAAAGTACACTCACACTGTGAAATCATAGCTACTATCCCCACCCAGAACCTTTCCATTTTTTCCAAATGAAATTCTACACCTTCTAAACAACCATCCATTCTCTGGACCCCTGTGCCTGACACTGTCTGTCCTATTGAATTTTACTTCCTAAGTAATACAACTTTGGCATGTGAGGCCATAGTATCAATCAACCCTCAGTACAGAAAACAAACAAAAAAACCTGCAAAAACCCAGACCAGTTGTTTTATTTTTATTTTTTGAGAAAGGGTCTCCTTGTAGCCTCAGCTAGCTTGGACTCATTATGTACACCAGTCTGAGTCTCAAGAGATCAGCTTGCCTCTGCATTCCCAGTGCTGGGATTAAAGGCTGGTTCAGTCATTTTTAAAAAAAAATCATTGTTAAATATGAATATGTGCATATATGTCTCTCTGTGTGTTTGTACACCCAAGTACAGGTGCCCTCAGAGGCCAAAGGTGCTGGATTCCTTGGAGCTGGAGTTACAGGTAGTTTTGAGCTCTGTAACATGGGTGTTGGGAACTGAACTCAAGTCCTCTTGAAGAACAGTGATCATTCTTGATCACTGAGTCATCTCTTCAGCCCTATATTGGTTAATCTTTTTCTAAAAACTTTATTTATTTATTTTTAGCTCATGTATTTGAGTCTTTTGCCTATATGTATATAAGTGCACCACTCATGTGCAGTGCCCACAGAGGCCAACAGGGAACAACAGATCCCCTGGAACTGGAGTTACAAATGCTTGTTTGCCACCATATGGGTGCTAAAAACTGAATCCAGGTCCTCTGGAAGAGCAGCCAGTGCTAAGCCATCTCTCTAGCTCCAGATTAGTCTTAACCATTACATGTTCCCCATGCTCCAACTATCCTGGAACAGGAAAATTTCCCTTGACTCTGTCTTCTGGTCATCTTGGTCACCAGGATTTTTATTTGTTCTTTTCATAAAGTTTCTGAAATTTTATGGGCTGAATGAAGGGGCAGCCTGAGCACAGGGGTTAGGTTCTCTATCAACCCACACCCTTAGTTTTCCTGCCGCTTATGAAGAGGGCCGTATTTCAGAGATGTTCTACTCACGGCACAGGTTTTTTCCCTGACACTTTGCAGGCTATGTACTGCATGTCCAAGTGTGAAAACAGAGCAGGACAGAGACAAACAGGTGTCCTCAGCCAACTCCACTGGCCCACTCAGTTCCCGTAGACATCCAGCAGCAAAGAGTACCTGCTCCTGTCTGTCCAGCCTACAGGCTGCTGCCAAAGGAGCATCCCCAGGGCCAGATCTTATGACATAGTCATTTTACCAGAATCCTTCAGTGGATTCTAGTTACCTAGAGAACAAAGACCAAATTCCTCAATGTGAAAGCCACTTCTTTCCTCAATAACTTTCTATATCCGCTGAAGAGCCTCTCACTCTCCCTTTCCTGTCCTGTTCTAGAAATTCCTCCTCACCATCAGTTCTAACACAGCCCCTCTTGCCTGGCTTGTTCTCACTCACCATGACCACATCTATGTACAGGAATAAGAGATCTGCTCTACGATATAGCACATGTGACCCAAGAGTCTCCTCCCAACAGACCCTTTCCGAGTGACTTGAGATAAACTGAGAACAGTACCTACCAGCTTGTGACTACTTTGTGACTTCAGGAGACTGCTTAGGGAAGACAGCCATGCACGGGCTTCCCAGATGTCTTCTGAAGAATATATTTTCTTCCTACCTCCACACATGGCAAAGTGTGACAGGCTAAGTTATGGTGTGTCCCCAGTCCCAGAGCACAGTTAACAGTCTACAGAAGAGTGCCTGATCCAAGCTGGGCCAATGAATTCTCTTCTTAGAATCTTCTTGAAACCAGGGATATTAAGGTTGTGTCTCCCACTAAGCAGGCAGGGGAAGGGAAATAAAACAGGTATGTACAGAAGAGACCTGGGGAGGGGACTGCTGGCTTGGGAGGGATGACAGCACATAGCTCAAGGCCCTTAGGGAATTTTGCTCTGTCAGTAGAGCCAGAGTTGAGATTCTACCATGTAGAAACAATTTCCCTGACCATACCTGGGGCTATGGAAAGAGCATCAGGTGTTTATCTAGACAAGAGACAAGAACTCAACAACATAAAGCACAGAATGGTTCTGTTTTAGCTCCAGGCTCTTGTGAGCTGTTTGATCTTAGATCATGTGGAGAACCTCTCTGGAATTCTATTTCCTCATCATAACATGAGAATGTGAACAAGATCTCAGCTAGTGTGACAAGCAACAGAGATGCTGCATTTTCAGCTGCTAGCAGGCAGTAAGCACCCACACAGGATGGCTGCATTCATACTCACCCAGCACTGCATGAAGTTGAAGTCACCTTTCTAAGGTCACTCAGGCAAGGTGGCATTTCTGACAAAAATCCCCTACCTTTCATATCTTTTTATTAACTACTCCATACTGTTTTCTGAAACACGGCATGCATTGGAAAGAGCCAGGTCTAGACTTGTTGGTCACAATGTCTTTCAAAAAGTTACCCAGAATTGCTCCAACCTGAGTTGGTGGGTTAGATCCTACCTAAAGTTCCAGAATCAGGGCCAGGCAAACTCTGCTCCAGCACCATTACTGTGTCCCATGCCATGGAATTCTCTATGAGGTGATGGGACATAGGAGTCAAATCAGCCCTCCAGAATTCTCTGCAGCTCTCTAAGATGCTTGATAAACGTTTACTGAACAGAAGGGCATTTACTGACTGAGGCACAAAGACTCTTGCACTGGGAATGATTTAAGACCCTTCTCAATATAAGTAGCCCCAAAGTATCAATTTTGCTGTTTTAATTTCCTAAGAAAACTATCCCAAGGTTAAATTTTTCAGTGCTGTAACTATAGTCTCCTCAAACTAGATTAGGAAAGATCTTAAATATGTTCCAGAGGTTAAAAATAACAGATGAACAAGGGTCCCAGAACAACATCTTCACATTATATAAAAAGGAAAGGCTTGGAAGACTGAAATTTTCCTGAGCCTAGCTTGAAGCAGGGCCTGGATGGGTGTTCTGGCCTGCTGCTTCTTTGTGGGGGATTGCCTCACCCAGTCCTGCCTCCCTAGCTGATCCCTGTCTGCACCTCCTACAGAATCAAAAAGATTAGGACAGGATCTTAAATCATTTTTCTCTCACGAGTTTTTAGTGTTCTTTTCTGAGTTCAAAAGCCCTCAGTAATAAAGCAAGGTGATGAGTTTTACAAGCCTTTTGCCTTTAAATGAAACTTTCCTTGAACTCCTAGAGAGTTGTTTACATTTTTAAAAATTTAAGACATTCTTCTCTTCGGGGTTTCAGCTCATGATTTTCTGTGGGCAGGTGGGCAAGGGAGAGAGGGAGGCCTGTGTCTAGCCCTCCTGTTTCCCCACAGGCTTTTCTGTGGCCGACAGAGCCCTCTCCCTTCTATGGTTTTCAACAAGTCTCAACAGCCATCAGAGCAGGTCCTCCACCCCCATCTGCACAGTGGATTGCCTGTATTTTCTTCCTGTATCTTTTAACTTCTTTTTTGTAGTGCTAGAGGTAGAACCCAGGGCTTCACACATATTGTGCTTCGTTATGCCAATCACTTCTTGCTATAGCTCTCCCTCCCCCCAATTCCAAAAAACAGAAGGAAAATCATGTTATCTGTAGCAGACTGGCATGCTGAGCTGCTTGGGAGGATTACTGTCCCTTTGCCACTGGAATCTATTGTTTCTGCCATTGGAAACTCAGAAAATAGAAAACAGAGTTGGCAAAGTTAATAAAAGTTAAAGTAAGGACAGGGTAGGAGGAAGGTCCAGATTCATCAACACTTCCTTTACTATCCCAAACATAAAACCATCTTACTTTTTCTAGCCCAGGCCTTTTCACTAATAATTTTATTCAGATGCCAACTGTAAGACAAGACAAACAGCAACAGCAAATACATGCTGCTTTTGCTTCCCTTTCCCCCAACTTTCCAAACAGAAACAAGTTGCTATTCTCAGGTAGATAGAACCACACTCTTAGCTCCTAAGCCCCTTCATTCAATAACTATTTCATGAATGGGTAAATGCAAGAAATACTTAATGATTCAATATATGTCTAAAATTTCTATTTCCTGCTGGCTTCATAGGCCAGCAGGCCAAACCATATAAAACTCTCCAAGTAAAGCTGCGGCAGTTGGTTCAGGCAGTAGAGGAAACAGATTGGTTCTCTGAGTGACTTCAACAAGCGTCCTATCACTATGCCATCAAAGGGCAGTACCAGTGACACTGTGAGCCCTGTGCCAACCCATTTACAGACATAAGAGATGGAGCCCCAGCAGACTGGGGTGAGCAAATGAAGCCAGAAATCTGGGTGCTGAACAGCAGAAGTTTAAGCACAGGAGAAAATGGCCTATTAGAGGCAGATATCTACAAGGAGAGTACTGTTCCTACCCTTTGGATGTAGCTGGCATTTCTCCTAGGAAAACACTGAAGTATTCTCAAGAAGGTTACTGCTCTCATAACCACTATTTAAATGATGAAGTATCAGGGCTGAGCCACCTAAAACACCTTTTATTCAATTTACTGCACTGTAAACCAAGCATTCCTGTCAGGTTTTCTCTCCCAGTGAAAAAGGTAGGAAAACTTGATGAGTCATAAAGCTACTTACAAGACAAAAGGGACATAAAAATTATGCCTATGATAGTCTCTGGGACCAACTATTTAGGAGTGGCTAGCAGGAGCTTTCTCAGCTCTCGCAAAGGCTCCCTAAATCAAATCACTTCTTCTCTTGCCTGGATATCCAAGAGAGTCTCAGCTGCCAGAACAGGACTCAATGGTCTTCCCAGAGTGCTTAAAACCTACTCTTAGGGACCATCTTTCCTCTAACCAAAAATTTAAGTAATTTTCACTAAACCTTTCCTTTTAAACCTTAGAGGTTTAAAACCTCTAAGATTAGAAAGTTCTTGATGGATGGCTTTCCAAAGTAAATTTATTTTTACCTTATACTGCAGCCAGAAGTAATTCTGACCCTAGCAGCTAAAAAGCTGGCCCCATCCCTAGTACTTCTAAATAGAGTACCAATAGCCAATAGTGACAAATGAGGCACGAGGAATTTGCATCTCATCTCACCTCCTAACCACCTATGAGGTAAGTTCTAATACAGGGCCATAATTGCTGTCTGCTATTCTGAAACCAAAAAAGCTCTAAAACCCAAGAGTTTTTCTATAACTTACTTGGCAGCAAAAAATTAATGAACCTGAACTTATTTGGAGGCAAAGCTGCCCTGAGCGAACAGAGACTATTTAGATTTTAGTTATCCCACTTAATGTGAATATCCATATGGTTTGCTGCACAAATATGAATGTGTGTGATTACTGAGTGTTGCTCCAGGTCTCCAGAGTTACTTAATAGAAAATATATGCACCTTAATACTTTTCTAAATCTCCCAAATCTCAAAATTCTGAAACATCTGGCCCTAAGGGTGTAAGAAAAAGTATTATTTAAAAAAAAAATTTTTTTTTTTCAGACAAGGTCTCCCTGTAGCTAGCTAGCCCCCAGCCTTCCTAGAACACACTATGTAGACCAGGATGGCCTAGATCTCAGAGAGATCTGCCTGCCTTTGCCTCCCAAGTATGATGAATTCCTATTAGCAACCTGTTTCACAGTAAGACTCCTAGGGAAGGCAACTTGCCTAAGGCCTCCCAGTAGGCACCAGGTAGAATCAACTCTGAGGGTAGGCGCCTCTTTCAGGGCCAGAGCTCATGAGCCCTATGGTGAGCTCCTAGGCTGTCTGCTCATATAGCTTCAGAGGAAGAAATACCTCACCAGCATGGCTCTTCTCCAGAACCAAGTACTTGAAAACTTAGGAACAGTTAAGTGGAAAACTCCAACCACCATACAGTAACTGAAGGCCTAGTGCTTACCTTGCCTAGGACAGTGAGGCATGGTTTGGGGTCCAATTCTGGTTGTTCCAGCTTCACCACTCCTACCCAGCCATATTCATACAAATCCTCTTCGTCATTGTTATTACACAGGCCCAGTGGATGCATCTAGGACACAAAACGGGAAGCAGATGTCAAAAAGCCAGTCACAGACTTGTTTGACTCACTCTGTGCATTTCTCAATGTGTATCAAGCCAATGTTAACTCAAAACTACAAACTTTAAGGCAAGGGACAGTTTTTCACTCCACAGAGAATTCCATTTCATTACAATGAGCTCGTTACTGGGGAGAACACGATAAAGCCACTACAAATATATTGTATCTATGTATGTACACACACACATATACACATAATCTTCACGTGTCTGTATGTGTAGTATGTGCATGCATGTGGAGGCCAGAGATTGACTTAAAAAGTGTCATTCTTAATCTCTCTCCACTTTATTTTTTGAGACAGATTTCTCACTGAAACTGGAGCTTGTCAACTGGGCTAGACTGGCTGGCTAGCAAGCCCAACATTATTTTCAAAATATTCACAGCACAAAATAAAAACTTGGTAGAGGAGCATTGCTGTGAAAAACCACAGCAATTCTCTTAAGGTCTGTGCTCACAGTTCTCTCATTGAGTTGTATCAGGCTACTGTATAGAAATTTCCTCTCAGGTTCCTCAAGATCCAGGAAGTTCTAATGAGAGGCTCAGTTAGACTCAAGAGGAAGTAAACAATTCAGAAGTTGCTGGAAGTCCCTGAGACTGACCAAATGCACAAGGGCCCCAAGTTACACAAGCAGTAAGGACTGCTGAGGCCACAGAGACAAGTTAAGAGGCCTTTAAGAGACCCACACTAGTCAGGCTACCTAGAAGACAGACCCTCTGATGTGCTGAGCTGCTTGTAAGTTGTGCACTGAGTGCCAGAATTCTAGCTTTCATCAGCTATCACTCATGCTGGGGTGGATGTTCAATGATACCTTTGAGTCATTCCTGCTCCCTTAAGTAACTCCATATCCATACTCCTGTATTTAAATAACCTCATAAACTCATTGGTTCACCAAGCTGGACACTGGTGGTGCCTTTACTTTGATCTGTTGTCAATTCCTTATCTGCAGTGAGTGATCCAGCAATAGTATCATACAATACAGGCCCTACAGTCTATGAACAACCCGGAAAGAGAAAATCCTTATAGATAACTTATCAAATTATAAGCCTAGTATTGTATGTGCTAAACTCTTAAGTTGAAGAAATATGTCTTTATATTTGTGATAGGAACCTAAGAGGAGACCTAAGAATTCGCTATAGAGAATAATAGCTCAAAAGACATCTATATCCTAACCTTCAGATCTTGTGAATAAATTCCCCTACACAAGATACTTTGACAGATGTGACAAAGTATGAGATAGAGAGGTTCCCTGGATTATCCAGGTAGGTCAGTGTATCACAACGGTTCTTAAAGAGAGAGGGAGACACATGAGAGTCACATAGATATGACAGCAGCAGGGGTGGTTGGAGTGCTATGTTTTAAGATGGAAGAGGGGGATGGATATTAGCTAGAAAAGCTAAGGAACTATATTTCCTACTGGAGCTTCCAGAAGGAATGAAGTCCTGGAGACCAATTTTAGATTTCTGACTTTTAGAACTACAGGAGAATAAATCAGTGTTGCTCTACACCACTAGACTTGCAGTAATTTGTAGCAGCAAACACGAAACTAATGCATGGTATTTCTTACTTGTCCTACAGGTGAAAACAAGTTCAACGTAAATGGCTTTTCCAAGGTAACACAGGCAAGTATATGAGACAGCCCAAGGTGACCCAGTACTTAAATTCAGTCTGGTGACTTCCCACTCTACTTGCTTGTTCTGGGTTCCCTTCTTCTGATAGCTGGCCATCTGACTGGGGGAAAAAGCTAAAAGACAAAATCCTCAGGAAAGAGTTTCTAGCTGTAAATATTCTGTAGTCAGGAACAACATAAGTTTAATGCAGACAGCAAGAAGTGTTAGAGGCAAGGCTTGTGCAGCTGCTGGCTGGACATCAAGCAAACTTTGAAGGAAAAGACTGATATAAAGGCAGCCAGTCATTCCAAACTTGGGGAAGAGATACAAGGGATGGTGTGGAGGGGGAAAAAGAATGAGACCAGCCTGACCAGTAGAGTCAGTCTACAACAAGGCAAAAAGAAAGACTTAAAAACTAGAATGCAGTCTGGATATCAAGATGGTATCAGAGTTTCAAGAAGAAGATGGTATACTGACAACAGGTTCTTAGGCAAATGGGTGATACACCTTCAAGGCAGTGGTATGCCTGGACTCCAGAGACAGCAACAAGGGGAGGACAAAGGGTACAGCCTAGAGATTCTTGGAATCAGAGTTCCATAGAACAATGTGGAAGGGATGGCAGAGCCCACAAGGCAAGTATAGGGTGATGCTGAGCAGAGGGTGCTAGTGGGACTGTCAGCAGCTCTCTTTGTAGCTAGTGAGTACTCAACCCCCTGGGAATTCCAAGACAAAGGATAAAGAGCCCTTTAGAAGAGGACCACTAAGGGTTCTGCAGTGAAGGAGACAGCACAACCTTCCCTCCAGGATGCCCACGTAGGACTCAGTCCATCCTGGAATGTTCTAGTGTTATTAAATGAAGAGTAGTCTAAAATGCCAAGACCTCTTACAACAAAAGAGGATGAACAAGGATGAGCCAACTGTGCTAACTCAGTCAACTCTGTCCTTTAGGAAAAGGTATAACTCAACCTGGCCCAGCTTCTACCTCCAAAAGTCCCAGGTCAAGTCACTGCAACAACTATACTTTGGACCTCATTTGATTTTACTCCATGGAATGTCTAACAACACGGCTTGGCAGTTTCTAGATGAGGACTACATTGTTACTTAAACATCATTGGGGTTGGGTCAATAATAGAGAGCTGCTTTAGGGGAGCAGAGTGTGGCATCCAGGTCTAAAATTTTGTTTCTTTATCAAAACTTCACTACTGAAACAAAATCATGAAATCTGCATATAAATGGATAAAACTAGAAACCGTTATAATAAATGAATCCTAGCCCAAATCCATATATATATATATATATATATATATATATATGAGTATATATCCTGATGTAACCACAGGAATCAGGAAAATGGAAAGGAGTCATGGGGGAGGAGGGGAGGAGCTTGAGACAGGGACATAGCAAGAGACAGGCATTATCAAGGGGAAATAAGGAAAATGAGGAATTCTTTAACTGGGGAGGGAGAAGGGGGGATTATATAGGAGGAAGAGAGAGAGTAAAGAGACAAATAATGCTAGGTAGCATGAAAAACCAAAGGGAAATGGAGTATTTAACAATCCTATTGAAAAATACAAATATAATGTAAGTGCATGTATATAGAAGAAGACTATATAACAAAAATCACAGTGCCAGGCATAGGAAACCCCCTGTGAATTGCTGGTCAGAGTAATCCAAGAAACTCCCAAAATAATATAGGCTTTTATCACAACCCTTGATTGCCTCCCAGAACTTGAAGGGATGACACTATTGCTGAAGACATGATATACTTCAGTCACTGAACTTGGAGCAATTGAACTGAAACTGACCTGGAAGTCTTCTCCTGAAAGACTAGCTCTCTTAGTATCAGAAAATACTATGCAAGCTACCAAGGGAGAAAACTCATCAATGAATCTATCCAGTTGCAAAGTCCATAAGCCACAATGACCAGCCCAGCAGCCTATCTCTATTGGTGCAGTAGTGGCACTTTAATCAACAGCTGTCTAATTGGACTTTAGGCCCCCTTAATCGTAGGGAAATCATGTGTGGTACTGTAGGCATAGCCAAGTACACATGGCTAGAGAGGTCACAGACCCTAGAGAAGAACCTATTTCTGTCACTTTCCTTAATTTCTTACTATACATATAACATATGTATGTGTATATATATATATGTATACATATAACATAATTTCTTATTATAGTCTAAATATGTATCATATTTATAGACAAGAGTACCTCTCACCACTCATTAAAAAAGCTTTTTCCAACAGATGGGGACTACTACAAAGTTCTGTAACTGGTTAAATGCAGAGTATAAGTGTGAGATGACCAGTCTTAAGTGATACAACTACAATACAACCTCTTTACACCTAAGGCTCAGAGAACATGGTTGAAGACAGGGCAGAAAGAATGTAAGAGGGAGAGGGACCAGACACCTGCTGCTAGCTAATGCATACCAGACACAGTAAGAAGGCTGCAGCAATGAAATATTTACAGTATGGTACTCTAAAGAGATCCACATAATGATAAAACTAGGTGACATGCCAAGGTGGATGGGGGTAATGTCACAGGGTCTCACCTCCAGATGAAAAGCTACAGGCAATCAATGGGTGCTGAGGGAGGGAAAATCAGTTTTCTCAAGGGATTAGCTTCTTGAGAAGGTATCTAAGCCCAAATAGGCAGCCCCAAACATAGGTACACATGAGCACCACTAAATGGACTCAGTACTATATATTTTATATATATATATATATATTACTATATATATATATCACATACATAAAAATGTATGTATATGCAAAAAACAATAAAGAGGACAAGAAATTCAGAGGGAGGGGGAGACATGGGAGAAGTTGGTAGGGGACTGGAGGGATGAAAATAATGAAAAGACAATATTCACATATGAAAGTCTCAAAGATTAAAAATTTTTTTAAAAAGCTTCACTCAGGAAAGAAGTCTAGTAGATATGGACAAATATGTATGAGTCCATTTATATCAAATGTTCAAACAGGCAGAGGGACAGACTAGTGGTTATACTGGGCAGTTTCCTTTTGTAGGCAATGAAAATGTTACAGAAATTCATAGCGAAAACAGTCGTACAACACCTTGAACATACGAAATGCCACCCAATCACATGCTTTAAAATGGGACGTTTGACATGAATTCTTTTTTTAAAAAAACAAACAATTGTTCTAAGAGTTTACTTAGAAATGACTTGCTATCTGCCTAGTGCTGTCTTCAGTGAATATGCGGATACATAGTGTTGAGTGATGTGGTTTATACTCTTCCAGATCATAGGCCAATTATAGTGGCTCTTCTGGAAATTGTGTCCTGTAGTATACTGGCCCCACAAGATGAAAGACAGGGGTAAATAACACAGAGGGACACTTCACAGGGACTCAATATCTACATTTGTAGATTAAAGCTCTACAGAAGGCTATGGTTTAAAAAACAAATGGTGAGTCTGTGTGTTAGGGTTGTTTGTGGTACTAGGAATCAAATCCAGGGCCTCAAGCATGTAGGCAAGTATATTACGAGCTACATCCCTAGCCCTTTAAAACATTTTTAATAAGTCTGGAATAGGGTAATGTTGAATTGCTCAAATAGATCTTGAACATGTAATCCTCCTACCTCAATCTCTAAGTGGGGATTAGAGGTATATGCCATCATGACTTGACTTTTTAAAAGAAAAGATTTCTAACCTTTGCTAAACTCTTTGTTTCCTACTCTGATTGTAAAACTAACTTGTATTTAATTAACAGTCACATTTCATGGAACATACTTTGAGAGTACGGACTTGGAAGGAGAACACACAAGAGAATAAGTCAGTCTACACTACACATGATATAAGGCAAAGCTAAAGGGCCTCAAATGCTGAAGAAACATGACAGGAAAAGTAAAGGATATAGTAGAGAGAGACAGACATTCAAGGGCAGCTGTAAAAAAAGGAAAGATCTAGGAAGGCAGTGGAGTTAGGCAGTGAGGGAGAAAAGAGGATCAGAACAGGAGTCAAGAACAGCAGAAGCCAAGATAGGGACCTGACACTATGGAAAGCATGCCAGAAAGGTGTCCCCAGGTATGCAGAGATTTGAACTATGGAAGCATCTGGCATACCCATGGGCCCTTGAGGTCCTGTCAAGGTCCACCTGGATTTGTCAGGCTAGTGTCCTGAGCTGTACTTCTTGCTAGGTTTGGTCTTCCCAACTGTCACTCTCCTCTAACACTCCTTCCTATAACAGAGCTTCCTCCAGACACTGGGGCAACTGCATCCCTGTCAAGGCTATTAACTACCAAATAGGATCAAAGCCTCAAAAACCAGAATGAACTTTTCTGAAGCACCAATGAGTATTATTGGTTGGCATGGGTTGTTTAATTTTCTTTGGAGGGTAAAGATGTCATCAAAAATCATGTATCAGGGAACTGAAAACTCTCCTTTGCCACCTTGCCACCTCCACCCAGAGTTCCCTTTCTTCTGAGTGCCTTACTCTTACACCCCTAGGTAAGCAGCCATGCATATTCATCTTAGCTATCACAGTTGTTGACTGTAACTGTTCTTTACTCATCTATCAAGTCTATCACAAGATTTAGGCTGCTATCAGTTGGCCTCTTGACAATGGTATCAGCTTCCAGAAATGCCTGCCACCTCACATCTTCAGTCATTTTTTTTCACAGGATTCTCTTTAACCAAAGGGTCCAAGTTATGATATTAGGAATATGTTTCATAAGGAAGCAGAAAAAGTCGTATGATAACAATATGTAAGTGAGCCAATTGCTCTAAAGGTTAGCTGGTGTCCTATAGGCAAAGGTATCACATGCAAATGAGCAGGCTGCATCCAAGGACAAGTGAAGCACAGGGACTGGCTGTTCCATTTGATGAGTGTGTGCTAGGTTAATGTGTTCATACATTTCCATCTCATTTCATCCTTACACCAAATCCTTAGTGTTACAATACTCATGATACAGTGATTAGACTATGTAAATAAGCTGCTAACTAGAACTGCAAATAGGCAACAAAGATAGAATATAATGATAGCCATGAAAGTGATGTTAGCCAATGAATGATGACTGGTTTCTACTCAAAGCTAATGGCAAACACTCTAGTTAAGGATTAAAGAAATACCCATGGGGCCTCCAGAGAAAACAAAGCAGAAAAAGAGAACAAACTATCTGTGAAGTGTGTGTGTGTTCACTCACTTGGAGAATTACTTTTTAAAAAAGTAAATTTTAGTATTTTTATATTATAAGTGTTTTGCCTGCATGTAAGTGCACCATGTGTGCAATGGCAGAGGCCAGAAGAGGGCTTCAGATCCCCTAGAACTGGAGTTACAGACAGTTCTTAGCTGTCATGTAGGTGCTGGGAATTGAACCCAGGTCCTCTGGAAGAGCAAGTGTTCTTACCATCTGAGCCATCTCTCCAGGTCCCCCAGTGCCGCCCATGCTGCCCCCCACCGCCTTTTGAGACAGGAGCTCCTTGGAGCCCCAGTTAGCCTGGAACTTGCTACATAGACCAGGCTGGCCTAGATCTCACTGCCTCTGCTTCCTGGGTGCATGTGTAACCAGGACTGGCAAAATTTAAGAAGTTTTTAACTCTACTTTTATTTTTTTTTTAAACAAAGGTTAAAAATGACTAAAATAAAAACTTAAGGACATCACAAAGAAAAAAAAACAGATAGGTTCAGAAACCTAGAATGAAACTTAACAACAGTTCCACTAAACACTATTTTTTCTCTGCTGAGAAATGGAAGGAAAAGATTTCTGCAACAGATTCATAAAAGAACATCATATCACTAATAAGCTACAAGTAAATGCACGGGTATAAGGTAACAAAGTGTCACCTATGTTCCAAGTCTGCTTTGTGCTATAGACAGAGTAACTAGGGAATGTTCAAGATCTTGCCTAGTCAATGAAAAGAAGAATGCTGCTAGTTACCTGCCATGAGAACTGCTATTCTTTCCAAGGCTTTAATGATAAACAAGAGTTAAATCAGATACAATACAAAAAGTAACAAAACAGATTCTCAAATCAGTGAGCATCCATTTCCTCTAGACTTGTCATGTTTACTTCTGCTTTATGCCTCTGCCAAGGAAAGTCTGCCCTTAGAGACCCATTCATATGCTACCCTTTCCAAAGAGCTTTCTTGAATGCACTCATAGAATTAAGCTGCTTCCACAACTTTGATCCTTACAATTTCTTCCCGCCCTCTCCCAATATAAGCATCTGTTTCTAGAAGGACAGCATTACTCTGAAGTTCCATTCCCTCTCCCATGAGCCTTGCCACCACAGGTGCTCAATACATGACTGCTGGCTGAATAAACAGCCTTTGGTCTCTGTCATACCTCCTGCTTTATTTTTGGTAAGCCACTTTGGTTTCTGCTTAGCTAGTTGAGGAACAAGGGCAAACAGGTCAGAATTTAACCAAACGGGTGCATGAACTTTGAAAGATCAGTTCTTAGAGATGTTGATTACTAAGTCATCAAAGCCATTTCCAGGGCAAAAAAGGTGCCCTGGCACTGGCACAGGAGCCAAGGCTATTTGTCCTCAGCTCCACTATGGAACCACAACAGTCTTGAGTATGCACAGGTAGACAACAATTCCTGCCCAGAAAACATAACCCTGCTGTCCCTCACCTTCTTGGAGGCTGGTGACTATACTTTTAAAGGGCAGTAGAAGAAGGAAGAATAGAAGATGACCCCTCCTAAAGAAAACCTTGTGTCTCAAATTTTTCCACCTACATCCAATCCAAGAAGCTACTGTCAGCAACAACCAAAAATAAGGAGCTAAAACCAAGGAAGAGGTAGGAATGAGATCCAGGTACAGGAACTCCAAGAGAAATACAGAAGAGAAATAAAGGGAAATCCCAAGGTGAAGGATATGCCTATCACGTGACCCTTCCACACGAGCCCTGAGGGTGACAGCTGCAAGAAAGCCAAACAACGAAAACCCGAACCCCTGCCTGAGGAGTTTTCTGGTACTGGGAGGAATTTTACAGTTCTGAGTAAGAGAATGAAACGTGACAGTTACTTAGCAAAGGAAAGTGAGAGCAAGAGGAGAAAATGACAACCCAGCTCCTAACTCCAGAAAACCAAGTAACACCAGAACTACAAACCATTGTCAGGGCAAGGGCTGCATGGTCCAGTCAAGAATACTGACCACCATGCTAGTACAATCCCTGATATAAACTACAACTGTGATCTGACTACACTGGAAAATGTAGGGATGTGGGAGGAGGGGGTCCAAAACCTTCATCCTTCCAGAGTAGGTAAAAAAGACAATGCTAGTATGAAGCCGCAGCATGAACATTGTTCACAGCTTAGAAAAAGTCACAAAGAGAAGAAAACACCAACGAATTAAAGACAGTTGCCTCTGGCAATAGTATCGAACAGTGGAATGTTCTTTTATCACAAGCCAATAATCTATTCTTTGCCTTTTTATGAACATAAGGTATACTCTTTTGCAGAAAAACTATATATTGCTAGACAGAAGTTACTTCCTGAAGGGGTCCCAACAAATTCTATAGGTCCTTCCTATTGGAAGGGGACGGAAAACATTTTGTTGTTTCCAAGAGAGAACCTCCCCAGCCCTGCCACCACCACGGGTTCCCAGAACAAAACAGTAGAGACTTGAAGGGAGACTGACTGGGATGGCTGTTCTGGGAACCATCCAGGACCTAGGCTGCAGACAGCTGGACACAGTGGATGACTCAGGGAGACACAGTGAAGAACCAGCAGGCTTCAGCAGCCTCATGACCAAAACTAACTCCCAGTGGTAATAGAGTATGATGTAGATTTGAGTGTTACACAGATGATAGACATAATAGCCCAGGGTGAGTGTTCTGGGAAGTCCTACAACATCCAGAAGAGGCAATGAATATCCCATTTGCATTTCCAAATAAGAATCTGTTAAAGTAAAATGGTTATATATACACCAGATTAGTGCTAGTACAGGTCAATTGGTTTTATGCTGAAATATGAAAATGGACCTTCTTCATATTTCATGGGCCCAATGAAACTGATTATCTGTCTTGGTTTTGTTAATGGACAAAGGATCTGCAGGAACATCTAAGTCAAAAGACGACAACAGGCAATGTTAAGTATCTGGAGAAAAGAACTGTTCCCTTGAGTATGGTCCATCAGTCAAGCTTTGAAGCCAAGACCAGCTCTTTAAGAAGCTTTCAGCACAAAATCCTTGAGACACTGGTTGCACTTTCCCGTATCTCAAAGGAGAGAAATGACACCAGGGCTGGTAGTGCTTTTATCCAAGGTTATAATATCTCTACACTTGACTGAGGGCTTAAAATAACTTCAAAAGGACCGTTTGCTTCTAAGTGGGTTACTGTTACACAGGAGCCAAGCACTACACTAGCGGGACAACGAGACATTTCACTCTGTAATATTATCTCATCCAAAAAATTCCTGGGGATTTAAAAGGGAAACTTCCTTTCTTTTGTCCTTCCCTCACTGTGGCCTGGGTAGGGAGTCGCCATGGTACAGAGTTTCACATCAAACAGCCCAGATCTTTTCTTAAAGGTGTGGTGGCTAAGAGCAAGACTTATAATTTATATGAAAGAATAGAGATGACAGCCCCCCCCCCTTTCTCTTGTTCTATGCACAAAGAAACAAAAACTTCTTAAAAACTCTCTCTCTCTGTATGTGTAGGGATATATATGGAGGTCAAGGGACAACCTTGGGTATCAGCCCTGGTCTTCCATCTTGTTTGAAACAGGGTCACTTGCTATTGTCACTGAGCACACCAGGCTAGCGGACCCTCAAGCTTCTGGGGATTCTTCTGTTTCCACCTCCTACCTCACGATAGAAATGCTGGGGTTACAGACTGGCACACTACCATGCCCAGCTTTACATGGGTTCTGGGGATCCAAAATCAAGTCTTCATGCTTGCATGTCAAGCACTATACCCACTGAGACATCTACTTCTGTAGCCCAAATGGACAGCTTGTTAGCTCTTTCAATCAGTGGCCTAAAACTTTTTTCTGAATCTAGAATCCAGAAAAACCTGAATCCAGTTTCTTTTCCTTCTATTGTCACAGTTATTAGGGCAACTGTAATAAGGATGGGAAGTGACCCAGACATAGAAAAGGAGCTACTGGCTCTGGCTGCTATGTGCAGAGGCTTCCAACTGGGAACTATCTAAGGATTAAATCAATACTTTTCTACTCTGGACTCTGCAATAGTTTTCTGAACACTCAGCTGGAATCTCCCCCAAAGTGCTGTGTTTTAGAGAAAAACCAAGAATGCCTCTATCATATATAGTTCCTTGACACCAAAAGAAGAAAATGATTAAGATAATATTAAAAAAATGCACATCAAAAAAATTTGGGGGGGGGGTCTTTTTGAGACAGTGTCTCTCCGTACTCCCAGCTTGCCTGGAAGTCACTATGTGGACCAGGATGGTCTTGATCTCACAGAGCTCCACCTGCCTCTGCCTCCTGAGTGCTGGGATTAAAGGCAATAAATTTTAAGAAAAGGTAATGTTTATAATCACAGCTATTTAAAAGTCACAGTCAGGTTGGAGATGTAGCTCAGTGGTAGATATGAAAGACCCTGGGTTTGATCCCTGAAAACAGAATAGAATGCAGTGAAGTGGAGTGGAGTAGACCAGAAATCATATATGTATCTAGTCAAAAACTGAAAAAAAAAAAATTGAAAGGTGATGGGTTAGAGAATAAAGATAATAGAAGACACCTCTGAGAGATTCTAGTATTCATTTACAAACAATATACGCTAATATACACTGAATTGGTAGATGGACATTGGATAAGAAAAGCAATTAAGACTTGAGCCCTCCCTTTCTGTCATGCTGATCAATAAATATAGTTTGAAAAAGATTCCACAATATGTATACAGCTGCTGACATAATGGCTGACTGAAATTGGAAGCTAACTGGGGCTTTTCCTATAAATCACCTCTACATGTAACAGTAACATAGCAAGACCAGGTAGTAATGTGCACTGTTAAGTGATGTTCTCCTTTCTCAAAATAAATACCATGGCTTCCAATAGGCTGGCCTGATGGGCGGAGTGACTGCCTGAGAAAGCTCTCTATGTAAGTTGGAGAGCCAGGCATACTTACCGCACTGAATACACCTGCATGTGTAGGCTGCCTGCAGGCACTCAGCAAGAAAAAAACTGGAGTAATATAGTTCACAGGGGAAATTAACAATAATATTAATTTACCCAGTGATGACAGTGTTCAGCTCCAGTTATTCTAACACTTTGAGCTCATTCAAGAAAAGATCAACCAACAAGAGAAACACCACGCTATGCCACTACTTCGTTTCCTTACTCCAGTAAACAGAAAACTACTCAGAACAAAAACAAAACTAAAAAGTCTTTCACTTCTTTCTGCTGTGTGCCTGCTGGTTACTGTCAAAATGGACTAGTTCATAAGACTTAGGAAAGTGATGCTGGTTCTGGCTGGACACTACTCTGGACACAAAGCTGTTGTCAGGAAGAATACTGATGATGTGCCTCACACCGCCTCTTAGGTCATGCTCTGAGACCTAGAACTGACCACAGAGTGGACCCTGCAACAAGAAAATTGTCAAGAGGTCAAAGACCAAGTCTTTTGCAAAAGTTTTACAACTACAATCACTTTGTGCCCACAAAGTCCTCTGTGGGTATCCCTTTGAATAAAACTGTTGCCAACAAGGATGTCCTCAAAGCCTCAACTCTAAAATGCAAAGTCAGACCAGAGCCAAGGTCAAATTTGAGGATACAAGACAGAAACACGTGGTTCTTCCAAAAGCTTAAGTTTTAGGTAAGGTTTTTGTTTGTTTCCATAATTTAAAAATGGAGGTGATTTAAGTCTTTTGCCACAGCATGAAATAAATATTCTTTAATAACCATAATAAAATATAAGTCAAGCATCTCTATAAAAGCCAAGCCTGGTGACTTGGGCCTGTAATCCAATGCTTGAGAGGCTGAGACAGGAGGGTTCCTACAAATTTGAGGTCATTCTGGGCTATATAGTGAGTTCCAGGCCAGCCTAGGCAAAGAATAAGATGTTGTCTCCAAAATAACATAACAGCGGGGGAATTTTCTGTATAAGGATAATTATTGTTATTTCTTTATATTAGGGTACTCTGGTTTTTTTTTTTTTAATCTTGTTGAGACAGTCTTCTTGCTGTAGCTCCAGGCTGGCCTTGAACTCACAGAGATTTACCTGCCTTTGCCTCCCGAATGCTGGGATTAAAGGCATGTGCCACCATATCCAGCAGGGGTAATTTCTTTATAAGGAGCTAATGTACTGTAATAGGTCCATTTTTTATTTTTGTAATCTTTAGTGGTTTTCAGAATACAAAGGGAAGGTAGGCATTTGACAAATCCATTTCTTTCTCAATCAAGACTCTCAAGTTTTTTATTTACAAAACACCTCTTCAATTAGAAAAACTGCAACTAAAATGAGACTAATCCAACATTTACCAAGCAGGTTTCAGAAAGGTATTTATTCCAGGAGTGGTGGCTCACACCTTTAATGCTGGCACTAGGTGTGTGTGTGTGGGGGGGGGTCACTGTGAGATCAAGGCCAACCTGGTCTAAGTAAGGAGTTCTAGGTCAGCTAGGGCTACAGGGAGCCAATGTCTTCAAAAAATTAATTTTTAAAATTTATTTTATGTATAAGAGTGTTTTGCCTGTAAGATGCACTACATGCATGCGATGCACACAAGGGTCAGAAGACGGCATCAGATTCCCTGGAACTGGAGGTATAGACAGTTCTTAACCACCATGTGGGTGCTAAGACCTGAACCCAGGTGCTATACAAGTACAGTAAGTACTATTAACCACCGAGCTCTCACTCCAGCCTGGGTATTTATTTTTAATAGCACTGAGAGCAGTCACTTTAGGGTATAGCTTAGGAGCCTGCCATACTATGTTGACTTATAAGGAGCACAAACTACAAAAACAATTATAAAATGTTTGGAAGCTAGGAACTAAGGCCAAAACGGCTTGTGCATATGTAGAATAGAGATAGGGAACCCTTGGCTCTCAAGAACTGGACATAGATAACCAGATGATTGATCATAGACAAGAAATCAGCAGCAGCTCTGAAGACAACACCCAGGATTGGGTATAAAAGACTCTGGCTATGAAGAGCTCAATCGAGTTTGTCAGAGCCCCTCGCTTCCAAGATGCTCTGCTCAAGCTCTGCTTGGTTACTCTCCCACCTGAGACCCAACCTTGTATGCTGGTGGAGCGCTACCCTGGAGGACCAACCTCAGAAGCTCCACTGAGGACACGTCACAACCTTGCCTGCGCAGAAGACCATGACTGGTAAGAGCCAAGGGGGGAGAGAGCTAGTATAGGCACAGAATTTGTGCTACCACCTGTAACAACAAATAACCAAACCGAAGTTACTAGCTCTGACTGTTTGTCCTGTGACTTGTGCTCTAACAGCCATTCAGGGACCCTCACAGTAGATGCCATGTTCGTGATAAATTCCATGCTCATGACATGACTCCATCCAGGAACCTTCACTCTGCTGTACTACAATGACCATGAATCTGAACAGGGGCTACACAGCCTAGAGTGGGTACCACCTTTGCTATTTCTGGGTAGTAATGTAAGAAACAGTTGCATAACGCGGGAGCCCTGTTTCCCCATCTAAAAGGTGGTACTGACCTTTAAAAAAAAGGATTTATTTATTTCATTTTGTGCTCATGAGGGTTTAATGTGCACATGTGTTTGCCTAGTGCCTTCAGAGGTCAGAAGAGGACATCCAATCCTTTGGAACTGAAGCTTAAGAGAGCTGTTTGCTGCCATGTGGGTGCTGGAATCAAATAAGAGCCCATCAAATACTTGGACAAACTGAACTTGGTCAAAATGAGAAACTTGTTCTTGGGTTTTTTTTGATAGGATCTCACTATGTAGCCCTGGCTAACCATGAATTCAGAGGTATACCTGCCTCTTCCCCTCAAGTGCTGTGATTGAAGGCATGTGCTATCACACTTGGATAAAATTAAAAATTTTTGAGTTGTAAATGATACTATCAAGAAACTGAAAAGAAACCCCACAGTATATATATGTGGAGATCTTTCTTCCTCCCAATGTTGGGGACCAAAGTCAAGGCCTTGTTTGTGTATGCTACGTAAGTATTCCACTACTGTGTTGCATCCCTAACTCCTGTGCAAATCTTACATTTGGCAAGGGACTTATAGCTAAAATACTAAGAGTTCTTATAATTCAATTAAAAAAAGACAAATTACCTAATATAGGGAAAGGATCTGAATAGACAGTTCTCTAAAAAGGATATGCAAATGTCAATAATGACATGAAAAGCTACTCATCATCATTAGCTTGCAGGAAGTGCAAATCAAAGTAACAATGAAAGACCATTTCTTACTAGTTAGGATGGCTGCCATAAAAAGATCAATAACAACAAGTATTAGCTAGGAAGTGGTGAAATTAGAAACCCTACATACTGTTGGTAAAAATGAAGAGGGAGGGCTAGAGGGATGGCTCAAAAGAAAAGAATAGTTGGTGCTCCTACAGGAGCTGAATTCACTTCCTAACACCCACATGACAAATCATAACCATCTCTAACACCAGTTCCTGGGGATCTACCACCCTCTTCTGGCCTCTGCAAGCTGGACCAGGCATGTCTGTGGGGTGTATGTGTGTGTGTATGGTACATATATACATGCAGGCAAAACTCAATACACAAATTATTTATGCACGTATGTACATGATGTCCTTTTGAGACAGGGTCTCCCTGTGGCTCCAGCTAGCCTGGAACTCACTATGGAGTCTCACAGAGATCAGCTTGCCTCTGCTTCCCAAGTGAAGGGGGTAAAAGTGTGCATCACCACACACAGCTACAAAATTTTCCAAAGTAAACCTTTTTTTAAAAATGAAGAGTGGTCCTACTACTTTGCCAAATTCCTCAAAGATATATGGAATTTTGATATGACCCAAGATCTCTACTCCTAGGTATATATATATATTCAAGAGATAGAAAATCTTGTGAGATTTTGGGGGGAGGGAGTATTTTCTGAGACAGGGTCTCCCTGTAGCCCCATCTGGCCTGAGTTTTCCTATGCATATCAGGCTGTCCTCAATATCACAGAGATCTACCCTCCTCCCTCCAACCCCCTGCCCTGGGATTAAAGGTGACACTACCACACCCAGCTTATGTGAGCTTTTTAAAGATTTATTTTAATTATGCCTATATGTGTGTATATCTGTATCAGAGTATGTACAGATGCCCTCAGAGGCCAGCAGTGCCAGATCCTTATAGAGCAGTTATAGGTGGTTGTGAGGTACCCCATGCGAGTGCTGGGACCTGAACTCAGATCATCTGCAAGAGTAGTACATACTCTTAACTGCTGAGCCCAGCCCAGCCCATCTCTCCAGCCCCCTTGTATGTGAATGTTTTAAACATTATTCATAAATGTCAAGAAAAATAATCCAAATGTCCACTAACTGATGAATGGGTAAATAAAATATTTATTTGTGCGATGGGATTATTGTTGGGCCTTAAAAAAGAACAGAGGTGAGATTTCTGGCCAGAGCCAAGATGATGGCAGTGGCTCGATGAGTGGCGAGGCACAGGAGCAACAGGTTGTGGGGTAAATGGTCCAAGGTAGTAGATGATATTAACAATGAGGAGGAGGGTGAGGAGCATTTTGTGTCCCTCCAGACACAGCCATGCACTCCCCAAGGGCCCAGCCTGGGGTGCAATGAAGGTGGGGAGGTTTAAGTGGGAAATAACCATCATGTTTCAATCAGAGGACTTAAAACATAACTCCAGTAAAAGGATATCTTGTCACTTGTTCCCGCTGACCATGGAGGAATATGTGAAAACAGCAGACATGAAAAATGTCAACCAGATCCTTGATCATGAAAAAGAAAATAATCTGTCTCCTTGAGCAAAAATGAATTCTCCAATACTGTTGTTCTTGAAGGTGAGTAGTAATTCAAGTCAGCAAGTAATTGTTGCCTCTGTCTTAAACACAAGTGCAATCACGTGGACAGAGTAACGGAGGCAGGAAAATAGCAGGAATACTTGAAATTATGTTGACTCCAGTCAATGAGTCCATTCCTCTGGTGGTAGGGTGACAGAGCAGACTGGAGGATGAAGGACTTCCTGATATGGGGCAGCAGTCTAAGCCTTCTCTGAGTAGCTGCACTCCTCAGAACCCCCTCCCCTGAGGTCCCAGGTTATGTATGGTGGTGGATTTACCTCTGTGTTGGGCTTATGCTGGGGTCAGGGGAGGCATCAAGATCAGAATGAAAAGGTGCAGCCTCACAGGGGACAGTGAAAGGGGAGTTGGTGGGACAAGACAACCTCTATTTAACTTCCAAGGCCATGCCATCAAGCATGAGCACCAAAAGAAGTAATTTGGTAAAGTTAAACAGCAGCTATGAATCCAGGGTGGGCAAAAGTCACCAGGGAGGGGACAATGCCTTGAAGTTCCTTGAGGGATCACTAGCTGCACTCACAGGTGAGATTTACTGTCTCTTGTAACTGCCCTGGTACGTTTCCAAACCCAAGGAAAGCCCAGAGTGCTTCAGGAAGGGACACTGATGAAAATCACCTGATTAAAATATTCCTGTGCAGTCTGTTAATAGTAAAGGAAGAGGAGGGGAGGAAACCACAAGCTCAAGCTTTAAAAGCAATAAATTAGAAAATGAGCTTTGCCACCCTGTATGACCCTGGGCAAGTCACATAAAAGCCCTATTCTCTCTGACCCTGAGGGGAATGCCTGCCACCTGCCTATCACTTGGGGAGTTGGGGAGGATTGATAAGATAACCACTGAACAGAGTGCTCTGGGTTCCTCAGAGACAGCCTTTGTAACAGGGAACCATCAGAACAAACAAGGGTAGTTTCCTGCCTATTCTTCCCCTTATGTTACCTATGCCTTGCCCCAAGAACAGCAGACTGGGGAAGTAATTATCAATCAAGGTTGGGCCTACCCTGATTGGTCTTATTACAGGCACTCTTACACCTGCACTGGTTGGCAATGGGATACCTATCCTAAGAGCTTAGCACAGTATTTAGTGATAAAAATGGGGAGCTGATACTTTTGGCTACTCATTCTTCTGCTGTCTATGTAAAATATACAGTGTCTGAACCAAAAAATGGCTTTTTTGTACTTTTACCAGTCCAGTCAGTAAGGCCTTGACCTTGCCCTTGTGTCTCTACAAGAGTGTACCCAACACTTTCTTGACTGCACCAAGATTTAGCTAAAGAGTACAGGACTGCTTTCCAGGGTCTGTCATAAAAGAGCAGCAAGATTGAGGAAGATGAGCAAATTTAGACCCAAAATGATCAACACTCCTGGTTCAGTATTCTACCACAGGCCTGTTTCCTCATACATATGAAAAGATCAATGCTGGCATTATAAGGCTGTTACGATAAAAGAGAACATATACTGTATGTCTAGAGTAGTGCCCAACACAACCACTATGACATGAGAGATAATAACACACAGAAAATGATGATGATGCCGCCACCATGGTGGCTCATGCCTTTGAATCACAGCACTTGGGAGGCAGAGGCAGGTGGAACTCAGTGAGATGTAAGCCAAATGGACTACAGGGAAATCCTGTCTCAGAAACCCAAAACAAGAGGCTGGATGGAGATATGGCTCTGTGGTTAAGAGCCCTGTTTATGCTTGTAGGGGACTCAGGTTCGAATCTTAGCACTCACATGGCAGCTAACAACCAACTATAATTTCAGTTCCAAGGGAACTCCTTCTTATGTCCTCTATGGGCACTGCACAACACAGACGCAATTATATACATGTACACATAACACTTAATACACATAAAATACAAATAAATATATTAAAAAACAAAACGAGACATAGTAACAGCTGCTAACATTTCCTGTGTGCTTGCCAGGCTGCAGGCACTGTTTCACTATTTTATAGGTATTAACTCATCTGATCCTCACAACTACCTCTTAAGTACTTCTTGTCTTGTAAGTGAGGAAGCCAAGACAAATTTGGTGATTTGCTGGAGGTTTCACACAGGGAAGCAGCAGAGCTGGGGTTTAAATCCAGGCAGCCTAAGAGCTTGGGCTTTTAACCTGCCACAGCAGACACTGAAATACTCCTATTACCCACTGGTGATGAAAAGAGAGTAATATTTACTCAATCTAAGGGCTATGAACAGTTCCTAATTCTGTATCTTCTTATTTGGTCACATCTGAATAAAAGGCACCCATGAGACAAAAACAACGGTTGGCAGGAGTCCAGAGGACAAATGACTCTAGCACTGATGGGTGATTTAGGCTCCTGGTAGGATCATATGAACCTGGTTTACAGGTAAGGAGATTTACTTATTGTGTGTGCACACACAGGTGTAGGTCAGAGGACAACCCTCAGGAGTCAATTCTCCTTCCACCATGTGGGTATCTGGGATCTAACTCAGGTCATCAGGTGTGGCAGCAAGTGCCTTTACCCATTAGCCACCTCACTGGTCTCAAGCCCTGACTTCTTAAGAAAGCAAAAACTGGGCTAAGGGTATAGCTTGGTGGTAGAGCACCTGCCTAACAGGTCCTCAGTTCAACTCAGAACATTGGAGAGGAAAAAAGGGCATCAACTTGACTCATATTGCATACCAAATCCACCTATAGCACTTTCATCACAAGCATACTCTACCCCTCCAGAAATGAGTGATTTTCCTAACATGTGTCCTTGTGTTCAGACACTTTCCCCAAAGCTTACTTCAAAACCTTAATTCTGACCTCTGACAAACTGCCAGGCCTCATCCAACTGAGAGAAAAAGAGATGTTAAAAAAAAAGTTTGAAGTTCAGTAGGGTAAGAAAAGAAAGGAATGCCAGGTATAGTGGCACATGCCTTTAATCCCAGCACTCAGGAGGCAGAAGCAGGTGGATCTGTGAGTTCAAAGCCAGTGGGTCTACATAAAGAATACTTTTTTCCCTTTTCTTTTTAATTTATGTGTGTGTCCATGTCCACAGTAGCCAAAGCTGTTCAATCCCTTGGAGCTGGAGTTATAGGTAGTTGTGAGCTGCCTGACTTGGGTGCAAAGGAAGTATGTGCTCTAAACCACTGAGCTATCTCTCCAACTCCAGAAAAAGCAATACTTAAGAAAAATAGTCAAGGCAGTAACTTGATCTATTCTTGCACTAATATTGTTAGGTCTTTTTTTTCTTTTTAAACTTGGAGGAGGGACTGAAGAGATGGCTCAGTGTTAACCATTGACTACTCTTGCAGAGGAACTGGTTTCAATTCCCAGCACCCACATGGCAGCTAACAACTATCCATAACTCCAGTTCCAGGGAATCTGACACCCTCCTCTGAACTTCTGGTCACTGCACAACACAGGTGCCCTTACATACATACAGGCAATACACTCATAAAGTAAAAAAAAAAAAAAAAAGATAAAATATTTTTAAAATGTGGAGGCCAAAGAAGTAGGTGTTGTATCAAGCATCTGGCCAGTCTGTTGGTTCTGGAGGATAAGGCAATACAGCTCCTTCATTACCATGATGCTGACCCACAGTCTGAAGTCAGGCAACAATTCACAGCTCTGGTCTGAAAGATCATCAACCAAAACAGAAGCCCCACCAAGAGATCTCTAACTCACACTCACACGTGTTAGAGAACAAATTCCTGATTGCTGTGACTGCTTGGCTGATATGTACATTTCCACCAAGGAGAGTTACACAGAGCACAGGCTCTTACAAACAGGGCCTTGAGGTGTCATGTAGCTTCTGTGGATATTGTGGCTTTCTCCATCCCTAAAATATGAGAATAACTAACCTCAACTTGTACACTTCCAGTACAGTGTGTAACTTTAACAGGAGAACACAAGCATAGATCTTTAAGACAATTTGTGGCTGCGTGAAAGCAAACCTTTCCAGTAGAGTAGAATTAACAGCCTGTTGCCTGCCAGAGTATTTAGGGTTAAGGTTTGCAGACAGGAAAAAAGAACTGCCTTCAAATTGTCATCCCTGCACAGATCATCTGTCTTCCATCTTCAAAGATTTTTGTCTTAATCCTATTTGGGGTTGTTTTGTTGTAATGTTTCTAGGGGTTTTAATCTAAAGATATGGTAGATTCATTGTTAAGTAAAATATTCTGTATTTTTGTTCTGAAAGCTCCTGTCTTATTTCACTTCTAGAAAGTTCTCAACCTCCATTTCTCTGAACAATGCTTGTTTCTTATCAATTCTATTATCTGCCCCAGAACACAGATCTGAGAAGCTTAGGCCTGCCCTCTGGGTGATTCAACTACTCTGTCAAAATATATTACCCTTTCTCTGCATTTTGTTAAAATTCCTCAGCACATTTTTTATCCCACCCACCTAGCTGCCTTTCTGTTCAGCTTGAAGTTTTAATTTTGAGCATATGCCTATAATCCCAGTACTTGAAGGGCTGAGGCAAGAGAACTGCGACAAGCCTTAGCTACAGAGACTCTGCCTCAACTACCCCCCGCCAAGGAAAATTAAGAAAAAAATTTAAACTTTAAATTAAATGTAGGTTTTATTTTTTTTTCTTTCTTTTTAAATAATTAGTCATACCTAGGCAGACCTTTAACTCCTGGTGAACTTCATGTCTCAGCCTCCTGAGTGCCTGGCCCCTTGCTTCTTGTTTCTAATTTTTATACATTCCTCCTTTATTCACAGCCAGCTAGCAAATATTTCCTTTTTGCCTGCTGTGCTTCATATTTTTTCACTGGTATTAATTTCTTCTGTCATCTCCCTAAATTTTTTTGGAACTGTTAAGATTTATTATTTTTAAAAAATATTTTATTTCTTATTTTTATTTTTTGTCTATTGAGTGTATTGCCTGTATGTAAGAGCACTGTGGTATGAAATGACTACAGAAGTCAAAAGATGGCTTCAAATCCCCTGAAACTGAACTTATGGACAGTTGTTAGCCACCATGTGGAAGCTGGGAACCAAACCCGGGTCCTCTGTAAGAGCAATTAGTGCTCTTAACCGCTGAGCCATCTCTCCAACCTTTAATTTATTATTTTTATGTGTATGTATATATGCCTGTGTGAATTTATGTGTACCATATGCATGCAGGCACCCACAGCCGGAAGAAGCATGGGATCTCCTAGATCTGCAGTTATAGGTGGTTGTGCAATGCATGTAGGTACTGGAAACTGAACCTGGGTCCTTTCCGTGAGCAGTAAGCTCTCATCTATAGCCTCTATGGGAAAGGGGATGTTTCTGAAACAGGATCTCACTATCTAGCTCAGGCTAGATGTGAACAAGGTAATCTTCCTTCTAATCTTTTAAGAACGTATCTGGCCTGGAACTTACACAGAGCTGCCTGCCTCCCTCATGGGTGCTATATTAAAGGTATGGGCCACCACACCCAGCCAATCTCCTTAAAATCTTAAAGATGTGTCTTTGGTTTTGTTGGCAACTTTTTTTCCTATCTCTTCCCTTGCTGGGGTGCTGAGGAGCAAATCTAGAACATGTTTTACCACTGAGTTATACCTCTCTCTAGCTCCAACTATCTTTCCTTGAAGTTGTTTCCCTCAGGTATGTTTTCGGTTGCAAACTTGCAGTCAGATTTAGTTGAGGGATACATATCATTCATTCCCCAACAATTTTGTGGTTACTTTGCCCTAAGCCTGGATTCCCAGGACAAAGTAATACTGACAGATTTCAGTCACCGGGTGTCCAGGAGGCCATGGCCCTCATGTTGTGTCTGTGTCTTCCTATCTAAGCAGTGACTGGAGGATGTTTTTAACTTCTTTCATAGATGGAAAAACCCAGCAGTACATCTGGATCCAGTCCTGGCCCAACACAACAGGCTACTCTTAGGTCTCACAGCCCTTCCACTGTAAAGCTAACATCGATGTCCACTTTCAGACTAGAAGCAGGCCAGGACTGTGGCTTCAGCATCAACCTTTGTTTTGAATTTCTGTTTTCCCCTATAGATTTATCTTAGTTTTAAGCATAATCATACTTCAATTTTATTTTGGGTGCTTGAAATGGAGGTGAAAACGAACTGATTTCAAATTAAATTTACACACTGAGCAGGTGGTGATATTTAATCAAAGATTTCAGAGACGTAAAGGACAGTGCTATGCTTGAGGGTAAAAGTTATTCCAGACCAAGGAAACAAGAGCAAGTGCAAAACACCTGAGGCATGTCTGACACACTGTGGTTGGATGAGCCTGCAAGGGGGAGAGAGTAGGAGAAAATGGGAGTGTACAGCAGGCCAAACCACAAAGGCTTCATGGGCCTTCAGAAGTCGGCTGGGAAGTCAGTGGTGAATTCTGAGCACAGGAGTAACATGGTCTGGAGTCTGTATTAATGGGACTGCTCTGGCTGCTGCTATGCTTGGGTAGACTGGGAAGGAAAGTGATGGTGGTAAGTGGTAGGGCAGTAGGGAGGTCAGTTTGGATGAGGTCTGGAATAGACAGCAGCAGTAGAGGTTGAAGGAAGTGGTTGGACTCAATATATCATGAAGGTAGGGTTAGGGTTAGGGACTTGTTGAGGAGTTAGATGTAGATAGGAGGAAAAGAGCCATGAAGACTCTCACAACAGAAATGCCATAATTGGAAATGAGGAAAAATGATGGTCTAGGTTTCTTTTGGAAGATCAGGGTTTTCCTCCCCTAAAAGCTTACTATCGATTTATTTATCTTGCAATGCTAAGAGATGAAGCCCAGAGCTTTTGCGCATGCTAGGCAGGTGCTCTATCAATGCACCATGCCCCAGTTTGGGGGATTCAGTTTTAAACACTAAAATGAACATAAATTCTTCTTGCTCAATTATAAGAATATAGTAATTACTTTAAGACTCAAATGAGGACTATAATATGGGATATATAAAGAACTCTTAAAACTCAATGATAAGAACATCAACCCAGCTAAAATATCAAATTAATTAAAACACCTGGCATGGTAGTGCATGCCTAAAATCCCAGCAATTTGGGAAGCTAAAATAAAAGGATCACAAATCTGCATGTAGGTAGGTATACCCATGTTGCTCAGTGCCTAAGGAAGTGAGAAGAGGGTGTCAGATCACCTGGAACTGGAGCTAGACGGTTGCTAGCCACCGTGTGGGTGCTAGGATTCGAACCTAGATCCTTTGCAAGAGCAGAGGTGCTCTTAATTGCTGAGTCATCTCTGTAGCCCCTGTTTTTTTTTTTTTTGTTTGTTTGTTTGTTTTTGAGACAGGGATAGCCCTGGCTGACCTCAAAATCACAAAGCTCTCCCTGGCTCTGCTTCCCAAATGCAGGATTAAAACATGTGCTCCCAAGCCTGGCTATTTGGTTGATTTTTGTTGCTGAGTAATAGTCCTTGTGTGGATATACTACAGTTGATTTATCCATTCATCTTTTGATGGATATTGGCTTTTACAAAAAAAGTGCTAAGGATGTTTAAATAAAAGGTCTCTTATGTACAGATATTTTCATTTCTCTTATGTGCAAATACTTGGAAGAATATGTAGGTCATGTGGTAGATTTAACTGTATACGAAATGCTAGACTTTTTTTGGAGGTACTGTTCTTTTTGGAAATGCATTTCTAAAGTCAGCATACAAGTATTCTCTTCCTCTATATTCTTGCCAACACTTTATATCTTTAAATGTTAGCCATTTTACTGCTATGTAGTAGTATCTTATTGTGGTTTCAGTTTGCATTTCTCTGATGACTAATACTGTTAAATGTCTTTTCATGTGTTTGCTTGTCATTCCTATCTGTGTGAAGTCACATATTTTAATCTCTGTGTGTGCATGCATGCTTTACCACCATCTATCCTCAGTCCTTTTTCACTCTTTATTTTGAGACAAGTTCTCACAGTTGTTCAGGCTGGCTTTGAACCCATTCTGTAGCCCAAAGTCATGAGAATCCTCATGTGATCACTTGATTATTTCCAGCAGCCTCAGTTACAGAGGTGGGCTTTTAGTTTTTAAGTACAGTTTGACTTGGTAAAGAAAAAAGAACTTCCCTTTTCTGACTTAGGGCCAGCTCAAGTATGGGCTATGGAAAACCAAAGAACCAAAGAGATAAATATCTTTTCAAAAGAATAATCTAAAAGCAGTTATTTTCCAGGTTTCATAAACCTAATCTTGACAGAACCAAGACTGAAACACAGAGCAGAGCCCTTGTGATGGCAGCAGACTCACCACCCAATCAGAGGCAGCCTGAGCACCGAGACACTGTGACCCTCTTGGCCTTGTCCTTCTAAAAGAATGCCCCCAGTTCAAGTCACTGCACAAACAGAACTTACCTCAATGCACTTGAACAAAAGTAGTTCCCTACCTGTATTACTCTTGCAAACTTAAAGAATGTACACATCAAATTCCAGCTAGAAATCAGCAAGCTAGAAGGCAGCAGCATTAACATGGCAGCTCAGTCCTATCTTCAGGAGCACTTCTGGTTGCAGCTGTCTTCTGCTGTGCCTTCCCCGAACTAGGCCATATGTTTGCATGAGCCACTAATGCACACGTAACTATCAATATGTACCACTAAAGACACAGCAAATACTTCACATATAAATATGCAGCAAATAATCACACTGGTTCTAGATTTCCTTATGGCACACTACCAAACCACAGCAATACCTCTTACAAGGGTCAGTGTAACAGGTAGACTCCAAGGTTTTCCTATTCTCTGAAGAGTGACTGTTCATGTCACTGGAGATAATGACCAGGGAATGTTCAAGTACAGCTTGAGATCTGCCAGTAGCATGGACAACTTTCTTTTGTTACAGGTGTTAAGAGACTGAAATAGTATACCAAAAAGCAAACTTTCACATTACAAACAACAAAGAGCATCATGATATGAAAGGAGATGGTACAACCATATGTGTCACCAGGCAAAATGCAAGGATGGTTTAACTGTCTATACTTGAAAATGAAGTACCCTGGGAAACTCTACCCATAAGATTAAAGAAGACTCCACCAACAGGGACTTCAGACCCAGGGGGAGCCTGGCAGGTTATGGGTTCTATGAAATTGAATAATGCAGCCTTCACACTCAGAACTGAAAATACCTCAATTTCAGAAAGAAATATCTAAGTGGATCCAAAGGAAAACTCACTGCAGATCTCTTCTAATCAAGTAGCCAAATACATTCCTGCCTGGCATGGTGGCCCATGCATTTAATCCCAGCAATCAAGAAGCAGGGGAAATCTCTGTGAAAATGAGGCCAGCCTGGTCTACATGGGGAGTTCCAGGTCAGCTGGGACTACAGAGGACCCTGTCTCAAAACAAACAAATATATAGTCCCTATCAATATGAACCAAGTCTACAGAATTTGAGATCCTTAAATTTAAAACAATAGCTACAATCAGACATGTTGGAGTTTACCTGTAATCCCAGCATTTGGAAGGCTGAGGCAGGAGAATCAAGTATGAAGCTTTGAACAACAACAACCAGATGGCAATTCTGGTCCCACACTCTCTACACTGGCGTAAAATTCTCAGCTGTGCCATTGCTCATTATTTAACAGTGGCTCTCAGAATACAGCCACCAGTAAGAAGATGTAGGCACTATTAAAAATACAAGACCAGCAGGGACTTAAAAGTAAAGGAACACAGAGGAAACTTCTGGGCTGACAGTTATATTGTTCTCTATCTTGACAAGATCTGAGTTACACATGGGAACTCATTTGTCAAAACCTACAAGACAGTAGATTTGTACATTTTGGGCCCAATGAGATGGCTTCCTGGGTGGAAGTGCTTGCCATCAAGCCTGATGACCTTAGTTCCATCCCCAAGAAGAACATGGTAGAAGGAGAGACCTGAATCCTCTGACCTCCACATATACTGAGTTGTGTACAACCCCCCTAACCCCACGCACTCAAAATAAATGTGGTAAGAAAAATAAGGAAAAAAGATTTGTACACCTCACTCCATGTAAATTTTACTTCAAAGTGTGTGGGTGGGGGCACAAACCTATAAACAAAAATGTACAGTCCTGACACACATATAATGAGATTCCCTACCAGAATTTCTACGGCTAGTACTCTGACTTTGGGTTTGTAACCATGATTCCCAGATAGTTCTGAAAAAGGTAAACTTTTAAAAAAGATCATCTGGAAAATGACCAAAGAAAATCGGCTAAGAGAAGGTGAGCTGTTAACAAAATAGCACAGACTGGATGATGTGAATAGAGTTTCTTACAGTTCTGGAAACTGCAAAGTCCACAGTCAAACTGCCTGCAAGAGAGGATTCACTCTGAAGGTTTTTTCTTAGCTACAGAGCAGTCACCAATTTGCTGTGTGCTTGATAGCTTCTATGTACTCGAGAGGGGAGGCAGAGAGAGCATACACTCTGCTATCATTTCTTTTTAGGGCATAAGCTCATCGAGGGCCTTACCCTCATGACTTCATCTTGATACCCTTCCCACCAAGGCCTTATCTCCAAATGCTATGGTGTTGGAGACTAGGGCTTCAACATAAGAGTTTTGGAGGCAGACACAAACATTCAATCCATAAAACTTGTCTACATGACAGAAATCATTACGTAGATTCTCAAGAGTTATGTCTGGGGAAAAAACATGAAATAGATACTGCTTCTCAATTTCTATTTATTTATAAAATGGCACCTACACATAGCTCTATTTAATTTTAGTATGGTAAATGGATGCTATTACTTCTAGACACAGCAGGTGTCTTGATGAATGGTTAACTTCTTTGCCTTAGGAAGACATATTCATATTTGAGAGAAGTCTATTCAAACTAGAAGTTTATCTCCCTCCTAAACTGGACTATTCCTTTAGAAAAGGAGAGAAGGGAAAAGGAGGTAGCAATGAACGGATGCAGCAGCTAGAACATGAGGCATTTACCCACCTGCCAAGGGGTCACTTCTTACGCAGAACCATAGAGTAGGAAGGCCAGATGACCACGCAAGTCGAGCTTCCCTTTCCTCCAAGAATAACTTCCTGTACTTTGTTTTTGAGCTCTGACTTTTCAACAAAACCAGAATTTTACTCAAAGTTGTAAGACACTGCTAGAGAAGCAACTCAGTCTTCCTAAGTGAAGGGTGAGAATCTATGCAAAAGATGATTTCCACAAGCACTTGTAAATAGTGAAAAATTCCAAACCAGACTGGTGCTCATTTCCAGGGAGAGAATCCATTTCTTCTGGTCATGAAGCAGGTGTCCATATTATCAAGGCCTAAAGGCCCATTAAGTTCACACTGTAAGACCCCAGAACTAAACATCAAGTGCAATTCATTGAGTTTGCCTAGTTAAATGTTTACCTTAAGCCAAAAGAAAGGTCAAACTAGGCCAAATATGATGGGACACTCCTTTAAGTTCAGCGCTAGGAAGGCAGAGGCAGAGGCAGGAGGATCTCTGTAGGCCAACCAGGAGTACACAGTGGAATCTTGTCTCAAACAAGCAAGCAAGCAAACAAAAGTGAGGGATGAGGCTTCTGAGCTCAGTGGTAACCGCATTGGTTTTCTCTATATATTAGCTGTGTATTTCTGATGAAGTAATGTTAAATCTTCATTACTACTACATTAATGTATTCATTTTCCTCCTTGTACCTTTTGCCTCATGTGTTTGATGCTATCTTGTCGGTTGCATATACTTATTACTAATATGGCTCTTTGACATATTAGCCCCTTTGTCGGTCTTTGTTCTTATTCACTACATCATTTTTGTTGTCAAAGGGACATTAAAGTAAAATAATTATATGACTTATCTCCAAATCTATCGATCACTGCTTGATTGCCTGCCTTATAGGCACCAGATAGGTCAACTGGGTCGCAAATTTCAGGAAAGACAAAACTGCAACCTCAGCTCTTAGTAACAATGAACAGAGGAGTCATGCTCTTCAAATACCCTCCTTGGTTCTCCCAGCCCAACAAACACTGTCTCCCTACCTCTAGACATCATGTCATCTCAGAGAATGCCTCATTAGGGTTAGTGTAACAGACGTGGGTTTTGAAAAAGTACCACTATCTAATCAGAAAGCAGTTTAGAAGTTCATAACCTTGCTCAGTAAATTTGCTGACCACCCTCTGGGTAAGCATACATTATGACAGGTGCTGTTAGTGACACAGTAAAGATTCAGCCCCAAGGATCCAACTGTGGAGTGCCTCGGATGATAAGCCTTAGTTGGAATTTTAGATCTAAGAATTTTTGCTTGTAAATGGTGCTTGAATTATGTGCCCTAGCTTTTTATATGGGTCCTGGGGGTTGAACTCAGGTCCTTCTGGTTGCATGCAGGCACTTAACCAATTATCTTCCTAGCCTGACCCTGTCTTTAAAAAACAAAGAGGAACAGAAAACACCAAACTTGCATAATTTTGTATCAAATCTAAGATATTATTAAGCATTACTCTTTTTAGAGACTTGCTGGCCTGGAACTCACTATGTAGCCCAGACTGGCCTCAAACTCAAGAGAGATGTGCCTGACTCTGTCTCTGCCTCTGCCAACTGCTAGAATTAAAGGCATGTGCCACCATACCCATTATATTACATTTCTTACAGTGGACAAAAAAGTAGGTCAGGCAATGAGTTTTAAGATATTCCAGGTTCAGAGATGATAAAATATAAAAAGAGAAAAGCATCTGAGAATTGGAAAAATAAGTTATATCCATTTTTCAAGTTACACCCACTCTTTAAAGAAGCAGTATTGAATAATGCCAATTATGGACTGAACTGTGTCCCCCTAAAATTCTCATGATAAAATCCTAATACCCAAAATGTTCCTGTGGCTAGAGCACCGGGAGGTAACTAGGGCTAGATGACAAGGCTGTTATAATGGGATATGTGTGTTATAAGAATAGAGGCACACTGGGCTGGAGAGATGGGTTGGTGGGTAAGAACACTGGCTGCTCTTGAAGAAACCTAGGTTCTGTTCCCAGCACCCACATGTCTGTAACCTGAAGCCTTCTTCTGGTCTCCACGGGCATTGTATACACAGTGTACTTACATTCATCCATACACATAAAATTAAAAAAAGAGGCACCAGAGTTGTGCACTCCCTGCTTCCTTCTGCTTCCTGAGCACACAGCAAGAGGACAGTTATCTATGAGGCAGATAGGGAGCCCTCACCAGAAACCATGCTGGCAGCCTGATTAGCATTCCAGCTTCCAGAACTGTGAGGAATAAAGGTCTTCTGCCTAACCAGCTCAGTCTGACGTACTTTGTTACAGCAGCTAAGTGGACAAAGACAATGACTACATAAGTGGCACAAATAATGGAAGAAACTGCAGAGGTTACAGGAATGGCCACTAACATACAGTGAGCTGTGTACCAGGCCCTATTCCAGGTACCTTCCGTACATGGCCTACTTAATCTTCAAAACAACCCTGTGATGTGGAACCACCATCATCCTCAGTTTCAGAATGGTAAATCCAATACAACAAAGGGGAATGATCTGTTCAGGGTCATATACAAGAGCCAAGGTAAGAATTCCAGCCCAGTACAAGGCACGAAGTCTCCAGATCCCCAATCTTCTGAAGTACAAGGCTTTTCCAGGCATACCTATGGTCAACCAATACAACCTAAGAGAATGGAAGGTCACATAATACACATAAGTGCTAACAGTCAAGTGTCTGATTAATATCTGGTGCAGGACTGGCTGGAGAGAAAGGTCCTTTCAGGCTATAATGGTACTTTGGTCATTAGTGGCACATCACTAAAGCTCATCCCAGAGTCCTAAAACTTTTGAAATATTCTAAAATGTAAAACCTTCTTCATCTTCCTCACTTATATTTCAGCCTCTAGTCAACTGAAGAGTAGAAGGAGGGTGGTATAGGAAGGGAAAACATGAGTTTATGTTTTTTCCTCAGTTTTAGGATTAGCCCTCAAATGATTTTAAAGCAACCTTCAGAGTCAACTAATAATTCTCCAGACTGATCTCTCCCAGGCTGTAGCCTTACTCCTGCAAGCTGAGGCTGGACAAGCTTGTGGCTACAGGGCAAAGCCCTTAGCCAGAAGTGACCGTATATTCCTTAAAATGAATTCTTATGGACAGAATAGCAGGGGAATGGCTAGGATCCATTTCTAAGAATAATTACATATTAGTTGACTCAAGAAACAGGGTCCTCCACCCAGCAGGCCTTTCCCGTTAGTGTCTGCATGCAGGGCCACACGCCACCCTGAACCCTTGATGCTGCGGTCTACTCAGGAGCATTCTATGATGAATGGGGCCACTGGGGTTGTGCAACATGCTGGCCCCTCCTGCACATATGCACAAGTATCTCAGGTTTCTAATAGCACTGGGAAGATGACCAAAGATCTGAAGTTGGGCAGAAACCTGATACATGCTGTGATCATCGTGGAGGAAGGCAAGTGAGAACCTTATCATTATACTTCCTTATTTTAGAAAAGTGCTACCTGATTCTGATATTTAACTCAAAATACTTGACAACCCAGAATTCTGAGTGGGTTAATACTCACTCACTGCTCTCCTATCCACAAACCCAAACAGAAGAACCTCTTTTATGTTCATTCTTTGAACTCTCAAAGTTCATTCTTATTGCTAATATTCTTCCATAAATTCCTAATTCCAGAGAAATTTCAGATATGCACATTCTCAAACATGTTTTAATTTTTAATAGTCAAAGCTCACAGGAGAAAAAAATTAACTAGAGATTATCTCCACAAACATTATGCTCTTACTACAAGTAAACCGCTCTTTTCCCTTTAGCAAAACAGAACTATGCAATGCCTTTTGTGTCTGGTGTTCAAAAACATGAATGGGAACCCTTCCCCAAAGTCACTAATATACAAAAGAACCAAACAAAATCATTAAAAAAAAACATGGAAATGAAAATTTTCTCTCTGCTGAAAGGAGCTACTCTTTGTTGATAAAGGGAGGTTCAAACATATTTTAAATATTTTTAAACAAAGGCCTAGCTGATGTCCCTTAATCCATCCATCCAGCTCAACTTTCTGTGCGAGCAGCTGCTGCAGTGGAGCAGCCATCCAGAAGGGAGGGCCACAAGTATTTCCTCAGCGTCCCACATTCCTGGGGGACAGGGGACTCACCAAGGTTAACAGCAATTTTCAACCTCCCATGCAAGTACAACAACATCTTCATAAAAGTTTTACAAGGACATCCTGGCAAGAACCAAACTACCACGAAGGGTAATGTTTCGGGGCCCTGAGCATTCCAGCAGCTCGCTTTTCTTGGCTGCCTTTCCCAGCTATGTGGTTCAAACCAGCGGTCAGCTGGGAACCCGCAGGAGGGTACCATGGAGAAAGCACTTGGAGAAAATATAGTCAGATTGCCCCGTGCTGGCTCTTAAGGCTCCTTGGTCCCCAGAAAAGGGGAGCAAGTGGAGGCCAGTCAGATTCAACGTCTCTAACCAGTGTAGGGCAAGAGGCATGGGCAGAAGGATAGAAGCAGGCACAAACAGTCACTTGTCTCTGAGCTTATTAACATTCTCTAGCATCCTTCTAGAAGACATCATCTTCAACACTGCATTCTTCATTAATTTGAGCTTTTATCTAAACAGGAACCTTCCATGGTAGGTGCACAGATCCCTTAAGAAAACATCCTATGTTTGACCTATGAAACAAAGGGCTACAGCGAGTACAAAAAAGAAGCATGGGGCCATAGGGTACAGCAATCAGCCCTGAGTCAAAAGTCATTTCCAGAGGCTTCAGGAGTGAAGTACTATCACACAGGTGGCTGAGACCACTAAAACTTAACCATCTCGAAATTTAGGGGCTGTCTAAAGTCTGAAGTCAAAGTATCAGCAGGCTGGTTCCTTCGGAATCTATTTCAGGCTTCTGGTGGGCTGCTGGCAACCCTTAGTGATTCTTGGCTTATGGCTGTATCACCTGATCACTACTACCTCCATTTCTACCTGGTGTTCTCCCTGCCTGTATCTCTGTCTAAATTTACCCTTTTTTACGGACACCAGCCACAATAGACTGGGACTTACTCCAGTGGCTTCTTAGTGTCCTCATTCGCTCTACAAGGACCCTGACTCCAAATACAGTCACATTTTGTGGTGATTGGGGTAGGGCCTCAACCTATCAATTTTTGGGGGACAGAGTTCACCCTGTAAGAGGATCCTGGGGAGACCCACTGGCAGTTGGAAAAAGAAAGGCCCTATAGGAAGGCATTAGCATTTTCATTCTTCACATGTCTTTCAAATTTAGTTAACTACAGAAGCCAAAAGTCTGCAATATCATGATGAAGGAATGAGGCAAATGAATAATTTTTTTTGAGTGGGTAAAAAGATGTGGAGAAAGAAACACAGGCAAGGTGCCACCTCAGAGGGAAACAAGGAAAAATGAGGTGTAAAATGATACATTCATAGACTGCTTTGGCAGAGGCCTGTTGCCAGTAGCTATACAGTAGACTCTCAAGAGTCTGGCAAGATATAAAAGAGGACAAGGCGCAAAATACATTAATGGCCCAGCTCAGGCTTTAGATGGAGTCATAATTGGCTGGGAAACTGAACTCACCTTACAATTCCATGAATTGCTAAGTTGGAGTCTCATGCCATTCAGTAAGGATTTACATAGCAAGGATCAGGTCACTGCCAGCCACTGGTCTGGGCTTGAACTAGACACTAGTCAAGGCTTCTTATTGTAAGGAGTGCCCTAAGAGACAAAAAAGACACGGAAGAAGTCTCCTAAGGGTCACTACCTCTGCAAACTCAAAACATGAAGAGAACAGCATATTTGCAAAGGTACTCTTCTTAGAATGAAACAAAGAAATGGGAAAACACTTTTTTTTTCTCAAAAGAGCCTCACTGAGTAGAGCTTTGTGATTTTGCATACTGACAGGGAACAACAGAATAATGACCAGGTAGTTAATACTATATATACCTTGTTATTACTACACAAGTCTATGTGCCAGTCTCACAAAGCACAGAAACAAGTGCTTTCAAGACAATGCTGTCTTGAAATTAAATGCTGTCTAGGTCAGCAATTCTCACAGTCCAATCAGCAAGCCAAGCCTTGGGGTCAGGTGGGCTGTGGTATCTTTCAACCTTTTCAGGTAACCCATGAGAGCAAAAATATTTTTTAATAATACAAAAGGTATCATTTATCTTTTATATTTTTGTTGGCATTTATGTTAATGGTTCAAAAGCAGCAATGAGAAAAGCTGTTACATGAATCAGTATAACCAGCACCACACCTCACTCCTAACCACTATACTGATTAAACAATAAAAACTACCAGTTTTATTTATTGAATTTTGATTGAATGCATGCATTTTCATACTGGTTTGTGTAAGATATGTGTGCATGTAAACGTGTGAGGATATACATGCATGTATATGTACATATATGTAGGGGTCAGAGATCAATGTAGGGTGTTTTAAAATAAATCTTTTAATTTAATTTATTAATTTTTGGTCTTTTTGAGACAGGGTCTCCCTGTAGTCCCAGCTCGTCTGGACTTGCTATGGGAACAAGGCTGGCCTCTATCTCACAGAGATCCTTCTGCTTCTGTCTCCCAAGTGCTGGGATTAAAGTCACTGAGCCACCACATCCAGCTTTTATTTTTTCATGTATATGAGTATATTGCCTCCATGTACGGAAGTGCACCCATGTCATGTAATGCCTGTGGAAGCCAGAAGAGGCTGTTGGATTCTCCCGGAGCAGGTGTTACAAATTGCTGTTAGTCACCATGTGGGTAGTGAAAATCAAATCTAGATCCTCTGCAAGAGCAGCCAGTGGTCTTAACGGCTGAGGCATCTCTCCAGCCCCTGTCCATTTTATCTCTTGAGATGGTTCGCTCACTGAACCCAGAGTTCACCAATTGGTTAGACTGGCTGGCCAGAGAACCCCAAGGATCCACCTGTTTTCATCCCCTGCTCCCCTAGTACTAGGATTATAGATATGACCATGCCTGTCTTTTAGGTAGGTTCTGGGCATCCAATTTCAGGTCCTCAGACTTGTGGGTCATACATTTTACTGTCTGAGAAATCTCCCCCAACCTCTTGCTTTCATAATGTGAGATAAAATGGAAAAGACACAAACCAAATTCTGATGTACACTAAAGCTTGACAGCAGTCTCAATTTATGTGACTTTTAAGTTGCAAACTAAACTAGTCGGTTTTTTCTGTACAATTTTATCTTACTTAAAAGAACTAATGGTGCAGGGAGACTTTGTCTCAAAAAAGACAAAAAAGAACTGATGATCTGAATTCAATCCCCAGAACCCACATGGTAGAAAGAGAGAGAACACAGTTCTACAACTTGTCTTCTGACAATGACTCTCTCTCTCTCTCTCTCTCTCTCTCTCTCTCTCTCATGTTCATACACAAAGTAAATAAATGTAAAAAAAAATTTTTTTTAATGCCAAGCATGGCGGCATATGCTTGTAATCCCAGGACCTCAGAGGTGGAAGCATAAAGTTCAGAAGTTCAAGGTCAGTCTCAGTGACACTGTGAGTTAGAAGACAGGTTGGGCTGCATGAGATGATATCCTATCTCAAAAAAACTAAACTACCTCTTATCATGTTTTTATACAGTATTAAAGAATGTTTATAATTACCTTAGGAGACATAAGAAATAATTTTTCTCAACATCCGTATAAGACCAGATTTTCCTCAGATACTTTAACTCAAGTATATTCCAACAGACTAAATATAGAAAAAAGGTGAGTTTAAAATATAGCATCTTAGCAGGATGTGGTGGCACACACCTTTGATTTCAGCATTTGAGAGGCAGAGGCAGGCAAATATCTGTGAGTTCAAGGCCAGCCTGGTGTACACAGCGAGTTCTAGGACAGCTATAGGAGACCCTATCTCAAAAAAGAATATATATATAAAATCTTCTATTAAAGCCAAGCCCTAAAAATATTTGGGGATATAGCTCAATGGTACAGTAAAACCTTGCCTCCAAGAGAGACAGAGAGACAGAGAGAGAAACAGGAAGGGAGGTTGCAATCTATGAAGGAAGGCAACTTTTCTTATATCTTCAAAAACAAAAATTTAAGAAAAATGTTATTGGAGGGTTAGAGAGACAACTCACCAATTAAGAGAGGTCAGAGAAACAGAGGTTGAGTTTCCAGCACCCACACCTGGCGAATCAATCATTTGTAACTCCAGTTCCAGGAGATTTGTACATACATGCTACACATAAACTCACACTGGCACACACACACACACACACACACACAAAAAAAAATAAAAGTAAACCAATTTTTTACAAAGCTATTTTTATTAACATATAATATGTTTTAAAGTTATTTTAAATATTCTTTCCAATTTTACATATGGTAACTATCAATAACTGTGACCCACCAGAAGAAAATCACTTTATGATCCTCAACTCAATAATAAAACAAATAACATGACTGAAGTGGCTCTAAATAGACTGGTCTCCAAAGAACATATAAAAATGGTCAATAAAGTATTGGAGAGGTAGAGGCAGAGGCAGTGTACCTCTTGAGAGCAAGGCCAACCTGGTCTACACAGTGAGTTCTAGGCAGGCTGGGGTAACAGGGAGATTCTGTCTCAAAAGTCCCCAAAATAAAAGTAAATCATTTTTATTAGCACCATGCTCTAAACAACTGAGCTAACCAGCCACATTAAAAATACAAACAAACAAACAAACTCTCCTCTTTCTTGAAAAGATAAATTGCAATAAATGTTAGTGAGGATGTGGAGAAATTAAAATCTCCATACCCTCCTTCTGGTACTAAAACCATGTTGGAAAATAGCCAACTGGCTTTTCAAAATATGAAACAGAGTGACTATATAAACAAGGAATTCCTCTCTTAACCATGTACTCAAGAGAACAAGCTTGAACATAAATGTTAATGACAGCATTATTTATAATAACCAAAGAGTAGAAACAATCCAAATGTCTATCAACCTATAGATCAATAAAATGAGGACTACCTATGGTGTAATATTAATCAGCAATATATACTCAATAACAGGATACCAGTGAAAGAGTATTTTCTTGACATCTGGGGATTGCCACATGCTTATCCAAGAAAGTGTTAAAATTTTGAAATCTGGAGCTGGAGAGGTGCTCAGCTCTTAAGGGAGCACTAGCTGTTCTTGCAGAGGACCCAGGTTTGGTTCCCAGAACCCACATGGCAGTTCACAAAAGTCCAGTTCTAACGCCCTCTTCTAGACTCCAAGGGCACTGTGCACACATCGTGTACATACATGCAGGCAAGGCACTCATACAGAAAATAAATAGAGTTTTGTAACCTAAAGATTCAAACTCTTGCATATCAACAACACTAATTGGACTTACTTGGTTAAAAAAAAAAGATATCAAGTGGGGAGGGGGATGGAGGAGAGTCTGGGAAGAGTTGGAGGGGATAGATATGATTCAAATACACTGTATTTATGAATGAAATTATCAAAGAATGAATAAAAGTTACAACACACACATACACACACTTAAACTCTAACCTTATTTATCTTTGAAAAATGGGCTGAGGTGATGGTTCAGTGGTAAGAGTGTTTTCTGCCTAAGCATGAGAACCTGAGTTCGGATCCCCATCATCCACATAAGTTGAGTTTGGCTGCATATAGCTGTAAACCTCAGCACTAAGGGAAATGACTGGGGCTTACTGGCTGGATGGCCAGCCAGACTACCTAAAAAAACAAGGAGCTCCAGTTCAGTGAGAGGCCTTGTCTCAAGGGAACAAGATAAACAGCATGGAGAATAAGATAAAACAGCATGTGGAGTCCTCCTTGGATCTCCACAAACACACATGTACACACATGTACATTCTAGTATATGCCACATACAACACATATATAAACGACAGGCATACAAAATAGAGAACCCAACAGAACTACTATGTTGTGATTTTGGCCACATCCCAGTACTCTGAATTTGCCTCTTAACAACTTTCCAAGAAATGTCTGCTAATATTTATCTTTTCCAGCTTTACAGATTTTTTTACAAATGCTTAGTGACAGTGAGGGCCAAGGAACCATAAGGCTGAGCCCATGGTTTCAAAGCTACACATCCCCCAATTCAACAAACTTCATAGTCAAGTGCACTGAACACTTAACAGACTTTAACCCTCATTAGCTACTGCCACAAATTAAGCCCATTCCCAAGTCCCATTTTTACCCTCTGAAACCTCAAGATAAACTTCTTATAGAATCATCACCTGCAAAAACCTCCTCATTATTTTCAAACTGCCAAGTATTTCCAAATAAAGACAGGGTTCATAACTAATTATTTCAACTACCAACAAACAGGAGAGCTCCCAAGTCCATAATCATTCATCCACCTTTAGTATGGATTTGGTCATAACAGCTGTTCAAACACCAACTGTCATAAACTAGTAAGTCATTTTAAAGTCAAGCATATCACTGCAAGATTACAAAAAAGTGATACAGAAAATTGCTAAAGGATGTAACTTCCTTTGATCAAATATGCAGCTTAAAGCCACAAAGCATTTTTCAAAGAATCATGGTGACTATAATTTTTAAGCAGCAAATCCAGGGCTGGGGCTCAGTTAGTAGACTACTTGCCTAGTGTGCACCGGGTTCAATCCCCAGCACTACATAAAAATAGGCATGGTGGCACACTCTTATAACCTATAATCCCATCACTTGTGAAGTAGAAGCAGGACAGAAATTCATCCTCCATAGTGAGTTTGAAGTCAGCAGGGGCTACATTTAAAAAGAAAAAAAAAAAAAAAAGAAGACAGAAAGCAAATCCATAAACACACCCTAAACACTTACATAAAAAATATCTTCAAAATATTTTGTAGGAGATGGAGAATCAATTAAATTTAACTTTCTCATCTTATAAAAATAATACCTGAAAGATAAAGAAAATAAACATTAAAAATCCTATTACAAAAGAAATAGTTTGGATACAGAAAATCATAGTAGTCTTACATGTGCTACATATTTTTTCTTTTTATTTAGTTAAATAAAATTAAGACTTTTCTTAAGGTAAATTCCCAGAGGAAAAACTATTGAATCAAGGGGGATGAATATATTTAAGACTTTTAATACATGTGTAAGCAGCCTTCTCCACTAGCAGTGTATAAAATGTGCCATTTTCTTGTATCTTTTTATAGAAATGAGGACTTTTTCCTGCAGACTTTAATATTTGGATAATTTCTTTTAAGTTGCTTTTTTTTAAAAAAATCATAATTTAGGATTCTTTTGGAGTCCCTGCTGTTTTACAGAGTCCTAGGCCTCATTTTGTCCATGGCAAGTGCACTGAGCTAAACAAGATGCAGGTCTTACATATGTTCCCAGCACATCATGAGCTTCACAGGCAGGATAAAGGTCATGGACACGAGATTTTGCACATGGGATTCTGCAGCTTTAAATAAAGAGAAAAGATGATGTTTTGGGAGAAATCTCTATACAATGTATAGAAATTTAAGTAATTGGGCAATTTCTAAAGTTCAGATTATACCAGGAAGCAAATTTACTGCTAACATACAAACACTTGGGAAGGGTAAAAAGAAACAAGCAGTACTTCGTTCCCCTCCTATGCATGCTAATCACATTATTATAAAGACGAGAAGTCAATCAAGTAGTTTTAATAACCACTGCAGCTTCTGTTTCAAGTTAATTTGAAACTAGAATTATTCTACAAACTGAAAGTTGTGCTAGATTCAACACTAGTATCCTCTGCATACAAACATGTACATGCATACAAGTGTTCTCTCTTTTCTCTCTCCCTCCCTCTCCCCAAACCTCATATTTTAGAAAGAGAAAATACATGCTGTGGGACGCTGGGAATCATTGAAGAAATGCACTAACAGCAGGCCTTTACCCCCAGCCTGGTAAATCTCTCATCTATAATCCAACATGAGAGACAACAGGCAAACAGCAAGAGGGCATCGTCAAAGGGCTGGTTGCTAAGGGAAGCAAGTGTAGAGGAGGCAAGCATGTCCCCATCAAAGTTCAGCAGCTGCAGAAGAACCACAAAGGTACAGCTCCCTTCAGAGTGGAGGAAGAAGAGGGAAGAAGAGACAGCAGTAGGAGGAGGATAAGGAGGAGGAAGGGGGAAGGAGGAGGAGAGAGAAAAACAGCAAACCCTCAGCAGCTGCTCAGTAGAGCATAAAACCTGGTAGTTTTGTGCTGTTCAACAAGCAGGAAAATAGTGGAAAAAAAAATAAATAGAAAAAATATAGCACTTCCTGAACATGCCTTTTAAAGTACTAGTCAAATTTTTCAGTAAACCTGAGAGATGGTCAGTTAAAGGTCACAGCTACGGGAAGAACAAACATTAGTGATAAAAGTAAAGCTTTTAAGGACATGCCAGGACAAATATGATTATCTCTTATCAGAAAACTCTGAATTTTTAATTCAAAATGTCCCTTCCCAAAACAGGACCTACCACTGGTTCAAAGAATTTACTTATTTAAACATAAGAATTTGAGAGCATTCCATAATCTGACTACAGGCTGCCCCTTTTTCCAAGCAAAAGATGTTAGAGTCTACAACCAAGCTGATATCTCAAAATAGTTCCTTTTATATTTGAGATCTCCAAACTCAGATATAGCATTAGACTCTAGGAATCAAATAAGGGGGAGGAGGATGTCAGGAATGCACATTAGAAAATCAAATCCCATTCCCTCACTCTGAAGAAAAAGATTTATACATAAGAGAGTTGCTCAGATCACCTGGCTTATAGAAAAGAATTCGGGTCTCCCAACTCTGGGAACATAATTTCTTCCATAGACCAGCTACAACTGTGAGATCTAGGAACCAGAAGGAAAAGGCTAAAAGTTGGTCTTCACTGCTCACTTACTCTGTGGTTGCCACTAAATGGCTTAGTGTGCTTTATGAAAGTACTGGGTTTTTTAGGAGATTCTCACAATTGGAGTCAGGTAGGGACATCTGTATGCCTCTGCACATGTAGCATACAACTGTTGACAAGCCCTGCTGCAAAAGTACTCAAACCCTCAAAAAGGGTAAAGTTTGTTCAGAATCAGTGCCTGAATGAGCAGAGAGGCTCACAGGGCTAGAGGAATACACCAAAGAAAGGGCAAAGCTAAAATGGCCTGGGAAATTTATTTCTGTTTAAACACCCAGAAGTTAAAGACTTGGGCTGGAGAGATGGTGCTGCTGTTAAAGGCTAAGGCTAACAATGAAAACATGAAAGTCTTATGTTACCTGTTTATATTGATGGATCTGTCTTTACCATATTTTGAAGATTTAAAATGTCCTGAATTTAAAAAAAAAAAAAAACAGAAACAGAAATAAAATAATGGATTATTCAATTTGGCCAAGATTTTGTCTCAATGACTGTCCTCAGCCAAGTAAACAAGATTAAACATGTAATTGAAAAAAAAGAAAACAATCATTTTATTAGTGTGATGACATTAGAACTGCCTATACAGAATTTTGGCACAGACAAAGTGATCTGAAATTAAATTTCTAAAACGAAAAACAATAAAGAAACTCCTCTGAATCAGACCAATACAAACTGGCATTATTCCAGACTGCTTGGTGCCATGCAGCTATGAAATAAGCAGGTATGCCCAGGCAACATTTTAGAGACTTCTAATTTTCCTCCCCAGCTACTGTCACCAGCACCTCAAGCTAACCATTTCTTCAGTGACCAGACTGCTAAGGATCCAATTATATACTGTCGCTCTAATGTGAGAGAAAACAGAAAAAGTGAGGATCGATGTGCTTAGCACCATGAAGACAGACCTAAGGGCTTTTTGTTTCTGTCACCAAACATTGCAGAACTGTAGGCAGAGGCGGAAGGGGACTCATGAGGGTAAGGCAAGTGCCTGAAAAAGAACAACTGTCCATAAAATGAACAACCTTAAGTGAAATGAGTCTTATTACAGGTTGATTATTTTCTTTAAAAATTTTGGCTGAAACCATCAAAAGCTTCTGTGCAACAGTAATGTTTAGAGTTAAGCTCTGCTGGTAAAAGTGCACAACCAGAGCTTTAAAAACCCCAATCTAACCCCCATCCAAAGAATGGGGTGCCTGCTCCTGTCCTGAGAGCCTTCTGAAGCCCTAAGAGGAAGATCTCAGTGGCCTTGGGTCAGGCGCCAGCAGCCTCTGAATGACCAGATTAAGTCTGAATGGAAGAACCTGTGACTAAGTTTTCTGAATAGTTAGGTCTCTCAAGGGGAAACAAATGCCTTAAAAAAGGAAAAAAAGCACAATTTTAGTGTGACTCCGACTGCCTTCCAGAACTGAGAATCCTGCTCTCCAAATCTGAGAGAGCATATTTTCACAGGCTGTACATTCAGTTAATTTTCCAGGAGGAAGAAGAAAAATGACATCACCAGACTTTTCTTTGAGATTACTATTTAAACAGTTGAAGTTGACTTGGAACCTGCTTTAACCACCAATCCTCCCATGACAAATTCAGAAACTTTTCCACATCGTTACATAGTCAAGAAATAAGTCTGTCCCCTTAACTCAGCAAAAACTTCTTTATAAGTTGGGTGTGGTGGTGCATGCTTTTAGCCCCAGTACTCAGGAAACAGAGGCAGGTGGATGTCTGTGAGATTGAGGCCAGCTTGGTCTACATAGCAAGTTCCAGACTAGCTGGGGCTACAGAGAGACTCTGTCTCAAAGAGACAAAAAAAAAAAAAAAAAAAAAATCTTTATGATATTCCAACACAGTAGGCCCAGCATCCCTGTGTAGGCCCTCTGCTCCCAGCATGATGAGAACTGGAAAAGAGCAAGCAGCATTTGATCTAACCTGGGGCAGGCTGCTGCTTTTAAGAATTGCCCTGGTTACACAAGACATGGGCCTGCTGAGGTTTTGTTTGCTTTTCTAAGGGGGGAAAGGGTATATCAACATAAATCTTTCCTCAGAGAAAGAGTGGAGGATTAAGTCAATTCATAACGAAGACTACTCATATATCAAGATATAATTCATTAAAAATCTTGCTGAACAAAATGTTCAATAACCCTTCTACATTAAAAATTCAAGGCTAAGTGTCAAAGGCTAATGTCTTAAAAAAAACTCAGAGGGGGAAAGACAGTTAGGAGAGGGGGAATAAACTTCACACACACAAAAAAAAAGTCATGTAATAAGTTTGACTTGCCATATAAGACCACTATTCTATAGCATCTGGTTCTATAGTTGGTATTTAATGTGTCCCCATTAAACTGCAGGGAACACAGGAATGAAAGGCACAGATTCTGAGCTCCAAGAAATTGTAGCTGCAGAGAAAAGAGGCAAAGTGAACAGAATGTAATGGATAGGGGAATGGAAGGCACATGCTCATCAAGAGGATGCTTAAGGACCAAAGACAGGGGCAGAAGGCCCAAGATGGCTTCTGAATTTGGCTTCAAGGACGTTAAAAGACAGACTCCCCACTCAATAACAAATATGCATAAATTGCATTATCTATATTAAGTAGACTATATTTTTGTGAGGCAGAATTAGCTCTTAAACTTAGTATTTTAAAGATTAATTTTACTTTTAATTATATGTATTTACAAGTGGGGCCCATGGAGGTCTGAAGCAGTGAATCCCTTGGAGCTGGAGTTACAGGCGGTATGAGCTGCCTGACATGAGTGCTGGGAACTGAACCTAGTCCTTTGCCAGAGTAGTATGAGCTCCTGACCACTGAACAATCTCTCCAGCTGCAATTTATTTAATCATTACAATTATACTAGGTAGGAGACACAAGAAGATAAGACTTTGAGGGCACTCAACAAATAAAAAAACAAAACCAACCCACAAAAACCACAGGATATATCTTTTTTAAAAAATACTTTATTATTTTTATTCTATGTGTATGAATATATCACTTGTATATATGTAAGTGTACTTGTATCATGTAATGCCCTAGGAGTCCAGAAGAGGGTGTTAGATTCCCTGGAACTGGAGCTACAGTTATTAGCCCATGTGGGTGCTGGGAATCAAACCTGAGTCCTCTGCAAGAACAGCCAGTACTCTTAACTACTGAGCTATCTTTCCAGCCCCAGAATATATATTTTTAAATACTCATAATAAGAAGCTGGAGAAATGGCTCAGCAGTTAAGAATGCTTACTTCTCTTACAGGGGACCCAGGTTGGGTTCCCAGCACCCATATATGGTGGCTCACAACTGCCTGTAACCTCACTTTCAGAGTGTCTGACTCCCTTCAGTCTCCACATGCAGATAGTGCACATTTAAAAAATACGAGAAAAAAAAAAAACTTCACAGATGCACACATACATACATTAAAAAAAAACTTTTTAAAAATTAAAAAAAGATTCAAAACAAAATGTCACAAGGGTTAAATATATTGCCTAGAGAATTCAGTTAAAATATTAATACGCATAGGTGGGAAGATAGTTCTGTCAGTAAAGTGCTTGCTACCCAAGCATGAGGACCTGAGTTTGAGCCAGAGAAATCACATAAAAAGCCTTAGGAGAGACTGGCACACCCTTGTAATTTTAGCACTGAAGAAGCAGAGACTGATCTCTGGGGCTCTCTACTTGGCAAGTTCCAGGTCAGCAAGAGACCCTAAGGGAGGAAAAAAAAGGTTTTAAAAGGTGGATAATGTCTGAAGAAATATACAAATTTGGAATCTGGATCTTTTCCTGAACTACTACTTATATACAGTATGATACTCTCTGAAGCAATGGCAGAGAATTGCAGTGATAGCAGGAAAAACAACAGACACTCTACTATGTTGCTAAGTGAGGTTAGGTGTATTTGATGTAGTTTTAGCTCACACCATACCCAATTTACCATGAGTTTATTTGTAAGCACCTTAGAACTTTTTTACAACTCACAACCTTGCCCCCCCCCACTCTTTTTTTGGAGCTAGGGTATCACTATGAACCCCTGGCTAATCTACAATTAACTCACAAAGTTCCACTAGCCTTTGCCTCTGCTGGGATTAAAGGTGTGCATCACCATGTCCAGCTATGATGTTTTCTTTTGTCTTGTTTTGAACCTTCAAGGCTGGGGATGCAACCCAGGGCCATACAAATGCTAGGCAAGTACTCTATGACTTGGCTATACCCCATCCCATAAAGTACTTATTCACATAATTGTTTATATATTTCTCTCTTGAAGTAGATTGGAGTTCCTTAAGGCTATCCTTCACCTTCCTATTGCAGTACTATGTGTGTCACACAGGAAGACTGAGAGGAAAAAAAAGGAGTGTGCACACTAAGCCGCATGGCTCATGACACCCCAACTCCAAAAGAGCAACAGCTTCAGTTAGAAAGTTGTCAAAGGATTTTATTCCCTTAACCTCCATGACCCTCAGTTTTCCTCATCTGTTAACAGGAAACTAATGATACTGATTTCATAAGATTGTTTTATAAATGAGTTAGATAATACATGCTAAGTGCTTGGCAGTGCCTGGAACCTGCTAAGTATTCCACAAAGGTGGGCAAATAATCTCTAACATCCAATGTAAGATAAAAGGGAGGTGTGCCAGACTTCACCTTTCCTCTGCTAAATTAAAAATCTGGAAATAGATAAGATATATTAAATTTTAGCAGTGTATGAAAACAATGTGTGCTGTCCATTAAAAACACAGCAGAACAGATCTAGATAGATTGACACAGAAAAAAATTTAGGGCACAGTTAAGAAAAATAATATCCCAGGACTGGAGATAGAGGACCCAAGTTTGAGTCCCAGCACTCAAATGGAGGCTAATAACTGTCCATAGGCACAGTTCCAAGGGAACCAATGCCCTCTTCTGACCATTGCAGGCACTGCAAGATACAGTTGAATTTACATGCATGCAATACATTCATACACAAAAAATGTAAATAATTTTCAAAAAGAGTATCTCCAAATAAGATGGACGTATACATGTACAATTACTTTTGTATGTGTATAAATGTGCAGAAAAAAATCCTGAAGTTCTATATGAATCTTACAATAAAAATCTATATATTTTCACTAAAAGCAGTAACAATGTAGAGCTGAGTAAATAGTGATGAATCAATGTCGGTTCCTTTGTTGTGACAAATGCTCCACAACAGTGTTAAGCTATTAATGAGAAAAACTGGGTATAGGTTATCTGTTCTGCTGTGTAACATTCCTAAAACTACTCAAAAATAAAACAGTTGTAGGGTATAAAAGCAATATTATGTGCCACACACAATAAATGTTGCTTTTAAATGTCTATATTTGTATGTATGTATCTATCACACTTAAAGATATTAGCATCTGCTCCCTCTGAATATTAAGATTAAAGATGATGTTCATTTCCTTATACCTTCTAGATCAGTTTTTACAAGAAGACTGCCAAGTCAGCAGAAGCAGCAGCATCTGGGAACTTGCTAGATATGCAAATGCGCAGGCCCCCACCCCAGAGCTACTGAACCAGAAACTGAAAAGGTGGGGCCAGATGATTCTGATGCATGTTAAAGATGGAGAATGCGGTTCTAGATCACAGAAACTGGTTTTGTAACAAGTGCCACTTTTATAGTCAGAACAATAGAACAATGAAACTTGAAAAAAGGGGTCAGTGTGCTGATGGATGAGTAGCATTTTAAGAGCTGCCACATGCCCAAACATGGTACATGCTCTGGGACACAGGCACCAGAGATTCCCAAGTTCACAGTGACTTGCTCTGTCTATCTCCCACCCCCAAGCCAGTCCCAGTGGGGGCTTCTGGAATGACTATAGAGACTTATCTCAAATAAGTTTGCTGTTTTCTTCTTCTTTTAATTTAGCTTTTCAAGAGGGAAGCTCACTGGCAGATCATCTCCTTCGTCTACACAAAGTTATGGCATTTAGTCTCAGTTTAAATTAACAGCACTAGCTGGGACACCGTGAAGAGGTTAAGAGGTAGAGACTCATTTTCTTAATTGAAAAAAGAATCCTAAACATGTATGTGGTCACAGCTGGGATGAACAAGGTGCCATGTTAGGTTATAAGCCCTGGATGACAATGGTCTCTTCTGTGTCCTTCCTTCTTTAATCATGTTCTGGGTCCAGGAGTATTTACAGTGCCCAGGTGGCTTCTACCCTCGAGGTGCACCCTTAGACTACTGGCTCCCACCTATGGTAGAAGACTCATGGAGGGCTTTTTCCTTCTTTTTCCAGCTCTATTTCAAAGGATGCTTTACACCCAGATAGCTAGTGGGGCTCCAGCTCAGGCTGAAGAGTATAGGCAAAGCTCCCTGAGGTAAAATATCCACTTTCCTCTCCTTTTGTGCTAGTGGGCAGTTGGGAATTCACACAAGAATCCTCTTTGCAGATGTTAAGAGAACACTATGCTGCTGGAGGCAGCAACTGCATCAAATTTAGAAACATGGATCCTACTGGAATCCACAGTGAAAGAATTGGGGAAAATTATTTTATGCAGCCCTAAGAAGTTAAATCCAACAAATCTTGAAGGACATGGAAGGAGACAGCATGTGACCCCAGATGGCTAGCCAGATCTGTGTTGATAATGTTAGTTTGGGTACCTCATTCACACAGCACTCACAGCAAACAGGCCAGCAGACCCTGTACCCAAATGTACAAAGATAGAAACAGTTGTAACCAGGGAATGAAGACTAGTTAGGATGCTTCAGGTACAGAACCTGGAATGAGAAATGAACCAAGAACATGAGCAGAGCACCTATAAACAAAATCAGGGAAGAGGACAACTGGAAACCTGAGAACAACAGGGCTTTATGACTCCAAGGCCAACTGCCCCACAGAGCCTGTGATTAGGACACTCACAATGGCACCCCCAGGAACAAACAGCAGGCACAGAGACAGGCTTGACCCCCAAAGGAGGGGCTGTGTGCTTGTATCTTGAGTTGAAGGACTCAAATAATACAGAAATTCCATACCAGAAAAGTCCTATTACAAAAACAAGAATCAAGAATCAAGAAACCATATCCAGAAAGTGGAGCAATACCTGAAGTTTCTGGGGGAAAAGAAAAGAATCTGGGGGACTAAGGTAAGTGCCATTCAGGCTCGCACGGGGGCACATGCCTTTAATCCCTGTACTCAGGAGGCAGAGGCAGGTTGTTCTCTGTGAGTTCAAAGCCAGCCCCAGTCTACTAGTAAGTTCCAGGCTAGCCAGGGCTACATACTGAGACCCTCTCTTTAAAAATAAAAAAAAGAAAAGATAAAAAAGATAAAAGATAAGTGTCATTCCTCTGTAAGTACTTGAAAGAATTTCCTACCTCACAATTTGAATCTTGTCAAGATAAGGTTTTGTTATAGTGCACTTTAAAGCATCCTATATTCGGGAAGATCAGGCCACAGCTAGCTAGCAACAAGTGCGCAGGACAAACCATAAGTGAATATAGCTAAATGTTCAAAAGAGAAAAACCATACCCCCAGGTGGCTGCGTTCTGTCTATGGCAAGAAGAGCAGGGTGGGAAGGCGCCTATACATCTTCACTATTCAGATTTTAATGAGCATGTCTTCTGTCATTACAAGAGTAATTCTTTAAAGTGATTTTTTTTTCAAACAAAAATTAAGACGAAGAGTACAGGAGGGCCGAACAAAGACTATCAATGAATGGCTTTTGATGCCAAATTTCAATGAACCTCATCAGCTCTTTTTCCAAGGGTATTTAAGAGTAAATAAGAGGCAAAGAGAAATGGCCACTCCAAAGTACTCTACATAGAAACAGGCTAAAATTTTATAGGACCCACTAGGCTGAGAAGCTATTAGGCGACATAGCTCCAAAGCAGCTAGGTGGCAAAGCAAGCACTCCAGAGGCACTATTCAGGGCCTCCAAGATCTTCCCATTTGTAAGTTTGAAAGTACTTTTGTTCTTCTTGGGGTTCAAGTTTCTGGGTCAGGACTGTGAATATAGCTCAGTGGTACGGCACTAGCCCTAAGTTCAATTCCCTGTGCTGAATTTAAAAAATAAAAATAAAAAGTTTCTAGGTCAAAAACCTTTTTAAAATAATCAAATGACCACATCTGCAGCAGAGCAGTAACTTCCTTCCCTGTCCTTCCAAATATGAGTGGCCTGGGCAACATTAATATTCTAAGACCTTAAGCAGAAAGTACTGTTTAACTGTACCCCATTATCATTATCACCATCTCCAAGAAGCAATTTGAGTGAGTATCCCAAACAGAAAAAGAGGTACTGTTCACTGTTTCACAAGGAAATAAGCACTTATGCCTCCTACCCCAGACCCAAGGCAAATGGGCACCCAAAGTCTCTGACAGGAAGTTACAAAATGTTAAAAAGGCAAATGCAGCCACAAGGCAGTACCTCTTTGGACATAATAAAGAACCTTCCTTTGTTGTGGCCTAATGTCTAGTCTTATCCTGTCCTAACATCTCCTTGGAAGAAGAACAAAGCTGAGTGCCAGAAAACATTCCAAATCACTGTTGATAAAAGCCACACAGAGGAAACCCTTGGGTTAATGTTTAAACATGGCAGAGAATGTTAACTCCGTAACAATCATGGTGAGCACCAGCAAACTGTATGCTGCTCAGCAGGCTATGTGACATCAGGAACTCAAACTGCTTCATTCAGGTTCAGGAATGCATTTCATAAATAATCTGAATGACACCTAAAATTCCTTTAACTACCATACTATTCCAACTTAAATGGATCTATTTTTCAACAACTTTTATACAACCCCTAGCTTTTATAAGTAGATTCCAATAGTTTCTAGAGAAAGTAAGTAAAGAAAGGAAGATTATGGTGAAAATAGGGTATAATTGAGAAGAATGCATTAGTTTGTGAGCTTAGATGATATTTTTAAAACCGAAAGCTATTAAAATACATAGCTTTGATACAAGAGGGACATCTACATTCTATAATGTCAAATGATGTACTTGAGGACATTTGACCACCGTGACAAGTACAACACACAGGCACACACCCTCACAAACTTCATTCTAATACTCTTTGGCAATCTTTTATTTTCATATAATTAGCAGTTTTGCCCCACTGCATCATGGTAGACGGGACGAGACGAAGAATGTATGGGCAGAGGAGAAAACAGCATCTTTTAGCAAAGATTTCCTGCTGCTGAGCAAGCTACAGAACTGATGAACAGAAAACTATTTGATCTGTTGCAATTCTTTAGTCCAGTCAAACACAGGCAGTAACACCCACGTAAAGGATGTAAGGAGGAGCCCTACCTAGACTCTGGGGCTCAAGTTACAGAAGCCTACTGTTCTGTCACTTTGGTCTCTCACAGGGCAGAGAAGAAATAGGTCAAGATGAGTAGTAAGAGCTAGGCATGGTGACCCATACCTGTATTCCTAGCACTAGGAAGATTGAAGACAGAAAAATTCAGAGTTCAAGGCCAGCAGTGTCTACATAACAAGTTTAAGGATAGCCTAAGCTAGATGAGACCCTGTTTTAACTCAACCAACCAACTACCCAACAAGCAAAGATGACCAACAGCCTGGTAACAGATTAGAAGAACACTCACAAAAGGGCCTGGTGGCAGCAGGTACTTACTAAACTCTGATACTGCTTGCCATTCTGTACATCACAGCAGGGATTCAATCATCAGGAAAATTTACACCCGGCACTGACTCTGGAGGTAGTGAGAACCAGAGTCAGGTGCCTCTGTTCATGTGGATCACCGATCAAAGACCAGAGGCAACCGGTTACATTCTTACTCAAGAATGTCAAGATACATTAATATTTTTTGAAAAACTGAACTTGGAAAGACCTTTTTGAGAGACAGACCTCATTTTATATGTGGTAAAATCAATGTCAGGAGTAGGGATGGTCTCCCACTAAGATAAGTATAACCTCTTCCACCACCCAGTGCCCACACAGCCTCCTAAATTTATGCTTTCAACCTTAGCTACTAACAAGTACTCACTGATGATCCCATGCATGGCTGAAAGGGCTCTCCATGCCTGACAGGGTGACATTCTCATTTGAACCTTAGCTACAGGTGCCACAAACCTCACCAGTTTCTTCTACAGCCTCTGTCCCAAACTGACCCATGGTTGGCCAGTGGTCTTCATTTTCTAACTGCAGTCATCTCAACTGCTTGCAGTGTGGGACACTTGAGCTCAGCAAGTACACATCACACCTCTGCCTTCTCTAGTCACAGGTGTCTCACCTATATTTTGTCACTTGACTAAAGCTTAATTATTCCTCAATCACAAGTTCTCTTTACATATCTAGTCCAATAGCACTAGATAGAAATCTCTGATTCCAAAATGGCAATGTGATAAGACCTATTTCCTCAGAACAATGTTGGTTCCTCGATCTTTTCTTTTCTTGCTGCAGGATTCCCAGTATTGTTGAAGGACAAATGGATAGACAGATGGATGAATACATGGTATTCTCTAAGACTGTAGTAGCCTATATTGACTATTTCCTCTTTTCCAATTCCAACATCAGAAAGACAATGCTGGCTTAACAGCAAAATTTGTACTGGCTTATATCAGCTCTAGACCACTAATCCCAGGGTTCCCCGACTTCCATGTTAACGGCTACATAATTTCAGTCTCCTTTGGGTTACTCAAGATGTCATAAGCAACACATTCACCTACTGGACCAGGACTGGGAAACTAGCTCTTTTTGAGAGCTCAGGGAGAACAGCTATAAAGAGCAACAGAATTTGCTCCACTGAAAGCAAGCTTTGTTTCAATCCTTAAACATCACAACTAGGTCCTTCAGGGTATGAACAGTTATGAGAGATTTATCTAACTGTCCAATGGTGTAAGATTTTGGTTCCAACTTTGGTTAACTTGGAAGAAGGAAAGTGGTATCCTAGCAAAAATAAAGTATGTTTCTTTCCAGAAGAAACTGAAATGATTACTTTTTTTCCTTTAAGGTGACTCAATCTTCACAATGTCACTCACTTTGTGCACATATTAAAGTATGGACAAGGAATCTGTGGTAAGAACTCTGGCTGCCTCATACTCTAGCCAAACCCCAGTACCCTCACCTCCCGCTCCCTCACTACTGCCTGCTCTCAGAGTTCATCACTAAGAAGCCAGTAAGCTCCATTCAAGCAAAATCTATGACAAAGACTTAGTACTGTGATTCCTCAACAGTTTGCACTGAGCAACATTTCCTCAATTTCCATTTCTAACCAAAAGTTCTCACTAAGAGTTTCAAGTGATCTGTGGTTGAACAGCAAGACAGTCAATATATCCTCAGAAGAGCATATCCGTTCTGTGGCTAAGCAACTGCTGGCCCATTAATAACAAAGTGGTCTCCAATGAAACATTTACAAGCACATTTCCTGTTTTGTGACCTGTGTGTAACCCGCAGGACAACCTGCTCAGAAGCAAAAGCAGCATTATTACCACTTCTTGACAGATAGCAATCTGAGGGATGCAGCCACCAAGGAGCTTGCCCCCAAATCCACAAAGCAAGCATAAAAACTGGGGCCTGAACCCAATTTTCTGATTCCTAAAGAGACACACTCTTAGAAAGGCACTCTCCTACTTTAACTACAGGACTACACCATGAACTAAATCATACAGCAGGGTTGACTGACAGGCCAACTACTTCCTGCTTGCTACCTGCACTCACTGTACACACTCCTAGCCAGGAAACTACACTCCAGTTGCACAAAACACCACTGCTCCCACCAGCTGAGCTGTCTGCTTCTATATTTGCTTTGGACAACTCACCTCCTATAATTAGGCAACCCAAATTAAATACTACAATACAAAAACTTTAGTTTTATTCTATGCAATATAAGTCAAATACTTTGGAAAGCTTAAATAATGGTGAATACTTTTTAAAAAGTGTGGAAAGTTCAACTTCTAAAGACTCAAAAGGAGATATAGGTGAAATTCTAAAAGGCTCCTGGTAGCTTTGTGTCTTTTAAAGTTTCTGCTCTGCTATTTTAAAATGTAAATTGTAAGTGATATAGCAAGGTTATAAAAAGCACAAATTGGTGATCTCATTCCTGGCCTGGGCTTGAATGTCCATTTACAAGCCTTACTTCTTTTTCTTTTTTGGTACTAGAAATTGACCCGAGAGCCTTAAGCATACTGTACATATCTTTCTGGTTGAGCTATACTACAAGTGCCATAAATTTAGTTTTCGTTTTGTTGTATTCTTCTGACAGGGTCTCACATAAACCAGGCTGGCCTCAAACTCACTATGTAGCATAGGCTGGCACTGAACTCTTGATCCTCTTGCTTCCCAAGTTCTGATATTACATTTACCCACCACCATGCCTGGCACCAGCCTCTTAATTTTAAACTATCATTCATTTTACATTATTCCCTGAATCAACTGATCATTTACAAATCACCCAGAGATCCCAAGAGTATCAGACAGCCTTCTCCTGAAGTATAAAATTTTTAAAGACACACTGCTTTCATCTACCAACCAATTCTGATCCCTTGGCCTATGACACCTAGAAATTTCTAGGTGCTCAAATTGGGACAGGACTTAAAATAACTTAAGTTTCTTTATAATAGGAAATGTTTCTCCAAAGAAATTTATCTGTAGCAATCAATCACAGCTCAATAACTAGTGCTAAAAAAATTTCTAGAGCTTTTCTCAATGTTGTCCCTCCCCTACCATAGGACATTTGGCAAATGTCTGGAGAAGTTCTAGCTGCCATAACTGGGGAGGGACTTGCTCCTCGCACTATTGTTCAGCATTCTACACAGGAGAGGCTGCAAACAGTTACCCAGTTCCAAATGTTCATGGTACTGGGGCTGGAGAGATGGCTCAGTGGTTAAGAGCACTGGCTGTTCTTGCAGAGGACCTGGGCTTGATTCTCAGCACCCACATGGCTGCTAACAACCATTTGTAGCTCCAGCTCGGCCTTCCTCTGACCTCCAAGGGCATTGAATGATATGACATGATGCACTTATATATATATGCGGGCAATATATTCAAACACAAAAAATAACTTTTTTGTTAAAAAAAAAAAAAAAAAAAAAAAGCACTGAACACCAGGCATAGTGGCACATGCCTTTAATCCCAGTACTAGGGGTGATCTCTGTGAGTTCAAGGTCAACCTGGTCTACCTAGCGAGTTCTAGGCTAGCTGGGGCTACAGGGAGACCCTGTCTTAAAAAGACAAGAAATAAATAAAAATAATAAAAAATAAAAAAGAGCTCTGATTGTAGAGGACCGAGTTTTAATTCCCAGCACCCACATGGTGGTTAATCATTCATAACTCCAGTTACAGGGGATCCGAAAACCTCTTCTGACCTCCTCGGGCATTCCATGACACAAGTGCACTTACGTACATGCAGGCAAAATACTCATAATACACAAAATAAAAACAATGAAATATTTTAAAAACAAATGTTCACAGCACTGAGATGGTGAAAACTGGCAGGTGCAGGCTATGGAAAAGGGACCCCTAGAACCTTCAGACACTCTTACATCATCAAAAAGAGTCAGCTTCTGAATCTACAAATGCAAGAGTTAATTTTTTTCCCCCTCCCTCTAAGTTCCAACATTACTCAAAGGCCACTGTCTCCTTGGTATTCTTAATAAAATCCAAATCTCTCAGGAAGAATTTTCAAAGACCATGATTTCTGGTCTTGTAAAACAGAAAAGTTTGGGTCAAAATTCTTTTTTTCTTTTACATTCCACAATACCTCCAATTATTTCATGAGTCGTTGGTTACACAAATGAATGTTTTAAAAAGTCTGCCCAAATCTTTGTTTATAAAGAAGAGATGGAAAAGTAACACTGGTTTAGTTTGCTGTGGTCACAGGAGTAGGGAAGGTTTTCGTTGTAATTAGCATTATAGTACCTGTTTGTAAGTAAAACAGAAATATTTTATAAAAGTTACTTGAGTGTAATGGCATATATCTTTAAGCTCAGAGGCAAATAGACTAGAGGAGGTAGATCTCTGAGTTCCAGGCCAGCTTAACAAGTTACAGGCCAGCTTGAGAAGTTACAGTCCAGTGAGGGCTACAATGTGAGAACTTGTCTCAAAATAAACAAACAAAAAAACTTTGCAGGGCTAGAGAGATGGCTCGGTGATTAAGAGCACAGGATGCTCTTACAGAAGACCCGGATTCAAATCCTAGCACCCACACAGAGGCTATCAACCACCTGTAATTCCAGTTCCAGAGGATCCGATGCCCTCTTCTGACCTCTGAGGGCACTGTACAACATGGGTACACTTACATACATGCAGGCATAACATTCATACACATAAAATGAAAATATAGGCTGGAGAGATGGCTGAGAGGTTAAGAGCACTGGCAACTCTTTCAGAGGACCCAGGTTCAGTTCCCAGTACCCATATGGCGGCTAACAACCACCTGTAACTCCAGTTCCAGGGGATCCAATGCCTCCTTCTAGCCTCCGAGGGCACCGCACAATACAAGTGCACTTATCACCTATAGGCAATATACTCATACACATAAAATAAAAATAATAAATAAAATTAAAAAAAAAAAACAAATAACTTTGCATATATATGTGGGTTACTGAGGCCAAACTCCAGGACTATTTTTTTTTTAAGTGAATTTCACATGGGAACCCTGACTGAATTTTTTTCCAGACAATATCTTGCCAAGGCTAGCCTCTAACTCTTAAGACTCAAGTGACTTCTACTTCAGTCTCTCAAGTACCTGAGGATACATGTGGCACTATGTCCTACTACAAATTCTAAGGTATTTTTGTTTTGGGTGTTTGTCTGTTGTTGTTGTTTTAAAGACAGGGTCTTTAGACAGGCTGGCCTAAAATTCACAATCCTCCTATCTCAGTCTCCCAAGGATTGTGCCACCACACCTGGCTTTTTAAGTCTAGCTATAAAAACTACTTATAAGACAAATTGGAATATGTCAGGTTCCACTGGGCAGGGTAATGCATGCCTCCAATCTCAGAAGCAGGTGGATCTCTGTGGGATCAAGGCCAGCCTGGTCTACAAAGTGAGTTCCAGGTCCACCTAGGCTATAGGAAGACCTTCTCTCAAAAACAAGCAAACAATAACAATAAAAATGTCAGGTTCCTGGGTATAATGATGGCACAATGGTTATTAGAAGAGAAACATGTCATAGCAGATACATTTTGAAATACCAAGGGATAAAACACCAGGAAGATAGTAATTTTAAAGAGGTCTAGTCACAATATATGGGATTTTTTAAATGAGAAGAAAAACAAAATACACAAAATCCCTGAACAGGTATGTTGGTAAGCCTAGAACTTGGAGACTAAAGCAGGAGGATTAGGAGCTGGAAGCCAGTCTGGACTACCTAACAAGGAAAAAAAGAAATAAAAAGCCCTGCATTTGTTTAGGCAAGAATGAACACAAACTGAACAACTGTAAATAACTGTGAACATTTTCCCACATACTCAACTACTCATTCACTTTTTCTATGTACTTAAAAAACTCCAAAATCAAACAGGGCATGAATTAAACACAAATCAACAAGAATCTCTTGCACCCTGGGGGCCATGGGAAATCATTGCAAAGTCCAGTCATTCTTCTGAAGACACACGTGCAAATATACAGGCACACACATAAAAATCCTAAAAGGGAAACTTAACTGCTCAAGCCTCCTAAGCAAGAAGTCACAGGCTATAACTACGGTATTCTGGCAAAAGAAAAAGAATCAAGTAAGCTTAGAGACCCTGGCCCTCTTCTTTCACAACAGTGAAGATTTGTACTTATCTATATTTTCATATTCTCTCTCTCTTTCTCACTCCCTCCCTTACTCAGCAATCTGGAGGCAACACAAAGGAAAGAGCTCACTGTAAGAAGCCAGTGTAAACACAACATGTTGTAACTCACTTAAAAAAAATTTTTTTTAAGTACTCATTTTACACAGTATGTAAGAATATTCTAAGTTTCTAGGATCATTTGAGGTTTACAAATGGGAGCTAAATTCTTTCTATGACAGGGTAACTTGTAGGACAAACTGACTTTGCCATCTCCCATGAAATCTCTATGTCAAGCCCAAGTTCATGTTGATTATTTCAAGAAACATGACTTATTGGCTAACTAAAAAAATAACAGAAAATAATAAAATTAATGTTGTTTAGAGTAGATACTTTTTTCAAGTTAGTTTAAAACCCACCAGAAGTTCCAACTATCTGGCTAACTGTACAATCTATCTGTCCTTTTCCCTCACCACCTGTTGATCAAAAAACCTACAGCCTCTGAACAAGATATGCCTATGCCCACTGCAGCCATTAAATCCATACTAGTGGAAAGCAAAGGGAAGAAAGAAAGACAGGGTTTAGAAGCAAAATGGGCTCTATTTCAGACACATGAAGGCAAGTCATCCAAGTATAACGGTCTCCACATCTAATCCCTTGCCCTGGTAGCTTCTGGGCTTTGCAACCTCCTGTGTTCCCAAGTGTCTGAATAGAGAAGCAAGATCCCCAAGTCTGTTCCCAACCTGCATGTGGGTGGGACGAGAGAGCTGGAGATAAAAGTGGTAAGTGGGGTGTGGTGTCATACCCCTTTACTTTAATCCTAGCACTTGGGAGGCAGAGGCAAGTCAATCTCTATGAGATGAAGGTCAGCTTGGCCTACTCAGCTGAGGGTACAGGGAGACCCTTCTCAAAAGGAGGGTGAGGAGCAGAAACATTAAGAAGAGGCCTCAAAATCTCTCATATTCATTAAAACACATAGGTATACCATCATTGGTTGGACATATATATACATGGGTTCTAAATATTAAAATCATGTATGGATACATTAAATATAATAAGACATTAATGGCAGACTGTAGGTGGCAGTGTACATGAGAATTCACTGTAAAACGATTTCACTGTTCTTGTGTAAGCTTTTCATAGTAAAATATTTAGGGAATGTGCTTTCACAAAAGGTAAAGAAAACTTGTTCGTAGCTGAAAAGGAAGAAAGGAAGGGAGAAAAGAAGGAAAAGGAGAGGTTTGAAAGAATGAATGAATTTCATTCTTTTAGGGATTTATAGAATTTCATGTGCAAGGATATAAGTATGGGACAAAAGCAGGCCCCTTCCTGAGGACAAATAATCTAGAATGGAATCAGCTTCTCAGGTGAGTAACAGAAACCAGTTACCCTAGGAGAAACAGACATGAGGAGAGCAATGAAATTTACACACTGGAGGTTTGCTTGGGGCACATACAAGATGCACAGGTGGACTTCAGTCAACATAACTTAAACTGAAGAATGCCACAGCCCCCACAGAGCCTACACTCTGATGGGAGGTGAGAGTAGGGAGTTTTTCAACACCTAACAAGCTAGTTTAACAAAGAAGGTTGCTTTGTCTACCTGGCTATTTGTCTATAGGTTTTACTAGGTAAGAAAAAAATATGGACATTTTACTCATTGAGGTATGTTACAGGGTTTCAATAATTTGTGTGCTAATGTATTAAAGACAAGGGGATAGACATAAGCTGGGAATACTCAAGGATCATTCAGTGTCGATGTCAGTGACTTTTACAGAAATTGGAAGAATATTAGGGGAGGAGATTATTCCTGATATTTAGCCATATTCTGAGGCCTCTGCCCCCTAGCTTCTGGAAAGACTAACATTCTCTGGGGTGGGAAAAACTTGCTTCCTTCCTAGATCTAGTCAAGGCAGGTAGGTCAGGCAGCCCATAGGCTGCATATTTTTTGACCTGCCCCCGCCCACGTGGTTCACTAGGTGTGGCCTGAAGCCTGTCTCTTCCATCAGGGCATGCTGCTTGCAAGATCTTAGGAACTAACCTGACTATCCTTAAAAAGTGGGGGCAAATTAACTGCTAATACAAGCAAGTTGTCTTTTATGGTAATCTGTAAGCGCACTAGCAAATTGGCCACTAGCAGCTGGCTGCCCAAACAGATTGGAGTGGACACCCCCAATACAGTGTGCCCTCCACACAACACGCTTCACCTCGTTAAACAAACAAGGTGTCTTTGTTTAAAATTTTTAAAAAGAAAAAAAAAAAAAAAGAACCTGTCTCACAGGCTACGATTACATCAGCAGGGCGCTCTCATTCTCGACATCAATCTAGGCTGCTCCGGCGGCTTTGAAGCGCCCCAGTGCGCGGCGCCTTTGATCTTGTGGTTCCCGCCCGCAGCAAAGCTGATACCATCACGGCGCCCACGCGAGATCCGAGATCCAGATCACAGGCAGACCAGTGCAGGGCTGGGGCCTCGCCCGCTGGGTCCCTTGGGCTCCATCAGAGACCAGCCCCCAGCATTATCCCCAAAAAGGGTACACAAGAGCACGTCATCAAAGGGGGAAGGGAGCCGGGCAGAGGGCTGGCTAACTTTGGAAGACAGAGCATTAAATTAACATTTACTACTCCTGTGGTTTGTAAAACTATCTTTTATCTTTACAGATATATTTACAGGAAAAAAATGTGGCTGATTTTACTTCAAAAATCACACGAGAATGGGGTAGATGAGACAAACACCCTCCTTCCCCCAGGACTTGACAACTGTCACAGGGGATGATAGTGATGTGGAGCTAGAGGTGTACATGTAACTATTTCCTACAAAAAGACCAACCTTTAATCTTTGCTAGCTTTACTCCTTTATATAAAGACCGTTTTGGAGACAGGTCTCTGTGTGCCCCAGGCTGGCCATCAAACTCTCCAACCTCCTACCTTAGACTCCCAGAGTTCCTAAGGTTACAGGAATACACCAACACACCTAGTTTCCTCAGAGACTTTTAAGGAAAAAGCAGTCTGAGACAGAATGGAGTTAAGTGGAGATTTCATCTGTCTTTTCCTACTGTGTCTCCTAGGCAGACGCTGCAGCAAAAATAAGATGCATATAGCCCACACTGTACACTTATTCTGTAAAGTCCCTGAAGGGCACAGGGGACATTAGTGTGCCTCTTCCCAGCTCTTTTTGGAGATATGGAGTCCATCAATATGGGGAAATGCCTATGAATATACCTGAAGAGGGAGGACTCATTAGTCCTGAACCAAGTGCTCTGGTGGCTTCACTGGACAACTTCTTTCCTTTAAGAGCTACAGTCACTCAACAAGTCACTGGATTCCCTGCACTAATATCACCTGACATGGCACATCTTGAGCCGATTTTGCTGGACGGCTGTGTGGCCTTGGGTAAGTAGCCTAACCTTTCCAGGCTTATTTCTATATTTTAGAAACTAAGATCAATTAATGTTGACTCCATCATCAACTCTTCTGCTATACACCTGACTCTGAAGGACAAAGGGGAAAAAAATATCAAAATAAAAGGGATACAAGCACAATTCTACCAACATCTGAGCTAACATGCTTCATACAGATCAGACACAGAAGAGTTTACTGAGAAAGGGACATGGACCAGCAGTACTAGGTGTGTACAAGGTCAGGATCTCATACATACAGGCCAGAAGATGGGCATTACAAACTACAGAAAGGGTCAAGAAAACAAAATATATTCCCATAACATCTCAAAATATCTAAAAGAAATATTTTAGAGAGAACAACATAATTATAATGTGAGATACAATCAAATAATGAGCTAGAGAGCCAGATGTGGTAGCTCACATCTGTAATCCCAGCAAGTGGGAAGGCTGAAACATGAGGATTGCCATTAGTTCCAGGTCATCTTGGACTACAGATCATTTCTCAAAAAACAAAAAAATTTAAAGGCATGTTATGGACCTCAGTGAGCTTATGTTCTAGTTGGGAAGATAGACACACCTATAAATTACACAGCATAAGATAATATATTATTAAGTGTCAAAAGTAGTCAGACAAGACTGTTTCAAGTTCAGAGACGGCAGAGACAACTCTGCTGCAAAGAATGGTCCAAGAACACTTCCTGGAGGTGGCAGTCCTGAAAGATGGGCAGAATGTAGACAAAAGATTCAAATGAAACCAAAGCCTATTTGGAGGAACTATTTGCCTGGAGGAAAGAGGTTCTGAAGGACGCAAGATTGACTGATGGGTAACTGACCTGGTAGCAAACTGGCAAGAGAGTTAGAATATCAAGGCTCAGTAGGGTTTAGATCCTGTCCTATAATCAATAAAAGGCTGAAGAGGAGCATCTGGCAGCCAAGCAGTAGAGGGGAGGAGGGAGTCAGTCCCTAAGGGAAACAGACCACCAGGGGCAGGGGCCTTTCCACTTACAAGAGAAGTGCTGCCGCTCAAAGAACTGGAGGGAGCCATGCTTGGGCTACCAGTGGTAGTTTTGTGTGTGGCTTTTTTAAAAAAAAAAAAAAAAAAAAAAACAAAGGGGTAAAGATCAAAAGAAACTGTTTGCAAATGAGAGCCCTCCTACTCCTGACTTGTCATCTCTATTCCTTTCATCTTTCCTCCTGTTTGAAATTCAGGTGAAAAGGAGGCATGTGGCCAGTGCACTGAAAACCTGCCAGCCTGGCCCAGGGTCAGGCTCCATGTGTGACTAGGGGCAAATCCCTCTAACTTTCCCAGGCCCCAGATTCCCTCTAGGGGCTGAGGAGGGTCAAGGATGGGTTCTAAAACCCTTTGAAGGAAGTGCCAACTCTGGTTCCAGGCTTCATAAAGACCACAGTGGAGGGTAGATACAGGGGTGAAGACTATCCACCCCCAATACCCATCTTTTTAACGAAGAAGGCCACAGCTAGAGTTGGAGAAAGAAAAAAGCCATTCCAATATAGAAAACTGATTATTAGAAAAGTTTCCATTTGTATTTCTTCAAATATAACTGGATCAATAAATGAAATGATGAACCTAACACGGGTCAAACAGCCTGAATGAACAGAGGTCAATGTTTCACTTCTAAAAACAACTTCTGTCCAAGTTTGGAGCACAGAATGAAATCTCACACTCTATCACTGATTATAACTTGTATCTTGTTAAGAATAAAGGGCTGGGCATGGTGGTATGCACCTGAAATCCCAGCGGTCAGGAGGCTAAGGCAGGAGAATGGTGAATTCAAGGTCAGCTTGGGCTAAATAGTAAGACACCCTCTCAAAAAAACAAAAGAAGTTCTAAAGACAGTGTGATGGGGGTCTTTATTTCCACACTTGTATAGTGGGTAATAAAACCTTGGGTGAGTAATTTCTTCTGGCCTCAGTTTCCTTCCTCATTTATAAAATGGGGACAAGGATAGTTAACAACACAGGGCTGTTATGGGGTGGAATAAATGAGATCATTCATGCTGCTGCTTAACACAATGTCTGGCAAAAGTCAGCAATAAATGTTATCCACATGGAATTATTTTTAAATATGTGGACCTCATCCCTTGTCTCAGAGCGATAGGAAGTCGTGTTAGAAGATATAAGAAATCCATATGAGGGCATTTCCCAGGGAAGAAAGGACAACAAACGTAGTTCAGAAGGAACTTGTGGCCCCATTTGTGGAAAGAAGCAGGTTGGCATTCTTCTCCAGACTGTAACAGCTGCCTTTCCTCCCCACTCGCTCAACCCCTCCTCGGCTGCAAATACTCAAGGATTAAGAAGACATTCAAGCCTTGTTCCGTCTCATTTCTGCTCTGGCATTCTTCTCCTGGGCCCCTTTATACTAAATGCCATTTCTGCTCCACAGCAGGCCTACATTAGAGAATGCCCTGCACTTTCTCAAGGTGCCCCTAGCCCAGTATTTCCAAAGATCCTTATAACACTTTTGTAGCAGGTGCTGCCAGCTCCACTTTAGCAAAGGGAAAAGGTGTAGAAAGTGAAAAGTCTGAACTTTAAGTTTAGCACTCATATGGACTGGCTTGGATCTGTAACAGTGATGGGATCAGTGGGAGCAAGAATAGGGGAAAGTAGGGATGGCTGCTTTAGGATTTCACACACTCTAGACTATCACCCCCACTGGGGTGGATGGGGCAGCCCCAGAGAGAAGGGCCTTCAAAGGGATTGCAGTTACCAAGCTCCTGTTGAGAAATACTTCTTTCATGGAAAATTCTCACACAAACTTGGGGGTGGGGGGCGGCAAGGGACAACAGGACAGAGATGTAATGGAGTTCAAAGCTGCAGATTATATAAGGGGAACCACTCTGCCTGAGAGGTTCAGATGAAGGCAGAGGGCTTTGTTCCACAGCAAACTCCCTAGGAAAGAAATGCATTTGAGCCCCACTCCAGATTTTATTCTTCACCAGGTTTTACCCTTCACCGCTTCTCCTAACACTTCAAAGAAAGTATTTTTGTACAGCCCAGGGAGGAGTGTAAACTGGCCAGCTGCTTCCAAAGCACACAAGTTAACCCTGAAAGGGCTGCTGGCCAGGCAGAGTGGAGGGTAGGAGAGCAAGTTCATGGGGAGCCCGGCATGAGTCCCCACACCTCACCAGGACTGCCCTTTCAGGCCACACCGAGGGCAGAGCTCTTAAACCACTACAGAAAGCCAGGGTTTTGGTTCTTCAAAGCTCACAAACAGTTAGTTATAAATATCCTCTTAGGCTGGAAGGTCAAAGAATCCAGCAGTTAGCACTTCAATGGAAACTCCAGCTAACAGCACAGACCTCTTTTGCTGCTCCAGCTTTCCCTGAACCATGTAAAGTACTGTACCGCTCAAGAGCTACCAAGACTAAATTGGCTCCCAAAAGTCCTACTCCGACAGTCAGGGGCAACAGGGATTAAGGGATTCAGCAGCATTCTAGCAAGGAGTCCCTCCCTCCTCCCTTTTTTTGAGCCTGTTAGCCCCAGCTGTCATGGAACTCACTATGTAGACCAGGCTGGCCTTGATCTCAGATCAGCCTACCTCTGCCTCTGCCTCTAGAGTGCTGCCACCATGCCCAGCAAGGAGCCCTTTCTAAACAGCACCTGGGAGGAGGCCCTGTAGTATACTCCTGTAGTACAGACCTGAAAGATCTTCCTCAGAGCCTTCTTCACATACTCTTAAAATTCATCACCCTACAGACTACCTGACTCACATTTAAAAAAAAAAAAATCAATGGACTTCAGTTAACTTTCTAAATTTAGACGATTTTCCCAAAATGGACACTGCACAGGATACTTCCAGTCCACTGGTGAGGTTTCATATAGCACAGGCTAGCCTCAAACACAATTTGTAATAAGGATGACCTTCAACTTCTTTATTAAATACATGTTTTACTTACTTTGGGGGGAGAAGGGATACCACACATATTCCATGGCACACATGTGGAGGTTAGAGGCCAACTTGCAGGAGTCAAGTCTCTCCCGCCACCAAGTGGGTCCCAGGAGATCAAACTCTGGACAGTAGATTTGACAGTAAGCACCTTTATCCACTGAGCCATCTAATAGGTCCTCAACTACTTTTACATTTTTAAAATTCACATTTAATTCTTTTTATTTTTTGTGCCTGTGTGTTTTTGTGTGACTGTACTAGTGGATGTCAGAGAACAATTTGCTGGGGTTGGTTCTCTCCTTCCAAAATGTGGGTCCTAGGAAGTCAAGTCATTAGCATAGGCAACAAAAGCCATTTCACTGACCAGATCTTCTACTCCTACCTGCACTTCCTGAGTGCTGGGATTGTAGGCATGCACCACTATGCCTGGTTTATTCAGTACTGGGTTTGTGTGTTAGACAAGAATTCTACCAACTGAGCTACATACCCAGTCCTAACTTTAAATCTGTGAGTTGGGAGTAAAATCAGCCTGGCCTCTCTCAAGAACACATATACTTTGGTGTCTTTTCTTTTTAATTGCCACCACTTTATCACAAAGAATATAGACTTTAACTAAAAACTCATGTCATCCTAACAAGCCTTGGTATGTTGTACAGTACCAAATGAAGCCTCAGAAGCATTCAGGTGGGGTTCAGCTCCTGCCACCTGGCTGATGCTGCTGGGCAATCACAGAGCCATAGCAGATGAATGTTCTCCCCATCCCACTGCCAAGGGCAGCCTATAATTTACTGACACTGAAAAGTACACTATAAATAGTTGGTGTTTTTAATGTTGTCAGCCTCTAGAACAGAGGGTGCCTAACAGCTGTGTGGGGTCAGGGCTCTGGGGTTTGAAGGGCTACAATTTGGAAATCCTGAGTGGTGTATGGTCAAAGCATCTTCAAAGAATGAAACTCCAAGAGTGTCACACTCCATCTAAAGAGACTACAAGAAGGGGAGAAGGGCTGTCAAAACTATCAATCAGGATTTACAAACCACAAGTAAGCAGAAGAGCAGTTAGGGGCTCTTCATGGAAACTCCACAATTGAACAACAAAGGGGAAAGGTGGGTGTAGCTCAGTGGTAAAGCACTGCCTAACATTCACAAGACCCTTGGGTTCTATCCCCAGCACAGGTCAGAAAAGGGGGGGGGGGTGGATAATTCCTAAAGCTCAAGTTGCTAATTCTATTTTATTTAGGCTTCAAAAATATAACAGGATGTCCCTGATTAAATAAGCACAAGGTAATTAAACAGATTCATTTAATCATTCAACAAACTTTCTGAACTTAGTTCTCCTAAGTACTGAAATACAAAGAAAAAAGAAGAGCCTTTTTGATAATCTCTAGTGGAGATGGATAATGAAAGTAAACAATTCCCCAAATTGAAGAGGACACCTTATAATTTTAGATCTAATTACACTACAGGTTGGCATAAAACCATGTATCTAAAATGAGTTATACTCGAGTGACTGACATATATTCTTCAGAGAGCAATTAAACTTAAGAAAAAAAAAAGTCTCTACAATCATTTGTTCTTTTGAAATAACTATCCCCACTGGATTTTCTAAAACTGAAGAGTAGGAGGACGGGAGAAGAGTGGTGAGTAAATGTGGCTTTGAGTGCTTTATTATATACAGAGGCCTAAGTCAAAAGATGTTGGAATCCACATTGGTGAGCCCAAGGCTGACAGGCAATCAGAGAGGATGAGTGCTCCCCTGTCCCATGGTACCTGTCAGGTATCAGTGGTTAACACACACTCAGGCAAAGTGGAGATGTTAACTGTGACTCAAATTCTGTAGGCCTACTTTATACACACACACATAAAATAGCATATATTTATTTTGTGTGTATATGATGGGGGGCATGCATGATGCATGGCACACATATATAAGTCAGAGGACAATGTACAGATGATTCTTTGCTTCCACCATGTGGGACTCAGGCAGGCATCACCAAAACCTTTCTGTGGTGACAGAACATCAGAGTGAATTTTATGTGGTACATAGTGTTCTGAAGCTAGTCCAGACTCGAAATGATGATGAACTTCAAACCCACCTCCTATGAAGAACAACAGAAAGAGCTGGGGGTGCTCAGCAAGGAGAAAACCATTTTACTGCTTTTATGATGTTGATGAGAAGAGAAAAAAACAAGAGAAACATACCTTCAAAAACCTGAAGAGCCACCATGCCTTAGTGGCTCTGTTACGGGCTAAGCTGTGTCTGTAAAAAATGAATATGAAGTTCCCCTAGTGCTGAGAATATGACTGGGGATGACATGTATGGTATTTGTTATGGATACTCTAAATCTCACATAAGAAGGCAGCAATGGAACCATGGAGCATCTGATTCCACTTAAGGAAAAGAACTTTCTAACAATCGGCTCTCTGCAAAGAAAGAATGTCTCAGTTGGGGAGAGGGAAAAACAGAAACCCTGAAAAGAAGTTGAGCTCCATCCTTAGTGCAAGAGCAGGGCCCCAGGACCTCATCAAAAGCTACTAGCAAGGAAATGGAGAGATGGCTCAGTGGCTGCTCTTCCAAGACCTGGATTTGATTCCCAGCAACCACATGGTAGCTAATAACCACTCTTAACTCCAGTTCCAGGGGATCCAATGCCCTCTTCTGGCTCCATGGGCTTTGCATGACACAAGTGAATTTACATACATGCAGGCAAAAATAAAATACACATAAAATAAAAGAATAATTGTTTTTAAAAAGCTACTAGCAAAAGGCTGGATGCCCAAGAGTAGGGAAAAGCTCAGCTGCTAATGATATACATTAGATAGGTCAACACTGATTTTTAAAACCTTTAAAAGGGGGTTGGGAGATGGCTCATACCTTTAATCCAGGCTCTCAAGAGGCAGAGACAGGTGGAACTCTGTGAGTTCAAGGCCAGCTTGGTCTACATAGTGAGTTCCAGGCCAGCCAGTGCTCACACAGTGAGACCCTGTCTCAACAAACAAACAAACAAACAAACAAACAAACAAAAAAGTGTTGGGATGAGACGTTAAGTCAACACTATGATATCTGGCACACTGTTGGAGAATTTAAACTCCTCACCTTAGAGGGGAATATCTGACAAAGCCAAGCTTCTGTCACATATACAAACCTGGAAATGCATGTCCATTCAACTCAGCCCAGCACCCCCAAGATAGCAAGACCTCAAACATAGGCAAACCAAACTTGAGGACTATAGCCACTCCAAACACAGATGTTAACCCAGTAGAGGGAGACTTTAACATCAGTCAGAGGATCCTCCCAGAAGGTTTATAATGCTTACATCCAACTCGAAAACAGCTCTCCTACTTCTTGATATCCCTGGTCCCCAAAATACCATAGAACAAGTTGATGGAGCCAGGACTGAGCTCACTTTCAGATTATTTCATATGGCCTTGCATAGTACTATTTCTTGGCTCTTTTATACAACTCATTATATGCCATTCCTCACAAAGACTACAAATCTACTGAACTGTAATGGAAGAAACAGATCTATTACTATTGAAAGGTATCCCCTCAATTTCAGCTGTAATGACTATTCATCTCAGAGCTTTTAAGGTGAAAGTGTATGTGCTCTTGGCCTACCCCACTCATAGGCACAAACCCTAAACCAGTCTAATATTGGGTAGAGAATCTCCCCCAGTCTCTTGGGTTCTATGAGAAAGAAAAAAGTTCCATTATCAAATATATTTGGGTGGTGCTAGATTTACACAAAATAAAATTTCTCTCCAGTAGGATTTCTTGGTGCCACTAATTCACTATCACATGGTCTAAATTGTTATGAAGGAACTATGATAAACAGTATTTCTCAAAGTTAGCTCACTCACTATGAAACCCTTTCACAGTAGAACATTCTGTAGGGCTGGTCCCTTTTGGAAGATGCCTTAAGAAAAGTTCATCCTGGGCATACTTATGAGAAAATACACATTTATTTAAATATAGGTGTGCCTGTTGTTCTGAAATTTTTCTATATTCCTAAGCCCAATTAAATTGAGCCATACAGTGAGGAGAGATAGCTCCTTGGCTAAGAGCAGTTACTGCTCTTGCAAAAACCCAAGTTTGTTTCCTAGCACCCATGCTGATGGCTTATAAACCCCTTTCATTCTAACTCCAGGGAATCTGACATCCTCTTCTGGCCTCCATGGACACCTGCACACACACAAGGCAGACACACAAAAACACATGAACAAAATAAACAAAAATAAATAAATATTTAATCAAACCGCTTAGTAAAGACCCAAATGAGTAAGAACTAGAAAACTGTCCTAGAACCTAGGAGTCTTTATCTATACCCAGAAGAACTAAGTCTCCTATACTCACTGGGATACTAACAAAGATCAGAAGAGCTTTCTTTAGCTTTCCTCTCCCAGAGTGTCTGTGCAGTGTTGACATCTTTCCTGGTAATAGAGAGGGGATTCTGGATCCCCAGGTGTAACCCATCACCACAAACAGTTAAGAGATCAGCTGTAATTCACCAGAGCTAAGAGATAAAAGAAGGATCAAACTTAAAAAAGAGCCAGGGAGAAATAAAGGTCACAAGGTGCTGAGACCATAAAGAGGATAAAGGCGAAACCCCAAAATTAAACATTCTGAAGAAAATTCTGCCTGGAATGGCCCAGTTCATTCTGCATCTCTTGCCCTAAATAAAAAAGGCTGACACGTGCTTTGGTTCTGGCTAGAGCAAGCAATGTTTCTGGAACAACTTCACCTTGGTTACATATTTCTACTTTAAACATTCCAAAGTTGCTGAAGGCCTCCCAGGAGCATCTGCTCCCGTTTCTCCTGTGGGAGTGAGTTCCTGTGGAAAGTGTTTGTTTAGTTTGATTACAACTTTGAAAAGAGGTAGGAATTCTGGCTCAGAAGAATTTAATGGCTGGGCCCTTCTCTTACATAATTTGTAAACAAACAGAGTTTATCCCAGTGTGGCTCATTTGGCTCACTGGCTGGATTTAGAAAAATATATTCCTCATTCATTTGAGAGAAGCCACAGTGAGGCCATCAATAACCAGAAAAATGTGCAAACCAGCCTATCACTCCATTGCCTAATCCTAAGGCTGAGGACAGGAAGTGCTCACAGGCTCCCTGGTAAAACCCAGGCAGTCCACAAATAGGCCAAACTGAAGGGTGGGGCAGAAGTTGAAAGGCAGTTGATAAACTGAGCCCCACAAGTTTCCATATACCCCTCATATATTTTTCAAGAACCTCAGAAAATAGTTTTAAGTCAAGGTCAAATGACACAATAGTCATTTCCCCACAAGGTGTTGTAAACAGTCAAGTTTGCAAGTAGAGAGCAATTTGTTGTTAATAACAGTAGAGGCCAAAGCTGACATATGATTTGTTTATCTTTAATAAAGGGAATTCAAGGCTGTCATAAGAACGTCCCATCACTCCCTGACATTCCAAGCTGTTTTCTTGAGAGGAGTGACTGTTGGTGTAATACTCTTGAATGAGCCCCTGGCTGCTGCACAGTGATTGTCACAAATGCACACAGCTGCCAGAGAACATGGGACAGCACCATCAAAACTCTAGCACTACAGATAGATGCCATCTATATTCTGGCTGTGGAGTCTGCTGATTTCCACATCAGAAGTCCTACACCTCTGCCTAGTATTCAAAGCTACACATCCCTATCCTCTTAAGCTATTTGGTCTCCTCACCTCCCACACCATTCCTATCTCCCACCTTGCTAAGAACCAGCTACAGATCTGCTACTCCCCACAGGCCTCCAACCCAAGGCTACATGCCCCAGCCTGCAGATATAAGGACTTAGATTAGGGAAGCTGGCTCCCCTCAAGTTCCACTTCAGCAGCATTATTCCAGTCATGCCTCATGTGGCCTTTCCTTTCTCCCAGCTCTATCCTGAGTACATTTCATGCCAGTTGATCTCCCATCTACACAGTGATCATAAGCCCCACTGAGTACCAACCCAGCCTGAGTCTTACAAAGGCAGCAAGGCATGGGGAGAGATTTCGAGAGGAGGAATCCAAGAGCAGGCCTTCCTTGGAACCCAGTTTTGCCCCAGCCCAGGAACCTGCTCTGATTTAATGCACTCACTCCCTTGGCCCCAGGCATGTAGCAAACACAACACTGTCACCAGCTGAGGGACATACCCTGTCTTTCCCACTGTCCCCTAAACCCATTCCAGTAGCTCCCAAGAGAAAACCAGTCATGATTCTGTGAGCACTCTTCAGAAAACTGGAAGTCCCACATTCAGACTCTCCAAGAAAAAGAGGTCATTAGGGCTGGAACTCAGAACAGCAAAGAAGCCAGACATACATCCCAACCTGCGGCAGGTTTCCCTAACCTTTGTACCCCAGTAACATACAAAAGTAGACATAATGACCATGTCAGAACACTTTTCATTCACAAAGAGAAGTATTGTTACTTTGCTTTCTTTTCTTACTGTCTTTTGAATCTAAAGTCTAAAAGACAACCCAGGCTCTCAGTTACAAGTCAGATTTCATCAAATTCATTGTGTAAATGAGGAAAGCACCTGGTTTACATGAAGGTAGACCTTTCTTTTCTTCAGTGAACTACATTTCTAGGAGCAAACATACAGATCTGATTTGCATAATAATCATTCTCTACCTGCAAGAGCAAGTTTTGGTCTGATGATTTTCACAGAAAAGCATCTTGGTCTAAAGGGAAGATGAGTCCAGAGTAGGGTTGGTACACAAGCCCACCACAAAGCCTTTAGGAAAGGTCTAGGCTTCAAAGCTGTTGGCTCCAGTTGCTGCTCACTCCCAACCAGCAAGTTTCCTCACACAACAGCAAAGAGTTAAGACCAGGAAAGGCTTCAGTAGAGCTTTGGAAAGCAATTCAAATTCAAAAAACTTCTTAGTCCAGTAGGCCTAAAACTTCCAACAGACACACAAGGCCTTTGCCTGGGGACCGACCAAGGGTTGATATCAGAGAGCAGCTTCATTTTGCTCCCCATTTGGGCAAATCTAATCATCCTCTCTATATTACCAATGCAGGCCTTGCCCTTTTCTCTAGCAAATATACACCGCACCCAACCTGATCACACAACCAGCAATCCAGCTAAGCCTGAAGGAGGGCCACTCAGAAGGGATTTTGCTTCTATTCCTACTTGTGAAACTGGGGTGGGGTCAACAACACACATATGCATGCCTCCAGATAGGCAAACTGGTGCTAAGTATCATTAGAAATGCAAATATCACCACATAGAGGCCCCAGTGGTACTAATTCAACGCTCCTGGACTTCTTTTTACTCAAATGTTGTGGGTCAGTGATTGACACATATCTCTTGCACACTAGATAACATTACTGCAAAGTTGTTTTGCAGATATCACTGACATATCTGCAGCATGGTGAGCATGTACCATGCACCAAGGACAAAAGGAAGTTACCAAGATGCTCAAAAAGGAAGTCACCAAGATGCCTGGAAGGCACATAACTGGGGAGGGCTGTAGACAGTCCTCTGGAAAGATGAGCTTCACTTCACTGTCAATTAACTTGCAGAGATGACTTAAGCCATGTTACCGTCCCTCCATCATTTAACCTCTGAGCCAGCTTTTCAATCAGCTGTTTTAGCTAAACAGGTTTGTTTTAATGTGAACTTAAACATGCTATTTTAAGAAAGCATTGGTAGCGTTGGATATAAATAATTGAGCCCAGTGGTCCCTTTAAACAGAACATAAAAAAATAAAGTCCATTTTCATGGTCCAAAAGGAGTTACAGAATCATCTTAGCTTCAAACAGAGCATTTTAGAAATCACCCACTGAAAGTTCTCTAACTCAAGAAGAAATGATAATTTAAATTTATTTTAGAGAGAAGCTCATTGGGGTTCTTAAGTACACAAAGATAGTAACAGTTGCTTTTCAACTGTGTCTTGATCTAGATTAAATATGTTATCAATCAAAAGAACAAGTGAAAGCACACTGGATCTACTCCGGACTAAGCACTGCATGCAGGCAAAGGCAACAGTTCTACTCTATAGTCATCCTGTCTGCAAAGGAGTCAGGGATATCACACCGAGAACAGGAAAAGTTTCAGCACAGTTGCTTACTGAGACAGCAAACCTTGTAGAGAAAAAAAGCTACAGTGCCAGTAACTGAATCTGAACAGGGTGCTGGTGGGAAAACCAAATCAAAGCAAAATCTTATCAACAAATCCCCATGGAGCCAGACCACGAGAAGGCTCGGACACCATCTGCGCACTTTGGGGAACCAAACGGTCACCACCTGCTCCCTTGGCAAGTTGCTAGTACATTCTCAAGGACTTTAAAGTTCTTATATAGAAGAGACCAGAAAAATGAAGGGAAATTAGATAAGATTAAAATAATAGTTGAAGGACAGCACAAGGCCATACAAGACAAACTGTCAATTTGGAGTGTGGCTGTGCTATTTGGGTTCTCTATGAAAATGACTCCAGGTGGCAATTAACATTTTAGCCAAATTTCCCTAAGAGGGGAAATGGAAAATTGGTGGCGGGGGATGACCACAATCAGTGTGATTCAATGGTTTCACCTGGCACTTGGTACGCACTCACTACTACCTGCTGAAAGAAAAAAGTGAAACCCAATGGCTGTCCTGGGTTCCTGCTATGCACTATACATCTTGCTGCTGTAGCTGCCATGCTGTCTTCTAATGGCCCATTTATCTACTTTCCTTAGGACCATGAGCTCCTTTAACAATTTGGCAGCACCAAGTCACCAATGTTTACATATGTTAAGCACTGACTCTACAGCTCATATGTATTATTTTACTTAGTCTTTAAATATTTGGAGGCATAAGATAACTGACTGATGCCACTGGTGAGGAAAGAGAAGTTCAGAGAGGTTGGATGACCTGGCCAAGGGTTATGTTGCTGGTGGTGGCAGAGCCAGAATGAAGACATGGGCCTACCTGGCTCCAGAGTTGTGTTTACCCCTATGGCCCTTGCATGGCCAGAGACTGTCAGCTCTGAACTCTCAGAACATCACACACAGGAGATGGCAGCCTCAAGAGGGTTTTTGTTTTTGTTTTAGTTATATGAGATTAGTAGACCAACACTGTATATATCTGCCTGGAACTACCCTGCAGTGAGGCTACTATCAACAGTCCTGAGTGCCAGTCAGCTTCTCCATTCACTAGCTGTGTTAAACCTCACTGTCCTTTGGTATCCTCATCCGAAAACACAAGGAGGAAACCTATTATCTCTCAGAATCTTCCTGAGACCCTTGGGGACACAACAGTGTAAAGTCCCAAGTACTCATTCATTCATTCTTTCAAACATTTCATCAACCATCTACATGACCTTCAGTCCCACAAACTTTCCATGTAGTAGCAGGCAGAGTCAGCAGTGCTGAAAGAAGGCATGAAATGTCCCCAGGCTCCTGCCTGTCAGGGTCAGGTAAGTAACAAGGGCCAAGAGTTCAAAAACTTGGGAGTGTTTCACAAGCAGAATGTTTACCTGAGCCCAGACTGACAAGCCACTGTCCTCTGTCACTTGTTTTGGTTAGTACAAAGTTTCCTTCTTTTTCTTACTGGTTTAACAAGTACACACCTCAACCCTGTTTTTCCCATTCCTGAGACAAGTCTTTGATTCTCTAGTGTTTTAGCCAAGAAGTTCGACACAGCCAGCCAAATAACACAACAAGCCTGCAATCATCAGAAGAGCATTAGCACCAAAGGTATATTACAAGTCACAACTTCTGGAGGCTTGGACAGCACAGGCAGGCAGAACAGAACATCTCCTCCTAATCATCCTTCACCTGCACTGCCCAGGTCTTTGCACTGGTCTAAACACTTTCAGGATGCTGAAAAGCAGATTCCTGAGCCAAATCAAAAGAGAATTCAGCTTCTAGAAAGTCAAGGGACAAACATAAGTGCCTTAAGCAATCTTAAGTGGGCAGTATGATAGTTCGAGGTGGCCTTTACTGAAAAGGCAAAAAGAAGGGTTGGCCTCCAGTGTGTGTGAATTCAGTCAGAGACTTCACCAATGTTCCAAAGGAAACAAAAATAAACTAACAGGATAAAAGGAAAGCTGTTGTATGAGGAAGAACGTTTGCTCCAGTTTAAAAAAAGAAAGAGACAGAAAAGGAAAAGAAAGCACACACTAAAATGATCTAAAGCTGCCTATAAATATTTGGGAACATCAAAGGCGGTCCTGTTAAATTAAAAATGCTGTCACACAGATAGGAACTAGCCTCTAGCACTGCCAGCTTCAACATGTGAGCCTGTGATCTTGAGGAGCAAGGGCTCAGCTCCTCAAGAAATCTGATTCACTAAAGAAAAAAGTGAACAAGCAGTTGAGTTTTAATAAGGGCATTAAATACCTTAGGAATGAGCTAATTAGAGTTTAACTCTTTCAAGATTGTCCGAGCTCTTAAGAATGCTATAAAGTAAGCTCCCTCCAGAATCTAGTTAAATCGGTCTCGAAACCTAGAATGTGAAAGAAAAGTATTAAAATAGCACCTTAGAACTTCAAAGCTGATAAATCCTAACAGGTCAGCTCAGACTTAAGGCAGAGGCTGTATAAAGAAGGTGCAGGAGGAGGTTAACCAAGAAATGTTTTCTAGGGTGAGGTGAGGTGAGGCTGCTTGCTTATTTAGAGACATTTTTTTTTCTAGTTTAGATAAGAAAAAACTCACCCTTTAATTCTAGGTGTGTTCTAACCCTGTGAGTTGCCTTAACCCAACAGACTTTGGAGGAACAGACTCAGAGGTCACAGGTAACCGTGCTGACATTACCTACTCACTCACACTCACTACAGAAGAAACTATGCTGAGCTCCCAGATACACTCAAAGTTGTGAATAGTTTTTCCTATACACAGTCTAAATCAGAATCCCAAGGAATTAGGCATGGTGGCCCATCCCTTTAATCCCAGCACTCAAGAGGCAGACAAATCTCTGTGAGATTGAGGCTGGCATGGTTTACATTGAAAGTTCCAGGCCAGCTGGGGCTAAAAAGAAGACTCTAACTTAAAAAAAAAAAAAAAAAAAAAAGAAAGAAAGAAGAAAAGAATTCCAAGGAGAAAAGTCCTCTGTCAAGAATGACTATTCTGACAGCAAACCCTTGAAAGAAGGATGAAAGCAGGGTATGAGAGCATACCTCTAATCCCAGCACTTGGGGATGGAGGGTATCAGTAGTACAAGGTCATCCTCAGATACATTAAGTTCAAGGCTAGCCTGAGCCACTGGAGACCCTTTCAAAATCACAAACACAAGAACAAAAAAGATGATGTGGAGGCTCTTGGAAAAAACTCGAGTACACATACACACACGTACACACACACACACACACTCTCTCTCTCTCTCTCTATCAGATAGGACATCTTTCCAATAGGAATGTAAGAGGAGGTAGACAGCAAGGGAAATCACACCTTCTCCATTCAAGGAGAGGAATGCACTTGCCTAGCCTGGGGATTTGGGGGGGCGAGGTAGAGGGAGGATTTCTTTTTTTTTTTAAGTCCACAATGTATTACAATCATTCCCTTTTTTAGAAAAAGTCAATGTGTCTAATTTGGGGGGTTAAGAATAATAAAGTATTTGCTTTGGCAAATCACATGCTGGATTAAACCAAGTGCTGAAGTCATTTGTTCCTGCCACATAATCAGGCCCCCAGAGTGTGGCCGTAGTGTATCACAGGACTCCAAGTGCCCTGAGCAAATCTGGAGGCACAATCAACCACCCTGCTCTCTTTCAGAGCAGCCTTGACTGAATTCAGGCCATAGGGTTCAGAGGCAACAGGCAGGTTGACCTAGAAACAGAAAGGATACATACTTCCTGTCCAGCTGAAAGAGAGAGAGAAAGAGAGAGAGGCCTAAGTGACAGAGTTGGAAGCAAGGTCAATGGCTGACCTGGAAGAAGCAGAGCTGAGCTGGCAATGCTCAGGCAGAGCCCTCTCCCAGGACACAGAAGAACTGGGAATCCAGAAGTAACAATCAGCTTAGGCCTCTTGCAGGCACCAACACTACACTCTGAGGAGCCCACAAACTTTACACTAGAGGATGTAGGTCATAGATACAAGTATAACAGTTCTGAGCATGTATTTTTTTTTAAGGGGTGGAAGGTGCTGGTGGTATAGATCTATTATCCCAGCTACTCAGAGACTAAAAGAAGATCGTGAGTTCAAGGTCAATCTAGGCAACTTATCTCAAAAACAAAATTTTTTTTAGTGGAAAAAAGGCTAGGACTGTACTATTTCACTCAGGGGCAGAGCACTTGTCTAGCATGTACAAGGCCTTGGATTTAATCCCTAGTACTGAAAAACAAAAAAAAAAAAACCATTAAAAATAAAGACTCCCAGGGTCTAGTCACTCCAGTGAGTACTTTTCTTTTGACCTTTAGGATAAAAATGTTCAATCATCTGGGAAGCACAACACAAAGGTTAGGTATACATGGGGAATACCGTGACACTATGCCTGGCATTTTCAGCCTCAACCTGCCTCAATACCCACTGCACACTGTCAGTAATCCAGGTAATCTCTGAAACCAATCTTGGAAAGACTTAGCTATCTATGGTATGGATGAAAAAACGGAGATTCAGGGAGGCAAAGCCCACTTTCTACATGATGTGGAATTCTGTCCTCTGAACATAACGTGGCAGTTGCCTTCTTAAAATCAGAGCAGCTATAATTATCCACGTGAAATCTTCCCAAGACTGGGTCTACTAACATTCTCTCATAGGAAATATCATGAGGCTTAAAGTTCCTAAGAGGTAGCTGAGGCTCCCTATCCCTCCCCAAGAATACACAGGCAGTTAACAACTACAAGGGACACACACACACACACACACACACACACACACACACACAACTCTTCTTTGGCCTGTAAGTTGCTCAAGATCCTGTAAATAACCCTTCACTCATGTTCTTGTAAGCAACTTCAACTAAACTCATTTTTTCACCAAGCTAGAATTGGGTAGAAATGTTTCTTTAGTCAATTGTTGCCCTCTCTATCAAGGCTGAATTTCTAAGAAGACTCCCAGGAAAAGTCAAGCAACATCACAGTAGTCCTAGAGAGTGGAAGGATGTAAACCCAGGCAGTCTGGCCCCAAACAAGGCATTTAGCCACCTTTCTCATTATTAAAGGAAACCTAGAACCACTGCACACTGTAGAGCTCATATGCTATGAAGAACCTGGTAAACACTTGATGTCTAAAAGCTATATCAATGCTTGATGATACAAGTGTCCTTCCAATTCCTCAGATACAGCTGACTAAATTAAATGGTGTAGATACTAAGAACTAGAGAGAATTTATATACAAATCAGATTATAGTCCAAAAGTTAACTTGCAAGTTGACATTAAGAATGTATATTTTCTCCAATAAATTGGCAATGCAATTTTTACCCCCCAAAAGGAATACCTATTAAAATATGTTACTCAAAGTCTGAGGATCCCAAGTGCTAATACACTCATGTTCAAAGAGCTGGCACAAAATGTCTCAAAAAGTAAGCAAAGCAGATCCCAGAATTTATATATTAAATCCCTGATATCCCCATCCCCTTGGGTGTCTATGCTTTATAACTTTCACACAATTCTAACATGGCTCCCTGGTATTCTAGGAAGGAACCTCAGAAATCATGAGCAGCAAATCAAACTGCAAAAGAGGAAATGCTGCAGAATGCTGCAGAAGTGGTAACAATTTATAGACAGGTGTTTCATCAGCCAAGGGTGGGGAGGGGGCACCACACACACACACACACACACACACACACACACACACAGAGGAAGAGCACCTTAAGGAGCCCAGCTTGTGAAATGCACAATGCTAAGGCATCTTTTGTATATCTAACCTCATCCTAGACCCAAAACAGGTTTTTGTAATTTTCAAAGAGGCCCTTTGGGAAGGCTGCTTCATTATAATGAAAAAATGTCAGAGTTGATTTTGTTTCAGCAAGCAAAGATTAAATTGTTCCCAAAGGTGTGATGAGACTTGAGAACAAACCCTACATAAAGCCAAACTGCCTAAGCTCCTGTGAAAGACAGCAGCTAGCACTAGAAAGCTCCAACTCCATCTGCACTCTGGATTCCATCTGGCTTTCTAAAGGCCTGACCAGTACCTTTTCTGACATTTCAATGTATAATACCAAGTGTCAAAAAACTAACCATGCAGGACACCATTTGTTTTGCAGTTTACCCCAATCCCAGCTCAACTTGCCAACATCTGAGAGTAGGGCAGAGTGAGATCCCACATGCCAGTCAGGTCTGATGGGGCAGATACTAGGGAGGTAGAGAAGAAAGATTACTATCCAAGACCAGCTGCATAGTGAATTCTAGTTCAGGCTGGGCTACAGAGTGGGATCTCATCTCAAAAGAAACAGTAAAAATTACAACTACAATCATGATGGTTGCTGATACAAAATGTGGAACAGGCAAGCCTTCTCAGGATAGGAGATAAAAGAGGAAATTAAAATAAGGAGCTTGAATGGAGGAGCCTGCACTTACCCTTTCACCTATTCCTTTTATCAGTCATCATTTACTACGAAAACCCTAATATAGGTAATTCCCAGATTTGCAAAAGGCAACTAAAATAAACTTGCAAAATAAAATTAATTAGTGCTATCCCACATACAGTAAGAATGAATTCTAGGACTTCCTACATCTCCTTGAGAAGGCACCTATAGAGAATCACTTTATTTGGAATTTCCACAACTATTTTCCTCCCATACCATGAACTGTTTTAAAAGTCTCTCCTTTCCAAAAAACAAGGTTGGCATAGCAACCAAGGCACCAGTCACCATAGTCCATAACCACATCCGCTGGGGCTTGGCATGCTGAGACGTGTGCCAACTCTGTTGTCTGTAGGGCACTCCTGGCCACAGTACACAGCAAGCTATAATCAAGTCAGAAACCACCACATTCGTATAGAACTCAACTCAACATAAATATTCATTAAATATGAAAACCTATGGTGATGCAAGGTTGAGACTGCAAATTTAAACACAAGAATCAGGAAATGCAAAAATTACTACTGCCACTGGAACTTGAAATCACCCACATGGCACATTTAAATCCCACAAGTCAATTTCTATGTGTCCTAGAGATTTAAACCTCATTTAACATCAAAATTCTAAAACTACACTATTATCTGTTCACTTAATACCTAGAATGAGAACAACATTTATTGATGGAACATGTCTAGAGTAGATATGCCATGAGGAGGCAGTCATGAAAATCCCCTAACATGAGTGAAATACAACACATCACAGATTTAGATTGTTCCTGGAATATTCCTGAAAATACTGATGGCCATGTAATGTACACAGTCCTACACAAAACAGCAAATAACAAAAAGAAAAGAAAAACTGAGCATGCCAACAAGTACAATTAAGCAATAATTTCATAATCCTCTAAATGTTAAAGAGGGCTTCACAGAGTAACAGTAATCAAATGTTCATTAAATTGAGGTCTCATATTCATACATAGTCTCTAGGCATCCTCAGAGACACTGCCATTTTTCAAAATTCTGCTTCCCACCCAGGTCTTCAAATCAAGATCAAGCTCCAAGTCAAAGCTTCCAAAGGTTCAAAAAAATGTCTGAAGGACTCACATACAGCTGTTACTGGTAGGTCAATCTGGAACTACATTTAACTTCTGTTCTCCTAAAGTACTTTTTTTTTGGTGAGTGACACAAAATATCACATAATTTTAAATAAAGCACATCGTTAAAACTCCAGTCTCGTTGAGATGTTCTCTTCTCCAGCAAGCTCACAACACATGCCCAGGACAGAAACACCAGGCAGGGAGAAGGTACAGGGTGCCATCTACAAGCCACATAGGGTTTTCATTTGGTTAAATGATTGATTGGTTGGTTGTTTTTTTGACAAAGGTTTGTCTCAACTCATGATCCTTCTGCCTCAGACTCTTGAGTGCTGGGATCATAGGAATATGTCACCATGCCTAGCAAGGTGAAATTGTTTTGAGAGTCTGGTCTGCCCCAACTATTCGGATTAGCCTAGGGCACACCCATACCTGAAAACTGCTCGAAAATAAGTTGCTACAATCATAGACAGTTCTCTATCATAGATGCCATCTTTTTAGCCACACTGACATCTATCCCCAAGTTTTATGATCTAGAAACATTTCAGTTCAGTAAGCATCTAACAGTTTTACATGAAGGGTTCTAAAGGGGTAGAATGTTCTGGCTCAAAGGGGCATGACTGTGGAACTAGGAAAGCTTGATGAGGACTGGAAGTTTGGCAACATGTGGGGAAACCTGGAAGAGGTTAAAAAGAGGGTAAAAAGAATTGAAGACAAAAATAAGGATCAGGAATGTTGAAGCATAGAAATATTTTCAGCAGAAGAGAATGGAAAAGAAAGGAACATATGCAGGAAGCCCAGGGTCCATTTGTTCAACAATCAAGGATTTAGATCAAGGAGCAAGTTACTGTGGAAAATGAGTCTGGTGGGAAAGGGATGGGAAGAGAATGACACCACAGGACAAGAAAAAGTAAGGTCAGCAAGAGGCAAAGCAAGCCAAGCATCGTCCCAAGGACACCACCATTTGCCTTTGACTGGATCCCAAGCTAACTGGATTTAAATTTTGAAATAGTTTTGCAAGTCAAGTTTGTAACATTCTTTACATGCCATTAGCTGTCTGCTTACCATCTACTCCAAGACTGAAGTATTTTGTGAAAAGATGCCAAGTCTCTGGGTACCCAGTGATAGTCCAAAAAAAAAAAAAAAAAAAAAGAATGAAAAAAATTACATGAAGCCACTGAATACACAATGGCAAATGCATTAAAGGGAAAATACATAATTAGGTACAAAGAAAAATATTTTGTATCTAATGAGACAAGCCCTGGCAATCAAGACCCCTAAATGGTAGATTGCCTTCTGGAACAGAATTCCCTTCCAGATGTGAGGATGAACAGACAAGTGAAACTGCATCAGAAACCCTAAAGCTCCAGGCTCACTGAAGATTTTCTGGAACTGAATCAAAGTAGACAGACCACTGCAGAAGAGCCCTAAGCTCCAAGTTCAAAGCCCAGTTTTTCTTAGGACCAAAGCCAGAGGATCTGGCCCAAAGTTCTGTTACTGGAAAAGGAGAGTTGAGTCATGACATTTAAGAGGTATCCTTCAGTGGGGTGTGGTGGCACATGCCTTTAGTCCCAGCAGAGGCAGAGGCAAAGGCAGAGGGATCTCCAGCCTGGTCTACATAACGAGTTTCAGGCCATCTGGAGCTATAGGAAGACTCTGTCGAGGGGGGAAAGTAGGGGAGGCAGGGAGGGAGGGATTCAAAAAGAAATTTAGCTTACTGGCCTCTGCCTCCCTCAAAAAATAAAAATAAAAAAAAAAAGAAAGAAATTCAAAAGAAGCTCCTGGGATTGGTGGTACACATCTATACCAGCACTTGGGAGGGTAAGATTGGGACATGCATTTGAGACCGTGGCTCAGGTAGAATGAGGGTGAATAAAAAGAGCACTTTGGTCACATCAAAGCCAGTGTAGCCTTCTCTAGGAATATAACTTGAAGCTCCTAGGATCCAGTGATGGACATCTAATAAAAAGGATGTTTGAGAAAGCACACCTATGAATTCAGAACTTTCAGAGGTAGAAAGGACTGCAAACTCATCACCTACAGGGGCCTGGCACTGATAAACAACTGTCATTGCGAACAGGCTGAGCAACACCATGAAGACTTGTAACCTAGAAGACTCATGCCTCACTCAAAGGGGCAGCTGTTCCTCTACTGAGACTGTGAACCCAACATTGCCAAATCTCTCAATTTTTCAACAAGAGTTAATTTGCACATAAAATTTCTAGACATTTAACAGGGACAGCAATCAAGTATCTAGATAGATGCTTCTTTCAGACCACAGACCTGCTGGGTAGATGCACCCCTGAGAGTCTGGTGCTTGGTTCTATGTGCATCTCTGCCACCAACAACTGACAATGTCCCTTCAAATTTGAGAACAGATGTATTTGGTCTTCCTGACCCCAGGCTATTTCTAACAGAGAGTAAGAGGCCACACAGAAAACATCACAAGGATAATAGTTGCCTCTTGTGATGTGCTCTGTGTTCTGGAGTCTCCTCCAGGCCTCCAAGTCCAGGTAACTGCATTGACAGCCACCTTGCCCCTGCCCAGAGCATTGCTGTTCTCCAATCAGGCTCAAAGACATCTGCCAGGGAGGGACTCAGATGCTTCCCCAAGTCTGCAGAATGAGCTATCATTCAGATCCTATGACAGAGAAAAGAACCAGAATTCACTATTTACTAAATGACAAGAATATACAGACTTCTACTTTTATCTAAGTTTTTGTTTATAGTACTTTTTTGCTTTTTAAAGAAGCAGATACCAGGGCTGAACAGATGACTCAGCAGTCAAGAGCACTGGCTGCTCTTACAGAAGATTTGGGTTTGGGTTCCAAGCACCCACATGATGGCTAACAACCATCCTTAATTCAGTTCCAGGGGAAACAATGCTCTCTTCTGGCCTCTGCAGTACATTGTACAGACAGGTACAATTACATTCACACAGACAAAACACTCATACAAAATTAATTAAAATAATAATAATAGACATGTACTACCTGCTGTGGACAGGGTACGGGCTTTCCACACATGTTGACTGGTAGTGGGGTATAAACTAAAAGCAGCCTCCTACAAAGCAATCTGACAATGTATACAAGAACCTTAAGCATGTTATCCTCAGTCACTCTAATTCTAGCTACCTTCTGTCAATAATCAGGAGTTCCAAAAAGATGCTCCTGAAAACATGACTTATAACAGAAAACAAGAACATGTTACACAGTCACTGAAAATGTTCCAAAGTATTTATTAACAAGAAAACACTCAGGGCAGAGTTATCATCACTATGTTTTTATAGTTTTCTTTAAAATTCCAAAAAGCTCATGAAGAAAGAAATAAAAGAACTTCCAAAACATCAAAAGTCAAAAGAGTAAGTAGGCTTTTCTTTTTCGTATTTTCTGTATTTTCCACGTATTCTATAATAACTTGTATTATCTGTATGTGTTCTTTTGTGTACATGCATGTGAGTGCATGTCTAAGTGTGTGCACAAGTGTGAAGACCAGAGGTCAAAATCAGGTGTCTTCCTCACTCTCTACTTTCTTGAGCTCACTGAACCTGGAGCTTACTGATTTGGCTAGTCTGGTTGACCAGGGAACTCTGGGATCCACCTGCCTCTGCTAGAGGGCACTGGGTTACAGATGCACACCAACGAGCCTAGTTTTTGTGCTGCGGCCAAGGATTCAAACTTAGGTCCTCATGCTTGCTTGGCTCACTTTGCCAAATGAGTTATCTCCTCCATCCCATGAAAATCATGTTTTAATCAAATCTTACAGCACTAGATAGAATCTTACAGTTAAAACTGAGTCGTCTTTACTCTTGCTTAAAAATGCAGCAGCCCCTAGGAGGCGGGCTCATTCCAACATTTTTCTCATCAAACTTCTAGTATCATCAAAGTTTACTTTCACCAAATCAACTCTCACATTCAGTTTCTAAACAACCATATCACCCTGGCTGCTGAACAAAGAAGGGAATTAGTATCAACTCTTACAACACATCTTAAGAGTAATAAAAATAAAATGCTCTCCTTTAAACCACAATGGGCCAGCTGACCTTAATTCTTTTCACACTATCATAAGTCAACAGAGCTGCTAAAAGTCAGATTTTAAAACATCTAGTTCAGTTTACAAATGAAACAAAGAGCCTCTACTCTGCCTCCCGCCTGTTCTGTTTGACAGGTACAAAGGCACGTCTCCACAAAGGGCTTATCGACTTTAACAGCAAAGGTAGGTAAAATGAGTTGGAAAAGGCCAGGTTGCTCAAATTCACATACTATGCTATAACACACAATGGGCTGCCTGGCGCAAACTCAGCACCAGGGCCAAGTTCCCTTTCCCAGGGGTCCTGCAGGAGCCTACAGGCCATGTCCTGCCAGACAGGACATGTTCCAGGGTAAGGCAGCTAGCTGTCTGCTTGCTGTCTGGCCCTCACACTCAGCTGCCTGCAGGCAGGAGGTGAGCCTGACTCATTCATATTCCCTGCCTCACCCCATCCAGAATCTGGTGGACACAGGGCACTGCTGAATGCCTGCCAATGGAAAGAGCAGGGACAGTCATAGCTTTGGGTTCTTTTAATCAACAGGGAGTATGCAGCCTATGCAAAGTAAAAAAGGCAACATACATGGGGACACGGTCTCTGGAGCAAGCTGTGAAGACTCCAGAATGGCAAGGCAAAGTCAGCCACAGGAAGGAGGTGTATCTCACACCAGAATGCTCTTTAAATGCCAGAACGCTTCAGCCAGTTCAGCTTTCCCAATACCGGAAAACAACCCAAGTGCCATCAAGTGATAACTACATACTTCAAGTCACTGGTCCCTCTTCCCAAACTTGGCAGCCTGACACTCAGTGGAAAAAACAAGTTGGAATGAGGAGGGAGACAGAGAGGGGAAGGACAACAAAGTTTTCTCAGTTGAAGTTATAGACTCAATTCTCAGTCAATGGTTTTGGGTTTAAACCCATTCTGAATTCCACCACCAATTCGTTTAACTTTGACACAAAAAAAGGGCCATGTGACGCAGTCTTGGGATATCAGAATGTCTCAGAATCAGATCAGTTTAAATTTTATCTGCTACCAACTTGCTAGTGACTCTAACAGGCGAGTTTACTTCTTTACCTAAACACAGGGTAACTGCCCAGGGCCAGGCTATACATAGGAAGCACTGGACTATTAGCTTTTTTTGTTTCATTTTTTGTTGTTATCTGTCTCACTATACTGCACAGGCTAGCCTGGAATTCCTGGCTAAAGTGATCCTCCTGCCTCAGCCTCCCAAGCAGTTGGGACTATAGGTATACAGCCACAATGCCCAGCCTCATTAGCAGCTACTCTTTGTATGTATGTTCATGTATCAGAGGTTGACAATGTTCCTCAGTTGCTCTCTGCCTTATTTTTGGGGACAGAGTCTCTCACTGATTTAAACAGGCTGACAGGCCAACAAGCCCCAGGAGTTCACTTATCTCTGCCTCCCCAGCACTGAGATTACAGGCCTGTACCATTGATCCAGCTTTTTACATGGGTGCTATGGATGGGAACTCAGTTCCTCAGGCTTGCACAGCAACCACTTTACCCTCTGAGCTATCTCCCCAGTCCCTGATAGTTACTTTTAAAAGCTCTGGCAGAAAGACTGAAAAACTCAAAATCTAAATTAACCAGCGGAGAAAATGTAAAATATTCAATATACAATAAGTGAAGAATGCCTTAGTTTACACACTTCTGAATGTGCTCTTCCCTGGGATACTCAGCAGTTGTAGCAGGGAGAACAGAAGGCTGCAAGCCTGGAAGCTGGGTCCCTACCTTTAGCATGAGGTCTAGACAAAGCACTCTGCCTTTCTGGACTTCTTACCTAACGTGGAAATATTTACATTTGGTTCTTCTGTTTTCCTGCAAGGCTGGCGATGGAACCCAGAGTCTTATGCATGCTGAGCAAGTACTCTACCACTGAACTATGTCCCAGATCGTGTATGTATTTAGTTCTTTTTTTTTTTTTACAAAGATTATGTATAATTTTGCCATGAACTATATATCCACATTCTCCAGACTAGGAAAACACCACAAGCCAAGTTTTTAAAAAGACAGATTAATGACTGCAAACAAGACTTTACAGTTACTTCCAGTGTTACTAGGGTTTTGAGTGTCTTTCCATCAGTAACAGCTGTCCATATGGGGGTTTTTCCAATGCTCAGTGTTCTATCAGGAAAAATGACAGTTTCCATCTTGGTGGAGTTTTTGTGTTGTTTTGTTTTGTTTGAGACAGGATCTCACTACGTGGCCCTGGTTGGCCTGGAACTCAATAAGCAGGCTGACCTCAAACTCAGATTCACTTGCCTCTGCCTCCACAGCAGTTGTTTTAGAGGTGTGTGCCACCACAACTAGCTCCAGACTTTCATGTCTCTGAAACACAAACCCCCTATACACAGACCCCTGGTATTCTAATAACAGTGGATCTATCAGAACCAGAGAGAGTCATTCTTTCCATCTACCAAGCAATTTAGTTATTTGGAAATAACCAAAAAGAAAAAGTAATGCTGGAATTAATTAGCCATACTAAATGAAACTGTTCTCTTTAATTAATCTAAATTCCTAAGACCCACTGTCTACTTCATTCCTATCAAGTGCCTAAAAAGTAGCAGATACAAAGGGATGGGTAAAGGATAAGCAACAACAAACAGTGTTCCCAGGATCTAGGTCCACAAGGGGGAAGGACTGCTCTTGCAAGCGTCCAACACCAACAATGTTCTGCTTTATTTGCAATGACTGATAGAAAAGAACACACATACACCTTTGTTACCTCAAATCTTTCATTTTACTCATCATCTTCTTGTACCTCATTTAAACGCAGAAAATTCTTTCAGTGGTTTTTTTTTTTTTTTAATTTCTCCCAAGGATGATGCAGAAGTAGCAGGAGCTAGATGCACAGTAGAGAAACAATTCAGTAGAGATATAGGTGTTTTTGAAATGAGATTCAGTTCTGTAAGAAAACCCAGCTGGAAAGTACTATCACTTACCTGAGCACAGGTCTATCTCTGAGAGACTGTGAACATCAAGAGATCAATAAAGAATGGGGTTCTGGTATACATACATCAAAAAAATATATTCAATGGAGGTATGCAAAGTTGCAGGCTTCCCTTCCTAACTCTTTCCAGGCTGAGTAGACCATCATCTCACTCATTTTTTTTTAAAAACATTTATCAGGGGAGGAGTGTGCATGTGTGCCATGATACATAGGTGAAGGTCAGAGGACAACTTTCAGGAGTCAGTTCTCTTCTTTCACAATGTGGGTACTGAGAATCAAACTCAGATCATCAGGCTTTTGGCAGCAAGCATCTTTACCAGTTGGGCCATCTCTCTGACCCTCAACTGGAATTCTTAGTAATGGACTAATCAATGACAAATACTTGATGAGAGCATCTCCTTTCCTCTTGGGAGGGGAAGCATTATAGAGCATCCAAGATGCCATCTTGGGAAGATGAATGTGCCCATTCACAAGAATGTGTATATAATATCTCTTTATTCAAATAAGAACTTGAATAGCACATTATTAGCAATTAGATTTTAATTAAGTGTCAAAATTCTACCCAGTAAAGGTCTATCTATTTGACAAGAATAAGGAGGCTAGGTAGGCCTAGGTTAGAGAAATTAACTTGCCCCTCTTAGTCTCAGTTTCCTCCTCTGTAAAATGAGCTAACCAGTAATAGCTAATTCTGGGTGACTAGCAGGATAAAATGAGCAAATGTAATGTGGTTGGTACAGTCCTCTGTATACAATAAAGGCTCATCAATGGAACTGCACTGAACTACAAACCATTCCTTATCTTAAAATTTTTAAAGAGATCAACTTTCTAACAATTTTTTTTCCTCTCTCCCTCTCTCCCTCTCTTCAAAAAGAACAGTACTGCTACAGAACCACAAAGGAAATAATAAAAGCAATGCTACAGTGCTTCTCTCCACCCCCAGTCAGAAGTGCCCTGGTAACTCCAGTGAGAGCTCAGGGTACAAAAATAGAAGAGACCTTAGCAATTTCTAAGGTCACAAAACAGCCCTAATTTTCCCCCCAAAATCATATGCTTGCTTTTAACCTACGAAGACTCATCTGACAAGACAGTTAGCAACCCTTTCTGTGTAAATCCAAGTCAGCTGTCAGCATGCAACTGCTCTATTAGGCCAAGTCAATTTTTGGAGGCAGGCCTATTAACTTAAAATGGAGATGAAAAGAAAGTGTTTGATCAAATGCTGAACTGTAAAAACACACTGACAGGGAAACAAGGCAGAGGAATTAGCCTCCTAAAATTATTCTCTGTGATACCTTTAGTTAGGCAGCCTATGTGATGCACCCAGGGAGCTCTCCTTTCACCTCCAACAGCAAAAGGAACCTATTTAGTTCTTCATATTCTCAGCTTAAAGCTCATCAAACCCTTAACCTAGGATCCAGAATGACTGACTTTAAAGTTACACAGAACCTACCTAATTCTTTCTACAAATGAATTTCTCAGGCGGCTCTAAATATTTGACCAAGAGGTGAAAAGTATATTCCCACTTTAAAACAATCTTTCATCTCAAGCAATGCAAATTTTCTTGTTTGTTTAACCAGTCTACATACCACTAGCCAATGTTTAATCAGCCTCTATTTAACATCATCAACCATGTGGGCTGCAAAGCCAAGTATAAAAGTTTTAGATAATGATCTCATTAACAGCAACAAATTGGTTCAAAGATGAAATGTGCATCAATATATCTAAAAGCACTTTAAAGGGCCACAACTACAGAATTAAAGCGCAATTCTCCTAGCACTTGGTTGTATGCCTGACACTCTAAGACGCAAATGGGCATGATAATACATGATATACTGAATGATAATAAAATGAGTTTCATGCTCAAATATTCTATTCACAACTTTCACAGATATAGTTAAAAAAACAAACAAACCCTAACTCTGTCTTCATATCAAATACACTGGTGACCTTGAGATAGTTACGTAAGCCTAATATGCAACCATCCCAAGGTCTGAATTACTAACCCCCCTCCTACACACGTACACACATCCAGGATTCCCCCTATCCTAACCCATACAAAAGGCTTAACAGGTACTCTTAACTAGAAGTCTCAGGACAAGCCAGGCTATGATAAGGTATCTGTTGTATAAACATGCACAGACCCACAGACAGATACACACACACACACACACACACACACACACTTTCATTGGCATATAATAGGAAAAGACAAAAATCAGTACTACAAACCTTTTATTTTAAAATTTTTAAGACCTTTCAAACAAGTTCATTCCTCCCCACCCTCCATCCCCAACCCCAGTCAAGAATGATACTGCTACAGAACCACAGTAGAAATAATAAAAGCAATGTTACAGGGTTACTATAGTTTCACTTATCAGAAAATAAACTAAAGATCATAAAACATTAAATGGCAAAGCATGCAGTTTTTCAGATGGTAAAACAAAAGGTGGTTTTCAAAAGTTCAATGAGAGCTTAGAAAACATGATTAATCTGAAACTGAAAATTGTTTCTCTCTCTCTCTCTCTCTCTCTCTCTCTCTCTCTCACACACACACACACACACACACACACACACATATACAATATTCCCTCTGGCAGTCAGTCCTAAAACATCAACTTTCCTTACAAAACCTATTTCAGGGCTGGTAGACAGGGGCCACAAGAGTTCCTTCAGTTGGGCAGCAGCCACAGAACTAATAAAATCACGCCAATCTGTGTACACACACACAGCTCTGAAAACCACACTGTGCTCTGTCTGTTGACAGAGTTCAACAAGTTGACCATCACAATAAAGTTATTAAAGACATAGAATGAGTATATCAAGGATTGACCAGTCAGAGAGCTCAAATAAACCCACCAATGTTACTGCAGTTGTAAGGGAATTAAGGACACCCATTAGTGATTGCTTAACAGATAAACTTATTAAATACCATTTAAGTCTTTTTCTTTCCTTAGCAATTGTTGACTTAATGGGGGGGGGCTAGTCTAACAGACTACAAAAGAGATAAGGACTTCAAAAGTTTCAAGAGAACAGATTCCTTCGGCCAAATTCACATATTATCTCTCTATTCACCAGAATAAAATGGTGTGTTTAAACTGCTAATTTTCTATTAAATGGTGAACCCAAGATTCCAAAGCATAGCACCATGCATAATGGATAGCTCGCCAAACTACCACGAAGAAAGTACAAGTTAAAACACTGCAGATAAAAATCGCAAACTTCAAAAGTCTCCTTCAAAAAGTGAAGTGCCACGTGAAAGCCTACTCCCCCTACCCCAGGCTGTAAATCAAACATTTCTAAAGCCATCAGGGCACAGTGAAAGCCTCAAAGACAAGGACTCAGAGAGAGCAAGAATTAAGAATCAATTGTTCTTAAAGTCTGCAACAGAAATGTTTAGTAATCTTCAACAAATATCCTCTCTAAAGCTTCTATGTTAAAGACAGTAACAATAACATTATTAAGGAAGAAAAAAGTCCGTTTACATTTAGCAACATCTGTAGTCTCAGAACTCAGTCAACATGTGTTTCTCCTTCTATGTACCAGGCAGTAGTTTAGGATGCGAAATAAGAGCCCAGAAGGGCAATGCAGGCATAGATACCTCCTCCAGCTTTGGATGCACACACCTCTAAGGAGCCACATCGCACAGCTCCCTGGCCCATCTACTCAGGGCTTTGAATCCATACCCGGGAGGGGGGAAAGGAAGACGCTGTCTACACTCGGAGCTGCTATGTAGTCACTCCATACAGCTCCCCTTTCTCTTCGTAATTCAGTCAAGAGTAAAGCATAGAAGATCCAAATTATAGGTCTATAGCACCCTAAAAGGTTCAAAGGCAAGTCAACCATTTCAAATCACCCCGATCAGAGGCGCGCGTACTAACAGCCATAAATGCGCTGGCTCTCGAACGTGTTGATAAAAATCATGGCCAAGGAAGCGGGAAATCTAAGCAGTTATCCATCCATTCAGTTGAGAGCCCCTCCTCAAAGACAGCGCAGAGCTTCAAGCTCTCTGGGCAGCGTCCTCTGGAACGCAGACCTCTTTCATCCGAGCAAGGTGGAGGCCCTGTCACCCTCCTGCAGGCTTCCGTGTCAGTCCTTGGCCCAGGAGCGAGCTGGCGGTCTCTCTCCTAACCCCTGTAAACGGAGGCACATCGCGAGGCCACCGCCACTCCGGTGCACCCCCAATCCCCGCTCCTGGGTCAGCTCCGCTGGCTTCCCTTCCTGCCTCTACGTGTCCAGAACCCAGCCAGAGGGTGAGTGCCCAGGTAAGACTGGCAGTGGATTCCAGCCAAACACCCAGGCTGTGCACCCCCTCCACCTGGCCGCTCCCTAAACAGAACCTGCACGGATGAGGGCGAGCCTGCGACCTTTAAGAAGCCGCTCCATCCTTCAACTCTCGCCTTTCCAAACTTGGCATTCAACAGGTAGTTCTCGGGACTTTCACCTGAAGCAGAGAGAAACATCTCGCCAGCTCCAGGGTGCCGCCCCGGCGTCCCCTCCAGCGCCGCGCACCCACCGGAGGCCGAGCCCCCACGTGCGCTCGCCCCCGCGGCAGCGCCCCAGAGGCTGCGTCCCGCCCGCGCTCCCGCCCGCCGGGGAGGGATGCGGCCGGCTCCGCGCCTCCCCCCGCCCGCCCGCCAGCCCGCGGTGGGGTCGGCGGGCGCAGCCCCCGGAGCCATCTTGTGGCGGCGGCGGCGCGGATCCCGGGCGGCGGGCAGCTACCTGCACGATCTCGCCCTCAGCGCTGAGCATGGCCCCGGCCCGCGAGAAGCGGCCCGTCAGGCCGGTGGTGTGGGTGGTGTAGTCGCCGCTCGGGCTCGACTCGAACAGCACCACCTCCACGAACGCCGTCTCCTTGGCCCGCGCCGCGCCGGGCCCCGCGGAAGCCAGCAGCAGCCCGAGCAGCAGCGGCAGCGGCGGCGGTGGCGGCAGGCGACGGCCGCGGGGGCCGCGGCGGAGGCGGCGGCGGCGGCGGCCCGGGGCCCCTGGGCGCCCGCCCGAGCGCGGCCTCATGGTCCGGCGGCGGGAGGGCGCGGAGGGCGGGCGCGGCCAGGCATAGTCGCGGGCCGGCGGAGGACCGAGCGCGGGCGGACGCCTCACAGCCCCATCGCGGCGGCGGCGGCTTTGTGGGTCGCAGGCTCCGCTCGGCTCCCCGGGCCGTCGCGCCGCGACCCTTTCATCTGCTCCACGTGAGGGGTTATCCCCGCCCCCGCAGCGTCGTGACCCGCTCTCCCCTCCCTCACTCCCTCCTTCCCTCCCTCCCTCCCTCCCTCCCTCCCCGCGCTCCACCGCCGCCACCTCTGAGGGGAGCGGGAAGGCGGGGCGGGCGCGCCTGTAGCGGGAGGCGGGGCCCGGAGGCCTCGCCCGCCCCGCCCCTCCTCGTCGCCCCGCCCTCCGCCTAGCCCCGCCCCTCGTCCTCGCCCCGCCCTCGCCCGCCGTCTTGCCACGCCCCTCTGGCCTCACTCCGCCCCCACCCGGCATCTCTGCCACGCCCTTTCGTCTTCGCTCCGCCCCCTCAGCCACGCTCCGCCCTCCGCGGCAGACATTTCTCCTGGTTGTGGACGGAGTTCCTCGGAAACGAGAACCTCAACCTGCTCCGCGACAATACGCCTTTTGCCCGCGGGCCTCGCGAGTCCTGCTCTGGTGCAGGAGCTTGAGGGCGTAGAAGACCTGGTTCTTCCGTAGAAGGAGGTTTCAGGCACAGTTCCCGCGCAGCTGGGTACCCCTATACCCGGCCCTCAGTGCTCGCCCTCAGCGTCAGGATGGAACGCGAAAGGCCCAAGAGATCAGGGGCCCGACTGTGCTACGACACATCCAGTTCTTATGTGGGTGTCGCTTAGACAGTTATTCTTAACTGGAGTGAAGACAGGTCGGAGGGAAACTTGAGGAAATTGTCTGGATTCTAATGGAGTTCACCTTTCTGCAGCCGTGGAAAGTATGTTTCAAGAGATGTTCTGAAACTTTTGAGTCTCACTATGTGCAGAATGGCAGAAGAGTCCCCAACATGCTTCATGCCAGACCAATATACAAAGTCACGTGCTCCGACCCTAGACGTTCCCAATCACCCAGAAAATACTCGTTTAATTCCCTGCTCGTTTAGGAGCCAGCGTTTTCCTTCCTCATCAAGTCTCTGAGAATCCAAACCCTTCTTTAAAAGCCACATTCGATTTCTACTTCCTCTCTCCCTTATCAGAATAGTTTTGTTCAAATATTTGCAAATATTTGGTTAGGATGAGCTGCCTCTACTTGCTGCCACACCCAAAATATTTTAAGACAAAAAGAAAACTCATTGAGAATTTCTGAGTAAACTTAGCAAGGTTACATTTTCAGCTGAAAAAAAAAAAAGGTTTCAAAATGTGGAATAGAAAATACAATTGAAAAAAAAATCCACAGATCTATGTTATCATGTTTAAATCACCCAAAGCGTTGGTCCAATAGGGAGGCACCTGAGAAAGAAGAGAGTCTTTAGTTGCACACTGCAACTGGGCACCATCACTCCTGAGCCCACCTGCCATGGTACCATCCAGTCCTTGGGGGGGGGGGGCAATCCCTACAGCCCATGCATGACTTTGTATGTTTTAAAAACATGAGGTCATCATCAACTGATGAATGATAAGCAAGTATTTTCTATCCATGCAATGGGACTTTATTTTAACATTGTGAAGTTTCAATCTTCAGTTGTATTTTTATAGGGCAAAATCAAGGTTACAATGGGATCTTACCCAAAAAAGAAATACTGAATAGATGAAACATACAAATATACTAAGTGAAACATATGAAATGCCTAGAATCCATAAAGTTAAAAAGGAAGTTAGTGGTTGTCAGGACTGACCAGAAATAAAGATAGACAGTGACTGCTAATGGATTTCTTTCAAGAATAATGAAAATATTCTAGTCAATGATAATGGTTATAGTCTCTGTAAATGTCTAAAACCCAACCAAACTGTACATTTTCAAAGGGTGAATTTTATAGTGTATGAGTTATATTTCAATATAAAAATATAATCTTGGGGCTGGAGAGATGGTTCAGTGGTTAACAGTGCTGGCTGTTCTCTCAGAGGACTTGGGTTCGATTCCCAGCACCCAAATGACAACAACTGTCATTAACTCCAGTTCCAGGAGATCTGACACCCTCTTCTGACCTTCAAGGGCATTGCATGACACGAGTGCACTTACACACATGCAGGCAATACACTCGTACAAATAAAATAAAGAATAATAATTTTTTAATGCACTCTTCAGTGGTCTTTTCTTCAAACACACACACAAGATACTGTGTGGACTATCTTCGGCACTTAGAAGCCTTGGTTCACATTCCATACCCTCACCAAGGCCTACCTTGAGTTTTCTATTTAAACTGCAGTGTCCCCAACACTCCTCCCACTCTCAGCCTCCCTTGGATTTCTTCCTCTCACCACTGTAGCATTCATCACCTAACATACTAAATAAATTTGCTTATTTATTTTTGTCTATATTCTACATTCACATAACACATTGGGTAGGGGGGCTACAATGACAGGGAACTTTGTCTTGTTTAGGCTGAAGCTGCTGGCCCAGAGTAGGCACTAGGTAAATATTTGATGCATGAATATAATGACAAAATGAATGAGTACCCTTCCCATTCTGCAGACATTAAGAGCAGCTTCTTAACAGCTGCCTAGGAACACTGTGCTTCACGGGATCGAAATAAATTCTGAGTGTGGAGAAGAAATACAAAACTTCCCTTCAAGAACTGCGATGAAAACCTAGATAAGGGTCAGAAAAGAAATTAGTTTTGAGCTAGTGAGATGGCTCAACAACTAGAAGTGCTTGTTGCCAACCTGACAACCTAAATTCATTCCCTGCGAACCACAGTGTGGAAGGAAAGAGTTGACTTCCACAGGTTGTCCTCTGACATCTACACACTCACATACACATAAGTAAATAAATAAATAGACAAATAGTTAAATAGGTAAATATTTTTAAAAGAACACAGTTTATGGGGCTGGAGAGATGTCTTAGCAGAAGATGTCTTCTTGCAGAAGACCCAAGTAAGAGTCCTAGCATCTACATGGCAGCTAACAACTATCTGTAACTCCAGTTCCAAAGGATCCAACACCCTCTTCTGACCTCCAAGGGCACTGCATGGCATGGGTGCACTGACGTGTGTAGGCAATACACTCATACACATAAAATAAAAATAAATATTTTTTAAAAACCAAACTAGTTTGTTTGCTTATTTATTTATTTATTTATTTATTTATTTATTTATTTATTTATTTTTGGTTTTCTGAAACAGGGTCTCTGTACAGCCCAGGAAGGCCTCAACCTCATAGCAATCCCCCTGCTCTAGTCTCTCAAGCACTGGGATTGAAGATGTGAGCTACCACACATGGTGTTGGATTTGAACTTTTTATTATTTATCTTATGTGTATGAGTGTATTGCTTGCATGTATATAAGTGCACTCATGTGGTACAATGCCCTAGGAGATCAGAAGAGGGTATCGGATCAGCTGGAACTAGAGTTATGGATGGTTGTTAGCTATCAGGTGGGTGTTGGGAATTGAACTCCAGTGCAAAAGCAGTCAGTGCTCTTTACTGATGAGTCATCTCTCCAGCCCCTGGCTTTGATTTTTTTAAACTCTGCTTCAAGATATAAAACATAGGTCAGCAACATGGAAATAATATTGATTTCACCTCTCAACAATTGAGGCTATTTAGAAATGAAGGTATTTACCAAGTAATGAAATTCCCCCCAGCCTAGCAGGCAGAAAAGGGAGATATAAAGTAATTTCAAGCCATGGGGGCAAGTAGTTCAGTAGTAGAGCGCTTGACCAGCGTGCATGATGTCTTAGGTTCAATCCCTAGGGTATGGGAAAAAATATCCTGCAACTTTCAATTTGAAGGTGTGTGATGGCTCGGCGGTAAAGAGTGCTTGCTGCTTTTGCAGAGGACCAGAATTCAGTTCCTAGTACCCATATTGGGCACCTAATGACAACCATAATTCTAGCTTCAGTGCTGTCTTCTCCCTTCCACAGGCATCTTAACACACATGTGCATATATACACACACATACACATAAAATGATAAATATTTTCAAAAAGAGAGTAACCTCAATCAGCAATAGAATCCATAAACTAAGGGCAACGATGGGATCAGCAAGCTGGATCAAATGCTAGAAGTAAACAAGTACATAGCACATCCAGTAAGTGATCCTAGATGTGAGTTTTTATCTTACTGTTGAGAACATCCTGAGTGTCCACCCATCAGTGATGGTGCATCCACTTCATATATAATGGGACACCTATTAAGCATCTTTTAAAAGAAAAAATTTGAGGGCAAGGCATCAGGAAATGAGGATGAAAAAGAACAATGTACAATGACACCCATGTATGAAAATAGTATAATGAAACTCATCACTCTGTATGTTTAAACAAACTTTTGTTGTTATTGTTGCTTTTGATACAGGGTTTCCCTGTAGCCCCAGCTAGCCTGGAGCTCATTATATAGACCAGGCTGGCCTAGATCTCACAAATATCCACCTGCCTCTGCCTCTGCCTCCCATGTGCCAGGATTAAAGGTGTGCACCACCACACCCCGTTTAGAAAAACTTTTAAAAGGAATTCTCTGAACTTGCTTCAAATGGTTTCTAATATATACTGGTAAGTGAGAAATGGTTACTCATCTTTGTATGTGCAGTGTGTGTGTGTGCGTGTGTGTGCGTGTGTGTATACAGTACATGATTTCTGCGCACAATATATTCATCAGTGAAAAACACCTGCTATAACAGAAGGCATAGGTAGATACATGGAGGTTTGCATGGAAGGAGAGATAAGAAATAAATTATTTTCTCTAGAGAAGCATCCTGGGTGACTAAGGCAGGAAAGAGAGGAAGAAGCCTATTTTTCCTCATATACCCTTTGTACCTATTTGAATGTTGCTCCATATGAATATACAGAACAAAAATAAGTAAAGAGAGCAATCTGCTCACTCAACAAATGATAATATTTGTGTTCTATATACAAACACATTCATTCAATAAACTTTATTGAACAGCAATAACCTTATGTCACTAGAAGTCATGCCACCAGAAGACAAACCAGGATGGGCCCATGGCTATGAAAGAAGTCACTGTTGAGAGAAGCTTCATAGTGGGAACCCAAGACCCACATACAGTTTTTTTTTTTTTTTGCAACTTTTCATTCTAATTATTTAAAAATAAAAATGAAATTTAAAATTAGACTGGCCAGTTTCTGTTCAACAAGCTTCCTGTCTTTTTTGCTTTTCGTCTTTCTGAGAACATTTATTACTATATAAGACAGACAAAGGAGTCAATAAAAGATTTCCATAAAATATAAGTACACATTAACTATTTTACAAAATAGTTTTTAAGACTTTGAATCTCATCCTGCTTCTTTTAGGTGATTCAAATTTAAGCTATGCTAGCATTCTTCAACAGCATTTATATCTATTTCTGGAAACTTCATTTATTGTATTTAAACATCATATAATTCTCTTGAAAGGTACAATAGTTGTTACACAGACAAGTAGCGGCAGTGCTTTCAAACCCCTTAGAAGTGTCTCTTCTGCCTTTGAAGTATACCATCAATCTCAGTCTACTTTGAGCCTTCAGGCAGAAGGCCAAATCTAGGCCCCGACTCATCAGTGGTTTAAACCCTGCTTCAACCTGCCCTTGATTTGCAATGGCCACCCAACCAGGAGTCACAAAACTCAAATAATGCTCCAGGGGCCAGGCAGGGAATGCAAGTAAGTGAAGTGGGCCAGGTGTAAGCAAAAATAACCCACAAATGCGATGGTAAATGGCAGTGGATCTTCAAACACAAACTTGCTTGAGAGTTGACCGCCTGGGGAATGCTGGCTATTCTGATAGGGTTACTCCTGCACAAGGGTGAACATGGGCCTAGGATGAACAGTTCTCGGGTCTAATTTATTTCAAAGAAGTAAAAATAGATGATAGATGATTGATAGGTAGGTAGGTAAGTAAATAGATGATAGATTTCTTTTTCAGCATCTACTGGATTTTAAAGTATTTGTAATAGGTATTAGACATTTGTGTTTTGATGAGGATAAACACATTTAAAGGCCAATTTTGAATCAAGAGACACATTAGAGAAATCTGACAAAAGTAAGCATGATTGTACCAAGCAGTAAAAGGATTGCTTCTAGACTGATGGTAGAGGAAAAAGGAGCTCTAGGAGCTGAGAGGTGTGAACACAGCACTGAATACAGGATACAGTCGTGTCTGTGGGTAGCACTCTTCACCAAGGCACATGTGTTTAGGACGCAGTATTTAAATGAAGTGGAAGTGTAATCACATACCTAGTTGGCCAAAAAAGGCTTATCATACATGAGGGGTCATTAGACCTTTGAAAGATAGACAAACCAAGTCACTTTTATGTGGGTTATACCTCTATTTGGAGGGAAAGGAAAACACATTAGGAGAAAACACTAAGAGGAAATAGAAGCTGATTACTTAGTTTTGCCCAACTGTATTTATTGTACAGGATGGCTGAGCACAGAAGTGAGTTTAACAGGAGAGTTTGGAGGCCAGTGTGGAAATGTGTACTCCGTTCATGGTGCCTAAAAAACAGGTTTGCAGAGAAGTTGTAATTGAACACGAGTTAGCAAACTCAACATCTTATTCCTTAGGCTAACCACTCCTATGTGGACCAAGTTAACTACACAGAAATGCAGATCCCAATGCTCACTAGTGCACATGCGACTCAGAATGGCCAATCAAAGCACAATGCCCCTTTAGCTCCAATGATTGGGTCAGTGGTAATCTTGTGACCAAATCAGGGCCAATCAAGACTTTCTCTGAAATTTGATCAATGACAACTTTGTAGACAAAGGGAACTTCTGCTCTGAGATCTCAAAATGTTAAGGATTAGGTATATTAAACTGTGTGACTGTTTTCCTCAGCCACAAAGAAAATGCTGTGACAGCAGAGACTGAAATGAGTCAGTCGCGGATTGGAAGAGGCGTGCAGAACCCACTGAGCACTTGGACCCATCCCTGTAACAAAAACCCCTAAGAAAGCGCAACAGTAAAGATATTTATTATTAGGGAATAAATACACACACACACAAAGAACCTCTGAGATTAAACTAGAAGAAATTGTTTTTTACTAAAGGTAATTGAATCTGTTTTATTACAAGATACTAAGTATTACATACAAATGGGGCTGGGATGTAACTAAGTTCCTTGAATGTATGCACGAAGCAGGAGTTCAATCCCCAGCCTGAATAACTAAGGTGTGGTGGTGCATGGTGAGGTGAAAGCAGGAGGATCAGAAATTCAAGGTCATCTTTGACTACGTAGTTTGAGGTCAGCCTGGGATATATGAGTCCTTGTCTAAAAAGAAGGAAAGGAAAGGAGGAGACAGGACAGAGAGAGGGAGGGGGAGGAAAGGAAAGGAAAATGTCAAAGAACACAGTGGTGCACACCTGTACGCACACTCATGCACACACACATAAAAAAGGGGAAAAAAGTTCAATATATTAAATTAATTAATTAGTTAATTAATACTTAGACTAGAGCTCCTTTTCATTTTAATTTGAGGGCACTTAGAAGAAATAACTCATTGTATAGATGAAAACAAAACTATAATCTCCAGATTTGTAGTGGAGCATGAGTGGGTTTCTCATTTTATCTCTTTTATCCCCAGGGATCATATAATATTGCTGTTATTGCTGTCACTTGTTTGCCCAATGAGAAACTAAAGAGCTGGAACTCATGACAAGCAGAGAGGGGCAAGCCTCCTATACATCTGCATCTATGCTTAAGTATTACCTGGCAACAATTAAACATCGAACCCAGGTGCTGTGTTGTATGTTTGGAGCACTGGCTTCCTGCAGTTCCACTTCCTTTGGCCCTGATCATCTAGACTTTTGAAGATTCTGGAAGCCACGGATACCATGTCCTGAAGAGCAAGTGACGATGCCTACCCAGGATCAGCTACACAAATGACCTCACTTCGTTACCCTACTTTTCCTTGCTTTTAGCATTTTCTCTGCTTCCATTTAGGATAGGGAGAAAGAAGAGAATAAAATCAAGAAATGAACACCAAAGTGAAACGATAGTCTTTAAGTTTGAAAACTACCAAAGAGGGGTCTGTGGAGATAGGTCAGCAAGTAAGAGTGCTTGCTATGTAAGTATGAGGACCCGAGTTTATACCCTAACACTCAAGTATAAGTCCAGTGCCTGTCATCCCAGCACTGTGAAGTGCAGTGACAGGAGAATCACTGGAGTTTCCTGGCCACCAGCCTAGCTCCAGGTTCAGTGAGACAAGCGGATTGAGTCCACTAGTGTACACTTAAAATTTGCAGTGGTCTGCGAAAGATTTATTTTAGAGGAAGTTCCTTGCAGCATTGATCACTGATGCAAAATCACTGATGGAAAATAACCTTCATGCGCACCAATAAAGGGTCATTTATAGGCAAATTAATTGATAGCTGAGGATAGCTTGAAAATAATGCAATAGAGAGAGGAACGGAGATAGAGGTGGTGCAAGATTGGACAGGTGTTGATAATTATTGGAACTGGGTGTTGATTTCCCGGAATCATTGTGCATTATTTTGTATGTATGTGAAAAGTTACAAAGTAACATTTTATAAATTTTATTATATATATATTTATTTATTACAATATTTATATATATTATTTTATAAATTTTATAAATCCCTTAACAGAGCACTCTGCGACAGTTAAAAATGAAATCAAGATAGCTCAGCAGGTGATAGCATTTGTTGTACAAACCTGTTGACCTGAGTCTGATCCCCAGAACCAACTCCAGAAAGTTGCCCTTTGACCTCCACCTGTGTGCCATGCAAAAATCCCAAGATATTACTACATACATAATAAAAATTCATCATAGCATGTATATAGTATTTTCCCAGTTTATTTCTCTCTCCAGACCTTGAGTGTATAGATTTAGATTAGTTACAGAACCTTCACATCATTGGCTTGTATATGGTCTGCTTTGATTTATTTGTTTAGTTCATTTGTTCCATGACAGAATAAACAACTATGATTCCACCATCCAAAATGAAAACTGGGACCTTGAAAATAACCTAGAGGCTATAATAAAATATGGCATACAGGGTGGGCGAGATGGCTCAGTGGTTAACGGTGCTTGCTGCCAAACCTGAATACCCAAGTTCAATCTCTAGAACCCACACAGTGGAAGAACAGAACTGACTCCCATAAGTTGTCCCTTGACTTCCGCACAGATGCTGTAGCACAGGCAACACTCCACAACATACAAAAGAAAGAACTTCTTTTAAAAAGACATTTGAAGCATCTGCTATTAAGCATTAGTCAAACAAGAGCAAAAACTTGGAAATAGATTAACTGCCCAGTAAAAAAAAGAGTTGAAATGGGTGAATTCTGAGATATCTATGCAATGAAATATTATACAAGAGTTAGGAGGGGGTGGACTTCAAGGAACTGCAAAAATATGGACAAATATTAGCAATGTACAATGTGGGGGGAGACCTCCACAGATTATACTCACTATGACACTATTTTTAAATTTATTATTATTATAATTATAATTAATTATTTTTAGTTTTATTTTATGTGTATGAATGTTTGGCCTGCATGTATGTCAGTGAACTCCTGTCATGCAGTTCTCTAGGAGGTCAGAAAAGGGTGTTGATCCCCTGAACTGGAGTTACAAATGGTTGTTAGCTACTATGTGGGTGCTGGGAACTGAACCCAAGTCCTCTGCAAGAGCAGCCAGTGCTCTTAACCTCTGAGCTCTCTCCCCAAGTCCTCATTATGATACTCTTACAAAGCTAATAAAGCAACTAAAATTTAAAAGACAAAAAAGCTTTGTGGGGATGGGGATACAGCTCAGCTGGTAGGGTGATTGCCTACTTTGTACAATATAGTCTTTTCCCCAGCACCTCATAAACCAGGCATGGTGGAAGCAAGAGGAGTGAAAGTTAAGGTTGTTTTGAGTTACCTGTGGAGTTCCAGGTCTGCCTGAGCTACATAAGAAGATTTCATCAAAAAAGCTATGGGTTTAGAGAAATGACACTTTTGGGAGCACTGACTGCTCTTACAGAGGACCAGGGTTTGTTTCCCAGCACCCACTTGGAAGTTCACAACTGTCTTGCAATCACATGCACACATACACACACACACATTTGCACGTGCACACACACAATTAAAAATAAAATCAATATAAACATATTTTTTTAAAGCCAGTACTCAAGATGATGGGTAACTCAAGTAGGGACCCATGGCAATTAGATGAAGGAATCATATCATGTGTAGTCCTTTTTGTATAAAGATTAATTGTATGTATAAATATTTTAATGTGTATAGATACACATATATGCATACATGTATAAATATCTAGATAGTTTTTCATTGAATGCTTCAGAAGAAAAGTATCTAAATGGAATAAAAGAGGAACTGGAAGACTAGGAGACAGAAGAGTGAAATCTTACAGTGACAGGACTCCATTTAGATTGCCTTATGCAAAATGGGGGGGAGGAATTTAATGATTGCTATAAAAGTGCAGGAGGACTTATGATTGGTTTAAAAATACAGGTTGAGGCTGGAGAGATGGTTCAGTGCTTAAGAGTACTAACTGCTCTTGCAGAGGACCTGGGTTTGGTTCCTAGCACCCACATGGCAACTAACAACTGTCTTTAACTCTAGTTTCAGAGGATCCGAAGCCATCTTCTGACCTCCACGGGCATTGCATGGCATGGGTGCAGTTACATACATGCAGGTAATACACTCATATACATAAAATGAAAATAATAAATAAAATATTTAAAAATGCAAGGTCCAGGGAAAGTTTTGGTTCCAGACACAGCAGGGCTCAGGGGATCGAAGAATGCTGTCAGGTACCACTTCTCTCAAGTCCACAGCTCTGTTTTCCTCATGATGTCATTTTTCATAAGAGTTGCCTGTCTTCCAGGTTCAACTCTCTCAAGTTGCCCACGTTGTCCTAAAAAGGACCTGTTTTCCTCTTGGTGCCCACCCAGAGCATTGGTTGACTGTCACTGGACAGGCCCAATGGAAGGCATCTGTTTATTGACTAGGCTTGACCGCCTAGTCTCTGGAAACTGGAGACTGACCAGGGAAAGCAAGGGCTGAGCCTGGCTGACTGTTCCCACTTAAGATGGTAAGCAGGCAAAACCCACAAAAGCAACAACAGACCCAGGAGTCACCTTCTGTAACATAGCCCCTGGGGCCCCACCACAGGATGGATAGGTGCCTGTACGCCAATTTTCTCACCTCAAGCCCATAGAGCCCTCAGAGGGCTTGTGCAACACAAGCCACTTGTGTTTCCTTCTCCTAGACCACTTCTCTCCCTGAGGACAAGGACTATGCCTTTCACTCCAGTAGATAATCCTTGGCAAAATGCCTCAGATACAGTTGGCACACAATAAACATTTGCTGAATGAATGACTGACTCTTGAGTACATGCCAAAATAAAAGCCCAACAGTCAAAGTTTTTCCTTGATTGGGCCCCAAACCCTCCTTCCAGCTTCTTTTGCACCTTCCGTAGCCCTCTAACAGACACAACAGGCCCTTTCCCACATATTCATCCTGATACTCCGTCTGCAGCCTACCCTTCCTGCATGCCTCCAAAGGCTCGTGATAGAAAGATCTGGTAAACTGACTTTCTGATCATAAGATCCTGCAGCTGAAATTCCTGTAATAGAAACCTGTGACTGGTTTGCTCAGTTTCTGCGCTTTATTGTCATCACGTCCGCACACAGCTGACTCTGTGTTTAATGAAACAATCCCCTCTCTCCCTTCTTACATTTGTTTCTCCAACTTTAAAAAAGAATCACAACAGGGATGCAAGTAAGTTGGTGTGGAGGCCAGGAAGGCTGGGGAGGCAGTTTCCTCTCGTGTGAGATGATAACAATGCGTGTTTATTGAGCATTTATTGTGTGCCAGGCACTGGGCCAAGGGCTTGGCACAGGTTCTCTCCTTTGATCTCTACCTGAGGCACATTTTATAGGTGGAGAGGAGGAGGGGAAGTGGGCTTGCCTGAAGTTACAGAGCTTCACACAGGTGAAGCCAAGACTGCACCCACATCTGATGCCAGAAGCCTTGTTCTTAACCCTCAAGTAGAAAGAAGAGCAGAATCAATGTTCAGTGATCAGTAGAGTTGGGAGACTACGGGGTCCAAGAAAGAGGCAGTGTCTGCCTTGCCTCCTGGGGCTTTGCTTGCCCTGCCCATCATTTGGGAGATTCATTTGTGTTCACTGTCCTTAGAGTCCTGAACCCTTTCTCGAACATTAACAACCCCTGCGATGCCACCCCTCCCCCCCTTTTTTTTTTGCTAAGGGGAAGTCCTGGACTGAAGTGACTCAGGGATCAAAGAAACTCCCGCTTATTTTTCTCTGACAGGCTGTGTGACCAAAGCAAGTTGCTCTCCCTCTGTGAGCTTGGGTTTCCTTGCCTGTGCATTGCAAGTCATCCTTGCCCTACCTTATGACAACTATATGAGATGCTGTATAAGCTGTGTTGGGCAGGGTGACTGGCACCTGGATGTTCTTGATGAATGAGACCTGAGCAGAGGGTAGATTCTAATTGTGTTTATGATCTGTTCCCACAGCTCCTGGCACTGAGACTTGATTGTAAAAGGTGCCCAGCATACACTTGCTTTGGCTCGGGCAGAGGGTGAGTAGCAGTTACTTCTGATAAGCAGGAGTTATTCCCAGCCCTGTAGCTCTAAGTCCTGGTGTTGGAGATGTGGTTTTTTCCTCCTGTTTCTTTCTTCTACCAGTTAATGAGTTACCTCCAGTGTTTGATTTTGTTTAAACAGACACGACCCTGTTGGTACCCAAGGCTCTGTCCTGGGCCAAAGTGGCTCAGAGATCAAAGAAACCCGAAGACACAGGAGCCCTCCCACTGCTCTCTCCTGGAATGGTCCCTTAGCCTGCTGGCACCTCTGGTTGCCCTGCTGCCCCCTGACCTTGTATGTAGCCAGGCTTTGCTTAGCCCTTCTCTTTGAGATTCGTCGGCTTCCTTTGGGGCCACTGTGAAGCCAGGGTGCCTTCCGGGTCCCCTGTCTACTTTCTGCCGTGTTAGCACTGTTGCCAAGGGTTCACCTACCACAGCCTAAAACCTTTGTTCCCTCACTGCCTTGTGCCCCTGGGGCCTCTTTGGACTCCCTGTTCCCTCACTCCTTCTGGTGGAGACATCTGGAGGTGTCTCATTCATTTGTTTCACTGAGGACATTGAGAGTCAAGGGTGCTTCTCAGCTTGATCCTATTATACCACTCTACTCTCCCATGTCTGGCAGAATGGACTGACCAGGAGGACTGGCCACTCCTGGCAGGAGATGTGAACACACCTCATCCCACAGTCTTCTCCAACTCTAGTGCTCTTAAACCCTGAGCCATCTCTGCAGCCCCCCCAAAGACCTTTTTTGAGAAGAGATCATATTTACTGATTCTACTTGCACACATCTTTTGGAAATATACCATTCAACCAATTATAACTAGTTTTTACTGAGACCAGAAGAATAATAACATGTTAGGTAGTGAAAAGAAAACCAGTAGCCTGGTGTGGTGGCACAGTCCTATAATCCCAGCACTCTGGAAGCTGAGGCAGGAGAGTCACAAATTCAAGGTCAGCCTAGGTACACAGCAAGACTGTCTCAAAGCACAAAAATGGGACTGAAGAGATGACTCAGCAGTTAAAAGCAGTGGTTGCTCTTGCAGCAGATCTTTACAATGGGCTGAAAATTAGTGTGACTGGAGAAGTACAGAGATGGGACAGTCGGCAGGGAGGGATGAGTCCCTGCAGTACTGAAGAGACCAAGACAAGGAAGTGGAGGTTTCACTTCAGGGACTGAAGAACCACAGAAGGGCTTTAATAAGGGAAGTGACATTAATCAGTTGTCACTGATTATTGAACAGCTGGGGAAAAGAAAAGTGGTTATCTAAATAGAAAAAAAAATAGGAGAGTGTATTCCTCTCCCACAACAAATCAGTTCCAATGAGCTGGGCATGGAGGCACACATCTTTAATCCCAGCATTTGGGAGGCAGAGGCAGGCAGATCTCTGTGAGACAGAGGCCAGCCTTGTCTACATAGTAAGTTCCAGGCCAGCTGAGGCTCCAGGGAAACCTTGTCTCAAACAGACGAGAAAAAACAAAACAAAAAAAGCGAAAAACAAAAAAATCCCACCTCAGTTCCAAGAAGACGAAGGTCCTCTGAAAAAATTTAATGGGAAGAACTAGAAGCAAATACTGTTTTGTCTTTGTGGTGCAGTGTGTGTGTGTGTGTGTGTGTGTGTGTGTGTGTGTGTGTGTGTGTGTTGCTGGGCTCTGAACCCAGCACAGGCCCTAAAGGTTTTTGTGTGTATTGTGTATATGTGTCTATGTGTATTTATGTGTTCAGGTCTACGTGTATGTGATCATGTACATGCATGTAGAGACCCAAGAACAACTTTATCCATCCGTTATTCCTCAGCTACAATCTACCTTTGTTTTAAAACAATTTTTTTGTTTATTTTTGTTTTATGTGTATTAGTGTTCTGCTTGCATTTTTGTAAGTGTAGAGGTCAGAAGAGGGCACCAGGTCCCCTGGAATTGGAGTTACAGACGGTTGTTAGCTGTTGTGTGTGTGCTGGTCCTCTGCAAGAGCAGCCAGTATTCTTAACCACTGACCCATCTCTGCAGCCCATATCTTATTTTTTGAGACAAATCCTCTCATAGGCCTAGAGCTTGCCAAGCAGGTTAGACTGCATAGGGTTAGTCTGCCAGGGATCTGCCTGTCTCTGCCTCCCAGTGCTGGAATTACAAACCACTCTGCCCAGTTTTTTTTTTTTAGAAGGTTTCTGGGGTATTGAACTCAGGCCCTCATGCTCACAAGGCAAGCACTTTAGTGACTGAGCTATCACTCTAGTCTCCTAAGGACTTCTTAAATAAGTTATACCACAAATGAAAAAGAGACAAATTCAATTTAAAATCTTTTGTTAAATAAATATCATTAAAAATGGAAAACCATGAGCCACAGGTGGGAAGATTTTGACAACATGGAGTCAATGAAAGTCAGTGTTAGGAATGCATAAGGAGCATTCATTAATATACACAGCATAGTAAGAGCATCGACAACACATAACTGGACAAACCATAGAATAGGAGAGCTGACTGGGCAGAGTTGTGTGAGGAACCCACAAACAAGGAAGAGCAAATTAAAATCTCAATAAGAACATGCAGGCAGGGCTGGAGAGGTGACTCAGTGGTTAGGAGTGGGTACTGCTCTTTCAGAGGACCAGAGTTTCATTCCCAGAATCTGTCCATGTTGGGTGGCTCACCACAGCCTGTCACTCTATCTCCAGGGTCTCTGTCATCCTTTTCTGGACTCCACCAAGCACTTGTACTCACACATGCATATATTCCTCTACACATACACATAATTTAAAAAAAAACTTAAAAAAGAACACAGTGTAGATTGGCAAGAATTGAAAGTCTGACAGTAGCAAGTGCTGGTGAGGATGTGGAACTCCAGGAATTCTTACTGCACTGTCGGTGTATACATCGGTAGGTTTGGGGAATAATTTCGTAGTACAGGTTGGCCAAAATCTACAGTGCTCCAAAATTAAGTTTTAAAATTTAGGAATGAAGCTTTAGGCAGAAAATTCCATATTTGACCCAATCTGACAGGTTGCAGTCAAGACACATCTTGTATAAAATGACCTCCCGGTTGATAGATATATAACTACATATAATTCACATATATAATAGTCACACTATGAATGAACTTTATTTAAAATTGATTGTTATCCTCAAGGTGTTTCACTTGTTGCTGTTGTTGCTGGTATGTGTGTGTGTGTGTGTGTGTGTGTGTGTGTGTGCATGGTTGTGAGGGTGTGCTAACCCATATGTTTATGTGGAGGCCAGAGACTGATGTCTGGTGTCTTCCTCAACCACTTCACCGTTTTTGAGACAGGTTCTCTCTCTGAACTTGGAGTTCAGTGTTTTGGCTAGACTGGCTGGCCAGTGAGCCCAGGGATTTGCCCGTTTCCATCCCCCGGCACTGCGGTTACAGGCAGGCAGGGACCACCACACCTAGGTTTTAAAAAATCTTTTATTTATGAATTTTATTTTATGTGTGTGAGTGTACTGCCTGCGTATGTGTAGGTGTGCTGGTGCTGTGCAGCGCCTGTAGTGGTCAGAAGAGGGCATCGGATCCCCTGGAACTGGAATTACGAATGGTTGTTAGGTACCATGTGGGTGCTGGGCATCAAACTGGGTCCTCTGCAAGAGCAGCCAGTGCTCTTAACTGCTGAGTCATATCTCCAGTCCCATGCCTAGCTTTTATATGGATGCTGTGTTCTCAGTTCAGGTCCTCATGTTTGCCCAGCAAGCCCTTTACCCACAGAGCTACCTCTCCCAACCCAGTGTTTTTTTCTTTTCTCTTCCTTCCTTCCTTTTTTTACTGAGACAAGGGCTTATGTATTCCAAGCTGAGCTTAAACTTGCTATGTAGCCAAGGGTGACCTTGAACTTCTGATCCTTTTGCCTCCAAATCCTGAGTTCTGGAATTACAGACATGAACCATCACACCCAGAGTATGTGGTGTTGGGGGTAGAACTCCTGCTTTCTATGGTTCTGATCAAGTCCAGGGCCTTATGCATACTAGGCAAGCATTCTACCAACTAAGCTTCCATCCCAACCCACAAATATTCTCAAATTAAAAAAAAAAAATCTGCAACCCAAACACTTCTAGTCCCAAGCATTTGAGATAAGGGATGCTCAAGCTGTGTTTGACAAGCTGGTCATATGTATCCCAGAACAGCTTCTCAGTTGAATTCCTACATAAGTACATGCACACAAGGACACAAGGAGGCAGGCACAAACGTGTTCAGAGGAATGTTGTTTATAATAGCAGATAGTAAATAGCATATATATGCCTGGTGTGGTGGTGCAGACCTCGGGAGGCAGGGGCAGGCTGATCTCTGTTAGATGGAAGCCATGTGGGAATAAATGACTTTAATGGGGTGAATGACTGGATCTGGTACTTTCATTGTGAGATGATAAAGAGCCAGGGAAGGGGCGAGTTGCAGCTGTGTGCAGCAACCTGGTTGATTCATAAATGCTACATAAAAAGGTAAGGAAGAACACACAGTGTCTGATTTCATTTAAATAAGCTGTACAAACACACAACACAATACCACTTCTTGTTAGGATGTACATATAGATGTCATAAAATTATAAAGTCTTTATTATAGGAGTAATAAAGGCCAAGCTGGGATAGTATGTACTTCAAGGAAGGAGAGCTGTGATTGGGAGGAAGCACAGAGATCCCCCATTCCAGGGGATTGGTTGGTTGGTTAGAAATGGGGCTGTGTCACCCAGGCTGCCCTCGAACATCTAGGCTTAAGTGGTCCTTCTTCCTTAGCCTACTCGGGAGGTGAGACTACAGGCATGTGCACCATGCAAGGCCACAAATCCTGGGTACAGCTTGACGACTTTTAACCTACGTAACAAACCCTGCAGGATGAAGCTGACTATTCTGCCTCGGAGAAACTTCTTTCTACTTCCTTTCAGACCATATCTTCCTCCTAAGTGGAGCCCGTAACCTGAGTTACCTGAGCACTGATGAATTACGTTTGCTTTAGAACCTCATATAAATGGAGTTAGATGGATGGCATGCAGCCTTTGGAGTTCGATTTTTAAGAAATTATACATTTTTTTATATTGAGGGGGACTAGAGAGATGACTTAGCAGTTAAGAACATTTGCTGTTCTTCTAGGGGACCTGGGTTTCATTCCTAGCACCCATATGGTGGCTAACAACTGTCTATAACTCCAGTTCTAGGGGATCTGACACTTTCTTCTGGCCTCTGTGTGCACTGTACAACATGGGTGCACTTACAGACATGCAGGCAAAGCACTCATACACATAAACTAAAAATGATAAAATATTTTTTAAATGATTTTACTTATTTTTTAAAAAAATAATGTATATATGTGTGTGGATTTGTGGTACCTGAGGAGGCCAGAAGAGCACAATGGATCCCTTGAAGCCAGAGTTACAGGAGGTTGTGAGCTGCCTGACCTAGGTGCTGGGAACCAAAAATCTACTCCTCTGTAAGAGCAGTATATGCTCTTAACCACTGAATCATCCCTCCAGCACCCCCCGTTTTGAGTTTGCACTTTTAACATTTTGTTTACAAGATTCATCCTATTATAGCACGTCATTTTCTTTCACTCTCACAGCTAGATAAAATCCCATAGTATGAAAATACCCAAACTTGTAATCAGTTCTACTGCTAATGGGACTGGGAGCAGTTTTCTGGGTTATTTTTGGAAATCAATGAGTCTTGCTGTATAGTTGAGACTGGTTTTAAACAGAAGATCCTCCTGCCTCAGAGTCTCTCACAAGTAGTTTGGATTACAGGTGTTTGCCACCACATACAGTTAGTTTTCAGTTATTACTTTTAAAACACATGCTGTACAAGATGCAGTAGCATGCTCCTACATGTGAGACAGGAAGAGGAAACAGGAGTTCTTGGCCAGCTAGCCTGAAGTATGTGGCAGTGAACAGTAGGGGACCCTGCCTCAAACTAGGTGGAAGGTGAGGACCAGCAATACTCAAAGCTATCCTCTAAGCACACACCCACAATCATACATGATTATGTACATATACATACATACACATCACATACACATACACATACATACACAAAAGATTTTTAAAAAGAAAGAAAAGGAAAGATAAGAATTCTTTATTTAGGCATGGTGGCACGCACCTGCAATCCCAGCTCCTCTAAAGGTTGGAGGACTGTGAGTTGCGGCCAGTGCAAACTAGATAGTAAGACCCTATCTTTAAAAGAGAAAAGAAAGCTTGCTTATTCCACATCCTCAACGTTTGGCACCATCTGACTTTTTCATGTTGGCCACTCTAGAGGGGATGAGGCACCTACAATTTTAAGGCTTTTGATTCAAATAGACCCCAGAGAGCTGGCCCAAGGCCTTAATTTCCTTTCCTTCCAATAATGAAGATGCAGAATCTTGAATTTCTTAACTGAGTTCAGGATAATAAGTGAGTTCCCAATGGATTCCTGCACAGTGTTAACCTGGGCAATAGACTTTCAGGACTCCATGATGGGCTCAGTGGGATATCACAGCAATACTGTCGTCTTCAGAGCAAAATCTGACTTTGCCTCAGTTTCCCTCACTCTGGGTGTATGCTGTTACCTCTCCAGTGGTATTTATAACCCATGATGCACACAAGCAACGGATTCAAGTACAAGCCAGCAGTGGACTAGATTAGCAGGAACCAGATTAACCAAATGTGCTGGTTATATTGCCCTCTAGTGTTAGAATCAAGAACAACATGTGATGAGAGTTGTACCATTTTACAGGTACTAATTGCACCCCTTTTTATCACTGTTAAGGGAGAAGGGGAGTCACCAGGGCATAGGCAACTCAGTAGGGAAGTCAAGGCTGGAAGTCAGCCGTAAATTCTAACACTTGGGACTTGAGAGATGGTTAGCGACTGCTCTTGCTGAGAACCCAGGTTTGATTCCCAATGCCAACATGGCAGCAAATAACTGTCAGTAACTCCAGTTCTAGGGGATCCGACACCCTCTTCTGGCCTCCAAAAGCTTTGTGCAACAGAGGTACACTTACATACATGCAGACAATACACTCATACACATAAAATAAAAATTAGCAGAGTGTGGTGGCACATGCCTTTAATCCCAGCACTCAAGAGGCAGAGGCAGGCTGATCTCTGTAAGTTCAGGGCTAGCCTGGTCTAAATAGCAAGTTCAAGGCCAGCTGTCACTATAGGAAGACCCTGTCTCAAAAAGACCATAAACAAACAAACAAATAAATAAATAAGATATATTTTTGTAAATGCACATAAAATGTCTCTTTCAGGGTTTGGAAGTGGCTCAGTGGTAGAGATCTTGCCCCTGGGTTCAATCTCTGCAATAAACAAATAAGAAAACAAAACATCAGTTTTTCCTTTTTTTAGAATGTAAATTGTTTAACGTTATAAACTTTGGGTGATATACCAAGTATCCATGATGAAGCTAGAAGAGATGTGAATCCTTTCAACCATAAAGAAATGGTAAGATGGCTAGCGGGTAGGCACTTGCTGCCAAACCTGATGATCTGAGTTTGATGCCTGGGACCCACATGGGTTCCGGTCCCAGCACCCACTTGGTCAGTAACTCCAGTTCCTGGGGATACAATGCCATTTTATAGCCTCTGTGGGCATTGCACGCAAAGGTATACTTAACATTCAGAAGGCAAAACACATAAAATAAAAATAAGGGGGTTGGAGAGATGGCTCAGTGGTTAAGAGCACTGGCTACTCTTGCAGAGGACCCAGGTTTGATTCCCAGCACCCACATGGCAGCTAACAACTGTCTGTAACTCCAATTTCAGAGGACTCTTGACACCCTCTTTGGACATCTGTGGGCACAGCACAACACAGTTGCCCTTACATACATACTCACATACATAAAATAATAACAAAGAAGATATTAAAAATTAAAAATTTTTCTAGAAAAATTTTAAAAAAGGATAAATGTTTGAGAATATAGGCTAGATATATTTGACCTGATTTCAATGTTACTCAATCACTGGGGTATAGCTCAGTGGTAGAGTACTTGCCTAGTATATTCAAAGCCCTGGGTTTGATTCATAGCACCACAAGGTGTTGGGCAATGCCCGAGGAGGTCAGAAGAGGACATTGGATACCCTGGAACTGGAGTTAGGATGTTTGTTAGCTGCCATGTGGGTGCTAGGATTCAAACCTGGGTCTTCTGCAAGAGCAGCCAGTGCTCTTAACTGCAGAGCCATCTGTCAGCCACTAAAAAATATTTTATTTATTATTTTTATTTCACCTGTAAGACATTTTTGCCTGCATGTATATAAGTGCACTGCATGGGTGCAAAACCCTTGAGACGTCCGAAGAGGATGTTGGATCCCCTGGAACTGGAGTTACAGACAGTTGTTAGTTGCCATGTGGATGCTGGGACTTGAACCCAGGTCTTCTGGAAGAGCAGCAAGTGTTCTTCACTGCTGAGCCACCTGTCTAGTCCAAGGTTATTTATTTTTATTTTATCTGTACGAGTATTTTGCCTGCATGTAAGTGTACCATGTGCCTTCAGTATCCATGAAGGCTGGAAGAGGGTGCATGCAATGCCTGTGTTGGATCCCTTGGAATTGGGGTTACAGATGATTGTGAACTGCACTGTGGGTGCTGGGAACTGAGCCTGAGTCCTCTACAGGAGCAGCCAGTGCTCTTAAGTGCTGAGAGGCCCTATTCCTTTACTTCCAAATGTATCTTATATTCACTGCTCACTCCTAATTCCTATGCCCTTTGTGCTGAGATCACTGCCACAGATTAGTCCACGGTGCTCTTTTGATTTCAAAGTCATGCTGGATTAAAACCTATCTCTTTGCTTTCCTTCCAGGTACACTTCAGCAACAACAAAAGTTGGCGTTATTCTAATTAAGTATGATATGCTGATTGGGTGAGAAAATGTCCTTATTCTTGGACATCAGTAGTTCAAGGTCACCCTCAGCTACATAGGGAATTTGAGATCTTTCAAAATTCATGCTGGACTTTAGTTACCATGGACTTTTAGTTACCATAGCATGGAGTTATGGATGTAGTGGATGTGCTTGTAACCCCAGCACTCGGGAAGCTGAAAAAGAATAGTGAGTTCAAGACCAGATTGCGCTATATAGTGAATTTTGGGCTATCCTGGACTACAGAGTTAAGATCCTGTTTAAAAGCCAAGAAACTTAATTCATTTATGATGTCTAAAGGTAAAAGGCTGTTAGGACTAGGAATGTAGCTCAGTTGGTAGAGCACCTGCTTAGCACACATCAAACTCTGGCTTCTATCCTACCACTACAGAAATCTGGAGTCGTGGTACATGCTTGCAGTCCAAGCACCCAGGAGGTAAGGGTAGAAGGATCAGAAGTTCAAGGTCATCCTTGGCTATATAGTAAATTTGAAGCTAGCCTGGGATACATGAGACCTTGTCTCAAAAAAACAATGTGTGAATGTATGCATATATGAACATATATATGTGTATGTGTGTATGTATATATGTGTGCATGCATATATGTGTGTGTACTAGAAGTCTTTGGGAGGTGCTTAGAATTAGTTAGTCACCAGCATGGAGAGCCCATGACAGAATTCTGGCTCTCCGTCTCTCCACAACCTGTGGATCCTGCCAGGAACAAGGTCATCAGCAGATGTAACCTTGACCTTGAACCAAAATAACCTTCTTCATAACTTACCTGTTGAATGATACCATGTTACTAGCAGCGGAAAACGGATCCCCTGGCCCCCGCTGATGACAGCTGCTTCTCACACCAGGAGCTAAGAACATATTCTTGGGGTATCCTCAATGCTCTGCATTTTTCTTTCTTTTCTTTATTGTTTTTTCTTTTAGTTTCAACCCTACAGAAAAGTAGAAAGGACCATGCATAACTTTCATTTAGCATCACACATTATTAATCTTTTATCTATTTCACTTTCTTCAATTGTCTGAAGATAAATTGCAGATATGAGGACTACTTTTTTTTTTTTTAACTCTTAAGCACTTCAAACTACATTTCTCTTCTTTTTCTTTGTTCCTTCTCCTCTTTATTTGGTGAGACAGGGTCTCTAGCCCCAGGCTGACTTCAAACTCCCTATATGGCTGAGGATGATCTTGATCTTCGGATGTCCAAATATAAGGACATTTTTTTACTCGATCAGTAAATTATGCTTATAATTCCAGTTTTTGTTTTAATGATCCAAATAAGCTAGCGTGACTGTGTTCTGGAACATCCTGATGAATTATTATTCTTTTCCTTTTGGAGACAGGGTCTCACTATGTAGTCCTGGCTGACTGGAATTCACTCTGTAGACCAGGCTGGCCTTGAATGCACAAAGACTGCTTCTGCTCCAGAGTGCTGGAGTGGAGTACGTGCCGCCAGGTTGCGTTCCTGATGACGAACCCCCGCCTTTTTCTTTTAGACAGTATGCCCAAGCTGGCTTGGAACTTGCTTTGTAGACCAGGCTGGCCTCAATCTCATATGTGCTGGGATTAAAGTCATACCACCTCGTCCAGCTCCTGATGATTCTTTATGGGGCAACCCCACCTCTCAAAGTCAGTGCATGCTTTAGACAGGACAGGGTAGACTGTGCTACTGTAACAAAAAGTTCCAAGTCACCATTTTGTAACAACAGAAATATACCGCTGTCTCAAACTGCCTGTCTATTGTATGACAGCTGATACTTGGCTCCCTGTCATCTCCCTGCAAAAGTCAGGATGACACCAAAGTAGCGCTCATTTAGAATATTGCCAGTCATCATGACAGGGAAGCACTGCTTGGAAAGGCCTCATGTAAGCACCGAGATGCCCTGACAGGCTCACAGCTCAGTGACGATGTTTTTAGGTTCCCAGAAGTCAAAAGAGGGTATTTCTTGTATTTATATATGACCATCATGGAGATGAGATAGTACTAACTTTGTCACAAGTTAGAAAGAACACAATTGGAGTTGATGCTTCTTCAGTTTGTGACTGCATCGAGTGAAGGCTGAGCCTGTTCCATCATGGTGCAGAACTCTCCTTCTCTCCCTCCTTGCTCCTTGCTCCTCCCTCCTCCCTCCTCCCTCCTCTCCCTCCTCCCCCTCCTCTACTCCTCTCCCTCCTCCCTTCTCCCCCTCCTCCCCCTCCTCCCCTCCCTCCTCCCTCCTCTCCCTTCTCCCTTCTCTCCCTCCTCCCTCCTCTCCTCCTCTCCCTCCTCCCTCCTCCTCTTCCGCCTCCCTCCTTTCCTTCTCTCCCTCCTCCCTCCTCTCCTCCTCTCCCTCCTCCCCCCTCCTCCTCTCTCTCCTCCCTCCTCTCCCTCCTCCCGCCTCCTCTCCTCTCCCTCCTCCCACCTCTCCCTCCTTCTCAGTACTCGACTCTCCCCTTTCTCTCCACTCCTCTCCCACCTCGTTTCCTCCTCCTGGTGCTCCTATTGTGACCCAAGCACTTCATATTGTTTCATTTCACTATCTCTGTAAGACATGAAGTGATCACTATACCATTGTATTGCTAAGAAACTGTGGCTCAGAGAGGTTCAGTCACTGCTCAAGACACACAGGAAAACCCCCAGATTTGCCTCAGGCAGCCTGACTTCAGAGCCCATACTACCAACCAACACAAAGACCTGCAGATCCACAAGGAGAGCAAAATTTTTGTGGAAATAGAGTCAAGTGGGTCCACCCACATTCTTATAAGTAGGCCAACTCCAAGGTCAGAATCATGTTGAGTGGCAGTTTTGTTTGAACAAAATAACAGCTATCATGTAAAATTACTGTCATTGTAATTCTTATCTATAAATTTAGTTTATAGTTCTGTCAAGAATTTATATGTAGTTTGTTTCTATGTTACAATAACAATGCTTTCAAGGCATAGGGAGAATGGCTCAGTTGGTAGAGTGCTTTCCTAGTATGTATGAAGCCCTGGGTTTGATCCTTAGCGTCACATGAACCAGGCATGGAGGTGCACACCTGTAATCCCAGCACTCCAAAGGTGGGGGTAGAAGGCTCAAAAGTTCAAGGTCATCTGCTACATGTGAGTTCAAGGCCAGCCTGTACTACTTGAGACTGCTCAAAAAAAGGTGAGTGCCTTTAGTAAATACTATGGGATGTAGGGAGGAAGCTAGAAGAGCTTTCCCTTAAAAAAGGTCCGTCTGGGGCTGGAGACGCAGCTCAGTGGTTAAAAGCACTGCATGCTCTTGTACAGGTCCTGGGTTTGGTTCCCAGCACCCATATGGTGGCTAACAACCATCAGTAACTCCAGTTCTAGGGGATCCAGCACCCTCTTCTGGCCTCTCTGGGCATTGCACACATGGGTGCACCTACATACATGCAAGCAGAACACTCATACATGTTAAAAAAAGAAAGATTCACTTATATATTATTCAAGTTGAAGAACAAAAGTCTTGGTTGGGGCTAGAGAGATGGCTCAGCAGTTAAGAGCACTGGCTGTTCTCACAGAGCACCTGGGCTCAGTTCCCAGACTGAGCCCACATGGTGATTAACAACCGCCTGTAACTCCAGTTCCAAGGAATGCACACCCTCTTCTGGCCTCTGAGGGCATTGCATGACACAGGGACACTTTCATACATACATACATACACTCATACACATTTTTTTTCAAGTCTCTAAATGAAACCCACATTGCCTAGGATGGCTGTCTTGGTGCTTTGCGCTCCAGGCCCTATGAAGCTTTGCAAAATTCTTTTCTAATTCCCTTTCTTTCCTGGTCTTTTGAACCACGTGTTGCTTACCTTAAAACATCTTTCTTGTTCAGACTTTCTATGAGTTAGGGATTGGTTTGGCTCTGTAACTGAAAACCCAGCTTGCATAGCTTAGCCAAATAGAGGCCTGGTTCTCCTCATGTAGCAAAAAATCCAGAAATGGGCATTTCAGGGCTTGTAAGGTGTGGCTTTGTGCTGCCAGCCGAGACCACACTGTTTCTATCATTTCTCACCCTCAGTGTGTGACTGTCAGCCCTCACTCATCTCTTCATGGTCATAAGATCCATCTCTAGTATCTACTCTGCCTTCTAGGCAAGGGGAAAGGTAAAGATTTAAAGATTTGCTGGGAGCTGGTGAGATGGCTCAGGGAGGGGGCTTGGTGCTAAGCCTGATGACCCAAGTTTGGTAGCTGAAACCCACATAGTAGAAAGCCAATTCACACAAGCTTATCCTCTAAACATCAAACAAATGTTGTAGTGTGTGCTCTCTTTTTTAGAAAATTCACCCCAGCTGGGTGTGGTGGCCACACCTGTAGTCCCAGCACTTGAAAGAAGGAGCAGGTAGATCTCTATGAGATCAAGGCCAGCCTGGTCTACAGAGTGAGTTCCAGTTCAGGTGGGGGCTACAGGGAGACCCTGTCTCAAAGAAAAAGGAAAAAAGAAAAGTGTCATTTGTTACCCATGTATGAGTATAAATGTACGTTCAGATGCATGTGTATGGGGAGGCATGTGCACATGTGTGCACACATATGGAAGCCAGAGGACAACCTTAGATGTCGTTCCTTAGGGGCCTTCCACTTCCTTTGAGACAGAGCCTCTCTCTGGCCTGGGGCTCACTGATTATGCTGGACTGGCTACCCAGGGTCCTCCGGGTCTAACCCCCAATGCTGCAATTTCAAGTGTGAACCACGACATCTGACATTTTTATGCAGGTTCTGGGGTTCAAATAAGGCCTTCAAACTTGCAAAGCAAGCACTATAAAGTGCTATAAAAACTCATCTCCTCAGTCGCCCCAAACCTGTCTTCCCTCCCTCCCTCCCTTCTCCCTTCCCCCTTCCCTTCCCTCCCTCCCTTCTTCCTTCCCCCCTCCCTTCTTTCCTCGTTTTTTGTTTGTGTGTATGTGTGTGTGTGTATGTGTGTGTGTGTGTGTGTGTATACAGGTGAAGGTGTGTGGTGAGGACTCCTGTATATGTGGGTGTAAATGCATATGTGTATGAAGGTCAGGGAAAGTTGTTCCTAGGAATACCCACCTCCTCTGAGACCAGGTCATCCACTGACTTGAGGCTCCCCAGTTAAACTTCACTGGTTGGTCAGTGAGCCCCGGGGATCCTCCTGTCTCTGCCTCCTTGGTACTGGATTAGAAGCCTGAGCCACCATACCCAGCATTTTTATGTAGGTTCTGGGGCTTAAACTCAGACTGTAATGCTTGCAAGGCAAGTACTTTATTATTATTTAAAATTTATTTTTATTTTATGTGCATGTGTGTGTGCCTAGGTGTGTGTATGTACACCATGTATGTGCAATGCCTGTAGAGGCCAGAAGAGGACATTATATCCTCTGGAACTGGAGTTAAAAATGAGTGCTAGGAATTGAACCTGATGGGAGTGTTGTTAACCATTAGCTATCTCACCAGCCCAAGGCAAGCACTTTAACAATTGAGCTATCTTCTTTTCTTTATGACAGTGTCTTACATAGCCCAGTCTGGCCTTGAACTCACTATGTAGCTGAAAAAGTCCTTGAACTCTTGATCTTCCAGCCTCTACCTCCTAAGTCCTATGATCACAAGTATATTCCACCACACCTAGCTCCAAAAGCTTTTTCAGGACCTTTAAAAAAAAAAAAAAAAGAAGAAGACACAATCTCTTAAGAAGCTGAGGTTAGCTTTGAACTCACTATGTAGCCCAGGATAGCCTCAAACTGTTGGCCTTCCTACTGAGAGTGCTGGGATTACAGGTATGTGCCATTATTCTGAGTTTCCTTATAAAACCTTCTATGTATATTACATCAGAAAGATCTTAGCCACATGGTCACTCACGGTTATAAAAATATCTGAGAAGAGTCAGGTGTAGTGGCATACGCCTTTAATACCAGCAACTTGGAAGCAGAGGCAGGCAGATCTCTGTGCATTTGAAGCCAGCCTGGTCTACATAGTGAGTCCCTTTTTCAAAAAAATGGACAAACACACATACACACAAACAAAAAAAGTATAGGAAGTATAATTTTTCTTGCTAGGTATGAACAAATTGGAAGTGTATTATTACAGCTTAGTAAGAAAGAAAAAGGGTACTAGGAGATCTGGAGTGATCTGTGCTTCTGGCCCCTGGTTTTGCTATTACTGGTGATGGTGATTTTTTTAATTATTATTTTTATTTTATGTATGTGAGGGTATGGCCTGCATGTATGTAAATGCACCTGTGTTGTGCGCTGCCCAAGGAGGTCAGAAGAGGGTGTTGGATCTCCTGGAACTGGAGTTACAGACGGTTGTTAGCCACTGTTTGGGAGCTGGGAATGAAACCTGGGTCCTCTGCAAGAGCAGCCAGCTCTTAACCCTTGAGCCATCTCTTCTAGCCATGTGGTGATGGTTTTTTGAGACATGGTCTCATGTAGCCCAGCTGGCCTTGAACTCCATGTTGCTGAAGAAGACCTTGAACTCCTGATCTTCCTCCTCCTCCACATTTTGAGTGCTGAGATTACAGGCATGTGCCTGGTTTATGTGGTGCTTGGAAGTGAAGCTAGGTGCCGGAGCCCGCTGGCAGAAATCAGACCATACCCAAAGCGGGGAGTGAGGATGAGAAAATGTAGAGACAGAGAGAGAGAGAGAGAGAGAGAGAGAGAGAGAGAGAGAGAGAGAGAGAGAGAGAGAGGAAACAGAACCGACTCAGGAGGGCTGTCAGTCACACTGAAGCAGGTTGCCTTTATTAAGTCGTCCCCCCCCCGCCCCCATTTATACTGTGAGGTGAGCAAAACAATACTAACACAGGCAAAATAACTCAAGATATGATTGGCTTCCCTCAAAGATTTTCATGTGACCTCAGTCTTAGGTGAAAAATAAACTTCTCCTCAGATGTAAATCATTTTGCCTAATGAAAACTCCTGCTTCCAACAGCACTTCTGTGCACGAGATTGTCTTCTGCCTAACCCAAAACTAGGGCATAGTTCAAGGCAGGCACATGGCCTCCGACAGCTAGGCCCTCAAGCACACTGGCAAGCATTCGACCAACTGAGCTACATTCGGCCCTTACGTTATCTTTTGTAACTTTTTCCTTTTTCTTTCTTGCTACATTGTTTGCTTCCCCTCCCTCCGTGCTGAGGCCTGAGCCCATTGTCTTGAGCATGCTAAGCAAGTACTATACCACCGAGCTACATTCTCAGCCTTTTGGGAGGACATTTAATGTCCAAACCAAAACTTTCTTCACAAAGGCTTCCTTGACTCCATGGCTTCCTGTGCTCCTGCCCTGACTGGGCTTCCGGAGGGCGAGGAATTTGCACTGTGTTTTCTTTATCTCCCTATGCCCCTTGACTGGCATGAGGTAGACTCTAGAAAATATCTGGGGAACCAGAATATTTGTGCATGCATATGTGTGTGTGTTCATGTATGTAGATGTGGGTATGTGCCACAGTCTACTGATGTCAGGTCTACCATCCACCTTGATTGAGACAGGGTCTTTTTGCTGTATATCAGGCTTGCTGGCCCTTGAACTTCTGGGGAGTCTCCGTCTCCACCTCCCATCTCTCCATGGGGCACTGGGATTATAGACATGTGTGCTGTTCATTCAAATTTTACATGGCTTCTAGAGATTTGAACTCGGGTCCTTAGGCTTCCATGACTTTTATCCACTGAGCCATCTCTCCAGTCCCAACATAAAATATTAATGGAGATGTATCTCTTGGTGGTAGAGATAGTGGTGACTTCCATTTCATTTTTTATTTGTTTACTAATATTCTAAGTTCTCCACCATGACATGTATTTTTATAAGCAGAAAAAAAAGAATAAAACTGGAGAGATGGCTCAGTGGTTAAGAGTTCTGTCTGTTTTTGCAGAAAACCCAGGTTTGAATCCCGGCACCTAGATGGCAGCTAACAACCTTCCATAACTCCAGTTCCAGGGGATCCAATGCCCTTTTCTGTCCTCCACAGGCACTGCATGACATGGGTGAACTTACACACATGCAGGCATAACACTCTTACACATAAAAATAAAAATAAATAAATCAAAAGAACTTTTTAAAAGAATAAAAATGATAAGTAAAGCTAATATTTAAAGGGGAAAGGCACCAGAATGCTTCAACTTGTGCTTTTACAGAGATGTGTCCACGGTTTAAATCATCCATGTGACAAATTTTTACAGAACATGTTTTGTGCCACACATACTTTTGGTGTAGAGGCTATTGTGATGATTAAGAGTAACGATGGTCGTTGCCTTAGGGAACTGTGTTTTTTTATTTTCTGAAATCACTATGATAAATGTGATTTACTATGTTAAAATTTAAAAAAAATATGTTTTTGTATATGAAAGTTTTGCTTGCATGTATGTAAGCGCACCATGTGTGTACAGTGTCTGTGGAGGCCAGAAGAGGGCATCTGATCCCCTTGAACTGGAGTTATAGATGATTCTTAGCAGTCATATGGGTGCTGGAAACTGAGCCCAGGTCCTCTCCAACTGCTGAGCCATCTCTTCAGTCCCTATTGTTTTAAATACTAAAAATGAACCTAATCTAAAAATGAAACACCATCTAATGTTTTATTTGTTTACAAGATATGCTTTCTAAAGGATTCACCTTATTACTGTTAAATTACTGATGGGAGGGCCAGCAAGATGTCTCAGTGGGTAAAGGCACCTGCTACTAAGCCTAGTGACCTGAGTTTAATCCCTGGGACTCACATGGCAGGTGAGAAAATTGTCCCCTGACCTCTACATATGCACCGAGGCACATGTACATCCACACTTATACACTCAAAGCAACACACAGACACACACATACACATACACACACAATATAAAAAAAAAGTTACTGGTGAGAATGATGATAATTTAGCAGACCCAATCTGTTCTGGTTATCTATTGCTGATTCTTAAAAAGATAAAAAAATTCACATGGGTATGGTAATCCATACCTGTAATCCTAGCACTCAGGATGACTGTGAATTCAAGACTAGCCCCCTAGAGTTGTGGCACAGTGGTAGAGCTCTTGCCTGTCATGTCTAAGGCCCTGGGTTCTATCCCTAGCGCGTGCATGCACGCACAGACACACACACAGACACACACACACAAACACATACATTCTCTCTAAATAAAAATAAATAAATACAACTTTTCCACACACGATGTTTTAAAATGATTGTTTTACTGCATCTCTTCATTCCTTATTCTCAGAGATCAGGGTCCCCCCTGGACATTCTCAGGTGCATTCACACAGAGATCTTCCTGAGACAGCAAGATAGACAAGCATGCAATTTTTACAACCTAGCTTTTTCAAAGTCGCTTAGTATCAACACTTCGTAACCAGATTCTAGGAGACTCTGATCCTGCCTGTTTGTGGGAGATGTTATAGTTTGTATTTTTGTTTTGTTCCACAGATATTTTGTCACAGACGCAGGAAGCTGACACAAGATTGTCAAAGCACAATATTTGAAGAATACTGGAGGGAAGATGCTGCGACCATCTTGAAAACACAACGTGAAACACTGTCAACGTCCAAAATGTCCATATGCTCTGACTCAGAGGTCCATGGGTAGGAATCTCTCTGATGGAAGCTTGTGTGTACTCTTATGCATGTCCCTAACACTTACACACAAAAGTAATGCTGTACTATTGTTCCTCAGAGCAAAAATTCCACAGTAACCTAGTGTTCGGTAAAAGAGGACACACAAATTAAGATACAAAAATAGTCCTTCCTAGTTTGCCTTTAATTGCTGTGACAAAACACTGACCAATTCCAACTTGGGGAGGAAAGGGTTTATTTGGCTCACACAGGGTTACACAGTTCATTATGGAGCCCAAGGTAGGAACTCAGCAGAAACTTGGAGGCACGAGCTGGAGCACAGGCCATGGAGGAACGCTACTTACTGGCTTGCTCCCCTGGCTCATGTTCAACCTGCTTTCTTATACACTAGACAACAACCTGCCTAGGGATGGAACCACCTACAGTGGGCTGGGCCTTCCTGCAGCATTCAACAGTCAAGAAAATAACCTGCAGACATGATCACAGGCTAGTCCAATGGAGGCTCCTTCAACCCAGGTGTGTCAAGTTGACACTAAAGCTATCCACACATAGGCTATAGCCACCAAAGCTTCAGAGAACATCTATGTTATAGATGTTCTATGTTTGGGACTGGGGAAGTGGCTAAGTGGGTAAAGTGCTTGTCATGCAAGCATGAGGACCTGAGTTCAGATTTCCAATGTCTACATAAAAGTCAGGTGTGACAGCATGCCTTTAACTCCAGTACTACGGGAGCAGAGATGGGTGGATCCCCAGAATTCACTGAGCAGCTAGTCTAGCTGAATTGTTGAGCTCCAGGTTTAGTAAGAGAACCTATCTCAAAAAATAAGGTGGAGGGATCAGTGAGATGGCTCAGTTGGTAAAGAACTAGGGTGGCAGCTAACAAGCCTCTGTAACTTCAGTTACAGGACTCCCTCTTATGGCCTCTGTGGATGTTGCACACATGTGTTGCACTAACATACATGCAGGCAAAACACTCATACAAATAAAATAAAAATAAATAAATAAATAAATAGGAGACTATAAAGAGAGAATTGTGACTGGCTTCAGTTTTCAATGACTAAATTTCTCAAGGGGTGAACAGATTTTTTTTTGACTGTCAAGTAGAAAGTGGCTTGAGAAAACAGTCAAGTACAGTTATACCGAAATGACGAGAGGGGGTTTTATCTACTGGTGCTTATGTCTTGGGAAAACTGTTGTGATGCCAAAGCAAAGACCAGGGAGGAGCCACGGCCCTCAGGCGGAGCCAGCAGGTGCAATGAAGTTTGCGGGTATTTTTTTTTCCTGTTCCCATTTTGTACCCCTTAAATTGTTTGCAACCAAAATAAATTACTCATGTATTTCTTAGGTACTCAAAATTATTTAAAAGTTTAAAAAGTCCCAAACTGCCAGTTGATGGATGAACTGATAAAACAATTACAGAGTCATGTGCTGTGGCGCTGGCTTGTAATACCAGCACTCTGGAGGCTGAGGCTGGAGGCTGGAGAGTTCAAGGTCAGCTAGGGCTACATAGTAAGCCGTTTAAACAAACAAATTAACCCTGTCCCCCAAATCAATGTGGTAATTCCAGCACTTGAAAGGTAGAGGCAGGAGGATTGGAGTTCAAGGTCATCCTCAGCTACATATCCAGTTTGACACCAGTCTGGGCTACATGAGATCCCTTTTCAAAAAAAAAAAAAAGTTAACATTAGACATATTTTATCATGATTAAAACACTTTTTTTAGGTTGGATGTGGAGCATAGGACTTTAACCTCAGCACTCAGGAGTAGGACGCTGCTGGATCTCTGGATTTGAGGCCAGCCTGGCTTACACAGTGAGACTCAGTCTCAAAAAAATTCTTTTTGAGAAAAAGGGATATTTTTTTTACTTTTCTCCTGGAAACTTTAAAATGTAAGATGGTATGAGTTTCGAGAAACCATAGATTTCTGAACATCATGAAGTAAAAATGTTTTCTTTTAATTATTAAAGTATTTTATTTTTTGATCTATTTATTTTTATTTTATGTGTACAAGTGTTATGCCTGCATGTACATAAGGGCATCTGTGCTGTGCAGTGCTCACAGAGGCCAGAAGAGGGCGTCAGAGCCCCCGGAACTGGAGTTATAGACGGTTGTTAGCTGTGTAGGTGGTGAGAATCAAACCCCGGTCCTCTGTAAGAGTAGTCAGTGCTCTTAACTGCTGAGCCATCTCTCCAGCACTATTAAAATATTTTAAAATTATTTATTCATTTATTGTGCATGCATTGGGAGGTTAGCTTGCCTATGAGCTTCTGGATGAATCTTCTGAATGAATCTTCTGTCTCCACCTCCCATCTTGAACCATAGATGTGCCACTCCAATTAGCTTTTTTTTGTCTGGGTTCTAGTGATAGAACTTGGGTCCTCAGGCTTGGTGGCTAGCACCTCTACTTGTTGAGCCGTTGTTCAGCCCTTGGATTTCCCTCTTAAAAGAATAACTGATTTTAAAAAGCTTTGTGTTAACTTTATTATTTTTGGATGAGTGTGTGTGTGAGAGAGTATGTGCACATGCCATGATGTATGTGTGGAGGCCAGAGGAGAGCTTGCATGAATCAGTTCTCTCCTTCCACCACATTGTTTTCAGGAATCAAACACAGATCATCAAATGTGGCAGCAAGCACTCTCACCCTCCAAGGTATCTCATTGGCAGTAAAAGAATAACATTTAGAAGTTGGAGAGATGTCTCTGCAGTCAAGAGACACTTGCTGCTCTTGAAGAGGACTGGGGTTCAGTTACCCACATGGTGGATCACAACTGTCCCTAACACCAGTTCCAGGGGATCTGACTCCCTCCCTCTTCTGGCCTCTGAGGGCATTGCACACACTTATACATATAAAATAAAATAATAAAAATATATTAAAAAAGAATAACTGCACGTAGCTGTCTCAAATACAGGTAGCAAAGTGTCTGCTAGTCATTTGGAGAGAGCAGATGAGTAAGTGAAAAGTAACTGAAAACTGTTTCAGTTAGATGTGTGAATTTTCAGTGCTGGGGGGGGTACACATTCATTTCTACGTGTGTCCCATGACAGAGACACCTAACTGCACTCTCACTCCAGGTAGAGCATCTTCCATCTCCACCAGAATCTTAAGCTCTCTGGTTCTGGCCTGGCAGAAATCTGTCCTAGATTTCATGGTAGGTCACCTTCCTATTGAGGTCCTGTCAGTCTCGTGAAATAAATCCTGAAGATCTTTAATGGCAGCTGTTCCTGGCAGGGAGCTAGGTTTTAGTTGCATAACTTTCTCTACTTGACCTCCTTTTAACCTGGGCGATGCTGGTGGCTCTGGCACTTCATCCTGCCTCTGTAATGTTCTCTCTCTCTTTCTCTCTCTTTATTTTTCTACAGTAATGATCTATTGTACTGTAATAAAAACTGTAAATATTCTACATTAACTCTTTTTTTAAAAATCTGTGAATACATTGCCTGCATGCATGTGAATGCACCCATGTCATGGCAATGCCCTCAGAGTTCAGAAGAGGGCATCAGATCCCCTGGAACTGGAGTTACAGATGGTTGTCAGGTGCCATGTGGGTGCTGGGAATCAAAACCGGGTCCTCCGGAGCAGCCAGAGCTCTTAACCACTGAGCCATCTCTCCAGCTCCCTTGCTCTGTTTTTTTGTTTGTTTTTTGAGAGCACCAATCAGCTGCGCTTTCTCTCTCAGCTGACATACCTGAGAATGTGAACCATCTTTTTTCCTTATGGATTTTTATAGTATCAATTCTGTTGGTCACTTTACCCAAAGACTGTTCCCAGACTGGAGGGAGGTTTGCTCTCTCTTCCAACTTGCTTAAAACAACCACATTATTTTCTATCAGTTTGACTCTGTGTGAGGTTACTGAATGTCATTTGTTCCCTCCAGTTTAAGATCACTGTGTCCTTGGGACCCTAATGCAATACCATTTACCTCTCTAAAGAGCAACAAGGCATCCTGATTCAAATTCTCACTGTGGGTCTTGTCAAGTGCTGATGTAACCAAAGATGGCTGAATGGTCACATTGCTTCTGTTGGTCTCCACACCATTCTGCAGTCTTTTCAGGTTTTCTTGTGTTCATATACACTTTTCTGTATCACCTCCATAGCAAGATGGTCACTGTTTAAAACACTGATTTGAAGTTGGAGAGATGGCTCAGTGGTTAAGAGCACGGGCTATTCTTGCAGATGATCTGGGTTTGGTTTCCAACACCCATATGGCAGCTAACTATCCATGACTCCAGTTCCAGGGGATCCAATGTCCTTTTCTGACCTCTGTGAGCATTGCATGACACAGATGCACCTATACACACAAGCAATACACTCATATACATAAAACAATAATAATAATAATAATAATAATAACAACAACACCGATGGGGCTGGAGTCCTAGCTCAGTTGGTGAGCTGCCCAAGATCAACTCGGTGGCAAGATCTCAGGTTTGTCTGACTTGTAACAGTATTCAGAATCACCACAGTGACTGGTTGGAAAGTCCTTTGTCACATTACAATGGAACCCTTTTTAAGTCCAAAGATGCTATGGACGTTTGCAAAATGAATTTAAAAATTCACTCACTAAGTGAGTCAGTGAGATGGTGACCTGAGGTTGATCCCTGAACTCATGTAAAGCCAGTGGCACAAATCTGTAATCCCAGCACTTCTACAGCGAGATGGGAGGTAGAGACAGGAGAATGGAAAGGAAGCTCATGGACTAGATAGCCTGGAGCACATATCTGGGTAGGAACAAGAGAGACCCCATCTCAACAACTTGGAAAGAGAGAACTGACTCCTGAAGTTGTCCTCTGATCTCCACACACATGCTGTGGCACACACACATCTGCACTTACATACATACATACATACATACACCACACACACACACACACATACACACACACACACAATATTAACTAAGTAAATTTAGGAAGAGAACAATTTTTTAAAGTTCACAGAATGTCAAAAGTTGATGGTCATTGGGTGTAAATAACCCATTGTGGGAACCCTTGCATGTGCAGTGTGAACAAGTGCCCACTAGACGGCGCTGTAGCTCTTCACACTGCCTTTGCCAACCACCTTGCTTGATGATTCCCAAGGGCGAAACTATAAGAAAGAGAACTGAGAATATTCAGAGCAATGTAGGCCATTTTCCAAAAAATTTAAGGTGCTGAATTGAGGTGATTCTCTATCTTGAGATCTTGTTCTCCCTAATCTTTTGAATAGTAGCAGATGGCCATTCTTTGGTATACACACACACACACACACACACACACACACACACACACACATATATATATATATATATATATATATATATATATATATATATATATAATTTTATTCTTTTTGAGACAGGGTCTCCCTACTGTAGCCCTAGTTGGCCTGGAGCTCACTATGTAGACCAGGCTGGCCTTGAACTGACAGAACTCCACCTGCCTCTGCCTCCTGAGTGCTAGAATTAAAGGTATGCAACATCACGCCCGCCCCCACAAATATTCTTTAAAACTTTTTAAAATTAAAAATTGTGTTTAATTGTTATGTGTGTGACTTTTTTACCTGCATGTATGTAAGTGTGCCATGTGCATTCAATGCCTGTGTTGGATCCTCTGGTACTGGAGTTATAGATGGTGTTAGCAGCCACATGGGTGCTGGGAACTGAACCCAGGTCCTCTGTAAGAGCAGTCAGTGCTCATACTGGCTCAATCATCTCTCAAGCCCCCTTGGCAAATATTCTTGCAGGGCAAAATTAACTGATCTTTGACACCAATATTTTCTCTCTGCAGAATATCTTGTTGTTATTGTTTGTTTCCAAATGTATGGACTGTGATCTGAAAGTCTGAGATCAGTAAGCTGTCAGCTTCCCATGTCTGTGAATAAATTTCTCCCAAGAGGACTAAGAGGAGGAAGTAGACACTGCACAGACATAGCAATCTGCTCAAAGATGTGACTGTTGCACATGCTCACTGGAGGGAAGCAAGAGCTTCCTGTCCTGGATTCCAGGAGCCAGGCTGTGCACAGCAGCCTACTGGATGTCAGGTACAGGGGCATCAAAGTCCGAAAGCTAGGTGAGGAAATCCAGGGACAGTGGGTTTGGAGCAAGAGTGACAATGGAGGGTAAGGACGAGCAATGGAGATGAGGTCAAAGGGCAAGGGCATTCTTGAAGTTATACCGTCTGATACTGGGATCTATTCAAATGCCAAAGAGTGGCAAGTAAAGAGCCTGGTCCCAGTACCTTGCCTCCGCCAGGAGCCGCAGGGATGGAAGACGGTGGGGAAGTGGAAAAGGTCTGTGTGCCGTCGTGTGGGTGTGTCTACCACCCTATGCCCGTCCTGTCTCTGCTCCTCTGAAGCTCTCATTTCTCTTCTGCCTCTTCCCTCTGGGCGTCTGAGGCCTAAAATTAACCCCAGTTTTCCTCAGTAGGAAATAGGCATGCATAATAGTTCAGCAGGCATGTGATTTGATTATTTTAATTCTAGGCTTCCATTTTTAAACTATGCTTTGTTTTTAATTTAAGAAACACATGCCTATAATTTGTTTTACTAGCTAAGGCAGATTTTCAAAGTTTACAACAAAACCAGCTTGTTGAGCTATGGTGCTGCTTGGAAGAGAACTTGCCCGGCATGTACAGGGCCTAGGGTTTAGTCTCCAACACAACAAAACACATCAAAACCCGGCTTGCCTGATCTTCCCATCCCTCAGTCAGAGTCCACAGAGAGGACTTCTTTGCTGTTACTTCATGTATTTAAATAATAAGTTTATATGCTGTAAAGTAATGCATTGCCATCTCTTCTCTAAAGTTCACATTTATTTATTTATTTAGTCAGGATCGCACTCCAAACTGGCCTAAAATTTGTGGCAATCCTGCCTGGTGTTTCTGACTATTGGGATTATAAGTGTCTGCTACCATGTCTAGCTTTCATTGCTTTTTCTTGATATGTCAGGTTTAGACTTGATTGACTTCCAGATAATCTATAAATTATCTTTTTAAATCACTTTCACAATGTGTTTTGTGTCACCATTGTTTATTACATTTATTTATTCATTTAATTAATTAAATGGTGTGAGTGTGTGCATATATACATGCCACAATATACCTGTAGAGGTCAGAGGACAACTTCTGAGAGTTGGTTTTCTTCTTCTATTATGTAGGTCCCAGGGATTGAATTCAAGTTGTCAAGCTTAGCAGCAAGCACCTTCACCCATTGAGCCATCTTGCAAGCCCATGTCTTACCATTTTTAAAAAATATTTTTAGAAATTATTTTTATTATTTGTGTATGAGTGTATTGCCTGCATACAATGTAAGTGCACCTGTATCATGTAGTGCCCACAGAGCACAGAGAGGGCATTGAATCTCCTGGAATTGGAGTTTCAGAAGGTTGTAGCTACCATGTAGGTACTGGGATTCGAACCCAGGTCTTCTGTAAGAGCAGCCAGTGCTTTTACTGCTGAGCCATCTCTCCAGTGCCTGTCTTACCATTTTTATGAAACCAATTCTGTATGTGCCTTCTGTAATTATTCCCAACTGAAATGTGTCGTATACAACTACATTTTCATTCATTTATGCCTTGTTTTTCATGTGATTAGGAGCACATAATGCTTTTCCAGAGAACTCAAGGTTGGTTCCAAGCACCAGTGTGTAGACCAGTTTACAATTGCCTGTGACTCCAGCTCCAAGGGATCTGATGTCATCTTCTGGCTTCTGCAGGTACCTACATATTCATGACATACACTCACACAGAAAAACATACATACACATAAATAAAAAAATTTTTAAATCACAAGCTTTAAATTTTTTTTTTTAGAATAAAGCAAACTTACTCAATATACTGGACGTGTCGTGGGCAGGGCAGTAGCAGAAATGCTGCCTCAATAGGTTCAGTTTTTATGAGACCAGGTCTCCATATAGCCAAGGCTTGCCTCAAACTCTCTATATGACCCAGGCTGGCCTCAAATATTGGTACTCCTCTTCCTCAAGCGCTAGGATTACAGGTGTAAATCACCATGCCTGATTAAAACATGTTTTATCATTTTCATCTTTGTGTGTATATATTCGTGTGCACTCACGTGTACCACAGCATGAAGATGGGGTCAGAAGACAACCTCAGGTGTCAGTTCTTATTTTCTACCTTGTTTGAGACAGGGTCTCTCATTGTGTAGTCCAGGCTAGTCAGCCACAAGGGATTCTCTTGTCTCTCTACCTCTCATCTCACCATGGGAATATGGGGATTACAGACTCTCACAGCTGTGCCAGGTTTTACCTGGACTTCTGGGGATCTGAACTCAGGTCCTTGCAAGGCAAGTGCTTTACCACGGGGAACCATCTCCTCAGCACCCCCAAAATGTGTGTAGTGGTACATGGCTTTTAATATTAGTACTCAGGAGGCAGAGGCAGGCAAATCTTTGTGACTTTGAGGCCACCCAGAGCTATAGAGTGAGATTCTGCTTCAAAAAAACCACTAAGGGCTGGGGACGTGGTTCAGTAGTAGACCAATTGCTTAGCATTAACAAGGTGATTTGGGCAGAGCGGGGGGCTAATCATCTTAAAATCTGCAGTCAGTGGCATTTAGTCTACAATGTTGGGTAACCAGTGCCTCTGACTCCAAAAACATCCCCATATTCCTGCTAGGAAAGATTTTAACCAGAGCCGCGGAATCTTACTGGTTGCAGGCGTCTGGAGAGCCTATTAACTAATGAAGTTGTAAACAATTAAGGGGTTATGCTGTAACCAATTGAATAGACGACTGACGGGTGGTGGTCATTCACTGGCTTTCTTAGTTGTTTTTAGTTTTTGTTATTGTTTGTTTTGCAGTGCTGGAACATCAGGCCTGGCCCATGCTAGGTGAGCACGCGACCACTGAGCTGCACCCCAGCTCCTGCCACCTCCATTTTTCTATAAATGCTGTCTGATTGGACCATGGGCTAGAGTTCCAGCCTGCTCTAGTTCTAGGAACTACTCAATTCATGAATCGTTTTTGTTTTGTGCTTTGCTTAAACAAATAAACTCTACCAAACTGAATTGCGTAAGGGACGTTCCTGCCAACACGTCCATAGAGGACATCTTCCCTGTTTCTCCTCCCCCACCCAGCACCTGGCAACCACAACCCTGCTTATGGTCTAACCTTTCCTTTTTATGGTCCATCGGTTCCTTACTGTTTGGTAAAAACCGAAGAAGGTTAAAACAGAGAAAACACTAAGGACTCCAGGAAGGAAAGGTAGATGAAAAGCAACCTGAAGTTCAAGAAAGCTCAGCCAGGTAGGTGATCCAGCCCCAAAGAAAACATCCCTAAGGCCATGTACATGAAACTGCCTCTTCTCCCGGAGCACAGGCTCCTCCTCACCAGGGTCTTGAAGGCCGCCCTGGTGCTATTTATGACCTCTGTGTTTATTTTCTTATCAACAAAGTACAATTCAGTGGCAAGTTGAAAGAGCAAAGCCTCACAGCTGGCATTTCTCAGCACATTGACATAAAGACTAAAGTAAATGTTAGCATCCTGGAAATAGAAGCAGGTGTTCCACATTTGCCGTAGGCCACAAGGGAGAGTGCAGATGCCTGCCAAGTAGCATCCACTCAGAATTCATTTAAACATTAGTAAAACATACCGTCTTTTCTCTTTTAGTTTTTTGTTTGTTTGTATTGGAGATAGACAAGCTGCCCAAGCTGACCTCTGGCTTGCTATGTAGCCAAGGATGACCTTGAACTCCCAATCCTCCTGCCTCCACCTTCAGAGTGGCTGGGATCCTAGGCATGCATTGCCGCACCTGGTAGCAGTGGGTGCTGGGAATTAAACCCAAAGCCTCGTGCAGGCCAGGGAAGTACTCTACCACCATGCCTCAAAGAAAAGAAAAAGAAAGGAAAGACTCGGGCTGGGGAAATGGCTTAGTTAATAAAACCTTTGCTTCACAGCAGGATAACCTGAGTTCGATCCCCAGAATCCATGTTAAAATGCAGTGTGTTGTGGTATAAATGAAAGAAACAGACAATGAACTCCCACAAACAACCACACAGAGCAGTTTAAACACACGAGCCATTAATACAATCACCCTCAAAAGCACCAGGATTCGAGACTGGAGAGGTGGTTCAGCTATTAAGAGCCCCGGTTGTTCTTGCAAAGGACCCAGGTTCAGCTTCCAGCACCCACATGGTGGCTAACAACTGTCCATAACTACAGTTCCATGCCCTCTTCTGGCCTCTGAGGGCAATGCATGACACAAGTGCGCTTTCATACACGCAGCAAAACACTCATACACATAAAATTAATATAAACAAAAAAAGAACTTTTAAAAAGTACAAGGATGCCAATTGTATGTATGTATAGCATACATGTATGTGTATCTATATATGTATCTATGTAGATATGTATGTATCTATGTAAATATGTATGTGTATGAGATGCATGTGTGTACAGGTGTGTCTGTGTGGCTTGAATATATATATACATATGTGTATGTGTGGGTATGCTTGCCCATGTGTGCATGTGTGGAGGCCAAAGGTCAGTGGCAAGTGACTTCCTCTATCATTCTTCACCTTGTTTTCTGAGACAGGGTCTCTCATTGAACTTGGAGCTCACTATTTCCAGTAGGCTGTCTGTCTGTCGATCTCGCCAGGTCTAGCTGTTTATATCCCCCAGCACTTAGGGTTATAGACAGGTGCAGCCACATCCAACTATTATGTTTGTTCTGAGGATCCAAACTCAAGTTCTCATGCTAACACAGCAAGCGCTTTACATACTGAACCATTTTCCCAACTCACAATATCAATTTTCTAAATTATATTTTAATTTAGGGGGGGAGCATTTTGTGCCATGACATGCCTATGGAGGTCAGAGGACAACTTGAAGGAGTCAGTTCTCTTCTTCTACCATGTTGGTTAGTTATGGGAATTAAACTCAAGTTGTCAGGCTTGTGGAAGAGACCTTAACCTTTGAGCCATCTCACCAATCCATGGTGCCAGTTTCATAGATAAGGAAACTTATGGCCGCAGGGGCACCATGATGTCACCCCAAACTCTGTACCCAAAACTCCCCTTTGGGAACTGAACAATTGGAGCCTCAAAGAAGTCAGGGGTCTTGACTCTGGTCAGGTCCAGTCTGTCTAAAATGTTCTCAGTTCTATCTGAAGGCACAGTGTCATTAATGACCCTAGAAGGAAATGATAGTTTGTGTCCAAGGAACAAAAAGCTTCCAAATTTTGGGTCCCTATAAAAAGAAACAGGGGTTGGAGAGATGGCTCAGTGGTTAACTTACTCTGTCACAGCCCTCTGTGTGTCTCCTCCTGGACTGTGCACACTTAAGGACAAGTTCACATTGAAGGTACCTTCATCATCCTCGCACCTAGCAGACAGTCTGCATACTCAGCCCATGCCAGACTGGCAGTGAACTCATGAAGAGTTAGAAAATCTTTAAGGTAGGGAGGCAGAGCTAGGAATCAAACCCAGGGCCTCATGCATGCTAGACAGATGTTCTACCTTTGAACTACATGCCAGCCCCTGAAACTACTAATAGTTCTAAGTGTTCTCTAAGTACCACCCCTGAACAAAGCTTTAACTGTTTGTTGTGTTGGAACAAGGTCTCATGTAGCCCAGGCTGGATTTAGCTCACTGCAAAGCCAAGATGACCTTGCATGTGTGATCTTACTTCCTCTAACTCCCAGTTCGGATTACTGTTGTGTGTCATTGCACCTGGCTTGTTTGTTTGTTTTTGTTTTTTCTTCAGACAGGGTTTTCCTCTTTATCTCAGGCTGGCCTGGCCTGGCACTCACTATGTAGCCCATGGTGGCTTTGAACTCACAGTGATCCTCCTGCCTCAGCTTCCCAAGTGTGGGGATTATAGGTGTGAGCCATACACCTGATTCTAAGCTTTAACTTTTAACTGTTAGCTTTTCTTTTTTTCATCAAGTTGTTTTAATTGACTCTCAACTTCGCCATTGAAAAGGGGAATCAAAAGAAAAGACCTGTGACAGCATATTCTAGAATTCTACTGAATTATTTGAATACTAACTCCTTGTCAATCCCAAATGAGTCCTGTTGTGAATCTTGACTTCTTATGAGAAACCAGAGGCTTTGAAAAGCTGAATTTATGCCTCAGGTCAGAGTTTGTAGGGCCTGAATGTTTTTGAACCCCAGCAACTGGATTCTACCCCTGTGACTGCTTGATCACTGCTCCATGCCCAATCCTGGCTCCTGTAGTAGGAGACCAAACATATCAATCAAGTTGTTCCCACCACTCTGAAGATGAGATGCACAAAGAAACAAGTTTGTCAGAAAAGCAGAACTAAGGGTATACCTCAGTTGGTAGAGTGCTTGCCTAGCATGCATGACGTTCTGTGTTCGATCCCCAGCACTGCATAAAACGGGTGTGGTGTTACACATGTAATCCCAGCACTAGAGAGGCGCAGGTGGGCAGGGCAGAAGTTTAAGACCATCCTTGGCCGCAAAGTGAGTTCAAGGCCAGCCTGGGTTAATGTGAGAGCCTGTGCAAAAAGACAAAAACAAACAAACAAACAAACAAAAACCAGCCTGAATCAGAGCTCTGAAACTTGGGCACATTCTTTTTGTCAGCTCTCAAAGCCAGGCCTTGCCTGGGTGCTGGCTGGTCCTGCCATGGCCTCCATCTGTTATTTGCTGAGTTAGGTGTGGATTCTGCTTGGCTTCTGGACTTCTGTTGACACTGCAAATGTCACCTGGGCCCCACCAATCTACACCCCCAACCAAAGAATGGGAACAAAGACCGAAAGGAACATTCTTTTGCTTGTTTCAGACACCCTGACTTGGGTTTTCAGTTTCTAACAACATGCAAATCAGGGGCTGACAGTGTGACTGGGTACTGACTGTCTGCTGAGCATGGGCAGGAGCCCTGGGCTCCATCCCTAGCACCCAAACTGGAAGTCACCCAAGAATTGTCATGTCCAAAAAGCAGCAGAGCAGGCCCCAGTCCCTTCCATGCCCCTGTAACCTTTAGGACTCTATCAAAAGTCCACAGCTGCAGGGGTCTGGGTTCCAATCCCTGTTCCATCATGGGTTGCTGGGGTGACCTTGTGTTTAACCTCATTTTTCTTCTTTGAAAGACATAGCCTGGGCTGGCCATGCAGCCCAGTGGTAGAATGTTTGCCTAGTATGTGCATGGCCCTAGATTTGCCGGTATAACAGGAAGCACAGATGCCAAGTGTTCACACAGCACTTGGCTCACATCCATGTTTCTTAGCTATTGTTCCTAATATTGACTTATTTCACACATCCTCCTGAATGTTTCTGTGTAAATAGAGACTCGTTAGAGGAAAGTGATCAGAAACAGGCTGAATGTTCTTTGCTCCTGGTTCCCTATGACCTCTCTTTTTTCTGGGAAAGGCTTCAAAGAACTTTCAGCCACAGAAAGTGAGCAAAGAGAAAGATTTTAATCTGTAAAAACAGATTCTCTCTTTTTCAACAAATCCATTCCATCATAACTCTACCTCCCTGAGGTAGCACTAACCAGTGCTTCCTGTTCTCAGCTGGAAAACAAGGGCTCTTTACTGGAAGCAAGTTTCCTGGTCTCTGGGATTTCGACAGCCGCTCTCTCTCCCAGGAGAGCCAGTGACACCTGCCAAGTCTGCAGCCAGGGTCAGAGAGCAAGGCGAATGTTTCAAGGTCTACTGGAGCACTTCTTTTCTGAGTTTGTAATTTAACTGGCCCACATTTAAAGAAAATGCCGAGGAGGAAATAGTGCTCATGGACCATGGCCAAGCTAGGTGGAGTTTGGAGAAAAAACCCACTGAAAGTCAGCAGTCTCATTGTGTAAAGAGAGAGGTGAGACCTGAGACTGACCTCTTGCAGAAACTGGGGAGTGCAACAGCCTTGCAGAAGCCCAAAGGCCTCAAAGCCCCTTCCCTTTGCTGTGGAGAGACAAATCAGGGAGGTGGGAGGCCAAAAGAAGGGGTGATCCCCAGCACTACATAAAACAAATGTGGTGGTGTACATCTGTGATTCCATCACTGAGAGTTGGACGGGCAGAAGGTTATTCTTGGCTATATAGTGAGTTCAAAGGCAGCCTGAGCTACATGAGAACTTGTATAATAAGACAAAAATAAACAGACCAGTGATGTAGCTGGATGCTTTCTCTTTCTTCTCTTTATTCACTCATATATTTATTGTTTTAAGTTTTTTAAAAGATCGGGTCTCATGTATACTAGGCTGACCTCAAACTCTTTATGTAGCTGAGGCTGCCCTTGAACTTCTACTCTTACTGCCTCTGCCTCTCAAGTGCTGGGATCACAGGCATATGCTCTTATATCCTGCTATCTGTCACCCTTTTTAAAAAGTTGTTGGATAGAAGGGAAATACTAAAGTTGAGTCTAGTGGTTCATACTTTGTAATCCCAGGAATCAGGAAGCTGAGGCAAGAGGATTGTGAGCCCCAGGCTAGCCTGGGTGACTTAGTGGATCCAAGTATATCGTGGGCTATAGAGCAAGACCATTTCTGCCTCTGTCTATCTATCTATCTATCTATTTATCTATCTACCTATCATCTATCTATCTACCTACCTACCTATCATCTATCTATCTATCTATCATCTATGAAATCTTGAAGGAACAGTGAGGGAGGTTAGGAAAGGGTAGAGACAAAAGTTAAAATACATATATAGAAAAAGAATCTTCTTAACACCTTCTTGGGGACAGTGGCAGGTGTTAACATTTGAATCTATACTTTTTTTTTATCAGTTTCAGGTCATTTTTAGTGCCGGATGAACCTTTATGTCTTTCTTGTTATCTTGGGTGCCAGGTGGCATCTAGCTTCATGTGCAGGAGGAAAAGTCAAGCTAAATCCTATGCAAACATCTACTGATCCTTCAAAGCCCATATGAACACACCCTTCTTTATGAAGCCTTCTGGATGGCTTGAGGATTTGGATCTCATTCCTAGGCCTCACCAGGGGCCTTCAACAATTATACTGCAAGGGGGCTGGGATAGCGGCACACACTTGTGATCCCCGTTACTTGAGAGGCTGAAGCAGGAGGACCAGAAGCCCAAAGCCAGCCTGGCCTGCAGAGTGAGCCCAAGGTCAGCCTGGGCTAGTTAGCTGACATATGTTTTTGATAAAGTATGTGTTGGGGAATGTGGAGAGTGTACTTCAGTAGTGCCTGGCATGCTTCAGGCCCCGAGTTCAATTCTCAATACAGAGGGGAATAAATAGCCAGACCTGGTCCCTCAGACCTGTAATCTCAACACTCAGAATACTGAGGCAAGAAGATGCCTGATAGCTCAGGGACAGTCTGGCTTTTGAGACCCTGTTTCAAAAACACAAAACCAGCAACAAACAAAACAAAACAAAAACCCCAACTAACCAAACAAAAAATTGGTATGGTGGTGCAGGCCTAATAATCCCAGCACTCAGGGGGTTTAAGGGTGGTAAACTGTCATAGATTAAAGGTGAACTAGAGCCACAAACCAGTTTCAAGCGAGCCCAGACTACAAAGTGAGCCCTTGTCTCAAAACAAAACAACCCACAAAAAAACAAGGGTGCTGGAGAGATGGCTCAGCAGTTATAAGCATACACTGCTCTGGCAGAGGACCTGAGTTTGGTACCTAACACCCATGTAGGGTGATTCACAACTACCCATAACTCAAGCTTCAGGGATCTGATGCTCTCTACTGATCTCCAAAGATACTTTCACTCACACATGCACAAGCCCACACACAGACACACGTACATATAATTGAAAATAAAATAAATCTTAAAAACTACATATCTACATCTCTATGTATCTATATGTAAATTACCTATCTCACAATAATAGTTTCCACGTTTCTCTGTCCACTGAGAGCAGATAAAGACTGCAGGATTCCAGACAAAAGACAAAAGGATCACTCAAATCATGGTTCTGGGCATGATACTGGAAATCTGTTTCCTTTAGGTGTCATGGCCACCCCTGCCCTGGATATGAAGGGAAAGGTTCCTATGTGTATGACTGACAGATGCACACCTGTCAGGAGGACCACAAATTTGCACAGGGTGAATTGTCCTTCCTCTTGTGTTGGTTCCTAGGGGAGTATGAAACACGCTGTCCTAACTGGGAAAGTCAGTAGGCATGGAAGGCAGCAGTAGGTCTCACCTAGCAGCTGGGAGGCCCCAGGGTCCATCCCCAGCACTGGGGGAAAAATTCATTGGAAACAAGACTTCCCAAAGTGCTTCTCTGTCTCTTTCTTTTTCATACATGCTGGAGATTGAATCCCAGAGTCTGCAGCCTGCCAGGCAAGAACTCTACCACCAAGTCATAACCTCTGCCCTTCCTCAAAAGTTTTGAATGAGGGGCTGGAGAGATAGTTCAGCAGTTAAGAGCACTGGTTGCTCTTGCAGAGGACCTGGGTTCGGTTCCCAGCATCCACATTGTGGCTAACAACCATCGGTAGCTTCTGTTCCGGGGAATCTGACGCCCTCTTCTGATCTCTTCGGGCATTACATTACACAGGTGCACTTCCATACATGCAGGCAATACACTCATATGCAAAAAATAAATATAATAAAAAAATTAGAACAAAATCTAGAATCAAGCAGCATTATTCAGCAATCTTGAACAAGTCTATTTTTCCAAGACACGGCAGAAATGCTCCAATTTGAGAAGTGTTTATTCCCATCCAAAGCTATGCCACAGGCAGCCAATCCTTTCACCACTGGAAGGAAGAGTTAGACCATAGACCATTAGAGCTGTTAAGGGACATGATCACTGGGCAGGTGAATGGGGAAGACCCTCACCAGGCAGCTGGGCTATAGGGAAATTCTCATTCATCCTTTTGCCAGCTGCCTGCCCTGTTTCTGTACAGAGCAGTCCTCGGCCCAAGGTCCAAGGCTCTGTGTCAGTGTGTGTTCTGAAGCAGCCTATGCAGTCCCGTGTGGAGGAAGCCGGGCGGCCTATAAGAGTGGCTCTCACAGCTGGGTTTGTTCGCTGTGCTGTCTCCTTCTTTATTTGTTTTGATTGTTTTGAGACAATCTCAGGTTCCCTGCAAACATTCTATGTAGCCAAGGGTAGCTTTGAACTTTGGATTCTCCTGCTTCCGCCTCTCAAACTGTAATTATAGGGGTGTGCCACTATGTCTAACTTTATGTATATATGTATGTATGTGTGTATATTTCTTTTTTCTCCAACCCCCCTCTCTCATCCTCTCTTTCCAGGGTCTCACACAGTAGCCCAGGTTGACCTCAAACTCATGGCAACTCTCAATCTCAGCTTTTCAAATGCTGGGATTATAGGTATGAGACACCATGCCCAGTTTTTAATTTTAATTTTTAAAAATGAGTGTCTCACTATGAAGGCTGTTCTTCAACCTCAATCTCCTGCCTCAGCTTGGATTACAGTGCTGAGCTCCCAGGCCCCTACCACCTTGCCCACTTTGGGCTCAAATTTATTTATTTATAAAATATTTCATTATTTTTATTTTATGTGTTTAAGTGTACCTGTGTCGTGTAATGCCTGTGGAAGTCAGAGGAGGTCGTCAGATTCCCCTGGAACTGGAGTTACTGATGGTTGTTAACTATCATGTGGATGCTAGGAACTGAACCGAGGTCTTCTGCAAGAATAGCCAGTGCTCTTAACCGCTGAGCCATCCCTCCAGCCTCTGGGGTCCCATTTAAATCAGCAGACCCCATCTTCTTCCTTCCCAGACCTGACTACCTTTAGTTGTTAGGTGCAGAGCAGCTGTCACAAGCCTCCCACCTCCAGCCATGGCGCAATCTCAGACCTGCCCTGGGGATTTTGCCTCAGGCCAGGGTCTGTGTGCTCTGCAAATGTTTGTAGTCCTCTGTTGGAAATTTTGTTTCAAGTCACATGAATAGAATAGGGCAAATAAAGGCCACATGGGACCAGGGCTGGCTCCCACAGAGGTCAGGCAGGCATTTTGGTCCCATATCCTGCTTTATAGACCTCATCTGTGCTGTGATCCACAACCAAACCTTATAGTTAGACTTCTTTTTTTTAAAGTGACAGTCAGGGGCTGGTATAGCTCAGATGGTTCCAGCATACATTCAAACAAGGGTTTGATACTCAGCACTGCCTAAACCAGGCATGGTGGTATGAGCCTGGACTCTCTGTATACAGGAGGTGGCAGGAGGATGGGAAGCTCAAGGTTATAATGAATTCAAGGTCAACCTGGGCTACATGAGATCATCTCAAAAGTGGGCATGTGGTGGGGCTAGGGAGATAGTGCTTACCCCACAAGCATGAGGACCTGAGTTCAATCCCCAGCTCCCATGAAAAAAGCCAGGCATGTGTGCTGCACAGGCTAGATCTGGAGAGGCAGACAGACAGATTTCTGGAGCTCCCTGGCAAGCCAACATGGTCTAATTGTCCAACCCCAGGTCCCAGTGAAAGATTCTGTCTCAAATAACAAGGTGGATGGCTCCTGAGGAATGACAGTTAACTTGAAGTTAACTAGTTGAAGTTACACACACACACACACACACACACACCCCTATATTCACACACACAAAAGAGATAGGGTCAGCTTGGTGTGGTGACACACTCCTGTAATCCCAGCATTTAGGAGGATGAGGCAGGAGAATTGCCTCAAGTTAAAGGCCAGGCCAGCCTGGACTGTACGAGAGAGAGAGAGAGGGAGAGAGAGAGAGAGAGAGAGAGAGAGAGAGATTGCTTCCCAGATTCTTCCTCTTCCTCCTGTTCCTCCTCCTCCTTCTGGCCTGGAACTTACTATGTAGACCAGGCTGGTCTTGATCTCACAGAGATTCTCCTTCCTCTGTCTCCCAAGTGCTCAGGTTAAAGGCATGTCCTACCATGCCTGGTTCTTAGGCTTCTTTTTATGATTTGAATATCCACTTAGCCTACTGGGAACTGTTGTATTTCTTGGTTAACAACTATCTACGGATAGATATCTGGAGGAGTGGAGGTGCAACCAAAGAGTAGAATATTCAAGTACTAGACCTTGGATTCCATCTTTGGCCTCTACCAGAAGACCAGGAAGAAAGAGGAAACCAAATCAAAAGAGGGAAGGAGCCTGGCAAGTTTCTGGGCAGCTGGGGTCACAGGGAGACCCTGTCTCAAAGAGACAAAAAAAAAAAAAAAAAGAGGAGGAGGGTGGGACTCATGGTAGACTGAGAGGAGGGTGGGAATGCCTTTTGGCAGTGAATGAACCGCTTTTGGTAATAACTAATCATCACAAGCTTTCTGCCACACCTTGGGCTAAATACATTATCTTATGCAATCTCATTTTAGAGACTAGGAAACTGAGTCTCAGAGAGATTAAGGAACTTGTCCAAGCTTACTCAACTAGCATATGTGGGAGGCCTGAGGACCCACCCTGTGTCTCTCCATTTCACAAGCCAACACCCCACCTTCAGCTCAGGGTGACTGTTCCCAGGAAAGGAAGATGAAAGGTCCCTTTTCCAGTGACCTCTGAAGTAAATATAATTATTCCTCCTCCAGGCCTGATGTTTTCTTTCTTCTCCTGTGCCCTTTATTCACAAAACCAGAGTTCAGTCTATATTTACCCAGCTGGTTTGGGGACCACAGAATTCCTAGGTGTGGTCAATGAATACAAAAATAATGAGAGAATTCAAAAAGTATTGCTAGCTTGCTATCTTTCTCCTCAGGAATATCAGACATGCAGAGTCAGTTATAAATAAAACAGAGGACTTGTAGCTGGGTGTGATATGCATGCCTTTAATACTTGAGAGGCAGAGGCAGATGAATTTGAGGCTAGCCTGGTTTGCATAGGGGTTTCCAGGCTAGCCAGGGGGATAAACTATCTCAAAGCCTCCCCCCCAACCTTCCCAAACAAAAACCAACAAAAAACAAAAACAAAGCCCCCCAAACAAAACAACCACAAAAACCCAGGGAACTTTAAAAAAAAGTATTATTTTATGTGTATGAGAGCATTGCCTGCATGTTTGTAAGTGCACCTATGTCGTTAAATGCCTGTGGAGGTCAGAAGAGAGCTTCATATTCCCCTGGACCTGGAGTTGTGGATGGTTCTTAGCTGCCATGTGGGTGCTGGGAATCGAACCTGGGTCCTTTGCAAGGGCAGTTAGTACTCTTAACCATTGAGCCATCTCTCCAACCCCCATAAAAACCTAGAGGACTTTTAATTTAAATTAAAAAAAATGTTTATGTGTATGAGTGTTTTGCTTCATGCATGTACACTACATGCATGCAATGCCCTCAGAGGCCAGAAGAGGGCATCTGGAACAGGCGTTACAGATGGCTGTTAGCTACCAAGTGGGTGCTGGGAACCAAACCTGAGTCTTCTGCAAGAACAGCCAGCGCTTTAAACAACTGAGCTGTCTCTCTAGCCCCCTAGAGGACTTTTAAAAAAATCTTCAGAGTCCCCAGACCATTCTCAGACAATTCAGGCTCCGAGGAGCTCTCAATATCACCCAAAAGGCCACAAGTAAACTTGGATCTTTTCAGCTCTCCACATAAATATTGTTTAGTGGAATGACTCTCAAGCATCTTACAAAATACATACACTATTCAGAGGCTAAGCCATAAAAACGAATGCTGAGCCTGGAGATGATTGGTTCGTCTGCAACACCGGTATTCTGGAGATGGTGAGTGCTGGCCTGAATCACAGAGACCCTGCATCAACCAAGAACAAAACAAAAAAACCCTCAAATACCAGTATATAATACTGGAACAGAAAGAGGATATTAAGAGAAAAACTGATGAAATCTGTCTCGAGTCTAGTTTAGTGAATAATTTAGTGTATCTTAGTTTTTCACCAATGGAACAAAATCATATAACCTGGTAACATTAAGAGAAACGGGAACCAAACAAAGGGTGTGTGGGAAGTCTCTGTGTCAGCTTTGCAGCTTAAAATAAGCAACACATGACAATTATGCCTGTTTACGGGATACAGTGTGACATCTTTAATGCATGTGTAAAGATCTGATCGGGATAACTGGCATATCCCTCACCTCAAAAATTTATAATTTCAAAACCTGTGTGGTAGCTCAGGCCTGTAATCTCTGCACTTGGGAGGTGGAGGCAGGAGGATCAGGAGTTCAAGCTCATCCTCAAGTATACATCTAGTTTGAAGCTAGCCTGTGCTACATGAGACCCTGTCTCAACCACCCCTCCCCCCAGAATCGTTTCTTTGTATCAGAATATTCAATCGTTCTCTACTGGCTATTATGACATATTCAGTTAATTCAACTAGTTATCCTGCATGTCTTAGAACCTTAGGAACGATTCCTCCTGGGCTGGTGGTCCAGCTGTCTCAGTGGTAGGGCACTTGCCTGGCATGCATGAAGCCCTGGGGTCTATCTCCAGCACAGGCCTGAGTGAAGACTGTTGAGCACAAGAGTTTAAAACCAGCGGGGTCAACACAGTGAGACCTCATCTAAAAACAGATCGAGTTATTCCTCCCATTCAATTTTACCTTTGTTCAGCCACACCTGACCTGGAACTTGCTTTGTAGACCAGGCTGGCCTTGATCTCACAGAGATCTGCCTGCCTCTGCCTCCTAAGTGCTGGCATTAAAAGCATGCAGCATCACGTCCAGCATATTAAAAAAATTTTTTTTATTGTTTGAGAATTTCATACATGCATACAATGTGCTTAGGTCAAGTCCATCCCTCATTCCTTTCCTTCCTCTCTCTATCCCCACAAGCATCGTTTCCTCCCAGTTTCATGAGTTTGTTATTTTTTTTAAAAAAAGCACTGAGTCTGCTAGTGCTGCCTATGTGCAAGGATGTAGGATCATCTACTGGGGCATGGGTACCCACTCAGGGTTCACATCCTTAAGGAAAATGGACTCTCCGTCTCATCACTTTCCAATAGCTCCTCAGGACTGGTGGGACTTTGTGATCTGGCTTTCTCCTGTGCATGCTGTCACCACTGCCATCGGTTCATATGTGCAGCTGTTTCATTGTAGATATCTGTCACCTCTGGCTTTTACAATTTTTCTGCCACCTCTTCTGTAATAATCCCTGAGCCTTGGTGGGAGGGGATGTGACATAGACTGGATACTCTGAAATCTCCTGTTCACTGAATACTGACCAGTCTTAGTGGTAATCATCATCTACTGGAAAAAGAAGCCTCTCTGATGAGAGTTGAGAGATGTGATTATCCATGGTTATAATAAGTCATTAGGAGTCAGTTTAATGCTACAACCATTTAGCAGAATAATAGTAGTAGGTTCTCCCTTGGAGTCTGTGACTTACCTAGCCACAGGTTCTTGGTTCCATTAACAGTGCCAGGCACAGTTCTGTCTTGTGGAACAGTCCTTAAATCCAACCCGAAAGCAGTTAGTTATGCCCATAGCGTTCACGCCCCTGTCGCACGGGCGGTCCTGTCCTGATAGCGCGGTTGTTAGCACGGGTGGAAGGGCTCACAGCGGGCTGAGACTGATGACCGCTTTTCTCCTCTGGTAGTGCTATGAAGAACTAAGAAGGGATGAAGTCAGTAGGGACGAAGCTTCCAGGTCAGTACCCATCTGTGTGTGTGTGTGTGTGTGTGTGTGCGCGCACGCGCGTGTGCATGCATACGCGTGTGTGCGTGTGTGTACATGCATGCGCCTGCCAAATGGAAGTCAGTAGAGGTAGGCTCTGTTTTTCCACCATGTGGAACTCAGGGATGAAACTCACTGCCAGGCTTGGCAGCCATTGCTTTGCCCACTGAGTCACCTCGCAGATCAACACCCCCCTCACCCCACCCCCACACCCCCGTCTATGGATCAGTTTCATTCTAGCTTCACAACTTTTTTTGGTAAAATTTAAATGATATAAAAATAAAAGGTTAGGCCAGGTGTGGTGATGCACACTTTAAATTCCAGCACTTGGGAGGCAGGTGCATCTCTGTGAGGCCAGCCTGGCCTGCATAGGAGTTCTAGGCCAGCTGTGGCTATAAGGAAAACCTGTCTTTAAAAACAACAAACAAATAAACAAACAGTTTAAGAAATTTCAATGCCAGTGGACTGATCTCTTTCCTCCGAGCAAAGAAGGGAAACCTGTGACAGTTAAACATCTTTCAAGATAAAATTTGCTCCTTTGCTGCTTTTTGAACTCAAGTCCAGAATCTTTAGGGACAATGGTCGGCTTTTGCTTTCTTTAAAAAAATAAAAATCAAACGTGAAGCCACTCGCTGAGCTGGTAACTGCCATGTGACACCTTTGCATAGTAAAATGGATCTTTTCTTGTGGTTGTATCATCTCAGTTCCTGTGTAATCGACTGGGCAAATGACCTGTGGCGTATTGCAGAAGCTAAAAGGGGGTTAAACTTCTTAGAAACCCAGTACACACAAGTGAACTTCAGGAAGTATTGCAACCTTTTCCAGAAAGAGGCGGGCAGCTACAGAATCAAAGGAAACATTTGCCGCTGTGACCCTGGGGACTTCCTGCCCACATAGCATGAGTGCCACTCAAACGGTTCATAAACGTAATTCTGTTAGAACTTACCAGAGCTAGGGGTGTGCTCAACGGTAGAGTGCTTGTCCAGCCTGTGAGAGACCCTGGGTCCCAGCCCCAGCCATACAAGGGAAAACATTAATTAAATGAAATGACAATGAGGCAGAACAGAAAGACAGGGAAAATGAAGGGACTCCAGAAGGAGAAGAAGCCCTTTGCCCTGGATCTAGTCTGCCTTCCCTGCTGACCGACAGTCAAAGGCCTTCAACACACTGGCAAAGCCAAAATTGCCTGCAGAGACAATATGTGTTTTCCCAAAGACATCAAACAGGGATGTTATGAACAGCAAACAAGCTGTACTTACTCAGGGCCAAAATGTTCCTTACTTTGAGTTCTCCATATCAGTACTCCCTTCTTATCTCTAAATCTAAACTGTGCTTCATAAAACCTCCTTACAATTTCATTAAAAACATACTCAGTGGGTAAAGATGCTTATGGCCAAAACTGATGGCTCGAGTTTCATTCTCAGGACCTACACGGCAGAAGGAGAGAATGAACTCCGGCAAGTTGTCCTCTGACCTCCATTCGTGCACCATGGCACACGTGCACTCTAGTTCAGGAGCATATACACAAAACTGACTAAATTAATAAATGCAATAAAAATGTAAGTTAACAGTTCTTAATGTGTTTGAATTTTATTTATTTTTTTGTAATCAATCAATTTACTTTATTTTATATGATGAATGTATTGCTTACGTGTCTGTTAAGTGCATCTGTGTCATGTACTGCCTGTGAAGGTCAGAAGAGGGCATCAGATCCACTGGAACTGGAGTTAGGAATGGTTGTTAGTCTCAGTGTGGGTGCCGGGAACTGAACCCATGTCCTCTGCAAGAGCTGCCAGAGTTCTTAATTGCTGGGCCATCTTTCCAGTCCCTAAAATTAAAAAAAAAAAAAAAAAAAAATTTTTTTTCTTTTATTGCTTATTTTCTTTTATTTATTATTTTTAAATTTTATATGTAAGAGTATATTTCCTGCATTTATGTAAGTGTACCCATGTTGTGTAATGCCTGCAGAATCAGAAGGTGTTGGATTCTCCTGGAACTGGAGTTACGGATGGTTGTTGGTTGCCGCGTAGGTGTTGGAAATTGAACCTGGTTCTTTTGCAAAAGCAGCCAGTGCTCTTAACTGCTGAGCCATCTCTCCAGCTCCTAACAAAATTATTTTAGAGAAATAAAAATTCTTTAAGAAAAATAAACCAACTCATATATATATATATATTAAAAATCGCTTAATCTTAAACTTTTAAAAATCTTTAAACCTTGTAAATTACATCCTTTGAGGACTACAGCTCAGAAAGCCACAGGATCTTCTATGTAGCCATTACCTAAGCAGGACTCTCTCGAGCCGCCAGCACCTACATCTTGCCAAGTGTGCACTGTCTTTTCCTATATGGCTGTATCTAGATACTTAATAAACTCACTGACTTTACTTAACCCTGGCTCACCCTAAAGTTCTTTTCCACATCATTGCCAAGGATCCAGCTTTCCCTGAATGGAGGAGTTCCCTTTTGGAAAAGAGAACTTCCCAGGCTGGTGGCTGTGTTGGGTTGTGTCTGTCTGTCACTGCTGACAAAAACATACTAATAAAAATGAGATAAACACATGAAAAATCCATAATTGTAGCAATTCAAAAGCACTCTGCCCATTTCTAGAAGGCCACAAAGCCCTATGCAGCTCGTTGGTTTCTTAGTGTAATAGATGGATAGTAATTTTTTTAGACAGCACTCTAGGTAGCCCTGGCTGGCCTGGGACTCGCTGTGTAGACTAAGGTGCCCTCAAACTCACAGAGATCTGCCTGCCCATGACTCTGCGTCCCCAGTGTTGGGATGAAAGGTGTATGTGCCATCAAGTCAGGCTGAGACAAGAATTTTATACAGAAATTTGTCATTACTCTCTCCTGGATCATTTAAGAGAATTTTGATGCCCTCCACCCCATTTTCTGACTTTTTGAGACACAGTCCTGCTATGTCACTTAGGCTAGCCTCAAACTTGTAGCGATCCTCCTGCCTCAGACTCCCAAGTGCTAGGATTACAGATGTGTGACCTCACTCAGCTTTCATTTAAAAGTTTCAGTTTGGGCGCCAGTGAGGTGGCTCAGCAAGTAAGGGCACTTGCCACCAAGTCTGATGACTGGAGTTCAATGCTTAGAACCCCATTAAATGAGCACTCCTGAGTGCTAGGATCACAGGTGTGCACCAGCATACCCAGCTTTCTCTTTCCCTTTTAATTGGTGTGTTTGGATCGGTGTCCGGTGTGGTGCTTCCTTGTTGGAATCTGCCTTTTGACCTCGAGTATGGGAAGCTAGAGGATGTGACAGGAACACAAGCATGGTGTGCAAGCATTTTTAACAGGAAGTGTCGAAATTGTGGTATCAGGCAGCCAGAATTCCTGAACTCTATTTCCATTCTTCTGAAGTGTATTTCCATCTATTTAGCTGATAATCAGGGTCAGATACAGCCCCTGCCTTCAAAGTACTTGTAGTCTGCTGTGAAGACTCAGATAGGCGAGCCCCGTGCACAGTGAGGACGCAGATAGGCGAGTCCCGTGCACACTGTGAGGAAGCAGATAGGCGAGCCCCGTGCACAGCCGCTCTGCTCGATGTCTGGGGACAGAGCTGGTGCAGTCTGGCTGGATGCTGGCCTGAGTTCAGAGCAGTGAGTCTCAGTGATGGGACATCATGGCCCAGAAGCCATTTGGCAATATCTGAAGTCAACTTCGGTTTGGAGAGGATGGCATGCTCCTGGAATTCTGTAGAGACACCAGGGAAGCTGCTAGCACCTTGTAAGGCATAGTACACAGGACACCCTGCCTCAAGAACTGTCCAGTCCTAAATGTTAATAAAGTAATTGCCACAAAAGCATGAGGTCCTGAGTTCAGATCCCCAGTACCCATATAAAATGCCAGGCACACCTGCACAGCCCAGTGTACACTGGGGAGATGGAAACATCCCACCTAGGGCTTGCTGGCCAGCTAGTCTATCCAGTTAATGAGTTTCAGGTTCAGTGAGAGACTCTGTGACCGAAAAAAGGTAGGGCCAGGCATGGTGGTGCAAGCCTTTGGTCCAGCCCTCAGGAGACAGAGGCCCGCGAATCTCCACGAGATCAACGCCAGTCTGCTTTACAAAGTGAGTTCCAGGCCAGCTGGGGCTACAGAGAGACCCTATGTCAATAGAAAACATCAACCTCTGACCTCCACATGTATGTACCTGTACATATACCTGAGTACACACACATACAAACACATAAACACATCCACATCACACATATAAAATGAGAGAGAGAGAGAGAGAGAGAGAGAGAGAGAGAGAGAGAGAGAGAGAGAGAGAATATCCAGGAAATGGCAGTTCAAGGCAGGGATAAACTAGAAAAGGCATCAATAATTTTAAGCTGATTATTTCATCCTGTCCCCAAGAGTGACAACCTAACGATAAATGACTCCTCTCTTTTCCCGGTATCAGAAAACAGTGTTGTTGATAAAAATGCTGTTTCTGGGGCCCACCTACTTCCAGATGCCCTACCCAAGTGTATTTGTTCCTCATTGGTGCTAGAAACCTATTTTTGAGAACAACAAAGATGCAGTGTTTGGTAAGGCCACCTCAGGGCAGTGTGGCAGGTGAAAGTGACAGGGGAAGCCAGGACTGTATTTTATGACCTGTACTGAGATCTGAGAACCCAGCTGCCCTGGCGTTTATAGTTCTTGTATACCTGTGGGAGTGGCTAGACGCCCCTCCACAAAGCCCAGGGGAGTCCAGACTCCTAACTTTCCTGCCTCAGGTTCTGAGTGTTTACCTTCTTCCTCATAACTGCAAAATGGCTGCTGAAATCTCTCAGTTTTTGGAACTAGGTCAACATTCCAGGTCAAATGAAAAGAGAAGGAGATAAAGTCAATAGGCAGGAGGTAAAAGGCTTCTTTTTCTCAGAGAAGTCTTTTTAGCTAAACAAACTTCCTGAACTCCTTTCATGCCTCAGAACCCCCAGTCACACATTGGCTCAAACTGCATTACACAGCTATCTTTAGCTTCAAGAGAATCTGGAAGGTGAGTGTTTTCAAGTGGGCTCCTTGAACAAAAGAGATTTGATTTAATAAGGTCGAAAAATAGAAAAGACACTCTGTAGGCTGCCGTGAATGCCCTCAGAGCACCTTCGAGTGGGTATATGCCACGTGACCAGTTCAGAATGAACCTGCCTGAACTGGATTTCTGCCTTCATGAGAATGGTACCATGTACTCATCTTCCAGGGTGCTTTAAAGGGTATCCCATCACTTAAAGTTTAATGCAGGCTGGCATAGTGGCGCACGCCTAGAATTCCAGCCCTGGGAGGCAGAGGCAAAAGGACTGTGAATTTAAGACCAATGAAACCATTTCTCTAAAAAAAAAAAAAAAAAAAGGAGTAAATTAGAGAAAGAAAAAGAGTAAAGGAAGAAAGAATGTTGCAGACAATCTGACAGTTTAATAGTCATTCGAAGGGCTGGGGTGGAGCTTGGAAGCAGAGTATGTGCTTAGCATGTGCAAGACCTTGGGTTGTCTCTCTAACACAACAACAACCACCACCACAACGAAATAATAATATAAAGCAAGCACTCAAAAATATTTATTCTGAACTCCAACTCTTTAGGAGGCTGAGACAGAAGCCTATTTGAGACTATCCTAGACAATACAGCAAGACATCATCTCAAAAACTTCCCGTTCCCTCTAAACCCTAAAAGCATTTATTACACACCAAGTGATATTCAGCACTGTAATAAACACAAGACCCTTGTCTTTTAAGAAGACACTATAATCCATTCACTTTTTGTATTTTTCCAACTTGTTTTTGTTTCTTTTTACTGTGTATGTGTATGTGGGGGGGCAAGTGTGTCTGGTATACACGTGGAGGTCGGAGGATGACTGTAGAGTCAGTTCTCTCCTTCCATTATGGACTCCAACTCAGGCTTCCTCCACTGAGTCATCTCACTGGCTTCGTTTTTTGTTTTTGTTTGTTTGTTTCTTTTCTTTTGTTTTAACCGAGGATCTCAGGCATCCCACATCCCAGACTGACTTTGAACTCATTACATAGCTGAGGATGGCCTTGAACTCCCGATCCTCCTGCCTCCGCCTCCCAGTTGCTGGAATTGCAGGCATGCACCACCACACTCCAATTATTCACACTCCTTTTTTAGTTATTTCAGTATTGGGATTTATATCTACCAACTTAGTCCATGTTTTCTATTATTCTTGTGTTTTCTCTTTTTAGTTCTTTTACTTTTATTTTTGATAGTGCTGGAGATGGAGCCCAGAGCCTTGAACTTGATAAGCAAGCACTCTTACTGTGGAGATGAATTCCAAGCCCATTTCTCCGTATTTTGTGTAGTGATTTTTTTTCCACCTCTCATTTTCTTATTTCTGTCATCGCTCTCACAGTGTCTTGGTTCTTTCCTTCTAGTACAGTGGCATCAAAATTTTTGGCTCTCATAGTCATTAAATAATTTAGTAAAGCTACATATTCCTGAGAAAGAAATATCCTTTGCTTGACCACAATGCAATCAGGACTCGACCCTTCTCCTAGGTCCAGGTGTGGGTTTTCTTAGGAAATCTAGTTTTATCCAGAGCACCGGTCTGTCAGCTTAGCAGCACCCCTCCCTGGGTATCTGCTCACCATCAACATGCAATGGCTCCTCATCTGTCACCATCCCCCGGGGCATGGCTGGCCTGTGTGTAACTGTACATCCTGTTAGGTCAGTTCAGCCAGAATCTCCTTCACCTCTGAAGTTTCTTTCCTCTTGGTAATTTTCCATCCTCTGGCTCTGCCCTGCTTCTCTGCTGTGTGTAAAGCCTCACTTGGCCAGGCTATTTGGAGTTGAACCCACTCACTTTCCCCAACTGCAGAATACAATGCGTGGCCTCTCCATTATTTGACTAAAGTCTGACTTGACATCTTTAACAAATATCATTGGGTATGTTTTCTTTAACACCCATATACATTTTTAATTTGACATCTAACATTTCTCTTCATAAATGTAAAATTTGCAAAGGACTTTTTTTAATTAAAAAAAAAATGTCAGTGCTGGGATCCAACCCAGAACTGGACTATGCTAAGGAAGTGCTCTACCACTGAGCTACATTGTCAACTCAGGATCCCATTTCTTTTCTTTTTCTTTTTTTGAGATGGAATCTCATGTGGCTTAGGCTGGCCTCACTATGTAGCTGAGGATGACCTTGAACACCTAATCCTCCTGCCTCCACCTTCTAAGTGCTAGGATTTACTGGAATGTACCACCATGGCCAGTTTCTATGTGGCTGGGGATTGAACCCAGGAATTTGTGCATGCTAGGCAAGTACTCTACCAATTGAGCTACATCCTGGAACCTCCTCACCTCCTGTCTTCATTCTATTCCTTTCTTTTCCTTTCCTCTTTCTTTCTTTTTCTCTTCATTCTTTCTTCTATTTTTTTTTTTTTTTTTTTTTTTTTGTGGTACTGAACATGAAACCCAAGGCCTGGAAACTTGCTACACAAATGCTCTACAATTAAGCTTCATTCCCAGGCTTATCATGTCATTTCTAATGTAACCAGAAATATTGACATATTTTTAAATATTTATTTTTATGTACGTGTATGTATGTATGTGTGTCTGTGTGTTAATATATGCATGTGCATGCAGGTACCAACAGAAGCCAGAAGAAAGCATCAGATCCTCTGGAGCTGGAGTTACAGATGGTTGTGAGCCACCTGATGTCTTCTGCAGGAGCAGCAAACAGTTTTAAACACTAAGACATCTCTCCAACCCTATTGGCATATGAAAGTTTTGAGCTGGAGTGGTAGTGGTTGAGTGTGTGTTTAGTATTTACAATGTCTTGGGTTTAAGCTCTGGAAACCTATTACATAAACAAACAAATTAAATAAGACTGCCATGATGGCCTAGCATGTGATGGTGCTTGCTATCAAATCTGATGACCTGAGTTCAATCCCTGGGACCTACTAGGTGAAAAAAAAGAACCATCAGCTGCAAGTTGTCCTCTGACCTCTGTGTGCATGTTGTGGCATGTACTCCCTTCTCCATTTAAATAAATACAATGTAATAAAATAGTTAAAAATAAATAAAACTCTTACTGCCCTTCTAAATCTATTCAATGCAATGTACATAACATAGACGGTAGCTGGTAAATCAGACCTCATTATCTCACACTTTAAAATAGCTGAAGATTTAGGGGCTCAGGCTCAGTGGGTAAAATATTTGTTGAGTTTGGATTCCCAGCACCCACATAAAAAGCCAGTTACAATGGACGTGTAATACCTGGGGAGGTAGAGACAGACAGACCCCCGGAACTTGACGACCAGCGGCCTAGTGGACAGGTAAACTCCAGGTTCAGTGAGAGACCCTGTCTCAAAAAATGACAATCACTGGCCTCTGTAGTACACAAATGGGAATGTGCACTCTCCCACATACACATGCATGAATTGGTGTACATATAGACACCCAAACATGTACACACACATGTACACACATACATAAAAGCCGAAGATTTTAGGTAAGAATGTCTGGCTGGAGTAAGGGCTCGAATATTCTAGAGTTGAAGAAAAAAGATGGATGGCATACATGGACAAACATGAAGATTTAGCAAATAAGTAAAAGTTAATGAGAGCTATGGCTCCTTCCCTCCGTTTCTCCCTCCCTCCCTCTCTCCCTCCCTTCCTTCCTCCCTTCCTTCCTTTCTTCTTCCTTCCCTCCTTCCTTCCTTTCATTCTTTCCTTCAGACAGAGATTTTCTCAGTAGCCTAGGATGCTTTTGAACTCACATTTCTCCCGCCTTGGCCTCTTTAGTGCTGAGTGTCTTCTTACAGTCAGAGAATGGAGTTAAAAATATGAAGAGGGAAGGTTAGATTACATGTTTTGGTGCTGGGCCTCTGCGGGCACGGAAGGACATGGGCCCACCTGCCTCCATGCAACACACTCAGGAGTGGTGGCTTATGCCTCTATTCTCAGCATTGGGAGGCCAAAGCTGACGGCTTTGAAGATTTTTGACATAGCAATGTCCTTTAATTACTTTTTGAGTTAAAGTTGTGTCATAGTGATCTAGCAGTAAAAACCATTTTCACTGGAATTTCAGCTGTCAACTCAATTCTGTCCTCCATTAACCTGGCTGAGATGAATCGTGGACCTGCTGGGGAGGGAAGTGGACTGGATTCTTACATTCCCTCTGTGAAGCCGTGTGGTTCAGTGTCTTTCAGAGTGGGTGGCATTTCAGGTACTCATTGATGTCCTGCAAGACAGAGCAGTTCCCAAACTGTAGCTTTCGATCCTTGCTTTTTTTTCTTTCTTGTTCATTACTGTTTCTCCATGTCTGGAAGACGAAGGAGGACTTTGTAGTTTATATAGTTGACTGCTCTTATCTGGCATCTGATGCAAGAATTATCTAATAAATATTGCACAGAGGATATGAAACCGTTCAAGGGTTTGCATCAAACTGTTCAAGACTTCATAGACAGCAATCTACACTGGGGGGAAGTTATTGTTTCCAGAGTGATTTTAAATGTTTGCCAGAAAGATAAAAGGCCTGAAAGAAGATCTGAGGGAGTGATGATCAACATTCCACTGCTACCCCATTAACGAAGACCAGAATGCAAGACAAAGGACTCTTCTCCTCTGCTCCACATCTTGTTCTTTGTCCACCCACAGAATTACTCATTTTTGCCCTGCGGGAACTGCTCACATTCCTTTTCTTTCTCTTATTTTTCTTCCTCCTACACTTTCTTTTTTCTTTCCTTTCTTCTCCTCTCTTCTTTCTTTCTTCCAATTTATTTTTTTGGGAGTGTTAGAGATTGAATGTAGGACCCCATGCTTGCTAAGCAAATGTTCTTCAACCCCACATTTTCTTTTTATGCCTAAATGATGTTTTATGAAATTGTTGTTGTTACTGTCGTTGTGTGTGTATGGTGTGTGTGTGTGATATGACTGGGCATGCATGCCATAGTGTGTGTGTGGAGGTCAAAGAACAACTTTGTGGGATCAGTTTTCTCCTTCTACTTATGTTACATCCGGAAATGAGGTCACTGGGCTTGTGGGGAGCAAGTACCTTTACCTGATAAGCCATCTTGCTGGCTGCAAAATGTTTTAAATTCCATGTTTCTCTGGGGTTTTTCACACTGGGCAGACATTCTCTCAGCATTAATAAATCTTAATAAATAACATGACATAATTGCATGTATTTCCTCAGAGCCTCTTGAAGTTTTTCAAGGTCCTTTCATGTGGGTCTCTACCGCGAGACACCTCCAAAGACTTCTCCCCAAAGATCCCACCAGCAGGAATGAGTTTCCTGTCTCTGGAGGCTAGGACCCAGCAACTCCTGGCTGAAGAGGGGCAGATTTCTTGTCCTGTAGAAACTTTGATCATTTTCCTCTTTACCAAACCACAGAAAAAATGTGTGTGCTCCCAACAACCTCAACAGGGTTAGCTTGTTTAAAGCAGCAGTGACTGATTTCTGTCATCAAGATGGATGAAGAAAATACATGCTAGAAGGCTTACAACCCAGTTCTAGGAATAATAAAAACTGTTCCTTTAAAAGGTGGATATCAAGAGATGGACTTGCTTTTTAGTTCCTGCTTTGAGTTCTGTTCCCTTTTCTAGTAAAGTATCTTTGATAGAGTTAATTTGATTTCACACCTCTGAACAATTACATAGAACCCTTGCAGGCTTCACTTTCAGTTTTGGCATCTTTTTACCAACTACAAGCTATCAGTTTCACCAATCTTTGCATCTCTAGAACTAGGGATTGTGTCAGTCACTTGGCAGGAAGCAGTTACCACTCGTGAAGGTTTTGCTTTGTAATTCTAGGGAACTTAACATGTGTAATTTGTTTCCAGAAAGTAAATATGCATTTGTGAATTGTTAGATTTCTCTATTTTACCCTGGGACTCCTTTTCCACAGTGCCAGGCCCTCCTAATTACAACCATCTGACTGACTTCCCCCGAAGGTCAAAGAACATGGGGTTTACCTCAGTCTCTGTTTTCACATGGAACATTTTATTTTCTCATTAGAAAATACTAATGCAGAAGCCAGGGAAATGGCTCAGTGGACGAATGTGTTTATTGCACAAGTACATGAACTGGAATTTGAATTCCAGAACCCAGATTATAAAGCCCAGCATGATTATTCCTGCTTATGACCCCAGCATTGGGGTGGGAGGTTGGGGCAGAGACGGGCAGATCATCGAGGCTCACTGGCCAGCCAGCCTACCTAGCCAAAAGGTCAAGCTTCAGGTTCAGTTGCAAGGGAATAAGGCCAAGAGCAACAAAGGAGGATGCCTAATGTCACCTGACCTCCCAGACACATACACTGACATGCACACACACAAAGGAAGAAAGGAAAGAAGGAAGGAAAGAAGGAAAGAGGGAGGGAGGGAGGGAGGGAGGGAGGGAGGGAGGGAAGGAGGGAGGGAAGGAAGGAAAGAAGGAAAGAAGGAAGGAAGGAAGGAAGGAAGGAAGGAAGGAAGGAAGGAAGGAAGGAAGGAAGGAAGGAAGGAAGGAAGGAAGGATCTACATAGGGCTGCAAACACAGCTCAGTGGTAGAGTATTTGCCTAGCTTGAGCAAGACCTTAGACTCAAAGCCCAGCTCCATAAATAAATATATAAATAGGTGGGGCAAGAATATTTGTATGGTAGCGCACTATGCTCTGGATTCAGTCTACAGCACGGCAATAAAAACAGTGATGATGATCATGATCTAAGTTCATGCTAGAGCGTTTAGAAATGTTAAAAAAAAATCAAAATAAAACTACACGTATAAATATCCAAAGATATTGTTTATTAACCTGTACTAATGTGCTAAGCTTAGGGTTTGGTGTATTTTAAATTTTTATTTACTGGTCTTTTCGAGACAAGGTCTCCCTGTAGCCCCACCTGGCCTGAAACCCGCTATGTAGACCAAGCTGGCCTTGGTCTCACAGAGATCCATCTGCCTCTGCCTCCTGAGTGCTGGGACTAAAGGCATGAGCCCCTGTGCCCTACTTATTTTTATTTTGTGAAACAGGGTTTCACTGTATAGCTCCAGCTGGCCTTGAATTTACGACAATCCTCTCGCTTTAGCCTCCACAGTGCTGAAATTACAGACGTGCCCCACCACACCCAACTAAATTTAGTATTGAAATGATCTCATTTCCTAAAGGCTCATATATTGCGGAATTTTTTCCAGGTGTCTTTTTTCACCCCCGCGAACTGAAAGCCAGATATGTGATCTGTCTGGATTTTCCGCTGCTCTTGGGGTCAACGTGGCGCCGGACATAAAATGTGGTCAGGCTCGGGTAACAATCTGGGAGACTAGGCAAAAATTCCTCGGTCGGGAAATCTTGGGGTTTGCAATTAAAGCCTGGTGTTCCGGGTAGAATTGCGTCAGCGGGGAGGTGACATGGTCCGCTGCGGACCCCTGGCCTTCAGCAGCCGCAGGTCTCCTCCATCTACCGGCAGAGGACGGCGGCCGCCACGCTGGACACCCGCCCCTTCCGCGCTGGGCCCGCCCCCGAGTCAGCAGGACCAATGAGCACAGAGCTTGGCTATGCGTCACGTAGCGCTCGCCAATCGCGGACAGCCACGACTATAGAAAGGCTGGGCGCGGCGCACGGCCGCGGGGCGGCGGCGGCTGGGGCAGAGACAGTCCCTAACCATGGTGGTGGTGGCAGCGGCACCCAGCGCCGCCCCGGCGGCTCCCAAAGTGCTGCTCTTGTCGGGCCAGCCGGCCGCCGCCGCCGCAGGAGCCCCGGGCGGCCGGACGCTGCCGCTCATGGTGCCGGGCCCGAGAGGAACCGGGCCCGAGGCGAGCGGGGCGCCGCAGGCCCGCAAGCGGCAGCGCCTCACGCACCTGAGCCCGGAGGAGAAGGCGCTGCGGAGGTGGGCCGGGCGGCCGGGCGGGGGACGGGGCCGGGACCCGGGCTCCGCGGTCCTGGGCCTGGCGGCGCCGGGGCCAGCATGGCGCTGGGGGGGACGGGAAGATGGGGTGGAGCCCGAGGCTGCTGTGGGCACCTGAGTTCCTGACTCTCCTGCTGGGCGACCCCTGGTTGATCCACTCGGACTTTCTGAATTCGGTCGGTAAAGTGATATAACCTAGTGTCTTGCTTTAAAGCTTATTTAGTCTCTCGCTTTACCTATTCAGAGAGGCTCGAAGGTGCAGTGACAGCTCTGCTGGAAGGTCTGGGGACTCTAAAGTTGGTTAGTCACGCTTCAGAGTTTGTGCCCCTGGGAAACCTGTAATGGGCACAGAAGGTGCTATCGCCCAGTCCTCTGCAAATGTTCTTTACGATCACTGTGCCGCAGAGGAGCAAGAAGTGTCTTCCCCCGCCGACACTGGGCCCACAGTCAGCAGTCTGGGGTGGGAGGGCTTGTGTCCCAGCTGCTTCGCCAGCTTCCTAAGATATCCCCAGGTCAGGAAGGATGGAGCCTGTTGGACGGAACTGGAATCAGGAAGCCACGGGGGAGGAGGAAAGATCCTTATGATGCAACACCAATGTCCTCAGCCCCGTGTTCAGAATGAGAGACCATGTGGATGGCCACACAAGCCAGATTAGTAAAGATTAAAGCAAGGGTTCAAGACACACTGATAGAAGGTTGGGTCTCTCTCTCTCTTTTTTTTTGAGAGGAGGAGACTGAAGTGTATTTTACCACTGCTTTGCCTTTTGTTAATTTAACGAAAGAACCATGACCGAGTTTTCAAATAAAGATAGAAGTTGGAGATGACTCATTTCCATGTTTCTTCTCTTCTCAGGAAACTGAAAAACAGAGTCGCAGCACAGACTGCCCGAGACCGAAAGAAAGCTCGGATGAGTGAGCTGGAGCAGCAAGTGGTAGATTTGGAGGAAGAGGTAAAAGGACCTCAAGCTGCGCTGTCTTCCCTTTAATAGCCATTCCTGGAATCCACTGTCTATCCCAAGCTCCTTCAGCCCTTTAGAATGCAATTCGAAGTGTAATTTAAAGATTAACTAGTCTAAGCCACAGTACATAGAGAGTTGAAGGGGTGAAGCTTGCTGGAGGTAGAGTGACTCACCCTGTGGCTTAGAATGCTGTCAATAGACAGCTAAGAAATTCACAAAGACAGATAGGAAATCATTGCTTAAGCTTTAGAGCCCTCCTGGCTTGGCCAGAAGGCTGCTAAAACTGCCCTTTCACTTCTGGGGCTCACCTGTTATCTAAATGACTTTCGGGTGTTGTTTTGTTTTTTTTCCCCTCTGGTCTTGTTGAGACAGGGTCTCTCCAGCCTCAGCTGGCCTAGAACTTGCTATTTAGACCATTCTGATCTTGATGTCAGAGAGATCCCTCTGTCTCTACCTCCTGAGTGTTGGGACTAAAGGTGTGCATCACCAGTTAAGCTACTGTATTCCTTATGAATCATTAGCTGGGTCTTAAAAGAAATGTGGATCATATCAATAGCAGTTTCTTTAAAAAACCAAAACAAAACTATTTTGGGACTAGAGGGATTGCTTAGTGGATAAGAGCACTGGCTGCTCTTGCAGAGGATCCAGGTTTGATTCCTGGCACACACATGTCAGCTAACAACCATCAGTAACTCCAGTTCCTGGAGTTACTCTGACACCCTCTTCTGACCTCCACGGGCATTGCACAACTGGATGCATTTACACAAATAAATGCAGGCAGTACACATACCACTTTATTTTATAATTAGCTTGCAAGCATGTCAGGTATCATAGAATTTTCACATTTGATTTGGTTGATCCTCCTCCCCATTCATCTCCCCCGCTCTCTGCCCTCCTTGTACCCTCGCCGTCTCAGTCTCCTTTCTGTTTTCATGTCACATGTGTCCTTTTGTGCCCCACCTCAGGCCCTTTTTTTTTTAGTTTTTAGGCTTTACCCAGATTCGCTCCCATTTATATGCATACATATATACATGACAAGGTACTAGCCATGAATGAGAGAATCCGAGGCTTTCTGAGTTTGGGTTACCTCAGTTGGTATAATTCTTTCCAGTTCTATCTGTTTTAGTGCCAGTGTCTTTATGGCAGAGTGATATTCCCCTGTGTGTATGTGCCTCACTTTCATTCTCCATCTGTCGTTGGGCCTCTAGGCTGCTTCCATTCCTTGCTGTTGACCTCTTCTCTTTTGTTTTCTTTTTGATTTTTGGATTTTTTTTTTCCTTTTTGTTGTTTTGCAACAAGGTTTCCCTGTAGCCCTAGCTACTTGGAGCTCGTTATGTAGACCGGGCTAGTCTTGAACTCACACAGATCTATCTGCCTCTGCCTCCACGCCCAGCCCTTTATTTTTTGAGATGGATAGATGGCCCAGGCTGGCCTTGAATTTGAGATCATTCTGCTGCTCAGCCTTTGGAGTGTTGAGATAGGGTTTTTTAATTTTTTTTTTCTCTTTGTTTTATTATTATTATTATTATTATTGAGGCATGATCTCAGGTTAGGCTGTAACTCACTGTGCATAGACTGGCCTTAAACTCATGGCAATCCTTTTGTCTCAGCATCTTGAGTGCCTGGATTATAGGTATTAGCCACTTCATCAGGCTTTTTTTCTGCTTAAGGTAGGATTTTTAAAATGCATCATATCTAAATTCAAGCTACAAGTCACCCTTTTTAGTAGTTGGAAGCATTTTATTGTTTCTGAGACCATGGATGGCACTTCTCCTTTCTTTAGACATTTTGACCTTGAGCTCCAGCCCCTCTTCCTTCTACCTTCTCAGTGCTGGGGTCAGGGTCTGCACTATCATGCAAGGATCCATGCACTTTTGTGTTTTTTTTTGAGACAGTCTCATATACCCCAGGCTGGTCTCTAACCTGTGTAGCCAGCGATGACCTTGAATCTGTCCCTCCTGCCTACACCTCTCAAGAACTGGGATTACAGGTGTGCACTACTGTGCCTAGCTTATGAAGCGCTGGGGGGTGAACCCAGGACTTTACACACACTAGATGAGTGCTCTACCAGCTGAGCCATACTTTGGGCATTCCTTTTTCCAAAATTAGGGACTGATCTTCTAGTGTTGACTGTGAACAACTGCCTAAGCACAATTTCAAGAAGGACGTGGTTGTAGTGGGACTTCAAGTAGATTCTTAAGTGTTTTAATAGCCTCTTACGAACTTTCTTCCAGAACCAAAAACTTCTGTTAGAAAATCAGCTTTTACGAGAGAAAACTCATGGCCTTGTGATTGAGAACCAGGAGTTAAGAACGCGCTTGGGAATGGATGCCCTGGTTACCAAGGAGGAGCTGGAGGCAGAAACCAAGGTAAATTTTGTGAGAACTGGGTACAAGTGACATGATCATAGATTGTTTGTATTTTGATCAAAATCTCTTTTTCCTCTCTCCTCTCTCTTCTTTTCCTTCTTGTTTTTGAGACTGGTTCTCAGTATCTAATCAGCCCTCCTGCCTCTGCCTCTCACGTGGTGGGATTCCAGGCATGCGCCACTGTGCCTGTCTGATCATTCAAAAGTAGTCTTGAATCTCCCTTAGTTTCTCCATATTCCCATGTAGGCAGCACATGCTTTTTCAAGTGTGTAGTGAACTGCTACCAAGTCTTGATAATTAAAAGAAATTCCATGATTCTCTTAGAACAAGTACTAACAAATAATAATAGCCAGTGAACTATACCATGTAGGCATCAAATACAACCAGACTATAAAGAACAGTCAAATTAGACTTCATTGTTTTGTGGGGGACAAGGTCTCTATCTAACGAACATTGGCCTTGAACTCATAGTCTTCTTACCTCGGCCTTCCAAGTGCTAGGATTATAGGATTATAGGCATGAGCTACGATCAGTGGCTCGTTTTCTTATTTATTTGTTTGAGACTAGGTCTTTTGTAACCCAGATTGGTATCATATTTTCAGTGTAGATTAAGTGATCCTTCTGCCCCCCCCCAGTGCTGGGATTACAGGTATATCCTACTTTTTATTTGGTGTATGCACATGGGTGTGGGTGTGTGCACATGCACAGAGACCAAAGGATGATGTTGGCTTCCTATTCTATCTTGCTCTGCCTTGTACAAATCTCTCACTGAACCTAGAGCTAGACTGGTGGCCAGTGAGTTCTGGTTATCCTCCTGACTTGTCCCCACAGTGCTGGCATTACAGACACACACATGGGCATGCTGAGCTTTTTAAAAGCCGTTCTAGTTTTCTGAAGAGCTGAGAACACAGCCGCCTGGTGTGCATTTCCTTGGGGACTTGTGGCTGTTTACTTACTCGTTTTGTTTTTCCTTACAGGGGAATGGAGTGAGGCTGGTGGCCGGGTCTGCTGAGTCCGCAGCACTCAGACTACGTGCACCTCTGCAGCAGGTGCAGGCCCAGTTGTCACCTCCCCAGAACATCTCCCCATGGATTCTGACACTGTTGACTCTTCAGACTGTGAGGTAGATACCATTCTGCCTTACTAAAGAGCTAAATGGTTTGATGTTTGACATCCCTAACCAGGTAGTTGGAGACAAAGTTAGTTTGGTGAGATTAGCAGTGAGCATCATTTTCCTAATCGCCAGTGACTTAGGTCATGGGGTCATGGAGTGGGTTGTGTGATCATCTTAGACATAAGGACAATATTTTGGAACTCAGAATGTTCTCGATAGTCACTATCACATGCATTCTAATAGTTGTCTGTTTTGCTTTTACCTCATGCAGTCTGATATCCTTTTGGGCATTCTGGACAAGTTGGATCCTGTCATGTTTTTCAAATGTCCTTCCCCAGAGTCTGCCAATCTGGAGGAACTCCCAGAGGTCTATCCAGAAGGACCTAGTTCCTTACCAGCCTCCCTTTCTCTGTCAGTGGGGACCTCATCAGCCAAGCTGGAAGCCATTAATGAACTCATTCGTTTTGACCACGTGTACACCAAGCCTCTAGTCTTGGAGATTCCCTCTGAGACAGAGAGCCAAACTAATGTGGTAGTGAAAATTGAGGAAGCACCTCTCAGCCCCTCAGAGACAGATCACCCTGAATTCATTGTCTCAGTGAAGAAGGAACCTTTGGAAGATGACTTCATTCCTGAACTGGGCATCTCAAATCTGCTTTCATCCAGCCACTGCTTGAAGCCGCCTTCCTGCCTGCTGGATGCTTATAGTGACTGTAGCTATGAGGGCTCCCCTTCCCCCTTCAGTGACATGTCCTCTCCGCTTGGTACAGACCATTCTTGGGAGGACACTTTTGCCAGTGAACTCTTTCCCCAGCTGATTAGTGTCTAAGGACCCACTCAACCCTGGGCCCTTTTCCTTGACTCTTAGCACTGCCCAGAGGATAGCAGAGAGCCTGTCTGTGCTTTACCGAAAAAGCCAAAGTAGAGGTGTATGGCCCTAGATAATGCCTCTAAAGTATTGTTCAAACTTTATCGAGGATTTTAAGTATTGTGTTTTGATATTCAGCAGTCCAAGGTATTCAGGGATACCATATAGTTCAGAACTCCAGCTTTTGAGACAGCGTTTTCATCTTAAGGGTGGTGGTTCACCCTGTAATCCTTACAGCATGGGTCATTTGACATGTGTCTTTATTATTATTTTTGTTTTTTTGTCTCAAGTAGCCCAGGCTGGCCTCAAACTCACTTTGTAGCTGAGGCCAAGTGGAACTCCTGACCCTCCTCTCAGATGCTGGGCATACAGGTGGGTATTACCACGACTGCCTTTTGACATGTCTTAAAGTGGACATGGGATTTTTGAATGGCCCTTATCATTTCTCTCCCCCTCTCTGCATCCCAGGTTTGCCTCTGGTTTTAGGTCCTTTAGTTTGCTTTTACAAGCAGAGAAACACCAACCTGAGGGGCTCCTTTTCCCTCATGTACAGTTCAAGTGAAGATCAAGAATCTTTGTAAAATTACAGAAATTTACTGTGTAAATGCTCGATGGAATCTTTTCCGGCTAGTGTAGCTTCTGGAAGGTGCTTTCTCCATTTATTTAAAACTACCCATGCAATTAAAACAGCATCGCAGCATTCTTGTTCTGTGACTTCTTCTATGGTGGTTTGATGTTTTTTCTCTTCACTGTTAAGAGTCATTTATCCCACTAAAGTGAGCATGCTACCTTTTAAAGTCACTGGAAACTTTTCCACCTCCCTTGCTGCCTGCTTCAACTCCTGGCTATCTTAAACCCACAGACTATGTTCTGAGCAGTTATCTTTTTTGAGACTGTTCTCCATCCAGTCTGACCGACTGATACGAGGCTACTAAGTGGCAGAGCTAACCCCTAACCATTTTTTTTCCCCAGTACTGGGGATTGAACCTAGGACTTCAGGCATGGTGGTCTACCACTGAGCTATAGTTGCAGCCCTCATAACCACAGTTACACAGTATTATACCTGTAGATGGCAAACTATCAGATATCAAGATTCTCTTACCATTATCAGGAAGCATTAGACTTCAAACTCCCTGATTTTAACACTGCCACCTTTGAACTGGATGATGGTGGATAGATAATGGATCATCACTTAATTGCCATATATAAGGCAGGATGGTAGTCTCTCTCAACAACTGTAGAAAAGACTCAATGAGAAAGTGTGTTTGGTCACACTTGCCAGGCGCCATCCTGTGCACTCTGAAGTTAGGTTTCTCCTAACCCATTCTGGAAACGTTTTAATCCCTTAGAACTGCATTGCTATAGGAGCATATTTCACAAAAGAATCAGGGCCGGGGGTTGTAGCTCATTGACAAGGTGCTTGTCTAGCAGGCATGAGGCCCTGAGTTCCAACTCTAAGTAAATCAAGAAAAGAATCCTGGGGACAGTACAATTCCCAAACAACAGAAATGTCCTTCATGGTGCATTCTTTCCCATGGGAATCTTAAAAAATAGTAAAGAACTTCCTGATTTAGAAGTGATTTCCCCTATATTGGTAGAGAAGATCATTCTGTACCCCTTTCTCATTTAATGGTCACCTTCCCCAGTAAGACTATGGGGAGATCAAGGTGAACATGGAGATAAAAGAATTCCAAGAATCCCAGTCCACAGGTCAAGCAGGGTGCAATCACAGTGACTGGAAGTATGTCCATCCAGATCCTAGTTCTCAATGCAAGCTGGCTTGGGCCCAACTTCCGTGCTGTGAGTGTAAGACCACCTGCAGTTGTCTCATGACAGAAACACGGTCTCACCTTAGTCACTCAAAACTTCAGGACTCAGAATCTATTTGGGGATTCTGTAGGCAGACATATGTTTGTCTCAATAAGAACACTAGTATTTGAGTTCTCAAATATTGAGTAAATCAAGTCATTTATATTCACCAGCATCACATGAAAAGGCAGCTGATTAATGGAACAGGACATAATTTGTGTAGATTTTCATTTCCTGCACAGATGGCTGAAAATTACTACACACTGCTCTGCTTTGAGAAAACACCTGGTTTTCAAGGACATTTTCATATTGAAATACCAAACTGACTGGTTTGAGCTAAAAATCAATACTTTCTTTTCCTACAAAACCAAACGAGCTCTAGTAAATGCAAAATGTCCCATAATTCTGATTTTATACCTGTGTATACCTGAGTTCATTTAGTGGTGCTCCTTTGTACATGTGCTTATGGCTGACCACTGGGATTAGATAACCCATCAGGGAGCTCTTCCTGATTCTCTTTTCCTCAGCTTCCACTGGTTTCCTGTAGCCCTTCACTTAAAGGTGGGACCTTGTGAAACTTCCCATTAACATTGGCATGTCAACTGCTGTTGTCATTATGCAGGTCTTGCTTAGGCAACCACACGTTGAGATTTCAGCTTCTCATGTCTACAAACACTATGTAGCAGCAGGCGGCCTGGACCTCTGGCTCTTACACTCCTTCAGTTGTGGCACGGCCCCCACTGACTGCTCATCCTCTGCATTTTGAACAGTTGCGGAACTTTGTTAAGTCTCCATCTATTGTGCAAAGAAGCTTCGTCAGTGAGTGGTGAGGCCTGCATTTGTCTCTGAACACAAGGATATTTAGAATGTAAGAAGCTGCACTGGTGGGGCGGCTTATAGGTGTGCCCAGTTCCTTACCTGGGCCCTGGGGGTCTGAACTCCATCTTCATGCTAGCAAGACAAGCACTATAGTGACTGAGTCATTTCCCCAGGCCATCTGTTTTTTGAGATGGTCTCATGTAGCCCAGGCTGGCCTCAAACTATGTAGTTCAGAGAATGACTCTGAACTCTAAATCCTCCTGCCTCCACCTAAGTGCTGGGATTACAGCCTGCACCATCTCACAAGGTTTACCTTTGTGACTTAAAAAAAAAAAAAAAAAATCACTGCCCCTTTAATTCTCTTATCCACTGAACCTTTCTTCTTCCTGACAAACCTAATTTTTACATGCTGAAAATCAATACCACTAGTTTGCTGGAACTTGAGTTTAAATGCTGTTTGTTGGAAATGCATCTACTTCATCTCTAAATGCGAAACTGGTAGTCCAAGGAACTGGAGGATTGATAGAATATTTGAGCCAAACTGATTTATACAAATCTCTGTTTTCCTTGAGTTTATTTTTATTTATCTTATATTTTAAGACAGGGTTCCACTAGCCCTGGCTGGCCTGGAACTTATAGGCTGGCCTTGAACCTCCTGAGCAACGGGATGATAGATAAGCACTGCCACATCTGACTTTACTTTCTGAACCACACTTTACTTCCAAGAATCTCAATGACAGCACCGTAGGTTGTGATAGTGAATCTTGGTTGTCACCTTCCACGATTGGAAAGGGAATTGAGGACTTTCCTCCATCAGATTGGCCTGTGGCTATATCTGTGGGGTATTTTCTTGATTGATATTTGGTGCAGGAGGGCCCAGCCCACTGTGGGTGATATATCCCTAGGCAGATGGGCCCTCACTGTATGAAAACACTAGCTGAGCATGAGCCTCAGAGCAGCATTCCCCCAGTTTCTGCTTCAAGTTCTTGTGCTGACTTCCTTCAACAGTGGACTATAAGATGAAATAAACCCTTTTTGGTTTTTGGTGAAGTTGTTTTTGGCAAGATTTTTATCATAGTAACAGAAAATCAAACTAGGACATAGGTATTGTTACAAAGAAATTTCTGTAAAACCAAACGGTCAAATAGAAGAACACTGACCTTGGAAACTGGGTTAGATGCTAAAATGTCACCACCCACTTCAGCTTTTAGTTTCCAACCCCTGTTGTATAATGTCACTTTTACCTATGCTTTTCAAATTTTGGTTAAAAACAGTATCTTTTGCTTTTTGTAATTACAACCAAAAGATAACTCTCTGCCTATCTAGTTAGGGATCCACTTATCAAATGACAGCAAATATGTAGGCAATACTGCCACCCAGTGACCTGCTAGCCTCAGTATCAGAATTTGTCCATTTTCTATTTTTAAAAGTCTCAAGCCTCTCTGTCAACTTTAAAAACCATTCCTAGCTCTCCATTTGCACATTTGTGAAGGCTCAGTCATGTAGGCATCTGAATGCTGACAAACACAGCAACGACCTGCTCTCACGAAAAGCTGGCTGTGGCACGTTTACAGTGGCAGAAGAGCCTGCCTAAGCTAGAATGGATCATTTCAGCTATAAAACACACTTTCAGTCAGTATAATCAGCCTTTTAAGATAAATGTGAGTCTTCCACTAATAGGAATGTTGGTTTAATTGCAACTTAAAGGAAAGAAAAAAATCTATTTCCTTTTTGGCTCTCAGAGCGGTCAGCAAGAACAAGTGTGTGCCTGATGGAATGCCTTAGTAAGAAGAGAGCCAGGGAGAAAGTGAATTCATTTTCTAAGGATTGGTATGATGTGTAAGCTCTGGCTATGTTTAGAAGTAGAAATATTGGAAAGACACTAGTCACAAAAACTCAAGGAACCAAAATTGCTTCTGATGGCCTCAAGGGTTGTGTGTTTGAAGTGAGTGATATACAGACTGACCAACCTGCATTTAGAAAACTCGAGTTCTTAATGAGGATGTTCAGGGCCAACATAGATCTCACCCACGACAAAATGTGTGCCATGGGGAGAGGTGGCTCAGGGGCCCTGGGTTTGGTTCCCAGCATGACAGCTAACAACTTTCTGTACCTCCAGTTCCAGGAGATCTGACACTCTCTTCTGGCCTCTATGGAAATAATAAAAACCAAACCAAACCAAACACTTTTTTTTTGAAGTGAGGGGCTAGAGAGATGGCTCAGTGGTTAGGAGCACTGGTTGTTCTTGTAGAGACCCCAGGGTTCAATTCCCAGAACCCACATGGTGGCTAACAACTGTCCCTAACTCCAGTTCTAGAGGATCTGACACCCTCTTCTGACCTTAACAGGCATTGCACCACACGGGTGCACCTACTTACATGCAAGCAATACACTCATACACATAAAATTTAAAAAGTGTTTCAGTCAAAACTGGTTACTTGGTTTGTTTGTTGTATGTCAGTTTTACTAAAAAAAAAAAAAAAGGATACGTAAGACCTCCTATGTGCAGCAACAGCAGGTCCACCTGATCTGGAGAACACTGGAAATCATGACCTGAGAAGTACAGACAAATGACTTGAAAGAATTAGTAAACTAATTCCAGACAGCACTGGGAAAGATATGGAAAAGGCTTGCCAGTCTATTGATTTTCTTCATGATGTCTGTTAGGAAAGTGTAGAAGCCCAAGTCTGAATTGGGAAAACTTTGTGAAGGCGGTAGTTCTGGAAAAGCTACTGGAGATAAGATAGGCGCTAAAGTTGAAGGAGCTGATGGATGTAAACCACCAGCACACCAAAAATCTGTTTAAAATTCAGATTTTTAATAGTAACGAAACAAATCCTATCTGTGAAAGTCTATTTAATTTACTTAAGTCTAGGAATACAAGTATCTTAAAAGTCCAAAACACTTGAGAAGTTTTATTGAAAATGATAAAATACAGAAACACCAGGTTCTCATTTTAAAGTAAAATCGACAGCATCTTCCAGAGCTTTCCTAGTACTGCACCATTTTTGTCATTATTAAACAAAACCAGGTTCCAGATCTAAAGCAGCAAATGAACCTACTAATTAACATTTTCCCTGTGGTTCCAAGCCCTATTCTAATTATATTTCTCAATTTTATATTTTTACCTTTCATGAATGAGGTTTTTTTAAAAAAAAACTGATTAATATCAGAGACTTATTTAAAACTGATTAATAACTGAGAACTGGATTTACTTTCTTCATATTAAAAATAAAAACCAAAACCAAAAAACCCACACACACCCTACTCGAACTCAGAAAACATACATTTGTTCATTAAAGCTCACCTGCTTTAGATCAGTGTTTATCTTCACACATCAATCAGCATACTGAGCCAATGTTTGATCCATGCTGCAAAAACTGTACAAGATGAAAGGACCTGTTAATCCCTAGGAAAACCTTAAGGCAAAAGCAAAAGCCTTATGCTACAAGAGAAAAAATGCAGAGGCATTGGGCTGTGGAGACGGCTCAGATGAGCAAGCACCACGAGGATCAAGACAGGCTGTGTACAAAATCTGCAAGAAGATGAAGTCCCAAAAGGAGCATAAACATCCACCTTCCTGCAGAAATAATGATCACATCAGACAAGGACTCCTGAGACCCACCGTCTGGATCTTGGCTGGCAGAACCCTAATTCTCTCCTAGTTACCAAGCACATCAAAGCCTTGTTTCAGACCTCTCATCAGAGGCCTACCCAGATCCCACGGAAGCCGCCTGGCGTCTCCGACTGGAAAGTGGCCATTTCCCTTCCACTCCAGATTCCGGGCAGCACGTTCCCGTTCCTGAATTGTCCTAAAACTTTTTAGTGTGGAGATTTAAGGCTCTTAACTTTACAAGTTGGTCCCTTTAAACAAGCCAGGAGTTTTAAAAATGACATGAATTAAACATTTGCACATTTCAACAGAATACAGTTTACATTCACCCCTGAGTCTGAGATGAAGAAACTATTAATTAGCTGGTTTCCAACTGGTTTCAATACTGGTTTGACGTTTGAATAATTTTATTGTGTAGACATAAATATTTTGTTTAAATATTAAACATTAAATCTTTCCTGACTATTCAGACAGAAATAGAGAGAGCAGGAACAACAGGCAAGAGAAGAAATGGCCCGAATGAGCAGACCTGTGACTCCTATACCATCTCTAAGGAAGGGGGATTTCAGCATGGGTTTCAAAAATGCCTGGAAGCTGGGTTCTAGAAATTCACCTCTACTTGACATAAACCTTTTCTTTTTTCTACAAAGGGGGAAGCAACCCAGAACATGACAATGAACTGGGTGTTCTGCTGTGTGTGGAAGAGCCAGTTCTACACTGTCACACAGGTCTGCTATCCCACAGTGGATGCTCTACAGCAGTAAAGGAACTGCCATCTTGCTGTGCACTATGCGCCCTGCCACACTGAAGAACTCTTCCTGAGAAATTAAAAAACTTTAACCCTGGTTACTCCCAAAGAATACCTTGAGCCTGGTTTAGGTACTCAAGTGGATAAAGACTTCTTGATGGCAGGAGGTTATTTTCCACCAACCCACATTAAAAAAACTCGACTTGCTAATACAAGTACAACCATTCCCTTTTTTTAAACTCTAGAAGCTAACAATGCTGGATTTAGTTGACACAGCACTTCCTCTGGATTAATTAAAAGATGCTTCTCCTACAGGCAATTTATAGAAGTTTTACCTCCTCTTTTAAATTATCACTTAGTTAACTGAGTTGTAAACATTACTGAACAACTGAGCTTATCACTTATGAAAGGGAGACCAAGGAACTACTAGCTGTTGAGCAATACAGCTGTGCTGAACTAACCACCAATATGCCTTTCATTGCCTGTTAAATTTCTTCCCTCCTGTTTCCCAAGAATACAGTTACCACTACAAATAGTTCAACCCCCAGACTCAACTGTCAGGGTACAGTGGCAGTTAGGAGCCTCCTTCTTTATAATCATCTCAAGAATGAATGGCTTAGACAATATGAGAGATGACTTATGTCACCTACACAGTTTCTACAACTGTCTTTAAAGAGACTGTAACATTTCTTAAACAAGCCTGCTAGAAAACTGCTTTTCCCTTGAGATAAGCTTCCTTGGCAAAAGTTGAATAAATGGCTACCCAAAATGACAGTCCCACCCCAATCACAGGTGGAGATATTACACCCGTTTCATAAAACTTTCATGTCCCTATACTATGCAGATAGGCTCATTACTGAACACAAGAGCCTTCTAAAACTTGACAAGTTTAGTGTAGAAACTGGTTTCTAGAGTTCCATCTCTTCTTCTGTGCTAGCAGCTGTCTCCAGACTACTGTAAAGAGGCATCTCTGTTTGCGGAGGTTCCAAGGACAGTCCAGTCCTCTGTGAGAAGGCAGCGCCAGCAGCCTCGTGCCTCCTTTGGCTCTCTCCCATGTAGTTCTTAGCAGGAGAAGATGGCTTTGGCTTATCAGAAAGGAGTTCAGGAAGAGGTTTCCAGAGCACAAGCTCCATAGAAGGACGGCTCCTAAGATGTAAATACAGACTTCTTTTAAAAACTTTAGGAAATAAAGACACCATGCTTAAAATGTTAAAGTTTGAGACCTAATATCTTTATAATTAAGACATTGTGGGGCACACCTTTTATCTCTGCTGAGATCGAGGTCCTGGGATGGTCAGCTAGGGCTACTGAGAGAGCCTGTCTCAAAAAAAACAAACCACTTAATGGCACCTGAAAGCATCCTGGTACTCTGTTCTTGCACATTTGTACACATTTAATTACTGCCATTAAGCTTCATTTTTATTTTGATCTTGATGACTTTCCTCTTTTATTAGTTATGCAAATTTAGTCTAAAAAAAGATTTAGGAACATTCAAATTGGTCTTTTTTCTTTATTTTTAACTATGTGCATGTATGAGTGTGAGTGGATGTGTGTACCTATGTGTGGGTGTCTGTTGAGGCCAGAGTTGTTGGGTTCCCTAGAGCTAGAGTTACAGGAGATTATAAGCCACTTGACATGGGTGCTGGGAACCAAACTCCAGTCCTCTCCTTGTTTTTAACTGATGAACCATCTCTCTAATCCCCCAAATTAGTCTTTAAGAAGATCACTCAGAGCTGGGCCTTTAATCCCAGCACTGAAGGGGAAGGCAGAGGCAGGCAGATCTCTGAGTTCAAGGTCAGCCTGATCTACAAAGTTACATGCCAGCTCAGCTACAGGGAGACCCTGTCTCAAAAAGACCAAAAAAAAAGGAAGACCACTCAAGAAGGCTGGAGAGTGGTGGTTCAGTGGTTACGAGCTCTTGTAGAGGACCCAGGATGGACTCCCAACACTCATGTGGCTAACAACCGTCCATAACTGCAGTTCCAGGGGATCTGATGCCCTTTTTGGACCTCTGAGGGCACTGTACAACAAGGGTGCACCTATCTACATGCAGGCAGTGCACTCATACTCATACAAATAATTAAAAAGCCACTCAAATACATAAAATCTCACAGTTCCACATGCAATTTTTTCCTTTGAAGTGCTAGAGATTAAACACAGGGCCTCACACACTTAAGTGTTCTATCACTGAGTTATACTGCCCTAAATGTACTTTTAAAAAGACTGTTTGTGTATGAGTGTTTTGCCTGCACACACATAAGCACATCACATATGTACAGGGCCCAAGGAGGTCAGGAGGAGGTCAGAACTCCTGGAACTGGAGTTACAGATGGTTGTCAGCCACCATGTGGATAATGGGAACCGAACATACAGGTCCTCTGGAAAAGTAGTAAATGTTTTTTAACTGCTGGTTAATTATAAACCCAGGCTCGGGCTGACTGCAAACCTTTGTGATCTAACGCTAAGTAGTAAGTTGAACCTCTGAGCAGCCTCCCCATTCTCATATGTACTTTAAACCAAATAAAATAGTTGTACCCATGAAGTGGGGTACTGGTGATACAACTTAGGGCCTTGCACATTGGTAGGGAAGTACTTTATCACTGAGTTACATCCCCAGTTGTAATCAAACACAAACACACACTTTGAATGACTCAAGTTTTCTTGTTTTGTGATGTCAAATATCAAACTCAGGGTCTCATGCACACTGGGTAATCATTCTGCCACAACTATTTCCCTGGCCCTGTGGGTCACTATCCTATATATAAAATCATTATAAATGAAAATGGGTCATATTAAATTATCTCAGGTGCCTTTTGTTTAATACAACAAAGTATATATAATGCTTTGTGGTTAAATCAAAATGATTATACAAACATAATCAAGTATTTTCCCCACCCACAGCTGGGAGTAGTGGCTCATGCCTATAATTCTAGCACTTAGGAGGAGTTGGTAGGAAGGTCAGAAGTTCCAGGCTAGCCTGGGCTTTATAAAAACTATCTCAAAAGGGGGGAGGGCATCTTTATCTTTGGCATAGGGAAAGCTTCTAGAACCCAAAGGCAAATAAGATAAAATATAATGATGAATACTCTCAAAGGCTTACTTCTGGAAAAGAGTAGCACATACTGTTTCAAGCAGGAGGGCAACTTGACCTGCTTACTTCTGGCTCCTACTATCCTCAGGGCTGAGTAGTTAATTATAAACCCAGGCTCGGGCTGACTGCAAACCTTTGTGATCTAACGCCAAGTAGTAAGTTGAACCTCTGAGCAGAAATCACGTCCACTATGTGTGAAGGCAGTAACGCTCTGTCTTCTTGGCATCACTGCGCTTCATGTCCCAAGAGACTTTCAGATACTTAGAACTTACCCTCCCCGAGTCTAAGGCTTTTCCAGAAAATCCTGCAGTGGCACTGTACAGCCTATGTTACTTTACACAGCAGATGCCGGGGATCTGAGACACTAGGCACAGACCGTCTCCAGTCTGCCTCTCTGCTTTGTAGGTTGTTTGCTGCTGTGCTGCTTCCCTTCACCCTCTCACCGCAGTCACTGATGCTCTAAGTCTACGCGTCCTCCTCTCACTTGCTGCTTGTTTCTACTCTGATAATACAACTGACAGGTTAACCTAGCTCATTAACTAGAAGCTTACTATCTATTTTTATTTTATGTGTATAAATGTTTTGCCCACCTTGTGTCATGCAATACGTGTGGAGGCCAGAGGAGGCTGTTGGATTCTCTTGGAACTGGAGTTATAGACGGCTGTTAACTACCATGTATGTAGATTCTGGGAACTGAACCTGGGTCCTGTGCAAGAGCATCCAGTGCTCTTAACCACTGGGCCATCTCTCCAGCCCCTATAGATTTATTTTTCCTTTAAAAAATTTTTTTGGTGGTGTTGGAGATGGAACCCAGGGCCTTATACATGTGACGTAAATGCTCTACCATTGAATCATATCTCCAGTTCTTTTTAAAAATCTTTTTTGGATATAAAGTTATAGTCCATGTTGGTCTAGAACACATCTGGTCTCAGAATCCAGAGCACAGTGATTATAGGCTAGTAGTCATTACACCTAGCTTAAACAACGTTTTGTTTCATTATTTTTCTGTTTTTTTGAGACAGAATCTCACTATGCAGCCCTGACTGTCCCAGAATTCACTATGTAGCATAGGAAGGCCTGAAAGTCCTATTTTTGCCTCTTGAATGCTGGGATTATAGGTGTAAGCCATCATGCCTAGCTTAATTTATGCTTTGAATTAAGAGCAAAAGAAGCCAGAGGCTGAGGCAGGAAGATTAGGAATTTGAAGATAGGCTGTGCTACATAATAACCTCTTCACCTCCAAAGACCCAGCAAAAAATGAATAGAAAGATAGTTCTGTTAATGGTCCTGAAAGACTATGGTGTGAGCCAAGAATATGAGTTTTGGTTTGTGGTCTTTGTGATAACTATTTTGACTATGACTACTTTGGCGTAGTTTTCTGTGTTTCCTAGGTCTCTGTGCTATGTCTAGGTAACAGATAAACCAGGTTTCAAAATGTGGTTTCCATATCTTCCTTTCTATGAGAATGTAAGAGAATGGGCTCTCTCCTGCCAGCTGACCCTTTCCAAGATAGACTGTGGCGGACTTCAGGACCTCAGAAGAACCCAGGGGTAAACAGATAAGAAATACTTTACACTCCTGCATGCATAGCCAATGCTCACACTACTGAAGTAGAAAACAGGCTGTCTCTACGCTAGGCTAAACACAGAAGCTACTGTTTCTCTGTCTTGTGATCAGGAACTACAGACACAGCTGATTAAAGGAGTGAGCTGCTCTCCAAGATCCCAGTCCAGTGGAAATGCTCGCACCCACACTTACATAGACTCAATCATCTTCTTTGTGAAGCCTTCATCAAATTCCCTCTTTAAACCTGTTTTCATGGTATCAGAAAGGACAAGACTGGGGAGGTGATTAACATTTCTGTCGCTTTCAACTTCTTCATCTTCGTCAATTATCCTAATAAGTAGAAGAGAGAAAACCAGAAATTTAGTCCAGCTACTCTACCCTCTTGTAGTAAAATCACAGATGTACAGTGAAGTATAGCTACACCTCGGGAAGAAATGACAAAACGGGTTACTTTCTTCTCTTGGATAAGAAGAGCTGTTCAATAGTTAACAACAAAGTTTTCAAACAGAGTCAAGTTTGAAGAATGTGTTCCGGAGAACTTTCTCTCATAAACCAAAATTAATATTCAGACTGTGAGTGAAAATGTTTGGAACCGTTCTAGTAGAGCTCATTTTAACATTTAAATGTCTGCTTTTCATTCTCTGATATCTGAGTGGATCAAGATATCACCAAAGGACAACTCTGACCAGCTTACAAGAGGAGAGATGTGACCCAGGACCTGCAGCACAGACATGTATGTCAGTTACCTGTCTTCAATCTCCTGAAGCCTCCTTCGGGCAACTTCACACTGTGGTTCTCCAGTTGTCTGATCCATTTCTTCACAAACAGCATCTAACATGCTGGGTGTAGATAGGCCACTAGGACACGTGGTTACCCCATGACTCTCTAAAGCCTGGTGTGTACCGAGAATCCATTCATTAGAAACGGCACAGAGCTCTGCTTCAGTCAGTCGCTTCTTTCTTACTGGACACCTGGAAAGAAGGCAACTTACTAATATGGATGAGATGTCTGTCATCTCTGATCAACTAAAAACTGTGTGTGTGGGGGGGGTTGTCTCCCTTGTATCCCCCTCTGGTCTGGAACTCACTATGTAGGCCAGGCTAGCTGTGAACTCAGAGAGACCACCTACCTCTGCTCTGCCTCCTAAGTGCGATACCACACCCAGCCCATCAATTAAAAACTTTTAAAACTAAATTCTTAAATGTAAAATCTCTAGTTTGACAGTAGGAAATCTTTTTTTTTTTTTTTTTGTCATTTTAAGAGCTTGAGAGATTTCTTTCAATTTTTAAAAACCGATTTATAGACCACCTCTAAGAATTTATCCTTTTAGACTAAGTGTCCAATGTCAGGACTTAGAGATCAAGTGGGAAACAAAGTAATCAAAGATGACCAAGCAGCAATTCTGCACCAGCCGTATTCTGCCTCACTGCTGCAGCTCCCACAGACACATGGATGCGTTTGGCTGCCGTCCTGTATCTCCTTCCAATAAAAGCCTGTGTCTCATTCAGTGTGTTCCATATACTTCAAGAATTGGTGATCTTCACTAGTTTCTTGGTCCCCACCAAATGTCACAGGATACCAGTTTGCTCTCAGTAATAGGATCTAGTTTTCTCCTACGGTATAACAACTCACTCTGCTTCATAGATAAATCAGCGCTTCAGTGAGACCCTAGAACCCATCAGATCCAACTTGCTTCTTTTGGAGATTTGGAAATGAGGCACTAGATGTGTCAAAGTGTCAAAGTAAGGTAGTGAGTGAGCTGACGGGTGATTAGATCCCAGAGCTCCCAACTCCTACTTCTATGCCATTTTCACTAAATCCTTTGCCTTTTTAGGGAAGTTAACTCAGTTAACTAGTATTTACAAGCACTGGGATATGCCCAATTTTAACTAAAAGCAGTATGAAGCAAGTAAAAAGTCAACTACTTAAAAAAATTTTATTTTTTTAAAATTCTATTTTGTATGGATGAGTGTTATGCCTGCATGTGTGTAAGTACACCTGTGTCATGCAGTGCCTGTGGAGGACCGAAGAGAGCATCAGATTCCCTAGAACTGGAGTTATGGATGGTTAGCTGCCATGTGAGTGCTGGGATTTGAACTTGGGTTTCTGCAGGAACAGCCAGTATTCTTAATCACTAAGCTATCTCTCCAGTCTCAATTTTATTATTTTTAGTTTATGAGTAAATTGCCTACATGTATGTAAGCGCACCCTTATCATGCAATGTCCAAGGAGGTCAGGAGAGGGCATCAGCTCCCCTGGAACTGGAGTTAAGACAGTTGTTAGCAGCCATGTGGGTGGTAGGATTTGAACCTGGGTCTTCTGCAAGAGCTACTAGTGCTCTTAACCACTGAGCCATCTCTCCAGTTCTCCCCTCCTCCCCGCTGCCATAAAGTATTTAGACCAAAAACTCTTTCTTGGAATTTGGGCATCAGCATGTGTAGTCTCATAACTAGACCACAGTTCTGTAACCAAAACCATCATTAATTAGTCCTCCAACTTTGGATTCACTAAACTAGGGATCAAAGGAAGCAGAAATGAACATGTTTTACAAGGTGAAATTTCTATTTCACATTAATATTATGAAAATCAATATTAAAGTCTCTGGTAATATAAAACCTGATAATGTCCTCTTAAACCTAAAAAAAAAATCCCCAAAACAACCCACAACCCATGGTACATGTTTGGATTGAGTCATACCTCATTAGAAAGTACTAAGAATGTCTAGGAGACAAGATGCTGAGGATCAGAAGTTTTACAGCCAGTCTCTGATATATAAAGCACATTCCAAGTCACCCTGAGTTACACGGGATCCTGTCTTAGAAAACCAAAATAAGCATCTAGTCATATGATGGGTATGGTGGGTGGCAAATGCCTGTGATCTCAGCACTAGGGAGGCTGAGGCAAGAGGATTCCAAGTCTAAGGCCAGCCTGAACTAGAGTCTTTGTCTCAAGGACAAAAGTTAAACTGTGCATATTCCTCTAACATTTGTATTGCTATGGCAAGGTTATTTCATACCAGTAGGCTTACTCTGCAAACAACTGAAGATCAAAATTAAGTTCTGAAGAAGAAAATGTGAATCAAAAGGCTTCTAGGGGCTGAAGAGAGAGCTCAGTAAAGAGCATATACTGCTCTTATAGAAGACCCAAGTTCAGTTCCCAGCATCTACATAGGATGCTTATAACCACCTATACCTCTAGCTCTAGGGATCCAACACCTCTATTGGCCTTCATGAACACCTGCACACATGTGCACAAACACACTCAAATTTAAAAAATAAGTGGGGCCTAGTGGCACATGACTTAGTTTTAGCATGTTTAAAAATTTATTTATTTTTATTTTATGTGCATGAGTGTTATGCCTGCATGGGTGTAAGTGTACCTGTGCCATGCAGTGCCCTCGGAGAACAGAAAGTGTCAGATCCCTCAAAACTGGAGTTATGGACAGTTCTTAGCCTCCCTGTAGTGATGGCATTCGAACCTGGGTCTTCTGCAAGAACAGCCAGTGCTCTTAACTGCTGAGCCATCTCTCCAGCCACCCAACACTCCCAAAACACATTTTTAATCTTGGCACTCAGGAGGCAGAGGCAGGCAGACCTCTGTCAAGGTCAGCCTGGTCTACACAGTGAGTTCCAAGCCAGCTGTGACTACAGGGAGACCCTGTCTCAAATGGACAACGAAATGTAAAAAGGCCAACAAACAACAACAAAATGGCTTTTAGATACCAAGAAGAGCACCGAAGGCAGCAAGCTGAGCAGGCCACGTCTGGGTATATACAGCCAATGTTTTGCTACCTTCTTTCAAAGCCTCAATCTTTCCATTCACAAATGAAAGGTAGTTAACTTTTAAACCAACAATTTCTAACTATTTACTCATTTAAGCAATCATTGGAATCCTTTATTCAGTAACATACCAAAAACAAAAGTAAAAAGTTCTCATGCTCCATGTTCAGCAGAAAATTTAGTTTCCATGAGATGTGTGTGGGGCAACCCAAACAAAGTTGAACTACCCAGGATAGGACTAAGGATGGATAAAGCTCAGGGGAGCGTAGCTGCCTAGAACATGCTAGGCTCTAGGTTTGAATCTCAACACACACAAAACAAAACAAACCAATGGGCAAGGTGACTCAACTGCTAAAGATACTTAGCACCAACTCTGACAACATGAGCTAGATCTCTGGAACCCACATAGTGGAATGGGAGAATCAACTCCCTAAAGCTGTCCTCAGACTTCCACATACATACCATGACACACATATACCCACAACCCTCCATATAAAATTATTTTAAGTTTTTATTGTTTTTAAGTGAGAGTCACTTTCAAAATACTAAGAAATCCATCAACAGACAACTGATTAATTATACCCAATCCTACAATGAAATTCCATTCAACTACTGTTCAAGTTTTTTGGGGTGGGGAGTGGTTCTGGGGTCAACTGGAGTCTACTAAACTGCTGACAGACAGACAGGACAGGCAGGATAGCTTAATGGATAAAGGTGCCTGCTGCCAAGCCTGACCACCCATTTGATCCCTGGGACCCACTCAGTGGAAGGAGAAAATCCAACTCCCTAAAGTTGTCCTCTGGGCAGGGAGTGGTGGTACACCCCTTTACTTTCAGAACTCTAGAAACAGAGAGAGGTGAATCTTGTGAGTTCCAGGTCAGTCAGGGTTTCATAGTGAGACTATCACAGGAAAAAAAGTCTGACCGCACACACAAAAATGTAGTAAGATCAAACAAACAAACAATAATAATAATAAGTAGATCTCTATATATACTCATTTGGAATAAGCTTTAATAGTTAAAAAAAAAAACAGAATAAACCAGGTGTGGTGGCATATGCCTTAAATACAAGCACTCAGGAGGTAGAAGCAGGTGAATTTCTGAGTTCAAGGCTAGCCTGGTCTACTTAAGAGTTCCAGGGCTCCAGGGAGACCCTATCTCAAAAAGACCAACACAACAAAACAAAACAAAACAAAAAACAAAACCCCAAACGATGCATTGTAGTTTGCACAGCAACACAGCTATAGAAGTAAAAGGAGAGAGAAATCATAATCATACACAACATAAAATTCTAAGTTTTTGGAATATCTTCCCAAAGTGAAAATAAGCAGCAGGTAAAAAAACTGCCTCTGTGGAGAATACAGAAATCTTAATATGTATTTTTTACTTTCTGTCTGTAACGATACCGTTTAAAACAGAAACATTACAACTCGTTACAGAGTGAGTTTTCTTGTACCTTCCGGCCACCCAGTAACTATCCCAAAAAGGCAAACAACGTACTAGTTTCTCGTAGTTTCCAATAGGATACGTGTGTTAAATTAAGTGACCACAAAAGCAAACAAATGGCCCCTGACACTTACTCATCATCCTCCGCCTCTCGCTTGTGTTTCTTTCTGCAGTGAACTGAAACACTGTTGAAAAACAAAATTAAATGAGTCAGTAGAGACATCAATTTGAACTTTAGATTTCAGTACCCGGTCTTTCTCGCTCCAAAAATCAGGCTGTCCCGCCACACTGAATGTCCCTTTCGGACCGCTAGGGATAGACAACGGATCACAAGGTCAATCAGGTAATGTCGGGGAACCAGGACCTTACTAGAGACGCTGCAATCCGAAGTTGTCACTTCTGGCAGGGCAGAGGCAACTCCATAGCGGAGGACCGCCACTCTGCAGAAAAAGGACCCCATTCCTGTCCCCACTTGGCCGAGAGGAAACCGAGTGTCCCGCGGCTCTCAAAGTTGTCACCGCCGCGGCCACGAGTAGGGAAGGCAGCGCGGTCAGGCCGAGGGGACCCCGGGCTCGGGTCGCCCGGGCCACGCGACCTGGGTTTCGCGGTAAACGTCCCCGCGGAGGCCAACGGGCCGGCCGGCTGCTCACCGTCCGCGCGCCGCTCTCCCGCCGGGGCTACTCGGGGCCGCGCGAGGGCCCGGCCGCGGGGCCAGCTCAGGACCGGAGGCTCCGGGCGAAGAGAAGGCCCGGCCCGCGAAGGCTGGCGGCGGCGGCAGGAAGTCCGAGCTGCCGCGCAGAGGGAGGCCGCTGAAAGGCCGGCCGAGAGCCGCCATCGCTGGCGAGCCGCGGCTGCGACCGCTACCGCAGCCGCTCGCGTCCCCAGGCCCTGCAGCAGCGGCCACAGCGGCTGCCCACGGGAACCCGCCTCTGAGCCCGCTTCGACCCCACGTCACGCCTTCTAGAACCCTCTACTTCGGGCCGCCCAGGGGCACGTCGGGATTTGTTGTGTGTGGCGGGCCGCTGCCGTGAGGCATGTCGGGAGTTGCGGTCCTTACAGACTACAAGCAAGATGGCGGTTCCTCTACCGCCCGAGCAGCTGGAGGTCACGCGTCCCAGCAGCGTTTAGGTTGCCTAGAGCTCCAATCCTACTGTAGAACCTGGTATTGGGCATTCTGAAGCAGTACTGTAATCCCAGCACTTGGAAGGTGGAGGCAGGATGTGCAGACGTTCAAGGCCAGCTTAGTCTACACGAGATCCTGTCTCAAAAATAAAAGGGCATAGAATTCTATGCCTCAGTTTCTCCAGTAGTAAAACAGGATAATACAGTGACTGTCTTCAGAACCTATATGAAGAATAAATGAACTAAAAATCTAGGGATGGAGCCACAAGAGGACTCAGTCTTTAAAAGTGCTTGCTGCATAAACGTGACACTCTGAGAACTATCCAGAACCCTTGGTGGAAGGAAAACCTACTGAAGAACGTTGCCCTCTGACTTCCGCATGTGTGAGAGGCACGCCCTCCCACCGCACAGGTAAAAATAAATAGAAATTGGAGAAATAAAAATCAAAATTGGGGCTGGGAATATAGCTCATTGGTAGGGCACACAACGCCACAAATACATGAATAAAAAACTTGACTGTAAACCCAGCACCAGGGAGGCTAAGGCAGGAGAATCGTGAGTTTGAGGCCAGCCTGGCTTACACAAGTTACAAGCCAGCCTTAGCAACAAAATGAGACTTTAAAGTTCTTAGAAAACTGCCTAGGACACATATATACACACACTAAATACTATCAGTCAGTTCTCTCTGTATTTTAATATAAATGAAGTTGTTGATGTATGAATTACTTGGAACCATGAAGAATTGCTGTGCAGGTTTGAAGATCTGAGTTTGGATCCCTAACACCGTCCTAATATGGTAGTGTGCATCTGCAACCCCAGCATGGGGGAGAAGTGTGTGGATACCAGAAGGGTCCTGGAGCTCACTAGTAAGCCAGTTTAGCCTAAATGGTAAGCAAGAGAGGTGCTGTCTCAAAAATAAGCTGAAGAGGGAGGCAGCTGTTGTTGACCTCTGACTTCCACATGCACAGATATGGATGTCTACACTTACACACACATGTGTATACACCATACACAAACACAAAGGAAAAACAATCTTAAAATTCATTTGGAAGTACAAAAGACCTCTGACAGCCAAAGCAATCCTGAGGAAAAAGAAGTCTGGAGCTATCACCATTCCTGATTTCAAGGTATAATACAGAGCCACAGTAACAAAAACAACATGGTACTGGTACAGAAACACAAAGATCAATAAAATGGAATGGAAGCTCTAGATGCTACCTATCTATAACCATCTGGATTTTGATAAAGACACAGAAAATATTCATAGGAGAAAAGATAGCCTCTTCAACAACTTCTACTGGGAAAACTGGATATCTATGTGTAGAAGAATAAAACCAGATTCTTACCACTTACCCTGTACAAAAATAAACTCCAGATAGATCAAAGACTTTATCACTAGACCTGAAGCTCTGAGAGGAAAAATTAATGGAAACAGTTCAAGATATAGGCATAGGTCTGTAGTTCTGAAAAGAACTACAATTCTCAGAATATAAAGACCACAATCAACAAATAGGATCTCATTAAATCAAAGGGCTTCTGTGAAGCAAAGGAGTTAGTTGTATGAAAGACAGCCTGCAGAATAGGGGGAAACCTTTGCCAGCTTTGTATATTCTACATTAATATACAAAGAACTCAAAAAGTTAAACAAGAAATAAAGCAATCCAATCACTAACTAGGCTAATCAAATGAACAAATAGTTTGCAAAATACGAAATACAAGTGTTCCATAAAAATGTTCAACCTCAGTAGCCATCAGAGAAATGCAAATTACCTGGGAGAAATTAGAGGAGGGGAAAGGAGAGGTGAATATGAATAAAATACAGTATGTACATAGATGGAATTCTCAAAGAATAAATAAAAACATTATTTAAAAACTACACTGAGATTCCATCTTAATGCATTCAGAATGACAGTCATTGAGGAAACAAAGAGCAGAAGCTGGTGAGAATATGGACAAAAGGGAACCTTGTACATTGTTGGTGAGAATGTGAACTCATCCAGTCTCTATGGAAATTAGTCCTATGACCCAGCTATACCACTCCTGGATACTTCCCCAAAAGGTTCCTAGTCAATATGTCACAGAGATGCCTGCCAATCAATGTTCACTGCAGCACTATTTACAACAATTCAATTAAGAAACCAATCTAGGTGCCTGACATCAGAGAACTATATAAAGAAAAACGTGATATATAACACAATGGAATTTTTCTCATCCATGAAGAATGAATCTGTCATTTGAAGAAAAATGGATGCAATTGGTGATAATCATAGTAAGGAAATTAAGCCAGTCTCAGAAAGATGAATACTGTTTTCTCTCATGAGTGATTTCCTACATTAAAAACATTTTAATAGACTGTTTTTATTGTATACATATGTTTTGACTACATGTATGTAAGTGCACCATGTGCATGCAATGCCCACAGAAGCCAGAAGAGGGCATTGGATCCCACGGAACTGGCATTATGGCTAGTTGTTAAGCTAATATGTGGGTGCTGGGAATCAAACCTGGATCTTCTGGAAGAACCGCAAGTGTTTTTTTACTACTGAGTCTTCTCTCCAGCTCCTGATTCCTTAGATTTGATCAGTCACACAAAATCATGCATGCTGGGAACCAAGTGACCTCTGTCTTGCCCTTCTGCAAATGTAACATCCTGAGACGTGTTGACGCCCATTGTTTCTATTTAGAGTTTCTTATTGTCTAAACAGACAAGTTCCCCCACCTGTAGCCACCCTTGGCTACACGTGCCCTTGGCTCCTGGATCTTCCAGTGATTTGTCTCTTAGCAATCCTAGTCCACCACGCCCCAGGTAGCCCCTTGCAGCTGCAGTATATAAGAGCTCTATAAAGAATAAAGATTTGTCAATTTGATCAGAGAGACTGTCTTGTTGGCCTTCCGTGTTCCCTTTGTTCCCGTTCATTCTAGGTTTCTGAGGACTCGTGCTCTGTTGATGCCCTGCCAGCCGGGGCACATGCATGCTCATATGAAATGATAGAGGAGAGCCTATTGATACAGTTTTACTAAAATGGCCATGTTGTCAAGCTCCCTTATAAACGCTTAGGTTTATATCCATAGACTTGTGCTGCTCTCAACTTTGGCCAGAGGAGCTTCTTATTGAAGAGGGGGTAGTGATTAATGCAGAGATTCATAATTCAAACTGCACAATACATGACTGTGAATGATCAGTTGCTGATGGAACATCTATAGCAACCCTTCTCCCAAAGCTCAGGGAACATCAAAGAGAGGGGCTGGAAAGAATGTAAGAGCAAGAGGATGGAAGAGTGCAGAGGAAGGCTGGTTTCTGGATGCGACATGGCTGTTACACACATGAACTCACAGCACTGTGGTTACCTGCACAAGACCTTCACAAAATCAAGAGAATTAAAATTCCAGCATGGATTGGGGAGGAGCTCCTAATGAGGCAACCTCTAGTCTGAGGGGCTAATGGTAGTTGATGGCTGCTGAGGGAGGAAGAACCATTTTTCTTTGGGTGGAGGTGGGCAGAACCATTGGCAGGTTGTCATTGGTTGATCTTGCCCCTATGACTATATGGACAGCACTAACTGGACTTAGTGTGTTATAAGAGACAAAATCCAACCAAACAACCAAACAACCAAACAACCAACCAACCAACAGGGGATGAAGACATAGCTTCAAGGTTAAGAGCTCTTGCTATTTTTCTAGAGGATTGGAGTTCATTTCCCAGCACCCATGTCAGGCAGCTAACAACTACCTGCAACTCTAGTTCTGTGAGATCAAGGTGAACCCGGTCTACATAGTGAGTTTCAGCCCAGCTGGGGCTGCAGGGAGATCCTGTCTATGAATAAATAAATAAATAAATAAATCTTTAAAAAGAAAAAGTTGTGAAGGAAATAGGTTGATTTGGAGAGAGGGGATGGAGGGGAGACATGACCACAGTATAACATTTTATACATGTATGAATAATGTAGGCAAAATAAAGTTAAGTTTCAAACATTTTTTAAAAAGTAGATTTGAAAAATTGTCTAAGAGAAAAAGGAGACAAATAGGTGAGGGGTGAGAGGTAAGAAAAGAAAGAATAAGAGCATTGGAGGCAGCAGTATGTTCACCATATACTAGAAACCCACATGAGAAATCGAATAATCCCAACCAATCTAACAGCCATCTCCAATAATTTGTAAATTCTACATATTCACTAATAAAACTCACTCTAGCCAACTGAGTCATTTTCTGTATTATGACAAAAGAGAGCTAACTGTAGAATGGAGTTATAGCTTAATGAGCCATGAGGCAGTCAGTATTTTTCATGGGGGAGCGTGTATAAGGGCCAAAGGGAAAGAAGTTTTTAATTTTATTTTTGGGAGTCTGAGAATCCATTTTAGATCCGTTCTTGGGAATACATCTGTGCTAGTTACTTTTCCTGTTGCTTCTATACAATATCTAACAAAAACAACTTAAGGGAGAAAGGATTTATTTTTGGCTCACAGTTTGAGGGTACAGTCCATCATGGCAGGAAATTCCAGAATTGGAATGGCAGAATCGTGAGGCAGTTGGTCACTGTGCATCTGCAGTCAAGAAGCAGAGGGAGGTGAATGCCTGTGCTTTGCTAGCCTCCTCCTTTTCACACAGTCTAGGACAGAAGTCCAGGGAATGGGACCATTTTTCTTTAAGGTGAGTCTTCCCACCTCACTCACCCTAATGAAGATACACAGGTATGCCCAGAGAATAACCTAATCTAATCACCCCAGGAATGCCGGTAGGCCATTCTCCCAGGTGATGGTCAGGTTGACAATCAATACTAACCATTACAACTCATCTCTTGTCAACTTGACACCCAAATTTACTAGCTTTTATGCCATAACCTTCTACTCTTTGTTCCCATAATCCCATGGCCATCTTGTAATGCAAAAATACATTCAGTCCAACTTCAAAAGTCTCCACAGTCTTGTTAAATTCCAACATTATTTACAAGTTCAAAGCTCAATTCTCATGTGAGACTCAAAGCAGTCTCTTAACTGTGAGCTCCTATAAAATAAAAACAAGTGAAATACTTACAAAATATGATAGCACAGAGTAAACATTTCTATTCCAAAAAGAATGATCGGGGCTTAGCAAGGAATATTGAACCAAAGCAAGACTGAAACCTAGCAGGAAAAACATCAAATCTTGCAGTTCCACATCCAGCATCTGGAGCTCAAATGGAATCATCTGGGCTGCAAAGGGCATCTGGGATTTGAAATGTAATGATCAGGAATCCAAAGGTCTTGGGTAGCCCCAGTTGTACAGTCAATCTAGCCAGTCTATCTAGCTGGTTTACCCCAAGGGAAACCCTGACTCTGCCTCTCAAGTGTTGGGCCTATAAGCAGTTTCCATGTTTTATGTGGGTTCTGGGGAACTGAACTCCAGTCCTCATGCTTGCATTGCAGGTGATTTGTCCACTGATGCATCTCTCTAGACCTTGAATATATATTTTTAAAGATTTATCTATTTAGTTTATGGGCATGTGCCTGAGTGTATGCATGTATACCATGTGCATGTAGGCAGTTGTGAGATACCATGTGGATGCTGGGAACCGAATCTGGATCCTCTGAAAGAACAGCGAGTATCCTTAACTGTTGAACCATATCTCCAGATCTGCCCTTGAGTATTTTAAAGTTTTTGTTATGGTGGTTTTACACTTCCTTGGTTAGGTTTATTCCAACATTTATTTATTTATTGGCAATTGTGAATGGAATTGTTCCCCTGATTTCCTCTGCATGTTATTTGTCTATAAGAAGGCTGTTGGGTTTTGTATGTTAATTTTGTATTCCATTACTTCACTAAAGGTGCTTACCAATTCTAAAATTTTCTGGTGGAGTTTTTGTATAGAATCATATAATCTTCAAATACAGATACTTGTTCCTTTTAAGTAATATATAGCTTTTATTTTCTTCTCTTGTCTTATTACTTTAGCTAATACTTCTAGGACTTTATTGATTAAGAGTGGAGAATATGGACACCCTTGTCTTGTTCCTGCTTTTATGCAAATGTTTTGAGTTTCCCCCCATTTAATATAATCTTGGCTATAGGCTTGTCATAGCTAGCCTTTATCATGTTAAAATAGTTTCTTTTAGTCCCAGTTTCTTAAGAGCTTTTATCATGAAAGAGTGTTGGATTTTGTCAAAAGCCTTTTCTGAACGTATTAGATAATCATGTGATTTTTGTCCTTGGGTCCATTTATGCAATGTGAGATACATTTACTGATTTGCATATGTTGAACCATCCCTGCATCTTTGGAGTAAAACCAATTTGATTGTGGTGAATGATGTTTTTGATGTGCTCTTGAATTTTGTTTGCAAGTATTTTATTGAAAAATTTTGCATCAATGTTCACCAGGAAGATTGAAATTTTATTTTTTCTTATTATTCATGGTTGCTTTTTTTTTTTTTTTTGGTTTTTTATTTCTGAGACAGAGTCTCCCTGTAGTCCCAGCTGGCCTGGAACTGAATATGTAGACTAGCTGGCTTTGAACTCATAGAGATTTGCTTGCCTCTGCCTCCCAAGTACTGAGATTAAAGGCAAAAAACATGCCTGGCAACACAGGTTTTATAAAAAGAGTTGGTAGTGCTCTGTCTTTTCCTATGTTAGTGAATAGTTTGAGGAGCATTGGTATTAGTATTTTCAATGAGGAATTAGCAGTGAATCTCTCTGGACCAGGACTTTAAAAAAAAAAGTTTTGGTTTAATTTTGGCAGGTCATGTGTGCATCTAGAAATTTACCCATTCCTTAAAATTTTTCTAATTTAGTGGAATATATGTTTTTAAGATGTATCCAAATGATTTTCTGGATTTCATTCGTATTTGTCATAATGGCTCCTTATTTATAGCTGATTTTACTACTCTGGGTATTCTCCTTTTTAAAATTTTTAAAATTACATTTATTTATTTGTGTGTGTGTGTGTGTGTATGTGTGTGTGTAGGTGGTGGTGTGTCTGTGGTGTGCATGCTAGCCCAGAGAAAACTTGCAGGAGTCAGTTCTCTCATTCTACCAGGTGTGTCCTAGGAATTGAACTCAAGTCTTCACTTGGTAGCAAGTGCCCTTACCTGCTGAACCATCTCCCTGGCTCTTATCTCTCTTTCTTTTGGTTAATTTGACTAAAGGTTTGTTAATCTTATTGATCTTTTAAATGAGCCAATTCTTTCTTTCATCAGTTCTATTTATTTGTTTGTTTTTTTTATCTTATTTTATTTTTTGAGACAGGGTCTCCTTGTAGCCAAGCCACCCTGGAACTTGGTATGTAGACCAGGCTGACCTGAATTTTAGAGAGATCTGCTGCCTCTACCTCCTGAGTGCTGAAATTAAAGATATACACCATCATGCCTAACTTCATTCTTTCTGTTTTTAAAAACAAAAATTTTAAGGGTCTGGGGAGATGGCTGAGCCTTTAAGAGCTTGTACTGTTCCTGCAGAGAATCTGAGTTCAGTTCCCAGCACTCACATCAGGCAGCTCACAACTATCTGTAATTCCATCTCCAGGAGGTATGGCGCCTTCTTCAGGACTCCTCAGGCACCCTTACTCACATGACCTTATCCACACATGGACACACCCACATACACATAACTTAAAAATTAAAATAGATCTTTACAGAAACTTTAAATTTCATTTAATTAATTTCCACCTTGATGTTAATTATTTCTTTCCATCCACTGCCTTTGGGTTTTCTTTTTCTTTTTTTAACCCCATGGCCCTAAGGGATATAATTAAGTTATTTGAGTATCTTTGATTTCTTGATGTAGGAGCATATGACATATAAACTTCCTTCCTAGAAATGCTTTCATTTTGTCCCATAGATTTTTGTATCTTTTCATTTAAAAATATTTTATTATTTTAATTTTATATGTATGCATGTATATTACGAGCATGTATGTGAGTGCATCAGAGGTGTGTGGTGCTCTCAGAGGTCAGAAGAGGGCATCGGATCCCCTGAAGCTGGACTTACAGATGACTGTTAACCGACATGTGGGTGCTGGGAACTGAACCTGGCTCCTCTGGAGCCGGTGCTCTTAATCTCTGAGCTGTCTCTCCAGCCTCTGTCTTTTCATTTAAATTCAGTTGTATGATTTAATTCCTTCTTAATTCCATCAATGACCTATTGCCATTCAATAAATGTTCTAAAATAAAGGATTGATACAAAATGAAAAAAATTTATAATGTGGTTATGATTAAAACAATTAAAAGTTGGTTATGATTGAAAGGTTTTTTAGAGGATTTCCAAGGCTAAAACTAAATACATTGACATTAAATGGACATGAGTCTTCATCAAAAAAAGAGAGACACAAAGAGAATGACTGGAGGGATGGCTCAGTGGTTAAGAGCATTGGTTGCTTTTGCAGAGGACTGGGGTTCAGTTCCCAGCACCCACATGTTGGCTAACAACTGTCCATAACTCTAGTTCTAGGGGATCTGATGCTTTCTTCTGTTCTCTTAGGTTTGCATGCATGTGGTGCACTTATAACATGCAGGCAAAACACTCATGTACATAAACCTAAATAAGTAAGGCTATTTGTATAAACTGATTGGAACACTACAGACAAAAGGGTCACTATCATAAGAAGCTGTTTGGATAAGGATTGCTTCTGTTGTAACTATGCTGTTACCAAGAAGCAGTGTGATGATTTGCTTGTACCATGTCATCATTTTTCATATACACAACTTAGTGGGTGGAAATGATGGAGAAGAGAGTAGTGTGACAGCACCAGTAAGAGTGGCAGCTTCGGAAGAGCACAGAGAACACTCCTTTCCCGATAGCGAGCTGAAGTCCAGAGCTTTGCTTTACTACTTAGTCACACACACGGTGTAATGCTCAGCACTTCATAAATGCGATTAGAGAGTTTTAACAGCATTTCAAGAAATAGCATTAGGAAATTGTGATGGTTAATCTTGATCTCTGACTTGATACGACTTGGAATTTCCTAGGAGACATACCTTTGCACGTGTCTGTGTGTGCATTTCCAAACAAGTTTAGCTGAAGTGCCAAGAAACACTCTGAATGTGGGAATCACAAGAACCGGAGCCGCGGACTGAATAAAAAGGAGAAATTGACTTGAGCATCAGGCGCTCTCTCTCTCTCTCTCTCTCTCTCTCTCTCCTTTCTGACTGTAGACACAATGTAACTAGGCATCTCTGATCTCAGTCTCCTGCTGCTATGACTTCCCACCACGATGAGTGGAACTCCCAAACTGTGAGCCCAAGTAAATCTTTTCTCTTAAGTTGCCTTTGTCAGGTATTTTGTCACAGCAAAGAGAAAAGTGACTACTACACAAGCAATCCATAATTAAGACAATAACAGATTCTTTTATAATTGTGTAAAACCCTGGGGATAGTATAGTCATTTTTGTTTGTTTTGTACAATTTGAGGATTCTCAGAGCTATTTAAAAAATATTTTATTTATTGTCTGCATGTACGTAAGTGCCCCCCTCCCACCCTGTGTCATGCAATGCCCTTGGAGGTCAGAAGAGGGTGTCAGATTCCCAGGAACTGGAGCTACAGATAGTTGTTAGCCACCATGTGCGTGCTGGGAATTGAACTTGGTCCTCTCTCCAGCCCTCATCTCAGAACTATTTAAGATTACATCATCTGAAAACTTTCAAGCTTATTGTCAGTAAATTTTTTTTTTCTTTCTTTTTTTTTGCCTTTTTTTGAGACAGGGTCTCCCTGTAGTCACAACTGGCCTAGAACTCACTATGTAGACCAGGCTGGCCTTGATCTCACAGAGATCCACCAGCTTCTTCCTTCCAAGTTTGGGGATTAAAGGTGTGCCTCACCATGCCTGGCTCAGGTAAACTATTTTATTTACTACAGAGCTTAAATCAGAGAAGAAATTCTGGGGGATTTAGCCACATCCAACAATTATTTAAAGAATTTTAGCTATTTTCTTAGTCATGCACCTGGCATAAATGCCATACTTTCTGACAGCACGTTCTTTCGGAGGGTATATTAGTTAGGCTTCCTTAGAGGAACATAACTGACAGAATGCATATACATTAAAAGGGGATTTATTAGATTTTGGCTTACATGATATGGTTTGGGGAGTCCAACAATGGCTACCTTTATACTATAAAGACTGAGAAGCTGGTAGCTGTTCAGTCTCTGGGGCTAATGCTTTAACTGTCCCAATCTGGTGCCAAAGGCCTGGAGAATTCCTGGAGAGTCTCTGGTCTTCAGTCCATTCTGGAATCCCTAATGATCTGGGTTCTGATATTAGCAAAAGAATGTCGGAGTAGCACCCACCTTTACCATGGGTCTTCCCACTTCAAATAACCTCACCAAGAAAATCCCTACAGGTTGACTAGCAACTTATCTCTTAGATAATTCCAGATCCAGTCAACCAAAATTAACCACGACAAGTCAATTTAACATCCAATCACATCTCTTTATGCCATGCATAATTTCCAAATGAAAATAATAAGGTCATAATTCTGCCTAGCATGATATAACTATCCTACCTACAACTGCAAATGTCTCCTTTTTCTCATAGAATAGGTGACAAATTCCCTTAAGGAATGCTTACTTAGTTTTTTAGTGTCCTAGAACTCATATATGATAAATTTACAAGACAACCACTGATATTATCTCAGTCGATATCTCATTATGTGATGAACAGAGGAAACAAATCTCAAATACTTGGCTTAATGTATGTGTATATATGCACAAACACTTTTAAAAAATATTTTGCTTAGTATTTTTATTTTATGTGTATGAGTGTATTGCTTACATGTAGGTGGACGGACCAGTGTCATGCAATGCTGGCGGAGGTCAGAAGAGGGCATTGAATCCCCTGGAACTGGAGTTAAGGATGGTTGTTAGCTGTTATGTGGGTGCTGGGAATCAAACCCAGGTCCTCTGCAAGAGCAGTCAGTGCTCTTCACCACTGAACTGAACCATCTCTCCAGCCCTAGCACAAACAAATTCTTAACAGGACAGAATACTCAGGCCAATTATAATTCTCTTTACTACAACTGGTCATGTGGCCGTATCTACTATTTATAATTAGCTTTCTCTATTATCCATTCTGTATTCTTCCACCTTCAGCGAGACATAATCCAACTGGGCCTGTCAATCTCCTGGCCAGGAAACCACTCCTCACAAGACCTGCTAAAGAGAAGGGAAGAGAAGTCCCTCTAAATGAGGTCCCACCTCCTAAGCAGTTTCTTACAGATCTTCATTTTAGCAATGAAGAATATCCTTTAGCAATGCATTTTAGCCTGCTAGTTTTTCTGAGCTCTAATTTGAAAAGTGTAGCTTTCCCTTGTTTCTTTTTCTATCTCTTCTTTTGGGCACTGGCCAAAGTCCACAGCATGATTTCCTAGATTTTCTGGGCGCTCTTGCTCTCTGAAGAACAGCTTCTCCTATCCCATGTCCCATGCAGCTACCTGCCTCCTTTCCTCTCCCTTCCCACCAACAGGTGTTTTCTTGCCTTGTTGTCTTTCTCACAAACTCTGTTCAGGTGGTCCTCAAGTTTCCTTCTGAGTCCATTTTTAATATTTTTTTAATCAACAAGACTAAAAATCTAGGTAACTGGACCGAGTCTGTAGAGATGCTCTTCTGAAATAGAAACTCACCAAGAAAGATGGGAACAACTTAGTTGCTCCTCAGTATAGTCTGATTCCCTGGGAAGCCACCCACATTTTCATCTTCCAGGTTCAAGAAGGGAGAGAGGAACTACCTGAATCAGAAACATTGTGGTCCCCCTTCTCTACAGGGTCTGAGACTAATTCCATTGTACTGGAAACTGTTCACCAATCTCCGTACAGGGGGGTCACAGAAGACCCTGTGATTGGTATACCTGGGCCCCAAAGAAACTTCAGTAAAGGGAATTCCTGTTAGTAGTGAACCTGAGAAGGGATTTTACCAACTCCACAATCATTGATATAACAGGTACTACCCAGAAACACTGTTAGAAATTCAGATTTTGATCAAATAGAACAAGGTTTTGCCTTAGAATAGGTATTTAAAACAAAGTACAGAGATACAGAACACAAGGTTCAGAACGAAAGCTGTCTTTCACAACTGAATGTAATTTCAAATACAAACCTGAAGAGAGTTGACCTGATTTGATGAGGACAAGTGACGACACCTGTGCAGCATGCACCAAGCAGGCACATTTGGTTAGTAATTAACTGTAATGGGCAAATGTAGTGTTTAGTAGTTTTAAAAACTTTAATTTTTGAATGTATGGGTGTATATGTATATGGGTGCTTGCAGAGACCAGAAGAAGGTGTTGGTTTCCCTGAAACTGGAGTTACAGGTGGTTGTGAGTCATCCAATGTGGGTGCTGGGAACTGAACTCAGGTCCTCTGAGAAATCTCTCCAGCCCCGATGTTTATTATTGCATAATTGTCAAAATTAGTAAAGCTAATAGAATATTTCCCATTATGATGTCTGATAGGAAAATTCCCCACAGTAAACAGTTATCATGTCATGAAAGGCTAAGTTGGAAGTAGTGAACATTTGGAAACAGTGTTTGATTAAAAAAAAAAAGTGAAAACAAGCAATGAAAAATGGATTTGGTGGATCACACTGTAATGACACACTTGGGAGGAAAAGGCAGGAAGGAGGGTGAGGCGTTCAGGAGGAGTTCAAGGATACCCTTGACTCTATAGGGAGTTTGAGGCCAAGCTGGGCTTCCTGAGACTCTGTCTTGTGGCATTACTATGCCAATATTACAACTGCCTGAACAAAAACCCTGACTCTTAAATTCATTTTTTGAGTGTGGGCTGGACTCAGAAGACACCCGTTTCTGCAGACACCTCTCGGAACTGTGCTGAGGGCACTGACTGTGGAAACGTTTCTGTAACTGCATCATCGAGACAGGCCCTATCCATGATTTCGTTCAAAATGGTTTCTCTAGTTTCCTTTGGGGAAGTACACGTTTGGCTCCATCCACCCTTATCTTAACAGATCAGCTTCTTTTTCCATCCCTAGTTCTAGAATGCCTCATTCGCCCAAGGTCACACGTCCTTGCCAGTCCTCACTGTGTGTAATGAAGATGGGCACACTGCCTTTCAGCACTCTGGCATGTTAATTTTCAAACATACCCACACACATGCATTCATTATCTTTTTGGAGTACCAAATTGAGGATCTCAGGAGACAAGATCAGGTGCCCAGATCACAGGACACAGGAGCACATGGTTTTGCTGGGGTTAAATAAAAGACATCAGTCCAGCTTACATCCATTTTATAAGTCTTTCCTACACTGTCTCAAGCAAGCAAGCGAACAAAACAGAACAAAACTGGGCATGGTGGCACATGCCTTTAATCCCAGCACTTGGGAGGCGGAGGCGAGTTGATCTCTGTGACTTCAAGGTCAGGCTAGGCTTCATAGGAAGTTCCAGGCCAGCTGAGGCTACAGGGAGGCCCTGTTTCAAAAAGACCAAAAAAAAAAAAAAAAAAGAACAAACAAAACCACAAGAAAGGAAAACATGAAAAATCTGTCTATTTTTGTTGTTTTGCTATCCAAGAAGGACCAGTACCAAAAAACTGTATGAGTCAAGCTTCTGAGTCACTCTTACCAATTAGCTAAGAGAAACAAGAGAGAAGAGATTTCTATTGTTATTATTGTTCCTCCAGGACCAGTCGTCCTGGCACAGGAGGCCTGGTTGAGAAGAACATTTCACACCAAGGCTATGAGAGCAGGGGAAGAGCTTGCGTGTCATGTCATGGCAAAAAGAAAACAGAGCAGAGTACTACGGAACCGGGCTGGGCATGATACACCTCCCAGAGACACCCCTCTCCAGTGACCTACTCGCTACCCTCTGGCCCCACGTGCCAGGGGTCTAGGAGTCCATCAATAGATTAAACAAATAGAATAGTGTTTTTGGAAATGTCCTGAAAGACACACCCAGATGTGTGTTTATTTAATGGGTGTTTCCTAATTCAATCAAGTTTATCAGCAAGATTAGTTATCACCCTTGCTTACCCTAGGAGACCTTAGAATTTCAAGGTCAAAGGGTAACTGATGGTTTTAGCCTTCTAGATGTCTTTGAGTTATCTTTATTAATCCTTCCTCAGTTAAACAGGGCTCTAGGGTCTGGCATCTTCCAACGTTTGTTTCAGGTTCTAATGTTCCTTCCATTTGAGTCCAGAATTGTACAGGAAATAATCTTCTGCAGTTAGTGGGGGCATCAAGCGTCAGGTCATGACTAGGTCCAAGCACCTATTGGTGTGTGTGTGTGTGTATATATATACACACACACACACACATATATATATATATATATGTGTGTGTGTGTGTGTGTGTGTGTTGAGGTGTGGATGGTGTTCAGCCAGTGTGCGTCAAAGAATCATGTCAGCACAAAGATTTTGAGAGTAAAATATATTTTTTACAACAGAATGGACAAATGGCCCATTAAGTGTCTGGAAATGGATAGGAAAATGATCCGGGAGGAACACGAACACAGACGGCAGATCTGACTAAATTCTATGGAGCGCAGCGGAGCTCCTAGACCAATGATGGAGAGTGGAGCTGAGAGAACATCTTCCTCTTGACTTTTCTTTTTTAAACAGTGCCTTGCTGTGTAGCCCTGGATGGCCTTAAACTTGTGATTTTCCGGCCTCTGCCATTTCTCTGCTGGAACTGTGCTGCCCTCTCAGTGTTTGGCTACATTATCAGTGTTGCTAACTTAATTCAATGCAATCACATTTGATCTAATCATCTCCTTTGTAGCTAGGAAAGGGTATATATGTGAGATTTGTATTCTCCCAGGTGTTCTTGCTTTTATCACATTCATGTCTATGGAATACAACCAACTAGATATGTGTACCTGAAAAGACTCAACTGCAAGTTATATCTGTCATTGCTAAGCACCTGAAATATTTCAAAACATTTGCCTACATTTCTGGTACATGCAAAGGGTTTGTTTTTATCTATAATTTTCTTCATGTGCAAAATATTGATATATTTGTCAATTTAATGATGATTTAACATTGTATTTTATAAGTCTGGGCTCTGGCTTAAGTATTTCTAGGTGGAAATTGGGCCAGGAATTAAGTGTGAGCGAATTCTTTGCCTGTCTCTTTGCTTCTGGCTTTTTTATTCGTCTTGAGATACCACGTAAATACAGCAGAAAATCCCCCTCATAATTAAATCTGGGACTCAGGGACAGCAGAGACGCATTCCTTAGCCCAAACCCGATGATTGGCGGGAAGGGGAAGGGGTTCAGCCAATGAGAGAGAACCACGCCCATCAGCGGGATTAGAAAAGGGACCTCCCGCGGGCTACCCCAGGCTCATTCCCCTCAGTGAGGAAGGAAGGCTCTCACCTTAACCAGAGCATGGAATTAGACAGTGACTACCCTTACTGCCCACCACTGCGCAGCCGCACTTCTCAACAGATAACCTTTAAAAGAAGAAGATCTGATGAGGAGGAAGAGTTGAAGGAAAAAGACAAGGAACTCTCCGCTTCTGGTGAGACCAAAGCAGATGTGGGACTTGAGTCCTTCATGTAGGGCAGGAAAGAGGGATGGAATTAGAGGTGTAGTGTTGTGTAGCTTGGGTAGAGTGTTCTCTGAGAATGGGGGTAGAAATGACTTTGAGAAGATGACAGTGATCATCTGGCCAAAGATTAGGACAATGTTCCCAAGTTGGGTAAAAAAGTCTTAGTTCACAGAATGACTTAGAAATATAATGGGTGTGTCAGTGACAAAGTGGGGGACTCTAGGAGTCTAAGGGGCCTCCAGTCACCCCATCTTCCATTTCCTTTAGGATCAGAGCATAGTCAAAATGAGGAGAATTCCAGTGAAACGGAGACCAAGTCCAGAAACCAATCAGGTAGGTTTTGACTCTTCTGAAAGGAGTTACACACAATGCTAGGGGTTTCCAAGGAACATACATGCCCAAGGCTCTGGACTCATGAGATTCCAGTCAGTTTCTCACCCACATGGTTCATTTCACATAGGAAATGAGTGCATCTCCCACTCAAGAAAGCGAAGAGTGAGCTCTGGACAGAGGAGAATTGATCAGAAGCCAGACACCTGTCAAAGTGGGTCAGCAGTGGGCATAGCACACAGCCCAAAACCTCAGCACACAGCCCCCCCACCACTTCGTAAGAACCTGATCACCTCTCTTCGTGCTTGGTCTGAGGCAATCTATGAAGATATAACCCAGATGCAGGCTCAGCAGGCTCATTCCCTGCTCACCTGGGAGCAGCTCTCTAGACTTACACAACTCCGTGGATCTTTGAGCACCATGGTTCACACCCTCTATAGCATGGCCACCCAGGCAGCCTTTGTCCTACCTGCTGAGGGCTGGCTTGTCCCAAGCTCCACGTCAGTTCCCCAGTTCCTGTCTGAGAATGAATCTCAGAGTTCCTCAGCAGAGGGAGTCAAGGAGATCACAGATCCTGCCACCAAATCGGACTAGACGTGAACCAGGGCCACCTGACTCCCAAGCAGAGGTTGCATTTCTGGGAGAACAAAGGCCAAGGAATAGAATTAAAATGTTACATCTAAGGAGGAATGTATTGTTTTGGGGTGTCTTGTTCAAGTTATATATTCATTATTAGAAACTTCAGAAACCAGACTTATGTATCTGTCTTTTAAAGTATGGCAAATAAATATTTCTTTCATTAGAAAATGCTGTAGCTTTCCATTCTTCCCATCCTCATCCAAGGAAGGCAGGTAGGTATCTATTCTAAATCTTTATTTCACTGGTTGAGAGATGTTTGTATTTTTTTCTGCTTGTTGAAATCACACAGAAATAGCAAACATGGATAACTAGATCAAAAGACCCTATGGCTTGAGGCACACAGATAGACAGATGGAAGGTAGGAGAGACAGATCGACAAAGGTTTTTCCCAATATTCCCATATCCTCACACCACCTTCCCACTGGAAAGATCACAGCAGGCAAGACCAGATGCAGAAGAGCTGGATATAGAAGGCTGGCTGTGGGTCAGGGGGAGGGGAGGAAATTGACTCTGCATACTGGAAGGCGCGGGACTGGACTCCCCAGAACCAGAAGGAGGTCTTGGGTATCTCCGGCCCATTCTTCATGGGGTCTGGTGTCTTTTGCTTGCAATGAGTGGATGAGGAGGACCCTCCTGAGTGGCCTCTGAGGTGGGTTCCATTGTAGGGCAGATTAATGGGTTTGAGATTATGCAGGTTGTTTGTCCCTTGGTGTGATCCTGTTGTTGGTTCCCTCTCCTAGTCAGTAAGCTTTTCTCTGCAGTTCTGGTCCTTGATGGCTCAGCACTGGGTGAGCAGAGTGGTGCCTGTTCTATGTCTGGTCTCCTCAAGAATCAGAGGATACCTGAAATCCTGAAACCTTTAGGTGTGTAGAACCTGGTGTAGAGGTCACAGGTGTGTCCCTGTGTGGGGAGAGCCAGAACCAGTGTGGTGGTGACCTGAGTGGGAAGTACCTGACTGTGGAAACTGGACAGCATTGGACATACTTTATAGGGAATACAGCCTGGCCTTTCTAGAAGGGTAGAAAGCTGGAATAGAGCAGCCCGCCCCTTTCACTCTATGGGAGGTCACATTTCCCAGGATGTGGGAGGATAGATGTCCTGGGTCAGGTTATACAACATGTCACAGGCTCTGCCCCAACAGGCCTAGGATCTGACACATGCTCTCCTGCAGTTGTCCTGGCATGCCACAGTCTAGATGCGTGGGTGGTTCTGGTCCCTTTGTTCACCACCATCACTGCAGGTCAGTCAAAGACATGGTTAGTGGAATCCCAGCATCCATCTGTGTGTATGTGCTGTGTGGAACTCACAACGCTCATTGCCTGCTCTAATTCTGTCAGTTTCTAGTCAGCTCTGTGGGCCCATCTGACTTAAGCTTTCAGCTGAGTACACAAGGCTGGGAGAAGTAAATCCCTCAATCAAGACTTGTCAGCAGCGAGTGGAAAGGCAAGGTAAAATTTAGCCTTGGCTTGCAGTGCTGTTGGGTGGGATCCTGAGCAAGCGCTTGGAAAGGACAACAGTGATCTCCTCCTCTGAGGTTCTCTGAGCTGCACTGTGCTCCTGGTTGCAGGCATCCTGTCTCTTCAAAACTCAGGAACCCTCTTCCTTTTCTGAATCCTCAGGAATTGCTTCCTCTCAGGTCTTCCTTCTAATATGTAGCTTTCTGGAGAGCCTGAAGTGCTGGTGACCTTGAAGGGTTCTGTCCTGATAAGGGTTAGGGTTTCCATGGGCACTGTCTGTCTCTACTGGATGACAGGGAACCAATTTACCTAGGATAAGATTGAGGCCTAAAGGAGTTGATAACCATATCCTAGGGTTAGCAACTTTCCAGAACTAAAAAAAAAAAAAAAGGCAGTGCAGTACAGTGTGGTCTGTCCATGAGTGCACACACACAATTCTACCTGTCAGGACCTTGTAGCGCAGGGCACGAAATCAGGGCACATGTGTTACCACTTATAGGAGACGAAGACCCTGAAAGGTAAAGGGGAGATGGTAGAAGGCATGAAAGGCGGGTCTTTCTTTCTTCTGGGATTTATCTTTTGGGTATGAACCCACAGAGCCAGGTGCTAGCATGAATAAACTGCTTCCCAGATAAAAGAAAACCTTGGTGCCTCATCTTTTTGTGCAGAGTGCCTGAAAAATAACTTGGGGACTACCATCCGGGATTCAAAGAGGGCATTCTTGCTTTCTTTGTCACTGGGGCATAAGCCCTGGACAGCAGGGAGAGAGCACCATCGGACCTGTTGATCTGTAGGGGGGTGGGGTGTGTAGCCTTCCTGGGGTCTCAGGGTAAAGATACCAGGAGAATAAAGCACCCTTGAGGTTCAAGAACCAGTTCAGGGAACACCACGGACAGGCAAGAACCTGAGTTCCTTCACTTTTGGAAGCCTGCCCCTAGAGGCAGAAGGGGAGTTTCATCATGTCACAGCTTCATAGGAGGCGAAGCCTGATCTAAGGCACTGTGTGAATGTAAATAAATGGAACAGAAAAAGGGAGAAATAAGATTCTGGAAAAACAACTCCTAATTGGAACAAAACCCATAGATTTTTCCATGTGAGGTGGCTGGCAGCGGAGAGGAAGTGAGGAACATGGACATGCTGAGTGGGGGTGGTGGCTTGGCCAGAAGGCCAGGAGAACGGGTTAGCCAGGTCTGAGCCCCGAGGAGGACTGTGATCAGAGCCTGCACCTGTGCTGGGCATGCACAAGGACTGGCGCACAACAGCTGCCCATGAGACCATGGCCCAGGAGCCCCAGGGAGCAAACACAGCCAGGTCTTGCAATGGGCTGAGCCTTTACCTGGAAGATCTGCTTTTGTTTCTCTGGGGCCAAAGATAGCTACTGTCTGAGGTTCAGTGGGCCGCACTGAGTGAGTGGAGTGAGTGTGCACCTGAAGCGGATGTATCCAAGCACAGCACAGGGCAGGACTGCAGGGTCTTTGAAGCCCAGTGTCAGTGATCCCTGGGATAATGGCTTAAGAGGTGGTCAATGCTGAGCATTCTGACTCAGAGGAGTCTGATTCTTTCATTGGAGAGGGAGATCAGGTCCCTGGACATTAGGCTATCCCCCGAGAGACGAAGGGGATGGTCACAATGCCAGGAGGAACCTGCAGCAAGGTCTTGGACTCGAAGGCAGAGGAGTTTCTTCTCCCCTTTCTATTTCATCTGGAGCAACACATACCTTCCCTCAGCCAGCTGGAAAGTCTCAAAGTTTATATCAGGCTGAGAGTCAGGCCTTAGCTATTCCTTGTTCAGGCTACTGTTTGAGGTATCCTGGGGTCCTAATCCCCTCTGCTGAGATGAGTGGCCACTTTAGTTTATGTTACTCTGAACAGCAGGACCCCAAGCTGTTATGTAACTTTTGGGAAAAGAGAAAAAGCTCTACAGGTGCTTCTCACCCTGATCTATCAGTTTATAGTGTTAAGAGGTGATGGTGAGAACAGAAGATAGTATCTGGACAGGCAGCTCAGGGCAGGGACTCCAAAACCAGGTCCTAAAATGGCTCTGTAACCACAAGGCCAAAAGGGAGCTGTGGTTCCTAACTCCTCTCAAATCAACACCCTTATCTACAGACCATACATGTGGGTGGAATCTGAGACTGTAGCCCAGACATTAATCATGAGAGAGAGAGAGAGAGAGAGAGAGAGAGAGAGAGAGAGAGAGAGAGAGAACCTCTTGGAACAGGGAGTGCTAAATTACACTTTGTAACTAACAGCTGGCCAAATCCAGCTAGAAAGTTATAAAAGATTGAGAACTAGACAGACACCTGCTTAAGCACTGAGAGAGGGCCAAAATGTCTGTGTAAGACGGGCTGGGAAAAAAAGACTTGGATAATATTGACGACCATAAATCAGACTAATGAGGGTAGGAAAGGATCCAGGAATTCAAGGTCCAGTTCATCAAAAACAGAAACCTCAAAGGGAGTAAGACAGAAGAGAGACTGTAGGGAGAAAGAAGAGCGCCAACGCTTTAATGTAGGAAGGGATATTTCAAAAGGGAATATCCTATCTTAAAAAAAAAAGTAAGGGGCTGGAGAGGTGGCTCAGCAGTTAATAGCACTGGCTGCTCTTGCGGAGGACCTGAGTTCAGTTCCCAGCACCCACATGGCAACCAACCACCATCTGTAATTCCAGTTCTATGTGACTCAATGCCCTCAGTGGGCATTGCATGACATGAATGCACTTACATACATGCAGACAAAACACTCATACACATAAAATAAAAAGCAATAGATAAAAAAGAAATTTTTCCATTAAAAAAGAAATAATAGCCTTAGTGACTTTTGATGAGCATTAAAGATATTGATAAATGTCTTTTGCCATCTAAAACTGCAATTACAAGGCTAGCTTATAAAGATTTTTGACTCTTTGTGTACTTCTTGTTATAAAGAGGCTTTCACTTCTAGGTCGTTTTGAGAATGTGCCAAGACTCTTGCTACATGTAAACTGTTTCCCCTAACTCTTAGGTTCTATGTAATCACGCATATATATCTCCAAGCAGTGAGAAAGTTTGCTTGATACTTACAACAGAAAAAAGGCAATCTTAATTTGCTACATTGTACTATAGAGGTTATTGGGTTCATCTCTTATTTAGGGAGATGAAATAAGAAAGAAACAGTTAAGTAGGCATGAAAGAAAATTGTTGAGAAGGATGTAAATGTGAGGTTATGGGTTTTATATGATAAAATAAGATGTTCTAAGAATAAAAAATAAACGATGGGGACGAAATTGCCAAAGCTTAAAGCCAAGTTACTTCAAAGTTTAAGGTGGATGATATGTTCACTGTTTGTTATATTGATGTTCTCGTGGTAACATTTGCAAAAATTGACTTAAAAGAACAAAAAGTGTGTATCTAATTAAGGTAACTACTTATGCTTTTACTAACTTTGTTAGACTGGGGAAGCTGAGTCATAACAAAATAAAGATTTTTTGGTAATTGTTTAGATTTTGTCTAGGCTTTACTGAGAAGTTATACAGAAGTTAAAATTACAAGACTGATATCCTGCTAGGTGTTCAACAAAACCAAGTCAAAATTTATGGCTCTTGCCTTCCAAGGTCAGCCATAACCCAGGGGGCGATGAGACCCCTCTGAGAAGTCTCCTGTCTTCTTTTTCAGAGAGACCATGGATCCCCAGAGATTAATTAGACTCTAACCAGTGTACATTCTCTAAGAAGGGGAGTCACTGAGAACTTTGGGCTATGTGTGATACAATGCAAGAGTAACAACTGTACAGGGTTCTGCTCGATTACTAAACAGATGTATGAGGTATATATAATATAATAATAATTATAACATAATTATTATAATATTATATATATATATATATATATATTGCCAAATGGGAGAAAGGGAGTAATGGGAAAACAAACTCCAGATGGGAGACCTCCTAAACTGAGACCCTCCCAAAATATCCAGGTTGACTTCCCCAAAATGCCTTTTGTTATTGATGATGATGATGAACTCCTTCCACAGTGTATAGAAACTTTCCCCTCTGAGCTACCGGTGCTGATAATAAATAACATTATCTAAAGTAAGTCATGCCACAGTTTTGCCTTGTAAACTATACATATAGACGACATTAATTGGGACTATCATACCCCATGGTACCCCCATTTGAGAAAAAAAAGAGAAAATCAAACTCTTAAAAGAAAAAAATATGTATAAAAGACTAAATTTGTTCTTACAGGTAGCAAGATTACTCTGGACTACGTGTCTACTTATAATTTAAGATTGAAATACCTCTAAACGGGGACGTGGGCCTGGACTTACTGGGTCACAGACTCTCCACCATGGAAACTAAGAAACAGTTTCTCAGAATTAGGTGCTGGGGCACTTCCCCACGATGTTTTCTCTTAGATCACAAGGCCTTCCTGTCCAGATTCCTCCACTCAAATTTCTGACCAGTCCTCTTCTGCCTGGGAACTGAATGCTGCTGAGAAGCACGAGAGAGAACAAATCGGAAGTGACTCTGGAGGAGCCCTTTTTGAGGTTATAACCACTGAAACCACAGGCGGACACATTACACTCAGAGAAGACGGCTGCCAGCAGCACCCAGGAAGAGGGGCAACCTTACCACCAGGAGAGCCTTTGAAATTAAGACTAAGAAAAAAACTGTTTACAGTCTTTTATGGGGAGAGAGAATGGCTAAGGGCAATTAATGTAACTAAAGCAGTGTCTCTTCTTCCTGGGTAAATATATGTTTCCAGAGTTTTTCCCTAACTCATCTAAGGAGGCTTTAAAATGAATTCTAAACAGAGCCTGATGATATCTTATTACCTAAAGGACAGTGTGGAGTGGCTTTTTAAAAATTTTTAACTTTTGCTAAATGTGTACTACCCATAATTTTATTTGTATTAGTGTGAAATAACCACAATAACACCTTAATCTAAAAGAATATATCTACTCCAAAATCTAAAAGGAAAAACTATTTAAACAGTTCAACCTTAAATCTCCCCCTTTTCTGATACGAATTCATTTCTAAAGTCCAGTGTGTGAAGGGTCTACATCTTACTTCCTTTTTCTTAGCTATTCTAAAACTAATTTTCATCATATAAATCTTGTATAAGTTGTATTAGTTTCTCTTTCCCCACCGCGTTGGTTTTTCTTTTTTCTGAGACAGTTGCGCCACCAAGATGACGCAGTCCAAAAAAGTGTTAAGACTGATGACCTGAGTTCAATCCTAGAATCGATGCTGTAGATAGAACTGATTTCCAAAAGTTGTCCTCTCACCTCCACACACATGCTCCCACCGCACCCCCATTAAATACATAGATTACATTTAAAAATCGAGACAGGATCTTACTGTATATCTAAGGCTGGCCTTGAATGCCATTCTCCTGCCTCAGCCTCCCTGCTGCTGAGGTCAGAAGCGTGTACACCATGCTTGTTTTCTGCCTTTCAGTTTATGTCTTCTTGCAAAGGTATATGAGGTCTGTGTCTAATCTGATACCAATCCCAGCCACTGCATTTTTCATTTTGATACTTTATATTTGTTATTACTTTTATTTTATGTATATGAGTGCATTGCCTGCTTATATGGAAGTACACCAGGTATCATGTCTTGTTGGGTTTTCTACTCATTTAATACAGTGGAGTCCAGAGGTTCCTGCTAATCCACTGTGGCTGGGATCTGCATGCTTGTGCCATGCTTTGGCTAATCTGATAATCTCATGGATGTGAATACTGCCTCCCATGCCTTTGCAACACAGGATAGATGCCTGCTTCTTCTACATGCTCTAAAGTGCTCAGTAACTATTGGTGACCACAGAGTGTGTGACACCACCCTCCTGCCACCAGTCTTTGTTTGAAGACCTGGTTGAGAGAAAGCAAAGACTTGAACTCCAAGGTATGACTGCAGGTCCAGGGAAGAAATGGGGTCGGTAAACACAAAAATAAAAGGCAAGCCCTGGAGTGGAGAGATGGCTCAGTGGTTAAGAGCATTGACTGTTCTTGCAGAGGGCATGGGTTCAGTTCCCAAAACCTATATGGCAGCTAACAACCGTCCATAACTCCAGTGCCTGGGGATCTCATGTCCTCCTCTGTCCTCCAAGGGCATTGCATGCATATGGCACAAACAAAACACTCATTCACATAAAATAAAGAGAAAAAAAATAAATAAAAATTAAAAAAGCAAATTGTAAGAGCATGTGTGAATGTCATTGCCGGGAGCCATTTTGTGAACCACAGCCATTTCATATGAGAATTGCATCCCCGTAAGCCTGGCTGATATGAGCACGTGTATTTTACAGATGCAATACTGTGGCATTCTTGCATCAGCTTCCCGCCCCCTCCTGCCGAGCTTCCTGCTGTTTCCCCACCCCTTCCTGCTGAGCCCGCTGTTTCTATATATATATCCCTGGTGTGCTGGATAAAGACGGAGTTTGATCAGCCATGTTGTCTTGCCCTCATTTCTCTGTGTCTCCCACCCTCCATTCCATTGTTCCCCTCCAGGACTGCCCACGTAAATAGTGTTCCCGGGGCCAGGGCATGTCATCCTGAGTGAGCTTAGTGTTATGACTGAATTCGTCCCCCAAACACAGGGTACTCACAGTGACTCTCCATCCAAGCAAAGTGTGATGGACTATGAAGGAAGTGCATGCTTCCCAGCTTGTCTCATAGGCTGCATTTCCAGTTCCTCTCCTTTTGAAGCTCATCAGGCCCACAGAGGGTAGGACAAAGAGGAAGAGAGCAGGAAGTGGTGAGACAGCAACATCGAAGTTTTAGGTGACCTTGTTGGGCAGGAAGGAATCACTAATAAAATAGGAAGTTAAATGGTGCCCCAAACAGAAGAGTCCGAGGATAACAAAGAGCTCTTCCTTCTTCCTGTCTCACTTGCTGAGCTGGCAGATTTTGACATCCTTCATCATCAAACCTCCTGAGAGACTCAGCTCTCCTCTGCCTCAATTCATCCATGTTGGTCTCCTCAGTGCAGTGTGTGCTCTGAGGTAGCAATCCAGCTCATCCGCTTCACAAACCCACAATGTTCAAGACACAGGCCTCTCCGCCTAAGCTGTGCTGTTCATTCCCCAAGGACCAGAACCAAAGTTGCTTCCTCTGCCACTGCGGCCCAGCGTCCACCATTTTTGCTTCTCAGTTATCCACAGGGGCACATATAAGCCACAGAGAGGAGTGTCCATCACTCAGAGTACAGTCTCTGTGAACCAGATGAGGGCCAGAGAATCATCCCATCCTTTTACCATGCCCTGGTCACATTGGGTCATCCTCTACATGTCCAATGAGTCTACATACCTCAGTGGTAAGGAAGATGCCTTGGCTTCAGTCTAAGAGACATTAGGAGCTCAACCCCAAAGGGGCTCCATAAGACCTCCACCCGTACCCTGGGGGCATCTTGCCAATCCCTCCAGAGTCAGACCACCTCCTGACTGGGCTGGCCTTCCCATCAGGGCCCTGCATTGCCAAATTCTATTGCAGTCATGTAGCATCTAGCATCTGTCTTGAATCCCACAATGGAGTCATGGGAGACCTCTGTTCTCAAGGTCACTTCAGTCTCCAGGACATCCCTCGGCTTATTCTCTTATTCTATTAGAGACCCAGTAGGTCTCTAATGGGTGAGGCCTGTTCTAGAGGAAAAACGAGTTGGGGTCTTTTGGGGAAGGGCACAGAAGAAGCCCCTGGATTTTCTTTGTGGAGAAGGGTCCAGCCCAAACAGGAGCAGTGTGTGGTGTGTGGGTGACAGGGTGTGCCTGATACAGTCCAAAGTCAGGTTCAGTTTCTGGATGAAAGTAGCAAAGAGCGTTGAGCCAAAAGCCTTCAAGAGTAAGGGAGCTGTCACTAGAGCCCATGCTCCAGTCTGCTATGGGGGATTGGGTAAGCATTAAAGTCACTGTGTGGTGGGCAAACCTGAGCTCCACTCCCCCGGCTTCTCGACTATTGAAGAAGCACTGGAAAATGCCCCACATTAGTCAGGGCTTCTGCACCCAGAGCTCAGTATTTTCTGCTGGAAAGAGACAAGGGGACTCTTGGGATGAGGGCAGGAAGGGAAGAGTCCAGAAGCACTTAAAAGAAAATCAGGGCCTGGAGAGATGGCTCAGTGGTTAAAGCACTGGTTGCTTTCTTGCAGAGGATGCAGATTCAGTTCCCAGCACTCACATGGCAGCTAGCATGTCCATAACTCCAGTTCCTGGTACTCAAACGCCCTCTTCTGGCCTCCATGGGTGTTGCACTCATGTGGTACACTTACATACCTGCAGACAAAATGCTCATACACATAAAAAGAGATTAAATATTTTTAAAAATTTAAAAAATCAGTCAAATATGGAAAATTCCATGCTTTGTGGGAAGGTCATGCAAAATGTCATGAGACACAGGCCAGGCAAGGAAGTTGAGCAATGTGCAATTTGTGCGTGGGCAGGAAAGTCATCAGAATCATAAGTTCTGAGACCTCCACAGGATAGCATGAGCAGAGGGCTTTAACAGTCCAGACACAGGGCTGTGGTGAGACCACCTGAATAGCCACATCCTAGCATTTGCCTTATTTGGTCATGGTGTGAACTATTGGATACATACAACTGGATAAAACCTGTCTGTTACAAAGTAGATTCCCAAGTTAGGTTTCAGTGTACGTCAAGGTGGGTTGGGTTTGCTAAGGGTATCCTGCTTTCTTCCTTTCACAGGCTTCAGTTGCCTTTTCACATAGGTTGTTTGAGTTCAGTTGTGAGGATTTTAAGTATTTTTAAAATAATTTTTATTTTATTTTATATGTATGAATGTATTGCTTGCACCCGTATCGTGCAATGCCTGAGGAGGTCAGAAGAGGGTGTTGGATCCCTGGAACTGGAGTTATGGATGGTTGTTAGCTGCCATGTGGGTACTGGGAACTGACCCTGGGTCCTCTGCAAGAGCAGTCAGTGCTCTTAACTGCTGAGTCACCTCTCCAGCCCCAATTTTAAGTATTTTAAACAGAATGTCAGTGTTTAGAGTTGGTGTTTTTTAAATCTATCCCCTCATGTGTATCTTGTATGTATGCATGCGTGGGAGTCACATGCAGAGAGCAGAGGATTCCATGTTGAAATGTCTTCCCCTATTGATTTCTACCATATTTTTTGAGACAAGGTCTCATTGACCTTACAGCTCACCATTTCAGGTACACTAGCTGTTCAGTGAGTCCCCAGAATCCATCTGTCTTTTCCTTTAAGTGCTGGGGTAACAAGCACTTGTTTTTTACCTGGCTCTTTACATGGATGCAGGTCCTCAGGCTTAAACAGCAGGCACTTTATCCACTGAGCCATCTCCCCAGTCCCTGGTTCCTGCTTTTAATCAGAATGAGCTGAAAGTTGACCCTGTTATTTCATTAATCTCCCTATGATGTGCTTCCTGGCAACCAAGGATAACAGAGTGAAGTCACAGCACATCCTTTGGACTTGTAGCCCGAGAACCATTAGGGCATACATCATTCTGGTAAGGTTGACACTGACTGGGAAAAACAGGCTAAGAAGGCTAACAAAAGCACAGGCCAGGTACCTCAAGTGGTTGTGGAAGGCACAGACTTTGCCGACTCAAAGAACGGTTACTAAGGCACCAGTTAAACCAATCTAGAGGGTTGTGAGGGAGCTCCCTCCTAGCAGAGGCCTTCATATGCCGAAAGGGCCAAGGGCAACCAAGAATGTACTGGCAGTATGTTGGGCAGGAGTGAGTGATGCCCATAAAGGCTCAAAGAAAGCTATAAATCCAGGACTGTGTACAAATTAAAGTCCCTGTGCGAGCCAGGCCTGCCGTGATGGCTTGACTCTGCCCTTGACTCTAAGACAGGATTGTTTACTAAGAGAAGTATTGCTCTGTCTTGACCAGACCTTCATTCTAGATCAGAGATGTGCTTCCTTCTGGAAATTTTACATTAACACCCCTGGGAAGGAAACAGGCCCGGAGATGAGGGAAGGAGAGACAGAGGGAGAAGGAGGAGGCAGCGTAGTGGACCCCAGGATTCAGAGCCTTCACAGGGCTCTGTTGGCTGCTGCACACAGGCTTCATGGGTTCAGGAAAGCATAAATCTGGCAGGGACACATGTGGGTGGATGGGCAGTGGAATCTCCCACATGAACCTGGTCCCAGTTTAGTCCTACGTGCCACGTCTACTGGCACATCAAAGACTACATCTCTAACAAGTGGAGGCCTCAAGGCTTTGAGCCCTGACTGCTTCTGTCCCACTTGAATGCCACCCCTCACTGACATGCTCCTCTACCCTGGTGCCCCCAATCTGCACAGCAAGGACCAATGCCAGCCATGACCTTCCAGTTGCTACTGCAGTCAGACTGGGCAGCCCTGAACCCTGACGGTTGTTCTCTGCCACAAAGGATAACAGGAATCTTGAGGGAAGACGGGATCTTGGGCTTCAATCTAGTCTGCCAGGAGCCCCATATGTACACAAAGCCTCAATTCACATAACCTCTTCTGGTTTCTGTTGTCCCTTAGGGTCCCACCATGAACTGCCTCTCTGTATGCCTGCTGCATTCAGCACCCTGTCTGGGGCTGCTGCTTGCCAAACACCCTGTTCACTACCTCCAGGCTGTCACTCTGAAGTCCACAACTGGCCTGGAGAAAGGCAACCTGGGGCTGGCCTGGCCCTCCTTCTCTAAAGCAGGACAGTTGGATATGTCAGGGAACCTAGCTTTATGCATTAAGCTGTGTCCAGGAGCCCCATGCCTGGTATCTAGTTAGCTCTCACTTCCCCACACCTGACCCACCTACACACTAGGCCTGGTTGTGCTGCATAGGGAGGGTGTGGAGGTGAAGTGGTGAAGGGAACCTGGGGCTAGTGTGGTCCTCCGCTCCATTCCTCCTCCTTAGAGGATAGGCCTCGGCTGTCCTTAGCCTATGGAAGAAAGAGGATTCTGTGGGCATGGGTGGCACAGGCTATGCAGGACTGTCTCCCAAAGAATGTAGGTTGAAGATATCCTACACCATGGACACTGGGCTGAGCTGTGGGTACCCTCAAAGTCCCTAGGACTGACTCTCCAAGATTCAAGGTGCTTAAAGGCTCTAGCACAGCCTTTGTCACCTCTGGGGTCCTTTCAGTTCTGAGTGACACCTGTTGTGCCTAGCAACCTCTGCCCACAGGCCTCTGCAAAGCCTGGGGCTCACTTCCCTTATTGCTTGAAGGGCTACAGGTACCCTGGTTCCCGGAGGTAGGCGAGGGTCAGCCTGCCCCATCTGCCCAGGGGCACTGGTGTTAAGAGTAGCAAATAGCCCCAGAAGATGAGCTGTCCAAGGCTATAAAATCTCTAGTCTAGCTGTTGAAAGTCCCATATTTCCAGTTTCACTAGTCAATCACCTGGTCATAGGACCATCCCTGGGAAGATGGGTTCACCTTAAGTTATGTTTACTAAGGTGGGTGTTAATGAGATCGTGAACTTTTCCTGCCTGGAGTCCCACCTCCTGGCACTGTTCTGTCTAGATCCCTGCCCAGAGAGTGCAGTCACTAGCCAGCTAATAAATTTGACTGTTTGGAACATCTAGAGTCTGGGTGATCTTTCCCAGAGGTCTTGGTGTTGTAACACTTGGGACAGGGAACTTTAGCAGAAAGAAGCAGAATTTATCTGGAGGATGCTGGTTCTTCCCAGGCTGTCTCCCTGAGCTTGACTTCTGAGTTTCCTCTAAAGTGGCCAGAGCATGTTTTCAGCTGAGAGTTTAGAGGAAGCCTGGCATATATGTGTCCCTCTCTGGTCCCAGGTATGGCCAGCTGAGCCTGTAGCCTTTGTGTTGTCCCCATTGGGCTTACTTTTGCACAGAGCTGAAGCCCAGGGTTCCTAAGGCTTCCTCAGTCCCCTGCAGGATGGAGGAGGTCCAGTCATGGCTCTCTGTGTCTTCAGACACATCTCCCTGGAGGCAGCATTGTCTTCTCGCCCTCTGGAGGGATCCATGGGCCTCAGGGCTGAGCAGGCTGTGGCCATGGAGGGAAAACCTCAGGTCTAAGAAGCACAACATCTGCTTTGTCTCAGACTGTCTTCCTTTGGACCCCTAGGAGATCCCAAGGAGCACTAGCTGGATCTTATCAGTAAACACCCCAGAGGTGTTTTGGCCAGTAGCCAAAAAGGAGGTTCTGCAGTAGATCCAACTTGAGACTTGGATCCCCTCTCAGACACCGACCACCTGCCTGAGGGAAAATGCTGGAGTGATGGAGACCAGGCCTCTACTCAGACCACAATCCTCTTTGCCCCCTTTCATAGACACCCATGGGTACCCTGCTGTGAGTCCTTAGCTAACAGACAATCCTGGTGCCAGAATCTCTCACTGGGAAATGAGTTAACATCAAAGGGGGCATTGGTGACCCTGCCACCTACTCCCTACCCGCTTTCTTATCTGGCACTGACAGGACCTGGCTGCAGGTTCTTGGTATGAAACCTTCCCCCATCCTTGGAGAGCTATGAGAAGAGGCTCCTTCCTTTGCTATGTGGGCTCTGACTCTTCTCTTCAGAGACCCCGCTGTGCCGTCTCTGGTGCTGTGGCCCGAACTTGACTCACAGCCTGCCCATGCTCTCACCTCTCCTCCTGTCTTTTCATGTTGTTAATAAGTCTTCCAATAATGCCTTATTCCCCAGAAATCCATCTCAGTGTCCTCTTGAACAGGCTTCCAACCCCACCCAAAACCTGGCTGGCATCCACCATCAACAAATTTTTCTTCTCAGAACTGGAAAGCCTTGTCGTCTAAAGACAAACCTAGCCTGGTGGGCCTGTGTTCACGTACACTCTCAGCCCCTTTTCCCCCCACATACACACACTCCCACTTTTCTCACACTCATGTCCATGTGTTCTAGATCATGTGCTTACACCTCCCTGCTCTGACACAGGCTCTGTCCAAGCCCCACCCACAAGTCTTGATGCTGGGCCAATATCCCTTTCTGTGACCTCTGACTCCCAGGCTGCTCTGACTTCTCTGTCACATCTGATGGGAGGCCACAGAGTGAGCATGGCGATAGGGCGTTCGTAGTACCCGAGGCTGTCCCCAGACAGACTCAGCCCACAGCACCCTCACACCCATACCATTCTGCACGTCTTGGTGCTCCATAGTGCTGAGGTGAGACCCCATGTGGAAGCTGTAAAGTGTGACTGAAAGGAAAGCCCCCAGTAGTTCCAGGACTCAGGAGGACTGACAGAAACTTGGGACCAGAATTTACAAACACCCATGAGAAAGGGACTGACTTTTAGAACTTCTTGGCCACATGGACCCAGAGTTCACAAATATCTCTAAAAGGGACTGACTTTTACAGCTTCTTGGTCAGATAAGGTCCCTGACCCAGAATTCACAAACATCTGTAAAAAGGGATGGCTTCATGGCCAAAGGTTTACAATCTCCCTTGAACATCAATCAAATGTCATGGGGGCCCCCTCCCCATAAAAAAGGCCTACTGGGCAGCTAGGGTGAGCTTGCCCCCTCTTCTCCAGCTAGTCTCTTACTTTCCCTGGGAGCTATTCTCTCATTCTTTCTCTGGGAGCTAGCTTCCTCATCCGGATCTGGAGCCAGGCACACCAACCCCGTCCCCTAGCCCGAGCCCCCAAGATGCAGGGCCTAGTCTCTCCATCTCCCTGGGGAGCCTAGCCCCAGGGGGCTAGCATTTCTCCACTCCTGAGTGTGGAGGAAGCTAGTCCTGGCTGGTCTTCTTTCTTTTCCTGACTTGGGAAGCCAGTCCAGTGCCCTTAATAAGCTGGTCCTGTTAACTCCCCTGTGGAGTCTCTGGTCCATTTTTGCTGCATCTCTCGAACCCAAACCTTACAGAAGCCACCCCAAGGGACAGCACTGCTGCTCAGTGATGTGCTGTATCCCTGATCTCTTCCTACTTCCTCCTTTGACTTCTGTAGTGCTCTGAGACAGGGGAAAACAGCAGGCCACAGAGACCCTGCAGGGAGACAATCAGGGGCTCCCATAGCGCAGCCAGGGGTCAGACAAGCTGTGAGATGTCTGTGTCTGTGCTTCAATTCCACATCTTACTTTACCCAAGGACCCTGTCTGGCTGGGTACTTCTGTAAGGGAGCACTGCCAGCCCAACACCCAAGGAAAGCATTGTTTATCCCCCAAAGGTCGGTCACTTTCCCCAAGGCCATTATTCCACTGGGTACTCTGGTCTCAGTACTCTGCTGCTCCTGGGCACAAAGAATATCTATCCTGTGTCCCCTCCTATGCTCCCAGAGACCTTTTCCTTATGGCATTCAAGGCTGTGCACAGGCCATCCCATGAACATGAACGTGAGGATGAGGATCCCATATTGGCCAAGTATGTGGGTGCCACACCATGACCACATGTGACTGAGCCTCCCACCACTTTGCACACTCCTCCCTGCTCGAGACTAAGTCCTGGCACTGAAGACAGTTCCACTTGACCTGGGAGTGGGTAGCCAGGCCAGTGGCTGCTTCACTCAATAGACTGTTCCAGGCTGCATCCTAGCTCCAGATTATACCTGAGACCTGAGTTACTAATTCGGTGTATAATTCAGCGAAGGGCACACTGAGGCTGGCACCTTGACCCTCCATGAGCAGTTGGTACTCTGAGGGGAGTTCTAGACCCTGCCATGCTCCACCTTCTGCCTCAGCTTAGGGAATAGGTTCTGAATAACAGACTGTCTTGGATAACTTTGGTGAGGGAGCCTCAACTGGAGAATTGCCTGCATTGGACCGGCCTGTGACCATGTCTGTGGGGTATTTTCTTGATTGTTGAGTGCTGACTGTCAGCTCTGTGCTGAGAGGGTCCAGCCTGGCCATCCCTGGGCAGGTGGTTGTCTGTTGTATAAGAAAGCAGGCTGAGCATAGGCAGGGAGCAAGCCAGTAAGCAGCATTCCTTCCATGGCCTGTGCTCCAGTTCCCGCCTCCAGGTTTCTTCCCTGAGTTCCTTGGGCTCCCTGATGAACTGTGTGATCTGGGAGATGTAAGCCAAATAAACCCTTTTTGGTTAGATTGTTTCATCACAGCAATTGAAAGTAAACTAGGACAGAGATTGGGACCAGGAGTCGGGTGTTGCTGTGGCAGACCTGACCTTGGTGTTTGGGGGAGGATTGTGGAAGTATCTGGAACTTTGGGCTAGGAAAGTCATTTAGTGTTTAGAGTTTGTTGTTGTGGAACTTTGAACAGTTATGCTGAAAGAGTTGTAGACAATGGAGGCCTGGCTTGTGAAGCTTTTCAAAGGAAAGCAGAGATTATCAGAGATGTTTGTGTGATATTTTGAATTGAGAATCTATGGGTTTTGGTCAGTTGGGGCTAAAGAATCAGCTGTGATTAAGTGACCAGAACCTGAAGTAAAATCTTTGCTTTACTGGGACAATTGATGCTGGTTAGCTGGGCCTGAAAACTCAGCTGTAAGTAACTAGAGACCAGCATCACTGTGGTAAAATATTCTGGGAAGTATTTCCTAAGGGTTAGCACATACAAGCTGTGGTTAAGAGAGGCCTAAGCCTTCATCTCAAGTTGGAAGCAGGACCTGGTAATGTGTAAGAGTCCCCTGCATGGTTCTGGTGCTGAAAGTGTGAAGGGGTCACAGAGAGTGGCTGAGGCTTGGCACTGTGAGAGAGCAGGAAAGGCCATTGGTGAAAGTGCAGCCTCAGTTGCAATGAAGACTCCAGGATTGCAGGGGTCATGGAGAGAATCTGAGGTTTTGCATCAGGAGAAGCCAGAAGAACCCAATGGTGAAGGTGCAGCCTCAGTTTCAGTGGAGAGCCCAACTTTTTGGAGATGCCAAGACCAAAGGACAACCACCAAGAACAACAGCAGGTGTGAAATGGAGCTGCTCTGGGCCTGTAAGACGAGCTGTGTGTGCTGTGGATGACAGAGGCAGAGAAATGGAGCTGCCAAAACCCTTTGCAACCCAGAAGATCATGAGTGAATCCCAGATGTCCAGCCTTGAGCTATTTGCTTGACTTAGGTTTGGCTCAGGTGTGCCCCATTCTTCCCTTTGAAATAAGACAATACTTGTTTTGAATTTTACAGGAGCCCATAGTCAAAGAGACTTTTAAAAGAGACTGTGAACTTTTAAGTGTCTGGATTTTTTTAAGGACTGTGGGGCTTTTAAAGTTGTACTGTCTTATGATATTAATGTTCTCATATCTTGGGGACAAGAAATGGAAAGAGTGATGTGTTTTGTGTGTCAAGTTGACAAGGGGTCAATTGTGCTAGATAGCTTTGATGTCAACTTGACACACCTGGGTTGAGGGAGCCTCAATTGGAGAATGGCCTCCATTGGACTGGCCTGTGGCCATGTCTGTGGGGTATTTTCTTGATTGTTGAGTGCTGTGGGAAGGCCCAGCCCACTGTGGGCGGTTCCATCCTCGGGCAAGTTGTTGTCTAGGAAAGCTGGCTGAGCATGGGTCAGGAGAGCAAGCCAGTAAGCAGTGTTCCTCCGTGGTCTGTGCTCCAGCTCCTGCCTCCAGGTTCCTGCCCTGAGTTCCTATCTTGGGCTCCCTCATGAACCGTGTGACCCAGGAGATGTAAGCTAAACAAACCCTTTCATCCCCGAGTTGGTATTGGTCAGCATGTTTTGCCACAGCAATTGAAAGTAAACTAGAACACAGACTGCCCTTCAGAGCATGGGGCCTCCAGCTCCAGAGCTTTACCCAGTCCTCAGTTATTTCCCCCAGGACTTACAGGAAGGAGCTCAGTTTGCAGGCCCAGGAGTCAAAGGATGCAGCTCTGGCTTGAGGCTAAAGACTGACCCTCAGAGTATGGGCATCAAAATGGGTTAAGGTGCCTCAAGGGAATGACCCCGACATTCCTACCTCCCAATCCGCAAAGCCTCCCCACAGCTTCCCCTACCCTTTACTCTCCAGCACTTTAGTCAGTGTGGCCTAAGGATGCCACTGTATTTGGGGAGGAGGCCAATTGTGAGCTTTAACAGGAAGTGCCTTTACTAGTTGAGCTATCTCTCTGACCTCTCTTTCTTGCATCTTCAAAAAATACATTTATACATATGTGCACACATAATGGGCATTCGTTTCAACATATTTGTAGTATTCATCTGTGGTGTTGTATGTATCTGTACTTGCAGTTCATTCCTATATAGTATTCCATCTCTATAATTTACTAACAGCTCTCTGTCCGTTTTTCAACATATATTTGGCCCATTTCAAAGGGCCCAAATATGTTACTTTGTTATTGTGCAAATTTTCATAGATATTCCTGGGGTTACACTTAGGAGTAAAATTATTGAGATTACTGTCAGTTTTACTGAAGAATATTTTCCAGGAAGTGGGAAATATTTTCAGTCCTTGATCCACATCCCTGCAGAGAGCTTGAACTTGCCAGCAGAGAGTTTTATATCATCTTTTTCTTTGCCCTTGTCTAATTTGCTACTTGTTGATTTTCTTTTCATTTCTCTAAATGCTGTTGGCTTTGACCACAGTTGTATGACATTTACTGGTCTTGAAGGTGCCTAATGAAGTCTTTATCATGTTTTTGTTGGGCAGTAATGGCAGATAATTGGCATGCTGAATATTTTACCCTCAGGGAAGCTGAGGCAGCTACGGAAGTAGAGGGTCCTGCTCACTTTCTCCCAGTCTCTCTTCTGAAGTGGGCCATGGAAACTAGATAGAATTCACCTTCCTCTGTCCACAAAGCAGCCCCGGGAATGATCGGTCAGCAGGCCTGGCTAAGTCCCCAGTTTATTTCCATTGGACAATAGCTCTTTTGTCTAATTATATGTTGATACACAACCCACTCCATCAAACTGAGAATAGCAAAGACCCAGCTTTCCCAGCAAGCCCTCATTTCCTTAGTAGGCTGTGCTGTCACAAAGCAGACAATGTTAAGAACCTTTGAATGCATTTTTCTTAATTCACGATCTTTGTCAAGTTGTGAGTGTGTGTGCACTCGTGTGTGTGGTCAGAGGTCAACCTTGGGTGCAGTTCCACAGAAACCATCCATTTTGGTTTTTTGTGATTGTGTTCCTCCCAGGAACCTTGGGCTCACAAATTAGGCTAGGGGGCTGGAGAGATGACTCAGTGGCTAAGAGCACTGGCTGTTCCTGCAGAGGACTACCTATAACTCCAGTTCCAGGGGATCTGACACCCTCTTCTGACCTCGGGCATTGCACATCATACGTGCACTTACAACATGCAGGCAATATACTCATACACATAAAATAAAAATAAAAAATAAAATATTCAAAACAAAAAGCAAATTAGGCTGGGCTGGCCAGCAAGGCGCAGGAACCCGCCTGTCTTAGATCCATTGCTGTATCACCATTGTCCATTTTTCAGGTACTTCTTTGGGTGACAGGGTAGACACAGGGCTGGACAGGTAGATGCTCTCTGCTTTGGCCTTCCTGGACACTGGTACTTCTTAAGCAGCAATGTGAACAGGGCTGTGGCAAGGGGCTGTGGTGAACTGGGCTCCCTTGGTTGATGATGCCCAGGAAGTGTGAAGTAGGAACCTGGGCAGACGATGGGCAAACACAGAGCAAAGAACAAAGGATGGGATGAAGACACTCATCATAGTTCAAAGAATGTGAGATTTAGTCAAATGCAGGCTGGAAGCTGCAATTGATGGCTGCTCGCCCTAGATGATGGTGGGTAGTGGCCAGCAAAATGGAAGAAGCAGAGGAAGAAATGGAGGAAGAGAAAGAGGAGGCGCAGGAGGAGGGCAGAAGAGCATGAAAGGGGAGGAGGGGGAGGACAAGGGGTGGAGGAAGAGAGGGAGGGGCAGGACTGGGAGGGAGAGCAGGAGGTCAGTAGAAACAGGAATAGGGCAGCAGGCCAAGGCTGGGCCACCTGGACTGCTGAGAGCGGATTAGAATAGATTTCTGCGACAAGCCAATGGTTAGTTTTAAAGGTAAAGTTCTAAGCTGGGCATGGTGGCCCACAGCTTTAATCCTGGCATTCCAGATGCAGAGGCAGGCGGCTTCTCACAGGACAGCCTGGTCTGCATAGCAAGTTCCAGGCTAGCTGGAGTTACAGGGAGACCCTATCTCAAAAAGAACCCCTCCACTCCAAAGTTTGTGAACATTACATTGTGATCCAAAATTAACCATGGATTCACTACAGATTTTAAAGGAGAAAATAAAGATGTGAAACAGCGGGCCACACGGGAGGGCAGGACAGGTGCAGAAAGATGTTTTGGGTTTATCCGGAGAGCATGTGCTGCTTTCTCCGCAAAATCTTGCACTTGATGACACGTATTGTCACCGTCTAAGAAGCCGCTAAAGCGGCCTTCATTCCACTGAAACCACTAAAGTTTCATAGGGGAGGGGAAGGAGGAAGCCCATATGGAGATTCTGAGAGTTTTTTTTTTTTCTTGCTTGAGGTTTTGTTTTGAGGAAGAGACTCCCTATGCTGCCTAGGCTAGCCTGGAACTCAAGACCTGCTGAGGTCAAAGTGTAATTCCTCAAGATCCACTCTAAAAAAGTTGTATTCAAAGACTGCTTTCCTACAGGTAGGCTTTGAGCAAAGGATCCGAACCCGCCTCCAAACCATCGGAATGTTTGACGGTCTCGGGACTGAGCACTGCGCGTGCGCTGACTGCCATTGGCTGCCCGCAGGGACTGTCCTCTGAGGCACGCTCTGGAGCACGAGCACGTTTGACAGTGTCTCTGGGCAACGACAGTTCTGCCAACCGTCTCTGAGAACGACAGATGCTAAACCAGGCATCTCTTCTGTGGGTGAGCCCTGGAGAGACTTGGCTGACTTAGCATAAGCACTAAGATTAGAGTTGGGAGGGGCTGAGTTCCTGGGATTGCGCCGTGGACGTGAGGAAGGTTCTGGGGTGAAGGAAAGGACCAGCGAGGCCACAGTCTGAGCATGAAAAAGATCTTCAAGGGCCAGTCACCTTTGGGCTTCCTGGGCTTTAGGCAGGCGAGTGCTGAGAACCAGGAACCGCCCCGTTACCTCAGTGGGTACAAACCCGTGAAAAGGATGCACAAGGCTGCAAGCGTGGGGGACATTACGCAGGTGCAGCGCATGCTCATATTTGGAGATGTTGACGTGAATATTACAGACCGGAAGAGAAGGCAAGAGGGCCCGAGAGTGTGTACCTGGGAGGAGGGGCAGCCTGGCCTCAGGGAGAGAAACGCCACCTTTCTGTTCTTGGCGGGGGGGGGGGGGGGGGGGGGGGATGGGGGGGGTGGGCGGTAGGGGGTGGGAAGTGGGGGGATGGACAGGGAGGCCCGAGGCCTGCTTTTTTGAGTGCTGATGCCAGCGCAGTCTCAGCACCTGGAGCCTGCGTATGGGGATGAGTCTGGAGCCCAGGTGTTCTTTACGAGAAGCAAAGCAAAAGCTAAACCCTAGCTGGTTTCCAAAGCCACATAGAAGTCCCCTTGTAGAACACTTTATTGTCAGCTTACAAATGATGTAACCAACGAAATGGAGAAATGTATAGCACTTTCTTTAAACATTAAACACCCATAAAAAATCCATAATGTTTTCCATCTCAGGGTGAAAAATTCATTGAGTAAAATCCAATATCCATTTTATTTCAGTGGAACCAACGTGTGCATGTTATTTGCCGAGGGATCTTGCAAGGACACTCTGGAGTGAGAAGATGGCGCCGTGCTCTCTTTTCTTCCTCCGGGTTATTCAGGGTGCCTTTCCACTCCGGTAGCTTACTTGCCACATGCCTCCTTCGGGCTTTGTCTGTCTGGTCTGAAGTGAACAAGTGAAATTATCCTTTCATTATGATTTAGAAGTTTGTTTCAAATCTTTAAAAGTTTTTCATTTTTCTTCTGGAGTCTGCCTTAATTTCATCAGCACCTGCTTTTCATTTGTCTTGCCTCTGGTTTCCACAATAAATACATCCAAAAGTTCTAGTTCAAATAAAATGTCCTTATTAATAAAACAAACCTTGGGAATAGTGGGATCATGAATCTTGAACAAATAAGTTTCCCCTTTTAATTCCTCTGAGTATCAACATGTTCTTCCAACTTTTCTCCTCTCTTCAGAAGTTCAAAGAATGCTTTTTACCTGTGCTTGCAGAAGTTATCTGTGAATGTTGCTATACACAAATGATTTTATCATGTACAAAAATGATAGTTTAATCATTTTCATTCACTAACCTGGGAACTGTTGGATACTGATTACTACCGGGTAAGAGAGAGTAGACCTTATTTATGATCAATAGCTAGGCTGACTATGTGGATGAACTTTCACCAAAGGACATCTGGGTATAAATGCTTGACTGGATAGGACTTAACATGCATGGCAGAATGCATGAGGTCTGGCATGTGTGTGTTCATGGATAGAGGAGAGGGTCTAAATCTGATTAAGAACTGTTCTATGAAACGTACAATAGCTCAATAAAATTAAAAATTTAGTTCTGTCCTCATGAACAGTTAGAAAATAGAAATATAAATGATTGCTACTATTGCAAAAATATTGCTTCACTTTATGGGAGCTTTCTTTAGAAATATCAAGTTCAACACCTACATCTTGTCTTTTAAAAATATATTTATTTTATGTGCATTAGTGTATTGCCTTGTATGTGGGTATGTGCACTTGTGTCATGCAGTGCCCACAGAGGTCAGAAGATGTCAAATCCCCTGGAACTGGAGTTACAGATGGTTGTTAGCTGCCATGTAGGTGCTGGAAATTGAACCTGGGTCCTCTGCCATCTCTCCAGTCCCTACATCCTGTTTTTGAATCCACAAACATAATCAGTGGTAGAGTGCTAGGCTTACATGTGAAAGACCATATACTCTGTTCTCAGCTCTGCTCAATAAAAATAAATTTAAATAGGCGATTGCTTCAGAAGGTTCAGTACATGCTGCTGAATGTTTACATCCCATAGATAACTGTCTTTTGGTATAACACTGTACAGCAGCTTAGAAGCATTTTCTTTTTCGCAGGACTGCTCTGCACTATGCCAGCGCTCACGGCCAACCAGAAATGGTGTCTCTGTTACTGTGGTATGAGTGCAGCATCAATGTCTGTGATCTCGATAAAAGCACAGCTCTGATTAAGGTACTAGAGAACTAACAATCTCAGCAGGATATGGACTTGCATAACCCTCAGGCTGATCCTCAGGTGTGGTAGCACAGGCCTGTAATATGGGAAGACTGTGACTCCAGACAAACCTGGGCTACTTAGCAAGTTTGATACAGGAAACCCTGTCTCTAAACCTTTAATAGTGCCAGCTGTGGTGGTACAAGCCTTTAATTGCTTGGGAGGCAGAGGCAGGATCTCTGTGAGATGGAGTCCAGCCTGGTCTAAAAGTGAGTTCCAGGCCAGCTGGGGCAACAGGGAGCCCCTGTCTCAAAGAACAAAACAAAACCCTTTTTATAAAAAAGGAAAACTATAATAAGAATGATTTTCGGACATTTCAGTGTAACTATTTGGTGAAATTTGTGGAATATTTATCTGGAATTTCTTAGATTACCAATGGTTAACATTCCCATGGTACTATCCCCACAGGCCACACAACGCCAGCATGAAAAATGTGTGCAGATTCTGCTGGAATATGGTGCTGATGTGAACGTCTTTGATGCAGATCAGAACACTGCCCTGCACTATGCAGTCTACAACAACAACATGACTATAGCTGCCAAGCTCCTAGCACACAATGCAAACACCGAGGTTAAAGCAAAGGTAGATCCCACATCAACTTTTGTTCATTTCCCACATGTGTAAGCTTAAGCATTTCTTTCCTAAAAATGACTTGAAAAAATGTTTTCGCAACCAGTGAGTGTTAGAAGTGAGTTTGGGCAGTCCAGACAGGGGAGAGGCATTTCCCAAGGACAGAGCACCTGAGTGGAAGTTTGGCCTCCATCTACATTTCTGCATTCATGGGATCTTTATAACATTTCCAGTGGACGAGGAACATATTGTTTTGTGAGTTGTAAATACATCATGTCTGCATTTCCCACAGAATGGCTACACACCACTTATACTTGCTGTACAAGAAAACAACCAGGAGATGGCAGAACTTTTACTAAAGAAGGAAGCAAATATTAATGCATTGGATCATTGCAATAGGTATAGTTGTTTATTATTTTTTTTAAATCCTCATGACAGTCTAGAGTGGTAACAGTCACTTAAGTCATAAATATTAAATTCATAAGAAGTTTAACTTAGGCTTTTAGAAATATGTGAAATATGTTAAATGAAACACTTGGGTGGAAATTAAATGTTCAACTTAGTACCACAAAAAGTAGCGGACAGCAGGGCTCACATCTCCTTTTAATATTAACTGGGCTGGAGACATGGCTCAGTGGTTAAGAGCAGTTGCATGCAGTTCTGTTCCCAGTATCCACATGGTGGCTAACAACCATTTGTAGCTCCAGTTCCCCTGGATCTGAGGCCCTCTTCTGATCTCCAAGGGCATTGCGGGCATTGCATGACAAATGCACTTACATACATGCAGATGGTATACTCACATACAAAAAAATAATAAAAATAAGTATTTTAAATATTGATCAAACATTGTTATTTGTAATCCATTTGATCAGTCATATCATTTGTATTAGCAAAAATGGTTTCAAATTAGTCTTATTTTTAAAAGTATGGCCTGTTGATTTAAGATTCAAATGAAATCCTTAACCATTTTATAGTATTTTCTTGTATACTGTTCCTTTAAGATGGTATATTAATTGGATATTAGTCAGAAATACTTTTTTTTCTGAGACAGTCTCCCTGTTGCCCCATCTCTCATGGAACTTGCTATGTAGACCTGGTTGACCTAGAACTCACAGAAATCCTCTTGCCTCTACCTCCTGAGTGCTGGGATTAACAATGTGTGCCACCACACCCAACCCAGAAATAATTTTGAAAGTCATTCTTCATCTTTGATGACTCTTTGCTTTAATTGCTTTCTTTGAAAGCATAGTGATGTCGGGCTATCTCTAAATGACTATCATCATCGGCTTCCCCCTGGCTTGCCGTAATTTATTTTGATGTGTTGCTTAGCGATTCATTATTCTGATAAAATATGTGAAAGAAACAATTTAAAGGATGAGAGATTTATTTTGGCTCATGGCCAGACAGGGTTCACTCCATGGAGGATTGGACTGTTTGCTGTGAGCCTGAAGCGAGGTAGAAAGTGACTGGAAGTGGGAGGGTGCTCATTTCACAGAAGGCAGGAAGCAGAAAACCAGAAAAAGGTTCCCAGGACAAGGCACACCCTTCAAAGGAACACTCTAGTGATCTAAGTCCTCCAGTGAGAATCACATCCTAACAGACAAGTCACCTATCATCTCACAAATGAATTAGCACACAATAAGTTAGTTAGCACATTCAGTCCATGTAATCAGTCTTCTCAATAGTGCCACCAACTGGGGGCAGAGTCTTTAGGGGTAACCTTGTATTAAAGCCATAACAGATGTTTATGCTTTTAACTGGCATGAACAGAGGAAATCATATAACTTTAATTAGATAAAAATCCTTTAATAAAAGCAAGGTGTAGGTAAATGGTAAAGAGAAGGCTAGCTTCACACAAACTGGGTTTAAAAAATATTTACTCATTTTAATGTGCATGAGTATATTGAAGAGAGCATTGAATTCCCCTGGAACTGGAGTTATGGATTATTGTTAGTTGCCATGTGGGTGCCGGGAATTGAACCTGGGTTTTCTGCAAGAGCTGTGCTCTTAACTGCTGAGCCATCTCTCCAGCTCAAGAACCAGCTTTCTTGTGCCTTTATGACTTACAAAGCATGTGATCGTGGGAACACTATTCATCATCAAGTGTATTTCCTGATGTGAAAATAAGAATAATATTCTTGAAGAGTGTTTTTAAGACTGTAAATACGCATTTATATTAGTACTAGCCACATGGTAGTCAGCTTCATTAACTAAAACCACTGTTACTATTGTCTTTAGTACTAATAGTTTTATATTAATAACTTTTAAAATACTGCAAATGGGTTTCCCCTATTTGGCTTGTTACTTACTATGGATTGTGGTATATTACATCAGACTAGGGAAGTAATGGAGAAGTAATTTAAATTTGATTCACTTTTGATAAATGGCCTAGGCATAGTGACTGTCCATTAAATGATATGAAAGTGAAAATTCTACTAATGGGTACAAGAGATTTCTTGGTTGTTTTTTATTCCTTTTAGTGTTGGAGGTAATTGACAAAAATGGATGAATATTTGTCCTGTAAATGCTCATGTCTGTTCGTAGTGTTTATTTCACACACATAGACAAGATAGTAACTTGGTAAAATATGTCTACTTTTATAACTTCATTAGAGTACGTCAGGGTAACGTTGTTTCTGCTGTTTTTAGATCAGCCCTCATACATGCTGTAAGAGCTCAGTCCAAAAATATGATCAGTCTTCTTCTTCAGCAAGGTGCTGATGATTCTTTGGTAGATATCTTTGGAGCAACTGCGAAAAGTTATTCTGTTTTTGAAACCTTTGAAGTGTAAGTGTTAGTATTAAAATGCTAGTTAACCTTAAATGAGTGCTTTTAATAATTATAACTATTTTATACTTGTACATCTGGTGAAATTTCATAGTGCAGTTCAGGAAGTTCTGGAATAACTGTGAGTTACTTGACCTCACTCACCAGAAACCAAGCAAAAGCCTAGACTAACCAGAAGTAGCATTGGGTACAGAGTTATTTATCTGAAGATCTTTACTTGGGCTGTGCTGAGGATTGAACTTGGTCTTCACGCATACAAGGTAATATTCTACCACTAAGATATTTCCTAGCCTTCTAGTCAGGAATGTTAAGAACTCTGTCTTCTCTGTCTCGTTCCAATTATAAGACCCACACATGGGGGTATAGATAACGTTGTGTCTTTAATTTTTCTAATCATCTGTTTGGGTCTTTAAAATTTTTTTAAATTTTATTTTTATGTTTTCTGTGTGTGAGTGTTTTGCCTGCATTTAAGTGCACCCATGTTGTGTAATGCCTGCAGAAGCCAGAAGAGGGCATTGGATCCTCTGGAACTGGAATTATGGAAGGTTGTTAGTGGGTGCTGGGAACCAAACCTGAGTACTCTGCAGGAGCAGCCAGTGCTCTTAAGTGCTGAGCCATCTCTCCAGTCCCTGTTTGGGTCTTTAAATGTCAAATTAAGCAGAAAATACGGTTACCCTCTCTTGTGAGTTATCTCCTTCACCATCAGTCTTTGTCTTCCTGTCTCTGTCTCTGTCTTTGTCTCTTTCTCTCGTCTTTTTGAGACCAGGTCTCCCTATAGTCCCAGCTGGCCTGGAACTCACTTTGTATACCAGGCAGCCTCAAACCCATAGAGATCTGCCTGCTTCTGCCTCTGGAGTGCTGGGACTAAAGGCGTGTACCACTGCACCCAGCTCAAGGGTTCTCTTTAGTCCACGAAAAACAACATTCTTTCATAAGCCAGATGGAGGGCAAAAAGTGGACAGAGGAGTCATTCTTTCTTCTCATAATTTTTTTGCTTTATTATTGCTATTAAAACTTACTCTGCAATCTGATAATATTTAGCATTTATTACTGGCTATCCTTACTGACCCAGATATTGTGCTCTTTATGAAATAAATATGTAGAGTGAAAAGTTGCAATATTTGTTCGTATGTCTGTATCTTTTTATGATCAGCTATTATTTCTAAAGTACGCGATCCTTCCTTTGGCTACTGAGCCTCCTAGTTTTATCACACACATTGTAAGCAAACATTGCCTGGCATTAGCCGCTCTCTGAAACCATGAAGCAAGATTCCATGACCCTTCAATCTTATATCTTTCATGCCTGCAAAACCAGTACTATGTGGAGGCTGCTGCCAAGCTCTGCTGTCAGCTGGGACTAGAGTCTGACCCACCTGCACCCCCTCCACAGATGCATCAGCTTCTGAGATGACCCTGGAAAAACACCTTCCTAGGCAGTGGCTTTGAGGAACAAGGAAGCTCTTTAGCTTAGGCTTTCTTAAATGATTTGGATTTTCAGAAAATGGGGCCTCCAGGGGTAGCACTTTGCTCACAGGACATCTTTCCTATTGTCTCAGTGTAGCACAGGAAGCTTCTCCTCAGTGCTACTAATTTCTTTAATAATTACAGCTGCTTTCTTATCAGCCTGAATGTTCTCCTGTCCTGAAATTTCTTCTGCCAAACAAATTAGTTCATTATTTTTAAACTTCACTTCAGGCTCTTAGGATATAGGCAGATTCTTGGCCAAAATATGACACAAATTGCCCCTAGTCTACCTCCTGTTGGAGTCCTTATTCCCCTCTGGAATCTCATGAGCCAGGCTTCCACTGTATGCATGTGTCTCAGCATCACTGTCTTCCAAGCTCCCACCAGAATTACCCACTAAGTTCTGCTTCTAGCACAAAATACCAAAATAGTTCACATTCTGGAAACACAACAGATCTAGAAGTCAAAAAACCACATAGTCAGGTTTATCAGAGCCATGACTCCACTTTTCAGTACCAATCTATCAGTGTCTTAGTTCCTCTTCCTACTGCTGTGATAAAGTCCTCTGACAAAAGCAACTTAAGGAAGAAATGGTTTATTCTGGTTGACAGTTCCAGGGTAGCGTCCATCATGGTGGGGAAGTCAACGTGGCAAGAGCACTGGTCATAGACGTCCACAGTCGGGAAACAGATGAATAAATGAGTGCTTCACCTCACTGCCTGTATTATGCTCCAGAATCCCCTGTCCAGGGAATGGTCCCGCCCACAATTGAGATGGATCTTCCCACGTTAACATTATTGACGTCCCCTTCACAGGCAAGCTAGAGAGCCATGACCCAGGTGCTTCTAGGTCCTGTCACATGGAAAATTAACCATCACAGGCTCCTTTATATCATTTCTGAATTGCACACTTTCTTAGGTTTTGGAACATTCCAGATCACCTTTTCCCTAGGTAGATGCCACCTTACAACTGTCACCTCAAGCGATCTGTTCCTTAAAACTATATGCTGTTATGCCTCACATTTTCAAATTGGGTCCCCCAAACTATTGGGTGACATTCTGTGATTCTGAGTAGACTGTTTGGATTTAAGAGTGCTAAAGGCCACCACAGCTTATCTGTCTGTCTGAGGTAAACCTGGGCATGAAGCACTGTTTTGTTAATGACCTGTTAGTAGGGTTTTATTAATTTAAGTTGTTTAAGTAATTAGAGAACACAGAGAAAATGAATATCTGTTGAGGGTTCTCTGGGCTTGACGCCATATGATGTGCTAAAAAGATACATGAACCAGTAAGTAGATTTCAGATCATCCTTAAAGATGCACACAAATTGTTTCTGATGGTGTATTGGCTGTTATTTGATATAAAATCATGAGTGAATGAATGTTCACTGAATATTTTGTAGGTTGAAAAACGTGAAAGTTGAAAGAAGTAACAAGCTTGTCAACATACACATAAATCAAGGATACCATTTATGGGCTGGAGAGTTTGGTTCCCAACACCCACATGAGGTGGCTCACAACTGCCTTTAACTCCGGCTCCAGGGGATGCAGCACCTTCTTCTGGCTTCTGTGGGCACACAACATGTACATACGCACACAGATATGCACATAGTTAAATAAGAAATCTTTTAAAAAGAGAAATGGTGTTTAATATATAGATACTGTATTTTTGTTGGGACTTAAACTTATCTTTTATTGTGTATTTTTTTTTTTTAACTCTACAGGCTTTCCAACAGTCTTGGTCCCAATTGTCCCCAGTTTACAACAAAAGTTGATGGACATAATTTTGATCCCAAGGTACAAAGCTCATTTATGATGATAATTTTTTCTTTTGAAATTGGTTTTTTGTTGTATTAATTGCCAGGTTGAAGTCTATTGAGAAAAGGTTTTAACATAAATCTATGCCCAAACATAAAGCTGAAGAGGGAGGTAGTTAGGAAAAGGACAATATACTAAAGACAATGGTGTGGGCTTCTCAGTTGAGAGCCATTCTTAGCTCATTTGTCTTATAAACAGCTCTACATACAATCTTGGTGACTTCTGAAATTAAACTGTTAAAAGAGTTGGTAAAGAACATTACCTCCACTTTTTGTAAATAAGATCCTGATGGATTTATTTATATTTATGTATACAAGTGTTTTGCCTGCATGTATATAAGTGTACTTGTTTGTACAAAGTCCGCAGAGGTTAGAGGAAGGCATCTGATTCCCTGGAGCTGGAGTTAGGGATGGTTGTTAGCTGCCATGTAAGTGCTGGGAATCTAACCCAAGTTCTCTGAAAGAGCAGCCAGTGCTCTTACCAGCTGAGCCATCTTTCCAGCCCACAAATGAGATCTTACATTAGTGTACATTGGAAAGGATTACAGGCTGAGAAGGCAACAATATCATAAGTTACAAAGGTCAAATGAATCCTTACAATATTGGGTCAAAAGCAAGTTAAGAAATATATTTTGACATAAAAGTTCATTGAGTTGTTTTTTAGATTCTCAGAGTTACATACATGTTAACAGCTAAGAGTAAAGTAAGGCTGAATTTAAAGCCATGAATGCTCAGGTTTAAGCTTGGTCCACTGCTATTTTAATATTAGTATTTGAGATGTCTGTATAAAAATATTGTCCCTTTATAGGCTGTATTCACATTAAGTTAATTTGCTTGTGTTAAGAGTCTGGGTTAGCTGGCAACGTGCTTCACCGACATTCTAGAGTGAGGGGCTCCTTTCCTTTTCCCCGTTCCCTCAGTTTCACCTGTCTTTGTGTCCTGCCTCAGTTTCTCCTTCTGGAGCTTTTATCCTTTAATGGTAAGGATTGAAGATGGCTGAAGACCTGTTTTCTAAAACCGGACTGGCTCGTAGAGGGGCAGACCCCATCTATCCAGGGACTGAAAACTCTCAGTCCCATCATCACTTGATGTGAATCTGGAAGTTGTTACTCAGGACACCAAAGAATATAAACAGTAACGCAGCACATTGTTTCAGTGTTTAAGATTAACACTGAAAGTGCCAGGACCTTTTTATTATGAGATGTCTGGTTTCCATGATGACATAATAGTAAACCATTAAAACAAGGCAGATTTCAACAAAGATTTAATTTGGATTTGTAAATCACAGAGGACTGAGGAAATACTGCTCACTCTATCACATATGTATGCACAGAACTCTATTTTAATAATGGCACAAGATTTCTCTTCGGCTCCCATTAGAGTATCAAGGGCCTTCTGGTTTGGTAATATAGCTGTCTTTATCATTTTATGATTTTAAGAATGAGATCCTTTGGGTTATGAACAAAGTACTTACACGCCTATCCTGCCAGTGTGACAAAACGCAAAAGAACAATTCCCAAAAGTATTGACTGGCAGAACAGATGAAAATAGTGTGAGGTTATACCCATTGCGTGTGTGTGATTACACTCCAAGTGCCTAAAAGAAAAACAATGAAGTAATTTAAATCATAAGAAAGGTTATAATTATTGATAGATTTATAAATATGGCTTATCCTTGTATTTGAATGTTTTTCTTCTTTGACGGGCACTGAAATCCTCTAACAGTTTGCACAGATAAGTGGCATTGCCCTTAAGTTGTTCTTGAGGCTGTGGAAGTCCAGGATATATTGTTTTTTTATGGCCTTTGGTGATTTATCAGTATGCTTTTTTTCTATTTTAAGTATATCTCTATGTCTTGTATACTAACAAAGATAATATATTATTAAAGGTAAACCTTTAGATTTCCCCTAAGAAGAAACTCAAGTAAATATAAACCATGCAAACGCACTAAATATGCAAAAGCAGATTATTTAAATTTGCTGTTTCTCTGGTGCCCCACCAGGGGCGTGAATGCCAGGTATTGACTCCAGGGATCCTGACCCTTAAATACAACAGAATTGAATGAGAATCTTCAATACTCTGGAGGGAATGTTGATGTTATTGGAAAACTCTACTTCCTTAACTCTCAGTATTTGTCCCAACACATTGTTGAGGGCAGAAGCGGTGGGGGGGATGGAGCCTGGAAACGGGAGCCAGGAGTTGACGCTGGTGGTTCCATCTGGAGGCCGCTGTGGTTTCTAGAAAGCATTTGACCCGAGGATCCTTGGAGCTGCTCTTGGCGGCCTCCTCTATCTGATGGCGTGTTGAAGTACATGGGCCAAGGGAAGCAGGGCATCTGATTTAGAGGGGTCACTCTAGGGGCCGGGCCACCATCACCATGGGCCAGTGTGTCACCAAGTGCAAGAATCCTTCATCAACCCTGTGCAGCAAGAATGGAAATCAGGACTCCAACAGCAAGTGTAGCCAGCGACAGGCTGACCACTGCAGCAGGTGTGGCAAACCCTATGGGGAAGCCTCATCACACCTGTGGTGTATGTACATACATGTCCGCAGAGCACTCATACATATAAAAATAAATATAGCTTTAAAAAGAGGTTTCAGATAGGCTTGAGACATTGTAAATTGCTGATTTGTTGGGAGTTTTTTCACTTTTTTTTTTTTTAAACAGGATGTCTGTATGCCTCGTTCATGTCCCATCAAGGAAAACAAGCAGCAGATGGCAGAACTTCCTGTAAAGGAGAAGGCAAAGGCACACACAGTAGTCAAGCTGAGCAGGTGCAACTGGTATACATTTGTTTACATTTTAAAAGAGCTTAGTGTTATTGTGGGGGGATTGAAGTACCTCAGTGATAGTACATTGATAAGAAGAAATTAATTTATGATTATTGATACAGAGTGGGAAGAACAGTAATTATTCATAGTGGGAAAGACAACCATTAGGGTGATTTATAATCGCTTTTAAAACTGCCTGATATGCGTTATTTGCTGTCTGACCCTCTGGATTATATGAACGTGTATCCAGCTAAAAGGATTTCACAAGTTATATTAGTCTCTAAAGCACATACTTGAATTTACTTTTTAATTCAACACTGAACTTAAACTTTGTATTTTGTGTTTTAGCTTCTCATATACATTTTCCTACAAAAGTGCCATAATAAATGTAAATTGGAGTTGAAATCATTTTGGATGACTATGCTTAAGGATGGCCTTTAAAAAAAAACAAATACTGACATTATGTTGATCCTGAGTGACTGCTGAGATTATTAAATTCTAATATGTTTTTCTTTGCCTTTTCCTTAGAAGTGTATTTTGCAGTTAAAAAAATTTTAATTAAAAATTTTATTGAGTCACTTGTTTTCGTGATTATTTGTTTTTTGTGTTCTTTATATATTCTGGATGTTAAATCTGGTGTGTCGCTGGTAAAGATTTTCTCCCACTCTGTGTGTTTTTCTTTACTTCCTTGGTTGTTTCTTTTGCCGTACAGAAGCTTTTTAATTTAATGAGTTCCTATTTGTTGATTCTTGACATCCTGAGCAGCTGCTGTCTGATTTAGAAAGTCCTTTCCTACACCTATATCTTGTAGGTTACTGCCAATGTTTTCTTCTAATAGCTTCAGAGTTTCAGGTTTCATATTGAGGTCTTTGATCCATTTGGAAGTGATGTCTGTGCAAACCGAAATATAAGGGTCTAGTTTCATTCTTCTACAGGTGGAGATCCAGTTTTGCCAGCACTTTCTGCTGAAGATGCTGTCTTTCCTCCAGTGAGTGTTCTTGGGCCTTTTGTCGAGTATCAGGTGGCTGAAATTGCATGTACTCATGTTTGACTCTTCAATTATATTCCATTTGTCTATGGGTCTATTTTTGTGCCAGTACCATGCTGTTTTTATGACTATAGCTTTGTAATACAGTTTGAAATCTGATATAGTAATCCCCCCTGCATTACTGTTTTTGCTAAGGGTTACTTTGGCTTATCTAGGGTCTTTTGTGTTTCCATATGAATTTTGGGATGTTTTATTCTAATTCTGTAAATAATGTTATAGAGATTTTGATTGGGATTGCATTGGATCTATATATTGCTTTTGGTAAGATGGACATTTTCACAAAATTAATCCTTCCAATCCATGAGCTTGCAAGTAGGGAGAGGGGCATCCTTCCATCTTCTGGCGTCCTCATCAGTCGCTTTCTTTAAAGATCTAAAATTTTCATTGTAGATAACTTTAATGTCTTTGGTCAGGTTTATTATGAGACATTTTACTTTGATTGAGGCTGTTATGAATGGTAGACTCTCCTTGTACTCTTTCTCCAATTGCTTGTTATTGGTTTATTTTGTAGATTAAATTTCTGACCTGCCATTTTACTGAAAATATTAAACATTTCTAGGAATTTTCTGGTGGAATTTTTGGCATCTTTTAGGTATAATATGTCATCTGCAAAAAAGGATAATTTGACCTCTTCTTTTCCAGTGAGTGCTCCCTTAACTTCTCTTATTGATCTAGTGGCGATAGTGGACAGCCTTATCTGGTTCCTGATTTCAAGGTGAATGCTTCCAGTCTTTCTCCATTTAGAGTGATGTTGGTTGTTTTGTGTGTGTGTGTGTGTTTTGTATATAGCTTTAATTAGGTTGAAGTATGTTCCCTCCAGTCCAATTCCCTCTAGGACTTTTTGACATAAATGCATGTTGAATTTTGTCAAAGGCCTTTTCTACATCTATTGTAATGACCATGTAATTTTTTGTCTTTGAGTCCATTTATGTGCTTTATGACATTTATTGACTTACGTATATTGAGCCACCCATGCATCTCTGGAATAAAGCTGACTTGATCATGGTAGATGATCTTTTTGATGTGTGCCTATATGCGGTTTGCCAGTATTTTGTTGAGAATTTTTGCACGTATGTTCATTAAGGATATGGGTTTATAGTTTTCTCTTTTGGCATCTTTATCTGGTTTTGATACTAGAGTGTGCTGGCTTCATAAAAGGAATGTAGGAGTTCTCTCTCTGTTTCTATCTTTGTGAATAATTTAAGCAGTATGGGATATAGGTCTTCTTTTAATGTCTGCTAGAATTCTTCTGTGAATCCATCTGGGCCTGGGCTTTTTTTAGTCTGGAGGTTTTGTATTACTGTTTCATTTTCCTTGTATATTATGGGTTTAAGCTGTTGATCTCTTCTTAGTTTGGCTTTGATGAATCCTATGTATGATGTGTGATGTTTCCCTTTCATCTTTGATTTTGTTGATTTTGAGTTACTCTTCCTTTCTTTTGGTTAACTGGGCTAAGAATCTGTCCATCTTGTTTATGTTTTCAAAGAACCAGCTGTTGGATTCATTGATTCTTTGTTTCTATTTCATTAATTTCTGCTCCGATTTTTGTTATTTCTTCTTGTCTGCTGGGTTTGGGTTTCAATTGTTTTTGCCTTTTAAGATTCTTGAGTTGCAATGTTAAGTTATTTATTTATGCTCTTTCTGTTTTTTTTTTTTTTTAAATGTAGGCACTTAGAGCTATAAACTTCCCTCTTAGGATGGCTTTTGAAATGTCCCAGAGGTTTTTGTTGTGTTATATTGTCCTTTTTGTTTAATTCCAGGAATACTTTTATTTCTTTCTTAATTTCTCTTTTGACCCATTCATCATTCTGAACTGTGTTATTTAATCTCCACGAGTTTGTAAAATTACTAGGGCTTCTTCCAGTGTTGATTTTAAGTTTTATTGCATTGTGGTCTGATAGAGTACATGGAGTTATTTCTTTCTTTCTTCTTTTTTTTTGTATTTGTTGAGGTTTGTTTTGTGCCCCAGTGTGTGGTTGATTCTGGAGAAAGTTCCATGGGGTGCTGAATACAATGTGTATTCTTTGGTGCTTGGTTGGAGCATTTGGTAAATGTCTGTTAGGTACATTTGATGTATGGTATTGTTGAATTCAGATGTCTCTCTGTTTATTCTGTCTGATTGGCCTGTCCAATGGAGACAGTGAGGTAATGACATCCCTTACTGTCAGTGAGTTAGACTAATCTGTGTCTTAAAGTCTTGGAGTATTGTTTTTATATACTTGGTTGCATAAGAGTTTGGTACATGTATGTTCATGATTGTTCTATCTTCTTGGTTAATTGTTCCTTTGATCAGAATAAAGTGACCCTCTTCATCTCTTCTGATTAGTCTTATTTTTTCCATCCTTTCACTTTAAAATAGTGTTGTCCTTGAAGATGAGATGGGTTTCTTACAGACAACAAAAGAATGGATTTTGATCCATTCAAAGCCTGGGTCTTTTGACTGGGGAGTTCAATCCATTGATATTTAAAGTTATTTCTTAAAGATGTGTATTGATCCCTGTCATTTTAAATTCTGTTTTCATCTATGGTCTAACTCTGTGGTTCCCTAGTTAAACCTTCATTTAGTTTCTTTCTGTTGCTCCTTGGGTATAGTTGTCCCTTTCTTCAGCTCTTTGTATTGCTTCACATAGTCTCTGAAGGGCTGGTTTTGTGGACATAAATTCTTTCAGCCTCTTCATGTCTTGGAAAAATTTTCTTTCTCCTTCAACTATAACAGACATTTTTGCTGGGTAAAGTATTCTGGGTTGGCATCTATGGTCATTTAGAACTGGGAATACTTTGGTCCAGGCTCTTCTGGCTTTCATAGTTTGCATTGAAAAGTCAGCTGTAATTCTGATGGGTTTCCCTTTATATGTGACTTGTTTTCCTTTTGCAACTTTCAGTATTCTCTCTCTGTTCTGTGTTTTTACTATGATATGCTGTAGGGAGTTTCTTTTTTGGTTCGGTCTATTTGGTGTTCTATGTGCTTCTTGTATTTGGATGGGCATGTCCTTAATTTGGGGAAATTTTCTTTTACAGCCCTTTTGAAGATCTGGTCAATACCATTATCATGAGATTCTTCTCCTCCCTCTATGCCTATGATGCATAAATTTCATCTTTTCATGGTGTCCACATTTTCTGCATATTCATTTCTTTGTTTAAAAACATTTTTCATAAACTTTGCTTGAGTGCTCCAATTCTTCAGCTTTATCATCCAGCCTTGATATTCTGTTTTCCATTTCATTCCTTCTATTGGTGAGGCTTTCTCCTGTCATTTCAAATTGACTTATTGAGTGTTTCACCACTTCCTTCTTCATTTCAACCTGAGTTTTCTTCAATATTTCTATCTCTCTTGTGAATTCAGTCAAAAGTTTATCCCTGTCTTCTTTTAGTTCTTTTTTTTTGTTTGTTCTTTAAATTCATTGAATTCTTTGATCATGTTTATGATTGTTCTTTTAAATTCTGTGTCCTGGATTATCTCTATGGGGTTCTCATTGTAGAACTCTTCTATAGGACTGGTGATGTTTAGTGGAGATATATTATTGGGTTTTTCATGTTATTATATTTTCATTGTGATCTTGGCATGTAGATTTCTTTTGTTGTTTCTGATTGTGATGTGAGACTCAAGCCTTCCTTTGTTGAGTTGAGGTCTGATTCTGTTTATACCCTTGATGTGGCTTGGTTGTTTTCTTATTCGGTATGAAAAGCTGGTTAGTCAAAGCTTCAGGTTCTTTATTTTGGTTTTTATATTGGAGGGACCAGATGGTTCTAGTCCAGCTGCTCAGGAGTTCCTGCGGAGGTGCAGGTCAGAGGAGATCAGATGCTCTCAGGCTCTCTTTTAAGGTCTGGGCCCCTCTGGCCAGCAGGCACAACACAATTTGGCAAGATTGCTAGGCAGAGGCTAAATTCTGGATTTCTCAGGAAGTCTATAAAGGTCTGGGCCTCTACTAAACGTACAGCAGCCTAGCCCTGCAGCAATGGGCAGGGCTTCAGATGGTACCAACTTGAGGGAAGGACACAGTGCTGTTTGGCGAGCTCACAGCCAGGCAGAGGTAAGAGATCTGGGATGCTAAGAGTAAAAGTGTGTCTGTGTCCAAGCCTTGAAGGAGAGCGAGATGCGGGGTGAGGGAGTTTGGAGTTGCTGTAGCTAGAGGAGTGGAGACTCATTGGGCAGTATCAGATTTATTGAGGTAGAAGGCTGGTCTCAGGAATGCAAAGACAAGTTGGGAGCAGTGACAGCCTGTGAAGGCTCTAACAAACTAGACTGGAAGTTTGAGCCATTGCTGTTCACAGTTTTTAGCATCTCCTCAAATCTTCAAAATGCCACAACAGAGTATGCAGTAACATTGCTAACTGTTACAATGTAAGCATAAGAGAAGAAACTTGCCCAAGAACAAATAGCTGTTGTTTACAGAGGTAGAAAAACTAAGTTTTTCTGTTGTGTCAAGCTAATCCAGTTATTGTTGTGAGCTGTATTGCCTTTGATTCAAGGCCATTTTATCCACATTTTCTCCTTTAATTGCAAACTTAGTAGGAGACTTTTAGAGGTTGCACATTTGAGGTGTAGGGGATAACTGCACGATATTCACTATTATAATCTATATAATATCCTTCAAGAGTGTACTGTCTTGTTAAATATTTTCATCTCAATACTAAACCATTAATTTTATTTATCATTTTACCATAAATAGCAAAAGCCAAGTTGTTTTAGAACAGAGTGAGAAGGAACCTGAAGTTTGTGAAGATAGCAACACAGGTAAGATCTACATGCTGGATTAGCCTTGCTCCTCTAAGAAGACAGCTCCTAAGAAGACAGCAGGGTAATCCTTGTCACTGGATTACCCTAGCTCCTCCTACCCTTGATAAAATAAAGTAGGAGTAAGAAAGATTGATCACAAAAGTAAAGCTTATGAAATCAATGTGCAAACTGAGTGTGTGTGTGTGTGTATGTGTGTGTGTGTGTAGTGTGTTTGTGTGAAGTATTCTATTGTTGATCTGCATCCTTAGCCTGCCGTTTATGAATAGATTTTCTGTCCTGGGAAAAATACCCATTAGAGTCCAACCATTTATTTTCCTGAATTTAAATGAAATGTAGAATATTTTGTTCTCTGATTATACAGAGCTCATTTGTCTTAATTTTGTTTACTGTTGCTATGATAAAAATATCCCGAAAAAAGCAAGCAACTTAGGGGAGAAAGAGTTTATTTTAGCTCACAATTCCAGGTGACAGTTCATCACTGCAGAGGGGTCACAGCAGCAGGAGCTTATGAAAATCAGTCACATGAAGTCTGCAGTCAAAAGAGAGCAGTAGATGCACATATGTTTTCTCCACTGTTCAGCAGTAAGATTGGCTGCATAGGGAATGGTGCCACTCACAGTGGTCTTTCCACCTTAGTCAACAAAATGATGATAATTTCCACACACATGCCTCCAAGCCAGCTTAATCTAGATTCCCTTTTCAGGTAACTCTAGATTGTGTCAAGTTGGAAATTAAAACTAAGCTTCATTGGGACAGTAGTTTTATTTCTACAATCTTCCTCTCAGATAAAAACTTTCTTCTACTTCTACAGTACCTTTTTAGGCCTCTCTCCATTAGTTATGATTAAGAGCAGATAAATTATAAAGGAATATTCTTCCCATGAGATTTTTCCATGAAAGGCAAAATAGAAGATGACAATGAGCCTTGTGTGTACCCACACATAAGTTGTGGATGGTAGCAGGAACAGGAGGATTATTAGCACCTTCCCCAGACCAGCTTAGAGAGAGCAAGCACATTGACTTTTCTTGATTTTTTTTTTTTCCCCAGCAGGTAGAAGCGCTCTGGACAGATATTTTTCCCTTACATGCTTCTTATGCTTTGCATGATGCACAGTGTCCACAGACTGACCTTCCTTATGGCACCATGTCTTATCTTGCATAGGACAGTTTTGAACAAACATCTAAATAAGTTGCACTTTGTTGTAACATAATTACAGCCTCTTAAAATTGTTCCTAGTACAATTAGCCCAGAGAACTCATAGCTATGTGAAACATCTGTGTGTGTTGTTGTTGATTTTTTGAGACAGGGTCTTCCTGTAGCCCCAGCTAGACTGGAACTCATTTTTAGACCAGGCTAGCTTTGATCTTACAGAGATCCACCTGTTTCCATCTCTTGAGTGCTGGGATTAAAGTTATGTGCTACTATGCCCCAGCTCACAGTCAGTTTTTTATACTTATTTTGCTAAGGATACAATTTTCTGTCAGTCTGACAGTTTTCAGTTATGATTATGGTACTGTATGGATGAATTTATATATTAAGTTTTGAGAACTTTTTTCTTTTTCCTTTCATTTGAAATGTACAAAGAATTAGACTTAAGAGTTCTTCATGTGGGAGTGGAGATATGGCTCAGCAGTTAAGAGCATGGCTGCTCTTACAGAGGACCCTGGTTCAATTCCCAGCACCTACATGGTAGCTAACAACCATCCATAACTCCAGTTCCAGGGGAATTCAGTGCCCTCTTCTGACCTCCACAGGCATTGTACAACATGGGTGCATGCACACAAATACAGACAATATACTCACACATAAAATAATAATAAATAAAATGTAATACTGAGTGAGAGGCACAGAGGAACACCATGTAGTATAGGCCAAATTGGGAGTCTTTTATGAATAGCTGGCCCTCAGAGAGGAAGCTATTGCCCAAAAGAACTCTGAGTCCTGAGGAGAAGCGAAGCAGGATTTATAAAGCTTAAAAGCACAACTACATCATGCCAGGGACAAAGCCAATAACCATAGATACATCATATCACCACAGTTATACTAGACAGGGGCAGGTCAGTTAACAAAGAGGTTTTCCATTACCAAAAGTTTCAATAAGCAAAAACACAAGTTTCTCAGAACTATAGAAACAATGGGCTTCATGGAGATGGAAGTGTAGCTGGGTGGGGGACATGCTACCTGGCCTCTTTGAAGTTTCCAGTATTGTAGAAGCAATATACTCCCTGAATCTGCCTGCTCGAGACATTCTGCCTGGCTGGCTGCAGTGGAAGTGGCTGGGCAAAACAAAACAAAACAAAACAAAAAACCCAAACTAACCCCCCACCCCACCAAAAAAAAAAAACACGGTAAAGTAAAAGTCAGCTAGAACAAAATGGAGTTAGTTTTTGCATTTCTAAAATAAAATTTTAAAACAAGAGTTCTTGATGCATTAAACGCCAATCACTAGCATAATTGAGCTCCACTGTAGAATACCCTGTAGGTATGGTTCTAAAGAGGATTATGATACAAAAGTATCGTCATCCATATAGTGTAAAAATTATATTTTCCTGCATTTTCTGTTAATTTTGTTGATTTTAAATATAGTTTTCCTTTATCTTTAGAAGCAGATAAATGTACGGAATACTACTCTAAAAAAAGGTAAAATTTTATTAATTAAGATAGCCTTTAGGGAATTCAGAGGCAAGAAACTAATATTTATTGAGTATTTTCTGGGCTAGATGCCATGTGGTAGATACAAACTTGCTATTTCACAGAATCATCACAGAAGATATGCAGAGTGTGCTGTTATGGCTTACTGTAGCGGGACCATGCAATGCCACGTTATGGAGATGCTCGAATAAAGACAGCCTGACTCGTAGCATCAATTTTAGCCAAGAGGGACCCAAAGGGTTCTGGGAACTTATTCTTTCAGAATTCTCTCTAGACTGTGCTTCCAAACAAGGGCTCAGTCTTTCATTATTGAAACAGTGTATCCGGCATGAAATGAGGAAGTAAAAATGGATCCTATCAGAGGATTATGTTCCTTCTGACCCCTATTGACCTAGACTAGGACATACACAAGCACAAACAGATGTTATCAACTTAATCTCATCTAGTGTTTGCAACACAACCGGATTGTCTTTCATTGCTTTCAATGAGATAAGCTCTGTTTGTACTACTTGATATGTAAAACATCACACACACACACACACACACACACACACACACACACACACACACACACACATTATTCTGGGTCAAGGGCAAGGAAGGGCTTTAAGGGATTAAGGCTATATTCCCAGGTCACAAGAGGAGCCCATGCCTCAGTAAGCTTGTCTATGTTATAAACAAGCTAATTAAGATTAACCTTTGGGTTGCAAGGTTAAGTAAAATTCATTTGTCTGGAATATGTCCATATTGTAAAAGTCATCACCAGAACTTACTTGAAGAATGGATAAACTAACTAATCCTGTCATTGGCACATAGTTGACCCATGATTTGACTGTCAGCCTGCCTCACCCCATGATGCCTTCTCTTGTTCCTCTGCTGAAATTGAAAGGACTGAAATACAGGTCTATGTAACATCTAAATAATTTGCCTGCACAAGTTGCCTTTCTTGATGGCTAAATGAAAACTCAATTATTGGCTCACATATACTTTGCTGCCTGAATTATAGAAAATACAAAACAAGGCTCAAATTATTTTTGGGTTCTGCCAATATATGGGCTATCATTCTCTGTTGTGGATATGTTGAACGAGCTTTCAACTGAATATAGTATAGGCTGAGAGTTGAATCAGAAATGGGTAACTAATAGCTTGTTTTAACAGAAATCAACTTTGAATATCTCAACAAAGAAATGGCATTGCGTATACAGATAACTGGCCTTTCATATGATATTTTTTAAAGAACCAAAACATACCTCTTATTGTTTTTATTCTTAAGGCTCTCTGACAAAGCTGGTCCTAGTGATCCTGAGCCCACAATGAAAGAAGAACATAGCTTTAATACCAAGGTAAAACGCTCCTTACTGAAATTACTTTTCCTTCTTCTGAATTTGGATTTTTTAGTATTTATTCTTCTTTTTTAAAGTTTTAAGTGTATGTGTATTGCCTGCATGTATGTAAGGGCGCCTGTGTATGCCATGCCTGTGGAGACCAGAAGAGGGCATTGGATCCCCTAGAACTGGAGTTATGGGCGGTTGTTAGCTGACTTGTGGGTGCTGGGAACTTAACTGAACTGGTTGTTTGGAAGAGCAGCTAGTGCTCCTAACTGCCGAGCTATCTCTCCAGCCCCTAGTATTTATTCTCAAACTCAGCAGTGGTGTGACTACTACCATTGTGTCTCAAAATTTTGTCAGAAGGAAGCTTTTATATAGTGATGACTAGTTGACTTTTTTACTTGAGAATGGCAAAGGGATAGTAAGTACTCTGCTGTAGTGGGGCTGAATACAGGAATGGTGTAGAAAATACATGGCAGGGGTTTTATTTTTTAATATTTTATTTTTATTATTTCTATTTTATGTGTATGGGTGTATTACTAGCATCTGTGTCCTACAATGCCCACGGCAGTCAGAAGAGGGCATCAGATCCCCTGGAACTGGATGCTGGGAATTGAACACAGTTCTTCTACAAGAGCAGCCAGTGCTATTAACCACTGAGTTTTATTAGACTGAGAAGAGTTTTATTAGGCATAGATTTCCACAATGGAATAAATTTGGAAATTGAGCCAGGAACTTTGGGATAATTATACATTGTTGTAGTTTAAAATTTTTACTGATATGACTTCATTATATTGGTGCTTAAAAGTCATACGGAATCTAATTGTTTATCATAATGACCAAGAATCTATCTTTAGTTTCAAACTGTCCAACTTAAGGCAACATTATTTCTCGATCATGTTGTTTTTTAGCAGAATGTGTTCTGTGATTCAATCCTTGCTTCTGTATCAAGAATACCGTGAGAAATTATGGGAATATACACAATTAAGATCAGCCTGTCAAAATTTTTGTTAGATATTGCCCTGCATTTTTCTCAGTCATTCATTTAAGTGTACATCAGAAAGTCTAGACAGTTGAATAATACATTTTTTTTCCCAAATAAGTAATAAGTGCAAGAGGAGACTCAGTAACCAGAGGGTAAAATTTTAATTCCTGAATTTTTTTTGTATTCTACTTTTTAAAAATATTTCATCACTTTTTCAAATACTGCAATGATCGGAAGGTTTATTCATTTTATTACTATGAAATGAGAAATTCAGTATATGTTTGAATGAAAACTGCAGCATTCCTAATAGAAAGACAAACTAGAAAAAGAACTATTGCTTCAATTTCTCACCATGAGAAATAGTTGGAACTCAGAATATGGGAAAGTAATGTGTAATATGAAAATACACATTTAATAAAAGCAACATGAGTCAAAATATTTAAGAAATGCTAATCTAAATTCCTAATCTAAGGCGGCTGAAGAGATGGCTTAGTGAGAACTGGCCACTTTTGTAGAGAACCAGGGTTTGGTTCCCAGCACCCACATGGCAGTAAATAACCCTCTGTAACTCCAGTTCCACAGGATCTGATGCCCTCTTCAGGCGTCTGTGGGCACTGAATGTACATGGTGCACTTACATACAGACAAAACACTCATACACATAAAATAAAAATAAATCAAAAACTGTTTCAAAAATTAAATCCAAATCTAAGATGATAGTTGAAGGACACTTGGGGTACTTTGTGAATGATTTTACTGTTTATGACCCAGTCAGCTCTGCCGGCTTTCCCAGGTCTGGTTCTGCAGACCTGCGGTTTAGTTTATCTTTGGTGTTTGGGAGATTAGTCTTCCTGCAAACACTTTGTGTGACTGAGACTCTGAGAGGGAGGAAAGGTCCACTTCACATGCTCCCCTTGTTTGTGGACACAGCAGTCAGTTCTGTTGTACACTTCCTGTGATCCAGGGTAGTAGCTCCTCACAGATGGGGAGGCCAGTGTGTGTGTGTGTGTGTGTGTGTGTGTGTGTGTGTGTGTGTGTGTGTGCGTGTGTTGATTTGCTCCTTTTCCAGCTCAAACACCATACTTTTGTTGCTGTGTCCATAGCCTTCTGTGTCCCGGTCATTCACACGCGGCGAATCCAGCCTCTGGGTTGGATATCCAGCAGATTGGCCTGAACCCATCAAGTTCTCCAGACAGCCAGCAGTCTATAATCCAGTTGAATGGATGGTAAGATGGCCTTGCTAAGACTTGAAGTTCAGTGAAGAAGCATGTAATATTGTGTCTTAAAATTAATTTTTTTTTTAAATACAGGAAGACATGGACTCACTTCCAGCTCCTTTAGGGGAAAACAAACAGCAGGTGTCCGGAAAGGAGGAAGAAGAGGAGCAAAGACTGCACAAGCTGGGGAGGCACAGGTGTTTGCTCATCTCTCTAAGCAAACCAGCTTAGGGGTGATGAAGACTTGGGGTGGGGGGGTGACATAGGACAAATTCAACTCATCAGAACAGAGTACAAATGATCAAAACAAGGTAGCAGTCACTAGGAAAAGTAACTATTCCATCTGGGCACAAGAACCAGAGGAGAGGGCTTATATTTTCAGATCCTGGGATTTGTTCCTGAGGGTCTGATTTTTTGTTCCTATGACGTAATCACAGCAAACGGCATTTTGGTTAATGGTACTGGTTTTCTGAAGTAGACTCGTTTTGCGTTTGAGTTGGCATCCAGCCTAAGCTCTGTATTCCAGCTCCATCCCAGTTCCTCATGTACGTTTTCCTATAGCTGTGATACGTTAAATACAAATTGGTATTGAAATTCTTTTTTTTTTCTCATTGATTGGCCTTGCTATGAATTGCTGTCTTTGAAGAATTTCATGTTCTTTTATCTGTCAGTGACTTTGTGATTGCCACATTTCAGTCAGTATTTCCTCCCTCCCTCTATCCCTCCCTCCCTCCTTCCCTCCCTCCCTCCCTCTTTCTCTCTCTTTCTTTCTTTCTTCCTTCCTTCTTTCTTCCCTCTTCTTTTCTTCTTTCTCTCTCTCTTTCTCTCTCTTTCTTTCTTTCTTTCTTTTCTTTCCTTTTCTCTTTCTTTTCAACAGCTCCCTGGAGCTTCAGCTAACCTGGAACTCACTATGTAGTCCAGGCTGGCCTCCAACTCGCAGAGATCTGCTGGCCTTTACTCCCTCCCTACTGCAGGGGTTTAAAGCACACCCCACCACGCTCGCCTTCTAGTCAGTATCTTTAAATGTTCTTCTCTGTAGTGACTTTCTAAAGTTTTATTTTTATTTGGCATATGAAGTGAGACTGAACAAGCTTTCTGTGGATAAATTTTCTCTAATGAAGCTAAGTTAGGTGGATGGTTAAGAGACCAGAGTTAGGTTTTAGAGTCTCACAACACTGGGATTGATTCCTGGCTTTTTTATTTGATTGTATATCATCTTGGGAATATTACTAGCATCAACTCTATTTCTTAATGTGAAGAGGAATATAAATATATCCAAGAGGTATGGATGTGAGAGTCTGTATTTATAAAGTATTTTATAAAGTCCAGTGTATACCTCAGTCCATTAGCATCATTAATTGGAATCACTATGACTGCTATTATAATTGTTTTAATTAATATTGTTTTTTCATGCAAATGGCTTTTTCTTGTTTGACCTTAACCTGATTATATGTTACAATATGTTGAAATCAGAATAGGGAAGAAATTCAAAATCCATTTACACTGTGATAACTTCCAGGCTTATGTTAAAAGAGGTTTAAATGATTTCAGCAACATGGTAGAGCCTGTGGCAGAAGACACTGTGCCGTCAGGTACTTTCCTGTCGTTGTACAGTATGGTGGGGCCCCTAGGGCACTGGGAGACTGGAAATAGGTTCTTTGGGCCAGAACAGAAGCCTTCTCAGCTCCACCTGCTTGCTCAAATCAATGTGACCTTCTGTGTCCACGAGGGGCATGAAAAGGTTAGGACCGACTGGCAACAGTTGACCAGGGTGGTTATTAACATGACATGGTGAGGGCAGGTGAGACTCCCTTTAGATCCCTTTCCAGGAGCAGGGTAGGTCATCTGAGTCCATTTCTGTTTCAGGAAATTTGCCCTCATAGGCTTAAAGGTTTTAGGCCGGAGGAATCCCTGGACCCTGTAGAAGGGGGATCTGGGACTGACGTTCTGAGTTCACAGGGAAGCAGACTGAACGATGAAGACGAAGACGACTTCTCTGCCAGTCTCTCCTCGTGTCTAAGGGCCCAGGAAGGATTTTTGTTTGGTTTGGTTTTGGCTTTATTCTTTTTCTTTTTTAAAAATTTATTTATTTAAAAAAAATTTATGTATATGAATGTAATTGCCTGTGGTGTGGAAGTGCACTCGTGTCGTGCAATGCCCACAGAGGCCAGAAGAAGGTGTCGGATCCCCTGTAACTGGAGTTACTGACAATTGTCAGCTGCCACGTGGATCCTGGGAACTGAACCCCGGTCCTCTGCGCGAGCAGCTGGTGCTCTTAATCGCTGAGCAGATCTCCAGCCCCTCTTTTTCTGTTTTTGAGACTGGGTCTCTCTGTAGTCCCAACCGCCCTGGAACTTGCTATGTAGACCAGGCTGGCCTTGATCTCACAGAGCTTCACCTGCTCTGCCTACCAAGTGCTGAAACTAAAGGCGAGTTTTTAAGTGCTTGCCAACTAATGTGGATCTGAAAACGCAGGACATATGTGGTAAAATTGTCAGATTTTTACAAATATTCACTTTTTTCCCTCATTCATGAACGTGTGTGTGTATATATACATATATATATATATATATATATATATATATATATATATATTCAAATCCATCTACCCTCCCTCCCCACCCCTTCCCAGGACCTCCCACCACATCACCCTCCTACCTTCATGTCGAAATATGTATATGTATATATGTGTGTGTATTATATAAGTAATCTACTGAGTCCAGTTCGTATTCTCTGCATGTACATGGTTGTAGAAATGTCCACTGTTCCATGGGCAACCTACCAGGGACCAGACCCATGAAACAAACTGACACTCTGTTCCTGGAAGCTGTTGACTGTAGCTTCCTAATTCCAGTGGGGCCGTAGGGGCCTCCTCCCCTACACTCATGCTGGAATATTGATTAGATGGCTCTTGTTGTGGGTCTTGTGTAGGCAACCACAGCTGTTGAGAATTCATGAGTGCAGCTGTCTGGCATGTCCAGAACACAGTTTTGCAGCTGTCCTCCCCAACCTTGGCTCTTATTGTGGCGTTACCATGGCAACATTACCGTTACCTGAACAAAAAGCCTGACTCTTAAATCTAGTTTTCAAGAGTGGCCCAAACTCAGAGGACACTTGTTCCCCCAGATAACTCTTGGAACTGTCTATCTCCTGGAACTGTGCTGTTGAAACGATGTCTCTGGAACTCAAGATTTTATTCAAAATGGTTTCTCCAGCTTCAGTTGGAGAAGTTCAAGTTTCCCTTATCTTAACAGACCATCCTGTTTTCATCCTTAGTTCTAGGTCACTGTGTCCTTCCCAGTCTTCACTGTGAGCAATGAAGATGGATGTGTAGTGTTTTGGGGTTTTGATATGTTAATTCTCAGGCACCCCCACATTGATTCATTATCTTTTTGAGTGGAGTACCAAATTGAGGTTGCGAAAGAAACAAGATTAGGTGCCTAGGTCACAAGACACAAGAGCACACGGTTTTGTTGCTGTTAATTAAAAGCCATTAGTCTTGATTATGTCCATTTTATAAAAGTCATTCCTGCATCTTTTAATCTTTCTGACCCACTCTTTTATGATGTTCCCTCGGACTTGAGGGGAAGGGGTGTGATATGGAAGTCCCATTTGGGGATGAGCACTCCACAGTCACTTGTCTGTACCTTGATCATCTGTGGTTCAGTGTGTTAACTTTTGTCTATTGCTGAGAGGTGACAGCTGAACTAATCTATGTATATAAGAATTCTTATTTTGAAAGCAGTTGGATATGATACCTATTTAGCAAAATGATAGTGGCAGATTCTCCCCTAGGGACTATGACCTATTTAGCAATGGGTTCAGGGTAGAGTTTGAGTTCCCTTTAAGTGGGACCTTAAATCCAATCAGAAAGTAGTTGGTACCACCATAAGATTCATGCTACTATTGCATCAGTGAGCAAGGTAATTGTTACTGTGATTCACAGGGTTCGCAGCAGGCTGCCTAGCACCTTGCAGCAGTCTGAAAGCTGGCCACCAGGGGGGAGGCTTTCAGTTCAGCACCAGCTTGATTTCTCCAAGTTCTGGGACCGAAGTATGTGCTATCTTCAGCAATAGGTTCAAGTTCTGGTGGGCAACCAAGTGCAATGGCAATAGCCTACATTGTTTGGGGGGGGGCTCTTGGTCTCCCACCCTACCAATCAAAGGTGGTATTCCACATCTAAGACTGGACTTGATAGTCTATAGTTTCTGGAGGAGCATTATTCCCCCTCCACCATGTGAAATAATTCCAATTAATTTAGTCTTTTGAATATATATTTTAGAGAGCTTATAAAATAGTAGGCTTCTTAGCCAGGCATGGTGGCTCATTCCTTTAATCCCAGCACTTGGGAAGCAGAGGCAGGTAATCTCTGTGAGTTCAAGGCCAGCTGGGGCTACACGGAGACCCTGTCTCAAGGACCTCCCCCCGAAAAAAAAGTAGGCTTCTATATGACTTCTTTAAACATTGTTACGTTATTTAACCCCCTATCCATGCACCCTGCTTCACCCTCCCGTCACCTCCTCAGTAACCCCCCCCCCCCCCCGCTTCCGTTTTCTGTGATATTCTTCCCTCCAGCTCCTTCTCTCCACTTCCACCAATGGGCTCCATTTTCCTGACTTCTACAGGTGCTTCTAATTACACACATGTCCATTTCTTTAAAAAATTTTTTTATAATTTTTATGTGTATGAGTGTTTTGCCTGCATGTATGTTAAGTACATCCATGTCTTACAGTGTCCATGGAGATCAGAAGAGGGCATCAGATTCCCTGGAACTGGAGTTACAGATGGTTGTTAGCTGCCATGTGGGTGCTGGGAACTGAATCCCATTCCTCTGGATAGGCTGACTAGTCTCCAATGGGTGAATTTGCACCAGGGCATATTTGGGAACAAATGTTTGAGTGGATAGGATTTAACACGTATGGTGGAAAGCATGAGGTCTGGTGGGAGGGTTCAGGGGCATGGATGGGGGAGGGGTTCTAAATTTGATTAAGAACTGTTGTATGAAATATACAAAAGCTCAATAAAAAATTTTTTTAAATAGAAATTAAATTTTAAAAAGAGCAACCAGTGCTCTTAACTGCTGAGCCAGTTCTCCAGTCCCCCAACATATTCATTTCTTAATTTCTTCTGGGAGAGTGTGTAGATTAAAAATGCATTCATTAGTTCTCTGACATTTTTACCTTTAGCTTTCTAATATTTTGTAAGTTCCTAGAATTCCTTGTGTTTTGAGTTGAAGACAAGCAATGGGGTCTTTTAAGCACTTTTTTCCAATGTGAAGAGCCAGGATTCTGAGTTACACAGGGAGAGACAATGGAGAAGGGACTGTCTCTCCATCTTGTTTTGTATTATCATGTTGGTATCACTCGTTTCATGTAGCAAAAGTCATGTGAGCTTGCAATTGGGTTTTCAGTTCAGTTTTCAAGGGAGGCGGTCTTCCCACACTGTCCCGTCATCCTCAGCTGCTGAGAGTGTCTTGCTGTCACCCTGTGGCAGGCATCTTCTCAGCGGGAGTTCAGTGACTGCCTCATAGGTTGAAAGAGGTGGAGACAGGGGAAGTAACTTTATAATCACAGATTAACTTTTAAGTCCACAAATAAAGAATATGTGTGGTGTACACAAAGCTTGATTATTCTCCAGAATTTAACTAAGACCCAAACTCATGTCTTACTGTATGTTTTCACTCTGAAGGGTTTCCGAGGAATTTGATGCTAGTGATCCTGACCTCACAACAAAAAAGGAGAGGTGTATCTTTAATGCCAAGGTAAAATAAATGCTACTTTATGAGATTCACTTTCTTGTTCTGAATTTGGGGTTCTCAGTATATCCTTAAGCTATGCAGTGTCTTCTGTATCACCCTTGTATGTGGTATGTGGAAAGGTGGTCAGAGAAAAGCTTCCTGTGCAGTTTTTGGTAGTTGTGTGTATATATATATATATATACACACACACATATATATATGTCATTCTTTTACAATTATTTAATATTATGTGCATAAGTGTTTTGCCTTCATGTATGTAAGAGCACACATGCTGTACAATGCTAGCAGAGGTCAGAAGAGAATGTTGGATCCCTCAAAACTGGAATTACAGACAGTTGTTAGCAGCCATGTGAGTGTTGGGACCCAAACCAAGGTCTGGGGATCTTAACTCCTGAGCTCTCTCTTTATCCTCTGTATCTGATATTTTAAACTTTGATAACAGTCAGAGACAGTAAACACTTGGAGGTTGTGGGAATTGAACAAAGAATAGCCTGGACAATCAATGATTGCTGAGGGGGGAGAATCAGTTTCCTCCAGGGACTCACACCCTGAGAGGTTCTAATCCCAAATGGGTAGCCTTTAACACAGGTACTTATGAGTACCACTAAATGAACTCAGTGCATTACATATATGTATATTTATAAATGTATATATATATATATATATATAAAACGATAATAAAGAAGAGGAAAAGAAGAAATTGGGAGGGAATTGTGGAACATGGAGGCATTGGAGGGGGACTCGGAGGGATGGGAATAATGCAAAGACAATACTCATATGCGAAATGATCAAAAATTAAAACTTAAACCCAGATAACTTTATGTTGCTTAGCAATAATTTGTATATATCCTTGTACAAATAGGTTCCCCCTCCTTCCAGTCTGTATTGTTTTAAAATAGTATCCAGGTAGATTCCCATGGATAACCCAAATTCACTTGTTTTACTGCTCCATAACTTTCTGTCCTGAATATATTTTCTACAAATTGTACATTCCTCCTTGGTGGACATTTATGTTACTTCTATTTTTTCGCTATTAAAAAAATGGGCCTTGACATTTAAAAAAAAATGGCCTGGAAAATGTGTAATGACAGAGCAGTTCTATCAGGAATAGTTTTTCTACAGTATAGTAAAATTGAAACTTGGGCAAATTTTGCGTGATTTTTAAAAAAATTATGCTAATGATTTTTATAATATTCATGCCTAAAAAAGTATCTAATTACCAAACTTCCAAAAAAGGTATCTAATTAGTTGCCATAATAATCAAGAAGTATGCCTTTGTCTGTGGAGGGAGGCCATGAAGCAGACAGCCCGTAGGTGTATTTTCCTCTAGCACTTTTAAACTTTGTTTATTTTATGTGTGAGTGTTATATCTGCCTGTATGTAAGTACACCCACATCCTGCAATTACACTCATGTCATGCAGTGTCTGAAGAAGGTCAGAAGAGGGCATCAGATCCACTGGAACTGGAGTTACAGATGGTTGTTAGCCATCATGTGGGTAACTGGGATTTGGACCCAGGTTTTCTGCAAGAGCAGCCTGTGCTCTTAACCACTGAGCCATCTCTCCAGTCCCTCTGTATAATTCTTGCATTATACAGTTTGGAAAGACCTTGTTCCTTATTTCTATTCCTGAGTCTATCTAGACTAATACAAAAATTGTTGAAATTTAGACATGTATACACAGCTTACCAATGTTTGAATCACAGAAGAAGCATTCTGTGTTTTCTAAACTATTAAGATTATGTTTGAGAATGAATAATGTATTTTACCTTCATAATAATCAGTTTGTGAAATAGAGATGCAATAGCTATATGGCAGATATTTAATTTCTGAATTTGTTTCTATTCTGAAAGTTACTGGTGGCTGTTAGCTGCCATGTGGGTGCTGAAAACCAGACCAGGGTCCTTTACAAGAGCAGCTAGTGCTGTTAACCACTGAGCAATCTCTCCAGCCTCTATATATTAATTTTTAAATATGTGCCGTTAATTAATTATCTATTACAACTGGTGATTTTAGGTGATTTATTTTGAGGAACTATGTCATGGCTGAGAAGGAAACAAAGGTACTAAACAGAGAAGGAAGTTGTCAGTGCTTGTGTCTGTGCCCGTGAGGGTGGGTTAGGGTTTCAGAGTATTTCTTTAAAATTTTAGGCACAACTTCTTTTCATTAATTACATCCTTTCACCTACTACACTTCTCTTCAGAATTTTGATTACCAATTCTTTCTCTAAGTGAAAAATTGAGGGAATATTTCTACTTCCTATTTGTCTCTATTTGAAATGTTATCACATTCAGGTAGGTAGCCATAGCTATAATTAACTCAATTATTTTTATGGGAAATGCTTTTTATTGTTTTGAGGAATTCATGATGCTTGTATATACTGAGTTTTGATCAAGCCCACTCCCTAACTCCTCCCATCTAATTCATCCTCAACCACCTCTTACCACTTTCTCTTCCATTTTCATGTTCTCTCTCTCTCTCTCAGATCCATTTCTAGATTCTTTTGTTGATTATTTGTGTATTTCATACAGAACATCTCAGTCAATCTTAATTATCTTTTTATACTCTTGCCCGCCTGCACCACGCCCTGCACCATGCCCTGCACCACTCCCCACAGCCACCCAGCTGGAATCCATACATTCTGTCATCTCTGTTAAGGCCTGTTTTGTCAATTTAGTGTCCCCAGACGTTCCTCAGTGCAAGTTTATTCACCGAGGTCCAGTCAGCCTATCTAGAGTCCCTCCTTTTAGGAAGATCAGCTCTTCCTCATTCAGCAGTAATCAGTTGCCAGTATTTCTTCATCTAAGACTGGGGCCTGCTGTCCATCGCCCCAGTTCTATGTTGAGTCTTTGTCTGCTTGAGTTTGCATGGGTCCCACACATGCTGCCACCATTATTGTAGGTTTATCTTGTCCAAGGAACAGCATTCTGCAGACTCTTAATTGCCACTCTTCGGCAATTTTTGACCTTTTGTGTTCCTGGCCCTCTGTTGCATGAGGGAGCTTCATTAACGAGAACTGAGAGACTCATTAGTGACCTCAACCCCTTGTTCTGTGTTCCGTGGGTCTTAGGTGTAGAGGTTGCAGATGTGCCACTTGGGCTTGGGCAATTCACACACATTGTCTATGTGTGACCAGTTGTATCTGTAATAATCTCCATCTTGTACAAAAGAAGCTTCTTTGATTAGTGGTTATGGGGACATTTGTCTGTAAATACAAGGATCCATATTTTGCACATAGTGTGAAATCACATTAGTCTAGGGATGTGATGTGGCAGTCTTGGGTTTTTCTCTAAGATCTATTCCTTCTGCAGCCAAGTGCATTTGGCTGTTTACAGTATCACGCATGAGTTTCCTACCATTGAGTGGGCTTTAAGTCCCATTAGGTAGCTGTTGATGCCCTCAAGATAAAAGTGCCACTACTGCACCAATGTTGTGTGCTATAGGGGTCATTGATGTGGTCATCTGGTCTTGGGTCATCCATTGGTGTTCTCCCTTAGCAACTTGCATAGTGTTCTCTAAAGCTAGGAGAGCTAGCCTTCAGGAAAGATGCTATCCAGGTCAGTTGTAGCTCCATTGCTCCAAATCCTGTGTCCGAACTATGTTCTGTCTTCAGTAATAGGGTTTTGAAGTTCTGGGAAGTAATCAAGGGCTGTGGCAATAGCCTGTGTAATTTTGGGAGTCTCTTTGTCTACCCTGCCCAACAACTCAAAGGAAGATTTTTCCATCTGGCATTGTTTCTTGTTATGTAACCTTCAACTATACGCATGGACTCCTGTAGAGATATTGTACATGTAATTTGTCATTAGGTTGTTGGATTAACATGATTCCCTCTGTTTTTCTCTGTTAGCTAGGCATCACTTGTTTCTCCTCTATCCACCCCAGTCTAACTCTTCTTCATCCCCATTTGAATTGTCCCCATTTTCCCTGTTTTTCCCATGCTCCTGCCTCTCTTGAGCTCCTCCTTTTCCTTTATTCCCAAAGTTCCTCGTATAGCCCCCCCCCCCCCATTTAAACACCCTACTTACAAGTTTGTTGCTTAGCAACACCTGTCTCCTTCTGTCCTCTCTCTCAGGTTTCTTCTCTCCCTTTACCTTCCTGGTTCCTTTCCATTATCCTGGTGCCTGCAGTTACATCAGGATAAATACTCACATATAAGGTTTTGGTGCTAGAATCCACATATGAGGGAGAACATACATCATTCGTTTTTCGGAGTCTGTGTTACTTCACATAGTATGCGTTTCTAGTTCCATCCACTTACTTGCAAATGTCATGATTTCGTCTTTCTTTACCCCTGAGTAGAACTCCGCTGCATAAATGCACCACATTTTCATTATCCATTTGTCAGCTGAGGGACACATAGGTCGCTTCCATCCCTTAGCTACTGTGAAAAGAACAGCCACGAATGTATGTGTAAGTATCTCTGCAAAAGGATGAGTACTTTGGGTATATGCCAAGGAGTGGTGGAACCAGGTCAAATGGTAGATTCATTTGTAGTGTTTTAAGACTTCTCCACACTGCTTTCCACACAGTTTGAACAAGTTTACGATCCCATCAGCAGTGAAAGAGCATTCCTCTTTCCTCACACCCTCTCCAGCATTTGATATCATTTGTTCTCTTGATTTTAGCCTGTCTGACTGGGGTAAGATGAAATCTTATTTAATTTGCATTTCCCTAATTACTAAGCATGTTGAACACTTTAAGATGTTTCTCGGCATCTTTATTTCTTTGAGAACTCTCTGTTCAGATTCTTAGCCCATTTTTAATTAGGTCACTTGTTTTCTTGATTATTTTTTGAGTTCTTTATTCTGGATGTTAAACCTCTGTCAGATGTATTGCGGTGAAGGTTTTCTCCCACTCTGTGGGTTTTCTCTTCACTTGCTTGGTTGTTTCATTTGCTGTACAGAAGCTTTTTAGTTTAATGAAATCCTACTTCCTGAGCAACTGCTGTCTGATTTAGAAAGTCCTTTCCTGCACCTATATCTTGTAGGTTACTGCCAATATTTTCTTCTAATAGTTTCAGAGTTTTAGGTTTCACATTGAGGTCTTTGATTCATTTGGAGTTGACTTTTGTACAAGGTGAAAGATAAGGGTCTAGTTTCATTCTTCTACAGGCGGAAATCCAGTTCTGCCAGCACCATCTGTTGAAGATGCTGTCTTTCCTCCAGTGAGTATTCTTGGCCCCTTTGTCAAATATCAGGTGGTGAAATTGCATGTACTGATGTTTGCATCTTCAGTTATGTTCCGTTGACCTACGGGTTTATATTTGTGGCAGTACCATGCTGTTTTTATAACTATCGGTCTGTAATATAGTTTGAAGTCTGGTATAGTGACTACCCCAGCATTGCTCTTTGTGCTCAGGCTTACTTTGGCTATCCAGGGTCTTTTGTACTTCCATATGTATTTTAGGATGATTTTTATAATTCTATGAAGAATGTCATGGGGATTTTGATTGACATTGCACTGAATCTATAAATGCCTTTGATAGGATGGTCATTTTCACAATATTAATTCTTCCAATCCTTGCACTTGGGAGGTCCTTCCATCTTTTGGTGTTTTCCTCCATCTCCTTCTTTAAAGATTTAAAATTTTCATTATAGAGATTTTTAAGGTCTTTAGTCAGGTTTAGTCTGAGAAATTTTATTTTTTTTGTGGCTATTGTGAATGGGAGGATTTCCTTGTACTCTTTTTTCAATTGCTTGTTACTAGTATATAGAAAGGCTGCTGATTTTTGTAGATTAAATTTATAACCTGCCACTTTACTGACAGTGTTAATCATTTCTAGGTAGAATTTTTGGCATTTCTTAGGAATAATATGTCATCTGAAAAAAAGGATAATTTGACCTCTTCCTTTTCCACTGAGTTCCCCTTTAACTTCCTTCTCTTGTTTTATTGCTCTAGCAAGATTTTTAAGTAACATATTACATAGTGGACAGCCTGTCTCATTTCTTATTTTAAGGGGAATGCTTCCAGTTTTTCTCCATGTATATTGATGTTGGCTGTGGGTTTGATGTATATAGCTTTAAAAAGTCCAGTTCCCTCTAGGACTTTTAACATAAATGCATATTGAATTTTGTCAAAGGCCTTTTCTGCATTTGAGATGACCAGATGATTTTGTCTTTGAGTCCATTTATGGCATTTATTGACTTATGTATATTGAACCATCCCTGCCCCTCTGGAATAAAGTCAACTTGATCACGGTGGATGGTCTTTTTGGTGTGTGTCTGTATCCAGTTTGCCAGTATTTTGTTAAGAATTTTTATATCTCTGTTCATTAAGAATATGGGTCTATAGTTTTCTTTTCTTGGTTGTATCTTTACCTGTTTTTGGTGTTAGAGTGATGCTGGTTTTATAGAAGGAATTTGGGAGTTCTCCCTCTGTTTCTAACTTTTTGAATAATATCTTTTTGAATAATTTGAATAGTATTGGATATAGATCTTTTTTGGATGTCTGGTATAATTCTGCTGCAAATCCATCTGGACCTGGACTTTTTTTTAGGTTGGAGGTTTTGTATTACTGTTTCAATATCCTCATAAGTTATGGATCTGTTTATATATATATATATGAATGACTTAAGTGACAGAGTGGGTGAGCAAGTGAAACACACACACACACACATACACACACACACACACATATATGAATGGAAGAAAGGAAGCTAGGCCTGGTGGTGGGAGGCCTGTGATCCCAGTGTGCGGGACTGAGGCAGCAATATCCTGCGTTGGAAGTCAGCCTAGGATATGTAGCAAAACTTCTGCATATGCCCAACAGGAAATGATTTCTTCACATTTCTCTTACAGAACTAACAAGGTAGTCATATACTTAGTACCTTACTGATTATTAGTACTTAGTACTTAGTACTTAGTATTGATTACTAGGACTGTTTAACACGCATCATTACTGAAATTCTACTTTGCAAGATTCATCTAATAAAACCATTACAGAATAGTTAAAACCCTAGCTGTAGATGCTCTGAGGGATCATTGTATGTTGTGAATAATATCTAAAATCTAAAGAATTATTCCAGGTTATCCTGTGACCCATATGATTTTGTGATATATTTTGATATAGAAAAGTCCTAATGAGATTGAGAAAGTTTGGACTGTAATTTTTATGAGCCTAAAAAGATAATGTTTGGAACTTGAAAGTATTGTGTCACGTGGGTTAAGTGTAGAAGCACAAGAAGCACTTGAAGCAAGAGTATGAGAAGGTATAAGTGTGTGTGTACGTGTGTGTGTGTGGTAGTGACTGAGTTGAGGCTCAGAGGAACACCACATAGCGATAGTTGAACTAAGAGTCCTTTAATAATAGCCAGTGGTCAGAGTGGCTATCACCAGAGAAGCAGGGCAGGGTTTATAAAGCTAAAAGCCACAAGCACATCATGCAGGGGCAAAGCCAATAAGCATAATTACATCATATCACCATAGTTGCATCAGAACTGGGGCAGATCAGTTAACAAAAATTTCCTTTAGGAAAAAAAACATTTTCTTGGAATTGCAGAAGCAATGGGCTCCCTGGAGATGCAGGTGTGGCTGGATGGAAGATGTTCTGCTTGGCTAGTTGTAAGTTTCCCGGTATTGCAGAAACAATGTGCCTCCTGGAACTGCAGGTGCAGGCCCCATGGCCATCTGTCCACTGACAGCTATTAAAGCAGGGGGCAGAAACACAGGCTGAGCGAAAGTCAGCTAGAATAAAATGGACTCAGTTTTGCCTTTTCAGTAGTATAGCTTTGTGTTTTCTTAATGAATGGAACCCATTTTTGAAAGTTAAATGTCTTGAGAATGTTTATGCCAGCTCTGACTGTAGCGTAATCCTGAAATAATAGTGACCCGTCCTGAGGAGACACCCCTGGGGAGCACTGGGAAGGGTGGGATCTGCGACTGCGGAAAGCTCATCTTGTAGCACAACGGTGGTACAATACCTACTTCTTAGTCATGTACAGTGATCAAACGTGATAATAAATTACAACAGTTTCTAATCTAGAAAACGAAGACAAAGTGACCCGGATCACTTGGTAAATATCGAGGAGTTTTTTTAAACCTGAGAAAAATGAAAAAGGAATTCAAAGAAAACCAAAGTTGGAAGGAGCATATGGACCTTTAATTTAGCACATGCTGCATTCCAACAAGCTCTCCATGGAGGACTTTATTGAAATAAAATAATCTGTTGCTTGAAGCTTCCTAGTGAGAACTCTCGCAGTGTGGCCTTGCACAAATTTGTGATTTAGTGTCCACGATGCACTAAGTAGTAAGGCAGCAAAGATGCAAGATGAGGGGTCACATTATAGTAACAAACAGGAAATCCTTCAACAGCTTCCGTCCAGGGGTGAAGTGCTTCCCTAGCACCTGTGAGAAGCTGGGTTTGATCACCAGCACTGCTAAACGCAAATCCTTCACAACTAAAACTCCTTATACAGGCAACAGAGGTGCAGGCCGAGAGGATTTTTAGGAATTTTGCATCAGGGTGCGGAGGGTGGAGCAGAGGGATTCTGCACTCAGAGAAGACTTTTCTTTCTTGTGTACTTGTGTGTGTTCATGTGTGTGCAGCGTACATGTGGGGGCCGGGGAGCGGTCCTGGGCATTTCTCCTCAGGAGCCACCTACCTTGTTTATTTGAAACAGGGTCTCTCACTGGGATCCTGTCTCACTGATCAATCTAGGCTGCAGGCCAGAGAGCTCCAGAGATCTGCCTTTCTTCTCGAGCAAGCTCCACCATGCCCAGCCTTTCTTTTTTTTTTTTTTTTTTTAAAAAGTGGGTGCTGGACAAGGAACTCAGTTCCTCACGCTTCTGTGACTCGCACTTTACTCGCTGAGCTGTCTTCCAGTCCCCAGAGGAGATCTATCTTAGTGTAACAATTAAGTTGTCTATTTAAGGGTGAAAGGAGTCAGATAAGAACATCTAGGAGTGGGAGAGACGGCTCAGTGGTTAAGAGAACTGGCTGCTCTTGAAGAGGACTCTGGTTTGATTTCCAGCACCCACAAGGTGGCTAACAACCATCCAACTCCAGTTCCAGGGAATCCGATGCTCTTCCTTGACCTCCATGGGCATTGCATGACGCAGGTGCACTGACATACATGCAGGCAATACACTCATACACATAAAACACTAATTTTTTTTTTAAGTCTAGGAGGAGAACATACTAAAGAACTGTGCAGTGCATCTGACCAGCACTTTCCTCCTAACATTCTGAAGTACCCAGGCAGCAGGGTCATTACCCTGCAATTATTTTCTTCTAATAATGTACTGAAAAGCGCAGATCAGTACCTAGCACATTTTAAATACTTAATAAGTGTTCTTTTACTTCTGTTCTTATTAAGGCTTGCTCGATTCTTAAAGTTGCATTTCAGTTGGGAAAATTGGGAGACCATAACATTTACAGGCTGCTATTCAAAGAAAATAATGTTGATTTGTTTTTGCAAGTATTATACCACCATTATTGATTTTGGAACTAAACAATTCAGTTTTGCCTACTAGTCAATGACTGATTTTCAGAGAATAGTCTTCAGTAAACATCAGAATTCACTATTTGGAGAATGGTGAAGTAAATCTTTTTATGTGAGAATGCTCTTGTAATATTCATACTCACCCATCACACCCTTGGCAAATTTAACACATACCTGTTAAGTTTGCTGATCGTGTGCTCTCCTGTTTAGACTAAGGTAAATCAGGTTTTAAAGTTTTTACAGTACTGACTGTATGTGAGGGAAGAGGCATGCGCGTGTCTCAGCGACCCTGGAGGTCAGAGGACAACTGCTCAGGAGCTGCCTGTCTCTTTCCACCATGTGGGTTCTGGGGATCAAATTCAGGTTTCCAGACTTGGAGCCAAGCTTCTTTAACCTCTGAGCCAACTCGCCAGCCAGCCCAAAACTAGTTTTTACTTGTTGATCTTGCTTGTGTGGTTGTTGTGTAGCTAAATATAAATTATGGGAGTCAAATGGTGCATATTAAATATTTCTTTGTTCATACCCTGTGATTTCTAAGGACAAATATAAGTTAGAAAACCGCATCCTGATACCCAGAGAATCTCAGCATCAAGCTAAGCAAATGAATCCTGCATTTTTACAACTCCAAAAACGAGTTCGAGAACCAGAGTGGAGCAAAAGTTCTGGTGAAGAGGATTCATTTTCACAGTCAGAATTCCCAGGTGGGCGAGTGCTGGGGGGAAGGCTGGCAGAGCTGGAGGACCTGGAACGTCAAGAGAGCGGACAGCTTGTCTTGAACAAGCTAAGCCGGAAGGCTGGTGAAGTCTGCGAAGATGTCCGAGAGAATGCTTGTCCTGAGGACGAGCAACAAGTAAAGAGCGCCACAGGAAAACCATCCCTAACACGCGTGTCCGCTCATCTGACCTGTAATAGACTTGTCCCCGCAGGAGCGCTCTATGCAGCATTTCAGACCATCCCCAGACAGGAAGAAGCTGACCTTGAAAATGCCTTTCCATCTCCTTCATCTTCCTGGGTTGAGAAATACAGTGGCCAGTCAGTGACTACGATTCCCTTAATGGAAAGTAAATTAGACAGTGAAAGTAGCACATCACACATGGAAGAACCTCTTAATAAAAATGAGGAGAAATCTTCTAATGCTACAGAAAATAAAAAGATAACCCCAACAGTATTTATGGATGAAAACCAAGAAGGTCATGAGTTCAAGAGTCAAATGAGAAAATCTATGAAACCAGAAAGCACTGCCTGGCAATTTGATATTGGACACATGCTTAAGTCTAGTGAATCAGAAGAACAGAAGCTTCCAGACTCCAAAGAAATGAGTCATGTGTCATACAAGGACACATACAAGAAAACTAAACCAACATGGACATGGCCTGATGACTGCAGTGGCCAGAGCTACGAGATTGGGAAACTGACTCTGAAAAATGTCGGGTTTCCACTGAATAGTGAAGGAATACCAACTGCTTCTCAGAATGAAGAGTCACTTCAAGACAAGCCAGTGTCTGATGAGTTGCACATTTTAGAAGAAGAGATCCTGGCATGGGAGAAAAGCCTTCAGGATGAGGTGGGTGTCTTCAGTTTCGTTCTGATTTTACACTAATGAAACTGTTCACTTACAAAAATGGTTTATCTCTTTATGATACCATGTGGAGATGTAGACTGGTTCTGTTTCCTAAGGAAGGTGTGTTCAGGAATATAATGTCATGGTATTTGGTCCTTGAAGCACCCTCAACCTGCCAATGGTGTATTGTGTGTTCATCATGTGTGTTCATCACGTTACGCTTGATAGGTTGTGATGAGCAGAGGGCAGGAAGGGATACTGTCATTTGCCATCTGCACTATTCCTTTCATCTTTGTGATTTACATTTACAGAAAAATGTAAATCAAGTGCCTGGCACTTTTTAGATATTTAATAAATAAGTAACTGTTTTTGAGAATCCCTTCTTATCAAACCATGAAATCCTATTTGCTGTTCTTTTTTGATAAGAAAAGGCTGCTGTAACCTAGCTAACAATTGCATGTCTTTTAATCTAACATAAAAAGCTTTTCTTACTGCAATCATGTTTTAATCAACTGTTTTTCATTCAGAATTATTTTTTCTACAGTATATCTCAAATGCCTAAACTTGTGTTGACCTAAACAAAAAAGGTTCCATTATCCTGTGTTTACATGCACAAAGAATGAATCTAAAGCTTCTTATGATACATGCCAAGCTTTAAAAAACTTGTTATTGAATTTTTGTGTCTTTCATACAGAACACCTTAACCACCCTTCCCGACTGGTAGCCGTCC